>JAPUBQ010000024.1:18205848-19515564 GCA_035578125.1 Mellilla xanthometata | reverse complement strand
TAGGAAGGACTAAAAATAGAGAAATTGACCCGAATCTCCGAACCGAAGGAAGAGAGCTCAACTCAAGAGAGTCTGTAAGATTGCTCGCGGATACATTTTACCCCGAAGACAAGGAAGAAGGAGACAATAATGAGCATCGCGAGATCAGAATTAAAGCCGAAAAGGTGAATAACGAGCAACAAAATGATTTCTGTGACCCGTTATTCACACTAACAGAATTAAATACCGCGATATGCTCGTTTAATCCGAAAAAAGCCCCCGGGGTGGACGGGTTCACGGCGGACATATGTAAAGCTGCTGTGGGAAGTGACCCCGAGAAGTTCCTCACCATCATCAATAAGTGTCTGGAGCTCGGACACTTTCCGGAGCAGTGGAAGGAAGCCGTTGTCGTAATCCTGCGGAAACCGGGGAAGAAGGACTACACCGAGGCGAAGTCGTTCAGACCCATAGGGCTTCTTCCTGTGCTGGGGAAGGTCTTCGAGAAGCTCCTAGTCAACCGGCTCAAGTTTTACATCTTGCCTCAAATGAGTCATCGGCAATTTGGATTCGTACCACAAAAAAGCACAGAAGACTCCCTCTATATCCTCATGGAACACATAAAAAGTAAGCTAAAACAAAAGAAAATAGTTACTCTTGTTTCATTGGATATAGAGGGAGCTTTCGACAGTGCGTGGTGGCCGGTAATTAAAGTTCGTCTTGCCGAGGAGAAATGTCCGAGAAACTTGAGGCGAGTGATTGGGAGCTATCTCGAGAACCGTCGAGTCAGAGTTAGGTATGGAGGAGAGGAGTACTCGAAGAGAACAGCCAAAGGTTGTGTACAAGGGTCAATTGGCGGTCCAGTGCTATGGAACCTGCTACTGGACCCGCTTTTAAAAGAGCTGGATAATCGGGGCTACTATGTGCAGGCATTTGCTGATGATATAGTCCTTGTCGTCGATGGTAGCACGGCAGCAGAAATAGAAAGGCAAGGAAATGCGGCTCTAGAACATGTTCGGGCGTGGGGTGTCAGAAATAAACTGAAATTCGCACCACACAAAACAATAGCGATGGTTGTGACGAAAAAACTTAAATATGACACCCCCCGCCTGAGGATGGGCGGAGTCGACATTGGTTTTTCTAACGAAATAAAACTGCTCGGCCTCACCATTGACGACAAGTTGACATTTAACAGTCACGTCGCAAATGTCTGTCGCAAAGCGCTGGTTTTCTACAAGCAGCTTAACAGGACCGCCAAAATACATTGGGGACTGAAACCAGCTATACTCAAGATGATATATACCGCAGTTGTTGAGCCCACCATAATGTACGCTGCCAGCGTGTGGGCTCACGCTACTGAGAAGGTAAAGATAAAAAATCTGCTGAAAACAGTCCAACGCGGCTTTCTCCAAAAAATTATTAAGTCGTATAGGACGGTGTCGCTTAACTCTGCGCTTCTGTTGTCAGGACTGCTTCCTTTAGACATAAGGATCAGAGAAGCGGCCTCTCTTTTTGAAGCAAAGAGAGGTTACTCAAAGCGACTACTGAGAGACTACAAAATGGAAACACCGGACTCATATTTGGATAAGCCACACCCTGCACAACTGGCGACTGTAGAATTCGAGTGTCTCGGCGACAGAGCGGGCCTCGAAGTACATCATGGAGATGAACTCAATATATATACCGATGGCAGCAAGATAGAAGGGAAGGTGGGCGCTGCCTTGTCAATTCGCGAAGGCAATAAAGAAATCGGCACTCGCAAGCTGAAACTTGCTGAGTGCTGTTCTGTATATCAGGCCGAGTTATTAGCACTAGCAGAAGCGATTGACAAGGCTAAGACCAGTACCAAAAGCAGCTGCAATATATATTGTGATTCAAGGTCCGCTCTCGAAACCGTGACGAACCTTTCGTCTCTCCACCCCCTCGCAGTTAGAATCAGATCAAGTTTAAGAGAGCTGGCCGGAAAGCATAAACAACTTAAACTATTTTGGGTCAAAGCACACGTGGGGGTGGAGGGTAACGAAAGAGCTGACGAACTAGCGAAGGCAGCAGCGCTTAAGCTCAAAATCAAGCCTCATTACGATGAATGCCCCGTCTCATTCGTCAAGAGGCTAATACGAGCGGAGTCACTTGACGAATGGGACAGGCGCTACCAGAGTGGAACACAAGGCAAAGTAACTAAATTATTCTTCCCCGATACCAAAATCGCGTATAAAATAATTAGAAAAATGGACCTGGACCATGTAACCGTACAGCTGCTTACAGGGCACGGTGGGCTCTCTGAGTACTTACACCGATTTAAGTGCAAGGAGAGCCCAGCGTGCCCCTGTGACCCAAATGTGGACGAAACAGTCGCACACATCATATGTGAGTGTCCCATCTATGGCAAACAAAGATATGACGTTGAAAACGAAATAGAATTAAATGTAACCATAAATAACATTAGTAATATAATGATTAAAAATAAAGCTAGATATAAGTTTATAGAATATTGTAAGAAAATAATAAAAATTGTAGGATTAAGGAACGGTAGTACAAACCTGGGAGCACTACCCGCCATTGTAAACCTGGCGGACTAAGTGCCCCAATGCAAGGAACAAAGATGGTAAAATAAACTTAGATTTAATAAATAAAAATTACAGCATAGAACTAGATTAAATAAGCATGAATGGTGAAGGATACAAGAAAGATAAGGAATGATGAATGGAAGTACGAGCAGTAGCAAAAGCGAGAACTGGTATGAAAGGTGTGTATAGCTTTAGAATAGGCTCCGAAAAATAAAATATCGGAGGTAGGGTATAAAAGCAAAAAAAAAAAAAAAAAAAAAAAAAAACCTAACCTAACCTAACCTAACCTAACCTAACCTAACCTAACCTAACCTAACCTAACCTAACCTAACCTAACCTAACCTAACCTAACCTAACCTAACCTAACCTAACCTAACCTAACCTAACCTAACCTAACCTAACCTAACCTAACCTAACCTAACCTAACCTAACCTAACCTAACCTAACCTAACCTAACCTAACCTAACCTAACCTAACCTAACCTAACCTAACCTAACCTAACCTAACCTAACCTAACCTAACGTAACCTAACCTAACCTAACCTAACCTAACCTAACCTAACCTAACCTAACCTAACCTAACCTAACCTAACCTAACCTAACCTAACCTAACCTAACCTAACCTAACCTAACCTAACCTAACCTAACCTAACCTAACCTAACCTAACCTAACCTAACCTAACCTAACCTAACCTAACCTAACCTAACCTAACCTAACCTAACCTAACCTAACCTAACCTAACCTAACCTAACCTAACCTAACCTAACCTAACCTAACCTAACCTAACCTAACCTAACCTAACCTAACCTAACCTAACCTAACCTAACCTAACCTAACCTAACCTAACCTAACCTAACCTAACCTAACCTAACCTAACCTAACCTAACCTAACCTAACCTAACCTAACCTAACCTAACCTAACCTAACCTAACCTAACCTAACCTAACCTAACCTAACCTAACCTAACCTAACCTAACCTAACCTAACCTAACCTAACCTAACCTAACCTAACCTAACCTAACCTAACCTAACCTAACCTAACCTAACCTAACCTAACCTAACCTAACCTAACCTAACCTAACCTAACCTAACCTAACCTAACCTAACCTAACCTAACCTAACCTAACCTAACCTAACCTAACCTAACCTAACCTAACCTAACCGTGGCGTGGCGTGGCGTGGCGTGGCGTTTCGTGTCGTTTCGTTTCGTTTCTTTAAAAGAAAAGAAATTTTCTTGAAACACACAGCATTAGTAGGTTGGTATCATAACATCATACATTTAAACACGTTCATGAGCGCGAGTGCGATCCATGTTTTACAGCGTTCGATTTGATGAAGATTAAACATTTTAAATTACACGTTCGTTAGCAAATTGATTTGGTTGTAGTGTTTGCAGGCTTGGAACCTGTGCGCCTGATGGAAAAGTATTCATCGGTAAACTGTCGCGAACACGGCGAAAGGAGCGGCCGTATTGTACTGGCGTGAGCGTCGGTTCGTCGGTGAATACTTTCCATCAGGCGCACTAAGTAAACTGTTTTCAGTAAATTGTTTTATTATAAAAATTTAATGAGGCGCATTCTAATCTTTCGGAGACAGACAGCGCAGTCAGATGGTTTTTACTTTTTCACCGTACGGAACCCTTCCTGCATGGTGCGACCAGTAGAGATTTACCTAAATTTATCATCTAACTTTTTTGTAAGTAGATTTAGTGACGCGGTTTCATATTGGTCTAGATCGCCTCGTTAGTGTTATTACAAGTGTAAAGTGTGTAGCTTCAGGTTGCGATGCTCTCAGTCTTAACATACTACTTGTAACATGATACCGGACAGTATACATTGTATATTCAATATTGTCAACCCTCGTAATACTTGTACATATCCCAACATATTTATATATGCCTTAGATCATCCAATTAAGAATAAAGAAGTAAAATGTGGTGTGGTGTTGATATACCGATACTGACTCGCCGTCCGCGGCGGCCGCGCCCGCTCCGCCGACACCGAGCTGAGTGTCCCGGGTGATGCAGGTGTAGAGGCGGCGTTAGCGTTTATGTCTTGTTGAATAGTTTCCCAGCAGGCGCCGCGGAACTAATCATAATATTTAGACAGATACTATGATTACTATTTTTGTTATTTGCCATTCATTCATAGGCAACGCCGACGAAAAAAAGTTCTTTATTTATCAAGTCTTGAAGATTATTAAAGGTAAAAAAATAATCATAAGTATTAAAATAATAATATGAGAAAAATCGCCAGAGGTGCATTAAAAGGGATGTCATCGGGGTCTTACTTCGTTTTTATGCAGAATAGTTTAATTTTGAAATGTTATAAAATACTTAAACATAACAGTAATCCATCCGTCGAGGAAGACACTGCGAAAAAGCGTCACAGCATATCAAACTTGAAATGGGAGTTCGCTACCACTGCATGATGGTTAGCTTATCTTCTTCGCTGGCAGTGCCACTGCACTTGGATACCACCATCATTATTCCTTATTCTCTCCGACGCATGTAATGCTGAGAATAGCGTATTGGCGTCTCTCATTACCGCCCGATTGCCATAATATTACCATTTCTGTTTAAAATACTTCAGCTCCTGGTCAATAAAAAGTTTCTGCCTCTAGAAACAGTTATCCTAAATGCTATTTGAAGAGGAGGAAGAGGTCAGTTATTCCTTCAGGCGCCAGCGCCAGCCGGCGGCACCGTCGTGCGAGGAAGCAGTGTGGACTGTGTCGAGTCAATCACTATTCCTTCAGGCGCCAGCGGCAGCCGGCGGCACCGTCGTGCGAGGAAGCAGTGTGGACTGTGTCGAGTCAATCACTATTCCTTCAGGCGCCAGCGCCAGCCGGCGGCACCGTCGTGCGAGGAAGCAGTGTGGACTGTGTCGAGTCAATCACTATTCCTTCAGGCGCCAGCGGCAGCCGGCGGCACCGTCGTGCGAGGAAGCAGTGTGGACTGTGTCGAGTCAATCACTATTCCTTCAGGCGCCAGCGGCAGCCGGCGGCACCGTCGTGCGAGGAAGCAGTGTGGACTGTGTCGAGTCAATCACTATTCCTTCAGGCGCCAGCGCCAGCCGGCGGCACCGTCGTGCGAGGAAGCAGTGTGGACTATGTCGAGTCAATCACTATTCCTTCAGGCGCCAGCGGCAGCCGGCGGCACCGTCGTGCGAGGAAGCAGTTTGAACTGTGTCGAGTCAATCACTATTCATTTTAATCATTGGCCTAACAGTTAATAACTTTTGGCTACACATATTTCGTTTTAGAGAGGCTCCCACTCAAATTAACGCGTTTCATCGCCATTTTTTTAAGCTAATGGTACGGAAGGGTTCACGCGCGAGCCTGACTCGCAGCGGGTTGTTTTATTTAGACATAGACAAAGAAAACAAAAGACTGAGGAACTGTGTGACCGCACATGAGATAGCAATATTTTCGGACAATGTTGCCACTTTAGTAGAATTTCATTGAAGATAGGGAAATTAGGGTTAGGGTATACACATAATAAAGAAAAAGACTTCAGATTATATTTCTACGTTTTATTAATTTTTAAACAAAATCAGTTTATTGTACACATTCCTTACTGTTTATTTCCACGCTTCACAAAAACGTCACCCATAAAATGGTTGAAACAAATCCTGGAATTTGGCGTTGATTTCCAATCATAAAATATTATCTACCATATGCTACTACTATATCTACTCTTTGCTTTCTCTGTCTACGTATTTAGATGATATTCCGACTTCGCGGAGAGTAAGCAGGCGGCAGTGTCCGCGCTGTCAGCTGTCAGTCACACGGCTGTCTGAGCACGATGCGCGCGGTGCTGGCTCTGGTGGCGCTGGCGACGCTGGCGCGCGCGCGGCACGCGCTGTACCGCGCGGCGCTGGGCGCGGGCGACGGCGGGGCGGGCGGCGCGCGGCGCGTGCTGGGCGGGCGCGCGGCCGCCGTGGAGGAGTGGGGCGCGGTGTGCGCGCTGCTGGACCGCTACTGGCGCGCGCGCTGCTCGGGCGCGCTGCTGGCGCCGCGCTGGGCGCTGACGGCGGCGCACTGCGCCAGCGCGCGCGTGGCCTACGTGGCGTACGACGCGCGCGCGCCGCGCCGGCCGCCCGCGCGCGCCGCGCCCGTGCAGCTGCTGTACCGCCACCCCGGCTACCGCGTGCTGCAGCGCGACGACGGCGCCGGGCCCGACGTGGCGCTGCTGCGGCACGACGTGGCGCTCGTGCGCACGCGCGCCGACATGGCGCCGCGCGCGCCGCCGCGCCCGCCGCCGCTGGCCTCGCTGGCGCTGCACGACGCGGCGGCGCTGCGCGGCGAGCCGGTGGACGTGCTGGGGTACGGCGCGGGCGGGGCGGGCGGCGAGCTGCGGCGCGCGCGGCTGGCGCTGGTGGCGTGCGCGCGCGCGGGCTGGGCGGGCTGCGAGTGCGGCGCGGGCGCGGCGCGCGCCGTGTGCGCGGGGGACTCGGGCGGGCCGGTGCTGTACCGCGGCGCGCTGCTGGCGCTCACCTCCATGGGCCCGGTGGAGTGCGCCGCGCCGGCCGCGCCGGGCCCGCTGCTGTCCGTGTTCACGCCGCTGCGGCCCTACGCCGAGCTGCTCAACGCCACCATGCGCGACGCGGACGCCGCGCTGGCCGAGTCCCGCGCGCCGCGCCACCCCGCGCCCGGGGCGCCGGCGCTGCTGCTGGCGGCCGGCGCGCGGCTGCGGCGACACATAGCGCGCCCTTAGCGGGGAGATACTGCATGTGCTCATTCAACCTACTAAAATAAACGGTTGTAAATGTCAATAAAAACAGATTGTTCAAATCAATCAAGTTTTTCAAGTTAGAGATCGTTTCTCAATAGGATGTGGTGCGGGCAGCTGCCGGCCGACGCTAGTTTAATTCAAAGCACGGACCGGTACACGTGGGTCTGTACATCCTCGCCAGCCTCTCAGTACGAGCTATAATGAGTTGTGTATGTTAGTGTATGAATGAAACAAGCGGCCGCATGTAATATAAGGCCGGGTATATCTCCCGCAGCAGATTCCCCTGTAACGACCGTTATATTTTATTTTTCGAAAACTTCACAAAATTACAAAAACAACCATAATATACTTATAACAAAGTTAAGAAAACATTTTTTCGTTGTTCCATTGAAAAGGGTAAATGATGATTTTTAAGAATAAAATAATTTCTTAACTAATTATTTAAACAATTGAAATATAAAAAAAAACTATTATAACAATAAAAAAAAATATTTATAATTTTTTTTTAAATCATCATTTCACCTATGCTATAAGATAATAAAAAAAAATATTTAAAAATCCCAAAAAAGTCTATTTGTTTATAAAAAATTTCTTCACATATGACGTAAAATATGTATTCCAATGTTAATTAATGCCTATATCAGGTGCAAAAACAGCAATAATAATATATTACCAAAAAAAAAATTTTATGATATTATTTTTTAGAAATTTAATTTAGTTAGTTTAAAAAAAATATGATTCACAAAATAATTAAAATAAAATTAACTTTAATATTTTTTTTGCATAACTTTATTAAGTACCTAAACAAAAAGAGCTCCACGAAGCGAAAAATTTATAGACCAACTATTTAAACTTTTATACCGTAATTTATAAAAACAGAGAGTGGAAAAAAAATAGTTAATTAACAATGGTGTAACTTTTTGAAAAATCGACAAAAAAAAAATTTTTCGCCGAGGTTTTTTTCGTTCAAGTGTCTAGATTACACTTTAATTTATTCAAATTTTTAAATTGTTATTTAATATTTAAAAAAAATATTTTAGGTGATATACCGGCTTTTTAGGCGGCGCGCCTATGCCTTAACGCCCTCGCGGAGCTATATTTTCAGCGTTAAAAAAAATATATAAATAATATAGATAAGAGTTCCGGGAGTTAGGACTTTTTTATTGGAAATTTTTCCTCTTTCAGGTTCTTTTTTCAAAATTTCTTAAATATCATTATTTTAAAAGTTATTAACGAAAAACTAAATACCTTTTTTTTTTCTTATTTTGTTAATAACAATCGCAATTTTTTATGTGCTAATAAATCCTTAAAAAACATTTTTCTAGAAGTCATTCCGAATCGAATGAGCTATGGCACATATTTTTAGGAGCTTTATGTCTATTTAACACGTTTTTGAACTTGTTGACTAGACTACATAGGATTGCTAAGCTGCAAACAACTCCCCGCGTCCGCGTTCCATTGTGGCCCTGTGATGAGTTCTTAGCCGCAGTGAAAGTTTTTAAACAAAAATAATGAACAGAATAAGCTTAATACATCGCACCTCAAGATGCAGGGTGAGAAGCGGACAATCTGTGTGGTCGAGCACCTGTCACCTGCTAACAATAACCTGCACGCGACAACTAGAGCGGCGGCCTCTGAGAGGGGCCACATGTTTGTATGGGTCCGCAATGGGCGTGTATTTGTGCGGAAGGATATTAAGTCAAAGCCTATTTTAGTCAAAGATTTAGATTTTATCCATTCTTTATGAAACTGTCACAAAGGTAGTTTTTTAAGTTATAAAGATGTTATTATATTAACAAAGTCCTATCTAAATGAAAAAAAATTTTGATGGTGAGATACTTGATGCCAGGTACAATATTTTTCGTCGAGATAGAATTGATAGTGGGTCGCCTAAAGACGACGGCGGTGGTGTGATGGTTGGTGTTCTGACGAAGCATAAAGTTTTACGTATGTCATCGTGGGAGTCTGCTAGTGAAGACTTATGGTTAACACTAAGTTGGGATCCCATTCTCAGCACATAGTTATTAACATAAATGTGCTATTTATTTACCATCTCCTCAACGACCCTCTTTCACAGGGTCTGTCACCTATACATGGTAACGGCGCTTGTGAAACTTACTTTGTGGATGTGTTGGTCTTCAGTAACCTGGCACAGCATAGTGATATACTTAATGGCAATGGTCGGGTATTAGATCCTGTTATTAGTAACGTTGATGGAGATAAGGTACATGTGGTCGAGAATACTAGACCTTTGGTTAAGATTGATTCCCACACCAGACGTCGCCGGCCACTGGATGGCCACTTCCTAGCTAGTAGTTGCCCACCTCGTTTACCTTTGTTTATTAATACGTGAGTGACGTCACGGACGACTAAAACGGCGAAACTGGTTGTTCTTTGGCTTGTATTTAAAAATAGTAAAAACGAATCAATTATACTGCAAGTGGCTTTGTTGCAAAGTTTTTGGTGCCGGTTCGGGGAGAGTGTTTGCGTGGTGTTGTGCGCGCTGGTGTTTGTGCAATCGGAAGATTATTTATTGTACCAAATCATAGTCGAATTAACTTGTTGCTAAATAAGTGGGTACCAAAGATTTATGTGTTAGTATTAGTGGTACCTGTAACGCCATCTATCGAATTTTTGTGACAGTTTTACCTGATTAGTGATTTGATTATTGACACAGACATGAATCCGAAGTGCCGGGCTTGTGGCCGCTACGCCAGCTCGGTAGATGGCGCTAAATGCTCAAAATGCAGCATACTATACCACCGAGCATGTGTTAATATTACAAAGGATGCAAAAATCGCCTCAAACTGGCAGTGCCCGGAATGCAAGGTGCATACTCCTCGGAAAGATAATACTGAGGAACCTGTTCGTGGTGTGGGAGCCGACTTATGCCCGTCATCGGCTAACCCTGTACCAGCCACGGATGTATCAGCAGATATCCAAAGAGTCTTGAGAGAAGTCCGTTTGCACCGTGCGGAAACACAAGAATTACGGAACGAGCTAGCAACTTTCGGTACCAGGCTAGGAGATGTGGAATCCAGGTTGACAGTTCTGGAGAAGCAATTTAGCCAAGAGCAAAATGGTACGGCTGAGGTGGATATGTTGCGCTCCACGGTTGAAAATCTCAAGATGGAGTTAAATGAGCGCGATCAAGAAGCATTTGCTAATGATCTCGAGATAACGGGAATTCCTGAGGAGCTGGGAGAAAATGTCGAACATCTAGTGAGTGTCATTGCAACAAAGCTTGGTGTTGCTTGCGATGCACGCGATATTGTATCTGCTGAGCGCATAGGAGTAAGACGTGCGCCATCTAGCGGTGACAGCAGGAACAACGAGAGTGCAGTGGCGCGCCTGCGCCCGCGGCCGATGGTGCTACGTGTGGCGCGTAAGCAACTACGTGACTCACTCCTGCAAGCTGCGCGCGTCCGCCGGGGGCTCACGACAGATGGCATGGGGTTCGCGGCTCCACCACTTAAATTTTACGTGAACGAGCGTCTTACTCGGCATAACAAGATGGTTTTTTACAAGACTCGCGAAGAAGTCCGCGCTCGTGGATGGAAATATGTCTGGACAAGAGGCGGTCGCATTTTTGTCCGCCAAAACACTGGAAAGCCGTCCCTGCGTGTGAGGTCGGAGGAAGATATAAAGAAAATATTTGGTCAGGAGGCTCATCAACAAAGCTCTGCGTAACTTGCATAGTGGTTGTACGGTTTAGTGCTATTTTAATCATAAAAATGTTTAGCTATAGGTTGAGAATAACAGGTATTAATACGAGATGCTTGCGAAATTATAACTATAAAGCAATTCTACTTGAAACTAGATTTCACTTGAATACAGATTACATTTTTTTAAATTTATATACATTTTGCACAGGTGATTTGTTATTGAAGTTAATTTTTAAATTTGTTGAACCAGGAATTTGTTGGTGTTTCGCTTTTATGTGCTGTTTATATTATTATAATAGGGTCTAAAAACTTAACTGTTGGTTTATACAATGCAGGTTCCCTCGGTACTAACCACGACAACATTATATCGGCGGTAATGCGAAACGGATTAGATATTTTGGCAGTGAACGAGACGTGGGTGCATGCAGGTGAAGAAGGGCGCGCGCCTTCAATTCCCGGTTACCAATTTCGGCACACTCCCCGTGCGCGACAGCATCGCACACGCGGCGGCGGGGTGGGCTTCTATATGCGCCGGGGAATGGCCGCGCGACTCTGGCGGCACCCGGTTGATCCGGTGAATGCGGTAGTGGAGCAAATGTGGCTTACTGTTAACCTCAACGGAAATAAAATAATAATTGGGACGGCATACAGGCCACAGTGGGTAAACATGAATTTATTCTTTGATGCAATAACAGACTCTGTGAGTTCAATTCGAGGTTGCGATAATATTATACTACTGGGGGATTTTAATATTAATTATTTAGATCAGTATCTGTCTGTCAAACTTAAGTCTTTCCTTTCTTGTTTCAAGCTTGAGCAACTCGTTACTGAACCCACTCATTTTACAGATAATAGTAGTTCGTTAATTGATGTGGTTTGCTCAGATATGCGTGCAAGAAACATTAGCCTAGATCCGGTCGGTAAACTATGTGGCCATCGACTAGTGTCCTGTGAATTCAACTTAAAACGTGCTAGAATTGCCCCTCGATATATTACTTATAGACCTATTAAACACATCGGCTTAGATAACTTTAACTGTGACTTGCAAGCTATTCGATGGGATCTCATAGCTCAACATACAGATGTTAACGATATGCTTACCTTATTTAACCAATATGTTGTATTTTTATTTGATTTACATGCACCTTTCAAAACAGTCGTTCTTAAAGATCGTTCTTATCCTTGGATCACGGATACCATCAAAGTCATGATGAGGCTTCGTGATCAAGCCGCCTCAGAATATCATAGAAATAAAATAGAGAGCAAAAAAAAATATTTTCAGGATTTAAAAAGTACAGTAAATAAAGCTATAAAACAAGAAAAGATTGCATATTTTAAACATAATATTAACAATAATATTCGTAACCCGAAAAAGCTTTGGAAAAATTTGAAGAGTACTGTACTACCTAAAAATAATATTGAATTACCACCTAATTTTAGAGACCCGAATCTTATTAATAATCATTTTTTGAGTTTGCCTGGTGCCGCGGGTACGACCATATCTCATATGACATTTTTTGTGTATAATCGATTTACTGACGCGGTTTTTCATATAGAGCAAATCAGTTTAGACAGTTTGATTAAAATAGTTAAATGTTTAAAATCTAATGCTGAGGGTTGTGACTTTATTACTTTAGACATGTTATTGCTGACATTTCCTGAAACTTTTGATATACTTCGATCAATTTTAAATACATCAATTTCTACACAGGTGTTTCCTAGCATTTGGAAACATGCCATAGTACAACCATTACCGAAGAACAATAATCCGGTTGAATTGAAGGATCTTAGGCCTATAAGTATTTTGCCATGTTTATCTAAGATTCTAGAAAAGGCAGTTTGTTCTCAGTTGACAGACTATCTTGAAATAAATAATATCTTACCTTCTGTACAATCGGGCTTTAGAAAAGGGCGAAGTACTGTTACTGCGTTACTTGACGTAACAGATAATATTCTAATTGCTCAGGACAGGGGAATGTGTACGATTTTATTGTTGCTTGACTTTTCTAGAGCTTTCGATTGTATTAATATTTCCCTCCTTTTAGCTAAGCTACATTATTACGGCTTTGATCATAAGGCTATCAAATGGTTTGACAGTTACTTAAATAATCGCTCTCAATGTGTGAAATTACTACTTGATGGTGGTTCCCAAACAGTATCTGACATTATTCAAGTCAGTAGGGGAGTCCCACAAGGATCAATTTTGGGGCCAATCCTTTTTACGTTGTATACAGCTGATATAACTACTCATATAAAGCACTGCAAATTTCACATCTACGCGGATGATATTCAGGTGTATATATCGTGTAAGCCAGCTGATATTACAGATGCAATAAGTAAATTAAATGAGGACTTGGCTAGAATATCAGATTGGTCTGCTAAGAACTGTCTTTTGTTAAATCCCTTGAAAACTAAATTCATGATTTTTGGCAGCAGGCACCAGCTAGATAGTCTTAGTCCTACGATGAAATGTGTTGAGCTTATGGGAGAGCCCGTTGAAAGGGTTTATGAAGCAAGAAACTTGGGGCTTTTCATAGACTGTAATCTTCGCTTTGAAAAGCACGTGAGTCTATGTGTCAGAGACTGCTTTTATAGGTTAAAAGTTCTATATAGAATGAGGCCATATTTAAGTGTAACTCTACGCAAGCAGTTGACGGAGTCACTTGTTTTGTCTAAGTTGAATTACATGGACACAGTCACTGGACCACGAATCCTTGAGAAAACCAAAAAGCTAGTACAACGGGTACAAAATGCTTGCGCGCGTTTTAATTTTGAAATTCCGTTCAGGTCTCACGTGACCCCATATCTAAATGAGCATGCAATATTAAAAATGCGGCACCGTCGCAAGCTCCATTTGGCGTGTTTAATGTTCGGGATCATGAAATACAAAGAACCAAGCTATTTGTTTAAGAAGCTTTCGTGGAAGTGCGGTCAGCGTAGTCGACGGCCTTGCTCTACACAGCTCGTCACTGAGCGGCATAGCTCCGCGGCTTTCAGGGGGAGCTTCCGGTACGCGGCCACCAAGTGTTGGAACAATATCCCGCCCCCGATTAGGAATCTGCATTGCTTGTATGGTTTTAAATGTAAATTGAGGCAATATATATTTAAGCATCAAAAAGACGAAGCACCTCTCCGCAATGACACTAGCGCAATATAATCCGCCCATAATTTATACATAATTATTATGCTTAATATTGTTACCCTGAAATATGTGTATATGACCTGTGTTTTTTTAATTTTCTTGTATATTGTTTTTAGTGCTGTTCTTGTTTGATTTGTTATTGTTCACCTATTTTCAACCTATTTTATATTTTTATATTCCTATTTTATAGTTTCTTTTCTCTGTTTTCTCGACATTCGTGTCGTCACCCGTCGGTCTCAACGGAAGATCAGCGCTGGTTGCCTGCAGCCAGCACATGCTGAGTTGAGTCCGGCTTGTGATCGGAAATGTTTTTTATGTGTATTGTTATTTGTGTACCTAAGTTCTTTCCTGTCACAAAAATAAATGAATTTTGAATTTGAATTTGAATACATGAATTTAATACAATTTTAAGATGATTACACATTACGATGATGAAATAACATTAATTAGTTTAATAAAATACTTCTCGTAATGATTGAGTATATTACAGACGTTGCCGAAATTTTATTCACAGATATTACCGGCACACACTTCCGTCATTTATTATTATTAACGTAATTAATTAACTAAACTCCCAAATAAATGGGAAAAATCAAAATCGCTTTACTGGCAACATCGATGTCAAAAATAATGGACGATATATTTATTTTATTTTCTGATAAACAATTTTAACAGCAAATTTCACCATTATGAATAATTTCAAAGGGCGCGTCACGCTTACTACATGTCAAGCAGGCAACTGACGTCAGATAAGGCCACAGGCATCTTCGAAGTGGCAACACGTCGCTGCCGTAAACTGCCAACCTAGTACATATAACATCATTGTGTTATACCCACTGACCTCTATTCTACTAGTACGCTGGACAGGCTATGCCATACAAAATGACAGCAATTTTCTGTGCCGATTTGAAGCGCCCTCCTTGAACGACTTGAGAACTAAATTTGACATTTATTGCGCAATTGCAAATGGCCGTCGTGTTGTTTACATCGATTCCACGATCTTATTAACGTTTTAAGTGTTTAATATGTAGTAAATCTGGTATTATACAGTTTAATTTAGATTTATACTAGCGTGATACTTATTTTTACCAACAATGAGAGTGTTTGGGTTTTGCAAAAACTCGTATCCAGAGAAAAGCGGGATAACCTTCCACAAGTAAGTAAATTTACAATTATATTCTATAAATTAAAACTTTCTGTAAAGATAATATCGTCACTAGTAATATTACATGTCATTAGAACGTATTTAACTTGATATTACCGAGTTGCGATAAATATAAACAACACAATAGTGTTGTCGATATTCCATATCGACAATATTTGTCGATTTTTTTCTGGCATATATTGTATCATTCAATTAACGGTTTGTTTTTTATTACAGGTTCCCAAAGGATTCTTCTCTAAAACTGTGGCTCAAAGAGATAAAACTGTTGATCGGCTTCCCAAGAAAAATGATCAATCATCATCATAGTATGGCGTCCCGGAAGTGTCATACATAGGCTTTATATCCCAAAATAAAATGAGCAAAGCCGCTGGCGACTACTAGTTATTTTTATTTATATTTTTTAATCATGTTGTTTTTGTAATTATATATTTATGAGTAAAATCATTCATCGTTTTATTGGTACCATCCCTTAAGTTATTCAAAATACTTAATAGCCTATGTTCACCACAAATCATGCAGGCTTAGTCATAATATTTATTTCTTATCCGTTATCAGTGTTACTCGACATTATATATAAAAAAATAAAAAAAAAAATGAATAAAAATTAATTAATTAATTTATTTCTTTATTTATAAATAAATAAATAAGTAAAATGCAATCAATCTCACATCGCACAGAGAATCCATGATTGATCGCTTAAACTTGGCCCTTACGGCAGTCTCTGACTGGGGCGATGCCACTTTGGTAAAGTTTAATGCGTCAAAAACACAAGGCGAGAGTGAACCGGTTTCTGCTGGGCAAGCGCGCTTCATCTTAGACTGCAATGTCACTTAACATCAGGTGAGTCACGGTCAAGCGCAAGCCTATTATACGTAAAAAAAAATGAAGAAAGATAGACACGTACCAATAGGCTAAAAGTCGTTTTTTTGTCGATATTATTTATTACATTGTCCCGTCCCTATTATTAGTTCCGTGGTCGTTCACTGGCGCTGTCAGCGCCAAAATGGCGAAAATCAAATAGGCACAAAACGATGTGACGTATAGCCAGTCCAGCGTACTAGTAGAATAGAGGTCAGTGGTTATACCACTTAATGAGTAAGTAAGTATGAAAAAAGAGAAAGAAAGAATGTAAAGTTTATTTCTTTTATAAAAATAATGAAAAATATGTAAGTGAAAAATATGTAATAAGTTTTTTGAAATTTTTCATTAATTTTTTTAGGTTTAGTAGCTTGTTTTGACCTGCGGCGTTTCATAAGATCTCTTTCGGATTTCTTTTTTTCTTTCAGTGCATCTCTTTCCTCATTCTTTTGCTTTCTTTCATTTGCTCTCTCCAACTTCTGTTTTTCAATATTCGTTTTTTTTCCGTCTTCAATCTCAGGTAGGTCCGATAGTCTTCCCCCAAAGTTTTTCGTAATTACCTAATTGGGCAACTTCTAATTTTTGTTGAAAAATAGATGCCAGTAATGGTCCTCCCCCTCCGTTGCTAATGTAAACAATCCGAATTCACTGAGTTCATAAAAAATCCTTGCAATACTTCTGCAAATTCCAAACCAAATAGTTTAGCATATAATTGCAAGAAAAATCTTCAAAATTTGCAAAATACCAAAAGAATATCCTTAATAAATTACTTAAGAAATTACCTTGAATAACTTGGGACGCCGATGCTTAAAAGTGAATATCCGCCATCTTGTAGTTACAGAGCTGCCATCATCATAATAAATAAATAAATAAATAAATCATTCACACTTTTTATCTACAAACTATCAGATGGTGATACCATCTCATAAGCTAATAATATGCTAAAAACAATATTTAAAACTCTTATTTTTTAATACTTTCTATCAAAGTGGCCAATTACTGGCGCATGGCCATTTACTAGCACTTGTAATTGTGTAGCCTTTTTTATAATTTTAGTGTAATTCGTATTTTAATAGACTCTCTTTTTTATTGTAGTTAGGACATAAGGAACTTTAATTTGTACATTAAGCTTGTTAGATTCACATCGTGTAGTAAGTTTACGCTCGTTAGTTTTGTTTTTTAAGTCTATATATTTTTTTATAGTAAACTTACTGTTTTGTGAATTTTCAATAAAAGATAAAAAATACTTGTAATTGTGTTTATCAGGAACGTGCGCACACACACACACACACACACACAAAACATATAAATGTACATTATAATATCTTCACGACTTGAGTAAATATGTTTCACTGAGAAATTTCAGTGTAGAGAAATTGTTTTTAACATCCTTCGGGTGTTTCGGGTTGTCTCCACAGGGCGAGGCTCGCTGCGGCGGAGACTGCGGCTTGGGCGGCGCGCAGGGAGCGGCGCGCGGCGGGGGCGCCGGCGGGGGCTCGGCGGGGGCCGCGCGGGGGGCGGGGGCGGGCGGCGGCGGGCAGCCGCACGCGCCGTCGCGCCGGCTCGCCGCCAGCCGTCGCTGGAGCGACTGCACACCCGGCCAGGGGCCGCACGGCGCGCTGCTCGCCGGCGCCGGGGCGCAGGCTGGGCGCGCGCGGCCCGCCGCCAGCGCCACCGACACCGTGACGCGCTCGGTGCCGCACGGCACGGCCAGCTCGAGGCGGCCGGCGGGCGCGGGCGGGGCGCGCGGGGGCGCGGGGCCGCCGCACGGCGCCGCCACGCGGCCGCGCCCCGCCTCCGCCAGCGCCGCGCGCTCGCGGAGCGCCGCCTCCAGCCCGCCGGCCGGCGCGCTGCCGTGCAGGCCGCGGCGCGGCGGCTCGGCGCACACGCCGCACGGGCGCCGGCCGCGCTCGGCGCGCGGTGGGCCGGCGGCGGCGCGCGGCGCGCTCGTCTCGCGCTGCGAGCGATCTACCTCGAGGAAGACGCGCGGGCGGTGGCCGCACGGGTCGAGGCGGCCGTCGGAGGGGCGGCAGGCGTCGTCGGGCTGCAGCGGCACGCAGTCGGGCGGCGGCGGCAGGCGGCCGGGCCCGCAGCGGCGCGCGGCCGGCGGGCTCGGCAGCGCGTAGCGGCGGCCGTCCGTGGCGCGCGAGCACACGCGCTCCTCGCCCAGCGTGTAGGGCGCGGCGGGGGACGCGGGGGGCTCGCGGCGCGCCAGGGCCTCGCGCTCGAAGTCCGCGCGCCGCGCCGCCGCCGCCGCCGCCAGCCGCCGCGCCACGCGGTCCTGCCCCGCGCCGCACCGCGCCTCCGCGGCAGGAGCGCGCGGGGTGCACGCCTGGTCACACGGTAGTCATCAGAAGAATATAGGGATAAGTCGATGGCAACTAAGCGACCTTCTCTAATTAATAATCTATCATAATGAGATCATCTATCAAAAAAGCGTGTAAACGGCCCCGGCGCAGGGGCGGCTCGGGGGACTCACGGTGCGGTCGGCGCAGGTGAGCGGCTGGGCGGGCGGCGCGGGCGCGCAGGGCGGGCGCGCGCCTTGCGGCGGCGCGCAGCACACGAGGCGCAGCGCGCGCGGCGCGGGGCGGGCGGGGCGCGGGCGGCAGGGCGGGCGCGGCGCGGGCGCGCAGGGCGGCGGCGCGCGCGGCTGCGGGCCGTGGCAGGAGCGGCTGGCGGCGCGGCGCAGCACGCAGCGCGCGAAGGAAGCCATGTGTGCGTGTGTGTGCGGGCGGGGACACACTGCCGCGGCGGCCGCGCCCGCTCCAGCCGGCCGCGCCCGCTCTAGCGGGCCGCGCCGGGGCGGGGCGCGGGGGCGGGGGGTCACTCGCACACCCCGCTCGGCTGCGGCGTGGCGCGACTCCGCCACGTCTACACAAAAACAATTGAAGCTAGTTTCTTGTAAGACCCTGCGTGAATATAGTGGGATGGAAAGGAATGAGATAGTTAGCATCCGCAAGACGACGGACGCGCACTAACGGTAGACGGCTTACACGGGCCGGTACAGTAGTACGGTATGAACCGGAACTTTGGTAGTTTAAAATGCACTCATAATTTTAAGAACTAAGAAATAATCAGATCAGAACCTGGCAATTTTTTTCTTATAATATTTTTTTTATTTTTGTTCCGTTAATACTGACGGTGATAAAACACACCTCGTTGACTTTAATCTGGCTACATACATAAGGAACCCCTCAAATTCAATTCAAACAATCCTAGAGGATTTGAATCTAACTCTATCTAATAAGGTGAAGTTTCTGGGTGTGTGGTTGGATAAAAAGTTAACTTGGCCCATACACATTCAATTTTTTTATGTACTTTATTAGTACCTATTTTTAGTGACTTAGATCGACGTAGTAATTAAAACACGCGACGCTAATTATTTAACACACCTTAATTTTGCGCCAATTTATGGAAATATTGCCTTTTGGCGTCTAATTTTACACTTTTCACGGTCATTTTTAGTTTTGATATATGGTGAAGACGTATATTCAAAATTTTCTGAACAATTTACTTAATAAAGTTAACCTTGTGGTCTGCTCTCATGCTCCAAAAAGTGAAAATCTTGAGACCCCATCCACGACGACATAGGGAAAATTACCCCACAATTACGGATAAAATAATTGCCGCATACTTGTCACACTGGCCCAAGCTGGTATAGGTTTTGTGTCCCAAGTCTCCTTCTTCTTCTTCCTTGCCTTATCCCACTAGGTGGGGTCAGCACAGCAAATTTTCCTCTTCCACTCTCCTCTATCAGCCGTCGTCTCTACACTCACTCCTTTCACTCTCATGTCCTCATTCACACACTCCATCCACGTCTTCTTTGGTCGGCCTCTTGTCCTTCTTCCTTGCACTTCCATTTCCATACATCTCCTACTAACATGCATCTCCTCTCTACGCATCACATGCCCATACCACGCTAGCCTCCCACTCTTTAGTTTCTCACTAACTGGTGCTACTTTCAAACTTCCTCTAATATACTCATTCCTTATTTTGTCCATTCTTGTCACTCCACACATCCATCTCAACATTCGCATCTCAGCCGCATGCACTCCTCTTACATGTCCTACTCTTGTTCCCCAACACTCAGATCCATACAATACGACAGGTCTAATGATCGTCTTGTAAATTTTCCCCTTAAGTTTAAGGGGCATTTTTCGATCGCACGTCGTTCCTGAGACCTGTCGCCATTTCCCACCCAGCGTTTATTCGGCTCGCTACGTCACGGTCAATATCGCCGTCGTTTTGGAGTATAGAGCCGAGATACTTGAAGTCAGAGCAGACTGGCAGGGATACACCATCTAAGGCGATTGGTGTGAAATCTGAAGATCCGCCAAAATCACAAAACATGTGTTCTGTTTTCGTTCGACTGATCTTCAGACCCACTTTCTCCAATCTTCCCTGCCATTGCTCCAATCTTCTATGTACCTCATGCCCTTCCTCTCCAACGAGGACAATGTCGTCGTTGTTCCAAGTAGTTTTATTAAAATATTTTTACGATTTTCTTACAAATCATTGAAGAAAACAACAAACTCACCTGTGAAAAGATAATCCATCGTGGCTCTTTTGTTTTTGGGAACTATTTTTGCAATCACGAAAGACGCAATACAAGATACGCTGCGAAGTGAGAACCGCGGAGCCGTCCGACCCGAGAGTTGCTAGGTAGCAACCGCGGGCGGAAACGTATTACTCAAGCATTTAGTATTACTGAACTTACAGTCACTCGTAAGTTTGACACCGCGGCGTCTGCCTTTATTCCTGTAGTCTGAGTGATATACGTAATTATTTAATAAAATATATAAAGAAATGAAGTAGGAGCGAAAGATGACAATATTTTTTTTTTAATTTTTTTTTTTTTATATAATGTAAATCACCGAGATGATGTCGGCGAGTGGTGTGACTCACGTAGAGGTGGTCCCCGGCGAGCACGAGCAGGAGGTCCGGGCGCGCGGGGGGGAGCAGCGCGGCCAGCGCTGGCGCGGGGGCGGCGGGGGGGGCGCGCGCCGCCAGCCCGCTCGCCGCGCGCCACACGCACACCGCGCCGCGCCGCGCGCCCGCCGGCCTGCGGCAAGCGGAGTGTTCAGCGGGCCCGGGGAGCGCCGAGTGCTGCGTCCCGTGCCGCCTACCTCACGTAGTACGAGTCGGAGACGGAGGGTTGCACGTAGTGCAGCAGCGCGGCGTCGGCGGCGCTCGCGGCCAGCTCGGCCGGCGGCGCCAGCACGCGCACCGCCAGCAGCGCGGGCAGCGAGGCGCAGCACGCGCCGCCGCCCGCCAGCGCCGCCCACACGTAGCCGCCGCTGCGACACGAGCGCTCTGAGAGGGGTCGGGGGCGCGGGGGCGCGGGGGCGCAGGGCGCGCGGGCTCACCTCGCGTGCAGCGCCAGCCCCAGCGGCGGCTCGGGCAGCGCGCACCGCGCTGCCGGCTCCGCGCACAGCGCGCGGACCGTCGCCTCGTCGGGCGGCGCGGGCTCGGCGCCGGGCGGCGGCCGCGCGGCGAGCAGGCGCGCGCGCTCCGCCAGCGAGCCCAGCGAGGCCGCCAGCAGGGGCGGCGGGCGCAGCGCGGCCAGCGGCCACGCGCTCAGCGCGCCGCCGCCGCCCGCGCGGCACCCGCCCGCCGCCACCAGCACCGCCAGCGTGGCGCCCTCCTCCAGCGGCGCGTGCGCCACCAGCGCCGACCTGCGCCGAGGAGCGCTCGTCACCACCCGCCACTCGCGCGGCTCGCGCTCCGCCTACTCACGTCATGTGCTCCCCGTCCTCGTTGAAGACGCGCAGCAGCGGCGAGCGCACGCCCACGTACTCGGAGGTGATCTCCTGCGGACAGGGCGACCGTGAGCGGGCGAGCGCGGGGCGCGGGGCGCGGGGCGCGGGGTGCGGGGGCGGGGGCGGGGAGGCACCTGCTCGGCGGCGTTGAGCCACACGGTGGTGCAGGCGAGCCCGGGCGCCAGCACGCTCAGCTCCAGCGAGAGGAAGGCGTCCCCCGCCGCGTCCGCCCAGCAGCCCGCGGCGCCGGCGCCGCAGCGCGCGCGCGCCAGCACGCGGCCGCCGGCCTCGCCCGCGTGCAGCACCACCAGCTCCCAGGAGGCGGCCAGCGCGAGCGCGCCGGCCACCAGCAGGCGGTCCCCGCGCGGCGCCCAGTGCGCGCGCACGCCGGCGCGCCAGCCGCGCGGCGCCAGGGGCTCGCTCCACGCGCGCCGCCAGCCCGCGCCGGCGCGCAGCCACAGCTGCAGCTCCGCGTCGTCCAGCAGCAGCGCCAGGCGGTCGCCGGGCGCGTCGAGCGCGGCGTGCGCGGCGCGCGCGTCCAGGCGGTGGCGGGCGGCCGGCGCCCAGCCCGCGCGCAGCGCCACCGCCTCGCGGCGCCAGGCGCGCGGCGGCAGGCGGCGCGCGGCGGGCGGCAGGTGGCGGCGCCAGAGCGCGGGCGCGGCGGCGGCGCGGCGCCAGGCGCGGCACACGGCGCCGGCGCGCGCCAGCTCGGCGCACGGCAGCCGGCGCAGCAGCTCGTGCAGCACGGCGGCCGTGCGCCCGTCGCCCGCTTGCCACGCGCTGCCGGCCTGCGCCATCGCTCCGCGCGGTATATTTGCGGCGCGCCGGACACGCGCACTGGCGCGCTGCCAGCCGCCGCCTCACGTCACCGCACGCCGCTTCTTATTATCATTTGACTGAACGAACAAACGACTGTAGTAAGCTAAAGTTATTTATATTGTCTATGTCTATGAGAACACTCGGCTTCCAGAAAGAATACAAGATAATGAAAACTCTGCAGATTCTGTTTGTCCGCAACTAACTAGAGTATAAGAATAAGAATATTTATTTCAGAAAAAAGATAGTTATGCGTACAAATTAAAATAGAGGAAAATACATACTAAAACTATAGGTACACTTACAATTTACATTTTAGTACGCTTGTTTAGCCCTGAGCCCGCAGGACGCTCGGGGAGAGCCTGTGTTGCAGGGCGTCAGTCGTCTTCTTTATTTATAATTATTCTAATTACTAGTATTTAAACTTTTAAAAAATTGTGAAACTTAAATTACTGACAAAAACATGAACGTAACCTTTCTTTGTCTATGACGTAACTTATAAAATGATAGTTGGACGGACACAAATTATCACATTTTTTTTTTCATTTTGGCTAAACACTTTGTGGCTTTTTGTGTTGCCTACTTTTGCAAATTCTACCAAATAATATACAATTTATAAAATTATCGTAAAACTGGCTGCTAACATTCTGGTATGATTGTTTTGTTCAATTGGCCAAAATGCACAATTAATGTGTGAATGTAAGTGACTTAATAAGTGTTGCTGTTGTAGTGTGAATAGAGTGGTTAGTTGTTTAGTCATTTATGTTTGTGATATATTTGTGTGGTACTTACTAAAATTAGGAAACGGTTGTTTCCTTTGTAGATTGTTAGTGTAAGTTAATAAAGATCGTGTTTGTATAGAATAGTGTATAATGATGATGGAAGTGGACGAAATTCTGTGGGTACACACCCAACGGTAAGTGAGTGTGCCAAACGGTATCCTATTGCATTCCTCCTGCATTGCAAACTATGGGATATCATGACAGGTGATGATTTTATTTTCACTCGATAATGTCGAGCAGTTTTTCAGTGGCCTCATATTTTAATGAAAGCAAGTACTTTTGAACCAGTATGTTGCATTCTCGTCTAGATACATTAGCAATGGGTAGTTTCTTGCACATTTTATTGTATATGAAAGGGCCGAATATTTGAAAACTAGTGCTATTGAATTTTGTACGCGATTTTACTTGTGCCAGGATTAGATCTTTTCGACTCTTTTTAAGAGCCTTTTCTCTGCATTCTACAGAAGTGATCAAATGTTGTCTATTTATAATACTTCTAATGTATAGTTGTCTAACTGAAAGCACTTCACATTCATTATAAAGCGCCACTGTGCCGTGGCGTTTTTTCTTGAACGTTACCTTTAATAAAGCACGTTGAGCGACTTCTACCTGTTTTAGATGTGTAGTATACAGCTCATGTACGCGTCGGCGTCAACCGCCTAGTGCGAAAGAACACTAGCGGTTGACTCAGGCGTCAGTGCACGTGCGGGTGAGTCACGGTTCCCCACCACTATATAAGGCCTGCACTCGGAGGCCGGAGAACAGTCGCACACGGACCGCCGAGCTAGCAACACGTCTCCACAGAGTGATCCAAGCAGTATAGTGTAACGTAACTATGGTCTATATACTATGTGTTTGATCTATACCTATATATGTGTATATATCTATACGTGTGTAAGGTGATATAAGTGCACCCCGACAATGGGAGCACTCTATATATGGCGCAGACGGTCTAAAGAACAGAGAGTACGTTCCAATAAAAAAAAAAAATGGAGTAACGATATTCAGTAACTGCGGTATTAATTATCGTACCAGTATAGTACCGTCGACTACATTAATTAAAATCCACATGTTTTGCCTACAAATAAAAAATATTAGTTGAAGGTAATTTCGTTTAACTTGCGAAAATAATCGGATGAGTGTAGTTTAATCTCATGGTACTCCCAATATCGAAACTCATAGAAATATAGTATGAATTCGGCGTTAGCTAAAAATTAAAATCATCACGTGGTAGTTAACCACAAGTATAAAATATTAGTGGAAGGTAGTTTCATATCAACTGTGAAAATAACTGTGGTGTACGTAGTACCATCTCTTTATACTGCTGATAACGATAAAAATTCCAATTGAATTTTCATAATAGCACATTACTTGAGTATCTTTTGAGTATCGGTGCTGAAATATTCGGTTCTATAATTTAATGGCCGAATTTAGTGTCACATTCATAATCGATTTATAATTCTCTACGTTTCATATTGGTACAATTGTAATAAATTGTAGTCCTACTTTACCTACAACACGGAATAGTAATTGGGCACAATTACTATTCCGTGCTGAGTTGTCCAAAATAATAAAAGTTATCAAAGACAATGACAAAGAAGAACATTTTTATAACGTTTAATCATTCATATGAAAACTAAATAGTCTGTATTACATGCACAGTTCAGGTGGTTTAGGAAGTTTCATAGAGTAGCTAGCACAGTCTAGTGTTCAAAAGTCACACCTAGCAAACTAAAAGTCTTTAGACAACAAAAGCTATAGCTATCATTTGTGACCATTGATCCATGCTGAGTTCTTAAAAAAATAATAAAGGGAATCATCTGATCAAGATTAATTTAGTATTGATGTTGAAGCTTTTAAGACAGCGATGCCTACGTACCATTAAATCAGATATTATAAATAGTTCTTTGTCTGGAATAATTACTGATAAAAACTAAGAAAGATTTAAAGTATTTTGACTTTACATACCTACGTACGTGTAGCTTCAAACTTCATGATGGTGGAATTTATAAATACACTGATATAGGTTATTAGTTTAGCCATGCCAGTAATCGGATTTGGTTAATTAACCTGAGATATACGCCACTAGGTGAAACGATCCTACTGTTAAGATGACCCAAAGGGGCAATGACATGAGTTAACCACCATCGCAATGAAAAGTGCGTAAGTCGTCATTGGATGAAGTAACCTGGTGTACGAACTGAACATGAGGTTCTTAAATGAACTGAACATGAGGTTTTTAAATGAACTGAACATGAGGTTCTTAAATGAACTAAACATGAGGTTCTTAAAGGAACAGAACATAAGGTTCGTAAATGAACTGAACACGAACTTCATAAATGAATTGAACATGAAGTTCCTAAATAAACATGCTGCAAATAACATCTGATGAGGCAGCCCCAGCGTTCGAGGAGGAAAAAGGGGTAAGGCCATGATGGTCGCCATCACAATGAAGGCGCACAAACGCGAACTAGCGTTCGACGTAATCCAAAGGGTATGGACGCAAAATGCAGCCAACATTACAGTGCATAGTATTCGTAAGTGGTCAAGTCACAATAAGGACACTGTGGCTTCACCGTCTTAATGGGTATTGATTTCCATAACTAGCTATTTATACGACCTATAGTTTTGATTTGGTTGACCCGTGACTTACACGCGGTGAATCTGAAGTGGGGCAGTTCCCCTTTCCCTATACCACGAAAGTATCCTGCTATCTTTGGAATATCTAAATTATAGTTGCTGATACATTGTCGCGCTGGAAAGCAAGTTTTGCTGGGTACGTTATTGTCCTCCAATAGTGGAACCTAGAGAGAAACCCTAGAGAGCTTCGATAGAGGACGCGTCATGTCGCTGCAGGGTTCAGAGTACTATAGGGGAAGTTGCGGTCTCCGTCGAGCTATTTATGAGCGCGCTGCCGCCGCCCCGACTGGCCGGTACCACCGCGAGCGCTACGTCCGCGCCCGCAATTTTAAATTGGTAATATTAGTTATATTCATTTGAATCCTGTAAATAAGTCCTTTACGGACTATATAGATAAACAATGTATTTGTCTATCTTAATACATATAAATCTCGTGTCACAATGTTTGTCCTCAATGGACTCCTAAACCACTATACCGATTATAATAAAATTCGCACACCATGAGCAATTTGATCCAACTTGAGAGATAGAATAGTTTAAATCTCAAATTATAGTCGCAATTTTAATTTAATGCTAATTATTGTCTGTTATTATTTGACAGTCACAATTACCTGTTAGCTCCAAATGATTCTAACAGATGTCGATACCTTTCGACTGAGTTGAGTAAGTAATCAATAGATGGCGCTGTACCCCTAAGTGAGGCAAAACAGCATTTACCAGGTCAACTAGTATTATATATACGGTATTTCGTTGGGTAGGGATTGGTGCTGTATTGGTTGGAATTGCTTCGGAAATTTGCCATTCATAGTAGTAAGGGGTAAGAGACAGAAAATTATATTGTGGGATGTCCATGGGAGATGGACGTGTACCATCCCGGAATTTTCTATGGACCTTTTCAATGTGTATAAATAATTTTATGTTGATAGATCTCGTAGACTTCGTTCAGCCTGCGGTTGCAGTGAGGGAGGTTGAAAGGATTATAATTAGAGATCTCAAAAAATAACAGTATTTCTATACTATTTCAGTGGATGTTATCATACATAGAGATCTTCCTCTTGAATCGCTCTCCCTATTAATCCGTTCCGTAATTTTAAAGATTTGGGCATACCAAGAGACATAGGGGGACATAGAGAAGGCGACTTTGTTTTATACTGTGTAGTGGGGCTAAATGCCATGCTGCAGTACAGCTGCAGCTGCAGCATTTATTTTCATCAGCAATCTACTACTTCATTACCTTTTCGTAAGTACTATTAAAAAAAAAAGAGGGTAAGGTACCAACCAGTAGGATAAAAAAATAATTTTAACGGTTCAGCTTGGAACTGGATGTTCATGTTGACGACGGATGTTGCTCTATTTTGAAATAGGCATGCATGATTCAAGAACTTGTACAGAGTTTTGAAACCCATTTAAGTTCATTTCAATTTACTTTGATAGGGTCTGGCACGATGGCCTTATAAGCAAGCTTTCATCCTATGGCTTGCCCTCTGGTTTTTGTACTTGGATATCAGACTTTCTGAGGGAGCGTTCGATACGGGTGGTCATTGACGGCTGCTCGTCCGATCGAATGGCAATTAATGCCGGTGTCCCTCAAGGGTCTGTGCTCTCTGCAACCCTCTTCCTGCTACATATCAACGATCTGCTGAAACCCGGTATCTTAGGTTATGCAGATGATAGCACGGTTGTAGAGAGTTACACATCCAATGCACGCGCCAGAGAGGCCGATATTCAGCTTCTCAGAGAGACTATGGTCGAGCGCATGAACCACTCCTTGCAGGCAGTTTCCAACTGGGGCGATGCCAATTTGGTGTGTTTCAATGCTGCTAAGACCCAGGCGTGTCTTTTCTCCGCTAAGAAGAGGCCTTTCCACCTGGCCCCGACTTTCCAAAATGTATCCGTCTCCATCACAGACCAACTTGAACTTCTTGGAATGACTTTACCTTCGTCGCTCAATTTTGGCTCTTACATAGAGTCCAAAGCTCAATTGGCTGCCAAAAAGCTTGGTATCCTCTCGAAGGTGCGTCGGTACTTCAAGCCGGAACAGTTGCTCACTTTGTACAAAGCACAAGTTCGATCATGCATGGAGTACTGCTCGCACCTTTGGGATGGATCAGCGAAATACCAGCTTGAGGCGTTGGAATCCATTGAGCGGCGTGCCAAGAGGCTCATCGGTCAACCTTGTCTCGCCAAATCTAGACTTCATAGTTTGGATCACCGGCGTAAGGTTGCCAGCCTGTCGGTGTTTTATAGATTACATTTCGGGGAGTGCGCTACGGAGTTGCATAATATAATACCACCATCTCCGTTCCATTACAGAACGAGCAGAAACTCAGCGAAGAGACATAGATATACAGTCGAAGTCCCTAAGTTTCGCACAAGCCGTTTCGCTTCTTCCTTTCTTGTGAGGACTGCAAAACTTTGGAATTCTCTTCCTGAGTCTCTGTTTCCTGAGAAGTACCACCTGGGGGTCTTCAAATCTAGAGTTAATAGGTATTTTCTAGGTAAGCGTGTAACATCGTAGGCCATAGTATTGTTTAACACCAGGCAGGCTGTGGTCAAACGCAAACCTATAAGTTATAAAAAAAAAAAAAAAAAATTTGAAAAAGGTTTTTCTTCATTTGAAGTAATGACTGTTATAAGATCTTACAAATAGCACGCTTCAGTGCAGGTTACACAAAACACATTTAAAATCTATTATCATCTATCTGTTTGGCGGGTTTTACCTAAGCTTTTCCAGAGAACACATGTCAGTATATATTGTTTAAAAATTAGGAAAGTACCCTCTACTTAAATACAAATGTGCTACAATGAATTATATAATATTTTATGGGTCTCATCTAGTGAACATTATAATATTATGCACAGCTTACACAGAATATGGGTTCAGGCCTAGCCAAGAAGAATTTCCATTTGCAATAATAAAATATCTCTTCTTGTAAGCTAATTAAGTTTAAACAGTCATTAGAACATTTCTATCGCCAAGTGTTACAATTGTAAAATAAAATGAAAATATTATTCGCCAAATAAAAGTTAAATATCTAGTAGTTGCTCTACTGGGTGGTTGGGCTGTATCGAGGTGATATTATCTGGTACCAACAATGAAACTGAACCTCTAATCAAGACTACAACAAGTATTAATCAGTTTTATATTTACTCTATCAGTGTTAGTATTTATCATCCGTATTATTCATTTAGATCTGGATTGACAAAATTACTTTTATGCAGCATAAGGTAGACAAGGATCATGACCACATGAGTAGAGTAGGTATGTTCCATAAACTACCAATAATGTTTTATTTCCCAGATCATTGAGCTTTGGTACAATGTATCTATTTATTGTATATTTATACGGTTCCTGGGTGAGTGTGCGCCTTTCTCAAAGCGAAACTAGTCGGAGTGGGCGCAGTGTCGTGAGCTCCTGTTAAGATGCCTGGAAGACTAGATCTCGTAGTTATTTGTAGCATCGCGGCACAATAGAAGGAGTGGTCGTCCATCCCACTCCGACACAGGGATCTTTTCCATGGTGTCCTGTTCTCAGATAATCTTATATTCAGTGTGTTGGTTCATTTGTATTCTTAGGGGAAATCAACTTAGCGGAGTGGTAGGAAAAGCAGAAGTACACCTCCAAGAAGTTCAAAATATTACAAGAACTTTAATTTGTTTAAATTGCTTTAATTGGCGCCTTACAAGGGTAAACCAAACCGTGTGAAACGTGGCGTTTTTAACCGACTTCAAAAAGGAGGAGGTTATATATTCGACGTGTATGTATTTTTTTTTTTTTTATGTATGTTCACCGATTTCTCAGCCATTTGTGGATCGATTCTCAAAATTCTTTTTTTAATTGAAAGAGTATGGTTCTGAATTGGTCCCATTGTCACCTAAATAGGATCTGATGATGGATTCCTAGGGAAATCGAAGAAAAACCTAAAAAGTTAGGTTATGTTTACGCCCGAAGAGAGATTCACGCTCGTTCGGCTGTACTGATATTCTTGAAATTTAAGATGAAAATAAGTAAGACTATGTGTTAATACATAGGCTACTTTTTATCCCGAATATAATAACTGTTCCCGTGGGATGCACCAAATAACACATAAATCTTTATAACTTCTTCACGCCCGAACGGCTGTACTGATGTTGATGAAATTTGAGATGAAGATAGGTTAGACTATGTGTTAACACATTGGCTACTTTTTATCCCGAAAATAATTACTGTTCCCGTGGGATGCACCAAATAACACATGACACACTGATTTCGCTTAAATTTGATATGGGGGTAGGCTAGACCTTGTATAACACGAAGGTTACTTTTTATCTTAAAAGTCATTGCTATTCCCTTGGGATACCCAAATAACTCGATAACCTATTTCACTTCTTCGCGCTCATACGGCAATACAGATTTCACTCATGTAAAATTTGATCATATATTAATAGACTAGACACTCGAACGGATAAAAAAAATATTTACGGGCTCGATTCGCTAGGAGTTATCCCACTTCGTTCGACTTTCCCCCAGGATGTTTTGGGCTTATGACACTCCAAATATTATATAATTTGTGCTGCTTTGGACTTCTTTATGCTCAAATGGTTTGAACAAATACGGTGAAAATTTTCGCGCTCGCTTCGCTCGCGCATTGCTCGATATGCTCGCATCCAGCTCGCTTCGCTCGCCCTTGGTCCTAGTACGTTTTGACACAACAAACATTATGTTATATGTGCTGCTTTGGACTTCTTTATGCTCAAACGGTTTAAACAAATACGGTGAAAATTTTGGCGCTCGCTTCGCTCGCGCATAGTTCGGATCGCTCGCATCCGGCTCGTTTCGCTCGCATCCGGCTCGCTTCGCTCGCTGTTGGTTCTAGTAAGTTTTGACACAACAAACATTATGTAATTTGTGCTGCTTTGGACTTCTTCAAGCTCAAGCGGTTCGAACAAATACGGTGAAAATTTTCGCGCTCGCTTCGCTCGCGCGTAGCTCGCTTCGCTCGCAATTAGTTTTAGTACGTTTTGACACAACAAACATTATGTAATTTGTGCTGCTTTGGACTTCTTTATACTCAAACGGTTCGAACAAATACGGTGAAAATTTTCGCGCTCGCTTCGCTCGCGCATAGCTCGCTTCGCTCGCATCCGGCTCGCTTCGCTAGCAATTGGTTCTATTACATTTTGACACAACAAACATTATGTAATTTGTGCTGCTTTGGACTTCTTTATGCTCAAACGGTTCGAACAAATACGGTGAAAATTTTCGCGCTCGCTTCGCTCGCATCCGGCTCGCTTCGCTCGCAATTGGTTCTATTACGTTTTGACACAACAAACATTATGTAATTTGTGCTGCTTTGGACTTCTTTATGCTCAAACGGTTCGAACAAATACGGTGAAAATTTTCGCGCTCACTTCGCTCGCGCATAGCTCGCTTCGCTCGCATCCGGCTCGCTTCGCTCGCTATTGGTTCTATTACGTTTTGACACAACAAACATTATGTAATTTGTGCTGCTTTGGACTTCTTTATGCTCAAACGGTTCGAACAAATACGGTGAATATTTTCGCGCTCGCTTCGCTAGCATACAGCTCAATTTGCTCGCAATTGGTTGCCTGCCTGGTATACGCCAGAGGTTTTTTGATCGTGAAGTTTATTTGGCTCTCTATAGCTAAAACTTAAAAAATATCATGACTAACCACTAAAAATGTAAAAATAAAATTGTTTTAAAAAACAAAGAACCGACTTCAAAACACAACTAAAAAGGGAAAAATAATTTTAAGCCTACATCAAATCAAGAATAGTTATATAAGTAGAATCGAAGAGTTTATTTCACGTACTTATAAAAAACTATTTTAAATTTTTATTAATCCTGTTTTCTTGAAGTCGGTGCCATCTAAGAAGAACAATTTAATGTTTGTTAAAAAAACTATTTTCAATTGTCTTTTTTTGCTGGCACCGACTCCAAGAATACAGGATTCATAAAAATTTAAAATAGTTTTTTTTAAGTACATGAAATAAACTCTTCGATTCTACTTATATAACTATTCTTGATTTGATGTAGGCTTAAAATTATTTTTCCCTTTTTAGTTGTGTTTTGAAGTCGGTTCTTTGTTTTTTAAAACAATTTTATATGTTCAGCATTGGTTAGACCCAGTGCGGAAGGGTCTGCAAAGTTTAGTATTGCTTCGTATACAATCTTATGATTATAAATACATAACTGGCTCAGAGCTCTACAGAGCACGGACGACAAATCCTTGGGTGCCCTACACATGGACAAGGCAGGCAGACTTTTTTATAATGACATCATCATACATTATGTATACACGCTAGGCGCAATAAGTCAAAGATAGTCGTTGTCAGTATTTTGAATTCAGGTCAGATATATTTCTTCTGAGGTGTTGTCATCGATATTGGTCATGCTGAAAAAAGATGTGATTAGTTTTGAAACGTTTCACCACCGCGGAGTATGGAGATTTTTACTTGACATGGACTGAATTTGCTCAGTTCATCATGGGGAAGACTTCCGCAGTACCAAAGGTCTCAATCCAGTGTCATTGTAGATTGCATTGGTTTTGTATTACTATTATTTTACACGTATGATTAATTGACTTTGAGAAACCCAAAAAAAAAAAAAAAAAACAAAGAGAGAGAAAGAGAAGAACAGATCGAGATCAAATTACTTAAGTGCGTGTTTAAGATCAGTGGTTTAAATAGTCATGACCAAGTGGTGATGATTCAATGCTCAATATGGGTTATTGGTAAACTCTTTTTAACTCTTCATAAAAAGGAAGAGATGTAGTTAGTATACAGCTCATGTACGCGTCGGCGTCAACCGCCTAGTGCGTAAGAACACTAGCGGTTGACTCAAGCGTCAGTGCACGTGCGGGTGAGTCACGGTTCCCCACCACTATATAAGGCCTGCACTCGGAGGCCGGAGAACAGTCGCACACGGACCGCCGAGCTAGCAACACGTCTCCACAGAGTGATCCAAGCAGTATAGTGTAACGTAACTATGGTCTATATACTATGTGTTTGATCTATACCTATATATGTGTATATATCTATACGTGTGTAAGGTGATATAAGTGCACCCCGACAATGGGAGCACTCTACAAGATGAACCTTGGCTGCTGGTCCCCATACGGGTATACAATAAAGTAGGATTGTCTGAGCAAGGGCGAGGTAGATTTTGCGTATTGAATAAAGGTCCATAACATGACGCAAATTCTTAAATGTTACGATTAGTTTTCTCATTCGACCTGATAGTTTCCTTAAATGCTCTTCCCATGTTAGTTTGTTGTCAAGAATAACACCCAGGTATCTATCGGCGCCCATTTGGCGGAGTGGCGAAATTATGGCGGCACAGTGTTTTTAGCCAGGTTTCAGTGTTGCCATGCGATAAAAAACGTATGTGTGCGGTTAAAATTACTACTTGTGATCGTGAGATAGTAATAATAAGTATTTATATGCCAACCAACTCAGCGGAAAATTTAGATTTATTCAATGAGTGTTTAAGTGAATTATGTGCATTAGTACAAACATACGGTATTGAATCCGAATTTAATGCGGACCCGCGACATTTTTATTTTTTAAAGAACTGGTAAATTATTGTAGTGAGCAGTTTTTGTCGTGTGTTGACGTAGACGTTTTAGGATTGGAATCGGGAAATTATAACTATATTAGTCAAGTTTTTGGTACATGTTCGTGGTTGGATCATTGTCTGGCAACACACGCAGCAAAGCAATGTGTAACGAACGTAGTTATAAAATACGACGCAATGGTTTCTGATAATTTGCCATTAATTATTGGATGTTCATTTAGTTTATTGACCCCTAAGATATCCTATGCTATCAAAACAGATAACAAAGTGATGTGGGGAAATAGAAATGACGAGCAAATTGCGATATATATGACTGAATCTAATAAATGTTAAAATTAATTGACTTTCCGATTGAATTTACTAATTGCGCAAATTATAATTGTAGTGATCTTGGTCACGGGCGTATTCTGGACAAGCTTTATTCTGACATCGTCACTGCCCTTTGCACCGCGGCCACGGCATCTGCGGCGGAAAATCGAGAGGGTGTGAGGCGGCGGGCGGGGGGTGCTCACGCGTAGTGGGTTGGAACAAGCACGTCGCCGGCGCTCACAGGGTGGCCAGGTCTAGCTTCCGGGAATGGGACTTGTGTGGTAGACCTAAGAATGGTTCTGTTTATAAAGAGATGTGCGAGAGCAGAAGAGTATTCAAATCGAAACGAAAATGGTGTCAAGGTCACCAAGATCAAATACGGATGGATGCTCTCGCTGAAAGTCATCGTAAGGGTGATTTTCGCGGTTTTTGGCAGAAAACGAGTAAAATGAATACTCGACCTGGGCTTCCTGCGAGCGTTGGTGGGGTGAGTGATCCCATAGGCATTGCTGATCTTTTTAGGGAAAATTTTAATGTCAAATCTCCACGTGGTCCAGCTTGCGGGGTGCTCAGCGCTGAGACGAGTGGTCAGCCCGTTAGAATGAGATTCGTAGCGAAAGACGTAGCGAACATCATTAAACACATGACTAGAGGTAAATCTCCGGGTCATGACGGGCTCAGCATTGAGCATCTTCTGCATGCTGGAACTCATATGTCACGAGTATTAGCAATGTTTTACTCACTATGTGTGAGCCACAGCTACTTGCCGGCAGATTTTATGAAAACTGTAGTAGTACCTGTAGTGAAAAACCAGACGGGTGACTTAGCCGATACCAGTTACTACAGGCCTATCTCTCTTGCTATTATTTTGGCCAAAGTGTTTGACGGTCTGCTTAATGCTCAATTAAATACATATGTCGCTCTCCATGACAACCAGTTTGGGTTTCGCCCCAAACTTTCAACCGAGGGTGCAATATTGTCTCTTAAGCATACCGTTAATTACTATACAATGAGAAATACGCCGGTATACGCGTGCTTTCTCGATTTATCCAAAGCATTTGACCTGGTCATGTACGATAGCTTGTGGAGAAAACTGGATAGCATAAACGTACCTAGTGAAGTAATTAGCATGTTTCGATATTGGTACGGGCATCAGGAAAATTATGTTAGATGGGCAGGGAATTAAAAATAGCCATGAGCACTTTTCGATGGGCAAGCAATTTTAGGCACATTTGTTTATAAAAAATATTTTATAAAAAATACGTCTCATCTGGTTATCAGATCGGTGAAGGACGATCTTCACGGGCTCTTCTACTATATTAATAATATTAGCTTCTCTGATGATATGGTGTTGCTGAGCGCGTCGGTATGTGGTCTTAGAAAGTTGATGAGTATATGTAAAGAATATGCACGTGACCACGGATTAAAATATAATGTGACGAAGAGCCAGTTCATGGTCTTTGAGGTTGGCCAAAAATGTTCCCAAAGTGTGCCTCCAGTGAAGTTGAACGGAGTACCACGAGAGGGTAGACAAATTCAAGTATTTGGGGCATATTTTGTCAGCTGAATTAAAAGAGAGAAAAGAGAAAAGCGAAGTTCATTTCATAAGAAACTCCATCAATTTTACACTGAAATTGGTAAACACAAATAAGGTCAATAAGTTAACCTCAAAATAAATTGCACAACAGAAATATAAAAAAAAGAGGAAATAATAATCACAGATACCCTAAACCTGTTTTGTTTGAATCTACTAATATTTTTTGACTAAATTAACTGTGTGTAACTCACAAACTATTATTTCGGAAACGAATCCGGCTGCTTTTGGCTCGCGGAAACCAACCGATCGAAAATCAGCTGTCAATCCGAATAAGAATGTCAAAAGTTTCCGTGGCCGGCACTGTGAATCGCTCAGAATACAGAATGTATTGTGGCGTGCACAATACGCGTGCCCGATGCGCGTGTGACGGCGCGCGGGTATAAGACGCGGCGCGGCGGCGGCGCGCGCAGAGAGCGCCATGTTACTCGCCGCGCTAGTGCTGGCGGCGCTGGGCTGCGCGGGCGGCGCGCCGGGCGCGTGGCGGCGCTGCTCGGAGCTGGGCGCGGGGCGCACGGCGGGCGCGGCGCTGGCGCTGGAGCCGGTGCTGGTGGCGGCGGGCGCGCGGCGGCACGCGCTGGCGCCGGCCGCGGCGTGCGGCGCGCGCGCCTGCGCCGGCGTGCTGGCCACGGCGTGCGACCTGCTGCCGCCGCAGCTGGAGCTGGGGGCCGCGTGCGGCGACCCGCTGCGCGTGCTGCGCCTCGGCCCCATCTGGCAGCCGCTGCTGCTGCACATCGCCGTCTTCTGCGAGGACCCGCCCCCGCCCCCGACCCCGCCCGCCGCCTGACAGCTTATATCCCGAAAGGGCTCCTTCTATATTATATTGTCAAATAAATAATATGAATATGAGCAGTGCTGTGTTATTGCGAGTCCCCGCACCCGAAGCCTGTCACGATTTGAACACAATTTATTTTCTCGGATTAACTGAAAATTCTATCGATTAAACAAAGAAAAAACCTAAGACAATTACAAAATGAACAAAATCTACCTTAAATATGTATACGAGTGGAATATACGATTTTTTAGGCGTCGTACCGAATGCAGCCGTGCATACATTCTGACGCGCTAGTAGTGGTAGATATTTCACAAAATTATCAATAAAACTAAAATAGAAACAACTAGTTATCTAAGCTCGAAACATTATTCATATATATTTCTTTATTATTTTCAGAAGCACAACATTATTACTTTCTGATATTTCAATTTAAAAAAATAACTATGAAACGAATTTATGAAATCATATTCTGGAATTCTAACGATTCTTAACGTTGAATTATAGATAATAAAACTGAAAAAATCTTAGCCCTTTCATTAACGCAGGATTTTATATGATTTATGAAACTATACTATCTTTTCCCGGAGCGCATCAAGGCTTGCGTGGTTCTCCCTCCGGGCCGAGACGGAGCTCGTTGAGGAGATCAGAGCTCGGAGGGAGAAGGAGCGCAGATCGCCGATAGTACCGGCGGCGCCAGGGCCGACGGAGCGCGCGAGCGATCTCCCGGCGGTCGACCTGGCCCAGAGGGTGACCAACATTGAACATGTGGCCAGTAGCTCCAAGAATCTTAAGGGCACGTACGTGCGGGCCCTTAAGGAGTCTGTGGCCTCCATAAGGGAGGCATTCGAGGAACTGCGCAAGCGTTCCTCGAATGATGAGGTGAAGGATACAGCCTGGAGACAGACAGACACAGATATCAGACGCTTCTAAATAGCGTACCTACCGTTTTTACCTTGTAGGTATGGAACCTGAAGAATCCCTTATAATAAACGTAGTATTTTCCTAATAAGTAAAAAAGATCATTGTGAAGAGTACACACGGTATCTGAGCGGTTACCTTGTTGTAGTCATTCTACTTGCGTTTAAATTAGTTTAATATCCGTGAAAATAGAAAATTTCCGACATCCGTAGTGTGCGTGTCGGATGGCGCACGTGGGCGGCGAGCGCACTCCGGCGGCGGACACCATGCGCGCTGCTCTCCTGCTGCTGCTGAGCTGGGTGTGCGCGGCGCCGGCGGCGGGCGCGCCGCGCTGCGGGTTCGGCGCGGCCGGCGACCTGGTGGGGCACCGCATCTACCTGGCGCGCGGCGCGCTGGCGCCGGCCTCCGCGCGCGCCTACAACCACTCGGAGCCGGCGCTGCGGGTGAGTGCGGGCGCGCGGGTGCAGGGCTGCCGGCGCCGGGGTGAGCTCACGCGGGGTGTTGCAGGGCTGCCGGCGCCGGGGTGAGCTCACGCGGGGTGTTGCAGGGCTGCCGGCGCCGGGGTGAGCTCACGCGGGGTGTTGCAGGGCTGCCGGCGCCGGGGTGAGCTCACGCGGGGTGTTGCAGGGCTGCCGGCGCCGGGGTGAGCTCACGCGGGGTGTTGCAGGGCTGCCGGCGCCGGGGTGAGCTCACGCGGGGTGTTGCAGGGCTGCGCGCTGAACGGCGTGGCGGCGCGCGCGTGCGACGTGTTCGCGCCGCAGGTGGCGGTGGGGCTGGCGGCGGGCGGCGCGCGCGTGGCCGTGCGGCGCCAGGGCCCGCGCCTGCAGCCCGTCTCCCTGGACCTCGCCTTCTACTGCGACCCGCCCGCCGGCCCGCCCAAGCTCTTCTGATCCCGCACATATACTGCACCTCGCATACACTACATGTTTTATTTGCCGGAGCTCCCTCCTCCACATCACCTTAGGTACTTCCTACGTCTTTTGAACAAACCGACCACTCGTTGTGAGCGTCGACATTGTTTCAAGCAACTTAAAAAGTTAGAAATTATGATGTATTTCGCCAGACTATTAGTATGGGCGCTATCGCGGAGACAAGTTGGGTGGTATGATTGTGTGAGCACAATCATAAACTTAAGCGCAGGAAAAACTATAACTAGGTATTTGTCTCGCAATGAACTAACCTATTTTGAACAAGATTTCTTAATGTGGATAAAATGATTCAAGCTACTAGTTGCGTTACAAAAAGGAAGTTAGGGTTAAAAAATAATCTCTGTGCTATACCCAAGGTCTATTATTTTCAATAAGTCTTATCTAAATCGGTTCAGCCGTCGGAGCGTGAAGAATTAATATAGATTTTGAAGTTACTTGCGTATCCCTCGGAAACCACAATCGTTTCCGGAATATAAAGTAGCCCATGTGTTAATCCAAGGTCTAAGTTATCTTCACACCGGGACAATTAGAAACGGTGCAGCCAATTAGCCGCTGCTAATCGCATCACTAATGAATATTGCATCGAGTGGAGCGCAGGTAATGTTGTTTCGTGTAACGAATGCTAAATCCCGCTCCGATAAGCGGCACGCGACGTGACGCGTGACGCGCGACCTCCGCCCGGTGCACCCGGTGCGGGACTCATCACTCGGCGAGCTGACGACTAGCTGGGACTAGCAGTGATGATGGTGTCGACACTCACACGGGTCGCCGCTCGCTGTACCGAGACCCCGCACCGCGAGATGTACAGCAACACTACGACCTCCTCCCTCGTAGCGTCACGACGCTCATCTATAAAGTTACATTAACGTAGAGCGGCGAGTGCTGGCCGCGAAGCGAACCCGCGGGAATCAATTAGCTAACTTGTCAGCGTTGACTGACAGCGCTCCCCCCGCCCCGCCCCCATCCCGCCCCGCCCCCGCCCCCGCGACTCGCGATAGATACATTTTTAATTGAACCTCGGAAGTTTGGAAGTGACGAATAAAGGGTTTCTTATCGTAAACAAAGTTTGAAACTCTCTCGGGAAAATGAAACGTCGCTCGGTGTCACAACACGGAGGGGCGTCGGCCGCTTGCCATCACGCGATTACTGAGTTGACACGTTCCCGGCTGGATGTAGTCGGCGAGCGCGCGGGCCGGCAGCGCGCGGCGGGAGCTGACACAGCATCATCACATGTACACGGCACGAGCTCGGAGCCGGGGCTGTACAGCTCGGAGTGGAGGCTCGGCCGGGCCGCGGGCAGCCGGCGGCGGCGGTGCCGACCTCACGCGCTCATCTTTTTTTGCGATTCATTCATTGAATTCAAAGCTGGAAGATTATTTTTTGTTTACTTGTTCTTATTTAACCTTCTATCTGCAAGCGGTGACATTATGAGCAGAACTGCCGCAGAGCGGTCGGGTTTTTGAAGCTTGGGGTCCTTTGATATGGATTTTATTGAATGAATTATAATATGTATATACAGCGCTATCGGTCTGCAGAATATAAACTTAAACATACCAGGTTCTATAGGTTAATCTTGAATTTTGGTACTCTAGGTTTCAAACTAAATCTAAATAAGATGAATATTAAAATAGTTTCCAAATAATTTGCCACTACGGGAGCTACGAGCACCGAGGGTACTACGCGAGCTACGAGCACCGAGGGTACTACGCGAGCTACGAGCACCGAGGGTACTACGCGAGCTACGAGCACCGAGGGTACTACGCGAGCTACGCGCACCGAGGGTACTACGGGAGCTACGAGCACCGAGGGTAGTACGGGAGCTACGAGCACCGAGGGTACTACGCGAGCTACGAGCACCGAGGGTAGTACGGGAGCTACGAGCACCGAGGGTACTACGCGAGCTACGAGCACCGAGGGTACTACGCGAGCTACGCGCACCGAGGGTACTACGCGAGCTACGCGCACCGAGGGTACTACGCGAGCTACGAGCACCGAGGGTACTACGCGAGCTACGCGCACCGAGGGTACTACGCGAGCTACGCGCACCGAGGGTACTACGCGAGCTACGAGCACCGAGGGTACTACGCGAGCTACGCGCACCGAGGGTACTACGCGAGCTACGAGCACCGAGGGTACTACGCGAGCTACGCGCACCGAGGGTACTACGCGAGCTACGCGCACCGAGGGTACTACGCGAGCTACGAGCACCGAGGGTACTACGCGAGCTACGCGCACCGAGGGTACTACGCGAGCTACGCGCACCGAGGGTACTACGCGAGCTACGAGCACCGAGGGTACTACGCGAGCTACGCGCACCGAGGGTACTACGCGAGCTACGAGCACCGAGGGTACTACGCGAGCTACGCGCACCGAGGGTACTACGCGAGCTACGCGCACCGAGGGTACTACGCGAGCTACGAGCACCGAGGGTACTACGCGAGCTACGCGCACCGAGGGTACTACGCGAGCTACGAGCACCGAGGGTACTACGCGAGCTACGCGCACCGAGGGTACTACGCGAGCTACGAGCACCGAGGGTACTACGGGAGCTACGCGCTACGCAGGGTGCCGGCTGCAGTGTTGGCGCGGAGATCGATGGTCCCTCCCCCTCGCCACTCCCCGCGAGCCTCCATAGAGCGCGTCGTAAATGAAGTAATGTCGTTTAAGTCCATTCAAGTGATATTCAATAGAGATTATTGGGTAACACTGCGTCTAATGATGAGCGATCCGTCGCTACTCACAGTGTTGAGCGTGTGTAGTATAGCGGGGATGATGGCGAGTGCTGGGCTCGAGAGGGTACGGATACTACTGGTCGTGTTTACTGGATCACGTTATTGAGAACAACTTCTCACCGTCCGCAGTGTGCCAACAGGTATATCTGCGAGTTCGCTGCCCGTGTACCTGTGTATTACTATAGAGTGTAAGGTTTCCCTAATAAATACCCTAAATTTAGGGTAACTTTACCGGAAAAATGATTTGGATGGATTGGCAACACTGGTAGCCACTTAGCGGGGCGCGGCATTCGGGACGGTTGGAACCGAACAGGCGGACGCTGAAGGCTACCTACTTGTGTCGAAATAAATATAGTTTTTGCCAGTGTAATATCTGGGTTTAATTACAATCCTCGTCGTCACCTGCACTGATGAATAGGCAGTTTACAAGAGTAACATTATTACATACTATTATTATTCCGGTGTATCTCATGAGCCGTCACGCCGCCGATCGATCGCCATCAGATGATTCGGGCTTAAACACTATGTGACTCCTCCTCCTCTCTCCTCACTCCTCACTCCTCACTCGCAGGAATATTCAGTTTCGTCGGTTAGCCGCGAGAGTCACCACTCGCAGGGACGGAGAAAATGTATCGTAATGCTATAGCGAGGGAGATACTTTACTACCCAGCTAGTACACTACGATACCTGAAACTATCTCTGTGCATTGAGTGGTTCGGAAATAAAAGGCAGCGTTCAGGAAAAAGTGTTGTTTATTAAAAGGTTAGTAGGAGGGCACGCGAGCCGAGCAGACAGACTGCGCCTCGCCCACTATATATATATATATATATATATATACCTAGTATGTACACTCAGTAGATGCTACTTACACGTACTATGTACACCTGCTCGCGCTATACTATATATATTGTTGGTGTCGCGTGCTGCTGGCGGACCCTGGTGACGTCACGGCCCGGCAGCACACACACACACACACACACACACACACACACCGCACTCACTCCGGACGTCGAGCGTTAACAGTATTACATTGTGCTCGCTCGGCGAGGACATGATCATATGATGACGTCATTTATTCTTTACTACTACAAATAGCTTGTTCGGAAAGTAATGTACTTTTATCCCGACAGAGGATAGATTTGTATTTTATTGCACCCAACTTTACATTGAAGCTTTGGCAGCTTATGCACCAAGATATATAAAACACAATCAATTGTATGCAGTAGGTTTCGGCTGGTGCCCTTTAGAAATATGGAGAGCGATAAGCAGCATTCTCGACATATCATAGAAATGAGGACAAAAATCACCTCGATCAGTTTTTGCCAGCAAAGGGCGAACATTTAATGAGCGTGGAATTATGCTCGAACCAGAAACACGGTAAAAGGCGTTGGATCAGAATGGTCAATATATAATTACATAAAGTATGATTATTATACGGCAACTAGCTTTCATATCCACAATAAAAGTGCAATTACTTCCCGAACAAGCGATACATTATTGGTATCGAGTGAGTAGTAGTTGCGAGTATGATAATCTCGATATTCCAGTAAGCGCATACTACTCATACTCGCGGACAGTAAGTAGCTGATAACAGTTTGAGATAACATCCGACAATATGTGAAGGTAATAAAGTAACGCTGCGCTCGCTCTGCCCGCAGGACACATGTTAACATTCTTCTAACAACTGGTTTAAAATAATAATAAATCGATATAAATAACCTTGTCGATAAAAAATGTTGTTTTTTCCATAACATCGTCAATGTAACTGAACAATCAGTAGCGGCCTCCACAGATGACGCCGAGGAAGAGGGGATGGGAGGGAGAGGGGAGGGGGAGAGTCAGTCAGACACACAGCGCTAATATTACATACAATATATACAAGACGCGGCGTGGACACCCCGCGCGGATACATCACGCGGCGTGGACACCCCGCGCGGATACATCACGCGGCGTGGACACCCCGCGCGGATACATCACGCGGCGTGGACACCCCGCGCGGATACATCACGCGGCGTGGACACCCCGCGCGGATACATCACGCGGCGTGGACACCCCGCGCGGATACATCACGCGGCGTGGACACCCCGCGCGGATACATCACGCGGCGTGGACACCCCGCGCGGATACATCACGCGGCGTGGACACCCCGCGCGGATACATCACGCGGCGTGGACACCCCGCGCGGATACATCACGCGGCGTGGACACCCCGCGCGGATACATCACGCGGCGTGGACACCCCGCGCGGATACATCACGCGGCGTGGACACCCCGCGCGGATACATCACGCGGCGTGGACACCCCGCGCGGATACATCACGCGAACCATACTTTATACAAGTCGGCTCTTGTTGAGAGAGCGAATCACATATTTCTAATTTTGTACAGAATACAAATATAAAAGACGAATTTGGAACAGTTTCTCTTTCTTGTAAAACATGTTATGATAACATTACTCGCGGCATCATATTACACACGGCCAGTGTCGTAAACTTGGATTATGTTGGACAACATCAAGTTTATGTTTGTTTTGTCACATGCAGCTGTTCCTCGGCAGCGCAGTGCCGCCCGCCACGAGCCCACCCGAGCTCGACACTCTTCGTCACACAACGTGTAGTAATGAAACACACCACTGACATGTAAACCGAGCACAGTACCGACGCTAGCAGACTCCGCATGACGTCACACAGCGCTGTGTCCCGGCGGCGCGCGGGCTGGTGCTCCGCTCAGAAGTCGTGCTCTACACAGAGATCTCTTGTATCTGCACGCGCTTCTTGTGCGGCGCGCCCCCCGCCTCCTCTAGCTCGGTTCCGCAGCTGCGCTGTGAACATCGCGCGTCATGTCACACCCGGCACACACACACACACACACAGACACACAGGGCGCGCGCCGGAAGGACATGTTTACCTTGAGCGAGGAGGTCCCGGGCGAGGCGGCGCCGGCACACGCGGGCCGAGCGCGCGCGCGGCTCCGGCGGCGCGAGCGCTGCAGGTACATGCCGGCGAACACCAGCACGTTGAGCGCCAGCAGGAAGCAGCCCGCGCCCACCGTCACGCCCAGCGCCACCGTGTAGCTGCGCACACACACACACACACACACACACGTTACTAGCACTATCCCGGCTCGGCCTCTACTTCCTGTCTCTCCTGAATCCAGATATACAAACAGACCCGTGATACACAGGAGGACACGTTAGGATCGAGGCGAGAGCCGGCCTGTGAGTGGTCTACTAGATTTATGTTTTACTTGTATGCGACCGCAAGAAGCGGTGATATATTACACATACACTCAGCCCTTGCCTAATTCAGTAGTCATGAGATAAAGTGTAGGTAATATTATACTAATAGGGTAACAAATACATATTTATCATATAAACACATTGTAAAATTAACAATTTCATATACAATATTATCTCTATTTTAAACGAAATAAATATACATCATTGGACTACTTGGATTCAGGCCTTGCCTAGTTAAGTAGTCACAAGAGAATATGTAATCTAGTAATAAGTTAGTAAATAAATATTTTTATTATTTTTTTTAATTTTTCATTTCAAATCCTTTCCATGCCAGTATACTTGTAAGCTTTGTGCTGACACTTGACAGTGACATTCGAGTATTTGTGACAGTTGCGGCTTAAGGGAAGGCCCGTAGACGGAGAAACCAATAGACGTAGTCACATTTCCATCTCTTTTACTCAACAGCGAAACGGCCATATGTAAAAATATCATGAGTGAAAGAGAAAGGCTTATACTGTTTTTCTCTCTGTCGCTGTAACTGTTTGACCCCAAGCATTTTTGACAGTATTGGTGTCAAACATTACTGCGATTCAGAGATAGTTGTATTTTTTCTAAAAATTTTCGTTTAAATTCAAGTGTAAGTGTTATCCTCGCGCGGTGAATAGTTTTGGACATCGAAAGAATGGTGCAGTGTTGTATTTTGGGTTATTAGAATAGAACAGAACAAGGTTTATGTGATATTACATTTCACATTATCTTCTAAAATCAATCCGAACATTAATTAAAGTGGATTAATTCAGGTACTACTTATTTGGATGTAAAGTTCTACTTCAAAGTGGCAAAACCTAACATACTAGAAATTGAATCAGGGCTGCCATAATCTAACTTTCAATTTTCCCCTAGTTTTTCAAAAACGGCTTGCACTGAACATGAGAATTGCTTAAGCAGTCCTTGGTTTAACTAATTTAATCTACTTCCATCGAAATATTCGCTTGTTAATCGTTTTTTTTTTCCACTAAATGGGCTAGCGCTTGATCTTAATTCACATCATGGTAAGCGATATTGTGATCTAAGGTGGTCCGCGCTCGCCCAGTGAAGTTAAGCCCAGTTATTTGACATAAAGTTACCATATATATATTATATTTCTTAATATTTCAGAATGCTGAACTTGTAGAGATTTGGATACAACCATGTGGTAGATAAGATGGGAAACCTAGGCAAAATTCCAGGATTTGTTCCAACCATTTTAAGAGTTTAAGTGAGAGATTTGTGAAGCGTGGAAACCAAGAAAGAGTAAGGATTTTGTTAAAAAAATTAATAAAACGTAGAAATATAATCTTAAGTCGTTTTCTTTATTATGTGTAAACCCTAACCCTAATTTCCCTATCTTTAATGAAATTCTACTAAAGTAGCAACATTGTCCGAATATATCGCTATGTCATGTGCGGTTACACAGCACCTCAGTCTATTGTTTTCTCCGTCTACGGGAAGGCCACTAGTTCATCTATAGCCAAAACGGAAAGTGAATTGAAACGAATGATAAAAGAAATGCAATTACATAATTAAATTACAATACTTTCGTGAAACACAGATGTGTATGTGAATGTGGAACAGGCGATTTAAGTTTATTTTAAGGTTTTAAGGTTAGTATTGTATAAGTTGATGATTAAATTAGTGATTAGATTAACAATTTGTTGATATTAGTGAGTAATATAACATTATTTGTTTTTCACGAATAAACTATGTTTTTAGATGAATCATGTCGTGTTATGTTATAAGAAGAAAGCAGTGTCTTCCTCATAATATACTTTATACGGAAAGCAAGGAATGTTGTAAGGGCGCCGACACAAACTACTTGATAGAGTGATTGTGAGGTCGGCGGTAAGAGAGCGCCAGTATGAATAGTTGTCGCCCGAGAGATAGCCTCCGTTACGGGCGGAGCGCGCCGCGCCGGCTGAGGGGTGAGCCGGCCGCAGTAACACATTCCGCGCGCGAGCGGCCCGCGTCAACAAGCGGAGCATACACTACACCGGAGGTAAACACATTAACAAGATGAGGGCCGCCGGGCGGTACGCTCGGGGAAGAGGCGGACTGACTTTATCAACTCTACACAACGCTACACAATTAAGCGACAGCACGCGTAACCACACGTCCAGCGACACCGACCGGACATGAAGCATGCTCAGTCTGGTTTTTTTTTTTTAAAGGGTATGAAAGATACTTAGTGTAGCTTATAAAATATGACACGTTCGTAGATTTACCATAGCAGCGCCATCTATTGATTACTTACTCAACCCAGTCGAAAGGTATCAACACCTGTTAGAATCATTTGTTAGCAATAATTAAAATTGCGACTATAATTTTAGATTTAAACTATCCTATTTCTCAAGTTGGATCGAACTGCACATGGTGTGCGAATTTTATTATAATCGGTTAAGTGCTTTAGGAGTCCATTGAGGGCAAACATTGTGACACGAGATTTATTATATTAAGATATGCTCAGTGGGAGTAATGGATAACACAATGTAAGTGTGGTCAGACGATGAGAGCAGGTGAGCAGTGGTGAGTACCTGTAGTAGTGCGAGGGGAGCGCGAGCGAGTGGTCGGGCGGCGCGGCGGGGCGCGCGGGCAGCGCGGGGCGCGGGGAGGGCGCCGGCTCGCACTCCTCCGCCTCGCTCGCCTCCTCCTCCTCCTCCTCCCCCGCCGCCGCCTCCTCCTCCGCCAGCTCGTCGGGCGCGTCCAGCTCGGGGAACACGTCGCCTGCAACACGCGCACACTGCAGCGGCGGCACTACACACACCGGGCCGACAAGGGTCAACATGCACGAGGTTACTAACTGATTTCATTACTAAACGAAGGATCCATGTACAGAACTATACTTGTGAGATACAATAAATGACAAGTAGCGGAACACCTCGTGTGCTCGGTTCAAGTCGTGAGCTGCATCCCGGTGCTGGCTCGCCGCCGCTATCTCTCAACATTACGCTATCTCTCGGCATTAGCATCAGGGCGCTACCGTGGGTCAGATGTCACGTTAGGTATAGGTCCCGGCTGTTAGTCTTAGCGCAAGCTTAGCTTAGGGCACGCGAGCCACACCGAGCCGACACTATCCTCCACTACCCGTGGCTTTGTTCACCTTCACTTCTAATAAAGGAACCGGAAGCCGGAAACAGTAATTTTGATCCGTAAAAGCTTTCCGCTCTTTACATTGCTGGTCGCGAGCGGACGGAATAGTTAGTTCAACTCCTCAAGCAAATTGCCAATATTAGTAATGGAAATAAACGACATATAGTTCTTGTATGGTAAGCTACGTATCATTTGAACGGTAGAGTGTGGCTACTATTGGTTTGGTGACAAATTTATACATATTTGATCGAAGCACATAAGTATAAAATAATAAGTTTATTATGTTGTATGTTTTAGAGGATATTTATTACATAATTTTGAAAAATAAACGTAAATTGTCAGACAAGTAATAAGCATTATAAAGTAGAAAGAAGTGCAGTAAATTAAACAAAGATGTTCCCGATGTAAAGTTCGCTGCTAACTAATGGTTCGGAGCAATCATTGGCGGAGAGTTACTCGCGGGTAGACGCGCGCTGCGCGAGGACTGACACACAAGCGCAGCGCTTCGCCTGACAAGCGCTGCCATTCATGAGTACTAAGAGCTCGGGACAAGCGTTTAGTGAAGGTCGGTCAGGTTCATAGGAAAGATCGTGTCATCGGCTCATTTTTACCGAACCGTAAGAAATGTTGGAGAACATTCTCCTCGTATAGGAGGAGTCGTTAGAGACGGGATGTGCTCGTATCGCAGTGCACGAGTCCAGCGAGCTCCAAGCGTGCCGCCTCGCGCCTTGTCACTGCGAACACAGCAAGCTTGTACTTCACATGTTATAATGAAGACAAGGTAAGCGCGCGGGCGCGGCTCCGCTCCGCCGTGAGGATCTCTCGCGCCATTACCCGCTCCGAGCCGACACTCACTGAGCCAGAAACTATATTACTTGTCCGCTGCGGGTGATGCCGCGCCGTCTGCTCGCGCTCGCCACGCCCTCTCGCGATATCAATAACAACATCTCATTTGAACATTTCTTATTACATTCTACAATATATGAACGCAAAGTTGTATAATATAATGACAACATTTCCGAGCAGTGGAGAGTCAAGTCATCTCACTTCAATATTCTCAAGCGTGTGTTCTGTGTGTAGCGATACTATCACATTTCCTCACTCCAGTATTCCGGATGTAGCGCTCTACTATTTCATGGTTTACATTTCTTCGGCGTCTCGGGTTTCAATGTGCATATTTGAGATAAGGGAAACTGCTACACGATTTACTCGTGAATTGGTTTGTATGGAGTATGTACGAGTAGGTATATTTAACCTGAAAACGGTGAGTTTGCCAAACACGCAAGTTTCGCTCATTCGGGACCCTTTCAAACCAAATACAACTACATGTTTAAATATCGAGAGCCGGGAAACACCAAAGTGGCATCGTTATACCGCGGAGGTTCCAAAGGCGCGCACTAAGCGGTTTGCCTCCGCCTTCATAGTGCGAACCGCTAAGGTGAGGAATTCTTTGCCGACTCCCTGTTCCCTGAGAGCAACAATCTGGCGGTTTTCAAAGCAAGAGTTAACCGGTTTATTCCTGGGCAAGCGCGCTCCACCTTTAGATCATAATATCGCCATCAGGTGAATTGTGATCGAGCGTAAGCCCATTTAATGGAACAAAAAAAAAGCACTACGACTACTAGGCAAGAATCGCAGCACCCGCTCTATCACTCGTTACATCTCGTGTAGTGTATAAACAATACTAGCAGTATGGTAGTAGTCGGGTGGCGCGGGGAGCGGTGACGTCACTCCTCGGCGAGTATACTTCGCCACAGAATAGATGCCAGTTTGTGGGCGCGATAGTGTTTCAGCGCATTTATTAGCGGAAGCGGCTAATGAGGCGTTCCGGCCGCCAGCGGAAATGGCCCTAATGGCGCACGTAATAAGGCAGACTCGTTTGTGAGCAGATCTGATGGCGCGGGGGACGAGCGCCGGCTCATACACGCGCTCGCGGGCACCCGCGGGGAGCGGGCTCGAGTATTCATACGCTTAAGTTGGACTTTGATCGCATAAATTGCGTAATGGAAGGAATTAATTTTGTATATACGAGTAAACTAGTTTATTCCTTATGTTTTTTATCGATTTTGGCGAGCAAGCGTTGTACCCGCGCCCGCTGTCCGCGGCGGGTGCGGTGGGCGGTACCTGCGAACATGTGCGGCTGCATGGCGCGGAACTGGTGGTGGCGCGCGGCGGCGCCGGGCCGGTGCAGCTGCGGGAGCAGGTGCAGCCACAGCGCCAGCTTGTGCCCGCGGTAGTGGCTCCGCACGCGCAGCTTGGAGCCTGCACACACACACGCGGTCAGAGGGCTCGCGAGCGGCGCGGGGCGCGGGGTGCGGGGTGCGGGGCGCGCCTCACCTATGCTAAGGTAGTGCTGCGAGGCGAGCTCGTAGCGCGGCCAAGCGGACGCGTCGGGCGCGCCGCTCTTGGCGAAGGCGGCCAGCAGCCCCACGGCCGCGTCGGCCACGGCCACGTCGGCGCGCGAGTAGTTGCGCGCGCGCGCGCCGCCGCCCACCAGCGGCAGCCCCAGGAAGCAGGCGAGCGCGTCGGCCGGCACGCTGGCCAGGCGCGCGGGGCAGGCGGCGTCGCGCGGCTGGTGCGCGAAGTGCGCCACGAAGGTGGGCGCGCCGCGCCGCGCGTGCAGCGCCGCCAGCCGCAGCGCGGGCGCGGCGCCGGCGCCGTCGCTCAGCGCCTCCAGCGTGGCGTCGCGGATGTTGATGGGGTGCTGGATGGGCTTCTCCCAGTCCGTGTACTCGTTGCGCACGGCCGCGAAGATCTCGTTGCGGTGGTAGCGGTACACGTTGCGGACGTACGTGCGCAGCACGCGGTTCCTGCGCACGCCGAGCGCTCAGCACGCGAGCGGGGTCACGCCCGCGGCCGGCGCGCGCCACTCACCTGTGCTCCTCCTCGAAGCCGTGCCGGATCTCCTCCTCGCTGAAGAAGTGGTAGCTCTCGGTGGTGGTGAGCACGACGCACAGCGCCGCGTCCAGGAAGGGCTCGCTGGCGTGCAGCGCGCGCGCCGCGGCCGCGCCGGCCCCGCCCGCGCCGCCGGCGCCGGGCGGCGACGGCGCCCAGCCGGCCAGGAAGCGCGCGCGCGGCGCCGCCACCGCCACCAGCGCCGCCAGCGGGCGCGCGCGGACACACTCCACGAACCTGGCGACGTGGCAGTGAGCAGTGACCGGCCGGCCCCCGCGCGCCGCTCAGCACGCGAGGTGTCGCACTCACCAGTCGCGGCCGGGCTCGGGCAGGCAGCGCAGCGCCTGCGCGGCGTGGTCGCGCGCCAGCGCCGCGTCCGCCGCCAGCGCCCACGGACTCAGCGCCGACCCGCTCAGCAGCAGCACGCGCGACACCAGCCCTGACACACACACACACACACACACTGTACTGACGCAGTATCGGACAGCTATACCGGGAGGTACACAAACTATGTCGTTTTCGATGTTGTGTAGAGAAGAAATGTAACAACTACAATATCACTTTAGTAAGGCTTTCGATTTAGTTGATCATCAGATATTGTTCGCCAAACTTGCCAAATTGGGAATATACGGTTCGCTATTGAGGTGGTTGAACTCCTATCTTCTGAATCGATCGCAGTTAGTAGTGGCGAAGGGGTTCAAATCTTTGCCAACAAGGGTTCCATCTGGAGTCCCGCAAGAATCTCATCTAGGGCCTCTGTTATTCTTAATTTTCATAAATGATCTGCCGGAGAGATTAAAGGTGAGCGCTAAATTATTCGCTGATGACCTGAAACTCTACAAGGTTATAAAATGTAGTGAGGATGTGGCAGCCTTACAACAAGACATGGATTCCGTGTGTAGCTGGTGTGTTGAGAATAGGATGGTGTTTTTTTCTTACGATTTTCCCGTAAACGCCAACCTTTTTCAGCATCTTACACCATTGATAATATTCCCTTAGGTGAAGTTTCTTCAATCCGTGACCTTGGTGTGATTATAGATAATAAATTATGCTTTCACGAACATGTCGATAATATGGTAAAATCTTCATCTAATATGGGTGGATTCATAATGAGACAAACTAAGGCTTTCAGGAATCCAAAACTATCTATACAGCTTAATTATCTTAGTCCGAACCATCCTAAAATACTGTTGTGTCGTGTGGAGTCCAAGTTATAATATTCATTCCAAGCGTATCGAAGCGGTACAGAAGAGGTTTATGTACCATATCTCCTATATGGATAACATGTCCCGAACGCTGCCTTCTTACAAACCACGGTTGGATCATTATGGAATTATGTCATTGGATAAGCGCAGGTTAATGATGGATCTGATAATGTTATTTAAGACTATTCATGGATTAGTGTACTGCCCTGAAGTTGTCAGTAAGATAGCATTAAGTGTGCCTCGCCCTAACAGACATCTCATGAACAGAACAACCTTCACCTGCCTTCAGCCAAGACTAATATGATGAAGCATTCTCCTATTTCCAGAATGTCCGATACTTATAATAAGTGTAAAGATATTATAGATATTTTTGATTATGTGTCGTTGACCTCATTCAAAAGTAAAGTATGTAAATTGTTATAAAAAGTAGTAACAATTTTAATTGTGTAGCTTTTTTTATTATTTTTTTGTGTAACTTTTTCTTTATTGTAGTTAGGACATATGGAACTTTAATTTGTAAATGAAGCATGTTAGATTCACATCGTGAAGTGAGTTTACGCTCGTTAGTTTTGTTTTTAAGTTTTTTTATAAATATTTTAAGTTAGTTATAGTAATTTACTGTTTAGTGATTTTTTTATTTTTTTATTTTTTTTTGTGTTATCCTTTATTTGGAGCAATCTGTCCATAGAGACAATAAGCTTCATTTGTGTCATTATTGACTGTTGAGGTATGCGCCCAGCGACGCATCCTTCTTATTATTCAGTTAAGTCTTGTGGCATCTTCCTTTTTAGTCTCCGCGGAGGCCCTCTTCTGGTCAGTTCTCTAACCTCTTCATTTGGATGTTGTAGGATTCTCTTTAGATATTTTTGGACAGTATTTTTAACCTCCTCTTGTACCGTTGGTATCTCTAGGTCATGGTGCAGAGCATCGTTGGTGACATACCATGGAGCATCGGTGATCATCCTCAAGACTTTGGATTGGAATCGTTGTAGAATACTTAGATTGGTTTACGAAGCTGTACCCCATAATTAGATGCCATATATCCATACTGGCTTTAATATAGTTTTATAAATCAGTAATTTGTTTTCCAGGCTCAGTTTGGACCGCCTGCCCAGCATCCACTGGTATTTTCGTAGTATTAGGCTAAGTTGTATTGAAAATATGTGTTTTTGCCAGGTAAGTCTTCGGTCAAGGTGTATTCCTAGGTATTTGGTATCATCCACCTGTGGTATTGGGTTACCATTCATAGTTACTTCTGGACAGGTTTGCCGCTTCAGAGTGAAAGTGATGTGGGCTGATTTTGTTTCATTAACTTTTATTCGCCATAGCTTTAACCATTTCTCTACATTGTGTAGATCGGTTTGTAACAACTGTGAAGCAAGCTGTGGAACTGTATGTGAAGTTAGGATGGCTGTATCATCCGCATATGTGGCTACTGTTGAGGACTTGTTCACAGGTAGATCTGCTGTAAACAACAGGTATAGCACTGGGCCCAAAACGCTTCCTTGTGGTACCCCGGACTTGATAATGTTGAGGGGTGTAGTATCTTCACATATTTTAACAATGAAATATTTTTGCGTGAGATATGATCTTATCATGGTGTAATAGTTATCCAGTAGTAATGTTTTAATCTTGTATAGCAAGCCATCATGCCATACTCTATCGAATGCTTGAGTGACATCAAGGAAGATCGCCGAACAGTAATTTTTGGTCTCCATATCTTTGCGAATCTTTTAGTCTAGTCACTAGTCGATGAACTTGCACGATGGTAGAGTGATTTTGTCTGAAGCCAAACTGATGAGAAGGAATCAGTTCTCTTTCTGTGACAACAGGCATGAGTCTTTTTAGAAACAGCTTCTCAAATAATTTTGAGGTTAATGGTAGAAGACTTATTGGTCTGTATGAGGTCACTTCATGTTCTGGCTTCCCAGGTTTGTTGATCATAATGATTGTGGCAACTTTCCATTGAGGTGGGAAGAAACTGGTTCTTAAAATGGAGTTAAATAAATATGTTAGGAAAGTTATTCCCATTTTAGGCAGTTCCTTAAGGCATTTTGCTGTAATTAAATCGTACCCAGGAGTCTTCTTTAATTTTAACTGTCTTATAGCATTAGCTACCTCCCCTTTAGTAAAGGATTTGATGGGTAAGTCCAATTGGTGTGTAGCAGCTAGAGCATCATTTATGAATTTTTCTTCCTGTTCGGTTATTTCCCTGTCATAAGGTATAAATACATTGCTTAGATGATTTGCAAATACTTCAGATTTTTCTTTGTTGTTTTTGGCCCAATTACCTAAGTTGTTTCTTAATGGAGGGTTGTGTCGAACAGACTTGTTAACTTGTGCTGTTGCTTTCCACAGGGAGTAATCAGTGGCTCGAGTTGTATCCAGGCTGCGGAGGTGTTCTTGTGTAAGCTGATTGTCGTGGTCTATTAGTGCTTTCTTGAGCTTCTTAGTGGCACTGTTAAAGGCTGTCTTATGTTCTGGTGACCTATATTTCTGCCACATTTTCCGTGTTTGCCGCCTGTCCGCTATAAGGTCTCTTAAGGTTTCAGGTATCCAATTAGAAGAGTTTTGTTTTATTTTTCTAGGGGGAGTTGCGTTCCATGCTGCTGTTTGGATGCACATGTTAAGATGCTCTACTGCTAATATAATGTCCTCGTCAGTTTTCAGAGCAATATTCAATTTTAGAGAATTTTTGATTTCTTCTCGATAAACATTCCATTTTGTTCTCTTATTAAGCAATAAGAGTGAATTTTTAATAAAAAAAAAAATCACATGCAAGCAAATAATAACTATTCTCAACCAGCGACTGAGCAAGGCACCAGAGAACAAATCCTCATTGTTTGCCAAAAATGTTGAAATATTGGTGAATTCGGCCTTTCAACAAGTTTGTTACATTTGTTCTTTGGATACATTTGTCGTAGTAACGAATCAAGAGCGTCTTTACGATCAAGGAATAATACGCAGAAGGCAATAGAGTATGAGCTGCAACACCCGCGAGATGGAATGATCTAATCGAGCCTCAGATAGAGGCCGCTTGTACTAAAAAATGTAAATAAAATACATTATTTATTTATTTTGTATTTTTGTATCTAATGTCCCGGGTTACCCTTGGTGTCGGGCAGCATGAGCAGCGCGTTGGCGAGCGCGGCGCCGGCGCCGTGTCCGGCCAGCGTGACGCGCGCGGGGTCGCCGCCGAACGCCGCGATGTTCCGCCGCAGCCAGCGCAGCGCCGCCGCCACGTCCAGCAGCGCCGCGCCGCCCGCCGCGCCCGCCGCGCCCGCGCGCGCGAACCCTGCGCACACACACCGTCACAGCGAGCTCGGCGCGGGCTGCGGGTCCGCGCGCGAGCCGTACCCAGCAGGCCGAGCCTATAGTTGAGCGAGAGCACGAGCAGCGAGGCGCGCGCCGCCAGCACGGCGCCGTCCAGCGCGCCCGCCGCGCCCCACTCCAGCGAGCGCCCGCCCACCCACACCACCACGGCGTACGGCGCCTCCACGCCGCGCGCGCCTGCACACACACACACACACACACGGTGAGCGCGGCCCGCGGCGCGCCGGCCCGCACACACACACGTACCGCTACCGGGCACGTAGATGTTGAGGTGGAGGCAGTCCTCGCTCTGGTTGGCGAGCAGCGGCGCCGCCGCCACCAGCTCGTTGTAGGCGCCCAGCGGCATGCGCGCCAGCGCCGCGCTCCTGCAACACGCGCCGGTCAGCCGCGCCCCGGCACCGGGCACCGGCACCGGGCACCGGCCGCCGCCGTATACTGACTTGTTGGAGACGTCGGGCACCAGCTGCGGGCAGGCCGGCGCCGGCGTGTCGGCCAGCCGCGTGCCGGGCCAGGCGCGCGGCGGCGGCGGAGCGCCCAGGCGGGGCGGAGCGTCCGCGTACGGCACGCCCAGGAACACCTCCACCGGCTCCAGCCGCCGGGACGCCGGCTCCACGATAATGCCGCGGATGGCTCCTGCCGACACAACTCCTCGTCACGCCACCGCGGGACTCGCCCACACGCTGAATAACATCGGTTTCTAATAAGTTTGTTTTGAAATAGTTGGTTGGGTAGCATTGTAGTTCAGACATCAGTTCAGCAGTGCCGAATAGCTTACTGGCGGCAAAGCTTGTAAGTCTGCCTCTACGTTGTGCACGAGCAGCTACCACTTTCTTATTAATTAGTTACACGTTAATAGAATCTTGATACGATTTTAATCACATATCGTTCTCACCAAATGTTAACTTTGGATAGATTTAACTGTGTCCTTCCATTCTAAAGAACTCGGAAATATCTTATTTTTACCTCTCCGTAGATGTGTGACACAGATGGTGCACAAGGCTGCACGCGACCAGACGCTACCTGCCGGAGCTAGCGGCGGCAGGAAGCCTGCTAGCATTCAACCTGTCCCCATCTGTGAGACACATCTTCGGAGACGTTAAACTAATTAAGAATTACGAGGAGTATAAAACCATTGCTTACGAGTTCCGGCCTTTTTGATACACACACACACACTTGGCAGGCAAATGCCAGAGTAACAACCTCGCCGTAAATAGGTCGGTGTTGATTTTGGATCAGTTTCACGCGTCACGTGTCTTGTTCATATTTAGATTGAGCTTTGTATCTCGATAGTGGAACGTGTCAAATTAAGACGAAGGGTTCCGCGGAATCAGATTACCCTCATCCTACACACACACATCTGTTGCACGAGCGGCTTCCATCCCTCCCCCTCCCACCGAGGGGGTTGTGGGGGGAGGCAGGACTCGCATAAATGGGCCGCATCATTTAGCGGCGGCAGGAAGGTACCCGAGCGCGGGCAATGCTCGGGCCGCTCGCAGCTCCCAACAATAATAATGAATGCTCGGTAGTGGCGTGTGGAGTACCGAGGCCGCGGCGGCGACGGCCGGAGCTCCCTTGAGCCGCGTGTGATTGGGTCGGCGCCGCGTTACGCTCGCATCACGGCTTCATCTAAGCGGGATTTATGTAAATCGTGACCCGACGCACGATATATCGCGCTTTAAGCGGCGCCCGCTGTTTACATTAATATGTAGGTAAGGTCTAGTGATGAGTAATTATATCCGCCGCCGTCCTGTACACAGTGCCGGCGCACACAGCGCGAGCCGCGTGTACCTGTGTGAGTGTGCACGATGCGGGAGCTGTAGCGTGGCGTGTACCTGTGTGAGTGTGCACGATGCGCGAGCTGTAGCGCGGCGTGTACCTGTGTGAGTGTGCACGATGCGCGAGCTGTAGCGTGGCGTGTACCTGTGTGAGTGTGCACGATGCGCGAGCTGTAGCGCGGCGTGTACCTGTGTGAGTGTGCACGATGCGCGAGCTGTAGCACGGCGTGTACCTGTGTGAGTGTGCACGATGCGCGAGCTGTAGCGCGGCGTGTACCTGTGTGAGTGTGCACGATGCGCGAGCTGTAGCGCGGCGTGTACCTGTGTGAGTGTGCACGATGCGCGAGCTGTAGCGCGGCGTGTACCTGTGTGAGTGTGCACGATGCGCGAGCTGTAGCGCGGCGTGTACCTGTGTGAGTGTGCACGATGCGCGCCGTGTACCTGTGTGAGTGTGCACGATGCGCGCCGTGTACCTGTGTGAGTGTGCACGATGCGCGCCGTGTACCTGTGTGAGTGTGCACGATGCGCGCCGTGTACCTGTGTGAGTGTGCACGATGCGCGGCGTGTACCTGTGTGAGTGTGCACGATGCGCGAGCTGTAGCGCGGCGTGTACCTGTGTGAGTGTGCACGATGCGCGGCGTGTACCTGTGTGAGTGTGCACGATGCGCGAGCTGTAGCGCGGCGTGTACCTGTGTGAGTGTGCACGATGCGCGGCGTGTACCTGTGTGAGTGTGCACGATGCGCGAGCTGTAGCGCGGCGTGTACCTGTGTGAGTGTGCACGATGCGCGAGCTGTAGCGCGGCGTGTACCTGTGTGAGTGTGCACGATGCGCGGCGTGTACCTGTGTGAGTGTGCACGATGCGCGAGCTGTAGCGCGGCGTGTACCTGTGTGAGTGTGCACGATGCGCGGCGTGTACCTGTGTGAGTGTGCACGATGCGCGAGCTGTAGCGCGGCGTGTACCTGTGTGAGTGTGCACGATGCGCGAGCTGTAGCGCGGCGTGTACCTGTGTGAGTGTGCACGATGCGCGAGCTGTAGCACGGCGTGTACCTGTGTGAGTGTGCACGATGCGCGAGCTGTAGCGCGGCGTGTACCTGTGTGAGTGTGCACGATGCGCGCCGTGTACCTGTGTGAGTGTGCACGATGCGCGAGCTGTAGCGCGGCGTGTACCTGTGTGAGTGTGCACGATGCGCGAGCTGTAGCGCGGCGGCTGGGTGGCCGCCGCCAGCACCAGGCCGCACCACCACCACCGCGCCCACCACTCCATGCGCCATCACGCGGGGCTCCGCTGCAACAACACACACACACATACACTCGAGCAATGCTCCTCCGAGGCAAATACTAATAAAAAATACTATAAGGCAAATACTAATAACGACCACGACATTTGGTAGACTCTCCAAATATTCACAAAATATTTATTTAATAACTTAAAAAAATAATAAACTTGAAACTAAAATCAAATAAAGATTTAAGTGGGCCTCCTCAAAAAAAAAATATCGTAACCTAAACGAGTTTGACGACGCTCCTAATTGTATATGTAATCCACTTGTGAATGTTATAACTAGTTCGGAAGTTGTAAAATACCTGACTGACAGACAGACAGACAAAAAATCCATTAATAGATTCTATTAATAATAATAAATAATAAATCTTTCTTTATTCAAAAACAATGTACACACTTAATCCTAACATAATTTATAAATAAATGTAGGTATTTATATACCTATATTTAACAGTTAAGGTTAAGTTAGGTAGAGCTGTGCCCTGCACTAGACCAAAGTGATTGGCCTGTATAGCAGTGCTACATGGCCCCTTTAATTTACCAATACACATATAACTATTAAAAATTAAAAACAGGGGCGAGTGATCGGGTGAGTGTGTGCATTCTCTAGTGTCTGTTATTACGTAGCAAGGGTAAGTGATGTTGAGTGTGCGGATGTACTTTGAGTGGGAGTGTATATGAGTATGTGTAAAGAGGTGGGCGTGTGTTTTGGTGTGTGTGTGTGTGATGAAATTTTTGTGTAAATAGTATTGTGATTGTATTGTATTGCTTACAAGATTTGGTGTCAGAGATTATAATCATTCATATGATTAAATATTAAGATACATACTCTAACAGCTTCTCTGTGTTCTCGTAACTAAGCGAGAGTAGATATTTAGTGATATATAGGCTACAACTATGGCATGTCAATTTTACAAAATTCTCTTTATGACTTAATCTGTTGTATAACATTGGACCCAATTTATCAATTGCTTTTTTTCCAAACTCAGTTCTTGCAGAAGCTCTTTTGAATATGATATTTTGCCTTCTGCTTAGCTCTAGCCTTTGTAGAATTTCTTTAGAGACTTGTCTGTGTTGTATGTTTATAACTGATTTTATGAATAGCTGTCGAACTGTTAGCACATTACATTCTTTAAACAGTTTTTCTGTGTCATACAGCCTGGGCTTGAATGTCATTACTTTCAGTAAAGCTCTTTGAGCCACTTCCAGCTGCTTCATATGTACCTTCGCTGCGGAACCCCATGCAGGTATACAGTAAGTTATGATCGATTGGGCAAGAGCAAAGTAAATTTTCACTAAGGAATCATATTTCAGTAAGTGTCTTAGGGTCTTAAAGGTGAGTATTAACTTTTTGACCCGTCCGGATATTTTTTTCAGATGAGCTCTCCATGTAAGGTTTCTGTCAATAATAACACCGAGGTATCGGATTTCATCTGTAGATTTTAAGCTATCACAGCTGCATTGATAATAAGTATTGCAGGAAGTTTTGTGTACTTTTAAGTCGAGCTCCTTCTTCGGTTTAGTAGCATCATTAATGCTGAAGGTAATAAACTTCGTTTTAGATATGTTGATGGATAGTAAGTTATTTCTTAGCCACTTTGATACTTTATCAAGCCCTTCGTTTGCGATATTTTGAACCTCGCTCCATGTTTTTCCTTGGAATAATAGCACGGTATCATCAGCATATGTGACTGTTTTGCTTTGTTTAAGTTCCAAGTCGCAGAGCTGATTTATGTAGATAAGAAACAAGGTCGGCCCCAGAATGCTCCCTTGCGGCACACCAAATTGTATGGCTTCTTCGTGACTCAGGTTGTTTCCTATTCGGACTATTTGGGTTCTATGCGACAGGTAACTTTTGAACCACTCCAGTGGCGTACCCCTTATCCCCACCATCTCCAGCTTAGCCAGCAATAAGGGGATGGAGACAGTGTCAAATGCTTTGGCCAAATCTAAAAACACCCCTATTATCTTCGTCTTTTTCTTGTCCAATTGATTTTTTAAATATTCTGTAACACTTAAAACTGCGTCTTCGGTACTTCTTCCATTTCTGAATCCAAATTGATTATTCGATAAAATTCCTTTATTTTCCAGATATTTTTTCAGTCTACTATTCATTAGCTTCTCTAGAATTTTTGAAAAAATTGGCAGCAAAGATATAGGACGATAATTAGTGACACTGTCTTCATCCCCTCCCTTGTGTATCGGGCATACAATTGATTTTTTTAGTGCTGTAGGAAATATTCCTGAATCGAAGCTCGCTTGGCATAAAGCTGTCATTGGCTGAATAATAATTGGTAGCAATGTCTTAATAAGTCTCGAATTAGCTTTGTCCCACCCTGGAGCTGCGGTATTTTTCAAATTTCTCACTATATGACATATTTCAGCTTCATCAGTTGGAAGTAAACCAAATGACGACAATTGTCTATCATTTTTAATATGCATAGAGGCCAGATCTTGCTCAGTTTTTTGCAATGCTTCTAGAGTTTCCCTTGCGAGATTTGAACCTACATTTACGAAATATTCGTTAACTTTATTTACAGATTCCGTTGCGTTGGGTGCCTTTAGTAAATGATCTACTGGATTTTCTTTGTGCGGAAAGTTACATATTTTCTTAATGCTTTCCCATGTTTTTTTAGAATCTTTCCTATTTTTCATCAGTTCAGCTTTTTCGTGAAACCTTTTTAGTTTTTTAAGTATTTTGTTACACGTGTTCCTATAACTTATGTATTTAGTGCGTAGCTCAATATTTTTTGGTTCTTTGTTACTTTGTAAATGCAGTTTGTCTCGTTTTCTCATACATTTTATCAAACCAGGTGTAATCCAGGGTTTGATATTAAATTTGGAACCTGAGATACTCCTTATTGTTGTATATTTGTGGATTGTGGTTGAGATTAAATTCATAAATTTCGTGGTTGCGCTTTCTACATCAGTGAGGTCAAGACAATCGTTCCAATTAATATTAGTCAGTTCATTATAGATTGCTTCATAGTCTACCTTTGTAACATATTTCTTAAACTGTCTATTTATGTTCCGATTTGTACTGACTTGCACTACAATAGGGGAATGATCGGTAACCACAGGTAATACTAGGGTAGTTACTTTATCTTTATATTTAACTATGCAGTGGTCAAGACATGATTTTTCCCTGGTTGGTAGTGTATGTGCTGGGAGGAAGCCGTTTCTTGCTAATGTCTCAATATAGTCTTCTGCTTTCGAATCACAACGGTCTTGTTCAATCCTGATATTCATGTCTCCAATCAAGACTACATGAGGATATATTTTCGTTTTGCCTATGGCTATCTCTAGAGAGTCCAGGAAGTCTGAGATATCAGAATTGAAGTGAGGTCGATAGATACCATAGACACATAATTCGTTGCCTATCTTGATGACCATGCAATTAGCGTCTTTTATATACTCTTCATAAACTTTGACGTTTTGTAGCTCTTTTCTAACAAAGACGACCACTCCATCATTTTGATTCCAGTGTTTTGTGCTATAGTGAGTAGAGTAGCCTTGTAGATTATGTGGAGTATAATTTTCATTTAACCAGCACTCTGTAAGAACCAAGATATCCACGCTAATTTTAAGACGGGCGTAAAACAAGAGAAAGTTGTCAAAGTTACAATTTATAGATCGTATGTTTAACGATAATATTGACACCGATTTTGATTTATCAAAATCATGAAAATAGGACGAACAATCCTCAGGCTGATTCAGAACATAGGATTTAGAGACATTGATGTTATCAATGTCTCCTGAGATATCTATTATTTGAGCCATAATCAAGATGTTATAATTGAAAGATAGGGCGATGATATGACGATCCTAATTGTCCGAAGCAGCCGAAGGAATTGTTCATATTTTTCATTAAAATAATCATGTAAGCATGTTAGTGTGGGTGTGTTGAATTGTGTGTGTGTGTGTGTAGTGATGTAGTGTATAGGTTGTGTATTTGAGGTTGAATGAGAATGTACAAGTAAATATATTAACACGAAAGGGCTAGTCAGTCTGTGGCCAAAGAATTGGCGCTGCAATGAGTTTACAGCTAATATTTTTTTAGAGAATAGGTAATATATATCAACATTGTATATAATATAAGATTTTGTAGATATTGAGCCGAGGAATAGTGATCCACTTGCTAGTCAATCTGAGAGTTTCGTTTCGCCTATGAGTTCAAGAGCTTTAATCTGTTCTAAGTCCTCAACTTCGATTACTGGGAAACCTTCTTCTTTACGCAGGAAGACTTTACCACGATCAGTCCAGCAGAATTTCCATTTACCTTTCTTGACCAATTCTCTTGCTTCGTAGTGTAGTTGCTTTCCTTTTTTTGTCAGACATTCATTGATGTAGATAATCATCTTATCGCCATCCAGTCCTATGGACCTGGTGTTTAGCTTTTCCGGGTTCTTCAAGTTGAAGTGTTTCAGTGCTTTCAGAAGATTTGTTTTATTTTTTAGCGAAGCAAACTCGACAATTATTGGTTTCGGTTTGTTTTCTTGGCCTGGCAGGCGGTAGGCATTACGTACTTCCTTGTCCACGAAATCGAGTTTTAACTGCCGATGAATTTTTTCTACAACTTGTATGATTTCCTCATCATGTTCAATATGAACATTTCTAACTTCAACACTTGTCTCCTTAATTTTCTTTTCTAAAACTTCAACTTGGTTCTTCAATTCATCAACATTTTTATTTTTGTGTTCAAGTTCTTCTATACGTAGTTTCATTTGCTTCTGCTCTTTTTGAATGTCTGAGATACAGTTCTTTATATCTTGGTTTGATACAAGCAAAGCCTGGTTTTGATTTTTCAAGATATTCATGTCGTTCGATATTTTGGAAAATTGAGCAGTCTGACTGACCTGGAGGTCTTGAAAAAGAAGCTTTAATTTATCCCAAATCACTCTATCCATGCCATGGGCCAGGTCGCCGTCCGAGGTGAGTCTTGATTTTTCCATGTCATTATCATTGTTTGTTATCTGTGGCGAAGAGAACTGGTCCGTATCCGGAACCGTAGCTTTTTTCGAATTAGGCTTATCTTGGGCTTACTAGTTTTTGAACGCACCATTTTACATTAATAAACTGACACAATGATTTTCTAAAAGATTGGTTTCGGAACGCACTTTGTACAGTGACATATAATTGTTGTCAGACAGTCAAACGTCAGTGTCAATATGGATTATGATCAGCTGTATATCGCCGGCTTTGTTTATTAGATAAATGTGGGTTTGTCTTCAAAAATATAGTTTAATTACCCACTTTCTTGAATTATGCTCGATAAATATTGCAAATGTGTGCGTGAGAAGTAATTCCCGACTGTATTTTGTTAATGAAATACTTGCTAGAATTTACTTGCCATATTAAACAACATCTTGATAAACACTTCTTGTGGCTGGTTACTTGATTTAGTAGTGCGTGGAGCTAGTTTTGTTGAGTTTTCGACCAGGAAAGCTATTGTTTCTGTGCAGCTTGTTCACAAACGTCTTCTCTGTACAAGGTAAACACACACACACCTTTACTCCTCGTTAATCGCCTCCCACTCACGATTTCTATTCTCTTATGATATGGTGTATGTGTTATATCCCTGTCCGTCCGTCTGTCTGTCTGCAGTAACCAGGCTCGGTACACCCACAGCTCGGCCTGCGTCTCGCGGCAGGCGCCGCCGCGAACATTGTGACGACTAGGAGAGTGGCTTCAGCAGCAGCCGACTCATGGAACGTGTATATTTGGCGGTACTAGAACCCAGCGGTCGCTCGCGTGTTACTGTGTGAGCGGCGCCACTCCCGCGAGCGCTGCACGACGTCATTCCTGTGAGGAGCGGGGTGTTCCGTAAACCCCTCCCTGTATCCTCGTCCGGGCGCTCCGAGCTATAAATTACTTTTTGCCGGCCGCATTAAGACGACAAAAAACGTGTAGTTTTTGTCCCAAAGATAGATAGTTCCCCGCGTCAGATGCAGGCGGCGCGGGGTGCGGGGCGCGGGGCGCGGGGCGCGGGGCCCGCACGGCGCGAGATAAGCCCCGCATGGCTCGGCCAGCTCGGCGACACAGCCGCCGCGATAAGGCGCGCCGCCCGCCCGCTTGCTGTACTGTGCGGGCACAGCTCCCGGAGCTCGTCTCGGCGGCACAGCGGGAGCTGGTCACACCGACGAGACACGAGCAGCCCACCTCCGCTCCGGGAAACACCCGCTCCGGAGGTCACACTTTCATTTAAAACTCAGATCGAATACGTTGAGTCATTCTATCGGCAGTAAAGGAGGTATAGCAGCGTGCGTGGCTCCACCTGCCGCCCGTTACGGCGACCTCCTTACCATGCGAATGTCCCGGCGGGGTGCGGGGCGCGGGGCGCGGGACGGCCGCATGGGAATGTGCTGCTTGTGTCGGCACTCGCGGTAAGCTATAGGTCCCCGCGGCGGCCGCCCGAGCCACGCATCAATAATTCCCGGGGCGGGCTAGCGGCAGATACAGTAGCCGGATTAAACTTATATTGTAGCTCCTCCACTACATGATTCCGGTACAATTTGCATTGCCGGACTCCATATTTTACATGAAATTCATTTCGTATGCAAAACAAGCTCGAGGGATTTTTTATCCGAAGTGTATTTTTGTGTAAAGCTAGCGCTATCTCTCGCAGCGAGAGATGTACGAGCGTGGTGTCCCGCGCACCCCGCGCACCCCGCGCACCCCGCGCGCACCCCGCGCAGTCCGGTCTGCTCACCGCTCGGCGCGCGTTGTCTCTCCGATAAGAAGCAAGTCCGCTGACAGCTGAACGAACTCGAATTGCACAAAATGTAGTACCCTCCCCCCCTCCCCCCGCTCTCTCCTAACAATAACTCTGCCGCCTGTATCGCCTGTACTGTAACTTGATGAGTGATAGCGCTACCGTGAGACGGGCGACACGTTGCGTTGTAGGTCCCGGCTGGTAGTCTTAGAACATGCTGCGATTAAGCCAAGTCAGAGGCCCTCGCGCGGCTTGAACACTCTCGACACCGGAGCCTGGCCTCTTAGCCCGCGCGAGGAAGAAGAAGAGTAGCATGATGCATGCCGGCGGTACGTACTGCGATCACACAATAATACTATTATTTACGAGTATTGTATACTTGGCGAGGATCGGAGTGCTACAGATATGTAAATGAAGGTAATGTTTTTGTATAAAAATGTTTATTGGTTCTTATCGTTTTAAGAGTTTTGTTTGTTTTATATTTTACTGAGAACAGTAAAATGTTTTATGTCGGCCGAGGGGTTGGGGCGGGCGGGGCGGGGCGGGGTACCCCGGGCGCCAGGTAATGACCAGCGCCGGGGATCAGGATCTCAATGCGTTTGATATTGAAGGCTTTACATTATGTTTGTTTCTGAAACATAGAGAGAGGAGGATAGGAAAGATAAAGGACGGTACACACCTTTATGTTCCATTAACTCCAAACTGGTCAGCAAAGCGTTTTATATCGTTTATTTTCTTTTATAATATACTGTATTTAAAAAAAACCCGAGCCAACACAAACTCATATTGTTATTGTATAAGTAATGCAGTAAATGTAATAGCGTCAGTATAGGCCGCGAGCCGCGCGCCCTCGCTGCGCTCACTAGCGGCGGCGCGCGTACACTCTTCATTACAACACCAACGGGTGACGTCACATACACAGTGCAAGGTAAACATTCATAATATTCCGGGAAGGTCCGCTTTCTGCAGGAGACTGCAGCGTAACGTGGTTCTGGTGGAAACCTTTACAAAGTTCAGTATCGTGTTTCACACAGGACGGTAGGCGTTATATCGCTATACATACATATATACAGCTAGCTATTTGAGTAGTGAGCTGAGTTACCACATGCGTGAGCGATAATCTGTCCGCGGTGGAGCATGCGTTGCTTGATCTCAATAAACTGCCGGAACACACCGTCAGTATGTGTGTGTAGAGGAAATATAATAAGTATAGTTGGTGGAGGTAAGGGTTGTCCGGCGCATTCCCAAACGAGTATATTGAATACATGACGTGTTGTCTGTCACGTGACACTCAGGGTGCACTTCTTAGTGAAGAAGAGCGAGTCTTTAACGCTCACATTATCGTATGAACTACCACTAGTATAACTAAATATATGTTAGCGAAGCCCAATAAGTGAAAAGCATCAGTTTGGATCATACGAGTCATTTCCATATCTTGTTATTTTAAAAAGGTAATCAATCAAAATTGTGAACTGTTGAGCGGAACTCAAGCGGAGATAAACCCGGTTCGCTTTGAGCGTGATGTTTCCCTAATGTCGAGTGACGCGGGGTTTGTATTGAGCCCCCCCACTCTCCCCGGGGACCTGGCCAAACTGTTACACCATACATACTCTACGTAACTTGTTTACACTCATACCGTACGTACGTTGTGTGCAACTTGTGCCAAAATTCACTTAATGCATTACAATAGTGAAGTGTTACCTGAAGACATGTGTAGAAGCTCCTGTAGCTGGCCAGAGCAGTGCTCCGGGCGGGCGGCGGTCTGCCCGCCCGAGGTGGTAAAGCTTGTATTGGACGAGCATTCCACATAACTAGCACTTCTACAATAGAGATTACATAGCGATGCGACCAATTATTATTACCTACGTGACAAATACAACTCGATGTTACAGTATTATTTTCCAACGAGCCGGTTAATGGTAAGCGACGGGCGCGGATTGCGAGCGGGGAGCGTGAAGCCGCCCTCTCATTCCCGGACGTGTCAACAAACATTGTTTGCGAGGAATGTAGCACTCGGACAGAAATCTTTTGATATTTCCTTGGAAAATGTTTTATTCCAAATTCCTCGGCCGACGGTTTCTTGTGAGATATTTTTGGCTCGTAAATGTCCAGAACAAACACATCATGTGTCCGCACAATTTTCTAAAAGAGAAATATAAACGTGATGACGAGCGACGCTACATACTATATTTGTACGAAACAATTATACTTGATAAACAAACATATATAAAATCAACTAATTATTTGTAAATTCACTCGTAAATTATCATTTACGGTGCCTGTAGCGAGGATTACTAAGATGATCTAGCGCGATCATCGAGGTTAAGTAACGGTTGAACTTCGAAACTGTTTTTTTTAAAGTTAGTAGTGTCACTACCACTGACTCCTCTGTTACCTTATATATTTAGATTTGATTTGAACAACCAAGTACACTTGTTTCAAAAGTAGCATGCAGTGTGCGGCACGCAGTCACGTGTGACGTCACACCCCCCCCCCCCACCCACCACTACTCGCCAACACTTACACAATCATATAATTCATTAGAGAGTTGTTTCACGTAGTACACGCGCTAGATCGTTGTATACGCGCGCTTTTTTTTTATATATTATACGACAAATACGCATCACTCGCAAAGATACGAAATTCTAAGTTAATTTAAATATTCGACATCCTCCAAAACATGAATTACACTTCACAAAGGCTTCTGCTTCAATAATATCAGTGTGATGGCTGCTCTGCTACTACTTAATGAAACGAGATAGAGCGACGTGTTCCTGTGTCAGGGGGGGGGGGATCTCTGGGTGGGATATCTGCAGGAATGGGATGACTTCTTTTGATAAAGCTCGCGCTCACGTGTCAGCGATCTAAGAGAGTTTCCTTTCAACTCTCTGATCGAATATGACGAGGAATCTGCTCGGGGTGTCTCACAGTGATCCTGCATATTGGATGGAGGTTCCTCGGTGGGGGGGGGGGAAGGGGAAACGTTCAACACGCCTGAATCTATCACTTTATTGACCAGCCGAGCAATACGTATGTGTACGCAACAAAGTGTATTTCATATATCTACCTCATAATTATGTTAGTAAGTTTATGTTTTGCGGGCTCGCGTAGAGGCCGCAATTTTATATCATTCCAAACGAAGGTTTCAATATTTTTTTTGTCGTCAGCCGTATTATATATACATTATTATTAGAGTGACACCTGGGAAAACAATGGCATGGTTCTGGATAACCGCGGTGCGCCGCTTCACGTATCAATATTAGGTAGCGAGGTTTTGCGGTTTGTAGCATGTCTACGACCGTAGAGGGTCTACGACGTAGAACTGGAATACTGACGCCGTAGCCGTAGCATTTACTTTTTGTTGTTACATGTAATATTTACACTCCGTGCACACCCGCGACAGACGCCGCGCTCTCACTTGCTTATTATATAATATATATAGAAAGAACTTTGACTAGACCAAAAATGTTGTTCCAGCACGCTATGGCTTCCTCAGGCAGGTGTCGTGACCCGACACCCGGAAGCAGAGTTGGTGCGTCAGAGTCAATTATACATGGTGTGAATAATTCACTCTCGCGCTGGCTCGCTCTCATCACACAGGGGCGGCGCGGGGCGGGGGCGAGGGCGTGGGCACTCATACGCAAACATTATAGTGAAAGAGGCAAAAGTAAGCTATTGTATATGATTAAACCTGGATGGAGGAACTAATACGAATGTTTGTTACATCATTTGTGAAATTGTTTAATTTCAATTCAATCTAGTTAATTTCTATAACTATCACTCATGAACATTTAAAAATGTATATTTTTAGTATGGTGATTTTTTTGTTTCATTGTATCACAATATGTAGGGAACCTCGTCATATAGCAGAGCTATTTTTTGTTTATCAATGTTTGCGCAGCGCTAGATCACAGCCACTTCTCCCGCAGCCAGTACACTCGCGTCAAGGATTGATTATGTTGGGGAGCAAGCGGCGGGCAGTAAACAGAGCGCACGCTCCATCGCGCGCTCGCTGCGCGGGGTAACGAGCCGCCTCGCCTGCAGCCCGCCTTGTATCGCGCGCTCGCGTGGTTACTCGCGCGGACAATACGTGACTAGCTCACGCCGAGAGGATTGTCCTCTCGGTACGAGGTACGGGGGCTGGGGCAGTCTGCCCACAATGTTGTTTATGCGATCATGTTCGGAGAGATTTGGGGAAATATGGATTATTCCGATTTATGGCAATGTTTGGTGCCTCTCAATAACAATGATTCAATATTTAAGTCAAGTATACAATTTAGTTAAAATAAAAAGAACAAAGCATCAGCGTAGAGTGTGATATTTGCCACATGCATATAATTAAATATAGGTGTATAAATGTATGTATAAAATAAATTGTATAATAATGAAAGCGTTTAACTTTACTTTACAATGTAATGGAAATAAAAGCTCTCGTTGTTTGGTAATGTTGAGATAACGTACGATATATGTAAATGAAGCAGAGTCTGGATGAAGCCAGTGGAGCTCGAGGAACACAGAATATAAGTGTGGTTGTGTTTCATCTCATTACAATAACGGAGCGGCCTCCTCGCATGATCATTGTTGTATTAATAAATATTATGATTCTCACAAAACTCAACGTTTATTCTAAACCAAACCCAACATTAAGGGCGGGTCTCGGTGTGAGCGTCCTTTATTTGCAGCCGGATATCGTTTGGCAGGAACAGTAGTCATTAAGTATATTGACGCCTTTTTATTTTATGAGAGACTATTAATAATAATTTGAGGAGTAACAATGATCATTCTTTCGGCAAAACTTAGCTATAAAACATGTTAAATGAAGAAAAATATCATATTTGAACTTTAAAACATTACACAAATTTAATATATTTAAAGGTGGTTGATTATTATCTTATATTACCATCAAAGTAAGACCAATACATAAATTATAACACGACTACTTCTTCAGTTGACATAATCTTCGTCTTGCATATGTATTAACTGAATTCTCTTCAAAAACAAAAGTTGATGATTTCCGCTCGAGCCTGACCTTAAGCGAACTTTACGCAAATAGTTGTGGAGCTCTCACCGCACAAACATGAGTGTATTTGCTACAGGAACTTGTTAATGATATGTTTACTAAAAGTAGCTAGAGGCTCCATTTCTCGGAAGCCGCGTGCTTGTGTGTGTCGCGGCTGAGGCGTGGTTATCTAGTTATATTATCGGCGTCTCTCGGAGTATCATCCTTTTATTGTTGCCGCTGTACCGCCGAGCCCACACCGCACACCCACACTCTGTCTGGAGCCAGCTTCTCCTTCACGGTCAAATGACTAACAATGTTGATGATCACTGTTTTAAAGGTTTCGAAAGGCATATTAGAATAAGGTTAGTATAACCGGATATCGTTGGTATAATCGGCTAACGTTTATTTGGTTCAAATACACAATAATTTTGATATTGTTTACATTTAGTGATATACGCACATAAACATCGGGGATGATGAAATAGTCGGATAGAATGGAATCTTATAATGTTGTCATTTTGTCTCTTTTTACATAACTTCTTATGTTTTTATTCAAACTAACTTGATAAACACAAGCTTCACGTCGAGTGTTTACAAACAGTTGTTTCGTTGGAGTCGTTACCGAGGAGAGGAAATGACTTCCGGAAACTTCCATTTTTCTTGGAAACAGTTTAGGGAGATTTTATTAATCCGCGCGCCGTTTCCTTTGAAAAATACTGCGTTTAAACTTAGTAGAGGATAAAACACTAATCCCTGGCAAAGCTGGATTGGGAGCGTTTAGCAGGATCAGCTTGTTGTGCTTTGTTTGTGACCGGCGCGCGGCGGCCTGGTCGGGCTACGGTGGTCGGCGGCACTCATTAGTTTAGTTTGGAATATAACATGTTTCTTACGAGGGTTTGCTTTGTATGTTACTTATAAAAAAGTGAGCTGACATATAAATTATTTAAAATGTGTGTGAAGTGAAATAAACTAATGGAATAAAGTACTAAGAATATTCACAAAGACAAAGTTCTCGGTATTTTCGTTTGAGTGTTGAGATTGATGGCAATTTTCTTTATTTGACTTTGAGATTTAAAATCCGTAACAACATTTGTGAATTCGATCATAATTTATGAAGTTATTTCGACGCCATATAATAAATATAAAGCCATGTTACTATTATTACTAGATCAACTATTATAGTTTTTGTATCCTCGCATACCACCATGCAACACGAACATCACTAACCACGACCGGTATGCTAGTATCGGACTGTTGTACTAAAACAAACGTTATCCATGATGTAGTGTCGACGCGTGGTAGCCCCCGACATAACGCTACGACAATATTGGCGCATTGTGATTATGATTGAGTCGACTGACCCCGGCGGCGGGATATTGATTCCGGCTCATATTTACTGTAGATATTGTGTGTGTGTGTGTGTGTGTGTGTGTGTGTGTGTGTGTGAGCTACACACTGCTCATACTTCGAGCAGTCGTTAGGCCTAGTTCGAGACTATTGGCGGCACAAAATTCCCGACAACTGAGCCTGGCTACTGATTACTGAAATACTGAAAAAACCTATTTTTTAGACTCATTTTTGGAGTAAATAATGATGTACTTTTGAATTTCTGTATTTCTTCTTTATATAAGCAATTGGCCAGAGTGCCTCTGACGCATAGTTTATACTACTTCTTGTATTCACCGCATCGTGCTTAATAATTAAAACATGTAATGTTCTAGTTTCGCAAGATATATTGAATCCGGTAAGTGGTGAACCTGAAGTACTCGGAGTATGATTTATCAAATCAAAGTGTTTATAAAACATAATACAAGTAGACAAAGTTCAACCAACAACATTTCCTAAAGTGTGCGGAAACTCGAGCCAGTGCGATAGGGCTTCGGGGGCTGCGGTGCGGGTCGCGGGGGCTGCGCGCGGGCCGCGGGGGCTGCGGTGCGGGCCGCGGGGCTGCGGGCGCCGGAGCCCCTATATAATCAAACTCTGCTAAGATTAAATCAAAAGTTCCCGCTCCTTCGTATCATTTCCACCACAGCTCCTTTTGATACTCGCACAGATTAGCGAGGTACAGAAACCCAACTCCACACACGCTCACTCGCCGGTACACACTGCAAGTTCTATCACAAGATATTATTATCCATACCTTTAAACATGTAATTCAGACTCAAACGAGACAGAAATTAATGAAAGATATTTTATGACATAAAACTTTTAAAATAGTTCTTTTTTGTTACAAGTGGTTCATAATAATGTATTAAACCGAATTTAAATAATTTGAAACATAACAGTTATTATTCTAAAAGTTGTGTATCTGACTGGTATAAAGCCAAACAAAGCGTCAGCCAAACTCGTGCCCGTGTATCTAGTTGGAGAATGCGGTTTCAATTTACTTTGAGGATCAAAGTTTTGCTCCTGTGTGCTCTTCCTCCGCCCTTCCTGACAGATGCCCTTTCCGCCCTAGTAGGCGGCGCGCACATTATCCCTAACTTTTCGCCCGAAATGGAAAAATGCTCGTTCTGTCCGGTTGTACGTCCGGCCGGGCCGGCGAGCCGGGGCCGGTGGGTAGCCGGGGCCGGCGGGCTGCCGGGCCGGCGGGCCGGCTATGTAACGCCGTCGTGTTGCTAGTTATTGTTGCGATGTTATAAAGCGTGAGAGTGTTCCAACTTGGAAAACAAGTTGGAATTCAAACAGTACGTTCTAGTTTCGAGCAACCGATGAGCGTGCTCTAAAGAGTGAAGTGAAGCGGTACTTTTAAAAACTTGATTATGTACATTACATTTAATGTAATACATGGAATACTCTGGCAGCTCGCAGGCGGCCCGCTCGCCGGATCACAGTCTGAGGAATGTGTCCCGGAGCACAGTGTTTGACATAATGAGCCGGCGACAGAGCGGAGCCTCTCATTTCATCCCGATGTTGTATTTATCTCGCCGGCTGCTAATGCTGCTCCTATTTCAGAAATGTTCAATATTTTAACAGAAAGGAATGTTGTTTGTAATTGTATTGTCATCTCTCGACTCGAAACGCCTTGAAACGAAATGTAGGCAAACACTCGTATATACTGGTGTTTGGTGCGAATCACAAGATAGAACACTTTTCTATTGCTGTGCACAATTGGTAACAATTCAGATATTATAAAAGATATAACTTCCCATAAGTTTCCGTTAGTGCCTAGTTTTTCAAGCAAAAGTACAAAAAATGCATTTGAATAGAATTTGAAAATGCAAACGTGAGAGAGCAAAGCGATGGAGTGTCGCTTAGAGTGCACTTCCGCTGCGGCGAGTCACAGAGACCTCTCGCGGGAGGGACTGCCATTGTTAGTGGAAGGCGGCGGCGGTGGATACCGCTGCCGCTGTACTGACTATACACAAACTTCAACATTTACTCCATGTTTAAAAAAAATTGTTGAATAATTAAAACAGTTAGATGATATTGAGACATTGACTCAGACCTGAGGTGGAATATGTCTAGTCAGACATTACTGGCATTCAAGGGGGCTGACGGAATATCCTGTTAGGACGCGGTGACTAACTCTCAAGTTTAGAAGAAGGTTGTAGCTTGCCGGGCGAGCACTAGACATGTATTCCGCTACATGTAGACCGCTATTCTATATGTGATGTGTTCATTTAGACTTTTTGGTCTATAATGTTATGAAATTGACGTTACTTCATGGATTACGATACGGTTATGACATAAACATAAAGAGTGCTCAGACGTTATTGGTATAGGAGTGTGGTTGTCCGTCACAGAGATCACTCCGATATAATAATGGCGGAGCATTTCCAGTGACTGCTCCGAACGGATTGTGTTGTTCCCAATACTGGAGAGCGAGCTCGTCCTCGAAGGTTCTAGAGCTCACCTATTAAGGAGAATTGGACAAATACCTGGTCGAGCCAAAATCAATAGAATTAATATAAAGGAGCCTATTTAAGTCAAGTTGTTTGGAAATTTGCCTCCAGTCGGTATTCATTCCCTGAGGGCTGCTCGAGTGGGAGCGCCAATTATATATACCATCAACAATTACTATAACAGGAGGCTATAACTAATTATAGCCTCTTAAGGCTTTGCACATCCACGAGGCATATAACTGTGACAAAAGATAAATAAAAAAAATAGATTTGATCGATCAAACGCCATAAATCAGATATTAACCTATTGACTCAGTGACACTTCGCTGAAATAATAATATAATAAAAGTTTTATTATGTATTTAACATAATAAAATACGTACTGAAATACATACTTCACATGCTGATAACGTGTCTCGGATACGAATTTATAGTTATACCTTCTCAAATCATAAGTATACGTTGGATATGATATCGTTCTTAGAAAAAAAAAAACATAAAATATGTGTGCCATTTTTGTACCAAGTAGACTAAAGACAATCAAATAATATTGAAGATTTTTCATCACATTTACAAATTGTTTCAGTAAGCGACTTGAAACTAATGCGACTTCTGTTTCTTTATTTCTTTTGAAGCAAGTGTCAGGGTTGTCAACAATATGGTTTTTTTTAACGCTTTATAGGCTTGCGCTTGAACACAACTCGTCTAGAAAACTAGTTGTAGTTCAGTGGGAACAGGGATTCCGGCAAGGAGTTCCACAGTTTGGCCGTTCGTACTATAAACGTATGGTCTCGGTGTATAAGCTCCCTCACGAGAGTATCAAGTAATCAAGTAAAGAAGGCAAGTAGTGCAAATCAAGCGGAATAACTAGCCTCCCTCCGCCTGCCCACACCCCGCTCCCCGCGAGGGAAGCTGCGAGACGCGACTAGTCGCGCGGAACACGAGTATACCGACATAGCTTGCTTATTGTTCTCGTATTACTACTATCCTCAACATAGTTCTATTTGTGTATGAGTGTAGTTCACATACGTAAATGATTCCACGAGTTGATTTAGTATTATTTATACATTCAAATGGCTTTGAGCTTACGAGTATAAGTTGACAAAGGTCTCGGTGCAGGCCAGCTCGGGACGTGATGGACATTATCAGTATCAGTGTGGGAGCAATCCGGTTGCGTTCTGCCTGAATGCGTAATGGGCTCGTTCCGCCTTATCTCCGACAGATTGCTCCTTTTTGTGCGCCCTCGCTTCGCTCGCTGCGGGCGCGCGACCAGGCAGACCACCTATATACATACGAGTATATAGCACACAATAATATCCCGCTTTTTAAGATTTTCCGATTTATTAATGTTTGATAATAATTATTAAATAGTTGTATTCGTTATAAATTACACTGAGTTGTTAAAATACATTTTCTTCGGTTTGGAGGGATGTTAAAAGTTATTTGGACACATTTCACACATGGCTGGTGTATCAGTGTTGCTAGTAGCATTTTGACCTTAAACATCTTGCGCGACTCGTGAGGATGGGTGACCACAGCGTGGCTTCTTCTCATACATTACTCTCGTAGTTAACTCCATATGATGTATATGATGGTAATAGTATCCTCCTCTCGGGGAGGGGGAATGCATGTCTGTGCGGATCACGAGTCAGCAGGACGAGCTCGGTATTTAGGACACGCGTACAATAATATCTCCATAGATACGTAGCTTCTTAATATACTAAATAATATCAATATAATCTCATTTCAATTTGTTATCTTTAATAAGTTTTTAATTTCTTGGAATAGTTTTTGGAAGTTAAGTCACTAGCTTTTATGTTTTTTAAGTATTATTATTATGTATTATTAAGTATTATTTTAGTGTTTTAATAAAGTGTTCATCTAAATATTTATACATGTTAGAGGAATGTTTTATTTTAATTTATTCGATTATTATAGTAGTTCCATCCTATCGAATGGCAGCACTGTGAACGCAAGAGTTTGTTATCTGTGCTGATTGAAGGAACGATTGTGATTGTACGAATGAAGTTGTTTCCTATTTGTCAGTAGTGCGTTCACTCGCGGTTTGACTTGAATGTGCTTCAGTCTGCCACGATACAGCGCCTGCGCCACTTGTGCGCACTGACAAACAATTCAATTATAATGGCGGACGACGACGATGACCACCCTGATTATAATCTAATTGAATCCGCGACAGCAGCGGTGGGATCGATACAACGCGTCTCCAGCGTACTCTACCGACCTACGGCTACCACCTGCAAGGCATATTTCAACGATCCAACGTCTGATCCGGCACAAGAAAATTTTCGATCTAATCGAGAATCTGATTGATTCGAAATCAATCGCGAAGAACAAACCACGCACCACGGTAACGAAAATAACATGCCTCCTATGGAAAGCAACCTACCCAATCTTCCTACGGCTGTGGGGGCATCGTTTTTTCGTGGCATGTTGGAAAGTTTTCGTGTTAATGAAACCAGAAGTATGACACCGAAGGCGGTTATGAAGAAAATGAAACCTTTTGATCCTGATAATTATGAATTCACGGTATCTCAGTTGTGTGAAGAAATTGATCACGATAAAACGCAAAACGAGTGGACCGACTATGAAACGCGGAACGCCGCGCTTACGCATCTACACAGGCGTGCTCGCAAATGGACATCGAAGTCTTATCCTCTGTGTGTGGGAACTATGTGTGTAACTCTGTGTGTACGAAGCTAAGGAAAGACTCTCGCGTTAGTTTGCTGCTAGGAAGAGATTCTACAATCTGTTCCGGGATATGGTGCAGTACACGAGTGACAAGGCGGTGACTTACGTGGAGTATTCCACGAACAAACTGGTGATGATCGACCGGCTGGAATCGGGCTAGAGTGTGGCGAATAAGATAGAGGTTGTCATCTCAGGTATCGTCGATGACCAGGTACGTTTCGATTTGTTATAAGAAAAGATACGCCTACGGATTTTATGGCTTTGGACAGACACCTTGTTACTTTATATAACGTAAAAATCTTAAACTGTGCAAGCACTTTGCATTAAGTGAACAGAAAAGGCGTAGAGTAGATTCTACCGATCGTAGTAACATTTTGTGTCATAATTGTGGTAAAGTCTGACATTACATGCGTAATTGTAAATCTAAGGCCCAGGCGCATACCTCTACTAGCGAAGATGCTTCCTGGTCAGTGACTATAGAGAAAAATGTTCAATGTAGCTATTATTATAAAATAGGCCATACAGAGCAAGTCTGTTTCACCAAACCATGAGACGCTTAAAACAAACAAGCGACAAAGTCTGTTAATGGTTACAATTCGCACTAAACTAAAATTGCTCGCACTTAATTTTGTGGTTTGGTGCAAAACTAGTCAAAGGCTATTTATTCGGTGTTTTCTTCGAACTAAATTTGAATTGATTTTGGTCGTGAGATATATTGAGCCAAATTAAGTGGAGCCTACGCCGTCTAGTGCTGAGTAGCAATGTTAGATCAAGGTGTCGCCAATAGATGGCGCAAAATATTATTCTTTTTGTCTTATTTTATCTATGACCTCTCCTAACTAATTGTCGTGTTGATAAAGGGGTAACAGTTGTGTTTTTATTTTTCGATGTTTGGTTTTATGACGTGCATTTGAAATAGTGTCGTTATCCCCCGAAGAGAAACAAACGAGCGAAACGAATATTTAGGTTTCAGACTTGGCTTGAACTCACTTGTGTGTAAGATGGCGTCTATGTGTGTTTTATGTGTGTACACATAATGCGCAATTTATGCGTAGTATAATGCAAAATAGGGCTATTATTGTAACTTTGGGTGAAATATTTTGGCAACACTAATTATTTCGAACAATCCATCAAAATTCAATGGTTTTATTTTGCTTTGATAAAACTTTTGTTTGAAAAATGAAAAAAAAAGCGGAGAAATTATAAAAAGCGAGCTTTACATGTTTTGGGATACCTTCTTGAGATGTGCTTCCTACATTGGGAACTTCCGTTAACTGTTGAGCTCCTGATTTTGGAACTTGAAACAGCTTTTTGAACTTTTGCTCTTTTATCTGAAATGGATCTGGTGCGTTCCTGGTGTTTCTTAAACGGAGTCTCTTTGATGATGTCTAAAATTAAAAAAAAAAAGGATTCGGATTTTACCGCTGCATTGGGGGCTGAACCACGCATGCAGGCCCAAACTTGTTTTGTGGAGAAGAAACGGAATTTTGATTCTTCACATACCCTTCCAATGAATCGACGGCTGCTACAACAAATTATTTCATATTTCTTGATTATTTACGAAAATCGATGATATAATCCATTACAAAATCATGTAAACTTCTTGAACTAATTTTAATCGCGATGTTTTGGTGACGACTAATTTGACAGTTGGATTTTGGACAGAAAACACTCTAAAATGTAGGCCGCTGAATGCGCTTTAACCGGATTGAATAAATAAAATCGATTTAGTTGACTCGACTTAAAAATTAGTTTTATCGTGTATCCACCCGAATACCAAAGCCTAGTTTGACAGGACTAAACTTATTTTAGTGAAAACTAAACTAAAATGTGTGTCGCCGAGCCACCACCAATGTGTGCTCACAATGCGAAGCCCCGCTTATTTAAATAAACTTTGACGAGTTTAAGTTACAAGCTCTTGTTGCCAGCGGCACTGATTGTTCTTTAATTTTCAAGCATGTTGCTGATGAGATTAATAGCGCAGCACTCTGAGTTTACGCGTCTTGTGGGTATCGGCTCGGCCCCCGCTTATTTTTTCGCGGCCAATACGAGTCAAAGACTTGCACATAAAAACCACCTTAGTTATAGTAGATTCTCACGTTTTGCTTTATGACGCCCTCATAGGACGTGACGTTTAAAAGTTTATGCTTTATTAAGTACCGTAAGTTTTGCTACGAGTATATCGTAGCAAAACTCTATACTGAGCTGACAGGCCGTAATGACGTTACTCGATTGCGGTCCATTATTGAAAGCTACGGAGATAAATTTGCTAAAGGAAATTCTTAATCGGTGTTCAAGACTGACGAAGTGGAAATAAAACTTAAAAGTTCTAACAAAATCTAATACGGTTTTAACCGTATAATACGGTTAGCGACAATTATCCTTTGCGGTTGATATCAGAACAGTTAGATACGCTAGGACAGCCAACTGTTTTTACTACACTAGATATGGCGTCCGGGTTTTATTTATTCCTTATATCTGAGAAATCAGAATCGATAAAAAGAAACTGCATTTTCTACACCGGATGGTGCATATGGTTCGTAAAAATGCCATTTGGGCTTTGTGATGAGGCTGCAGCGGTTTATCTAAGGGCCAATAAGCAGGTTGAAAGGTTTATATCAGTTCTCACGAATTGTTTAACGTTCGCAGAAAACCACGAGCGTAAATCGTGTAAGTCTGTCCTGGGTGGGAACTAATTGGCTGTTAATTGTACAGTATCGCAAAGAACTGGAAATTTCCGTCATAGCAGTTAATGGGTTGTAATAAAAGCCCACCCCGTATGTTTTCACGAGTACGAGAAACTTGATCTCCTTGATGTTAGAGCGCAGGCTAAGGTCAGGATGGACGAGCGAGCTCGACATGACAAAATTCGATATGACTAGGCAAGGCAAAAATGCGTCCGTTCGTTGTCGGTGATATTGTATTGGTTGAAAAGAACCCGAGAGTAAACACTAAATCAGGCGAAAAGTTCTCGAATCCGTGTAAGATTGTCGAGGTTTGTGACAATGAAAGGTATAATGTGGGGTCTATATCCGGAGGACGTGTTCAGTATGTTCGTCACGAAAAATTACGTAGATACCTTTCAGGTTTACTAGATTTATCTTCTGAATTAGACAAAAGTCCTGGTGACGGAACTGAAGATGCAGAGTTCTGCCACCAGACCTTGCCTTGAATTGTAATTAGCGTCTTTAATTAACGCGCTTCGTGTAACACTATTGTAGTACACCAGAAGCTACACGCTTCGTATACCACTGTTGTAGTAGACTGTAATCTATGCGCTTCGTGTAACGCTATTATAGTGCATTGGAGGCTAAGTGCTTCATACATTTCAGTTGTAGTGCGTTAGAAGTTTCGCGCTTGATGTGGCTCCGTTGCCGTAAATTGGAACTCCGTGTTTCGTATAATTCGTATTGTTATGTTTCTAACGTAACGCCATGCGCTTCGCGTACATTTGTCATTGAAAGCTGTCACGCTTTACGAGTTTTTACGATTGCTGTAAGCTATTACGCTTAGCTGGAGTTTCGGATTGAAAGCTTTGTCGCTTTGTCCGCAAGTGTCGTTGAAAGCTACCACGTTTTACGAGTTTGAACGATTGCTGTAAGCTGTTACGCTTAGCTGGAGTTTTGGATTGAAAGCTTTGTTCGCTTTGTCCGCAAGTGTCGTTGAAAGCTACCACGCTTTACGAGTTTGAACGGTTGCTGTAAGCTGTTACGCTTAGCTGGAGTTTCGGATGGAAAGCTTTGTTGCTTTGTCCAAAAGTACGGATTGAAAGCTTTGTCGCTTTCTGTAAAAAGTACGGATTGAAAGCTTTGTCGCGTTGTCCAAGGGTATCGTTGAAAACTACCACGCTTTATGAGTTTATACGGTTGCTCGTACTGAATTCTTGTTGCCGAAAGTTCACGATGCATTGCGCCAAGTTGAGTGGAAGACTCGTGTGTTACGTTGAAAGCTCTACGCTTTGCGTTTGTCATTTAAATAACAAAACCTCTTTGAAATTAGTTGCGGCTGAAAGCTTCGGACGGAGTTAACGCTTTGCCGGTGTTGTTGATTGCTTCCTGTTAAGTTGCTTATAATTGTAAAACAACGCGAGAACGCGTTGAGTGGCAGAATGGCCGTGTTAGAGGAATGTTTTATTTTAATTTATTCGATTATTATAGTAGTTCCATCCTATCGAATGGCAGCACTGTGAACGCAAGAGTTTGTTATCTGTGCTGATTGAAGGAACGATTGTGATTGTACGAATGAAGTTGTTTCCTATTTGTCAGTAGTGCGTTCACTCGCGGTTTGACTTGAATGTGCTTCAGTCTGCCACGATACAGCGCCTGCGCCACTTGTGCGCACTGACAAACAATTCAATTATAATGGCGGACGACGACGATGACCACCCTGATTATAATCTAATTGAATCCGCGACATACATATCTATTGTTTTATTTATCAATGCTTGGTTAACTCTCACTTTTCACCCTTATTCGCCAATTACAGTTTTTCTATCATAACTATCGCGTCAGAATCACTTAGTATTTTCAATGAGTACGAGTGTATATGTGTAGAGTATCAGCCGCCGCTGCTACCTGGGAGCCACTACTGGTGTGGTCGCGGCGGCCGCTCCGTGCCGGATGTGTTCACAAACTAATATTAAAGGCTTACCGGATATTACATCCCTCAGGGGACACCCCAACACGTGGACGTTATCTAGCTATTCACCCGCCACGGCTCGCCAGGATTTGCCTCACACAACGTTTTTTAATATCTATTGGAAAGGTATCGTTGTATACTCACGATACACATACGAGTACGTTATTCATGAGATTTTGGCTATATAATCATTATTAGAAAAAAACGCAAAAAAGCAGCTGTTTTGTTATATATTCTCTTTGAGTGTCGGTATTAGCTGCCTCTGTAAGGCTCCTCATCACTAAGGGAGACCAGCCTCCAGTCGGCAAGGCACAGCGTTAACTCATGCTCCACACAGGGATATGACTTGTCTAATCGATAGTGTGCCTTTATAAGTGTGCCGCTCGCCAAATGTTACACAACACGCACAAATTAAATATATTAATTAAAGTTCAAGTGTCATATTCTGTTCCGCTAAGCTGACGCCTCGTGGTGTCCGTGTACGCTTGTAGCTATAGATCGCTACGAGCGTAGCGCTACTACGCCGCGACGGTACGTGAGAGTTATGGCGATATATAATATTATTAAGTATATATTGGAATCACGTTATTTTCAATACTTATTAAAGTTTATACCAAGATATTCGTCGTTCCTAATAATAGCGTCTCAGCTAAGCGGCAAACAATACAGTGAACTAAGCGCGCTCACATACCCATAGCCCCATATCGCAGGTAGGTTCCCGCGGTGGGTTACGTGCAGTAGTATTCACACGGGTGTCGGCGCTAACTATCAAGGGTCGGCGGCGTGTAGCGGGAGCATCATAACAATACGCAGCGTTTGTTACAATCTGTAATCACTTCCTCCCGACACCCCCCTCCTCCCCTCACACCGGCCGAGCTAGAGAACCGCGATACCTAGTAAGCTGTAAGGTATCTTATACATTACATGTAACGGATACACTATAGACTAGAGTGAATAAAGGTTTACATTTGCTTTAAATTGAACATTTTGAGTCTCATAAATACAATCTTTTTTTATTTGAATACAGAGAAAATGTTGTAACCTTAGTTAGGTAGAGTCGAATAGAAACTGATACCTATAAGCCCCCTCGGTGGGGAAAGGCGAATAAATGATATGTATGGAATTGAAAGACTCGAAGTGGCACGGGTCGGTACACGGTCGGCGATCTCTATCGTACTGTAATTAGATTGGTCGACTCAGTCAATGTAACTTGAAGTGAAGTGAATATCTCTCATTAACACAAGCTCGAATACAATCAGAATGTACATATGTAGATCTCGTGTGTGTGTGTGTGTGTGTCGGACATAGCGCGCGGCTACAAACTGCTGCGTAATCTAATACACATTTTATAAACCACTTACTTGCACACACTAATAGGTTGAAAATTTGCATTACCCTTTAAACTCACGAAAAGATTGGCACTCATTTTAAAAATATCGATAACTTCATAATATAAACCACACCTATCCATTAGTTAGGATTAGCTCTCATAGTGTGAAGCTACTGAGAGTTGTACATCAACAATACACCATACATCACTATCGCTGTACATCACACACATTCTATATGATGTGGACATTCAGGAAGAATGCGCCGCACATTCCATCACGCCCTGACCCTGCCGCGCTCTGCGAATATATGTTACTATACATACATACATACATATGTACATACATAGAGAGCTAGCTGACTACATGTCGGTGTAACGGAAACTCATCGAGAAGCGATAGTGCACCCGGCCTACCATACCTATACCTACTCGTAGTACTAGTGGGACGGTCCCAGGACTCCGCGGCCAACCTTCATACTTCACTACAGCGGGTCTCTGATCAGTTGCTAAACGATTGCAATATAAACTCGTATAAACTTTAATAGAAACGAGCTATGAGATAATACGTACGCACCTATATTTTAATTGTTGCATAATATATTTTTTTGAAGAATATCAAATAAGTATTTTCCTGAAAACATTCCTGGAAGCTATTTTCTATCTATATAGGTGTGAAATTACTTTGAGATTTTTCATTTTCCACCGTCATTTTCAGAGAATATAAATATCACGTGTACAGCCGCGGCGCTCGGTCCCTGTACCCCGGCGCGCACTAGTTGCCGCGCGCTGTGTTCCCGGCGGGAGCGAGGTGTGCCCGCAGCTGTGTGGAGCACTGTACGCGGGCGCAGACTGCGCTGATGAACCGCTCCCATTGTTCCTCTACTGTTAGTGTTTAGTTTATTGAGAGCTTGCTATAATGTCGTAACAAAAAGCACATAGGTCAGTATTTTGATGTAAAACATCTATAGCCACTCGTAAAACAGATTTCTGGCGAAGCGACGCATGCCAGAAATCGGTGCGCATCCATATTACAAAATAATGTGCATGTTTCATATCTGTCAAGCGTCCCGTGACGGCTCCCTTTTTTATGCTCTTGATAGATTCTGGTCGTCCCCTATAAGTAATAGTTATTACCTACAAGACATCGAGAATTAAATGCATTGTTTTTACACAATACAGCCAAGCATTAAAGCAGCAGGACGCTGAGCACGCGAGTGAGCGACACTGGCCGGAAGTTGTCTGAACACACCAATACGTTGCTTGGTAGAGATTGACAACTAGAGGGTGGTAGACACCATGCATTGAAGATAAGAGGTTAAATCTTCAGTGAAGTATTTTCTTGTAAACAAAAAAGTAGTAGCCCCCCTCTCGTAAGTGAGGTATGCATACATATGTGTGTACACACAATGCGTCTCGAGTGTCACGTAGTGCGTGAGTTTCCCTCGCGAGCTTACCATTGTTCAGCGCGGATTGCTCACCGCGCTTCTATTGTACGCGCTGCACTTATACATCGACACTCTGATCGTATACACAGTCTCACAGGGGACAATAACCAGGCAAAATATCATCCTATGTAGATACTTATACAGTAGTATTTAGAGTTGAGTATCTAAATCGATAAACACATATGTAAAACATTTACAAAACAATCGATATAAAATTAGGTAAATGGTGGCGACCATTTTAGTTTTGTAAATTTTCATAATGTGTATATTCTACTTGACCAGTCCGCCAACTGATTTCGATATTCAGCAAGTTGTGAAAAAATGTGTCATCCGTCATTTTGTGTCGCGGCCATTTTGGCCCAATTTTTATGAGACATAGCTAAGTACACTCCCGACTAACACACTTTACGAACAAAAAAAAACTCGATCCTTTCAGGAGACATGTCAAACTCCATCCCGTCGTTTTTCGTCGTTTTTGCGTTGATATAATAAATCGCTTTGAATTGAATTGGTTTTCCAGGCCGCTAGGTACAGTTTTCATCCTAAATTAATAAAGTGTCCAAATAAAGCACTCAATCTCAATAAATTGTGAATCTCCGTTATCGCCCCGCGCCGTGATTGTTTCCCCGCTCCTCCCCGCCCGCACCCCGCACCCCGCCCCCGACCCCGCTCACTACCAACAATCAATCTTTCACATTTACCTTCATACAGTCACAGATTAACGTATTTTCATTCGCTATCTGCAAAGATTACTCCCCTTCTGCTACAGATATCGCGCTATACTTTGGTCATAATACTTCATAATAGATAGTGATTAGATCGATTTAACCAGACCATATCTCCGCCATTGTTTTAGTTAAAAATACATGTTAATATCCCCGTTATAAGTACTAAATCATATAAAGTAAGGACTGAGTAATCCAATGGAATCTGTCATTCAATAGTTGTTGCTGTGGTATCTATAAGTGGGAGTCGAGTGTAAATAAATAAACGCGAAGTGATCATGTATCAATGAGCCAGTATGACCGTCCGGTAGATGTCGCCGCGCGCCGCCGGACCATACTATCGTGTGATCACTCGCTATATGACATTAACGAAAACCTATTAATTGGCTATGTTCGCAAGCCTGAGAGGTATCATCCGGGATCTTCTAAAGTATAGTAAGTAAGTATCTCCTAGGTAAGCGCGCCACACCGTACACTATAGCGTAACTTTACATCACGTAAGATGTAGTCAAACGCAAACCTATCAAAGGTAAAAAAATGCTGGCATAATCTACTGTTTTGTTTTTTTATAGCTACAATATTTTAATGTAATGTGAGCAACGTGTGTTTGTTTTGTGAATTAAATAAGTTCTTAGTAATTTAACAGTTCTTCTGAAACCTATCAATGTAATTAACAACAATCAATTAATGATGCTCTGAGCCGCGGAGTCTGTAACAACAACCCTCCAACTTCCGCTGAAGCGGCTCCCGGCTCGATAACTGAAGAAACCAGAAACAATTGAATGAATTAGCAATTAATTTCAATAGGGTCGAACAAATAACAATTCACAACAAAAGTGATTTGTAACGCGAGGCGGAAGCGGAAGTGACGAACACAATGTCCGGAGCTGGCAGCGCCCTCTGCCGGCGTGTTGCGCTACCTGGGCACTAGCTCGCCGCGGCACAGCGGTTTGAAAACACGTGTGTGGCAAGCGTTTAGCTGTTACAATAGATGACGCTTCTGTGTTAATAAGATTGCTCTGTAGTTATAATAATCTTATGATCTCATGTGTTGACTAACTATATTGGTGCTACACATACATACACTAGATGTTGGTCACAAATACCAACGTACCTGGGAGTCGCTACTTTATTACAATACTTACATCAAACAAAATTATACTGAAATTGATAAGATATTGTAACGACAAACGCTGTCACGTCTTGTAGGATATTTATTAAGTGAAGTCTGCCGCTAGAGGGCGGCAGTAGTGACGGGGTGCGGGGTGCGGGGAGCGGGGTGCGCGGGGCGGGGATACTGCTCGCTCATTAGAGAGTTCATTAAGGGCTCGCTGAGAGCAGTTTGAGCAGTTCCCGGGATCGCCGGAGTAATGGAATTAATTGAATAAATTCCACACCGGATAAAGTCCGTGTTGTGGCCGAGTAGAGCGGAGTAGTGCTCGTTGTGCTCGTGTGACGCTATCATCCCGCAGCACACGGCGGGGATGTTTGACGAAACGTTCGGATGTAGCCTCGTAAGTAATTCACCGAGCATTGTATAGTGCGGGGCGCGTCTTGTGGAGGCTGTGTGGAGCCATTCATCACGAGGTGTTCCGCCGTAATCTGTCCGGGCTCGCTGGCCGCCCGAGCGCCGGATCCGGACTATTTGCATATTAATCTATTACCGTGTAAAGTTCCTCTCGGCGGGATGAGTCGGGATTTTTTCAGCAGTCTCTCACCGGGACAGCGGGGCGGAGGTCGCAGGATTCACTTAGCTCTGGGTTCCTGTCGGCGGGACGGGGCTCCGCGAATACTGCCTTTAATGTCATCTTTATATTCGCGTGTACTTACATCATGATTACAAGTCGGTGTTGAGAACTGGCGCGGAAACAGTTTGATGACACTCGTGTAATATCGCGGCTACAGCGTAGTTTCCTGTGTCAGATTCGATTGTCGGCGCGAAGAACTTCAAAGCGAGCCGCCCCTAGCGACACCCGGCTTTATTTGCCCGACAACTTGTCCTAGGCGCACAGTATATGTAGGAGTATGTAGCATTATTTATGTACACTAGAGCCGGAGTGTCGCCGCCCCGTGCCGGGGAATGGAACTCCAAATATTTGCGCGCGACTCCGCCTCACGCTACATTTTAATCCATTCCAAGTTGTATTCACAAAGAATCAAAGATTGATATATCTGTAAATGTTTCCGTGAGCCGCGCCGTATGTTGCGGACGACTTCGCTCTCGTTTTCCGCTGACTCATGCGGCTGTATGAACCAAATAAATAGGCGGGTAAATGTAGCGATCGCGCAGAGAGAAACATGTATCGAATCAGCTGAAAAGTATGTAGAGAATAAGTGAGTGAGTGAGGGAGGGAGCCAGCTCCGCGCTCGTAGCCATTGATCCGAGTCCTGCGTGAATAATGTAGTGTAGCACACAGCGCGGCGTCACCGATCCGCGGAGATTTATCCGCGCGCGCCAACTACTGCCTGGAGGTACTACTGCCAGCGTAGCTACCACTATCCCGTATATTGTACTACTAGCTGTTGCCCGCGCCTCATCTTGCGTGTCGGTCGCTTTTTGTGTGACCTGTAGAAACTACAATTATCCAGATCTACATATAATAAGCCTATAGTATTCTATTCCCGTATGACAGATGACAGCTATTCAGGTATGACAGATGTCTAATCTGTCACATCCTCCTCCTCCTGGGCATTACTCTAATTAAAATAATTAGAACACGTTACGACACGAGCGTATGTTCCGTCGAACAGCAACTGAACTGGCTGACTGATCATCTGTGAACCAAAGCTAAACCGAACCAACCAATATAATAGCGTACAACACAACAAACGACCGATAACAAAACCAACCAGAAGAACCACATTAACAACCGACGTTTTTTATTAACTAAATTAGAATGAAACTTTGGAGAAACGGCTCGGGAACTACGGTTTTGTAATGAATACAGAAATAGAAGTCGTAAAAATTTGGTCGATTCTCGATTCGCTGCGCTGCAGACAGATATTTTACTACGTCTACAAAACCTGAGATATCTCTTTATCGATCTCTGACTCGAGAAAGCTAAAGTTCGGCCGGAAAAGAGAAAGATTTAGCGAATAATTTAATTTATCGTCGATTAAGCAAAGATCGGAGGCGGCGGGAGACGGACAGACAGACGGACAGCTCGGAGCTGAGCGGCGACACGCTTTACTTCATGTCGTTAGGAATGACTACGAATAAGCAATATCGAGTTTGAAATTACAAACGTCTTCATTTAAACTGACATCTTTATAATAGTAATGGTGTCTTTCCTACTTTAAGAGAGTAAGAACATTACAAAATCAAAGAAAGAGAGAGAGAGAGAGAGTGAGAGAGAGAGAGTAAGAGTAAGTAAATTAAAAATGTAGAAACTGGGGGGGTTTTTAAATAATCATATGATAACTGACTAGCTGCGTCTCGCGGCATGGCTTGCGGTATATCGCCAACACGAGTAACCTGTATTAATACATTGTCTAGGATAGCTCTATGCTCTTCTAAGTCAGGTGAGCCGATAGAGCGTGTAGCGAACTTTCATGTATTCGTTTAATTTCACAAATTTATGCATTTTATAATATGAAATAGGGATGAGATGAAGTGATATAATGATTTAACTGTATAATTGAGTGATGCTCGCTTTGTCTGTTTGCTGACTGGCGGCGTGAAGAGGGCAGACATGACGAGCAGTTTGACGGACACTTGACCCGCGCACCCCGCACCCCGCGCCCCGGCGGGGGAGTGATGGCTGGCGGATGACAGTGGCCGGGGCTCTACTGATTGCTCTTTATTATTGTGTACATAAGGGCCTGCGAAAATATTGAGATGGAAGAATACCATCTATAGGTACGCGCTACAAATACCACATCTATTTCTAATACAGAAAATAGAGAGCACGTTATGTATATGAGTTTTTTTCAGACAGCTTTTGTCTCTATTCTAAAAGACTTCTTTTATTGTAAGTTAATAATTGTTAAGGTTAAATTACGTAGTTATAATCTAGTTTGTAAAAAGTTTTGTGGACTTTCCAAAAAAAAAAAACAAGACAAACTGTTGTTCACAAGTTGTTACAAAGTTTGACGACTTTTCTTAGCCGCGAGACAAAGTTATATGTTTAACTCTGAGTATATATAGTATATATTACGGTCATAGAATGATAAGCTGGCAGAGCTGAAGCAGCTGGCAGCACTCGTCTCTAAGAATTACATTTCCCGGAAGCAGCGCGCAGCCCGCGGGAGGAGAGTTACACAACTTGAACAACTCTTGTTTCTCGCGTCCTTCAGGAAATATTAATGTTGCTATTTCATTACAACTTGTTAGCAAACCGAGCTCCATTGTCCTCCAGTTCACTCGCTCCTTACATTATAATTCTACATGACATTGTGCTAGCTCGTCTGTACGTTTACTATGAGACTTATGTTAAACTTCACCCAGAATTCTTTTTTGGAAAGCCTTAATAAAAGTTTGAAGGAAATACTTCATGTATAGATTAGTTAAACAAATGAATGTTGAGAGAAGTCTCGAAAGAGACGAGTGTGTGTGTGTGTGTGTGTGTAAAGCTCACACTTTCCGCTTGTCACTGTTCCAATATTTGTTTAAAGCCGCTCAAACAGCTATGTGTCCGCACGCGGCCGTGTGTAACACACGCGCGGCGAGGACGACGTCCTTCCACCACTAGTGTTTGCTCGCCGCCCCGCCTGTGTGTCTCTAGAGATGACACGATGCACCCGACCGCCCGAGCCGCTCTCAAGCGCACTATAAAGGTGGCGGATGGGATCGTAATGAACAGCTTATTTAATAACATGCCCTTAGTTTTTAAATTGTTATAAAAAGTTTTTGAACGAGTTTATCAAGGTAAATTAAATGAGTAGTAATGTTGAAAGAATGATGTATTGAGACAAATAGAGCGACACACAATATAACACGTAATAATAAATAATGTACAGTAATGTAGAACTTTGCGTTGTACAGTACCTACGAGGTCTGCGAGTAATGTAACCTGCGGTCACCCGGTCACGAGTACTCCGTAAACTTGTGCCACATTCCAGGGTCCGCCACTCCCGGCGCGCGGAGTGCCCTCACACAAACTTCCCGCGAATTCCCTCATAATATTACGTTAGAGTGCTCCATCTTGCGCGTGACACTTTTATTACAGGGAGGTCCCGCGGGTCCCGGGGGGAAGGGGGGATACACGATGTTTATTGTATCGGAGTGTATCGCAGGTGAGGCGCACAATGACGCGAGGTTATCGACGAGTGCTGCCGGCTGCCGGCGCCGGCTGCCGGCGCCGGCTGCCGGCGCCCGGCGCCGGTGCCGCCGGTGATACACGAATAAAGGCGGATTTTATATACCACTCGCCACTTCAGCTGAGAACTGTTACAATGTCGCGATGAACGAGGAAAAGTAAAATATTATGAATACTTGAGGAAGCGAGGTGGGAGAAAGGTGAGGGGGCTTCTCTCTGCAGTGGGCTGATTTATTGTACATACATAAATGAATACTCTTACAAACATCTATTGTCCTTCTCCAGTGACGGGAAGAAAGGCATTCCTTCGCCTTTCAAGGGTAGCGGGAACTTAAATTATGAATGGGATTAAGTTATTTAAATGATCAGAGGAAATATAATAAAGTAGGTTAGATATTTACTGCGTGAGATTTAGAGATCATTATTAACCAAATTATAGAATATCAAGTGGCGCATCTATTCAGGGTCGCTCGAGCTTTACACAGAAGAACTTCGCTACTTAGCTCTCACAAAGAAGAAGCGCATTTAAAATATTAATTCAGAACATGACCGCGCTCAGTAGAGATAGAATCCCTCCCCGCAGGACACTAGCTCGCGCCCCGGCGTGGCTCGCGCCGCACACTGCACTCTGGTAGTAGTGCTATAAATTCCCACTCGGCTGGACTTAACACGGGCTTGCAAGGATTTGCTCTTTACTTTATCTCGTGTATTTATCACTACACGTTTTGCTCCGCGGTTTCTGAGAGTTTTCACTGCGGAAAATTCTTTTTCACCAGATTTATGCTTTTATGTACACCGATTCTAAAAATAAATCACGAAACGTGTTCTTAATCAGCGATGTTATTTTTAACAGACTCTCCGCTCGAAAAATTCTCAAATCTAATTTATGCAAATAAAGTGACTTTCTTTTCCGCCTTTTGAAAGCAGACCATTAAAAATCTGTTCATTTATTTCTTTTGATTCCATTCATCCTGAATGTTTCGCTCCGACCGACTAAATAATTATGACGGGGATAAATTAGCTTCCCGCCGCTCGTGCCGCCAACAAACATACTATACAGTCGGACTCGGATAATTAGCTGTGAGCGCGGGAAAAGAAGATGATCGATTGATCATAGCTGCCATTAAGAACTATTAGCTTGAGAAAAGCTTTGCAATGAATTTGCAAAAGGATTATCTTTAGATACTCATTATTGAAATAAATACATGATAGTCCGCGGAGGAAATGAAATTTCAGTTTTTTGCCAGCTACAGATTGACTGATCGAGTGACAATTGTTTGAGCTAATTACAGTTTGAGTTTAAAAAATACAAATGTGTCAAGGATAAGCATAGAATGTCTATACGTTTACACTGCTGGGATTCAGGGCCTTCCATAATCCACCACGCTGACCAAGTGCGGGCGGGCGGACGACACACTTCTTTCGTACTTTTTTTAAATCTTAAAATAACGTTTAAACTTTTAATTTCTTACAAGGAGTTCATTTACTTGATTCTGATATTCGTTAGTTTCATAAAACGATTGATTTAAGATTTTCCTATTGCTGCTTAGATTTGAAGGAAACAAATTATAAGGAATATTATAATTAGTGGCGAGGTATGAAGCTGGTCCCACTGTATGAGCGGTGATGGATGGCGCGCGGCTCGCTCCGCTCGGCTGGACTCCGCTCATTGCTCTCTGATACTCATTGTTCTCAAATACTCGGAGTAGTTAGCTTTACTAGTACCAAGCGGGGGATATACACTTCTTCTATCATTATTATTACGTGATTGTGTCTCGACGAGACGACACCATGCAAACCGCTGGACTGCAGACCGCAACCCATCGGATCCAATGCGCCTCTAAGTCGCCTTCCGGTGAAAGAAAACATCGTGAGGAAACTGACATGTTATGGACAACAACTTCTAAGGACATATTGTCTTCCGTGGAAATGTTAGATCACAAATTAACATCGACATTAACATTTTTAACCAAATAATTCTGTGATTAAATTATGTAGTGATGTATGAAAATTAATAATCCCCTGATTCTTTTACCTGCATCTGTACTTAAGTGCACCACCAAAAAAAAATACGCATTTTTCAAAGATGGTCTCTCTTTTAATGGCTCGTGACGCTGCAGTAACATAGCTGGGATCTCGTAAGCTAGTCTAACGCGGGTTTCGGATGCTACGAGTGAGCAGACTGTAGCGAATCTACCTTTTCTTATAAAGTAAATGAAAAATAAAACGTACAGAATATAAAAAGAAACGTCTCTGCTGGCAGCTGACCGCGATGTTTCCATTGTGTCGGTATCAGTAAATACTTATCGTATTTCCGAGTAACAATCAAACCGTTGGATGGAATCAAAACATTCCGTCGGCCGAATGAATCATCTGATCAAATAAAGAGGAAAACACAATAACGAGCAGCTTCGCTTCTTTTTGTGAACGTGTCACTCGCTGCTTCACTTTGTCTGTCGCTTCTACTCTGCTCTTTTGTATATTTACAATTACAGATCTAATAAATGGCGTCCTCGAGATCGGTGCGAGTGTTTCCGGATAACTTGTCACTTTTAATTATATTACTTATTGTCAAACGACGTGTTAAATAACTAAGCGAATTGCAACCAATCACGTTTTTCTGGTAGCTTTATATTATCGTAGTCCATTGATGATGATGACAATGCCAGAAGTTTCGGTTGTTTATACAATCACTGAGATCTGATAGCGAATTGATATCTTATTGATCTTAATATAGTCTAAGATACGATAAACAACGACCTTCACCGATCTGTTTAATGGATAAAAATTATTCGATACGTAATTTCGTTTATTAAAAATGATAAAAAACATGGGTTGCCTGATAAAATCTTGGCCAGGCTATAATTAATTAAAATTTGAAAATTCAATTTTTTTTTTAAATTTCACCATTGTGTTTAACAAAAAAATTTAACACTATCGGAAAGTTCACAGCCTGTAGAATATGCAAACGGAGGGTTGCCTATTATTTTCCTGGCATAACGTTTGGGTTGCCAGATGTAAGCCGGTATTTCGCTCGTAGTTATTTTCACCTATTTGTTTAATCTATTAACTAAACATAAAAATAAGCGCTGTTTTATTGTGAATACGATGATATAGGGTTGCCCGTAATAAGTCTGTCCTGAATGACGGTTGCCGAATTTAAAAAAGTTAAATTTTAATGCGACTGGGGACGTACAACATAGAGGTCCGAGTCTATACTTCCGCCAAATTCGATTAAAAAAAAAAATTAACTCTTGGATTAGCTATCAAGTCTCTAACCAACTCGCGACAAATTATAACAATGCTTAACAGATATGGTCATACAATTTAGCAGAGGAACTAGAAACCGAAATGACTTATACATCAGTCAAAAAAAACGCCGCAATACCAAGTGGCATCAGTGCAGTAAATGGACTTAGTACTCACGTTGCGTTTGATAATTTTGATCGTTTCGTTGACACCACATCCGGTAAAGACACGATGCACGACACAGTTGGTATAATCTATCAATTTCCCAGTGGTGATCATTTTGATAATATTGAAGCTACGAGTTCATCGCAACTTAATGTTAGTGAGAATGAACAAGGACCATCACGAAAAAGAAGACGTTTCAATGAAATTTCACGACCGATTCAACCGTATTATTCATAACCAAAGACAACTTTGCAAATGCTTACCTTAGATTCGTTTACTAACACGCTGGAAGTCTGAAGTCTATATTTGCCTCCGATAAATTCTTCTCCAACATCTCACGCAGTAGTAAATGAAACACTTGTCATAGCAAATGAAATAGCCGAAAAATGTCAACAGGAGCAAATAATAGTGACATAGGATTTAGCTATAGCCAAAATGGCTATGCAAATCAAAAATAAAGAAAAACCAAAATTTGATAAATTTTTTATAAATTTAGGAGCGTTTCATATGGAGATGGCATTTTTTAAAGCGGTCGGGAAATTTATTGATTGTATAGTTTAAAATAATAAAATTTTTATAAATAAAATATTCTTAGTATTGGCTTTTTTATTTCATCATTTGAAATTTTCGACAATTACCTTACTCCATTATTATTTACTTTCTAAAAAAAAGATGAATATTTCCAGTAAGTATACGTTACTTTCTGATATCAATTTAGAACAACATAAATATACTGTAATGCCGCTTTTATAATTAAGTATATATTTAATTTTTACAATTTATTATATTAATATTAATCTAATATTAATCAGCTTGCAAATTATTGTATATTTCACAGTACGTTTGTACTTAAACTTTATATATGTATATGTATAGAAATATTAGTTGCTCCAAAATATTGCTGTATACAAGTTTATCGCTATCTTTTTCCATTGCATGAACTAGTAGCATACGCTCTTTGTCATTTCCTACAGCCACGCCACGCGCAGCTACCTATAACCCTGTCTTTGTCTACCGCACGAGATACTAGACTCGGACCTCTTTGTTGTACGTCCCCAGTCGCATTAAAATTTAACTTTTTAAAATTCGGCAACCGTCATTCAGGACCGACTTATTACGGGCAACCCTATATCATTGTATTCACAATAAAACAGCGCTTATTTTTATGTTTAGTTAATAGATTAAACAAATAGGTGAAAATAACTACGAGCGAAATACCGGCTTACACCTGGCAACCCAAACGTTATGCCAGGAAAATAATAGGCAACCCTCCGTTTGCATATTCTATAGGCTGTGAACTTTCCGATAGTGTTAAATTTTTTTGTTAAACACAATGGTGAAATTTAAAAAAAAAATTGAATTTTCAATTTTTAATTATTTAAAGCCTGGCCAAGATTTTATCAGGCAACCCATGTTTTTTATCATTTTTAATAAACGAAATTACCTATCGAATAATTTTTATCCATTAAACAGATCGGTGAAGGTCGTTGTTTATCGTATCTTCTACTAATATTATTGATATTGATCTCTGAAGCGAGATCATTGTGTAAACTCGAGACTCGAGTTTACCCCTCAGTCTCAACATTGACACATTGTTGTTCGAATGTTCATTTGTTATGATCTACATTGTTCGCGCGGGCACGAGGCGCGCCGGGAAACTTCCATAAAGAATAAATATCGAGTCGATTAGATGGAGTCACGAACCAACACGGGGAGGAATATCGAACATCTTTGCCAAACAGATTTGAATATTCCTCACAAATTACCTTCCTCAATAGAGAGGAGGGGATTTGCGACAAACTGGAGCGGCGCGGGCATCAAAGGGCGCGCCGCTTTATACAACATCGTGACAAACAAATTTCGGGACCTGCCAGCGCGTGGCGACACCAGCTGGCAGGGACACACACACACACACACACACACACACACACACAAATATACAAGTACAGAAGTTAATTTTTTCGAGTAGAATAAATTAAGTGCAAAGAAAAGATGTTCTGATTAGATCTATGACGAGAAATTAGTGTAAAACACTCATGGATATCTCGATTCGGCGAATTTTTAATATTAACAGTAAAAGAACCTGTAGTAACGTAATATCGTAAAGCCTTATTTGGTTGATAATCTGCCAAGTTTCGAATTTAATATAATCATCTTTTATGGCTTTTCCACCGTGAGGAACGAGGGCTCTAATTAGCTAACCTCCACAAACAAGTAATTAGTATAAGTTAGAACATATCTCATTTGTGTTAACTTTAATGTTGATAATAGCGAGAATGCCGATCTACAGAGTCACTACAAGCAACTGAAAGCTTTCCATTCGGTTTAATTGTATTGCTGTAGTCTATTATTATAATGTGTGTTGTCTCTGATGGATGTTGTGACGGCAACGACGAGAATACAACTATACAATTTCATTTAATAATGTAACATCGTGCGAGTATGACGCGGGAGTAGTAGTGAGGTGAGTGAGGTACCTGCGTGTGATCGATATCGGTACCGGGCTTAATAAATAGGATGGCATTATTACACGGAACCGGTAAATAGGATTCCTTCTCTAAAGAGGACTGCAGAACGCTTACCTCGCAGGGAAATGTACTATACGAGTATAGTACATGATGTGATTGATACACACGTATGCTATCTGTTATAAACATATAAAAACTCGAAAAATAATGATATACAAGTACATAAAAGTGGTTGAAAAGAGTGTTTATTGCAGCGCCCCCTGGTGAGTGTGAGCTTACGGACTTTTTAATGACCAGTCAAATGCTATCTCCTCACAGGACAAGGCGTCAAAATAGAACTAATGGCAACATTAGTAGTCACAAACAACAGTCTCTCCCCCTCGCCCACACACCAGTCTCCGCTCCGGCCCGGGTTACCAGTTTCAAATTGTTGCTATTTGAATCTGATAGTAAATTTTACTTCTCAGACAATGCATTACATGTTTAGACAACAGAGATGGACATGATGGCAGATGTATAAATGACTGCACGTTTAAAGCTATTATTAAAGACATTTATTGTGAGCAAAACAAGATGGTAGGATATATGGTAATACAATTGCTATACGTAGGTTTATGCTACACGGCTTGTTACAGAAGAGTAGTGAGTAATCACTGGGTCTGTCGAAGCCGCCCAGGAAGAAGGAGAATAGTAAGAAATAGTAATAAAACCACCCCCGACCTTTCCCTTTGATTCCCGATGTTCCCGAACCACAACTTGCGGGAACTCCCTCTGAATCCCTTCACGTCTCCTCGCTACAACATCCGTTTTGTTTTGTTACCTCAACAATGTTCCGATAAACTTTCACCGCACGCTGTGGCGAATATAAAATAGAATCATTCAAGCAAGAAGTTGCAAATGATACCAACCCGATAGAGAACATACTTTTAGTAAGTTTTATATGTGTTGTTAAAGCTGAAATAATACTAATAAAAAGTAAAATGAAAGTGACCACTAGTCAATACAAGATTATAAGACAGTAGAAATCGAGTGATCGTAATGTCTGTTCTTTTTTAGGTTTCTAAAAACTGATAGGGGGCTATTGATTAAATAAGAGAGGAGTAAGAGTAACAGAAAGCAAAAAAATAATTTTGAATTTTTTGTTTGTATATTTTTTTTGTATTTGGCCGGATGTTAAGCTCGGAGTAACATGGAGAATAAAATAAATTCTCAATATATTTTCAACCAAATGTTCTCGTGGCGTTTCAATCATTGCCATACACATTAAATCAAATTTGATGTGTTTCCGGGTGTCAGTGTCTGTAGTAGCCAAGGCAGAACCCTCGGGGGGTTGACTAATCTCGACACCTGAGTGACATGCCGGCGTACGTGGGAAATAGTGAAGTAAGATATCCACAACAAAACTGTCGCGTCCTTATTTCCATTCGTTAAAAATTAACCAAAAAGATATTCATATTAAAAGCAACTTTCTGTGAAAAATAATTCGTATTATGTGGTTGAAATGTATTGAGAGGCTAAGCTGAGCCCGCCGGCGCGACCGATGAATCATTAGCATCGCGGGAGTAGCATTGTGAATGATTGCGCTACATCGCGCGCTGTTTCTTTATTCACACAGATTTTACTCAAATACAGACACAAATGTTACATGAAGGGCGATTTAAGCTGGAGCAGGAAACATCATCTGTTATTTATGGAGCTCCCGCGCCCTCGCCCGCTCGCAACCTCGGACCTTACTACACTAGAACGACACAGCCTGAGATACTGTTAGGAAAATAATACTTATACACGAGTATTTATTTAAATTAATCCCACAACAAAATCACACAAATATTTGATCAATTTGGATACACATACCTACAATAATACCAAATAACTATAAATTATATAACTGACCCTAAAACTGAAAACAAACAGCTGACTGTTCGCTACATGTGTCTGTTGCCGATCATTTGCAATTATAAAGCTATATTTTTTTTTATCAAAGTCGTCACATCAAGCTTTTCAATAAAATATGCTGAGTATAGTTTAAAGAAGGATCTTAACAGTAACGGGGTGTCTCGCAGCCCAAGTAACGTACCTAATAGTAACGTTCGGTCAGTTCAAGTAACAATGTACTTACATTGTAACTTTGTGAGTAACATTGTATTAGCTAGCGGCGAACATAAACTTTATAGTATTATTCCCCGGAGTGTGTATCTGACGGCGGCATTTCTCAGCGAGATGAGATGTCCCGCGCCATCTCCCGCCGAGATAATAACTATCTCGAGATGAAGTCGGGACGTAACGAGTGACCGCTCATCGACAAGCATCACTCATATCACATACATGCGATACCTTCCTCACACTACTACATACTAGCGGTGTATATTGTATGTTGTAAACCGCGTTAGTGATAACTAAGGCAAAACAGGCAGCTTTCGTTTAAAATTATCAAAAACATGGGAAACGCGCGGCAAAATTGATGGAGAAGAGTTTTTCGATAACTAGTAATAGTAACAGAACAAAAGTAATTTGTGTAAAAAAAGGAGTTTTATGCTTTGGGCAGCAGTTACCGTGTTTCAGTTAGTTTCTATGTGGGTATATGCTTAAACACTAAAAAGAATCATCTATATACTGACGCATGACGACCTGAAATCTCGTGACATCAGAGCTCGCTCACTTACAAAATATCGCATTACTTTATTTTTAGTGTAATTAATTAGTGGGCACTTAATTATTATGATAACTGGATGACTCCCTTAACCTCATTAATCTGTACAGCGATAAGAGAAGATCAAGTACTACTCTCCCATTAATGAAGCAAACAGTGTTAGCATTCAAGGCAAAGCAAAGAAGGTCCAGTAAATATGGCGCGTCCTATTAACGTCCAGCATCAGTCCGATTAGGGCGGGGTCGGAGAGACCCGGCGGCCGCCTGGAATAAGAATAGCTTTGATAGTTGTCGCGCGCCGGCCCGGGGACTCGCCGGCCCGGGGACCGCCGGCCCGGGGACCGCCGGCCCGGGGACCCGCCGGAATAATGAAAGAAAAGTAGTTTAGCGGCGAGAGAGTTATCACGGCGGACTTGACGTGTTGCCTATACGAGGAACTTACATTATGCTTATCAAGTTCATTACCTTATCGTGCAAATGACTGATGTGAGCCAACCACCCTGTTGTACTTTCTACGTTGACTGTAGGAAAGGAAAATAGTTAAATAATAATTAGTACTGTACTAAAAAGTCCTTTGATATTTTTGTGATTTTGATTTTATAAATGTTTAAAACCACAAATTTTCTCGCATAATTTTGCGGCAGAATAATAATGTTATCCTTGTTTTAAATTGTCAGGAAAAGATCGATAATTCCCAAAACAAATACGTTCCTCGAGCCGCCTTCCTCATTCCGAAACAATTTCCTGGCGACATTAATGCAAGGAAATGTCAGTCTAGCGCAGATCGTTACTCACAAATTTCATTACATATCAATTTTGCGTACAAATTGTAGCCGAAATCCATTTGAAAGTTTAGACGGAGTTCTATAAAAACGTTTGCAGAATCATATTCAATCTATTGATATAGTGTATCGTGCTACAAGACTTGCGCTTGACCGTAACTTATGATGATACTCGTAGGTGATGCCGCGGTCTACTCGCAAGATGGAGCGCGCGTGTCTAGAACCTATTCACTTTTATCTTGGAGTGTGATAATAATACAAATATTTGAAAATTACAATCCAAATAACCAAACATTTTGTGTAAAACAGCTTCATGCTGTAGTTGGAAACTGTGATTATTTTGTGTAAAGTTATTAGTTGTGCGAGGAACCTAATTAGTAGGCAGGACGCGCTCGGCCCGGCCAGGTCTGGTGGCCGGCGCCGCCGGTGCGGGCTCGGCGGTCGGCGTCTAATTAACTGGCGACGTCTATTTCAACAAAACTATTTGATAGTTTGCCATTTACTGAATCATTGTTCTATTCTATACAAGTAAACCAATATTGCCATTTATCTCCAAAAAGTATTTCGCTTCGCAACAAAATCGTGCCGCTAGGCTTCCAGCGTCGTCGCTTGAAACCATCCTTCTCGATACAAACACTTGATGAAGCGGATTATAGAGCATCCTCTATTTATATTCTGCTCATACTCAAGTATTGTTCAAAGGTTAAATGTCGTGTAGCGCCTATAGCTCGGCTAGCTAAGGTCATCTTACGTGATCATAGAGGTGATGCGGAGTCTATGGATGTGACCATGCATAAGCTGTCTTTTGAAATTGACATTTTCATGTAGATACCGTGGGTCAAATGACGCGTTAAATTGTAGGTCCCGACTATTAAATGTAGTCTTTAAACAAACTCAAAATCCTTTCGAGTGGCTTAAAAACTCTTGACTAGAGATTGGGCGCTTGTGTGAGTGTGTGTCTGTGGCATCATAGCTTCCGATCAGATGGATCAACTTTAATAAGCTTTTTTATTTGAAAGGTAGTCGAGTGTTTTTAGTTCTTATTGATGAACATCAGACCAAAATGGCCGCCGCCACAATATGGCGGAATCAAGCCATTTGACTCCCATACTTAGGCAGGTGTGAAAGACGACATTCTTAGTAGAAAACATACATTGTAAAACATTTTAAATCCAAGATAGCCGCTAAGACAAAATGTTGCGCTACGGCATCTATGAAGTAGTAAGTAGTAACAGCAGAGTCAGCCAGCAAGAGCAAGGAGCGAGACACGACGAGGGCGAGTACCGGCGGCGCGCCCTCGCACCGTTTTACTTTTTTTTCTACTCTTCCTTCATTAAAAGTTAAGCCGTTTCAATTAAAATTCAAAATTCGCGACCCCACTTGAGAATAATTTGATATTTTTGAGGAATGTTGATTAAAAACGGGGATAATGGAAGCAGGCCGGCGCGAACCGCTGCAGGGTCGCCTGGCATTTCAACAATAAGGATCTTTTGAAGTTAACAAATAAAATGGATAATTTAAAAAGATGATAGAATCAATAGCCGCTTATCTAGAAGAGCTGAACGTAAAGAGATGTAGACCTTGTCGGAGTAGCGATCCCCGCGGTGTCGGTAACACACATGTACATACATTAGCGCGGCGGCAGCGAGCAGGAACAAATCCGCGTTAATTGAATCTCAGCCAGGTACTGGCAGCGGGGGAACGCGGCCGGACTCTGCAGAGCGCGGGGTACACACCACGGTTGGGATGAAGTTTTGATTACAATATTTAGAGGAAAATTATATTTTATTTTTCATTTAGTAAATTTTCAATATTCACACTTCACCCACTGAGCGGAAACAGATACAAAAAAATATTATTATATATAATTTATTATTAAATAATAAAAATATTATTTTAAATATTATTATATAAGCATTACTTCAAAGTCTTCTTATTCTTCGTATGAACGAAGCCGCCAGAAAGCTTCTGACTTGACTAAATGACTAGTAAAAAATACTACAAATTATAGTGTCATTCGACTCACGGTAGCACACAGATGTCACTTTCCAAAAGACTGACGGTGTCTACCGTTGTTAAACTGCGGTGATCGTGTCTGATCACCTTAGTTAGCCGAGCCACGAGCGCTACAAATTATAAGTACACCTCTGTTTCATATTGTACTCCACGTTAATACAATAAATGAGTAACACGACGCGTCCCGGGGGATGCCGCGGGTGTTTGTCGCAATCATTATAAAGGCAGGAACAGGTAAACTATGTTGTATATAATTGAGTTATAGCAAAGTGCCATGACTCGCTCCCACACCAGGAGGCGAGCTAAATGAATGTTGTGGTTTCTATATTGAATAATGCCTGCAAGCTTCCCAGGAAACACCAATACGGTTATTCCGAACTGTAGCAGCCTAATATGGGGCGATGATGTAATAAACACATTCTGCCGCCGCTCGGGTTGACAGTCGCTCCCACAGTAAGCGTGTGGTATTGACTTTGCCTCGGTTTAGTGCAGGCGCTATGCTTCACACGGAGTAGGTTAGAGGAACTAAACATTCTCAACCGTGTGCAACCCGCTCAGACCATATAATACATTGATGTATAACATCATTGATATAATATATTTAGTTATAATGTACTCGTGCTAAATGTTCTATAATAATGGCACACTAAGTACTCGCCGGTCACCGTGCAGATCATGATGTATCAGGGACTAAGTTATCGTAGAGACGGTACGCGGCTGTACGCGGCAGGCACTACATTAATCGAATTCATTGTCATCTTACCAAACTTACCCTCTCCTCAAGTTAGAGGCAACTTGTAAAAGCAAAGTTAGTATTGTTCTAAGTTACTTATAATCAGTTAAAAGTTCAGAATATTTTAGTTTCGGCAGATAGTTTGGCCCTATTTTAAAAATCTTCCCTATCATACATGTGTTGTTCTCGACCAACGCGACAGGTGGTACCGCCCGGTGTTTGCGCTCGGCGATCAAAAGAAGCCAACGTGACTTGTGGATGCCGGTAATGAAGCAAAAGTGCTCAAACCTGCGTGTTTGCGGAGCGGAGGTCAACATTGACGCTCGCAGCCAGACACCGGAAACGATGGGATTTGACGATTGAGCGATTTGAGTGGCTCGAGCGAATCGAGTGAGACGAGCGATTGGAGCGGCGAGCGCGACTCGAGCGCTGTCCTAGTATTTTTGTCCGGAGAGTTTGAGGCGGCCATTTCGCTCGGGATTGACTCCGATTGCTCTGACTTTTCATAATTCACAATCGAAAAGCGGATTTATTTGCGTTTGGGAAATATGATCCGGACGGCGGACGGTCTTATATCTGGATTAAGTGTTTATATAATGCGCTGAAGAATAACGGAAGTGATTGGAAGAGGATCAGAGTATGTCAAAGTAGAAACATGTATGACATCATTAAATGTTAAACAATAATATTATTATAATAAAACATGTAATGCTGGCAATGCTAGTTTGTTTGCTAACGCTAGTATGACTACATTATGAACCCGAGAGCTGGTGTATTACACAGACACACTGACGTGTTTATAAATAAAGTCAAAAGATTGAGTGTATCGACACGGTGGTAACACGTGCATTTATTACTTATTATATTTTGAAAGCCACAGTTTATAATGATGATTTTTTGTTTACTGAGCAAGTTTTAGAAATCAGTAGCAAACAATAAAATAAACCTGTCAAACATGACTTTTTTCTTCTTCTTCTTCTTCATATGAGCTAAGAAGTCAAACTCTAGTGTCAAGAGTTTTGAACCGCCCGGAAGCCTAATCACCACTTGCAATGTCAATGTGTTCAAATCTCAATCAGTTATAGGCATCGCGAAGCTGGTCCTAGGGGTATAATATTTGGAGGATGTATTTGTTATAGTACGTAGACGTGTACTAAGGACGGATTTTTGGAATGTCCACAGATAGGGGGTAAAAGGGAGTAAGCTAAAATGTACACACGCGGCCCTTCTTACTTACTACAACAGGAATTAACATTTGTCTCTGGTATTTTTAACTTGAAATCTTGCAGAAAGAATTTCAGATTCAATTATTATTTTAGCAAAATTGTTTATTGTTGTCTTTTCAACTAGGCATTTGACCTGTAAAGCACGTAGTCACTCGTGTCGGCGACATTCTGCCCGACGCAAAGCATGCTTGCTGCCAGCTGTCTGAGCAAACCATTTTTTGATTATCTACTCAATTTCCGAGACATATAAGCTGACACTTTCCCCTCTGTCGCACCGCGGGGCGCGCCCACTTGATAATAAGATTTAAACTTTTTATTTCGCGTATCTCCTAGCTACCGGTGAACAGAAAGATCCGTCCTGCGGGTCCCTGGTGGTACATTCCCGTCACGTAGCGAGTATGACGGCCAGGAGAGGGAAGGGGGGACCAGAGGAATCAGTTTGATGTGTGAACTATACACCTACAACATCTCCACTTGCCGAATTGTTCTCCTTCACACGCCATACATACTTAGTGGTACATATATCATGAGGCAGTGGGCGAGGACACGAGTGTTCTTACTGAACATGACAATTTATTTCCATGTGAAGTAAAGTAAGAGCACAATTATTACATTTTCTGTAGCTAAAGAACATACTGTCAGGCGTTAACATTGCAGAAATACAAAAATAACTACATAGAGTATATGCTTACTGCAAATTCAACAGTTTTTTGTATGTTTGTTTACCGTGTCTCATAAAAACCTTGACCGCTATACATAGGCGTTTGACCGGCAGAGCGCGTAATCACACGCACCAGCGACTGGAGTATGCATAGTCTGTATAACTGGCTCTTAAAGAGGCTGATGGAACGCATCTTTAGGTGCTTGGCGACCAATTAATCAACTTGAGGTCAGCTAGCCAGGCGAGCACTAGAGTATTCTCCCAGCACTCCATGATGTCGTCCCGGTAATAACGTGACGAGCACACCCGCTATACCCCGCCTGTCAGCCGGTAGGTTCCATACTCTCTCGTAAGTCGCGTGCTTGAGCCTCATTAATTGTTGAATTTCACAAAATGCTCGAGTGAAGGAATTCTCTCGTCGCTAACGGTCCTCTCGACATCTCGAGCGTTCGCTTGTTACGAGAACAATGAGTTCTAACCATCACTTTAAGTATTTTAAAACGGTTATTTTTCGTTTATCGATCTTGATATGAACACTTTAAATTCGTGGCATTGGAGCGCTGCGATTGCTACATATTACTTTTATCGAGTGACAGGGTTGTGTTAGAACGTAGCTTGCCCGGTTTTTAGATATTCTGTGGTTTTTGATGTTACGAGCTTATCTAAAAATATTTTTGAAAAACCTGTTTCCTGAATTTCCTGGGAGAGAGGGCACTTTTCAGAAAACAGGTTTTTAGTGCGTATACGGACCACCTTCACGATTTATCCATATAATCTCTCTTCTCCTAATTTTGATAATTGCATACAGGAGGGTTACGTTTGTCCCCGAGGTTAGAATATATCCCGTGGAGTATAAATATACCGCGGTAAAGGCGCGCAACGTGTCGGAATAGGTATTTGAGGGAGGGATATCCCTCCGGCGGTAAAACTTACCTCTCGCGTTTTATGGGGCGAGTTTTTAAAACAATAACTTTGCTTTCATAATTTTATTTGCTTTCGGGTGCTACGAGGGAAATTATGAGAAATTTAATTAAAATCAAGACTTTGTTTATCGAGATTTTCATTATATTTTTGAAGACTTTTCCGTGAGGAAATTTTTCGGGTCCTTTCACTAAACGAATATTGTGAGTTAAATATTTTTGAAAATTCATTTTTAAAGCGTCTTTTAGTATTATTTAATTAAGAGAGTAAAAACTTAAGACACGTTTTCCAGAGACACGCGTTGAAACCTATCTTTGGCAAACTATTTATAAATTAATATAAGTTAACGATATGTCACTTGCGCCTCCCCGCGCTAACCAGCGTAAAGCGCTTTACAAGCAATAAAGCCTACAGAACGAAAAAATCCACCCGTAACTACCATATATGTTTATGGCGCTTAATGGCTCAATAACGATATACAAAACATTATGCGTTATGTTTATTTCGAAGTAACAAAGTTAGTTTTTTTTATGTGGTTCTAAGATAAATAATGTTTTTAATACAAATTTAAAATATTATAAACTGTATTCTTCTCCCTGGCGATATTCTACATTACGTGCTCTGTGCAATATGTCCGCCTGTGTGATCTCTAAATACCTACTTATATCGTTGTAGACTGCAGAGATTATATTACTACGGGTAGTGTAAGGAACATTGTATACGAGTATGTTGCACTAAGGCATAGTTTAATTAGATCAATAGCAGACATCATTTGTAAAACTCGTTAGTTTCCTCGCCATTTCAACTTGCATTGAACCTTGAAATGGAATATTATCTCGTGTTTACCCGCGTTAAGGGGCTTTTACAATGAACTTCATCACGTTATTTAATCTTAAGTTTACCCCTAACTATTATCTGAGTAAATTAAAGACTAGAAAACTCAAGCTTTTTTTAATCTAACACCACAAATGTCTTTTGAATGTACTTTGTAAGAATTAGAGAGTATCTATATTAGAGAGTATATATTAGAGAGTATTCTTTTTTAGATCTTTGATTATTCAATAGCAGAACTTTCTCGAACTTGCTCGATAAAAGTGAAACATAAAACTCGCCGGAGAGAGAATGTAGTACTATCTGAAGCAGCAGAAGCCGGAGAGTAAATCTCCCGGTGACAGGCAGCTACAGCTCGCGTTAAGATAAGGCTCTACACTTCAAAGCTTAACTGTTATAATTCTCCGCACGTACTATTAATGGAAGTGAGCCGAGTAGCGCCGCGAGACGCGCACAGTGTTATCATGCGACGCGGCCACCTCGCTTCACCCGCTCTAATACAATAAGTGACTTGTTAAACTTTGAATTAATTTCGCAAAGCGGTTGGAACAACTCAAAAGAATTACAAAAGTGACGGGACTGAGGAACTTTGAATGAGGGCTGTACGTACAACACGGTTCTGGGGTTCCAAGCCGCTTGAAGGCTCTATCGTAGATTAGTTGTTGCTTTTCTCATTCAAGTAACTTATCTTACTTGTTTTTACTTATTACAGTTAGTCATTTGACTAGCGGGGCGCGTTACCATACGAGCTAACGGTACCATTGGTTAGCACTCTGGTCTACGGTGGAGCATGCCTAGTCTGCGCGCCATTACTGGCTCTCAAAGAGGCTGTCAGAGTACAATGTGAGGTGCTTAGCGACAGTTTTCCAATTGACAGTGTTACAACCGATGTAAATGTCTTATTTCGAACACCTATCTAACCGAATAGACAAAGTTTTCGATCGAAATCTATAACGAGTACATGGCGAAAAGTGTTGTTAAAAAAGGTTATTCTTTACAATTTAAAATGAAAATTATTATACTTCAAGTCGTCGACGAAATCTAATCACTCCTAATTTCAAATCCCAGAACGCTTTGATCCCGCCTCCGACATTCACGGTCGCTTTGACAGTTTGACGTAAAAATAGGTAAACAAGTAGACACGGAGGCCCAGTGAGGCTCGAGACGTCATTCTCTGTGTAACGAAGTGAGTCCGGTAAAGACGTAACAATTTGCAATGTTTGTGAGGCAGCCTTCACACAGAGCGCCGACACTAACACAGCTTTACTCCCGAACACTTTGTAAGGTTGTGATGGGAGGAGCCAGCTCTCTGCTCGCTGGTGGTAAGCCTCGCGCTGGCACGTTGTAGCCGCCGTGATAACCGGATTTAAAGATAATGACGTATTTGCATATTGTATGTACTATATTTATATTTGCGTATAGTACACGAGTGTACATGAAATAAGTAGTCCTTGAAATAAAGTAAGAGAATCTCCGGAATACAACTCCGCGGCTTATATTAACGCAAGTTTCCAAACTACCCTTCTCGTAGTTTCGTTATGTGATACCGCACCCGCTCGTCGTAAATATATTCATTTCATTACAGTGAGACTATGATTTGTACCGTAAAAGGTAATTGGCAAGACAAATAAATTAGAGACTAAAACCGGAGCTTTCTTCGTTTTTTTTCGGCGCGTCACTAAATTACACCTTCCACCTTGAGTATACTGGATTTTATCACTAATTTTTTAACTATATCGGAAAACACTCTACAGCTAATAATAGTAGTGCGTGCACACTACTGCTTGATAACAGCACAACTAGCATAGGTATGGTGGTCACTATGTATACCTATTCTAGTAGATCTCATTAAAAGAGACTGTCCTCTCTCTGTCAGTCAGGTTTACCGGATTATATATATTTACGAGTATTTAATAATTGTGTGCTTACATATAATTGCCTTCATAATAAAAAAGCATTTGGAAATAAAGAGGTTTTTCTAACATGAACAAAACCTAACCTTACTGAACCTAAGCCGTATGCCCACCAAATTACGGATCCGAGCCCAAAGATTAAAAACATGACTCGGCCATTTAGTTTCTTTCCGCTCTTACTACAACTTCATTACAGTTTTTGCTAAGATTTATAAATTAAGATATATAAAATACACGCAATAGACGTTGTAAACCGACACATAAAAAAATATGTTAAAAACACATCTCCATTTGTTCCGTCAGAGTTCCAAAATTGCAAAACACACAAACTTAATCATTCCACATAGAAATACTCGAGTGAATTATTAAATTTTCCCAATGAACGGTGAGCGTAGCGAGGTGTAAGCTCGGCCAACCGGTATGTTGAGAAATAAGGCATGCGACCCACCTCGAGCGGTGGCGGCCGCCGGGGCCGGGCGCGGGAGCTGGCCGCTAGCATGCGGAGAGTACTCGCATCACATGCACTGCACTGAGCACTACACGGCACTGCGGGCGACGCGGCGAGTGTGCGGGCGAGCTCGGCGGCGGAGAGACGCGTGTGCTGGGAGCGGCGGCTGGCGCGCGACTGCCGCCGCCCGCCTCACGCCGGCGCGCGCCCTGCGCTCGGCTCGCCCTGGCCTGCCGCCGGCTGCAGCGCGCCGCGGTACTAGCTGGCTGTAGTGTCCTTAACCCTGCAGCCTGGGTGAAACTGCCCCGCCTGTCGTAAGATGCGATTAAAAGGGGCATCAGTCTCCTCGCGGGTGTTCGAAGATGGGGCTTTTCAGACACCCGCTTCATCGAGTCTGCGGTGGACGATGGCGGCGTGTCAGTTATCCAGGAAGGGCCATACACAGCGCAGTGACGGGAAGTTGGGGTGTTTCCTGGTAGAACCCGGGGTCCTCCGTTTAGCACAGAGGCAGATCACCGGGGGGTTTTAGTGAGTACAAATCCCACATAACCTGGCTGCGCCTCATCGTGGGCAGGTGTCTTGTTGAAGATTTTCCACTCGTCATAAAAAAAAGATGTAGTGTCCTTTACTATCATGATGTACACCTAACCAGCTATAAAGATTGCAAGCATTGAAAAGCTTGTTCTCATATCTAGGTTTAACATCAGCTGACTCACTGTGGCTAAAGCTAAGGTTCAAGTGGAATGCTTGACGCTGCAAAGCTCCTCAACACAACGATTGAAACGTAACCCATAGTAGATATTGGAGAGCTTGCCTGTTGTATCGGTTAGCTGGTTCGTGTCAAAGTGTTAAATTGTTCGCCGGGTAGCAGTTCCCCGAAAAATGCAATCTAGTTTTTATAGCGAGAGTGAATCGCTTAGTTTACGCGTGCTCCATATTAGAGCATAATAACGCTTACTATCAGACGACCCGTGGTCAAGCTCAAGCCCAGTAAGTCAAAATAACTAATCAAAAGCATTGCAAAGTTCGTGCATAAATGTCTCAGTTTTGCAGCGAGTTTAATTTAGTCACTTTATGTGATTACAACTGTCTCAAGCTTTCCAATGACATGACTATACTGTACATATAAGTTGTCTATACCGTGTAAATACGTTTCAAAATAGAATATATCCGAGTGTATCTGCTGAATGCTTCTGCCAGGAATGTGAGTAGTGTTAGTGTGGGGTTACATTCAGCGCGTCGCGTCAAAAGCCGCACAAAGAAATATCACGAGCATTTCGTATCTCAAAGGATTTGAAATATGCAAATTCACAAGCTTTGCAATTTAATATTATTGGGTATGCAGGTTTAGCATTACACTATATTTTTATGAACGACGCTTTGAGCGAGTCATGTACCCGATGGTAAGCACCCAGGTTATTCATACAAACGGAATGTCCCCCGACCACGTGGGATACGCCAGCACGTATCGCTACGGCGTAGACCCGCTACGCCGTAGATGGGCTACGTGCGTAGCTTGTGGCTACGATTTTACGCTTATGATGTTTTGATTACCATCGCCTCACAAGTTATGTTAATTTAGCATTCTCGGTAAACGGGACAGAATTCAAATAAGGTTTATTTGTTTATTGAGAATAGCTGAAACATTGAAATTACCAAATTTGCAAGTTAATTAAGTTTCAGTACAGAATACTTTAAGTTTGTGGCCAAACTTTCCAACTGTTTTTAATTCCTTTTTAATATTTTACCTAAACTACTTTTAGTCAAGCTAGAGCTTACTATAAGACGAGCGTATTTTCTTTTCGGTAACCTATTCTAGTGAGACCATATTATGGTCATTTTGTTAACTTTGGTGATTGGTTAAGAGCTTATAAAAGTACTCAACTAGAATATTTTCACAAAAATATGTACATAATTTAACGTTTACGTTTTGTCAAGAAGAAGCGTATCTGTGTGATCGCCGCTTATTCAATATCCATATAAATGTATGCAAATCAAATGGACCGTTTGTGAGTTATTATAATGGAGTTGATTTAACGCGAACATCTCATTACGCGGCGCGCGGAGACATTCACAAACTCGCGCTCGGGAGACGGGGGGGATGAGACACTTTTATTAAAACTTGACTTTTTTATCTTGCCGCTTAGCATTCTGTTTTGCAATAATAATCTAAATTTGTATCACACTTGCTCATAAAGTGTCTCTTATTTCACCGCAGTTAGACGCAAAAGGACCCATCGAGTATATTGTAGAGCGTACGGGCTGGTTTGCCGGAGACGCAGGTTCGAACCTCGCTGGCAATTATAATTTCAATTGCTTTTCTTAAATTTACTAAGTGTTAGAATGAGTTTTTTAAATCGTAAGTCTACACGTTATTTGAAAAAAAAAATAAGTTAGGTGTCTTAAATTTATAAAAAGTATGCATATTCTGTATGAAGTAAGCGAATAGTATGACACCATTAGAAAAAATTGGCGCTAAATGATTAATAATTAATTGATGAGTATTTAGTGTATTGTGTGTACACTTGTTCCCGCGCTCAATGTGAGTAGAAGCGAAGTGTCACCGGGCGTGGCGCGCTAGGGCTGCCACCCACACCCGCCATCTGTTATAAAACTACACGCCGCGCCAACCCTAATCATGTCCGCTCGTTTAGGACCACTAGGGCTATCACACGAGAAATGCAGATAACATTGACAAAACATTATCTTATATATAAAATTTCCATGTCACAATGTAAGTTACCGTACTTCGAAACGGCTTGACCAATTCTTACCAAATTTTATATGCGTATTTAGTAGGTCTGAGAATCATTTACTATCTAATTTTCATACCACTGTGAGGCAAAACAACGTTTGCCGGGTCAGCTAGTATAAGACAAAATTAAAAACATTTTTAACATCACTAAAATACTAACGTTTTAATAAGATCAAATGTTAGTTCGTTAATGAGTTGTGCTTAATATGTAAGGTCTGGCATATAAACTATTTGTTAAGTTTGTGGATCAGTGTAAGTTTGTTACTTCTTCACGCTCAAACAGCTTAACTGGTTTAAATTTAATATAATAAACATACCTCATAATTGTAATTAAAACTTAAGCTAATTTTAAATTGGACATTAAATCGGATAACGCCAGAAGATACAGAAAAGTTGAATAATTATATTTTATTCATTTTTCGTTTGTAATAAAATAATAATATATTTTGTTTAAAACGGTATTTTGAATGTTAAATGAGGGCAACCCTAGCGCAGGTGAGACTAGTTCCCGCCGGCGGTTGCTCCCCGCTACCAACTCATTTAACAAGCAATTGATCGCGCGACGCTCCGTGTTCTATATTTATTTTTATTATTTATTAGTAGTAATATATTTTTTTTCTTCTTCAACTTCTGAACTTCAATCAATGCTAGATAACCTAAACAAAGTGAGCTCAAAGTTGGTCGGAAGATAAACTGATCAAACACAAAATTAATGACCAACCATAATATCTGTAGAGGGCGAGGAGATTGCATACATCAAACAGTATATTTACCTTGGTCAAATCCTTCCAGGTCAATCCTTTCAGGAGGTTGCTAGGAGAACCGACAACGCCTGCAAGCGCTATTTGACTTTAAAGGAAAAAGGCAACCTCCCTCTCTGACTAAAATGAAAACTTACGGAGTTTCCGTCCTCACATATAGCTGCTCTCGGCATTTACCGACGTGCCATGGAGCGCTTCAACTTGAGGCAGACCCAGGACACGGTGACGATCTATGTAAATTGAATAAGGACCGGGCCACCAAAGCTGAAGACTAGGCTAACCGGAGGGAGCTGTGTCTATTCGTCTTTCTGTCTAGGTCTCATTTACTCTAATAACCAGTTGTAATATTCACACATGATTTTTTGTTGTCACTATAACAACATATACTAAAAAGTATATTGATTAAATATTTACCTATACATAAGATATATTATTTTGCAGTTTTGTATACATGTAAGGTACGGAACCCTTGATGTGCGACTCTCATTCGCACATGGTCTGATTGTATCTTTGCATCTCCCTCACACCACAAATGCTACAAAAGTGGACTTATATATTTCAGCCAGAATTGAAGCAATCTATACTTCATTTCGGGCATTGCCTGGTCATAATACAACTTTAAATAGATACAGCATTCGTTTTTTTTTTCAAAATAAGAAATACGAGTATAAAGTACTTAAAATAGTAGTGATGTTTTCACTCTCCTACTAATATTATAAATGCGAAAATTTCTGTAAGTGTATATTCTTCACGCTCAAACGGCTGCGCCGATTTCAATGAAATTTGGCGTGGAGAATAAGACCCTGGATTAACACACAGGCAACTTTTTATCTCACATTAACGCGGGTAACATCGCGGTGCTCAGCTAGTAAATATATATACCCGCTGCTCGCCAGCAATGTGTCTCGGCTCCCGTATGATAAACCTCAGCACGCGGCACTTTACACTAATAACACTCACAATAATCCCGACGAACATTTCCCGGCCCCATTACCCATTACCCTATATTTTCCCATTACCCGATTCCCAATTACCCCTATACGTTCACATCTCCTCACGCTCTCACACACTAGCGACATCATACCGTGTGTCCGGGTGTAACGCTACAGACACTACTTACCTTGACATTTTTTTTTGATAACCTAATAAGTACGCGGTAATTTATTTTTATTTTAAGGTAGTGTAGGAGTAAGATAGCATGTTTTGAAGAATACCATAAAAAAATCTTGCGTTACTGGATACAGCTACGATTTTTTCAGTTATATTATCTCAAATTCAGTGTTAAGGCGGTATAGCAGCAAATGTCAGATATCGTATATTTGAAAAATTTAACTCTGCATAAATGATAGGACTTTGGTTTTTTCAGTTTTGTTATCTTTAATTCAGTGTTAAGAATCGTAAAATTTTTACATCAAGATTATGTTATAAAGATATAAAGCACACCAATTTCGATTGAAACTCAAATACAAATCATAGATGTATTTTAAAATAGGTATTTCGAGTTTACGAGTGAACCAGAGACACGCAGCTAGTGTGTGACAGATTCCGGCACCAAAGTCCCTACTCGCGCAACCTCGGGACTTGACACAATAACTACTGCGTGTGTGCGTGTGTGTGTGTGTGCACACTACTCCGGGGTAATGTGTCAGTAAGCCGCGCGGAGACGTGAGAAGAAACGCCGAAAAGTAAGTAGCTTCCTCTCACTGCCGGAACAGATTGGTTCAGGAACAGAACATGTGTTGTTTTGATGTGTGTTGCTATTTATTGCGTTAATCAATAAATATCGACATATTTTGCACCAGGTTTTCATAAATAATATATAGGTAGATAGCTACAAAGAAATGTAAACTTCTATTTACAACTTTTTTATTACTAATAAAACAACAAACAGTGAGATTGCTCAATTTTTTAAATATATTTTTTGTGTCAGATTGAAAATATGTTGTAAAAGAAGATTCAGTCGACAAGTCCGTGTCTCTATACATTTCGTATGATTCAGGAATGCAACAAATTAATGTATATTTGGTTAAAGGTAAAATAAATAAAATAAATAGTAAAGATACCTACGAGTATATACGACACGATACATGTAACGTTTATGCCTTAAACAGGTTAAGAAAAAATCTAGTGATTGAAATCATAAAATAAAATAAAGTTACATGCCATTGAATGCAGTAGGACAACGGAGTCTAATCTAGCTTCCATCATTCCTCCCAAGTATAACATACAATGCAAGTTAAATAAAAGCTTGATAAAAAATCTGGTAAACATGAGATAATAGAGAAAAGCTTAGTCTTTATAATAAAAATACTACATGGTCTGGCAAGATAATACAGTAACAATGTAATAGCAGAGGGTAAACATCGCTTCGTCCCGGACAAGTTTCCACATTGTGCAGCTTCATATAGTCGAGAGAAATCATAGGAATTATTTAATCTTGCGGTTAACATTGCGTTATACTGGGCACGTATTTTTATTGCAGAATCTAAAAAAATATATATTTTTCATGAATTATTAAGTCATTCAATACATCTATTATATAGTGAAAAATAACAAAAAAAATTAATACACAATTTGTCAGTTTAAAGTTTTTTAGAATCTTTTTTAAAGAATTACGGATAATTCTTTAAAAAAGATTCTAAATGAGACAATTTCATAAATATATTAATTTAAAAAACGGACGATGATGTAATATAATAAATACCAAATAGTTTTGCTTATAGCTGAGCTGTGCGCGGAAACACTGCCTTGTTATTAACTAAGTAGGAAGATCATGTTATCGATATCGCGCAAGTTGCCGACTACTATTGATGGTATGTCCCGAACACGGCCTGCACACTACTACCTACTACTAACCCTCACCTACTCAGACACAGAATATATAACAGTCTCTAATCTTACATGCACGAGGTTATGAACTTGCTGGACTTGTTATTTACTTCATACAATCATAAAGCTAGATATACACGTAATGTATAATGGCAGAACATTGTTCTTGTGCTCGCCCGGCAAGCAATCACCCCCAAATAGAAAAATCTGTCAACAAGCACCATACAGTGTATTCCGGCAGCCTTCTTGAGAACCACATATTCCAAACTAGACATACCCTACTTTAGTCCAGAGTGTCGCTATCTTGTGTAGTTACGCGCCCAATTATTCAACTGCTTGGCTGTTAGGAATAAAAAAAATAACATGTAATTACGTAATACATCCTTCCAATGTTTTTCTTGGAGTACTAGTCTCATCAAACAGATTTTGCCCCATCTTCAGATAAAGTTACGCTGATTTGCGGGATTACCGTAAAGGACGCTTCTGCTGATAAAATGCCCCGCTTTATTGACAAAAATAAGTTAGTACATTAAAAAAAAAAATACAAAAAAAAAAAAAACATTTTTTTATATACCATGATCCCCGCTGCAGTCGGGCAAAATCCGAAGCTAACATAAACAAAACTGCTCGAACAATTGTCCGCAATCCCGCTTAGAGTATACACGCTGTGAAATAACTGTAAAGCTGTAGCTAGCATCACCTACACTAGCGGCGCACAACACTATTTGGGGAAACATGAAACTTTTTTTAAGTAACAATGATTCGTTATCAATACCAACAAACTATTTCAAGAAGTAAGCAGTTCGGATTAGTTTAATGACGGATGCTAGTCCGAACACTCTTTCTGAACTACCTGAGCATGCTGGCAGCATTGCCATGTTGAATGGCAATGCTGATGCTGAACCAGTCATTCCTGAAAGTAGGTTTAATAGTCTTAGATGTTAATTTTACTATAATATTACTTATGTTTAACATACTAATTTTAAATAGTGTTTTAAATAGTAGAATACGTAAACCTATGACACATTGAAAATTCAAGATGACTACTACAAAATATAATGTCGGTAATTTTCTATATTTTTAATGTATTATTGTGTAGGTTATACCACACACGAGTAATAAAGAGTCGAGGATAATAATAATAATATCACGTGTCGCTCGAGCACGAGGATATCAGAGCTGCGTGTCCGGGAACTTCACACGGAAACCATTTAACCCCGACTCGTCTGGAGGTACTCGTTGTATAGAGCTCCGCAAACATTACCTATTTGACCTTCCCCGAGCACGTGGAAACGATGAATGCCCGAAAAATCCAATTTAATTTCGTTTCCGAGCATTATGGTATTTGTCCGTTATCAGCGGCGAGGGTCGCCGTCTCCGCCGTCGTTAGAGCTGACCCTCGCTGATGAGACCAATGGGATTCCCTTTCAGCCCGCGGCCTAATGAATGAATGTTGCGGCCCCGCAACACACGCTACTCTCAACTTTTACACTCGCACATACGGCTCCATTTCCAGTCATAACTTTATGCGTACGACTCGATGAAAAACGACTTTAAACCTTATTTTCAAAAGCATAAGGTGGACGTTGCAACGGCCCGCGAGTGAAAAGCTTTAGGTTATGGAATGCAGTTATGTCCCGGTAGTTTCGAAATACGCGCAAATTCGCTGAGAGCAGTGCGCGACAGGAATTTACTATTTTTTGCGAGGAATTTCGGCAGGTTAGTGGTTTGAACTGAAATATACATACGTTGGTACATATATAGTGTACATACGTGTATATTGCAGCGTATACCGGAATGGGGGACATTGTGTGCCCACTCCGGATGGAAATGTCAAAACATATGTGAGCACTAACTTGTGACCTGAAAGCAGAGTACGCACGCTGCATGTAGCCACGCTCATACTTTTTGTTTTTTTGGCTCACACCGTGTTGTGTGTGTATTTTTATGGCCAAAAATGCCAACGCTTCTTTGTTTAAATGTAACTATACAGGCTTACAGCAAAGTAACGCAAAATATATTTATATTATTTTATTTCTATTTAAATCGGACTTTATTTCATTTCCAATATAACATCTTAATAAATATTTTATTATGAGAAATTTTATTTAATTTAAATTTACCAATATAATAATTTTATGTAATACATGTCGTATTTTGACATGTGACTTCAAGCTTCTTCATACTAAAATGTATATACGATATACACTTTTTTTTTTAAATTTCCAAACGTCGAGAAACAATGTTGTTTGTCACACTAAACCACCTTTAAAAGGTTTTCCGTTGGTCATTGCAATAAATTAAATGTAAAAGCCACAGATAAGACTTCTCTAAATAAATGTTCGAATAGCGATAGCAGTGCTCATAGGAAAGCTGCACCTCTACCCCATAACGTCTAGACCGGCGTCTAGACTGAGATCTACGACCTTACATAAGTTCACACGCAAGGTGAACATACTTACAACATTTAAAACTTCATGTCGTTCACAGCCACACCAACTTCAAGTTAGAGGACTACGGGCGGCTTGAAAACTCGCGACACCAGAGCTTGGCCACTTAGCTCATACGAAGAAGAACTAGTGTAAGCAAGGGGAAGCGAACTCTCAAATGTTTTCTTATATTGAATCTAATTACACTATACCGTCCAATCTTACTAAAATAATATAAAGGCGATAGTTTCAATGTATGTTTGTAAAGTGTTCACGTTTTACCGGTTGGAAAAGTTTAAATGAAATTAGTATGAGGATCCAACGCCCCGGTTTAACACATTGACTCTACATTTTCCTAGCTAAGCTCGATCAGCGCCGCGCGGCAAAGTTAGTACGATACTAAAACTATGACTCTGTATTGTGTAAGCTGTATAAACGCAATGTCAAAGGTTTGATTGTTTGTTTCACCTGAATAGGTTCCGAAACTACTGGACTGATTAAAAAAACTCTCTTCACCGTCAGAAAGCTATATTATTCCCGAGTTTGCTAATATCATGTTTTTTAAAACTTTGAAGAATCTTGCTGAAACTCCAATAATGTTTCACAAATATCCATCCGTATATCCAATATTTTTATTTTCGTCATTTACTAACGAATAAAATAATAATATTCTGGGCCAGTTTCAAAACTATGTTCTAGAATATTATTTAGCAATGACCGTTGCGAAGTCGTCGCGAGGTGCTAGTAGAGTATAATATAAAGCTGTGTGCTCAATGTGAATATTATAAGAAGAAGGAGGGCGGCGGCACAAGTAGGTGTGTGTCCGGCGCGCGGCGGTAGGCTTTGTGCAAACAACCCGCAGAGGGAAGTTTGGCGAGCTTCTTGCAAACTAATGCTCTCAGCACAACAATGGAGGCAAACTGCCGCAAACAATACTCCGCCAGGTGTACCCGCTTCTACACGCGGGAGCTTTGTTCCACTCGCGGGTAACGGGGAAAAAACATGGTCTACTAACCAACATAAATCTAAACTTTAAAATATGTAGAACAATAAGATTTAATTTTTAAAATATATAGAACAACAAATTTACCATGATCAATGATCGATCCAAATTTGCAAACCAACACATTCTACAATATACGAGTATACGTTATTATACGATATATACGTTATTTTACGATAAATACGTTTTTCAACTATTTTTACTTTACTCTACGTTATCTTCTTATATATAAAATTTCCGTGTCACAGTGTTTGTTACCGTACTCCTCCGAAACGGCTTGACCGATTTTTACCAAATTTTATATGCGTATTCAGTAGGTCTGAGAATCGGCTACTGCATATTTAGTTTTTTTTTTTTTTAATTAAGGCAAAACAACGTTTGTCGGGTCAGCTAGTATACGTACAATATTTTTTCTTTGGATATATTTTTACTGCAAATATTGAACTACTTGTACTATTATTATAAGCAATGCACAATCTTAACCTTTTCCTCGGTGAGAATAAATCAGCGAACAGAATAACCGTGTACATAATTGCTTAAACGCTAGTAATTTATGTAAGTCGAGCTCGCCTCGTTTATTAAGGATTTAATGATAACCTCCAAATTATGGCGAATTAATTTTGAAGCTGTTCCGAACTCGAGTAATTAGAGATTATGAATGGTGGAATCTCATCGCGGAGGAGAGTGAAGTATGATATGACGCTTGAGCGTATCACAATTACCTACCAGTCATTACTTACATCATTAATAAGTAAGTGTGACCGTTTTCTACGCGAAAATATTAAGATGCCTTAAGTGAACAGTTGACATTGTAAACTGTTCACTTAAGGCATCTTAATATTTTCGCGTAGAAAACGTATATACGTACATCATTTATATAAATATGTACATTTGCCGAGAAACATCTACATCTGTCTTAGAAGGGAGTCGAGCAAAAAGAGCAACAGTTTCGTTTTGCCGTAAAATATATTAAGTCTTTAAAGTGTGTATGTTCACATTCATATAAACGAGACCTCGGGAATAATTATATTCAAAAACAGTATTCACTAAAGGTAAAAGGAAGTTTCCTTTTCACGAAAAATAAGTAAAAATGAATGAGCTCGCGATGGAAATATGTCCGCGAGTATGAATATAAAGCTATCTACTTGAGGAAAGTTAAAGTAATGCCATTTATTCCGGGCGAGGCGAGTCGCTGGCATTATGAACCGATACCGCGGAGTCACGCCATTATTACTCAAAACTAAACTAACGGTGGAAACGTACTGAAACTTACGAAAAATACAATTTATTGTCAAAATACAATTATTATTCTATTGACGCCCTTAGAACTTAAATATCATATCTTAAATATCATACAACTCAGTTCATAATTTCATTACCACAAGGTGTTGTGTTACCACAAGGTGTTGTGTGTTTGTTCTTACACGTTTTAACAATGCAAGTGAAGAATTAAAATGAATGTGATTTAAAGGTTTAAGTTTTTGTAAAATTCATAATTTAAGTGTTCAGGTGCTCAGTTAGGTTAAGTTTTATAAGTGTTTTGAGCAACAAACACGAGCGCTTCTATAAACAACGAACTATGTCCCGCAGTGTTACCCGCGTTAATCCGGGATAAAGTTAACCTGGTTGTTAATCCAGGGTCAAGCCTATCTACACACCAAATTTCATCGTCATCGGTTCAGTTGTTTAATCGTAAAGGAGTAACAAACATACATACACACACAAACATTTGCATTTGTAATATAAGTGAGATTTATATATTTTAACATAGTCAAAATCACGCCATAGTACGCGTATCAGGGCACCGGATGGCGCCACACGTCGGTTGCGCGCGTTGTGCCGCGGGCGCGCGTAGTGCGGTGTCTCCGGGCGGGATACATCACGCGGTAATAGTCAGGTGGCGTGCTCGCGGGCACGCATCTCCGCTATCTCGGTATCTGCGCGCCGCTCTGTCTACATTGTTTCTTTTCATTCCACTATAATGGCCATCATGACTGGCTCATTAATAAACTACTCAGGTATTTTACCTCACTAATATACAAATAATATTTCCACACAACCAAAATAAAGATAAACTTTATTAAACGTCATCAAAAATTTGCAGTTTGTTTTGCCGTTTTATTTAAAGTACTGGAGCGGTCGAGTTGTTGACCGTGTATAGATCCACAAGGACATTTTTTTCATTATTTTAAAGTAGCTACTTCAGTACTTAACTAAGTGTACCTAGTTATAGTTTTCGGTACCTTGTCCAACCGTTTGTTTCAGATTAATTAAATAGCTATTTTTAAAAATTTTGAAAAAGTGGAAAAGTAACATTTAATGAGCATACAATTATAAAGTAAAAAATCACAAGAATAATAATCCATGTCTCTTAAAATAGTTATGATAACCGTGTTTTGGGGACCAACGACGTCTAACTCTAATATAACTTGACATGACTTTTGAAAAGTATAATGGGGGATGTTATTTGAGATATATTTGGTAATTCGAGACCTTTGACAGAAGTAGGTCAAATAAAGTTATAAGTAAGATTTTGTTCTTTTCCACAGTTTTAAAGAGTAAAATCTATTGATTTTGCTTAAAACTTTGCCGAGTGTTAATGTCAGTTACCGACTGACTAACACGTTACCCGGCACCCGGCAGCTTTATGACGAGGATCACATCAACTTCAACTTTAAAAACTTCAACTTCAACTTACTAAATAATAATGTATCTATCCTCCAAGTATATTGTTCTCGCACCTGAGTTCTCCCCGATTAGGTCGGAAGCCCTCCAAGATACCCCGTAAGGGTATTGTCGCAGATTGCAGATAGCACGGATTTCTCTGATTCAGGCCTGAATATCTATTTCAGATGATTGAAGCAGTACAAATCTCAGAGTAATTGAAAACATTACTCTCATACTGTAACCCATCACTTACCCATCTGAACAAATATAATACAAATAAGAGTGTATAGAGCTTGGCAATATTCCAGAAACCTCATGTTAAATGAATATAATACTTTGTTCCTACTGACATAGTTAAACTGGCGTAACTGCATCTTAACGACCTTAAATACAATTCAATAGCGGCGGACAAAAGCCGGCGGCTTTAATTAATGGCCACGAGGCCTCCCGGTCCCCCCCCTCCCGGGGGAGCGAGCGGGGAGCCGGCACCCCGCGGCGCGGGGAGCGGGGGCCCTTTGAGCTGTCGCCGACAACACACTATTATTCTTTCAAGTTCGGAACTTTGAATAAATTACCTTCCGAGGGTTGAATAGTTTTCATCAGACATTCTCGAGGTCATTGTGGAGGTAACATCTTTGTTGCAATTTAATTTATACTTCAAGTTTTAGTTCCTCCTTATACATTCCTTACGGCGGAAGAAATTAAACTTATTCAATGATTGTATTGGCTAGGTAACGTTCCCAGTTAAGGAAATGTTTGCGGAAACAATCGATAGGTTATTGTGATAAGATTATGTGGAGTCATATTCATCTTCCCCCCTCCCCCCCGTGCCCCGGTACCCCTCCCCCCCGTGCCTCTCGTCGGCGATGTGTAGTTAATAACGAACGAGTTGGCATGCAGCTCCCTCCGGCTTGCACACGCCAGTAAGGGCTTTCTTCAGAGTTTATCTTGGTGCCGAGTTAGGTGTACATTCACTCACACCCACACAAAAAAAAAATATTTGACTGGTCAATGGTAGTGCCAAAAGTTTTTGTTATGAATGTGAAAACCTTTTTGTAACAACAAAAAAGAGAATGTTATTAAAACGGCCGTGTGTTCTTATTTTATTTTTCTTTTCTTGTGACTCCATCGTTTAGAAATCGATTTTGATATTTTTCTAGGTTGTTAAATTAACGGTGATCTATTATTTTAATGTTTTAGCTGTGAATACAATTAAAGGTTTCCATTTATCCATCTTGTTAAACAAATTTGTATCTTAATATCTGTTAGCTTAGAAATTAAAAAATAACTAAAAGCCGAACAGATATTTAACGCAGACAAACGCAGAATTCATACATAAAGTTTTTATTTTATTTTGATCTATCTATTTACACATTTAACTGTAGGTTCCGGCTTAGTCTTAGTACTAGCAATCATTAAGTCAATTCGGAGGCCTTTGAGCGGTTTGAAAATTCTCGACAGCTTAACCATTCTAGCTCATACGAAGAAGAAGAAGAACAGAGTCCATACTGCAGCATGCTGTAGGGAGTCAGCGATCTGTTTGCGTTCCATTACAGGTTGGCGAAACGTTGCCAAGTCGCAGATATACGGCAGATAGGGTTTATGGCCGCGAGATACATCTACCGGACAAACATTACCCGCCCCGCCTCCCTCCAGTCTCCATCCAGCCTCCGACACAAACACTGCTTATCGTCGCCATTATACAGTTATGGAGAAACCACTCGTTACAAACAAAGGTAAGATTTAATGTGCTTTATTAACGATCGCGGAGAGCAAACCAAGATATGGTACGTCAGGGAAAAACATTGTTCTGTTATAGTTACATAAGATTTTTTTCACGACAATAGTTCAGTCAAAACGATATGTTGCGCCAATATCAAGTTTAGGATCTATTGTATTTGATATAAAGATCTATCGTTAGTATAAATAACTTCTCATACGACATCTACTTTTGAATATTACAAGCTACAACTAGCGCGTTTAGTGGCTGAATGCTATGAACATTTAATCTTTAACGTTTTCTTTTGAGTAAAAACCTTAGTTCGCAACATTGACATACGATTAGTAGCATTATTGGCTTCCACAGACAAGTATAGTGAGTACCACCAGATTGACAACGACGCTATTATCTTAACAAATATATTACTTCTGTATTCGCTAATAGAAAATATACACTCCAACACATCCTAAGTGGGAGTTAGCAAAATGAAAGAGATGAGAGGAGTTGAAGCTATCTGCTAGCTTCAACTCTTCTCATCTTATATGAGAGTTGCTATATACTATATACAAGACAAATATCCAAGATATCAAGACTGGTGTTCAAACTCACCATTATAATAACCTTCTAGTCCCGGGAGTGCACGCTCAGCAGACCTAGCTGCTCCACTAGACGACAGTGTAAGTAAAGCCTTACCTTTGCCAGAACAAGCAAAAGCCAAATATTTGGGGACCTTTGAGCCCAACACTACTGACGTTGCTTTGTTTTATAAACTTTCCACCTTTGCTTTGTATTGGGCTTTAGGCTTCACGAGTTAATGTATAAAGTCCTTCATTTTAGTAAACAATCTGGTCTGATCGAACACTAAAAGTAAAAAGTCTTCAAAAATATAACTTAGGCAATATTTCTTCATAGCTATAGAGAACAGATTTCTTATAAATCAATGTGCTACGTCTTCGTCTACGTCAGCTTTGCTTACCATTTAGACGAGTTGGTGGCCAAGAGATGATCTACCAATTAAAAATTAAGATTTTTTATGGTTTCGGTGGCAAACAAACAGATAGCTCATTTGAGTTTAAGTAGTTACTGTGTTGACGTTCGTTTCCGACTAGCCTCATGGTGAAGGACGCGGAGAAGACCACGAGAGGAAGAACATTTCAAAGTTAGCAGGTACTGGGTAAGAAAAACCCAGAAAAGCATGGGAGCTTCACAGTTCTGCAAAGTGCGGAGCTTCAGGACAACCCTCAGTATACGAGTAAATATAAAACAAACGCAATATCTGTGCGCAAACTGAGTGGTTATGAAATATTTTTTGTAAACTAAATCCTAACAACAACCGAAGAATAAAATACTAAAGAAATAAAATGGATTTATTCCCTCCCATGCAGAAAACATTAGCATCAAAGTGGCGCACATTTAAAGCTCCGCTTATTCAGCTGGGCGCTCACTTCGCTCGCTCGCGGTGTAAAGTGGGAATTACCGGCGATGTAGCTGCATTCGCTGCAATCGAGATTTGCGCGCGAATGCCGGATTATACCGCGCGGAGACCTCCGGGAGATATCCACGGAACCTTCTGCAGCATCTTGGAAGGAAATACATGAATCAGGTTGCCCGAGAAAAGTGAGCTTTATTCGTAAATGTGTAAGGTTTAAAATGGTGAAGCGTGTATTGTAAAGTTTAAAAGAAAAATGTAAAATAAAGGCTGTATCCGCGCCTGGAGAGCACTTAACCGCTGCCAGCGCGAGAACTGAATTATTAGTGACAGCCGCTTCCAGCGGTAATGCGCTCTCTTACAGATGTATGCTTAACTACACTCACTATGCGAGTCATGCTGAAATCATATTTATTTTACATACAGAGTCAGATAACGGTAAATTGAAAAGTATAAGTGCGTGTTGAAGCAAAACCTAAAAATAAACAATCCAATTATATTTTAATGAAGCAGAAACCTTTCATTGGCGGCGGCTACAGCGCCGAATGAAACAAAGCTTTAAAACGTTACGATAATGAATTTTATTAACCGATTTTTTGAATAGATCGGTCGATGGTAACAGCCGTGGAACATTTATATCTGATATGTTTATTCATCATACGTTATCCTAGCTATTTCAAATTTAATTATTTTAATAATAACATATAGTATGGACTCTTCAAAAAACCTACGAACAATATCTTGATTCAATTAAATAATATTATAATTTAGTTAAAGTTACCTGTAATATTTATCTATCATATGTAATAGAATAGTAATAAGTCAAAAAGACGCCATTCAGTGTCAAGTACGGATCAAATATCGTGTTTTCTATCCCGCAGTTGACGTTCAAAAGCAATAAATATGTAATCCACACACGTTCCATGGCTCATACTAGACAGACACGGCTTATGGCCATTCCTCGGTGTGTGAGAGTAAACCTCCGCGCCCTCATCCTCGGATGGTGAATCAATTAATTCTCGGGATGTTCGCCGTTTTTCCATCACGATGCTACCCCCCTTCTTACTGCTGCGGCAATGCTACTGGACGTATTCGAGGTTGGAAAAAAAAAACTAAATACAAACAACTTTAAAAATAGTACTACCTTTCTTTTCAGTCACTTCAGGTTAAACAAGTTGGATCCATCCCAGGTTGAGGCCTCTTGCAAGGCATCTCGTCTCCATCCACTGCCGGCATGTTAAACTCCCGAAGTTAAAGAAAAGTTATGTTACGCTACGTGTGGCAATCCACACTTTACATATAAAACATTAGCATGAGTGTGTGGGTGTTAGTTACTCTTTAACCCTCTAATAACTGAACTTTCATATAGCCAGTATATTTTTTATTGAAGAAATAAAAACGGTGTTTTAATTGTATAAATGGTGTGATGTGTAGTGTACCGGTTCCCTAACTACGTCCCTGTCTGTCCTCCGTCAAGTCAGTTTTCCAGCACAATGGACATTTTAATCGGTCTGTTAGAAAGATAATGGCGTTTGTAACTCGAGTACCCGTTCTGCTTCATTGTGTTTTATTACTACATACAATCTTTTTTCTCACATAATATGTACATGCATATATTTACATACATATAATTAAGTTAGCTTGTATTTCTATATTCATTAATGTTATAAGGCTGAGCTTGCCAGACCGCCAGACGCGAGGAGTTGTCCCGGGGAGTGGCGTCGTGGATGAAAGATACGTGGTGCTATCTAAGTTTCGCAATTTCCTTGTGAGAATCAGAACTTGCTACAGTCCACTCGTTTTGTATCGAACAATACTTGTAGGCTTTCTGTTTAGTTATGTGCTCACCTACAATACTAACACAAGGAGTATAATTGTATTTTTCTAATATAGTGTGACACCGGTGATGGCTTTCTTAAGGTTGTTCGCTAGCATGCTGCAAGTGCTCATATGCCGCTAGATGGCGTTAAATAGGTATAAGTTAGTTATATTCATCCCAGCAGCCCAAGTGATTTCTTTTGTAACTTCAGAATCGGTTCGCGAAATCTACTGTTAATGTATTATTTTTAAGGCTCATCACAAAACAACATATATTAAGCGTTGATAGCAAAAATTTACAAAAAGCCATATAAAACCCATATCTACTATCATCTATTCTGTGACGATGCGGCTACACTCACACTAGCATTGACAATTTTTTTTGTCACTTGAACTTCAGCATATTTGAATATGGATGCCAATTTCGAACGCTCAATTGTCGATTATATAGCTCGTTCGTAGAGGAAGCATTTTTGGAACATGAAATATTTTTATGATTTGAATTGACCATGGTTCGAATCTCATGAATTGTTCTTGCTATTTTATTTTGTTTGAAACTTTTTTTTTGAAGGAAAATTATGAGAAAGAATATATTTTCAATAGGTTTCGTTTTCGTGTATATAATATTCATAGCGCATACCTTCAAACCTCAAACGAAATTAGAAAAGTAAAAATCTATAGGGTACATGATATAAGTAACAAGAAAAAACTTTTCTCACGAATCATCTAACATATTGCATGAAACAGTTGTATTTTTCGCATGATTCCAAAATGTAAGCCCTTTCATTTGGGAAAGTTGCGAATAATATCATATCCAATATTTTGTATTCGCGGACATGCGAATACCATCATACATAGCTAAGAACATCAAAACCGGAGCTAGACACATATGTACCTTCTACATACAGTGCGTGCGTGGGGTGCCAAAATCTGATAAAGCTACGTATCCAGAGACCTTTTATTGATGAAACCTAATTTTTACTCTATCTTATCAGCTTCAAGTCTAATGATCAGAAAAGTAAATAATTACATATTATCAGGGAATTTATATTTATTAGACTATGGATACAATTTTAGCTACATTTGAAATAAAAAAAACTGTTATTATTATTCTAAGGTAAGAGGCCTGTCGAAATCTTAGTTATAATAAATGTACATCTGGCAGTTTACATGTATCGTTGATATAATTATACACTAGTGGCCCGTCCCGGCTTAGCACGGGCATAAAAAAAATTGAATTCTAGGAGATATGTTTGAAAGTCGTTCAGATGTGTAATATGTTATTCGTTACAAACAAACATTTAAATTTTATCGCATTATAATTTTGACATAGATTAAAGTTTTTTTTGTATTTATGGGTTCCGCTGCTCTCAAGACATACTAAACGACACCCGTCACAACTAACTTTTCTTAGCGCATGCGATGAAACAAATTTTTTACTCTTTTTTATACCTTGTGTTACATTACTGGAGTCTTAATAAGAAGTTCTTACCCTTTGCAACAAAATATAATGCCTATGTCATTTGGGGATAATGTAACTTCCCAACGGTGTAAGAATTTTTAATTTTAGTCCAATAGTTTCGGAGCCTATTCGCGTCAAAAAAACATAAAAACATCCAAACAAACAAACAAACAAGCCTTTTGTAATTATGAGATTGTTAAAGATATTGTATATATATAGGATATAGGATAGATAGGTAAACAAAAGACGTAGGTATAAAAATTTGATATAATTGGCCAAGTACGAACCGGGCTCGCGCGTGAAGGGTTCCGTACCATTATTAAAATATGGCGAAGAAACATGTTTTTTGTATGGGAACCCCATATCAAACATTCATTTTATTTTGAAAGAAAGAAAGAGAGAAATCATGAAAGAATCTACCAAGTGTCATTGTAAAGATAGAGTAAAAAGAGGTAATACGTAGCTTAATATTCTGTAGAATTCTTTAGTGTCCTGTTATCGTTTTTGATATTGAGCAAAAATACAAAATATAACACGTCTTTTAAGGTACACTTTAAAAACGTGTCATCCACTCTTTATATTTGTATATTTTGTGTTTTTAGTATTTGTTGTTATAGCGTATCTAGTACTTGTATACTCTTGGGTTATAGCATTGGATTATAGGCAACGGAAACAAATAATTTGTGAAAGTTTCAGCTATCAAGGTGTATTAGAAACAGCCTGGTGACATAAAGACAGACAACGAATATTTTGTAAAAGGCATTCGTTTTTATCTTTTAAGTACAGAAAAGATCGCAGTAGTATATTAATTTCATTCTTAGGGTACCTAACCCTAAAAATTATTGCTGCAATATAAATACGTTTTTTTAAGTATGTCAAATATGACAAACTGACATTGACATAACTAAATTTCATTCAAATAATCAAACAAAATTATACATATTTTAAATTTTTAATTCTATTACGATACTTAATATAAAAATAGCAATAATTTATTTAAAAATAATAAATAAATTTCATCAAACTCTTTAACAATACTTTTTTTGATCCTGCCATCTAACGGAATTTTGTTGATTTATTACTACGGATGGTAAGCTTGGGTTCATGTTTGGCAGAGAGAATGACACTAACGGAAACGGAAACTAACAATGTATACGTATACATGTCACCAACTTAGCTGTTCAGGTGGCCAAAATTGGAATTACAAGTTCGACAGCACTCTTAGGTGGCAACAAATCTCCACTAGCGACACTGTCAACTGAACAGCTAAGTTGTTGCACTGCACTCATACATGTGTATTTTGCTGGAAAAAATCACGCTGATATATCTGTTTTGCGATAAAAAATGTATAATATTACCTATTTCGCGCCCCAATTAGACCATTTTAAGTTTATGTTAAGTGATTACTATTTAAAAATCTTAGAGGAAATGGTTGCCAGTCTGAGAAGCATTTAGTATGGGGCTCGGAAAGCCTTAAATTTACATTTCCAAGCCCGCGACACTCTTATAGAACTGAGCGAGGATCGGAAACTCACGAAATAAGTTAAACCAAATATTTTTGAAGAATCTCGAGTCAATTTTCCGTCGCCACTCATTTCAATTTAAAATACTCAATAATTCATAGGCCTTTTGAAGAAATCGTATTAACGAGTCCAATATAAACATCAAACGAGGTAAACTTTTCAATTTCTCTCCGCAGCGAGCGGTGATGGATGCAAATCACTTCCCGATATGTACGGCGCAGGTTGTACCGCGCCGCACGACACTGCCCACACTCGCTGTCTCCCTCACACACCTTGTTATATCCTTGTTTGGCTAAATCTGTTTATTCAAAACACACTTTAATTTATATTCCTTAGGATATTTGTAAAATTATGTACAGTAGGTTTGGCGTATGTACTTTCTAGGTAAGCGTGTAACATTGTAGATCTCGGCATGCAAGTCTTACTCATACGCATTCAATTGATTAGTGGCAAGTTTAATATTCCGTTGTTTCACTACACGTCATACATTTGTTATTGTTTTTATAATAAATTTAATGCAGTTTTGTTATATTTACAGAGTTAAGACCTTAGTAGGTATAACAAAACTCAATCATATCTTGTATGCTCACAAATGCTCGTACGTAGCTAAGCTAGTATGTATTCAAAGAATGAGTGGGAAGCCTCTTCTTCGTAAGGAAAACAGGAGTTGACGGAACATACAAGTGGTTCACAGAACATATAGCTATTTGGGAATTCTCAGTAATAATTGCCCTTTAACTCGCGAGGTTTCGAATGCGATTATAGCTCAAGCCTTTAGGGAAAACCTTTGAACTATTCTTAGTAAACCGTTTTTCCAACGTAATACTCCATCTGATATCGTTCTCGCGCACAAATCACACAAAAACTGTTATTATTGGATTTCGCTTTCAAAAGGTTTTCTTTCTGAAATAAAAATATGTAATCAGAGAAAATCTCGCTCCACTTGTGAAGATAGCAAAACGTCGACAGCCAGCCGAGTACCGACAATACGGACTGGATAATACAATATAATATATACCTAGGCTGATTCCGAAAACAGCTGGCGATATAAATACTACAAACGTTGTTTTGCCTCACTTAGGGGTATGGAAAATAGATAGTTGCCGATTCTCAGACCTACTGAATACGCATATAAAATTTAGCAAAGATCGGTCTAGCCGTTTCGGAGGAGTACGGTAACAAACACTATGACACGGAAATTTTACATATAAGAAAGATGGGTATGTATTTGCTTGAAAACTCTCTACACCAGAGCTTGCCCACTTAGCTCATACGAAGAATAAGGTTACTAGTGTAGCGTCTGTGTTTGTATCTGTCTCGCAGCGCGAGCAGTCGTGTCGTCAAACGAGTTTATTTGCCGTTTAATAATGTCGCGGCAGCTTTGTTCTCGCGCCGCTCGTTATCATGCCGCTACACATACTGACGCTCTCTGCTCTCCCTCGCAGTGACGTCACTAGCGTCTACTTGCTCACTGTATGGAGCTTATAGGACTTGTTACGGCGGCCAGGTGGAGGCAGAATTGGAAAACCTTCCTACACAGGGGATAACGACATCGCGTCCGTTTAGTGATTTTTTAGACTTTGGAATGGGAACGTTACGTACATTTGGTAGACGATAACTGAGCAGTGATGCATGTCTCATGTTGGTGGTCATTTAGTTTCCAAATTTCTTATTCACATGTTAAGGATATTTGTCGATTTATTTAGCTGACCAGTTTATTTCTTACCCTATATTTATATTCTTTTATCAGTAATGTCATCATAATTATTTTTAATTTATATCAACTAGCTAGCCGTTTTCACTCCAACGGCTGAATTGGGTTGCATGAAATTTCGTATAAAGCGAGGCTATATTTTTTATTAGGACAGAGACAGAACCGCGAGACGCAGCCAATAATAAAATATGTAATATAATTTCTTCACAAAGCCAAAGCGTGTCCTTTTAGGCCAGGTGTCCTAAGCTGTAATATATTTGTTTAGGATCGAGCGCAGATTAATGTCGTCCCACCTGTCCCGCGTCCCGCTCGGCCCGCCCGGCCCGCTCGGCCCTCGTCACGCGGCCGCGCGGGACACGTGACACATCGCTGCGGGATGCTACGGTTTATCTACTCTTTATTCTACTAATGTGGAACATTTATTTACTCTAGGCGTTAAATGGCAATATTTTGGCTGCAATTAAACATAACGGTATATCATTTTTGCATTATTTTGCACGCTCATAACAAAACTCCAAACTGCAATGCCATCTAAACAAGCTCTACGTAGCTGAAGCGCGCTACGAGCGTGCTTACGTAGTAACTTTTTAGTTTTGTGTGCTACTGGTCGGCACTTGCTGTTGTGAGAAAGAAATGAGCGGGAAGGAATACTCGCGTAGTTTTGGATACATCAGTTCTAACATACTTGTGTTATCCCATAACATATACTCTTAAGTAGAATAAATACTATACAATGTGAGCGGCCGGAGACGGTGCATGACTTGACATCGTCCTACGCCTACAGCCGGCAGAACCTACCTGTCAGAGCCCTCCTTGAATTATTGCTCAATTACCCTCACCCCTCCCCTCTCCCGCCCTGCACTCCCCTCCGCGCCCTAAAGTAATACATTTTACTTATACACCTCATGAAAAATTTAGAAATTGCTCAAATAACTTTCTCGAATGAGTAATGGCGCGAACGTGAAAACATTTCCCGGATAAAGTTGGTCCGCTGAAAGCTAGTATTTACCGCTGAACGCTCTGCTAGATACGATCACGTTCTGTCTGCATACATACATACACACATATCGTTTTTATTACTGTATATAGGAATTTATATATCTGTTATTTTTTTTTTTTCAAACATGTTCACCATGTTTCGTGTTAAATTGTTGTTCCTACAAATTGAATAGATTGCACCGACTGTTTCTACATTTTTGTTTTTAACATTGACATGTAACAAATGACAGAATAACAGATTTTTCTTAAATTTATAATATATTTTCTGAAATATTAAACAAAGCGTTAAGATGAAATCCGTGAAATAACTGTGAAAGCTATAATCCCAATAACTAAACTAAATATAATTTACTTTAAAGTACATATACTAATTTTAATGATATATAATTATAATATTTATATACGGTTGACATGTAAATTTAAATATTATGAATAATATACTTTGACTTTGACTCCAGTGCATTCCGCAGCGAGCCGCCACCACGCCGACCTAATGACATAACATTAGCAAGATAAACGTAAAGGATAATATTAACGCAGCCAATATCACACGTATGGAGATTTTACGAGGGCGTTATGCTCCCAGTGACGTATTGTAGGGCCGGGGTAGGGGGCGGGGGATTTACTGCCTTCCATGGGGTATCTCTACCTTGCGGAAAATCACAAGGGTCGAACTACGAACAATCCAACTTGTCTTATTTATGACATATTTATCTTTAATATGTCCAATCTAAGTCAAAGTCATGTAATATACTCGTATAATTGCATTTGCGAGATGGTCGCGTTGAGTGATGTCGATTTTGACGCGTACTTTATTTTGTTTTTATATGTATCATGTATAAAATAGCTTAGTAATCCTCTAGAATAAGGAACCCAGCGGAAAAAAGTCATATTTTACGTCGTGTGGATTTGCACTCGCCTTACGGTGAAGGAAATATCAAATACATTTTAAGTTACACGTCAATATTTTTTTTTATCATTATGACATTAAATTCAATTGTTATAAATAAACAATAATCGCGAGGAAACCGACATACATATTTGAGTAACACAAAATCCAACGACTTGTGTCTTCCGATCCTGTAGGTTACAACGATGTACTTGCCCGTGAGAACTCTGTAAATACATTCTGCGTCATTAAGACCCACAGTAATGAGGAATACAGGAACACGACAAAGGAGAAGGAGGCGATGTGGACAATAAAAACATAATATGAGCATATTTAAAGAGCATATTCAAAGGGTTTTTGTACATATTCTCGGAATGTTAAGTATTAAATGTATGTGAAGTCTCGGTGGCTATAGAGCCTTACTAGCAGAGCGGTGCCACGCGGTACATCACTATAAACCTTCAGTTGGAATCGTGATAACTTTACACATGTCACGGTGAGAACATTGTTACCTGACTCTTTTACAGATTGTAACAGATTTGGGGTAAAAACGATCTAATATATACTAAAATTTGAATAAAATAATAAAGGCGGCTAAACGATATGACTCCTAGTAGACTTTGAAATATTTTTAGAATATTTAGCTAAGTTTTATTTTTACTCTAAATAGGTTAGCGCTTGACCACAATTCACCTGATGGTAAGTGATAATGAGGTCTACGGTGGAACGGAGCCAGTTCACTCTTGCCTTGCAAATCGCTTAATTATAGCCATTAGGTGTAGTCGTGGATTCACTTTAAAAATTCGTATATCTTATAAACAACAAGTATAAAGCTGTGCTAGGCTGATTTCAGCCGAACTGTTAGGAATGAAGATCGGTCAATGTGTATCTACGAGTATCTACCGCGCCTTACTATTCACACAGTTAATTAATGCTGACCTTGTTTAGGGCGCAAGGTACTACTGGTTACATAACAGTAAGTTTATAATACTTATAATTATCTAGGTATCTATTTCGATTTATCACATGCAACTGAAATAGTAGTACAAATTACTTGCAGTACAATAAACATTATTAAATAAAATAAAACTTCTAACGCGACAATTAGTTTTAAATACATAAATATCTCTTTTAATATATAAATGCTAGACTTTTAGAAATGCTCATCATGGATTGTAATATTGACGTAGGATTGGTTCCATCGACTTCTACAGCAGAAAAGTGATGAAAAGGTGGATGAATCATACAAATTGAATTTTCTTCGGTTACATTTTAATTGGCTTTGAAGCGCTTATATCAAATTAAAGCAAATTTTGAAATCATAAGTAGAAATACTACTTTTCTAGAGACCTTGTAAATTCTACATAAAATTCAGAGTAGAGAATAGTCGTGATCTAGATTTTCTTGAACGCCAAACACACAACTCACGTGGATAGTGAAAGTTCCGCTCAGAGAGAGAGCAGTATGAAGCCTGGAGGCGGCACCTGCCGGTTCTAGATGTGGTTACCGGCAGCTAGTTTTAATATAATGCGGCTTAGCCCCGCTATGAATATTTAACTCGCCGACCCTTCAGGGACCCGCCGAGGAATTTAAACCGCTCGAGATTCAGACTTTATAAAATAGGTATACAGCCGCTCGTGAGGCCCGACTGATTTCACACAACGACAGTTTGACCTACTTTAACATAATGTGGGTGAGGAACTGACGTCACTTGGCGGGGAAAGCTGAAAAGATGGCATGTTTTTAATAAATAGCTCTCCAATTACCAGTTACCGCGTGAGTCCGGGATCAAAAGCTATAAGTATATAAATAAAATTTTATAGCACTCTGTATTCTTAAATTCATCTCAATCGGCTAAGCCTATAGAGCGTGAAAAAAGAATACAATCATCATATACTCATATACAATGACATACATCAGCTAATCTATCTGTATTTAAAAAACGCATTTATAATAGTAGTGGGATTGAGAAATCAAAGTAAGAATTCTTATAATTGAAACACAAAACCAAAAGACGCCACCTCAAAAGAAACCGAAATGGTAACAAAAGTTTTCAACTTCCAATACACAAGTAAAGCACAATCGCTAAGTAGTAAGACGACACGGCTGCGCACTTTAATGTGAAACTTCTGTGTGGAGACAACGCGATCCCGCGGGAGCGGGGGAACACGACAAAGGAATAACGGGAACTAAACTTGGAGGCTTAGCGGCTTCTTCGAGTCTCGCTACCTGAGCTTTCATAAGGCTTTTATTTATTTTTAGACGACATTTTAGAATACGCAAAAGATTAAGTTTAAACAGAAAGCGCTGGTTTACATACACATTAAGTTGACATGAACTTTTACGGAATTTAATTACATGTGGAGACTTTTTGTGGATTAATTTTTAAACTTTTCTAGGATAAGATTTTATTTCATGAAAAATAAGGCTGTTCAAAATAAATAATTAAAGGAGTCCTCTCCCGAGTTGATTGAAAGCGCTTTGTGCTGATTGGTGAAATTCCTAATAATTAAAAGATTATGAATCAGTTAGTGTGGTTCGGCGGAAAAACGTATGCTTTTGCAATCTGACAGCCCCTGATTCGGCCCTAGCTCTATACCAATGACTTGCTTTTGAAGTCATGTATAGGTTTGTGCTCACTTTTTGGCGGAGAAAAATATCATGAAAAAACTGACATTTTTGAAGACCAAAAATTCACAGACGCGTGTTATTCGCCAACCCGCACGTGGTGGATAACGAGCTATTTCCGAGCTGCATTTTGACTTAGACAATAGTCAAACGAGCAAGTTCAGTTCACACTCCATAAATTAGTTCTAGTGTGGAATAGTGCAAGTTTTCCTGCCACAGGTCGGGGCCAGTGAGCGGAGAGTGGGGAATGGGGGGGTGACCACCGGCGCCGGTACTCGTGAGACGTGCGGCGGCAACACCAGCTCCCTGAGGTGCAGCCTCTACACACGGACACCGGACATTATCACATACATCCAGTGATACTTAAAACTCTAGTCTTTAAACAAATTGTTTGATAGTTGATGCCATCTCACATGCTAAACCAAATGAGCGCGAGCAAAAGGTAGGGACTATTCCAAACTACGTAGAACTACGAGTAATGTATGTAGTGTGTAAGCTATACTTGCTCGTTTGACTACTGTTGACAAATATTTTCTTCATTGAGTCGAGTTAAACATGTAATATCTTGGCATAAACTTGGTGCAGCATTTTCTACTGCTCGCCTATCCAAGCGCCTGTAGTTCGGCTATCTAAGGTGATCTGACGCAATCATCGAGGTCAATGCGGACAGTCTTTGTGTGCGTAACCATGCACACAAAGACTGGGAAGAGCTAGCGAAACAGAGAAGAGAGTGGCGCTCCTCTGTCAACAAGGCTGTTACTGTTTTTGAACAAAAGCGTCTTGAAGACCTTGACGCCAGACGCCATAAACGGAAGACCCGCCCTAAGTCTTCCTACAACTATACTTATAACAATAATGGCCAACTGCCGTGCAATAGGCTATTTAAAACAAAATTTGGCTTCGCCAGCCATATTCGTGCACATAACCGGAACTAGCCAAGTTCGCCATTGGCGGATACGCCTAGGAGGACAATATAACCATGCACAAGACTGTTTTTTTAAGTGGCAGCTTCTAGGCGCTACCATGGGTCGGATGACACGGTAAATTGTAAGCCCGGCAGTTAGTTAGTTTTAGTACAAGCAGTCGTTAACCCCAGACATAATCCTTCGGGCGATTTGTACGATACGAAGAAGAAGACGAGAATTTGCCCTATCACCTTTAAGATACAACTTATTTTAACGCTATATCCGAAATCCAAGATATCGATATCTTCTATAGTGCCATCCCTAACATTGTGTGCACATTCATGCTTTTACTCTTTGCATGTAAAATACTATTTTCAATTTTTTTAAATAGTGCATTATGAATCACCATACAAGCTAACGTAAGTTTGTATGTAAGTTTATTAGCTGTTAAATGTATGATCTCTGCGTGTTGCACCGTGAGTATTCAGGTTTGGAAGCTCCGATGGCTCGCACCCCGAGGCATTCCTCTTAGATTGCAGCCTCCGGAATGTCACCTAATTGTTGTCCGGCTGGGGAGGGGGTAGGGGGGGTGGTATAGGTGGCAGGTAGGGGGAGGGGTGAGACACAAGACCCAGTTTGCGCACACTCAGATATGTGCGGACAGTATTTACGATCGACTGCACTGTAGGGTAAGATTGTTACTAAGTCAATGCGAGAGTTGTTAACCAGTTTTCACTGTCAGAGGGAATGTCTGGATGCGCTCCCGGTCTCCTCCGGGATGGCGCTCATTACTGCATCTACCTCTAAGTACCAGCACTTACATACTGGATTCTAGTAATCGACTTCACGTAAAAAGAAAACTTACATACAGATAAGATTTTATTATAGATTTTGTTTGATTACATAATATGGTTTCACATTTATTTTTATGATTTTTTCTTAAATGAGTTACTGAAGCAAACTTTTCTTACAGCGGTTATGTTTGTCTAAATTATGCGAAAGCTTTTAAAGTTCTACGAGCGTTTTATGTGTACTCCACAGCGAGATCACGTACAATGTATCAAGCGCTGCATATTGTATCCGAACATCCCGCACAAACCACAATGACAATAACCATCAAGAATTTAGATGAAATTATTTTATTATCGCAGTAAAATGTCAGCGGACAAACTGAGCCGTTAATTCGGGAACAATATCGCGAAACAAGCGGCAAATTATGCAAACAATAGCAAACAAACATTCCAATCGACATCGCGAACTATTAACATCGAGCGGTGAAATGCAATCCCGACACATTGTTCTCAACGAGGCTCTATTCTTAAGTTGTGCGATATGAAAAAACCGATTTATATTAAAAAGATAATTAAATTTTACAGTCCGACCGGCAAGCGTTCGTTTATCCCTTGTATGCTCTGGCTTATGGCACGATTTGGTTATATTATCACCTTACGGCTGCGAACAAGGAAAAAAGCTTGAGGAAAAAACCAAGTAGAAGAAGAGGAAAAGGACGAGCGCAAGCTTCAGACTGTTTAATGGCAGGAGTCTACACTAGAATGAGAACAATGACGTCGGAGACCAAGATACAAGTCGGGACGACACGCTAACCCTTTCTCAGACAACTTAAATATGGTCATAAAATTATGTGCTTCAAACTTATTTAGCTTGAACGTCCTGTATTAAACAAAACTTTAAAACAAAAACAGTGTATTATCATAGGGCTCTAGAATAAGTCCCATTTAGGAAACAATCACGGGCGTCAAGCGAAATAATTAACTGCAGTTGTGGATGCGAGTCGCTCGGCGCCGCGCAGCTCCGCACTCCGCTAGGGCGGAGACAACCAGCCACTTCATTTTTTAATGTAACATATGCTAGCGCTTAACAGTAACTCACCGGATGTTACAGTCTGGTTGGGGCGCGCTTGCCTAGATTAATCTTATCTTGAAGACAGTGAAGTAGTAGTTCAGTGGGAAGAAAGATTCCGGCAAAGAGTCCTGAAGAAGATGGAAGTCAAACTATGACTTCTGGTAATATGAAAGTAAATCGTCAGTGTGCCTATGGACGTCTCCCAAACACAGCACCATATAATTAGCGCATATATTCATCAGTAAGTAATCCATACCTTTACCGTTCGCCTGCCTTTCACGTAGGCGAAATCTGAAAGACCATGCATGGCACGGGCCTAAGGGGGCCCGGTCATTACCATATGTTGCAGAGCAAGTGTGGATCGTTAAGAGAGTTGTATTTCAATTCGCGATACCTCGGCTTGAATCCAGCCCTGCACCAAATACTATACTCGTGTATATATTTCAGAGAAACATTGTTATGCAACTCACATAAACCAAGAACCAAATAGCACTAAACAATCGAAGATAATATGTGTCATTTGCCAACAGTATGACTTAAAGTATAATTGAAGAAGGCAGTAAACCGACTACTTCCGATAAAAAAGCCCCAAGTCCCAGCAGAGGGAATGTATAGCGTGCTGCTTAAATGTTCTATGCTATTTGCAAGTAGAAAAACAACAAGATGTATTCTTAATCCCATTTAGCGCAGCGTTGGACTGGTGGTCGCTAGTCCGGCCGCGCCGGTTCTGCATACGAGTATAATGCTTATGATACTCGTGCATGTAATAAAAAAGAGTTCTACTGATTGTGTTTTTAATTTAACGGAATTATTATTATTGTAACTTCCATTTGACATTTATTTTTTTTATTTTTGTATTTCAAGGACTATGATTTGGTATTATTATTTTTATGATATTGTTGATTATGTTTAATATGGATTATGACTGTATAATAATGATGAAATAAAAATGATTTGTTTTGATTTTGATTCTTATCTCGGTGAATATGTTCTGTGCTGAGGTACCTACCACAGCACATCCTTTACCATGTAAAGCAGGCATTAGTAGTGCTGCTCTTTGAGAGGCATTAGTTCCACTTGCGCAGGTAAGTGGCTGGCTCCAGAGTTCCTCTACCCCGCGTTATAACGCTCGCACGCTCGGAAACTATAGCATTAACTCGTTCGCGAGAGTTAGCGGAGTTACTCAAACAACGTGATAACTTGATAATCTCGCGGCGGAATTGGCTCTTTAAGCTCTGCTTTAAAACTTTTATGGAAATTATGTAAAGAATTAATAAGAATTGTTTTTTAACTCAGTAATGTTTTTGAACTTAGAAAGGTTAGCGCCGTAATTCACACGATGGCAAGATATATGTATTTTCCGAAAATTATAATGTAGCGGTTTTCAATGCAAGAGTGAACCAGTTTTTTCTGGGTAAGTGCGCTCAATATAAGATCAAAATATCGCTTACCATCAGATGAATTATAATCAAGCGCAAGCAAATTTATTGTAAAAAAAAGATATTGTAGTTTGCGATATAGCGCGCTTATTAAAAAGTAACTATTATGCATAAATATAAACTTAAAGTTTTCGATCTAAGATATTTCACTCAGTATAGGAAGTACTTAAACCATGAGATATGTGATCAACTCAACACCTACAGTAAAGTTAGTGGCAGATATGCAAATTTTTCCATTCATAAACATGTTTCGCCACGGGAACCGAACTTGGGTCTTCGTGCTTTGCAATCTAGGGCAAACTCATACAAACCTACATAGTAAAATAAAAACAGTATGCAATGTTGTGAGGAGAACACTAACGGAAGCCAAGTCGTAATGTACTCTGAGTTATCATGCTGCGTTATTACTGTGGCGACAGTCGCGGGGAACTTACCTAATATATGTTTGTCATACTAAACACGGGCAGTATTGTACATTTTTAAATAAAAATGTAACATACTGACATACATATATTTGGTAAGCTTAATTCGGTAAGTGAGTTGGCTAGTAAGGAAGCCAGGCGAGCACTAGAAAATACTCTACCATGCTATATAATGTTATCAATGAAAATGAAAGCGGGTTGAACCCACTTCCTGGGGGACGAGATGCCTCCGGAGACCGTACTGAGCTATAATCTAATGGTGGACAGCCAGTATTCTAGCAGCCTCTTTGATAGACAGTTATTCCAAACTAGGCATACTTGACCTCGGTCAGAGTGGCGCTGACTCGCCACTACTTACACGGTTACACAACCAGCTAATCAATATATAAATAAAATAATTGAAAAATTTCACCGTTATAAGCGCTTAGGGGCTATCTTTTTCGTGAATATATATTTAAAAATGTATATTTATTTATTATGTTTCCTATTTTTGGACGTTGAAAATATTTAGATATTTTGACTAAATAAAAAAATCCGTAAATAATAATAATGACTAAGTGCGTTCTGCCCGCGTGTTTCCGACCCCGCACAGCTCGTTACCCCGCGCCGTAACGCGTCCACGCGCGTTATCGCTACATTCGGCGGGATAAGCCTCCGCCTGAACACGCTTCCATCACCCCGCCGCCACCCGGTACATTAGTGATGGGATTAAGCACTGGGCTCATCGATAACGTTTGGAAAACAATCGATTTTGGTATTTAGGTTTTTGTTTACTTTCGTTCACTTTACAATATTTCTAACTACTACAAGAAGTTAGCAATTTAGATTAGCTTTGGATAAATAATTAAAGCGAGGCCAAAAGCTCAGATATAATGTAAATAGTTGAAATGTTTATGTACTTTTGTCAATTTACTTCACTAGCTGTGTCATATTTTTGTTACTGATGTTAAGCTTTGCTGTGGTGATCGATGTAACACGCTTACCTAGAAGGTTGGTTCTAAAATTTAGTTCTAAAATTTAAGATCTAGATGTTTTTAAGAAAACAGAGACTAGGACGAGTCACAAAGTTTGGCAAACGCAGGAAGGTCGAGGCAAATAATTTTTTTTTGACACATTTCCTACACGGCTTGTTAGCGCCATACTAAACCATTTCTAGTTTGTATTACGGTTCCTAACACAATTGATATACGAGTATGCACTACATATACATACATACATACTATATTGTCTATGTGTGTATGTGCCCTGCCGTGTGAACCTCACTCACCGGGGCTAAAAAAGAAAAATACGTGTAATATTGTTTGTTCAACCAAATTTTATCGAAATCGATCCATACACAATGCACATAATGTACTCTAAAATCCCGCTTTTATACGTTCAAAGTAAACTGTATCGCAGTTAGGATCGGTTAGCTTATCGGCCACTGTTAAAATAAATCATTCGTAAAGAGTAGGCCATTGAACTTTATCACCCGCTTTTTATTGTTGCATACATGTTTGGGTATGGTCGGTGAGATAGCAGCAACAATAAAAGTACCGTCAGCAGCCAAACGGATCAGAAACACATAAAGTGAGGCGAGTAACTGGCGATGTGTTGTCACGACGGGCTTAGCCGATATACTCGCACTTTATGTATGATGTGGGAGACTGGGATATTCAAATGCATTTAGTTTTAGATCAAATCACATATTGAAATTTGAAAGGAAAATCATATTAGTAAATTTAATTGACACATAGACCGACGGGACGGTGGCCGACCTTATTTTTACTACAATTAGTGACTTACTAACTTACTAATATCGACCTCTTCCAGGAAACTGCGAGTATAATCTACGGAGAAGAAAATGTAAAATACTCGTATAAGATGGACAGGTTTAGTATGCTTAGACAAACCTCCCAGACTTCGGTTTTATGAGTTTTGTAAATAGACGAAAAAGAAATCAGATGTTTCATACATATAAAGGGCGTCGACACGCGACAAAATGTCACAAGAAGCGAATATTTTTGCCGAGAATTGCCAAAACTAGTAGAACAAACATTACTTGTCTGGTTGTTTTGTAAAATAAATCACATGAGGTTTTTTAGTTACCAGGAACCCATATATAATTCACCTAGCAATGCAGTACGTATAATGTTCAAAACAGTGTATTATCACAGGGCTCTAGAATAAGTCCCATTTAGGAAACAATCACGGGCGTCAAGCGAAATAATTAACTGCAGTTGTGGATGCGAGTCGCTCGGCGCCGCGCAGCTCCCGCACTCCGCTAGGGCGGAGACAACCAGCCATTAACCATTTTTTAAATAACATCCGCTAGCTCTTACAGTAACTCACCTGATGTGGAATGATGGTTGGAGCTCGCTTGCCTAGATAAATCTTATCTTGAAGCAGATATGCTTATGATACTCGTGCATGTATGTAATAAAATTGTTTTAAAAAACAAACAACCGACTTCAAAAACACAACTAAAAAGGGAAAAATAATTTTAAGCCTACATCAAATCAAGAATATATAAAAAGAATCAAAGAGTTTATTTCATGTACTTATAAAAAACTATTTAAATTTTTATTACTCCTGTATTCTTGGAGTCGGTGCCAGCAAAGAAAGACAATTGAAAAATGTTTTTTTTTTTAACAAACATTAATTTGTTCTTCTTAGATGGCACCGACTTCAAGAATACAGGATTAATAAAAAAATAAAATAGTTTTTTATAAGTACATGAAATAAACTCTTTGATTCTATTTATATATTCTTGATTTGATGAAGGCTTAAAATTATTTTTCCCTTTTTAGTTGTGTTTTTGAAGTCGGTTGTTTGTTTTTTAAAACAATTTTATTTTTATATTTTTAGTGGTTAGTCATAATATTTTTTTGAAGCGAAGAGCGAAATCTGTATTGCCGTATGAGCGCGAAGAAGTAAAATAGGTAATCGAGTTATAGTCATCCCACGAGAATAGCAATGACTTTTAAGATAAAAAGTAACCTTCGTGTTATACAAGGTCTAGTCTACCCCCATATCAAATTTTAGCGAAATCAGTGTGTCATGTGTTATTTGGTGCATCCCACGGGAACAGTAATTATTTTCGGGATAAAAAGTAGCCTATGTCTTAACACATAGTCTAACCTATCTTCATTCCAAATTTCATCAATGTCAGTACAGCCGTTCGAGCGTGAAGAAGTTAAAAAGATTTATATGTTATTTGGTGCATCCCACGGGAACAGTATATTTTTTCGGGATAAAAAGTAGCGTATGTGTTAACACATAATCTTACCTATTTTCATCTCAAATTTCATGAATATCAGTACAGCCAAACGAGCGTGAATCTCTCTTCGGGCGTAAAAATAACCTAACTTTTTAGGTTTTCCTTAGATTTCCCTAGGAATCCATCATCAGATCCTATTTTGGTGACAATGGGACCAATTCAGAACCATACTCTTTCAATTAAAAGAAGAATTTTGGGAATCGATCCACAAATGGCTGAGAAATCGGTGAACATACATAAAAAAAAAATACATACAGTCGAATATATAACCTCCTCCTTTTTTGAAGTCGGTTAAAAAGTATTTCTACTGATTGTGTTTTTAATTTAACGGAATTATTATTATTGTAAATTCCATTTGACATTTTTTTATTATATTTTTGTATTTCAAGGACCATGATTTATGATTTTGTTGATTATGTTTAATATGGATTATGACTGTATAATAATGATGAAATAAAAATGATTTGTTTTGATTTTGATTGTTATCTCGGTGCATATGTTCTGTGCTGTGGTAGGTTCCTTTACCATGTAAAGCAGGCATTAGTAATGCTGCTCTTTGAGAGGCATTAGTTCCACTCGCGCAGGTAAGTGGCTGGCTCTAGAGTTTCTCCACCCAGCGCTATAACGCTCGCACGTTCGCAAACTGCAGCATTAACTCGTTCGCGAGAGTTAGCGGCGTTACTCAAACAACGTGATAACTTGATAATCTCGCGGCGGAATTGGCTCTTTAAGCTCTGCTTTAAAGCTTTAATGGAAATTATGTAAAGAATTAATGAGAATTGTTTTTTAATTAAGTAATCTTTTTGACACAAAAAGGTTGGCGCCGTAATCCACACGATGGCTAGATTTTCTGAAAATTATAATCTGGCGCTTTTCAAAGCAAGAGTGAGCCGGTTTTTGTTCTGGGTAAGCGCGCTGCACAATAGATCAAAATATCGCTTACCATCAGGTGAACTATGATTAAGCGCAAGCCCATTTAATTAAAAAAGAAGATGTAGTAATTTACGATATAGTGCGCTTATTAAATAGTAACTATTACGCATAAACATAAACTTAAAGCGTTCGACTTAAGATATTTCACTCAGTATAGGAAGTACCATGAGATATGTGATCAACACAACACCTGCAGTAAAGTTAGTGGCAGATATGATTTTTTTTCCATTCATAAACATGTTTCGCCACGGGAACCGAACCTGGGTCTTCGCGCTTTGCAATCTAGGGCAAACTACCACACAAACCTACATAGTAAAATAAAAACAAGTACGCAATGTTGTGAGGAGAGAAGCCAAGTCGTAATGTACTCTGAGTTATCATGCTGCGTTATTGATGTGGCGACAGTCGCGGGGAACTTACCTAATATATGTTTGTCATACTAAACACGGGCAGTATGTTACATTTTTATTTAAAAATGTAACATACTGACATACATATATTTGGTAAGTTTAATTTGGTAAGCAAGTTGGCTAGTAAGGAAGCCAGGCGAGCACTAGAAAATACTCTACCGTGCTATATAATGTTATCAATGAAAATGAAAAATGAATTGGCGTTGGCGGGGTTGAACCCACTTCCTGGGGGACGAGATGCCTCCGCAGACCGTACTGAGCTATAATCTAATGGTGGGCAGCCAGTATTCTAGCAGTCCCTTTGATAGACAGTTTATTCCAAACTAGGCATACTTGACCTCGGCCAGAGTGGCGCTGACTCGTGCGGTTACGCAACCATCTAATCAATAGAATAAAAGAATTGAAAAATTTCACTGTTAAGCGCTTGGGCGCAATCTTTTTTATTATGTTTATTAATTTATTATGTACCAAAACCGATTGTTTTCCAAACGTTATCGATGAGCTCAGTGTATAATCCCGTCGCTAATGTACCGGCGCGGCGTGGCGGCGGGGTGATGGAAGCGTGTTCAGGCGGAGGCTTATCCCGCGGAATGTAGCGATAACGCGCGTGGACGCGTTACGGCGCGGGGTAACGAGCTGTGCGGGGTCGGAAACACGCGGGCAGGAGGCGCTTAGTCGATACATATTATTATATATACGGATTTTTATTCAGTCTAAATATCTAAATGATTTCAATGTCGCAAAATAGGAATATTTTGCGACATTGAAATCATTTAGATATTTAGACTGAATAAAAATCCGTATATATAATAATATGTATCGACTAAGCGCCTCCTGCCCGCGTGTTTCCGACCCCGCACAGCTCGTTACCCCGCGCCGTAACGCGTCCACGCGCGTTATCGCTACATTCCGCGGGATAAGCCTCCGCCTGAACACGCTTCCATCACCCCGCCGCCACGCCGCGCCGGTACATTAGCGACGGGATTATACACTGAGCTCATCGATAACGTTTGGAAAACAATCGGTTTTGGTATATAAAGATTTTGTTTACTTTCGTTCACTCCATTTACAATATTTCTACTACAAGAAGTTAGCAATTTAGATTAGCTTTGGATAACTAGCTAAAGCGAGGCCAAAAGCTCAGATATAATGTAAATAGTTGAAAAGTTTATGTACTTCTGTCGATTTACTTCGCTAGCTATATTTTTGTTACTGATGTGAAGCTTTGCTGTGGTGATCGATGTAACACGCTTACCTAGAAGGTTGGTTCTAAAATTTAGTTCTAAAATTTAAGACCTAGATGTTTTTAAGAAAACAGAGACTTAAGAAGAGAGTCACAAAGTTTGGCAGACGCAGGAAGGTCAAGGCAAAAATTATTTTTTTGACACTTTTCACAAACGGCCGGTTAGCGCCATACTAAACCATTTCTAGTTTGTATTACGGTTGCTAACACAACTGATATACTACCTACATATACATACATACATACTATATTGTCTATGTGTGTATGTGCCCTGCCGTGTGAACCTCACTCACCGGGGCTAAAAAAGTAAAATACGTGTAATATTCTTTGTTCAACCAAATTTAATCAAAATCGATCTACACAGACTGCACATAATGTACTCTAAAATCCCGCTTTTATACGTTCAAAGTAAACTGTATCGCAGTTAGGATCGGTTAGCTTATCGGCCACTGTTAAAATAAATCATTCGTAAAAAGTAGGCCATTGAACTTTATCACCCGTTTTTTATTGTTGCATACATGTTTGGGTATGGTCGGTGAGATAGCAGCAACAATAAAAGTACCGTCAGCAGCCAAACGGATCAGAAACACATAAAGTGAGGCGAGTAACTGGCGATGTGTTACTGTCACGACGGGCTTAGCCGATATACTCGCACTTTATGTATAATGTGGAAGATTGGGATATTCAAATGCATTTAGTTTTAGATCAAATCACATATTGAAATTTGAAAGGAAAATCATATTAGTAAATTTAATTGACACATAGACCGACGGGACGGTGGCCGACCTTATTTTTACTACAATTAGTGACTTACTAACTTACTAATATCGACCTCTTCCAGGAAACTGCGAGTATAATCTACGGAGAAGAAAATGTAAAATACTCGTATAAGATGGACAGGTTTAGTATGCTTAGACAAACCTCCCAGACTTCGGTTTTATGAGTTTTGTAAATAGACGAAAAAGAAATCAGATGTTTCATACATATAAAGGGCGTCGACACGCGACAAAATGTCACAAGAAGCGAATATTTTTGCCGAGAATTGCCAAAACTAGTAGAACAAACATTACTTGTCTGGTTGTTTTGTAAAATAAATCACATGAGGTTTTTTAGTTACCAGGAACCCATATATAATTCACCTAGCAATGCAGTACGTATAATGTTCTAAAGCATACTCTGCACTGAGATCCGGAGCGCACACAGAATAGATAAAGTGAGTGTTCGGGCCGCGCCTACTCACGGCTATTACCTGCTACTTGTAAGCATTCCAAGCCAGGCGGCGAGCCGGCGCTCTTTGGAGTTATGTTGTTAGTAAAACAAGCAGTTATTTTTACTTTATTTCTTACTTTTTTATACGTTATTTTTTTACTATTTTCGATCTACTTCGCTTTTGAATGAGCTAAGTAGCCAAGCTCTGGCATAAAGAGATTTCAAGTCATCCGAAAGCTTCTGACTTGACTTAACGACTGATTTTAATAAGACTGGACCTACATTTTTACGAGTCATCTGACACGTTAAATTGTAGGTGCGGTAGCACCCAGATGACAGTATCTTGTGCATGGTCACCCATCCAAAGACTCCGCATCGACTATCGCTTAACCACAAAGGTCCCGTCAGATCACCTAAGTTAGCCAAGCTACGGGCGCTACACTTTATTTTTTCCATAATATTAAAGACATTTGATATGTTCAAATCTTGTTATATTGTCCGATATGAATCACATCATCATCATCCACAGTTTTCTCCCACTGCTGGGAACAGGTCTCTCTCCAACCACACCATTCTCATTAGTCCTGTGTCGTTCCGGAGCTACGATGCCACAGACATACACACAAACAAGACATATATACCAACAGGCATGTAAATAGCTTTATACAAACTTATAACAACGTCGTTTTTTTTCTAGACTTAAAATCTAGTCATACATATAATTCTAGACTAGAGTGAGTATGGAGCAGTATATTGGTGCGTGGAGGAGCAATATAAATCTAGAGCGGGCACGTGTGCTGACTGCGGAGCGGGCACACAGCCTGCCGACACCAGTGGGATCAGTTACACTTATTGTGAAAAGAGATACATACTTATACTTAACCGAGCGTATGGTGCTTCAAACTTCAAAATAATAAATCATTTATTCTCTATTAAAACATAATATAACAATATGCTTGTTAAGATGGAGGCCAGTGCATCGGGCGGCTGAAGAACCTTCACACTAAAGTTTATGTTATGCAGCAAAAGTTTCCCTCATTCTCACACAGAATATGCTAGAACGGCCCCTGCGCGACGATCCATAACTTATCATCGCTATAGCCGAAACCCAAGATACCGATATCTTCTGCAGTGCCGGCACTAACATTGTGTGCGCTTTCTACTCTTTACACCTAAAATTGTTAGCGCTTTGGTGCCATAACTGTTCTGACTATTTTATTGGATTTATGAATGATGAAGAGTAAATATTCACGTTAATTATGAAGGTAAGTAAATACATCAAAAGATATCATAAGGTTAATTTATATACTACAACTTATTTTTACAAAGTTAAAGCTACTTGGAAGAGTTTTAATATAACAATGCTTCTTCTTCTTCCACTATTTAAATAAAAAACTTTACGAAATGTCTCATTCTTTGCAGCTACATATATATCAATAGTTGTACCGAGTCCCTTCAGTGGGTACGTTTAGTAAGCTTCTTATGTTTTATGCAAGTTGATTGCGAGTGTTCCTACTGGCTCGTTTCCACTGTGCGTGTGGTTGATTCCGTCGGCCGGTGAGCAGAATATGTCGCCGGAGCTCTCCCTATATCCTATATCTGTGAGAGCACTGACAGCGACTCGCGGCACTTCACTCAGCTATACACATAGAAGCCAGTGTTATATTACTGTTGTAAATATTCTAGAACATACCGGCTCTTGGGGATATTCTAGATATACACTATCACTACCATTGGGTCTTGATACACCTTATTCAGATGAGCCAAGTAACGTCCGTAGATAAGCATCTTCGTTGGCTCCGTATGGAAATGTAACTTGTTTTTTGTGCTTTAAAAATAAGTATAGTAAACTAAAAATAAATATAGAAGAGTCTACAAGTGCCCAATAAACATCACGTCGTCTTTGCACACACTCAGGGCTTCCTCGTTGCGAAGTTTTTTCAATTTGATTGATACTAAGATATAACGACCTCGTTGGCGTAAAGGTTACCATGCCGGTCTGCTAATCAGAAGGTTCCGGGTTCGATTCCCGGCTCGTTCAACATCTTTGTGCTTAACTAAAATTTGTTGGCTGTGGGTCTGGGTGTTAAATATGTAGTATATCAGTTGTGTTAGCAACCATAATACGAGCTAGAAATGGTTCAGTATGGGGCTAACCAGCCGTGTGTTAATGTGTCAAAAAAAATTTATTATAGATAGATATAGGACATAATCTAAGCCGCTGGCCACGTGTGGGTTGGCGGATAATATCTTCGGATTTAGTGCTCCTCGGAGCGTGGGGTGGTTCCTCGTGTTTTCCTTTACTGGGATAAAATTATGTTTGTGTATATTTATCAAGTGTTAGGTTATGTTCCTTTTCAGAGACTTCCTTTAGGCTTTTATGCAAAAAAATACTGAGTCAGTTTGTGTGTATTTAAGACTACGGTTTTACTTGATAATTGATTTACTCGAGTCACTATATTTTTTCTCAAAAAAAAGTTACTCATTATTTTTCTGTGTACTATAATATTTCCCTTATTACGCCTATCTCCTTATTCCCGAGAGAGAACATGAACAGCTTACTAAGCTCAGTATCGCATCGTAAGGGAACTTCCCTTATTGCGAATATAAAAAGTTTTCTTGTTCGACTTTATGGTTGTATCGCTGTTTGCCAAATTAAATTAAGGCATTGTTTCATCGAATTGTTTGTTCTCTCCGGAATGAGATGTCGAACGTGCTCCGCCCTAATACAGGAGCATTTTGTTATTTTATTTTAATATCCTAGTAATGAAAACGAAAAGAAGTACATATTTGTAAGTGTGTATGTTTGCTACACGTGCAAACAGCTGAACCGAATCGCACAGGATTTAGTGTAAAGAACTCTTAGATATGAGTTTTACTTTTTGATTAACATACGGGCTGCTTTTTATCAAGGATCAATTTGTGCGGTGATAGATTTTGTAGTGCTCGCCTGGCTAGCAACCGCCCTCAAGTTGAAAAATCTGTCGCTCGTTTGCAAAGCATTATTAGGTTTACCGCGGGTAATCCGCGTCTAAGAGTACAAAAAGCCTTTTACGAATCTGGTTTTCTAATTTCGGTTTTCTTAAAGTCTAAAGGGTAGCAAATCGTGTTCGTTTTCTACTAATTTCATTTGAAATCCATATTGGCAGCTGTAAGAAACGTGACATGACAAGTCCATTTTAGATCTATTCTGATGAAACATAGCTTACACTAGTAGTGAGTGTTTAACCTATCAATCAAAAAACTATATCAAAATTGGTTCATATGTCAGGGCTACGACGCCACAGACAGACACACATATACATAGATATGTCAAACTTATAACACCCCCTCGCTTACCTATCGTCAGGGGTAAATAATAGGTACTCCAATAATATCGGTACAACAAGCACCATCAATGCAAGCACCTATCTACTGTATATATACTGTATGTATATATATACCGGGTGGGCGGTGGAGTGTTGATGTATTTGTAGCACATTGTCCGCGCTTTATTGTCCGAGAGATGTCCATTATGATAGCCGAGTCTCTATTTACGACACCACTCGTGAGCTCTTTCAGGGTTAACTCGTGCTACTGAACAAAATATTCAAAAGTACGAGTACTTGCCTTGCATGACTAAATGGGAGCGAGAAAGTGAATTCAAATTCACGTAAAATGCGTGAGGCAATTGAAATTGATCGCCATCCCAATTTCAGGACCGGTTTCCAAGAAGGCGCTGAAGTCCAACCGACTTTGGCGCCTTCTTGGAAACCGGTCCTGAACTCTGTGAGCCACTCCAATGTAACAGATCCAATGCAGGACACAGTCAGCGTGGTGTGTGCGGATCCGAGCATACTCTCATCATCATCATCCAGCGACGAGGAAGAGTTAACATCTATCCAGCCGGCGGTATCTGCGCGAGAGCAGAGAGCTGTAGCGCGGGCGGCGCGGGCTGAGGCGCGGGCGCGGGGTGCGATGGCCGCCAGTGCGCGCGCGGATCTTGTCGGCGGCGGTCCGTGTAACACTCGCCCCTGAAGATGGTGCTCGGAAAGCACCGAAACTTTTGGACTCATTCACACTTTTAATAATAACGTAAGTGTGACCGTTTTCTACGCGGAAATATTAAGATGCCTTACGTGAACAGTTTACAATGTTTCATTCAAACTCAATTTCGTTTACTCCTCAACTTGAAGCATTACAGGAACAGTCTCTTGCGCTACGTTTTTAAAATTAACACTATTACACATAACGTTTAAAAGTTAGTTTCCTATTATACGAGATAACTAACTATCAAAAGTTATTGTTCTGTTCAATATGATCTGAATAGTTAACATGTTTTTTAACTAGACGGTGCCACTTGAGAGTTGACATGAAAAATCGGTACGACAAATCATTTAGACCGTGTAAAGTATATTTTAGTAATATCTTATTCACGTCAGAACAGTCTCATACAGTTAGTTATCTTTATGTTCTTTTTGTTGGGGTAAGGATATTTAATTTTGTCACTTTCTTAGAGTTTCACATCATTCTGTCCATCAATTAATGAACAAAATCAATATGGTGAACAAATCTCAGAAAACAAATATTTCTGCCAAGTTTTGTTTCAACTTGCTAAAGCATTTTAAAGCTTATCGGTTTTTGACATGTTTCAGATTTATATAATCTTAATTAACGAATGGTGACAACTGCTGCAAGGTTACAGATAAAACCAATTATAACTTTCAACCCAAATTTTCGCAGTAAAAATCAGGACGATCGGTTCAAAGTTTTAGTTATCAATTATGTTAAGTAATCAACCCATTTAAACATTGTTTTAAAATTATAGTTTGATATGAATGTTCTATACACATTTAATTAAATATGTCGCCTGTTGTTCTTGTAAAAAAGAAACAACTTCTCTTCGTTTCTTTTAAGCTATTTTGATACTTATATACTTCAATCGTTTATCTTAACTTTAATTATATAAATAAAGGTTAAAAGAGATGAAAATAAATTAATACGGCCTCAAACATTTATATATCTTTTCGAGCGTGTGCTGTAAATGTATTAACTGGCTACATATTAAACAGAGGCGTATTTATTTATTAACTATAATATACCAAACTCCTTTAAGAAAAGTCAAAATGAATCCGTTGCGTGGTGTTGTAGCCTTGTACAGAACAGTGTATGGAGAGCGGCGACACAGCGGTGCTGATACACAAGACGACACTACAACACGGCAAAGGATATTAATACCATCCAGCTTCTATGTTATTGCTCATTCAAATTTACTTGATAGTTAATATTATATTATTTTATTATTTATTATTTTTTGACACATTCCACACACGGCTGGTTAACCCCATACTGAACCATTTCTAGTTCGTGTTATGGTAGCTAACACAGCTGATATACTACATATACATACATACATATTTTATATAGATAGATACATATTAACACCCAGACCCACAGCCAACAAATTTAGTTAAGCACAAAGATGTTGACCGGGCCGGGAATCGAACCCGGAACCTTCTGATTTGCAGACCGGCATGGTAACCTTTACGCCAACGAGGTCGTCAAATATAAGAGAAGACATATACGGTCTTAGAGAAAATTACATTACGGTCAGTTGAACTACGCTTTGTTAAATTTAGGTTACATTATTTGGCACAATCATCTTTATCAGAAGTAGCTCGGGAGTCAAAACTAGTCCATAGCTGTCATTGAACTATATTACTTGCGTACTTAGTTGTAATACCTCAGTGATAGCTGTCTGTTCCTTATTCATATAAGGTTACTCTCACATTGTCTTACATTTGCTAAAATAATAAAGCCTATTTAAATAAACCATTGATAATTGCTTCACAGGTATAAAATAACTATTTAAATCACTCATTTGATGCCCATTTCACTCAGCGTTCAATCAAAAAAAAATGATATATGTATACAGGAGCTATGACTATCAAGATATACATATAAACTACATTTCGCCTGAGGTTCATGAAAAGCTCAAAAATAAAATAATGCGAACCAAAATATTCAACCAAAAACTGAGCCAAATTAAATTCAGTCAAAGTGAATGTATCCTTCCATCATAATATTCTCAATAGAGAAAAGAAATATGAGTTTATTTATTTCATCACTTCGGAACAATATAGGATGAAATTGAATCCAGGGATTAATCGCTAAGCTCACTTAGATACAAATATTTTTTGGAATAATGTTCCGGTGGAAAATATCCCCCCGGGACGGTTTATGGTGGATTGGTGAGTCGAGCTTGTGATTCTTCATGATCTTATTTATGACTGAAAGTCGTTTTACTCGTGCAAGCTACTAAGTCTATAGAAGCGTTCTGTTTGCACAAAGTTTCTAGCAAATGCTTTATAAACAGTAGACAAGTTTGTTGCTTTTCTCTTCCTTAGAATTTCTTACCGAAAGACACAAATACATGCTCAAACTCAAAAAAGACTTTCAAATTGTTTATTGTTACGTCTTGCCGCGGTGATCGAACACTGGACCTCGGCAGATAGGCTAACCATCTGGCTACCGAAGAAGACAACGTTCTGCAATATTTTTGCAAATAAAATCACAGTAACGTGATAACGATCTTTCCGACTTTACATAAATTTGGATCCTGAAATTTAACAAAACATCGATAAGCATTTAAATGACTCTTTCAAAGCCCAATTAAATTTCCATTGTGTTTGAAGTAGAATGAATATTTCCAACAAAATAGGTAAGTATCGAATAAAAGCCGTCCGAGAATCGAATCTTGATAGAACAACAAAGCCTCCGCGATCGCTGATCAGTTTGTGTTAGCATTTCAAATTATCGTGCGCCATTGTTTTATTTTCAATTTGTATTTTATAAATAATCTGGAGCGGGTCTTTTGTAAAACAATACAATGCCTTATGAGAAACAAACAACCTGTAAGTTATTTGTTTAAAAATAGGATGATTTTGATATTACTTTCAATAATTATTCAGATCCTAAGTGATATTTTTTCATCAGAAACTAAATATAAGCATTCTACTGTTGAAGCATTCATTCTTTGAAAGCAATAATCCCCCGGCCTCTGTGCAGCGTCTTCCCGTTTTAATCGTACCGCTTTCAACATTAATTGTGAACTGTTCAGTATTTCGCAACTTGCTTTTTGTGTCGCTTTTATGCGAGACAAAAATATAAATATTCAAGTAATGATAAACTATCACAGTAATATTATAAAATATTGAAATAGTAAAGAACATCTGACAGGCAACTTATCAAATAATTTTAATGTAAAACAAATATCGTACGTTAGTAAGTGTGTGAAAATACAGATAATATATGTATCTATCTATATCATTTTATAGTATTAAAAAATCTTTGCTCACTCTCGACTCTTTTTTTATCTTTTATCTTACGTTGACTGTGTGGTACCTAATACATTTAAAGTTAAAACTTAGAACTAGAGACAGAAAAAATTAAACTAATTGTAATTTCCATTGAGCAACTTAAATAAATATTCCTCATTACACCAAATTTTTTAACCAACAATCTTTCAAAAAGGCGATTTATTTTTTTGGTCCCATAACCCAGCCCCCGTCTCCTGTCAAAATAAATGACTAGGAGTGCACATCTCGCGCCCAGTCCGGCCCACACGCGCTCATGTACTTACAGCCGCTACAGGCAGCTCACGTCGCACCGCAGTGAGAGGCGGCGCGACGCGACGCGATAAAATAACACTTATCAGCAGTAAAGGTTAAAAAAAAACTCAAATTAAAAAAATAATGCGTCTTCGTCTAATCTTGAACTTGAGTCATAATGTATTGTACTAATCCAGCCCTTCCATTTAATACTCATAACGAGGGAGTTGTGAAAAATATGCATTTCCTCCATTTTGTGGCGGCGGTCGTCTTGGACTGATTTTAAACACATAGTTTAATAATACTCACCTTTTGAATAAAACAAAAATCTCATCAAAAGTACCCATCGGCTCCACCTCTATACATATCTAATCCTCGCGCAAAACAACACAGCTCACTGAATATAGCTATCAAATAAAAAGGACTGGATGAATAGAATACGATACATTTTAATAAACTCCAAATCCAACATGGCGGCCATCATATTCGTTAATTATGATATTGTTTTTTTAAACGTTAATTTGCTTTGATTTTTGTCACTTGATGCCTTTACGCATCGCGTCGCGTAGCTTTCAATGCACAAGGTTTAGTAGGAAGGTCGCGGTGGGGAGTGCCCGCGGGAGATGTTACGTGCCGCGCGTTTTAAACATCTACCTATAACCTGAGTAATACATTGACGAGGCAACGCGCGTTAACATTGAAAAGGATTGAACCACTAACCAATATAATTATGGTAATCATTTCTCTGTAACTTGGGTTAGTTTCATACACCAACAAAAACTGCGGTGGTCATTTTATTAGCAATACTTGTACATGAAATGTTTTCACATTTGATTCTTGCTAAAATCATTTATTAATGTATTTTATAATGTCTATTAATATAACAATACAAAAAAAAAACAATTTATGAGTCAGTTAGCTAGTAATCAAAAAAGTGTAAAATAAGCGAAACAGCTAATATCGAATAAATGTAAATAATAATTTTACATTCAACATTTTTTCAATAAACTGATAGCGATTTAAAAAAAAATAACATTAACAAATAATAAAATATTGAACTTTTTTTCTGCCTGCCTTCTGTCAAAAGTAGCCAATGAGTTCAAATATCATTGTAATCAGTTTGGAAGCAGTGCATGTAAATTTCCAACTTATTTTTTCCTTAACCGATTTAGACGAAACAAAGTATTGACAGCGCCCTAGTTATATATACTCTTCTTGACTCGCTTTCTATCAGTTTAAAAAAGTGATAGTAAGCGAAGCAAGAAAAGAAGAAAAAATTACAGATACTATTTTTTTCAGTGTTATTATACCTTCGTTTGGGCATTGTTATTACCCCTATTCTTATAAGCGTCGAGATGGTACAAAGATGTTTTCAGCCAACTTTTGGAAGCGATTAAAGTGACGTGAATCCTGCTCGACCCTCAACCTTCAGAGCTTGTTGGGCCCTTTTCATTTATTATTACATCGACATAAGGTCAAAGGGAACTTTGTACTCGTTCTGTTCGCTCGTTTATGAAATTATGGAAGCCTATTTTGGAACTACTTAGTTAATAACGTTTGAAACCCTGACAGGTTCATTTTGAGAGAAATTACTGAGGTTTAGTAAGGAGATTAGGAGAGGAAAATGGAGATTGATTTAATATTGTTTTCATCATCATCATCATTTTCAGCCATCTATCTCCCAAATGCTGAGCATAAGCCTCGGTTTGTGTACGCCATTCGTCTCACTTGTTTTTTTTCTTCCATGTGACTGACCGCTTTATCTTCGCGTCAGAGATCTGTTCATTTGGTTATTCTTCTTCTTTGCCTTGACTTTTCCCTCCATGTGGGGTCGGCACATCACGTTTTTAACTTCCACGCTCTTCTGTCAGCCGCCATATTTACATTCACTCCTTCTAAATAACTTATTGACTCAGGCGTTACTTTGCGGAAATCCATTGTAAAAAAAGATGACAAAATTAAATATTTAGCGTACTTCCGCTGTGATCCGAAATCCAAATTAAGACAAGTAAAGGAAAAATCAACTAAGATCAATTCACCAAGCTTAATTAACTAAGATTAATTAACTAAGATCAATTAACTAAGATCAATTAACTAAGATTAATTAACTAAGATTAACGTTACCTATCACAATTTTTTTTTTTTTTTTTACACATTCACACACGGCTGGTTAGCCCCATACTGAACCATTTCTAGCTCGTATTATGGTTGCTAACACAACTGATATACTACATATACATACATACATATTATATAAATACATATTTAACACCCAGACCCACAGCCAACATATTTAGTTAAGCACAAAGATGTTGACCGGGCCGGGAATCGAACCCGGGACCTTCTGATTAGCAGACCGGCATGGTAACCTTTACGCTAACGAGGTCGTCAAATTTCGGAAGTTCTTAACTCTACACGTGTTTCGCTTAACCACAAGGCATCATCAGGAGATGCTGACTCTTCGAACGACAAGTCGAGAGTGAGTCTCTCGACTTGTCATCGACTTGGTTAATTGATCTTAGTTGATTTTTCCTTTACTTGTCTTAATTTGGATTTCGGATCACAGCGGAAGTACACTAAATATTTAATTTTGTCATCTATTCACTCCTTCTTCTTTCATATTCTTTTTCAGACAATTCATCCACATTTTCTTAGGTTGATCTCTACTTCCACTACCTTGTACAATCATATTCATAATTCTACTTCTTCCTAATATGCATTTGACACAACATATATGCAGATGACATAAATTCTCAACATGGTCTTTCGACAGCTTATGTTATCCTTAAACATTACTAATACTAATTCTAATTGTATCTCACAATTGTCGTAGCTACAGGAAGGCACGAACAGAAACTTTTCCTCATTTTTCATGTGGCTCACAATAAGCGGTGAACCCGTTCCTATCTCATGCCAATTACATACATAAATAATAGATGAAAGCGTTATTGTTGCCGTCACAGCCTCCACCCCGCCGGGGCTAGATTATACTCTAGGTCACACCAACGCGGCCCCGCGCGCCCCCGTGCGGTGACACGGTGACCGACCTACCTATACACTCATATATGTGAAGCATCACACTTCATCTTCGTATGAGCTAAGTGGCCAAGCTCTGGTGTCGAGAGTTTTCAAGTCGCACAAAAGCCTGACTGACTTGGGATATCGACTACTTGTGCCATGAGTAACTGCTCGGACTAGCGATGCGCGACTGTGAATGATTCCAGTCGAATTATTCGACTATACAAATCATTCGACTCATTCGAATGATCTCCGAAAATTAGTTACTTACAACTTTGAATGACGCAATTCGACGGCGGTGGCGCTAGGGAGCGGCGCGGGAGTCCGGCGATGATTCATTCATATTTCATTCATTTGAAACTAACAAGTGACATTGACAAGATTCGCTAACAATCGAGTCAAAACACCATTAGTAACTAATTAGTAGTCATCATTCGATTATTAACATTACTATATTACTAATATTAAAGTCGAACGTGTATATTAGTAGTTGTAGATAATTCGACTGGTCAGATTATTCGCAGTCGCGCATCTCTAGCTGGTACCAACAATTTAATGTGTCACCCGACCCATGGTAGCGCTCATATGAAAATGCCCCTTTTTAAATGACAGTCTAGTGCCTTTTTTTAATGAAAACCCATTCAAAGACTATTGTGGAACCTTGATGATCGCGTCAGATCACCTTAGTCAGCACCGCGGCCGCGAGCTGGGCGCGCCGGTGTGCCCCAGGCTGGCAGGTGTCGCGGGGCGCGGGGCGCGGGGTGCGGGGGGGAGCGAGCACAATATCCGCGCGCTGGACAATGCCCCAAACGAACGGAACTAACTTCCGGTTCCGGGCGCGGCCCTTTGACCGCCATTGTTGCCTCATCGCTGCCCTCCGCCGCCTCATTATGCCCCCGACATCTCCCGCGCGAGTTAAATCCAAACCAATTTATATCGCGTCCGGTCGAAACACCGCTTAGCGGATTCTCGCCTCATTTCTGAAACATCGCCAAATTACACCGTTTCATTTTAAACTCTCGATGCGGCTTAAGTTTCGGTGTAAATGTTATTTAATTGTATGAAAGCGCGTCCCGTGAGAGCGGCGAGGCGAGGCGGGAATTAAATCATAATGCGGAACTCATATTAAACCCGCTTTCAATTCCGGTAAGATGTTAGAGGATCCGCGACGGAATTAAAAATAATTCGTGGAGATGAAAGCGGCGCATGTCGCGGCGGGCGGGGCCGGGGGACGGGGAGTTTAATTTAATCTCGCGACAAGCTGCACCATGTACCGGGCTATCGGGAGATTGCACAGCCTTCACACCTAAATCTTCTTCTTCTTCTTCTTCTTATGGTGCCTCCCCAACTAGTGAAGATTGGCAATCAGGTCTGCATATTTTATTTTGTCCATTCCCAAACGAAACCATTCAGCGGAGCTTATGATCCCGGTCCATTCTCGAATGTTTCGTTACCATGATTTTCTTCTGCGACCGACTGACCACCCCGCTGCTTCTTAACGTATGATGGCTGACATTATTTTCAAGATGAAAAATCTGTCGCCTGACAGCTAATCGTGTGTTTCAGCAGCGCTTGTGAGTACCAGTTAGTTATTCAGAGTTCACTCGCGTAGTTAACGCGCCCTGCTGGTTAAATGCCTAGATGTCAGCGAACTAGAATAAATTCTAGATTGCTGCTAGATGAACTGAGTAAAAAATACAGTGTAACGTACAACGTCACTCGATTTAACGACATTTAATTTAATTTAACTCTCTAAAGCGTCGAAATCATTTGGCTTTAGTTGGTTAAGCTTGTATTCCATACAACAATACATTCTCTCCATTTAACGACCACTATCTATAACGTCATAAAAAGCACAGTCCCTTCAGTGTCATTATATAGAGTTTACATAGTATTAGTAAAGTTTTAACGATGACTATGTTTCTTATTATACATGATTCTGTGTTTCTTGTTATTGAACAATGTTGTTATTCACTAAAAGCTTACAACACTAAGAAACACGCTCGTCGTAAAAACATATTAAAATACTTTACAAGAGATAAAAAGATTGAACATACAAATGTTATTAGAAATAACCAGTGAACTAAGAACTACTCTAGTTCAAATGTATACCTTTTTTCTTCTTCTTTATAGGTGTTCGACGACGCGGTCGTGGCAAAGCTGCCAAGCATGTAGTTGGTTAGAGCTTATAAACATTTAGCATTTTTTTTTAATCAAATATAATCCAAATTGCTTGCCTCTTGCAGTAGTTGGGATTACTCCTGGTGTATAACCGTGTAGAGCAGCTGTAATGGACGCAGCCATTCATAATAATATTCATGCGTCTCTCACGCTGATCCTTTGGCGTGATTTTTATGAAACTCTCAGTACTCGGAGAGGTCTCTTTGTTTGAGAGACATCGTATGGAAAGGACTGTGTTAGCAAACAGTGAATATAGCTCTCATTAAATATACACCAAACAATTGTAGAAATAATCGGAAACAGGCTCCATGGAGACCCAGCACGAGACGCAGTTTTTCCCACAACGTACAACATTTTTTTTTAAAACCTAGCGCTAAGTTAGCATGTACGTACACCTAAGTTTACCACAAATAAATTTATCTTTATCTTTAATCTCCATAACTAAGCATTCATAACAAGCGTACATTAATACTAAGCGTACATTACATTTCAAGCTAACAACCAATTCAAATAATTGTAGTAATTTACCGATATACACGACTTCTCGACGACGACGTCACAATTCTAAAAGCCTTAAGTACAAAGTTTTTGTTTCAGAGAATGTTAGTTTTAATAATACTAGTACGAGTATAATTCAGTGGAGTACACAGTAGGTAGATGAAACCAGCAGCGGAGCCCAGTCGGAACTCAGACACAGGCAGAAGAATAAATCCCCACAAAATGGAGAATAACTCGCTCTCTTCATTATTGATAATGGACGCGGAATTAAATCTATGTCCTCACACGAGGGACACGGACATCGCTGTAGAATATAAAAACACAGATGTAACACTAGGTACAGAAAATAATTATGATCCTAAGTAGGTGTTGCCCGGAGTGGATAATTATTGAGTGACAACCAAGAATTTTGACATGGTGTAACGACAGCTGCACAGCGACTAACAATAGGCGCGTTATTTGATCACAAAACATAATGTCTAAATGGATGATTTTCAGGACAAAAGCAAACTAATTTTTCTGTCAATTAGCGATTCTCCTCAGAAGACTTACACTAGATGCCATCGTTTCAATTTAATATCGTCAAATGACGTAAAATTTATGGAAGTGACGTAAATGATCGAAAAGCTCTGTCAACAGTCTACATCACTTTGATGATAACGAATTGAAGCGCTGGTAACTTGTGTAGGACCTCAAATTACAGTATCATATTTATTAACTCATAATATTATTTTATAATTTTGGTCAAAATATCTTATGCATAAACTTGGAGAGCGAAGTCATTTGTTTTAAACTTAGATATTGCACCTGCGACGGACACATTACATCGTCGCTCAACTTTTTAAAAACTTCCTCTTTACATCTTCATAATCTGTACGCTAAGAAACGACTGTTCACACACACATCCGTGTTATAATCGGATTATCTTTTTTGCCTCTGAATTTCATTAAATTCTAATTTGTATCAACGGGACGACTAAAAGTATCCGGCCATGTTAGCCTCAAAAATTAAAATATTAAATTAATTAGCCTCGCGCGCGAATGATTCGGTACTACTATTATAAATTACGGCAAAAAGTATATTGGTCACCATAATACATAGGTACAACCCCGCAAGGTCAATTAGAATCAAGGTTAGGGTCAGGTCAAGAACTGGGTAAGAATCAAAATCAGGGTTAAAGAAAAGGCAAACTTACTCGTCGATCAGGCTGGTATTGGAAGCAAATAAAAACCTTTTTTAACCGACTTCAAAAAGGAGGAGGTTATATATTCGACGTGTATTTTTTTTTTTTTTTTATGTATGTTCACCGATTTCTCAGCCATTTGTGGATCGATTCTCAAAATTCTTTTTTTAATTGAAAGAGTATGGTTCTGAATTGGTCCCATTGTCACCAAAACTGGTTCTGATGATGGACTCCTAGGGAAATCGAAGAAAAACCTAAAAAGTTAGGTTATTTTTACGCATGAAGAGAGATTCACGCTCGTTTGGCTGTACTGATATTCATGAAATTTGAGAAGAAAATGGGTAAGACTATGTGTTAACACATACGCTATTTTTTATCCCGAAAATAAATACTATTCCCGTGGGATGCACCAAATAACATATAAATCTTTTTAACTTCTTCACGCTCGAACGGTTGTACTGACATCGATGAAATTTGGAATGAAGATAGGTTAGACTATGTGTTTACACATAGGCTACTTTTTATCCCGAAAATAATTATTGTTCCCGTGGGATGCACCAAATAACACATGACACACTGATTTCGCTAAAATTTGATATGGGGGTAGACTAGACCTTGTATAACACGAAGGTTACTTTTTATCTTAAAAGTCATTGCTATTCCCGTGGGAAGCCCAAATAACTCTATAACCTATTTTACTTCTTCGCGCTCATACGGCAATACAGATTTCGCTCATAAAATTAGCAGCCTGGCTAACAAAAGTAATCTGACGCGAAAATCGAGGCTAAGCAACGGCCCATGCGGCCAGTCTTTGGATGGGTAACCATGCACAAGACTTCCATAAAAAATGTGATATTTTCATCTGGGCGTTACTGTGCTTCGGATAACACGTTAATTTGTTGGGCCTGGACCACTACTCTTAGTACAAGCAGGGGTCAAACTAAATCAGGGGCTTGAAAAACTCTCGACGCCAGAGCTTGGCCACTTGGGTCATACTTAGTGGAAGAAGGAACTGTAAAATTTGATATATTAATAGACAAGACCCTCGAACGGATAAGGAAAATATTTACGCGCTCGTTTCGCTAGGAGTTATCCCGCTTCGTTCGAATTTCCCCCAGGATGTTCTGGGCTTATGACACTCCAAATATTATATAATTGGTGCTGCTTTGGACTTCAAACGGTTCGAACAAATACGGTGAAAATTTTCGCGCTCGCTTCGCTCGCGCATTGCTCGCTTCGCTCGCATCCAGCTCGCTTCGCTCGCCCTTGGTCCTAGTACGTTTTGACACAACAAACATTATGTAATTTGTGCTGCTTTGGACTTCTTTATGCTCAAATGGTTTGAACAAATACGGTGAAAATTTTCGCGCTCGCTTCGCTCGCGCATTGCTCGCTTCGCTCGCCCTTGGTCCTAGTACGTTTTGACACAACAAACATTATGTAATTTGTGCTGCTTTGGACTTCTATATGCTCAAACGGTTCGAACAAATACGGTGAAAATTTTCGCGCTCGCTTCGCTCGCGCATAGCTCGCTTCGCTCGCATCCGGCTCGCTTCGCTCGCAATTGGTTCTTGTACGTTTTGACACAACAAACATTATGTAATTTGTGCTGCTTTGGACTTCTTTATGTTCAAACGGTTCGAACAAATACGGTGAAAATTTTCGCGCTCGCTTCGCTCGCAATTGGTTCTAATACGTTTTGACACAACAAACATTATGTAATTTGTGCTGCTTTGGACTTCTTTATGCTCAAATGGTTTGAACAAATACGGTGAAAATTTTCGCGCTCGCTTCGCTCGCGCATTGCTCGCTTCGCTCGCCCTTGGTCCTAGTACGTTTTGACACAACAAACATTATGTAATTTGTGCTGCTTTGGACTTCTATATGCTCAAACGGTTCGAACAAATACGGTGAAAATTTTCGCGCTCGCTTCGCTCGCGCATAGCTCGCTTCGCTCGCATCCGGCTCGCTTCGCTCGCAATTGGTTCTTGTACGTTTTGACACAACAAACATTATGTAATTTGTGCTGCTTTGGACTTCTTTATGTTCAAACGGTTCGAACAAATACGGTGAAAATTTTCGCGCTCGCTTCGCTCGCAATTGGTTCTAATACGTTTTGACACAACAAACATTATGTAATTTGTGCTGCTTTGGACTTCTTTATGCTCAAATGGTTTGAACAAATACGGTGAAAATTTTCGCGCTCGCTTCGCTCGCGCATTGCTCGCTTCGCTCGCATTCAGCTCGCTTCGCTCGCCCTTGGTCCTAGTACGTTTTGACACAACAAACATTATGTAATTTGTGCTGCTTTGGACTTCTATATACTAAAACGGTTCGAACAAATACGGTGAAAATTTTTGCGCTCGCTTCGCTCGCGCATAGCTCGCTTCGCTCGCATCCGGCTCGCTTCGCTCGCATCCGGCTCTTTTCGCTCGCACTTGGTTCTAGTACGTTTTGACACAACAAACATTATGTAATTTGTGCTGCTTTGGACTTCTTTATGCTCAAACGGTTGGAACAAATACGGTGAAAATTTTCGTGCTCGCTTCGCTCGCGCATAGCTCGCTTTGCTCGCATCCAGCTCGATTTGCTCCCAATTGGTTGCCTGCCTGGCACACGCCAATTTAATATCATTACCAACCACTAAAAATGTAAAAATAAAATTGTTTTAAAAAACAAACAACCGACTTCAAAAACACAACTAAAAAGAGAAAAATAATTTTAAGCCTAAATCAAATCAAAAATATATAAATAGAATAGGAGAGTTTATTTCATGTACTTATAAAAAACTATTTGCAATTTTTAGTAATCCTGTATTCTTGAAGTCGGTGCCATCTAATAAGAACAAATTAATGTTTGTTAAAAAAAACTATTTTCAATTGTCTTTCTTTGCTGGCACCGACTCCAAGAATACAGGATTAGTAAAAATTGCAAATAGTTTTTTATAAGTACATGAAATAAACTCTCCTATTCTATTTATATATTCTTGATTTGATTTAGGCTTAAAATTATTTTTCTCTTTTTAGTTGTGTTTTTGAAGTCGGTTGTTTGTTTTTTAAAACAATTTTATTCACTTGTATCTTTCTCTATGAATGGGCACTACTATTTTACTCGGCACAGCTCTTTCTGCTGCTTACAAGACAGTCTTGTCCTTTTTCATTTGAAGGTTATATTAGTATTTAATTATTATGTTCTGTTTTAAGTATATTTTTATTTTAGCGGCAACAAAAACACATCATTCGCTACAATAGCTCGTATGGGTGCGTAATCGCATGTGTTATCAATAAATGATTTGTAACTGTATTTGTATATAAAAAACTCTAAAATGTTTAACTATCTAACCTAGTAAGACACAAACAGACGGGTAGACAGCGGAGTCTTAGTAATAAGGCCAAAATCACGATTTTTATTTAATCTGTCCGCATATATTTATTTTTCTTTAAAACACTGAGTGTTTTAGAACCTCTTTAAATATTGTCTGAAGCAAACAGTTATCTCAAAGTTGTAGTAATAAAGTTAATTCATCTGTCGTGTCCCTCACACAAGTACAAAAAGTCTGTTGGAATGAAAACGTAACTTTGTTAACTTTACGGGAACAATTTACAACAATTTATTTTACAGCCACTCAATCAGTTTAGTGGGAGTTTGAGTTTTATGTTCGAGGACAGGATTGCTTTAGGTAACAAAACACTTTATTGATTTTTATAAGGCTGTGTCAGCGCCTGTAGCTCGGCTAACTAAGGTGATCTGACACGGTCACCGAGGTTAAGCAACGGTCGATGCGGATCGTCTTTATTTGGGGGACCATGCACAAGGCAGTTGTTTCAAAGGTGTCATTTTCATCATGGTGGGTCGGATGACACGTTAAATTATAGGTCCCGGCTATTAGTCTCAGTAGAAGCAGTCGTTTAAAGCACTATGTCTGATATTATCGTACATTGAGTCACTTGTGCCCTTCATTAAAATAGATTTCTTCAAAACAGCAAGAGAAAGCTACTTAATGTCCAGCGAGAGAAAACGCGCCGTCTCAACGTTTCCCGCGTAATTATCACTTATCATAAGTTACGGCCGACATAAATTTCCGCATTACTTCTACCCCAAATACAGGAGAGTGAACTCTCCGGCCGACCGGAGTATGCCGGCGATAGTATTCTAAAGCGGATTGAATTCAAAAGAGAAGTAGTCATTCACTTTATGGCTGATACACACCTTAGAAAATATGTATATGATTGGATGGTGAGGTAAGAAGGAAACGTGTAACGTGTGTAGCCTTTATGTAACACTAGCTGTGGCTCGCACTAATCCAGGACTTAAAGTAGGCTATGGGCTAATCGAGGCTCGGAGCTATCCAAAAGCTAGCCAAATTTAATTAATATTGCACGTGAAATGTTTGAGCGTGCAGAAGAATTAACATGTACCACACAGAAACACAAACTTTCACATTTAAAATATTAGTGGAAGATATACATAGAGATTACTAACGTACTATATTACAATGTGGAACGCTGTAGCGATATTCATAATTTGTTTTGTGTTCTATTTTGTGTTATTTTGTGTTCTATTTTATTCTAGTCTATAATATAAAAATAAGTCGGGTTTTCCATCCTGACGCTATAACTCCAGAACGCACGAACCGATTTCCACGGTACAGCATTCGTTGGAAAGGTCTCGGGCTCTGTGAGATTTGTAGCAAACAAATTTTTGGCGAAACGGAGATCGCCAGGTTTGCTAGTATTATTTAAAATTTATGTTTACTACATACACACTAAAATATTCTTTAAAACTGTTGAAAATTTGAATTTTCCCGTTCGACGCTGTCATTCCCTCTTAGATACAGTATATTTATCCTCTCTGGCGAGTAGCGCACCAGCCCCAGTCGGCGCGAGTGTCAAAATGTGTCGGTGAAGTTGAGAAATGGAGGCATCACTCAGCGAGCGATCGGATTACGGAACTAGCGCCACTTACTGCCTTCGGAGGCTTTACCTGCCATCGCGACGGGGGCGCTACTTAGCGGTAACGGAGGGTACGGTATATAGGATATATAGGGCACATATAGGAAAGGAAATGGAGAAAAGGTCAGATTGGAAGTAGATAGTATCTTTGCAAATGAAGGCTGTGGACATGTAAAGTGTATATTGGGCGATAAGATAAGGAATGCGCCACTTGTTCTTTCGTATTTACTCTCGAAACGAATAAAACCCGCGGCCCTAGGCGTGTGCCGGGATCACGAGCTTCATGTTTGAACTTATTCAGTGACTGTATCTTTGAATATGTGTACATTCTTATTGTTCCGTAATGTATGCGTTATCGTAATAATATCTTTGTATATGTATTAAAAAGAGGTTTTGCATTGTTCAGAAGTTACTTTGTAAGTTATGGGAGATAGTTGCTTGTATATATAAATTCGATAAGATATGTACATATTACTTGTAAATCTGGGTGTAACTAATAAACGTAAACTTTGTGAGAGGAATCTTGTCTCGTAACACAGTCTAACGACTAGAACGAGACCAGAAGCTTCGTTATTATTATTGTGTATGAAACAACACCATGGTATAGAGTGAAACGCAAACATATTATATTGAATACTGTGTGATCAAGCAAAACAATTCAAGTGTCAAAAAAGTTTCTCCATAGTAACACACACTCCAAGAAAATACCACTTAGGTACTCGTAAACTGATATTCAGAATCCATACAAAATGTTGGTAAAACGTACTGTTAATTTGTAGTTTCGGGTGCTAACCTTTCATAGCAGCGAGAGAGTAATCAGAGCGGAACACAACACAATCCGAGGCGCGCGACGCATCGGGAAACAATTGCCGGCGACATGGAGCGGGACGCCGACAAAGCGACAAAAGGGAGAAATAAAGAAAAACTGCCGAAAATACTCGTAAAGCGGCGCTCCCAGCTGGCACAGTGACAACAGCGCGGGGAGTGGGGCTCGTTCCCTCTCGAGCACTCCGGGCGAGAGCTGGCGGGGAAACTGTATCCACCGGGGGACTCGCGGGGCTCTTTCATAGTGCGCTCACACACGATGTTAATTGTCATTGTGTTCATTTGGCAAGTATAACGTTTTAGAATATACTCCTAGTATGCGATGTATTTTAATAAAAGTGCCTAATTAATTGCGTTTACGATTAATTGAAGTACCAATGAACAGAACTGTGTAAATGACCAGCCACATTTCACTTAAATTAATCAATTTCTAGCTTGTATTAACAATACCTTAGCTATTTTACAGCGAATAAAAACATTGTTTATTTACATTGTTATTTGGTCTACATTGTTTATATTATTCAAAACTAAAATCTAATTAAGTTTTAAATGACTAGACTAGATATGAGATAGTCGCTAGCCAATATTATATCGGTGTGCAGTGCGGATATGGCGGCGGCAGTAAGAGCGGCGGTCGAGAGAAGCACCCTTGAGGCACTCCTCAAACCGGACTCTGTAGTTATTGCGGACTCCAGCTTACTTTCATTCTTTATCTTTAGTGGGAGATTTATTATTGTTATGGCTGACACTAATATAACAGTAAAATTGTTATAATATCGCGAAAAAAGTATTTTTTCGTATGTTTTCTTTAAGGTTTTATTTTTATAAGAAATGGACTCAACCAAAATATTGTAATTTCACATAAACACTGAGTACATGCTAGCTCGTATAGATAGGTAGATGAACTCTATATATATCTAGCATTCTACCACCCACGGTGTGTATTAAAATAATTCGTTCCGGCAGCTTCCTAGAGAGCCAGTAAACCCAAACTAGGCATACTCCACCTTCGGCGAAAGTGTCACTTACTCGTATGGTTAAACCTTGCTGGTCAAATGACTAGCTGTATAAAGCAAAAATATTTAAAACGGGTGCTACAGCACCCGTGCCGGTAGAAGTCTGCCGATATCCGTTAGTAACAGCCGCGGCCCATTCAACAAATTACAAAAAAAGTATTCCATAACAAGCACGAGTGCAGCACACACGCGGCATACCGAGGTGGACAATGTCAGCATAGCGCGCCGCGTGAGGCATGTCCGGGACACCCCCGCCCGCCCCGCGCCCGTCGCCCGCCGCCACCCGCGCTGTAATCAACACCTCATTCAACTTCATTACTTATATTTCACACTTTACAACCTGCACTACATTAAGTCGGATGCTTTCGTTAACAAAAAAAACTTCAAAAACGTGCTGAGTTTAAGTCCTGCAAGGCATTCGATCCCTACCAATGAGCTTGAGCTTCCGGTGAAACAATTGTGAAAAAACTATATATGTAGGTACATGGTGGTAGAATATTTTCTAGTGCTCGCCTGGTTAGCTACCGTTTAAGTAAAAAATCTGCCCTCAAGCTTTGAAGGGTAGTTTTAGTGCGTCTACGCCAGTGATTCTAGTTCGCTGCAACTTTCGTTCTAAGACTTTTAGAGACTTGCGCTTCTATTTCATACATAACTTTTTCAATGCGCAGCAAAATGAGTTAAGATTATTATGTGAAACTTCAAATCCCATAAGAAAGCAATAGTTGTATGTCTAAACTAAACAAAAGTTGAACACTGCTAGTCACTGTTATATTTGGTGTTAGTTATCGGTGAACTGGTATAAAAAATATAATTTAACAATGTATACGATTTTAACAATCTGTATGTGAAATATTTTCAGCAAATATGTATGTATACGTCGGGTGTAGTATTAATAGGTACATTGAAAGTAAAATTATAATATTCAGTTTTCGCCAATGCTCAGCTTAAAAATCATTAAAAATAACGGATTACAAGTGTAAATGTTACAATCACACATCATCCATAAACATGCAGTTAATTTGGAAACAAAATACAACAGTAGATTCTCGCGAGAGCAGAATGTTCCCGTTAACAAAGTATTTTGGAACGCAGCACACGTTTTGTCGTAAATAAATTATAATCAACGCGCTCGAATGTTATTTACGGTGTCAAACTGTATCCACCGCGGCTCGGCCGAGCCGGGCCTGTAATCCGGTACTCGGATATTCCGGAACATGTAAATCAATCCGGACAAATTGCTCGCCGAGAGCGGAGCGAGACTTCCCGCCGACACGATACAACCACGCCGGAATAAAATGCTACGTTAATACTTTCTCACTGGCTTGTCAAATACTTCACGCACAAGCAATATACTTACATATAAGCTCAAGTTTATTTTTTTAAGGCCATGCGTGTATCTCGTATCTCATGAGTATATATGTTTTAAATTATGTATAAGTTTTTTTTATATTCTACAGATGACATAATGATATTCAACTTTAGCAAAATAGTATTAGAAACATTTCTTAGCACTACTTACATTCAACTACTCAAAAATTTTATACTAATAGGAAGAGTATCGCACGAGCATTTAATGCCACCAAGATAAAGTAGCAATTCCAAATAAGTGCTACCGGTGGAAATATTTCACGAGGTGAGGCCTCGCAGCCACTAACTATAAAGTGGTAACAAAGAGCTCTCGTGCCGTAAGAGTCGTCTGACTCCGACAAGGGTGTAAAATAACCGGTTGTTTGGAGAACAGTCCCGCGTTTGCATTTTTGAGGTTGCTTTTACGATTTGAATTAATTTGCACGAGGTGACGAATGAATATGCTTTCAGGCTTCGCGGGAATAAAGAGTAACTCGGGCTACGTGAGAGAAATTAATAAATGGGGCCTTTCGGTGAAAGCGGAGGCTTTCGGGGCTCGTGATGGATTATGGTATACTGCGCGGCGCCATTAGATAATGAAGTCGCTTGATTACTGGTGTCCTCGCGGGGAGGCCATTTGGTTCGCAACACCCGGGGGATACCTTTTTGGTAAAAGGTTTTATTTTAAACATTAATTTTAAATTATTTTGTGTACATTGCGTATACCAAACGGGTAGTACTCGCTACTTTCCTGAAGAAGCCGACCAATCGTAGGTCAACGTTAAAGTTAATATTTGCGTAGCATTCATTTACATACGACTTATCTATGTTTGAAAATAAAAGTGTTGTGAGAAGCATGCATACAAACATATATTTAATTTTAATCTTTACAAACAAAAGTTAAAATTATCGTAATGCAGCGTTACACGTAGTTCTAATCTTGGAATAATTTCGTAGTTATAATCTTAGAAGCTTTGATGTAGTTTTTATTTGCTATAGAAATTGCATGAATTTTAGTCTATTCTCTATGATTATCTATTTAGTTTCCGGGTGAAGACGGTTAGCTGTGCTTTTTGAGGTCAAGTTTTCATCTTTTTTTTAACGCGTTTGCAAATATTTAATATAATTTAAAATATCGGCTTGAAACGAGATAATAAAGCTCGCTGAAAGAGTTTCCGGTACATTCAATACATTTTGTTAAATTAACGTTTCTTTTGTGTGGCCTCGGTGATGGTGGATGGAGTCAGGGTAAACCACTCTGTACATTCTGTGCTATGTACAGAGGGTGTGTAGAATTTTATTTTCCAATATTTTACATATAATACTCTACCAAATTTTTTACAATATAATACTCTACCAAATTAATCAGAATCTAAAGCTATTTCTTTACCATTTGAAACATTATCACTCTTGGTAAGTTATACTACATTGTTATATCGCTACAAATAATTACAATGGCACAATTAAATCTTAAAACTAGTCTGATCTGATTTGTATGCATAAAATTCAACAAAAAGGCTCTTAAATTTTTCCTTTTAATATATTTACAAAAAAAAACTCGTTTGACAACTATTATGCCAAAATAAAATTAAAAACTACTATTTACTACTATTTCTACAAATTAATCATATTATAGTAAAACCACTGATCTCTACTGAAAACAAACAATGCTGTTTTACTGAACTGATAAATGTGACACTCTACTCGTATATAATCGGAGTTACAAACCAATATATAATTCCTGTGTATTGTGTCACAGGTTATCAGTGAGCAGTGGAGCGGTTTGCATTTAAACTTGTCAAAAATTAACCAAACCATGCACAGAGTCCCGCCCCGCAGCGGGACGGCGCCAGGGCTTTCATTAAGGGGGATCTGATAGCAATTTAAATGTATTAATTTTGTGAATTCATTTAACATAATTACATTAGTACACATACATTAGTACTCAACTAATTTCATAAACAATTATAAAATGTGAAGTAAATGTTTAACAAACAGCATGCATTTAATTATACAAACAAGCAGGGAATACACATATGTATTTGCAAGCTATTTGTACATAATAGCTGATATTAAAATATTATTTTGAAATTTATTTGCGCTCAATCGGATAATATACGTATTTTTTGTAATCTTATATATAAAATTTCCGTGTCACAGTGTTTGTTACCGTACTCCTCCGAAACGGCTTGACCGATTTTTTCCAAATTTTATATGCGTATTCAGTAGGTCTGAGAATCGGCTACTGTATTTAGAAATAATTATTAAGGCAAAACAACGTTTGCCGGGTCAGCTAGTAGATTTATAAATCCTTAATAACTAATACTTTTTAGGAGACTGTAATTTTACAATGCACTCTCTATGTCAGTTCATTTGCGTTAGAGTTAGAGTTAACCTCTATTGTTGTATGTTATGCAGTGATTACGATATTGACTCTTAACGCTACGATCAAATTAAAAATTGTTGCTCATCTGAAAATAGTATTTTGTTAAAGGAGCAGCTTTTTACCCCCTTCAAAAATCTGAATACATCCACCAGAATGAAGTGATCATGCGAGCGAGTGCCTCCATTAATAATGATCTGTATAAAACGGCATTTAATTAGCAATCAACATGAGTAGTGTATTCCGCGTGAAGTTGAGCGCAGCCCGCGGTGATCGTGACTAATTGCTTTCTATCACACTTACTTGCTAATTAGCGCGATTAATGACATGAGGATGTTTTCTGATCTAACATATAAGTTTTTTATTATTATTTCCTGGTTTTCTAAATGTAATATAATAATAAGTGTAAATGTAATATAAAGTAAGTGATGTAATATAATAATTAAATTCTACATTATCAGTAGTGACCTTAAAAGTACGTCGCAAAGATAGCATATTGTAACTTATGATGTACGTAGTAGTTTAATCACAGGAAGGAATTAACCTCCATGACAGTTCAGTCTTTTTCTCAGTTAATTTATATCTCTAATATGTGGGGTTTACGCTCGAACATATGATTTTTGAAATATTGTGACGGGTAAATTAATGTAGATACGTAGATATATATTATAAAAAAATACTTTTTGAATTTTGAATGCTGGCAGTTAGTTGTTGACCGAGCGAAACATCTCGGCATTAAATACATTACCTTCGTCTCTCCGTCTGTTAGTGAGTATGTTCGTATGTTGGTACTCGCGTATAGGCAGTTGGTACCACTGGAACACATCGCTTGCTTGGCAACAGATTTTCAACAAAAATGTAAAACTATTACAACTTTTTAGCTTGATTATAAAGACTAGCGGTCACCCATCCAAATGAAAAGACAAGGCTAGTTGGCAAACTTAGCTGGGAAGCGGTGCAAGTTTGTAGAGGCAATCAATTTACGAGATTAAAACATAGTCTGGTAACACTGGGGGAGGTAGGGGGGGGGGGGATTGGATAGAGAGCATAAACTTTCATTTATATAATTTAGTGCTCCCCGGTGGTACTACAATTTGTTTCGCTCTGACAAGGAATAGATTATCCTTTATTATTAGGATTCAACAGCTGGGATCTAGAATTTACCAACGCAGTGCCTAGATATAAATACATGGTCACCCTACAAAAGACTGCCTCATTGTCTATTGCTTAATTAAAATGATCGCTTCAGATCACCTTAGTTGGTTAGCTACAAATGCTTTGACTACTAAACCTAGGAATGTGAATGCAATGTGTATCAAAATCTATAACCACACACGCTGTACATTGTTACAATCACATAAAGTAAAATCCAAATTGTGAATCTATGAGAGTTCAGTCCAATTTGATCACTAACATTAATCAGCGCCAATGTGCCGTACTAGATGGCGCTATTACCTAAATTAACACACGGATACGGTTTACTCTTAGTAATATTTGAATATTTTTGCTATTTTTTATTTAAATGAACAGCATTTTAATGAGTCTAACTTTGAAATGTGAAACTACCTTGAAATTGATTTTGTGAAAACATTTGATAATTTCAAACAAAACTTAAAGTAACAGGCATAATTGCTGTATCTGTACTCCAGTAATCTACGGCGCGGTGGTTGCAGCAGGAAGGGTAAACAATAACAACATGAATACCGTCTGTCTGTCTGACTCCAGACTCACCAGCTCGCAGTCTTTCATCTCACGACTTCTTATTATACAGTTGTTATACAGGGTTACCAGGAGCTAACGCAACACCTTTTAAGGGCGGCTCTAGTAAGGCTAGACGAACAACTTCTCCTTACGACTTTTTAAAAAGCGAGTGTGACTCGGTGGTAATAACGTCTGCCTTTCAATCAACGATTTGTTTTTCAAGTTACGAGTATGTCTGGATTTGCACTCGCTTTGCGGTGAAGGAAAACATCGTAAGGAAACCGGCATGTTTGTGGACGATAATATACGGAGACGTGTGTCATCTGCCAAGCCGCAACAGCCGCTTGTCCAGCGTGGTGGTTTGTGGCCTCTATCCTCGTGAGGGAAGGCCCCGAGTCTCAGCAGTGGGAACGTATATTTATTTTTTTTATATTAGGACTCATTTCACACACCGCTGGTTAACTCCATACTGAACCATCTTAAGTTCATGTTATGGTAGCTGACACAACTGATATACTACATACACATACATATATATTTTATATAGATACATATTTAACACCCAGACCAACAACCGACAAATTTAGTAAAGCACAAAGATGTCGGCCGGGCCGGGAATCGAACCCGGAATCTTCTGGTTAGCAGTTCGGCATGGTAACCGTTGCGCCAACAAGGTCGTCAAATGGTAATGGTCTGCTTATGCTTGAAGTAAGCGGAATTTTAATTCGCTTTTCCAAACATTTAGCTGCGCGTTGACAAACTTTTTGTTCGGCAACTGTAAGCAACTGTTGTTTTTTATTTATGAAATTTCCATAATTTTTCTTACACAAATGTTTGACCTAAATTCAGTAAACCCGTAAAAGGTTTGGCGTCTGTTAGCAGCAGACTTGAACACGACTGCTTACTGAAGTAATTTGGCGAAATACAAATTATTAAATATGCAAAGCTTTGCGGGTACTTTCTCAAGTTAGTTTTATTATCTCTTATACAAATAATGCTGCTTTGAAAGCTATCGAATATGCATTAAACATTTATAAACCCCAGACAAAACTTTTTGTAATGGCGGCATATTTATTAATGTATAAGTATTGTACAAGTCAAGCCCTTTCATTTGATACCAATATTGAAGGAGTTGTGCTAAAGTATGGGATCCGCCATGTTTTGGCAGTTTGCTATGACTGAACTTTGAACAATTTTTCTTAAATATAGCGAAAGATACACCCGGTTAGCACACTTCTTCTTCTTCTTTACCATTTCCCACTAGGTGGGGTCGGCACAGCCTGTTTTTCGCTTCCACGCCACTCTATCAGCCGTCATCTCCACATTCACTCCCTTCTCATTCATATCCTCCTTCACACAATTCATCCACGTCTTCTTTGGTCTACCTCTACTTCCGCTACTTATTACAATCATATTACTTCTTCTCGTCACTTTTCTTAAATATAGCGAAGGATACACCCGGTAAACACACTTTTCATCAAATTAGATAAATTTGAATCTAAGTTGGTTTATCTAAATTGGTTTTGTGAGCAACGATGACACAAAGAAACACGACAAACTTATATTAACACCCTGTATATATCGCGTTGGTAGCTAAAAGCAAAGCGAAACCTCTGCAAATGAAAATGTTAAACGCTTTATTTGCCTCTTTCCAACAAATCACAGGAACTATTAATATTTAAAATTGAAATCCTCCGAAATAATTTCCTCTCCTATTAAAATAACTTCTTTTGAAATCTGAAAACTAATTGCGAAGGCTCTGTTATTTCAATTTTAATTATTCTTTCGGGCTACCTTTATGTTTATTTTTCCGCAGCAAAAGCTTTTACTTGGGTTTGCCAAACCTGCCGAGGTTATGAATATAACAAAATGTACAAAAATATTATTGCAGGTGTAGCGCTCGAGCGTTTCGGGCTGCTCACTAACATTCCGCGGATTTCGTATTCTAAAAAAACTTTCTGAAGATATCGAATTCTTAAAATTCTAAAGCCGAGCCTTCGATGGCCAGGTCTCAGACTACAGAAATAAAGGTAGACGCCGCGGTGTCGAACTTACGAGTGACTGCAAGTTCAGTAATACTAAATGCTCCAGTAATACGTTTCTGCTCGCAGTCGCTACCAAGCAACACTCGGGTCGGACGGCTCCGCGGTCGTCACTTCGCAGCGTATCTTTTTATTAAATTATGCCGTATTGCGTCTTTCGTGATTGTAAAAATAGTTCCCAAAAACAAAAGAGCCACGATGGATTATCTTTTCATAGGTGAATTTGTTGTTTTCTTCAATGATTTGTAATAAAATCGTAAAAATATTTTATTAAAACTACTTGGAACACAAAACCTAGACAAGCTTGGGCCAGTGTGACAAGTATGCGTCAAATTATTTTATCCATAGTGTGGGGTATTTTTTTCCTATGTCGTCATGGATGGGGTCTCAAGTTTTTTACTTTTTATAGGGAAATTCAATTCTATTGTCGTTTTTTTTTATTTTGAAATATAATATTATTTTAGCTTGCGCATATCTTATCATCAACCTAACAAAATTGCATAGATGTATATTACCTTTTTATTTGACTGATTTGGGGTTTATTATCAGTATTTCGACAGCCTTATCATGTTTCGATCCTACACTTCTGCTTTGTATGTTGATAGTCACAGATGTTAAAGAATCATCATCATCATCAGCCCATTTTCGACCGAATTTAAGGTTTTTTACCTATTTTTCTACCCCTACATGATTTTAAAAAATTTTAACTTAATTCAAAGGTGGCCCATGTTTACCCCCCCCCCCCCTCCTTTAAAACACCCCCGCTTCCGCACCCCGCGCACAGCCTAACATCTAGTTCAAATTATAAAATAATCCAGTGGTAACAATGTTTTCACTTAGTATTTTGTGTGATAATGTGATTCATGTGATGTATTAGAGGCATTTCAAATAATTATAGATTTAAATTCAGTGTCTTTAATGTCATCAAAATTTTCGTTCTCATACTTAAAATTTTTGGTATAAAAACAAATGCTAAAGTACCAGTTTTGTCCGAAAAAGACTACAATTATTTGACAGTAAAAATTATGAAATGTTATATTGTTTTTTTTTTTAAGAAATGGAGTGTAGGCACGTGTGCCATGGAGCAGACCACAAGGTTAACCTAATTAAGTCAATTATTCAGAAATTTTTAAATATACGGCTTCACCATATTTCAAAAATAGAAACGACCGTGAGAAGTGTAAAAGTAGATGCCAAAACGCAATATTTAAAAAAATTGGTGCAAAATAAAGGTGTATAATTAGCGTCACGTGTTTTTATTACTACGTCAATCTCAGTCACTAGAAATAGGTACTAATAAAGTACATATAAAATTAGAGGTATTTTGTTTGCTGATACTAGCAACATTACACGCACACGACCACGCGTGTCGCTACAGTGTAAAAAGTACGTGGCTATGTGTGACACGCACACATGTATATAAAGTCGCATTCACTCGTGCGCTTGACACCGCGGCGTCTGCCTTTATTCCTGTAGTCTGAGGGCCAGGTAAACAAACAAATAGAGCTTCTTTGATTGATCGTATTTTATATAAAAGATAATTCTTTATTGGCCGTAAAAAACCATTTCAGTCAAAAACTACGGTGTAGTATGGTAACGAAACTTCGTGGGGGGAATTTTATTATAAGATAAGATAAATTTATTTGTAAAATAAGAAAGTGTACGTACAGAGTTCTAACGTCTACATGATACCTTAAAGATTACCTGGTACGCTGTAGGGAGCACTACGCCTTGCTATAGGACTGCCAGGAGCCTGAATCACAGGGCCGTAGGAATTGCCGCTTCATTTGAGAACGTGAATAAACACATACACTTCAATAATGCGTCTTAATTATACTCGCCTGGCCAGTCCCCTACCCTCAATTTGACATTCTGTCATCAAGCACCTAAACAATACTGCATATCTAATGCGAGAGATTCAAGTCAACTGTGCCGTTTTGTATAAGCTGTTCCATTTCGTTCAAACACGAATCTAGCTGGTGTCCTGGACGACCACCCTGCAGCTACATACATAATACAATATTGCCTCAGTCAGCTAATAAGTTCTTCCCCTTCTTCCTATCTTTACCGCACTAGATGGGGTCGGTAGCAGATTTTCCTCTTCTACTCTCCTCTACCAGCCGTCATCTCTAAACTCACTCCTTTCTCTCTCATGTCCTTGTTCACACACTCCATCTGTCTTCTTCAGTCAACCTCTTGCCCTTCTTCCTTGCTCTACCAGCAATAATTCATAAACATGCACAAGAATTGCAGCCGCCAAATTTATTATTTAATTTTCCATACCCCGCACAGAGACAAAAACGGCTGCAAATGATGATGATTATACTGATTAGCTTAGTCATTTGAAGCATTTCAATATTAATTTAACAAACAATTTGTGGCTTTTCGCTCTGCACAATCTAGACAGCTTGAAAACTATTAGTCATTTCTAGATAAGACCTAGGCTCTAAATTATGATGAATATCCCACAGTAAGCCGCGAGCGGTTCTATTATACTCAGTCTCCGGCCAAATTGAATTAAACTTAAAATATAAGCCGCAGATTACACCAGATTTACAACATAAAGAACCTGAGAATTAATTCTGAACACAGACTACCCACATTATAGATTCTTTTACACATTAATAAGTATTTTTCATATCATTGTTTTGCATAAAAATGCATTATTATAATGGTTCATATTTAGGACTTTTAATAAGTTTAATAGTGAACCTATGTAACATGACTCCCCTAAAAACTTTGCTTAACAGATGAACAAAAAAATCTTGTTTGTTTCTTCTGAGCTAAACAATATAATCTCATCAATACTGGGCTTTAGCGAGTGTGGCTCGGTGGTAATAATGTCTGCTTTTCAATCAGACGGTCCCTGATTCGAACCCAGCCCTACACCAATGACTTGTTTTCCAAGTTATGTGTGGATTTGCAGTCGCTTTACGGCGAAGAAAAACATCGTGAGCGACATGTTTGAGGACCACAATATCCGTAGACTGTGTCATCCACTAGCCAGCGTAGGTAGTGGATTATGACCTTCACCTCTCTGCTCACGAGAAAAAGCTCCGAGTCCCAGTATAACGTGGGCTGCTTATGCATGTATGCTTATCCAAACGGATAATTATTTTTAAAGTTTTCATCAAAACTTTTAAAATAATGATTACTATATAACACAACCATTATGTATCTATAAAACACCAGCACCAAATTTTTTAGTCTAGTTTGTTTGCGATATCTGTAGTAGATGATCTTTGATCCGACGTAAACTCCCACCGCTAATGAACTCTCTATCCTGAATCTCGCATTTTATCTCGTAAATAATTGAAGAACCTTTTAATTAAGAGGATTTTGTTTAAAAAAAAATACAGTTTAATTTAAAGCGGGCCGGGGCACGTACCACTGCCCCGGCTAATGGCGGTCAGCGGCTCTCAAACGTGGGCCCGCAATGAGCACTAATTAGGTAAGCTTTCAGAACCGCTGGCACGGAATGGAGAAGGCAGGATGATTGATTAATTACTTACCTCCATCTTAGTGCTAGAGGTAGCTCACTAAAGGTACTTAGGTTTCCACTTCAACGTTGGCTTTCTGATTTGTTTGGAGGAAGAAGTTAATTTATTAAGTTAAACGTTCATCATCATAGTCAGCCCGGAACCACACTACTCTGAAAATTTTAATATTTAACGATTTATTGGCCTACTTCCAATCAAATACAAGAGTAATACATATTTTAAATTAATAAAAAAAAACATTTTAACACGTCAACAGACCGCCGTGAAAAATTCAATATTACGATTACAATCTAAATAATAATATATTGGTAAGGAAATGGTAATAATTGGCCATGTGTGAGTTGGACGCGCTCGAAAGATTTCGTACTATTATTTATATAAAATGAGGGGAAAACAAGGTTGTTGTATGGGAGCCTTTCTAAATATATTTTTCTTATGTCTTATTTTTAAATTTAATAAATAACTAAATATTTAGTGAATATTTTAAGCGTCTAACAGTTGTTGTTAAATCAAGAAATGCAAAAGCCCGTTTGTGAGGATAATTACCCCTTAATTTGTATATTCTTCTAATTTAAGTTTTTGTGTGCTTATACCAACAGCTGAAATACATTACTTGTGAAAATGTCAACTCTCTAGCTTTTACGATTCATGAGATACAGCCTGGTGCCAGGCGGCCGGACAGAGAAGTCTTAGTTATACTCGTAGCTTCCCGTTGTTACTTTTTACGTACAGAAAAAGGTTTAAAAACATTTTAAGCATGATTAATGATGAAACTTATATTTATTATAAACAAAAAAATACATACATAACACATTACTAACTAAAACTTAACCTAAAAAAGACCAGGGGTAGAGGAAAATGTGCCCAAAAATGATAACAGCATTGCCACGTTGGCTGGCAATGCTTAGTTTCTGACCGAAATAAAACCAGCATTCTGGACACCCCAAACCTTTACCAGCCGCTTGGCAAGTTCTCCATACAGCTGGTAGAGTTCTCAACATTTTATAAATAACAATATTGTTTTGATGAGACGTAGCAGTAAGAAACAAGTAGAAGTAGGTCGCGGTGTGTTGATTGATTATGAATGAAAGTGGAGCTCGTCAGAATATGAGTAAAGTTGTGAAAGCAGTGTAGAGATTACGAGTCAAAGTCGGATTTATTAGGTGGCGTGATGTTCGCGAAACAATGAGCAAGATTAATGAGGCCTTCAGCGGTGCTTACCCCGTGATTGATGCGCTAACAGCGGCGAACACTTGTCTACAACACTTTTACATTTTTCACTTGTATTATTACTCTCATTAAGTTACTGGCACCGCCCCGCGGTAGCACGCGTTATTCCGGGATATAAAGTAGGTTATATAATAATAATAAATATTAGGACACTTTCACACACGGCTGGTTAACCCCATACTGAACCATTTCTAGCTCGTATTATGGTTGCTAACACAACTGATATACTACATACGAAAACTGGGTGTGAGCTATTTCCATATCAAATAACAAAATTTTTCTTCTTTCTCGTCTGAACAACACTTAGTACACTGAGTATAAAGTAGTAAGAAACGTACGTGCGTTGAGATTATTAGTATGAAGTCGAGTTATGTTTTACTAGCTACACTCCACGGTGTTACGCGCGTTAATGGAAGAAAAGTAGCCTATGTGCTAATCCAGGGTTAAAATCTATCACTATTCCAAATGTCATCGAAAATAATTGAGCCGTAGACGAAGCACACTTAACAAAATTTCGCCTTTATATTATTTAATTAAGGTTTTCTATTCAACTATGATGTCATGTAAAAATATCACCAAATAATATTGAGCAGAACTCACTTTTCAATTGTATTTTAGTACTTTACAGATAAAATACAGTAAGCTTTGTTACAACAGACGGAAAATATTTGTAGTGATATTTACTAAACACAATCTGTTGGCAGACCAACAATCTTAACGTCAACCGTTCAAACAGACCGTAACATTTCACCATCTTTACTCTTTACTGACAAACAAACTGCAGAGTCGTTCGCAGGCTCTCCACTCATAAAGGGCGTTTCTTATCACAGGCTGGTTGGAAACTGGCTGGCAACTCGCCGCCGAGCACTGGTCAGCAACGTTAACGTGGAGCTCCTTAGTGTAGCCTCGTATACACGGAGATACCAGCAGAGATTGATAATTCTTAAACGAAAGACGCGCTCCAAAGTATTACGACAAAATTTAGTTAAATAATTAAAATAAAATGGAGAATAAATATTGATATTATTCACAAGAAAAGTACTGGACTAAAATATATTTCTCTCATACACTGAAATAATAATATTTATTTCTTGGTTAAAAGGGGTTCAGTTATATCTAAATCTCAATGTCAAAATTTAAACTGGTGCTTGTATTGGCTCGAAAATTTAATTTTGAGTCCCACTCACCAATCTCGCATGATTTAACAGATTATGATACTTCTTGGTGTTTTAAATCGAATTTCCCATTGGACTCGAAGCTACTACTTAGAGCGAATGCTTACAACGCGAGGAAAACCTTTGTCGACAAATGATTATAGCATACACTTTTATGAATAGTTACTGATATTTTTGTTCAAGTAAGCTTATATTTATGAAATTTGCTACTTTGTAAAAAAATATCCGTATCTGTTCCAAAAACTAGCAGATATACCGCGCAAACACGTACTAAGACATAAATACAATTTGCAAGTACAGGCGGCAAGTGGTGTAGATTAGAAATGCAGAACTCGGGCCCACATTTTATGGCTATTAAAATATTTAACAAATTACCAGACGACCTATAGCGTAACGATAAAATAAAAACTTTCCTAATAAACTTAAAAAACTTACTCATAACAAAAAGTTATTATAAAATAGAAGACTTTTAAAATGACAAAACGTTAAAAAATCAAATAAATTAACAGGGTTGCTCATCTCCAGTAATTAATTGCAATGCCTTATGGGTAAATATGTAACTTTAATGTGACATAATATTGCAATAAATTGTTTGACTTTGACTTTGAAGCTCAGGTTCTCAAATGAATCATTTAGTTGCTTAAAAATGTCATGACAATTTGTGTTGAAACGCTTCTTGTGAAGTGTCGATGTACTCTGCAGCTAAACGTGTGAATCAGGGAGTTCATGGTGTGGAGTAATGTCCCGGTGTGCGCCGGCAGCGGATGGGGTTGAAGCCCCATCGTTGTTTACGAGAGGTCGGTAAAACACACGCGAGCTACAACCCCGACCCCGCATAAAAAACTTTACAGCGAGCAAAACGCCGAGACACTGCGCGCGATTTATAATAATTAAAATGACCTTTTGTACGCACTGCTGCAGATTTTCACAAAAAAAAGTATTTTATAGAAAACAATAATTATTTTTTTGATAACACAATTCCAAACAATCAATTTTCATAATTTATACGCTTTAATTCATTTTTTAGTATAAGTAATGTATATTTTTTGAAATGCCGTGATATATACGCTTTATTTTCTGTTTCTTATATTATTGTTATACGGCTGATATGAACTTACTACTATTTTATTGTTTATCTACAACCAACTTGAATAGTCATGTTACTCGTATTATTAATCTCAGTAAAAAGATACACATTTGGTTATTTTTAGTAAACTTTTGCTTGAGTACCTAATATTAAATAAAATAATCAGAATTTGCCAAGTTGCCATTTTGTTAATTGTGTATCGCGCGTGGTGCGTGAGCTCGATCCCATCGGCATCGGGTTATGTTTACGTAGGTATTGTTATTTCAGTTGTATATTATTGCCGATATTTGACCCGCCTCAAAGTTAAATAAATACAGCCTAAAAATTATACCCATTGTGGTAACTTTTCGACGCGAGTTTCGTAAATAAATTTTCAAATTGGGTTTTACCTGGAGAGGTAACCAAAACACATTTATTTTAAAACCATAATGACTTTAGCATAAATTTTAAGAAAAGGGAAATAATAAGGACACAAAAGAAAAGTAATGTTGATTCAATGATGTTTGGAGCTCTTGGTAGCCCCTGGTAAAGAAAACAAAAATTTCGAGGGGTTTCTGAGCACTAAATGGTAATTGAAGTCCAGGCAAAACACAAATACCAGTTCTCTGAGCTTAACAAACAGCTCACTGGGTAAAAAAGAGGTTGCGCACTTTTTTCTCAAATTATATTGAACAGTTTTCTTCCTTTTTCTTCAATTATTTCAGTGAGACTAGCTTCTATATACAAATAAATGCCCTAAACATTACATGGTTACTTAATTCCTTGTCAAAATACAATTAAGTCAATTTACCAATTTCATTGTTACTGTATAGGCTCACTGCAATTTTCATACAACTTTGACATGGATTTCGGCTAGACTGAAATGTCTAAAAATGTCCTTAAAAACCGAAAAAGTGCGAGTAGAACTCGCACAAAAAAGCTTTTGCTCCTTGGTTGCTTGCTTTTTAACAGCAAAAAAGAACTGAGAATTCTTGTGTACATGCATGGCTAATTAGAACGCCTTGTACCAGACGGACAGCTTGTTTTTCTTCTTCGTATGAGCTAAGTGGGCAAGTTCTGGTGTCGAGAGTTTTCAAGCCGACTCTGACTTGGCTAGACAGACAGCAAAATGTTAGTAATAGGGTCCCGTTGGTACCCTTAAGGTACGTTATCTTCTTCTTCTTCGTATGAGTTAAGTGGCTTAACTCTGGTGTCAAAAGTTTCCAAGCCGCCCGAAGGCATCTGACTTGGCTTACGTTATCGTACGATATCTTAGAAACCACCATTGTCCCACCGGCTATATCCGCCGTGATCCGGTTCGATCCAGTTATCGGCGGCCATCACGCCGAGTGAATGATGTGGTGACGTCACAGCTCGGCGGGCGCGCTCACATCGCTCTCCCCGCGTGTCATGATCGGGGACATACATCACATGCGATATTTATTTCCAGCGCTTTCCATTTGTTCATTGTTAGACGGAAAAGAGTTGGGGTTTCCGACTTATTTTGGATTTTCCGATTGCCTTGTAGATGTATTCATTGGAATTTAATTAATATAAAAAACGACTTAACTTTTTGTGGTCGCAGCCATCTTGTATTTGATATTTTTCAAAGTGTAAATTTACTAGTCAAGCAATTATTCTACATCTGACTCCCATATTGAGGCAGTTTAGAATCATTTCATACGCCATTTTGTAGTGGCCGCCATCATAGATGTAATTTTATCCAAAATAGCTTATGTTCGATATAAAATATAAACATTCAGATAATGGGAGCTTAGTGGACTGTATAAAATAATGACAATACAGTGGTGATGCACCGATCCAAACAAGAACACAGATAAGAGGCCAATATATCTACCACTTCCCTTCAACGCTTCTAATACCGTTCCAAGACAGGGCTGGTCGGATGAGAGTTCTCCTGGGTAAAGTGGGATCTTATCGGATGTCGACACACACGCACACGCACTGGTTTGTAAATAGTGCACGGCAGCTATTAACAGAGCTCACGGAGCTAAAGGAACGTCCTTTTTGTGATTTTGAAGAAGATGCGACCTGCGGAGGCGCTTGTCGTCGATCCACTCGCTGGCACTTATGTGTCAGTTGCCTTTTTCCGCTCTCATCCAGAGTCGAGGGTAGAACAAAAAAAGACATCTCGGGCAGTGGCAAATAGTGTTGTACCACCATCAAATCTATTGCAATGTAAGGATCGCACACCTTATTATACTCGACACTAACACACTTTTTAAGAAAATAAAAACAGACATATAGACAAGCGCTGGTTGCTTACAGCCAGCACAAGCAGAGTTTAGGCCGGCACCTGACAGGAAATATATTTTTAAGTATACATATATTGTTAATTGTGTATTTGCCACATTTATAAATGAATTTCTTTCTTTCTTTCATACACAGACACGTTAAACTTATAAGACCCTATCGAGGGTTAAACACAATCTAGACATAGTTAACCCTCGGCATGCCTGGTGGCAAAAAGTCACATGGCATGCCTGGTGGGTCTGTGAGACCCAAAATTTAATTATTTTTTTTGCCTACAAATTGGTGTTAATTAGAAAAAAATATGGCTTAATATTGAAATTAAAGATGTTTCAAAGGGATTTAAATTAAATACGCTGTTGAATCAACAATATTTTATAATTATTTTTTAAATTAAACTCGGTATACGTTTTTTAACTTAAAATTCACATCTTATGTTTATAAATATGCAAAATCAACTTAAACAACAGATATCTTAATCAATGACTTTGGGAAACATTAGGCAAATATATTATCTTATATTCGAAGCTAAGGTAATTAGTCTCCTTCATTTTCAACATCATCATCAGGAGCTTTGCTTTCAAAGTAATTTTCGCACTGGAAAATTGCATGATCCAGGCACTCATGGCTCTTGTACATCTCACAGATATATTGCGATTTGCGATCTTTCTTTGACGTACATACGTGACATCTACGTCTTACACCTGGAGCTGTTTTTTTTAAAGGTGGGCCTTTTTGAAGACCAATACGTTTGTAGAGTTCAGCAGCCAGAAGAAAAGTGTGAGCGGCCATCTTCTAGAGTTTCTTGATACATCATAAGATCTAATAATCTTGTCAACGTTGTCAACACCACTTTTCGTTTTATTATAGAATTTTAAAACTACTAAAACAACACCAAACTAAAACAATCAGAACCAGATGTTTTAGAAACATTACCGTTTTGAAGGTCTTCTAATTTACGAAAGCGAAACCATCAAAAAATACTATTAGGTCACTACAGTAACATTTACAGTTACTATAATACATCAAAATCTAGCGTTTCACAAAATAAACGTGTTCCCAGTAAAAAATAATATATATAAATATAAATAAGTCATAAAATCACGGAAAATAACTAATTAATACTTACACAAAAAAGTCACGCCGTATGCCTGGTGAGGTCTGTGAGACCCGAAAGCACTTTACACCTGTCCTATCATTACTGGAGTGGACCCCGGACTGCGGTAGTGGACGGATAGTGTAACTAGGTTCAATACGGCCAGCTACTGAGAGCGGTTGCACACGGAATTAAAATTTGAATGAATTGTGATGGTTTAACCGCAGTGGTGGGTCTCTCAGACCCTACCAGGCATGCCGAGGGTTAAACTAACACCCTCATTAATAACATCACAGTTACAATACATCAAACAACAAAGCCGATATAATCCGTACAGTTATCAGTTAACTAGTCATCTATCTGCATAATCCGTCGTTAACTTGCCGGCGCTGTTAACATCGGATTACCGGCGGATCGCTCGCTTTAACTTCACTCTAACTAGCTGGTTGTTCTTCACTCAGTAACGTGATGCGGTTACAAGTATCATGTTCTTATCCTGACACTTGTATTTCGTACTTACAGTGGACAGTTCGTAATTAACTTGTGCTTTGAAAGTAGTCAACCACTGGAGAAGTCATTGGCAGTTCTGTGAACTGCGAGTAGTTTGAAAGCCTTTGGACTCTATTTTTACATTTGTATCGTTTACTTGAGACACAAATAAAGAATTTTGTATTTGTAACTATATGATTCAGACGTCACTTAGCCGAAATCCACAGATGATATACAATCTGAGTCTATAGTGAGCTCCCACCCAGTCTGTTTTTTTTTTTTTTTCAATTCAACTGACATAAAGAAAACACAAAGACAAACAGAAAAATATTTTCCTCCGACCAATCACTCGACTCACACCGGTCTTCCTACACACAATGAAGAATGAAGATTATCTTTTAACTACTCAACAAGAATCCTCGTTGACAGAGCTGAAACAGTGTTTTGAAAAGCTGACTCCAAGTGAAATCAGCCAAGTGGCTGAGTGAGAATTCCAGCCAAGGGGAGAGGAAGGAGATGTACGAGTATATGAAGGTTGGACGGAGGAACAAACCAATTTTTGTAATGATTTTTTCATACTTTGAATTCCATTAAGTTAGCAATTCTATAACAGAGTCCCACAAAATCTCTTGTGATTATAATGTTGATGCGGCGGGTCACATTATACGACAGGCTGGCGGGCTTGCGGGCTGGGGGCCCGGGCGAGGTGCGTCCAAAAACCGTTTGCGGGTAGTTATAAATTCGCACAGGTGCGCTATAAATCTTGTTCCACCTACGAATATGTTTCAGTTACTAAGCTTTCGCTTTAACGTACTGCAGTAAAGTAAAAGTTTTTGTAGTGCCTGTAGCTCAGATCTAACTGTAGCTCTGTAGCTAAGGCTTGACGCCTTGACGATCGCGTCTGATCACAGACGCGATCGTCAAGGTTAAACATCGGTCGATGCGAGAAGTCTTTGGATGAGCATGCAAATAATGTTACTTAAAAGTGGCATTTACATCTAGGCGCTACCACAATCCTATGATGGCATGATTTATTACAAGGTATTTCTAGATTGAAACGAGCTAAATACTCGTAATTTAGAGAACCTTTGATTGCTTAGCCTCTCGCCACCAGAGCCTACACACTGGAAATGAAAGAATTGAGTTTAAAAAAAATAATAATAACAAGTCGTTATGCACTGTCAGAGTGACAGTGCACTGACTACTACTATGCCACAGACTACACACACATGTTAATATTTACATTATTATCTGTGGCATATACTCTATAGACAGGAACATTTTACTACAAAAGCATGTCACGTTTTGGCGTACCTTCTTTATAAATTTGACTGCATATGTATAAAAAAGCATATCGAATTTCGGCACAGTTTACTTTGGCGATAACATAGTTAATAGATTATTATTATGTATTTGCAGTTTATCTTTACTTACTCTGTGTCCAAGCCCGCGTCACTGCCTCCGTAAGTACAGTATGACTGCGGTAAGAACAGCCGCCGTACAGAGATATCGCGTGCGCTATAACTCATCGACTGATACACTCACACACACACCGCCCACTGTACACATACACTCATACACACATACATTTACTGAATTGATTCCCGTAAGGTGGGCCACACGTTTTTATACCACCGAGTCTAGTAGGACGGATTTATGGACCTTTGTGGAAGGAATCAGGAGAATTGAGACTTGGAAAGTTAAATAAGGTGTAATGCAAGTGCAAGGTAATTTTCCTTGCTGAAGTATATGGCAATTGGATACTACTACTAAGACTCCACTGTCCACCTGTCTATCACCTAATATGTACTACATAATATGTATATATTTTACATCAATAAGTACATATTTAACACACAATATGTGTAAACTTATTGTAATGTTTTTCAAACAAACTAGAATAGGGCAGGTAATTTGTTTGTTATTTCAAATACCAAAAAACATTATTATTGTTTTTTTTCGATCGTACTTTTTATACATGATTCTAGACCAGTGACGTCACAGACTGAAGGTAAAATGGGAGTCTTTTTTTACTAAATTTTACGGAAATCCGATTAATGAAAGTTATTTTACTGAAAATTATTTTACCACAAAATCCTTTTATAATGAAACCTTTGTCGAGCTCCATTTCTCTTATAGCTCTCAATAGTTTTCAATAGCTTGACAAATTGATATTTCCGACCATTGGTTCATCTTTGAAATAAAGGAAGACTGATGTTAGTATAAAAATATCATAAAGGTTTAATAACCGGAAATAATGGATATCTCTGCCTGATTGCCATCATTTTTGCAATCCTTTTTGTATGATTATTTTTTTACTTGCCTCATGCAAGTAACCAACACTTGAAGCAATTTTACTTATAACATCCACTCAGGGGGTAATGCTACCAGCATTTATGACACGCTGCCTTCTAGTAGTAAGCTAGAGCTATTAGACTAACATTAGTGCTTAATTTGAAGCTTATGACTTTTTATCCCCGACCTAAGTAGGATGGGGTGTTATAAGTTTAACGTATGTGTGTGTGTGTGTTTGTGAGATCGTACTCTCGATTGATGGAACTAGATACTGAATTCTTTTTTGTTTTAAAAGTGCGGTCAAGCTTTAACAAGATGGCCGCCGCTACAAAATGACGAATGACATATTTTTACACAACTGTATCGAGTTAAAGGGCTTGATTAGTAAAATATATACTTAAACTATGATACATTTCAATTTCTAGACCGCTACCACTAAATGTTGTATTACGGGCTTTCTTCATTTTTAATATCGAATTGTTACTAATATAGTAGGTACAAATTAACAAACGAGACAATGGTAAGATTAGGGGTTTTATAAATTTCGGCTTGTTGTTAATATAGTGGAAAAACAAACGAGCCATTCGCAAGTATAATGTTATGCATCTCCTAGTAATAATATTCTACTGTGGGAATAATCTGGCAAAAATGATTACAGTCTTGCTCGTGGGTAAATACATAATATTTGATATCGTCGTAACGCGTTTTTACAACTGGTACCTTATAAAACCTCGTCAAAGCGCTAAACCGGACAAACACCGTAAAGTTTACCCGGAATGACTCTGTGAATAAACGTCCAAGAGTCATTGCGTCATATTCCAGAACATTCGGCAGTTTTCGAGAACATTCCGCGTTGTTCGAGTAGGATCGGGCGGGCTCGGAAGTTTCCGCCACATTTTTACAGCGACCATTGAATAAAATTTTTTGTAGCCGTAAAGAAGAGGATGCAGTGAAAATATGCAGCAACAAAAGGATAACTTAACAATGTATACAAAATGTTCAACTTTCAATAATGGCTTTCTATGCCTATATATTACTTATTATTTTTTGGGTCATTTAACAAAAACATTTTGACTCAGGCGTTACTTTGCTGAAATCCATTGTAGATATCACTTACACATTTTTTTCTGTTTTTCTTCTAAGTATTTAGCAAAAAGTACTAGGATACAGGTAACATATACGAGTAAAGCATACGATCATAATTATAATGAAATTTAGTAAAATTTATAATATTTGTTTGTAAATACATTCTTAGTACACAATATTCAGCACAGCAGATGACAAACTCAGGTATGCTAGTTGTTTTCTGAAAAATGGACGTCATAAACACAATTTCTAGGAACCGCATTTGTACCGAAATACAACCTGTAAATAGCGATGCATCTAATTTCCCCCTTCTCATCACCCCATTCAAAAATTGCCGATTTTCAAAGCAATTGAATTAAACACTAGTCCTAAGTTTCCTTAAAATCTATTCGAAATTACGGCTTCTACGGGAGAACAAACATAGGTATGTTTGTTCTTGTAAATACAGTTAAAAGTGACCAGATAATGCAGAAACTTCGCCCGTTCAAAATCTCAGTTTGTCATCTGCTCGCCTCTATTCTGTGCTAAACCAGCATAATTTAATAGGATTGAGACATGGCCGATGTGCAATAAAAGTGTTCTATTGTGATGAGTGCTGGAGAGAGATGAATATAAATACTATCTCTATAGTAGTTATATATAACAATATATTTATATAGATACTACTTGCATTATTTTAATATTTTATGAGTGCCAATATTTGAAGCTATTGATGCTCAATTGTGAAGCTTCATTGTATAAAGGAAGACTATACTAAATTTATAACTGGAAATTATTCTCTCATAATATATGGTTTAAAGTTCAGTTCATTTACGTGCTTTGAATTTTTTTATGTGTCATTTCTTTATCTTTCATATCTAATTTGCGGCTAACAACAGCAAACACGCAAATTAAAAAATTAACTGCTATTCTTGTTTATACCGTTGAATTAACCTTTAATATTTTTATACACAAAATACCTGCATAATACGGGCATAAGTTATTTAACCAACAATTAACCGACCCGCCAATAATGTCGGTTAACCGCAGATACATGACGCGCGGTCACATGCCTCTCGCTAATACTTGCTAATTATCATAGCTCTACTGTATTTATACTACAGCGTTATCTGTAAACGCGGGGACAATAATTTCGAGCTTTCCATGAAGGAAAATATCGAGAGGGGGCCATAGCATGGTGGTAGGGCATTTTCTCTGTGCTTCCTGGCTACCAACTAACCCTCAAGTTGAAAAATCGCTTAAAAGCGCTTTACAGTGTGTTTTTTTCCCGGCAGCCTCCTTGAGAACCTGTTATTTGAGACTAAGCTAATTAAACTAAGCTAAAAACTAATATACAATAAATATTCTTCGAAAATGTTAAACCGTCTACCTGTTACCGTTATTAATAAAGTAAAAAATCCAGTGCACATGTAACTGAGGAGGGTATTGCTGAGGAGCCGCCGATCTATACAAAGCTGCTATTTGGCAAAGTATCGACGGTGCGATGTCCGACTGCGAGCCGCAGACTGCTCGCTGTAGATTATGCATTTTTTATTATTTTTATTTGATGCTTATCAACGGCATTACAAAATATTACATACGCTATATATTATGTTGTTTTACATATTGAAGTAAAAATAAACAGAGGTTTTATCATCATTATCATCATAATAAGCCCGCCACGCAACCTCATCCTGAGCATAATATTTATCGTCTCCATCCACTACCTATCGCCTTTTCCTCCGGTTGTCATATTTTTAATGTGTCATTTTATTTTGGAAAATAAGAACGTTGTAAAGTAACAATTTATTAACTTTTTAGTGCTTACTTTAGTACGTATTTTAGTACTTTTAATTGATCATTGAAACGAAAACGTTCTATACAGGTATTATAAGATTACGGAGACAATCATAGCCGTAGTTGTAAAAAATGTCTATATTTTAGTATTAAACAACGTTCACTGGTTACTTATTCGCGTCTATCACCACATTGCTGATAGATGCGAATGATGATAGTGAATAGCATACTGCGACATAGTGATGACTCCAAGTTGTAAAAACTAATTTACTAAGAGGCACGTGTTATTCTTGATATACATTGTAAAGTGACTTATTTAGAACAAACATTTATGTATTACAAAACCATGTCGCATACATAACAGTTTAAGTGTAATCACATCTAGAGACAAGTTCCCGCAGCAGGTTGCGTGATCTATCCGCGCTGTCTGTGTGCAGCTCTTCTGTACAATCATGTTGGTCGCGCGGAGAGCTCGCTGCGCACTGCCCCCGTGTCTCGCTGAGAGCACTCTGTCCCTCGGTTTGCCCCACGTGCCAATTGCCCCTTGCTTTTTTTGGTTTTATCTTACCTATATTGTCCCACTGTTGGGCAAAGATCTCCCCCAATGCTTTCCACGCTTTTCTGTCCTGGGCCAGTTCCTTCCTTGTTACAAATTATAAATAACCGCCAACCCGCTCTTGGCCAGCGCGGTGGATTATGACCTATATTTCTCTCTTAGTGAGAGAAGGCCCTGAGTCCCAACAGTGGTAACGTATAGTGGGCTGCTTATGCTAAGCTTATGCTTACAAATAATAAAATATCTTTATATGAATTTTTTGCTTCGGTCGCCGAGGAGTTTGAGTTTTTAAATCATTGTAGGCCTTCAGAGATGTCGTGAACCGATAAAGTAATTGTTGGTCTTTATTACTGTTAATAATGAAAGCAGTACAATATTGTAGATTTGTTATAGATTAATTAGATTTTTTTATTGTCCAAATACATGATACACGATAAATAAAACTTAATTAAATAAAAAACTACACTATTATTAAAAATTAAAAACCTTAATTTCGAAAATAAATTACACCTAAGTCTGTGTCCATGGGTAAGGATCCTTATATACTAGCGGCATTACCTCGCTTGATCGCCAAAATTTTATGACATTATAGAAATAAACATGGTAGTGACTATAAATAATATTAGTAATGCATAAGCAATTAACAATATAAAAAACACAAAAGAGATACGAGCAAACTCATTACAACAAGACGTATGAAATCTGTGGAGTACAAATTCCCCTGGATTTAAAGGAAAGCGTGTGACCGCAGCAGGAATGTTCCAGAACGCTATCCCGCGCGGGACTCGTTTCAAAAGGAATGGATAAGCGCTCGGTGCGGGGAGCTAGCCTTTATCTCGTCAGTGGGCGGGACACTCGCGGATAGATTTGTTCCCCGAAATTCTAATAAAAAGGAAGCACTAGATTATATGCTCTATGTATGCTATATATGTATGTATTATGTATAGCACTCAAAGTTAACTGATACAATTATTTATTATCTTGTAATTTGAAATGATGACAACTTAGTCGGACGTGCGGTTACCTTACGTTCTGTAGCTCGTGGATTCAATCTCACCCCAAAAGCTTGAGGTTCCGGCGAAGGAAAACCTCGTGAAGAAACCATAGCATGGTGATAGGGCAGTTCTAGCGGTCGCCTGGCTAGCTACCATACTAAAGTTGAAAAATCTGTCGTCAAGCACCTAATAGTGTGTTCCAATAGCCTCCATGAGAGCCAGTTATTCCAGTCTAGGCATGCTCCGCCTTAAGCCAGAGTGTCGCTACCTAGTGTAGTAAGGCGCTCTGTTTGTTAAATACCTAGATGTACTGTGTTAAACAATCTAATATATGGGAATAAACTTCAATAATAACTAATTTGAAAGACTCCTTCAAATTTTTCGCTTCAATTTCTTACGAGATTTGATTACTATGTCAAATACAAATAAAGTTTGTAATCAAACCATTTCCGATTTATTATTATATTTAGGCTTTTTAAGCCAATGTGAGTACTTGAAAGCCTATATGATCTGCGCACTAAGCAATAAAGTAAATCAAAAGCCAGCGACATGCGCCGGTCCACATTATCACATACACGGGCTTCATTACCTCCGGCCGCCATTTGCATTCCAATATTCTGGAACGTTCCATTCAATTCGCGAACATTCTACCATTGCATACTCATAAACAGGTTAATTAGCAAATTATTTCTAATGATGTGAAATCACATTTGACATCCTGCTTACACTACAAAGGCGAAAGTGTGTGTGTGTATGTGTGTTTGTTGCTCTTTACTCTCAAAAGGGACGACCAATATCGATGGAATTTAATATGGACACATCATGGGCCTTTTATTAACACTCTTGGATACTCTAGTTTTCAGGCTTGTTCCGTTTTGCATATTTTAACCCAATTAAGCTTCTAAACGGCCGACTCGGTAATATAATGTGAACAAAAGACGAGATCCTACAATTTAACATGTAATCTGAGCCACGGAAGCACCTTGTCGTGCTCAGACTGCTGTACCTGACGTCTACTACGTACCTTTTCTGCGAGCATCTTATGGAACACAACATGCAACATCACATAATCTTTATCGAATAGGATTTTGCTGACAAAAAATATAACCGAAATCGAAAAAAAATGGCCAAAAATATTATAGAAATTGACCAAAACGTCTTTGTAAATTTCCTATAGGAACTAATATCAACCAAGAATCTTTAACGATAAATAATATATTTAATAGTAAAACTTGTACACCAAGTTTGCCAAACATGGGGGCTATACGACCGTCACTTGAACCATAGATTGTTTCATAAACATAGACAGACGATAACAAAATCTCTCGGTAAGCTAGAGAGGCAGTATAATATGTATGTACGAGCCCATATCTGTGTGACCTCTAATTGGCAGCGGAGTCTCTAAAGCTCCCACCTCGCTCTATGATTGGTTGTCACCCGCAGTCCCCACAGCGCCTGTTTTTGTGGCGGCAAATCGAATTTAATCATTGGAACAAAAACACATTTTTGAACGGAACGGCCTTTGTACAAAACATGGCGGAATAACAAATAGTTATTGTTCCAAAGTTATTGTAGTCGGATGAATGCTCGCAAATTCAAATTAAAATTTTAGGGCACCGATTAAACTTTGTTGTTGGCGTGCGATTGTTGTTTGGATTTATTTTGAATTGAAGTTGCCTTTCGGGAAAGTGTAAATAATTAAAAATAACAAAACCGTTGCCGGTTGATTATGTTATGTTCTAAATTGTTTTTTAACACTAATAACTTCTCTCACAAAGTTTTCTATAGTACGTGTAGGTATATCAAGAGCAGCTTTGAGCTCGTAATGCGCTTTAAGAACTCAAAAGTCCAACAATAATTCACGAGCACAATAGCCACAATACGGGGCGAGCAGGGCCGGCAAATCTGCACCGTTAACAGGTAGACCACGACGAGCATAAAAGCAGAACTTATTAACCCCCTCCCTCGCATCCCCCCTCCTCCCGCGACTTCCACGCGGCATAATGCGCGAACTAAGTCTAGATTTATTGCTCGCCCCGCTACAGTTTGACTGCGCTGATGCGTTTTTAATGGCATTCTTAGAATTTAAAATGGAGTTTGAAAAAGTTGTACATTGAAACTGTTGGTTTGCTCAAAATAAACATAGGAAATACTACACGTTTTAATTTATTTAAACTGAGAAAATTATTATACGAATAATAATTTATTATCCGTTTTAAAATTTACTACAACGTAGCACAAAATATATCAATAGTATAATAAATGGTTTGTCATACAGATGACTTACACTTACTATACTTACGGGGGCTTGATTTTGTCTAATATTTAAGATAACAAAACATATTTTAATCAATCAATTGTAAATCATTTTAATGTAATTTCACTTTATTATTCATAAATATACACTTATATGATACACACATTTTAGACGAACCTTAAAGATTTATGTACATTTTACTATTGCTAGAAGACAAGTATAATAACCATGTAATCTATAGTAAAACTATATACATTTTGTCTTACTCCTCCCTCCCTCTCCCATGTCCTTTCGTCAGTGGTTAAGTTCCCGCTGATAGTGGTGAAGGCGCGCACTAGCCGGCCCCTGCGGCGGAGTCCAATTTCATTTGTGCTGCAAACAAGTTATTGCGTGTTCCCTCTCACTGCCTCCTCGGGAGTTTCATCAGCTACCGACAATGTCTTACCGCGGCTCCGATACTTTGCTGGTCCAAACTGTTTAACACAATACTCAAAGGAAAATATACTTGTAACTGCAACAAAAGTTATTAAATAAAATAAAAATACGCGGTAGCTTGCATGATATGATGAGGGCAAAATCTCGAATTAATACAGCTTTTTCGTAATATCATAAATGTAAAAAGTATAGAAAAAATAGTTTACAGACCAATCTAAGAACTAATGTTAGAATATTTATACTCATTTCGGCATCAATCAGATTTATCAATACGAAAAATGAAAAATAAGAGTGGTTCTAAAATTCATTATGATTACTAAACCAATTTTATTTCTAGTTCGTAAGTCCGATTGGTATGTTACTGGTAAAATGATTGCTCATTTATATTATATAAATAATTTTAGAGTTGCTTTTTAGACGGTTTTTAAGATATTTCTGATTTGTAACGAAATAACTTTAAATTTAAGTTGTTGCAAAAGTGCTGTGATATTTCATATATAAGGTCTTACAAAATGTAAATTAAACAGTTTTTAACTGTTTGAGCCTAAAGATGAGAGGGTAACAAACATTCCATACAATGTTTTAGTGAATTGATGACCAATAATGATGGTAACGAAGCTTTTTAAAACGAAAAATGGATTCAAATATATATTTTTGCTATAGTACACTCATAAAACATAACATCTAATTGTCTACTTCAATTCATAAACGTTTCTCCATTGTCAATACTCATTAATGCCTTTCAGTGCAAAATACTCTTAAATTTTTTAAGAAATACTTTTTCACTTTTTCCAGGGTTTGTGTTAACGAGAAACGTGTAGAGAGGGCGCGGCGGTCGCGCCAGTAGTGTGGAGTGAGGCGGCGTGGCGACAACTTTTATGAATTCGTTATAGGACGCCAGATGAGACAGGTGCCGGCACACACACTGCGAGTCAGTACCACAGCTCTACACAGATAGTCTAAACAGTTGAGTGGACGTGTGCTGCTCGGACGGAGGAAACTTTGGTGTTATCAATATATGATTTGCATTTGGAACTTCTTCTTCTTCTTTGTATGAGCCAAGTGATCAAGCTCAGGTATCGAGAGTTTTGAAGCCGCCCGAATGCTTCTGACTTGGCTTAGCGACTGCATGTATTAAAACTAACACCCAGAACTTACAATTTAACGTGTCATCCGACCCAAAATAGCGCCCAGATGAAAATTCCATTTGAAAAACGACAGTTTTCTTAATGGTCACCCATCCAAAGACTGACCGCATAGACCGTTGCGTAGCTTCGATGATCGCGTCCTCATCACCTTAGCTAGCCGAACCACAGGCGCTACTCGATCAAAGGAACTGAAAACGGAGGTTAAAAAGCTATAAATCGTTAAACATATTCGCACTCACAGTTAGAAATTTTCACCTGATACATCAGGGTTCAATAATCATTCGTTAAAACCTATTTGCGACTGTATTAGATGTTAACGTAATACCGTAAAAATGCAACAAATACCTAGACTTTGTTTATTTTTAATTATTTAATTGAAAAAGTAGTTCACTGCAGTCGACCGGCAGTTATCAAAATATTCAGCGAAACAAGTCTCTGTACAGTAATATTTCGAGCAATCTGTTTGTGTTTCGGTTAATTTGCATTTATATTGAATTGTTTCGCCTTTTTCGACACAAGTCGAATGCCATTATTAACTTGGAGCTGCATTATACTTCGCTCGCGGCTTCCATTGGATCCGTGTTGAGTTATCGCAGGCGGGAAATACTTTTGACAAGATGAACTCTCAATATAATTTTAACAAAGATTCTCAGGAGTTTAGAATAGTCTGAGCAAAGATTATATAGATAAAATATACATATTATGTACAATATTTAAAGCATTATTGCATCTCGAATGTTCGAATACACTCAATACTAAGTATCAGACTTGATGCTTTTATCATTTTTTTGCAAGGTTAGTAATATGGATTAGCTTAAGATACATGACCTATTAACTAAAACTAATAAAAAAGCTCTAGCCCACTTTCAGGGGGCAGCGTGCCTGACATGCTGATAAAGATAAGATAAAGATAAATATTTTTTTGGCAGCATTACCGCGTTGAATGGCAATGTTGACACGTTGACGCGACCCTTTGATGAGGCGCTTCGATAAGTTGTGAAGAATGGTACGGGCTCCCGGCACTCAAGACCCTAATGTCGCGACGACAAAAGACTCAAAAATAACTTGAATTTCACGATTCCATAAAAACTAAATTATTAATTTAATTTATCACTTATCTGTGACTTCAGGAAAGATTTACAGTCTTAATAATTCTCAAATTATATTGTATATTTTACTTATATTAGGCGTACGCAACACTTATCACTAATCATGACAAATAATTCAATATTTATGTTAAGACAACTCTCACATTGACAACTAAATTGACAATTCGTCAAACTGAGGATCGGTTTGACAAGTCACCAACTGGAACAGCAATTTTCCTAAAATCCCGTAAAGTTGAAAACCAATAAATAAATGAATCAAACTAATAGACATATCTGACAAATAGATAAAGCTGATAGTTATCTAGCATAACATTAAATATAATTTGATGCAACTCTCGGTTCGCTCGCTGCGCCAACAATGGACCGAATGAACGTTATTTATAACTTTTAGCAAACATCTGATATCCAGTTTTAAATTGGAAAATATTAAAACCAGCCATTAAGCAAATTGGATGGTGTTTTTAAAACTAAAGTCTGAATGTGAACGAATATGCTGAGAGTAAATGAGGCTCGCGCGAAACACAGTTCAGTGGTAAACAAATACCTACACAGCAGTTTACGAAAAAACCTGACTCCAAGTCGTTTTAGAAGTACCTATCTGTTTTACATACAATAATGTTGGATACGCTGCCCTCTTGAACATTTATTGGTGTATTTTTAGATTTATCTTTAAGTTATTCAACCTTTTTATAGTTGTAGTGTGTACTTGTACGAGTATCAATATATTATCTATACAAATGTTTATTTTTGGTTATAAATACTAGTGCTCTCTACAGTTTACTTACCGAATGATATCATAACTTAAACCTAAGAACCTTTACATTTTTTTATTTTACCCAAATAAAGTATTTTGTTCCTTCTGTCTTTATGTTATTTAGCAGTTCTTCTAAATACTGAGCATCAGCTACGCTACAAAAAGCCACAGGTTTACTATACTTACTAAATAATGACATGATTTCCCCGTATATTTCATGCGGTACAGCCTTAATGAAACCTCGCCGAGTCCGCGAGTGCGCAGCAATAAGCGCGCGCATTGCAACCCACGCATGACAGCTGTCACTCCTGTCACGTGGCTGTCACAACCAGCGGGACACTCGCCGACTGCCGGCTAGTGCAGCTGTCACGTGGTCAGTCCCTCCACTATCGCGCCGCTCCTCGATGTCACGAGATAGCGAGCAATTTACTGTTGACAGATAAGATTGCTTGACAGACTTGTCACTGTCATAGGCAGTCCAGATTCTGAGGTCTTCTGATTGATTATTATATTAGTCGTCTAATCGGAGGAAGAAGAGAATAAGAGAAATAGATTGAGGAGCAATTTGCCTCTTAAAGAGACTATGCTTATGTTTTGTAGACTTTTGTAGAACATCGCAGTCAATTTTCTAAAAAGTACGCCGAAAAAGTAGCAGGTAATTTTTGGATGAAAATTTTGTCCATAGAGTATTTATTGCAATGTTTCGATCTAATCTATTTTCAATTCTATTCTAAAACTAGAGCTATGAATTTCGTGAACCTTTCCGCGTGGTGATGCTACTTATATTCGACGAGTAACATAGTATTACCATTATTATTATTTAAATTAAATATAAGTATTAGGTACAAGTTAAGGTATAAGTTATTTCTATCATCACCCAGTATACCCATTAAATTGCAAAAATAATAACGCTTAAGAAGCCTTTTTGCGGCATAAAAGAAACCAGGTATCAAATTCGCGTTTCATTTATAGCAATTTCAGTCGTAAAACATTTTTCCTGATGTCCAATCTGTATGCAAATCTGGGAGTTATTTCCGTGTATTTGTGTGTGTGTGTGTGTGTGTGTGTGTGTGTGTGTGTACGTCGCCGGACAATCGACGGCGATTAGCAGCAGTTAATTGAGTTACCTTCCAGCTAGGGATGGACAATGGTGACTTGTTCTCGCGTGCAAAAATATATTATATTTATAATATATGGTTATACTTGAGTGTGAATTAAAATAATATATGTTACGTACATGGCGTACGTACATGATTTACCTTTCGTGTCTAACTTATGGTTTTTATGTCTGTATTATGTTTTTTTCAATATTTTTTTATTTACTTCGGTTTCAAACTGGAAACAATCAGCATTTTTATTTTATTTTGCCATACGCACTATGTTTTTCGTAGTTACTTTTTACCGCATGGAAAAATTACTGTCTTTTAGTGCCAATATTTTGATAAAACTATCACTTTTAGTTGAATAAATGCAACACAGGCTAAATAAGTAAAATTGCATTAACGTGTAGCTCATAAATTCTAGATTCGGTGTTATTACATTTAAAAGTTTAGCCCAATTTATCAGTGCTTCACAAATAATCCTAAACATCATATTCCATGGTAAGCCCAATAAGCCGAGCAGTGCAGCAGGCAGGTAGCAGCCCTACTGGAGCATTCAGCCGGTGTAGCGACGTGTGATTGCCGCGAATCGCTCGCTATTAACGACTCCATTACTCTTTACGTACACACAGAGACACAACTCTCACATTTTTTTTTGTATGATGTTAGAGCATTTTGTTGTGCTCGCATGGCTAGCAACCCTCAATCACCCTCAAGTGTAAAATCTGTCGCCAAGCATTTGGCAATGTGTTCCAATAGCTTCCTTGAGAGTTAGATATTCCAAACTAGGCATGCTCTTTCTTAGGGTAGAGTGACGCTCGTGTGGTAACCCGCTCAATTAATGAAGTGCCTGTTCTATGTAAAAAAATCAGAGACGTATGTATAAAAAGGGTTATGTTTCTCTATTAAAAAAATCGACAAATTACTTTGCTTGTACATTGTAAAAAATAAACATAGAAAGAGGTTTATTGAAGTACTTACTAAATTAAAGATAATGGGTATTTAATTTAATGCGTTGTGTATAATTATCGGAATAAATAAAAAAATTACATTTCAGCTTATCGTAAATGCTGTAAGTATATAAAAATATAACCATATGATACTCGTACAATGCACATTAATAACAACAAAACTTTTTGAAAGATAACGAGTTTATCCCTTATTTAAACTATAACCTATCCAACTAAACTAATAAATAATATTACTTTAATATAAAATACTAATTAACGTAAAGTCTCTAAGAACGTGTTTATTTCTTAATGTCTCTATGTAAGTAGTAGTACGAGTAAGTAACTACAAAACTTGAAAAAAAAATGGTTGCCTGTAAAGTCGGTTTACGGGCGAAGATTTTACGTGACAACGTCTGCCGCGTGCTGCGCGCGCGGCAGACCGATCATAGTTGAGTGGGAGAGAGACGCAAGGCATTCGGCGGGCCTCTCTCTCGTTCGGTGACTCATCGTAACGTTACCTGGCGTTACACTTTTTCATAAGAGACTCCCAGCCGCAACCTAATTTAAGACGTTGTCACGTCAAAAAAAACAAACTTCAAGTTCTGTTTCCTAGTGCGACAGCAAGGTTCCCGGTAAACGAGCATTAGCGGGGAGGAGTGACCCTACACCAAGAGCTCAAGCAGATCTTTAAAGCGGCCGACGTATTAGCTTTTGAGCGAAATTAGCTCAGTCGGTCGACGCGGGTTCGATACCCGTTAATTAGCTTGAGCTTTTGCTGAAGGAAATCGTCGCAAGGAAAACTTATCATAGTGGTAGTATTTTCTAGTGCTCGTCTGTCTTGCAATCTACCTCAAGTTGAAAATTTTGTCTCCAAACCACTAGCGGTGTGTTACGGTGGTTACCTTGAGAGCCAGATATTGCAGACTAGGTATGCTCCTCTTTGATTAAGAGTAACGCTAACTCGTGTGGTTACGCTGCCAGCTGGTCTATTGATTAATAATAATAATCATTTATTATGAACCAATAGGATATACATACAAAGCAGATTAAATTATTCTATAATATTTACAAAGTATCCTTATATATGTCATGAAGAATGATTAGCTTTGTTGTGTAAAAAAATCACAAAAGATTTTAATTGTTTCTACTATACGAGTAGATATAACTTTTAGATTGGTCTTAAGACGGTAAGCGCAAAAACTTTAATTTACATGTGTAAATTAAAAATAATATTCCGATAAAAAAAACAGTTGTTTTTATATTGATAAGTCTGATAGGTATCAAAATAAGTATAAGTATTCTTAGTGTGGTTCTTTAGACGAGCTTAATCTTTTGAATTTTTTCTACCGGCCACGATTTATAGCAAAAAATTAAAATCAAGATTTTGCCTTTATCGCCTAAATTAAAATGATAGTAAGTTTAATAAAATTTGGCTACAGACACATCACCTCATAAAGATACATACCTCAAATATATAATTTTAAAAATAAATATGTTCTTTACACTTTTCACACACGGCTGGTTAGCCCCATACTACACCATTTCTAGTTTGTGTTGTGGTACCTAACTCAACTGATATACTACCTTTAGTATATACATAGATACATATTTTATTTAAATACATATTTAACACCCAGACCCACAGTAACCTTTACGCCAACGAGGTCGTCAATGATAATGCCCTCTAAAATTAAATAAGTTTAAATTGCTTCTTCTCGTAACAAATAAAAGTTTATTTTAGAAGAACAGTAAACTAGTTCCCAGGACAAATTGTTCCTACTTCGCAAACAAGTTTTTGTTCCCCGAGACTCGGTTTACTAACTTATGCTCCAACTTTCTTAAAATACAGAACCGCTAAAATTTCTTGAGATAAAAAAGAAAGATAAGTTTCAAAAGTGTCTGATCTATTTGTGCAAAATTTTAAGTGTAATTTTTACCAAAGCATAAGTTAGTAAACCAAGACTTGATATGTGTGCCAAGTGATGAACGTAAATTGTATTTCTGTAAACCAATGTTGCCATTTATATCCAAAACTGCAGATTTGATGTTGATGCGGTTGCCAGTGATAGGTTGACATTTGATTGTTGCATATTTAAAGATAATTGCCATGGTGACAACTCGTTTTTTCATTTTTTGCACAAACCGATGTTGACAGTTATCTGCAAACTACTAGTATGATTAATCCTATGATTTGTTAGGGTTTAACTGGTCACTGTTATAGATTTAGATAGGTTTCACTTTTACAACGTATTAGAGGCAAATTTTAACTTTGTTTTATGTGTCTTGATTTTTGGTTCTAGTACTTGTAAAAAAAACAACACTACATAATTTTTGATAAAAAATATCACACACGTACAGTCTCACTACATAGATTTACTATAACAGTTCAATAAGATATCAAAGACATATTTCATCAATTAAGCGGACAAATCTCTTCAGCCCCATAAAGTAAGACAAAGTCATAAAATCATAACCAAAAGCAATACAGAGTTTCATTAGCAAGCTTAACTTCCCAGAAGTGATATAGGTTATCGCGGACAAAGTAATATTCAAGTACAGTCATAAAACTATATCTCTCGAGAGTAAAGTATGGAGTCGCCCACCCTTGTAAACCGTACGACATTGTCCAATAACGGGAATGTATGCAAGTTATCAAAATAAATAGGGCATGGGAATTTTTATGTCGCCGTAAAATTATGGCGCGTAGAGACGAGAGGCTCGTTTGTCATGGGAACTGCACGCGATGAATAAACAGAGGGACGTGGTGTCATGATTATCATTGTCAGTTTATACCAATATTATTAAATTAATATAAAGAGGAAAAATTAGTTTTTTTGTTTGTTTGACGCAAATAGGCTCTAAAACTACTGGACCGATTTGGAAAATTATTTCACTGTTTGGAAGCTACATTATCCCCGAGTAACATAGACTATATTTTGTTTCTCATTGCAACTTAGATTATTTTATAGCCCGTGCGAAGCCGGGACGATCTGCTAGATATATAATTAATAGAACGATTTATTTGGGTAAGTTACATAATACATATGACATACTATAAAGATCCTGAGTGGCACGCCAATACCAGCAGAGTACGTAACTACACGAGCTAGCGATATTCTAGCCTAAGGTGGAACATGTCCAGTCTGGAATTACTGGCTCTCAAGGAGGCTGCCAGATACACACTATTGGCGACAGATTTTTCAAATTGAGGGTGGTGCTAACCAGACGGGCACTAGAAAATGTCCTATCACCTTTACTATACTCGTATATGTAGATTTTGTGTGTCGGAAGTATTCTTACGAGTATTTTTATATGTTTTACGAAAATCGGTCCAAAAAGGCAGATTCTATTATTGGCTACTTTCTTAATATGAATAATGAAAGGGTTTTACTAAATGAGAAATTTCAAATATAACATGGCTGCTACAAAAAAAGTTGTGTTGGGTTTCTTAGTATTTAATTTACACTTGTCTTCTCCTTCCGCATCCCGGAGGACATTCATCCACGTGTCTGGTGATATTTTTATAGCGGCGCAGGTATTCGGCGGCAGGTGGAGCCGGCGCACAAATAGCATCATAATTAAATGTTTGGGACGATATCTGCGGAGCGGTATTCCCGGCGGGAACATGGCGGCTGGCACTCCTCACGTCTCTTTCATATATAACACTAACAGTTTCTTTCTATTCGACGTTATATTAAAATTATTGCCTAAAAATCTTCAGACAAAATAGACAAAATAAGAAAGCTAGAACACATTTATTTCAGACACAGAAGACACATACATACGAGTACGTACAAGATGAAAGACAGCATAGTATGTGTCCCCTAGCGTCGAAAAAAGGGCAGCCCTCAGTATAAACGCTACAGATTTCTCTGCAGCATTTATTTTCAGGACCAAACTTTAAATAACATTAAAACAAGAGAAAAATAAATGACCTGCCTATCGCCTGTGATTTCTTCCACGTAATAAACACTTGAAAAGTGGCAAATAAAATGTTATCTATGTAAACGAGCGAGCGAAGTTTCTGCATTATCAAGCCAATTTATTTTGCTTTCATCTATTAAAAGAGGGCAGGGGAAGACATTTGGCAGAGCTATTAAATTGACACATCAAATATAGAGAATGAAAGAAAGAAAGAAACATTTATTTTGCCACACGAACAATAAAGAAAAACAATACACAAGAAACGAAATTCGGTTACAATTTGTGGTATGTCAGAGAGCCGCTGTGTTCCACGCTAAGTGTCTTTTGATTCTGTGCTGTGAGGCAAAAGCTTCTAAAAATACAATCGATGCTCATATTCGGACCTCTCGTTTGTGCCTGTGTCTCTTTGTCAAAAGCACGATGTGGAAACAGCAAACGAGTAGGTTAGGCCTCGTCACCCGAGCTGGCCGGCGACCCACAAGGCCATCAGTTCCAGTAGAGCGCGTCACAGCAGAGGCTCCGGGTTACACCTACACTCAGTCACACACAGTCACTTGTCAAAGATCAGGAATCGGTCAACTAGCGGCCACTGAGGCCTCTCAGCACAAACTATGCTCGCCCACATTGCCGCATTGTGATATGCAGTGAAGGCTCAAAGAGAAAACTTCTACACAAAGAGGTCGACGTTTTCAGGCAATGTCGTACCGTGCTTAGCCATGCCTTACATATTTGAGCGAAGGGCCTCAGTGAGGTAATAGATATTTCATGAAATTTATTCTCGTATAAAATCATCAGTTAGCAATATTGAAATGATACGCTTTGACGATTCTAGATATTCGTTACCTACATAAAAAGTAAAATAAGTTTTAAACTTGCAGAAGAGGACCAGTTTTAAATTTTTTAACCATTATTTGAAAAAAAAACTAGAAATTGTACATAATCGTGTTTTAGAAATCTAAAAATCTTAGCAGCGAAAGAATACTATTAAAACTGAAGAAATTGAAGCTCTATCTTGTACGCTGGAATTTAAAGGATTTTTCAAAATATTATGCCATTTTACTCCCATGTCGTATGAAACAATAAAACCAGCAAACTCAGCTATGTATTTACTACAATAATTTAGTCCTGTACTTATATTTGATAATGGATAGATAATGGACCTGTAATATTAAATTAGTCGTAGTAAACTAATTAAATTTTGTAAATAAAAAAAATAAAAAAAACATGTGTACACCAATAAAAGTTATGCATAATATTCAAAAAAGCTGTTACTACACAATTACAGAAATTAATTGGTCATACAAAACTATAGAAACCAGTAGCAATACAGGACTTTTCAATGTCTTTGCGGTCGCGCCCGCTTTCTATGTGTCAAAGACCAATTAGAATATCAAAAAGACCTCAAGACCTCGCTGTCTCCTCCCGCGGCAGAAATATTTTGACGAAGAATAAACATTTATGTATATTGGTTATAAATCAGGTACTTGTCGTAAATTCGTTTCAACTCGAACCCTCGTGAATAAATATTTCCCTCGCGATGAAATCAAACACAAGCTAACGACGGCTAGACTCAAAAGGAGTGTTATTAAATATTTTTTTCTCAAATATTTTTCTTCTCTCCTTATAATAGGTATGTTATAAAGGCAGTTCGAGTCCTTTAATAAAATGTCTTCAAACGGTTTAATTTGTGCTCCAGAGTACAGATATTCTTTTGAAGCGACTTGTATGCTTATGAAAATATTTTCCGTTGATACAAAGTTGACTTTAGCGGGTGCTTTGCTTTGAATTGAAGTACGCTTTGTCAGTACGCGGGGAAAATTACTTGGGAATCGAGGAATAAACGAGAAATTATTATAAGATTTTATTTGGTTGCTACGTCGTAGCAAAAACCGTAGCCTCGTAGCAGTTGCTACGCTTTTCGTAGCGCTTATTTTACTAAGAAAATATCGAACACGTAAATTAACGTGTAATACCGATAATACATTACTGAGTACTGTTTTGCTCTATGCTTCTGTGCTAGCGCTTCGTATACCAGAATTACTGAATATGAAGGTTTTATTTAAAACAAAAACACTAGTATAAAGAAGCATAAATAGTTTACAGCCATCCTGTGTCCAAGTAAATTATACAGGCAAATAGTGAAGCTCTCAGTCGGACGGAGTGGACTCACATTAGCATACCTTTGACCGCGCGCGGAACGAGAGTGGCCCTTTCTGGTGCGATGTAAGTGCACTGTTTATGTGGACCCTACATTTATGGAGGCCTCCGATTTATGGCTGCGACGACAGTAGCTCAGTTTTATTATAAGACTTTAAAAGAGGACTTTTCAAAGTCGCTTACGTTTTATATTGTTTTTGCAATGTATCATTGGGGGAGACCTTTGCCCAACAGTGGGACAATATGGGTTAGATAAAAAAAATGTTTGATGTGTTAGAAAATTTTCGATGTCAATTGTGAATTAGGCTTCGTGAAAACTGTGGTTCCGACACAGTACACTTTCATTACTATCTTAAATAATGACAATACAACTCTATGTTATTAGAGTTGTTTTGTTCTAAAGTTTTTTTTGTTTAAATATGTAACTACTTATACAGAAAGAAGGAAACAAATATAATTTTTACAATACAACACAAAAACTCTCATTTTCTTTATGTTATAAATATGCTCATGTTTATATTCTATTTATCCACAGCAAGCATAATCTTCACGTTCTTCGTTAGAAAAAAAACACAGATTTTTAGAACACTCAAAAATCAGTGTCCCGGTAACTACCGAGCACACACCCACGATCTAGCGGAGAGACCGGGGCGGAGTGTCGGCGAGATCAAAGAATACATATTCATGTGAGGGCGCCGCCGTCGACAGATATAATTAATATTATCATTTATGCCACACTCCAGCGAGCTATGAATACGCGCCGGATTTACTCGGGTATTCCGCTATGGCTGCGGAATGGGCGCTGCGAATAATTCACCTTACTCAGATACAGGGCTAACTCAGGGTAGGTACCTTTCAAGGACGGGTTTAGTACGTCTAGGCAGGCTTAATCTAGACGTTTACGACATTAGGTTTTTTGCAGAAAATAAAATAGATATGATATAAGAAATATTGGTTAACGGAATTTTAGATTAGTTGATGGAATTGTAGATTTATTTTTTACGAATTCCCAAAAGTCGTTTTACAAAAATATTTTATTTACACCGCCCTTCTTTTTCGTATGAGCTAAGTGGCGAGGCTCTAGTGTCAAGAGTTTTCAAGCCGCCCGAAGGCCTTTGACTTAGCTTAACGACCGCTTGAACTAAGACTAACAGCCGGGACCTACAATTTAACGTGTCGTCCGACCCACAGTAGCGCCCAGATGAAAATGCCGCTTGAAAAACGACAGTCTTGTTCATGGTCACCCATCCAAACATCGTGCGCATCGACTGTTGCTTAGCTTCGCTGATCGCTTCAGATCACCTTAGCTAGCCGAGCTACGAGCGCAACACCCCTACCGCCGTTAAAAGGATTATCGTTAGTTACCTAGTAGCCCTGTAGAGCTCTCGAAATAATACGTGTTAGTGATATATAAACGTCATATATTCGGTAATTAGATTGTTTGCGAGCCGCGCGCCCTCCAACTAATGTTAGTTCATTTGCTTTGAGCGGCGATACCGACTGGAATTGCAGTTACGTTATTATACATGCTGTGTGTTCCGTACATTATAGCGTAATAATACACATACATATTAACTATTATTAAATGGATATGGGTTGTGTAACTACAATAGGTATATGCTGAAGCTATTTGTATCGCATCATTTACACGGACATTGATAACGTTATAATGTTTGACTTAGCTAATACGAAGAAGAAAAAATTATAGGTAATGTAATTATTATTACAGCTGTTACATTTCAAAGCTGAACTATAATTGTTACGAACTACTACTACTACTACTTGGACTACTTAGATTCAGGCCTTGGTAGTCACGAAAGAATATGTAATATAGTAATAAGTTAGTAGAAAAATATTTTTCTTTTTAAATTTTTACTAAACCAAATATGGTAATAAACAAGGGTTCGTACACATTTATATCACCTAAAATAAACGTGTCTATATCTTTTTCATCCTTAAACATTAAATAGCATCCTAAACTTAATTTGCATTACTACATCATTTTAATCACTTCAAAGACGACCTCGTTAGCGTAAAGGTTACCATGCCGGTCTGCTAATCAGAAGGTTCCTGGTTCGATTCCCGGCCCGGTCAACATCTTTGTGCTTAACTAAATTTGTTGGCTGTGGGTCTGGGTGTTAAATATGTATTTATATATAATATGTATGTATATGTAGTATATCAGTTGTGTTAGCAACCATAATACGAGCTAGAAATGGTTCAGTATAGGGCTAACCAGTCGTGTGTGAAAGTGTCCTAATATTTATAAAAAAAAAAAAAAAAAAAAAAGTACACACTTATAATCTCAAAATATTTTTAAAAAACTTTCTATTTGTGATACAGCAATACTACCATAGTATACAAATACTGCTTGTTCTTTGTTTGTTAAAGCTACAAACTCATGTATTTATTTAGTTCTGTATTTCACTACATTTGTGAGCAACGTCAGGTGTTTGGCACAAAGAGCCGGGTTTAGTTGTAAAACACACACAGAAGGTGCGGTTAATAAAACCATATAACTAAAACGGCGCGTTCCGGTGCGGATGGCACAGTGCCAGCGACCGACAGCTTCTAAACAAGTCGAAACAAGTCCCGCGCCGGGACTCGAACCCGCAATGCTCGTGTCCGAATTAATCCCAGGAATTAATTGTGGCCACCACCCGGTACACTGCATGACAAACTTTACTGCTCGTTTGAAACTTTATGTTTAGTGCATATGTATCCACTAGTGTCATAAAAATTAAAAGAGTGAAACTTCTTCACGCTTATCGGCTTGACCAAATTTTTTTTACTCAAAATAGGTCAGTGCTTGTCTTAATTCACCTGATGATAAATTACATTGAGATCTACGGTGGAGCGCGCTTACCTAGAAGAAACCGGAGGATTTAGTTAAAATCTGTTATAGATATAAGTTTAATTTATCACTAAAATTCAATGCTACGTTCAGAGTGTTTCAAATACTAAAATCTGTATCTCATTTAGCTTGTGGATATCTAAAAAGAACTAACGTATTTTTTGAAGCTAAACAACGATTCCATACAGACATCTATTAGACACGAGTAGATGCGATACAATAACTGTCATTTAAAGAATGGTATTTAGTTCTAAACGCCGTACGTCGTAGATCGGATGGCCATCAATCAAGCAATCTTTTAGCCAACACTATAGTAATACAATCCAGACAATTAAAACCCAAGCGTGCCATAAACATGGCTCGCCGTGTACCGGCGCAATGAACCTCTCTCTAACTGACCCATCCTGCCGTAACTGCGCTGCTGAACTGCCGACACGCGCTCTATTGATTACTATTATACAATAGTAGCTTATCCACTTTATTATATACAATGTAAACTCCATGTGACGTCACTCGATTTAACGACAAACTCTCTAAAGCGTCGAAATCAATTGGCTTTAGATAATTTAGCTTGTATTCCATACAATGATTGTAACGTTATAAAAGTATGAGTGATAATATAACGTTATAAAGATAAAGTTATGAAAGATTGATTAAGGAAACTTACCGGGATATACAAAGCCGGAGAAACAAAGAACCTTTAGTGTCAAGGACCGTTCTTTATAGCTGACTGGTATTATGTTGTGTGGTGAAAATAAAACAAGGTTTTGTTACATTAATACAATATACATTTATTTCGAACTAAAGAGAATTAAATTAAATTTATCAAAACTACCTTGGTTAATCTTTGGAAAAATATTGGCAATACATGCTACTAATAGAAAAAGATGTCTACAATGATGTTATACAAATAGTGGAGGCCTTATTCCACATTATACTTTGAGTTTATGCAAATTAAGCCGAGCGTCCTCGGGGCTATGTGCTTAGGTTATAATTTAAGGTTAGCGCTTAGTTTAACAGAATGCTTCTCTAGACATAGTAGTGGCGAACGCCTTATATCAATTATTATCCTCATTAATAAATACAGATGCTATGGATCTCCAATGTAACTATCCGTCCTATGGAAGTGTCGGAGCACATGGGGTGGTGTGGTCACTCGCTATATTTGAGGTTATTATGATGGTGAAGGACGTTTCAAATCGATTCGGTTAAATTATATATACAAAATAATTATATAAATACCGACGCTCGGGTGCAGGTCCGTTCGTCACGCCGCAGGCGCAACGTGGCGACTCGCCGACCAGGACGCGAGCCGGTAGGTAGATGCCAGCGGATTTTTCCGCGTGGAAAACAAATGCAGGACGGGGTTCCTCGCGTACAGCGGGGCAACGCCAAGGCGCGCAATCAAGCCGTCAGGGGGAGGCAGCAAACGTCGTCGTCAGGGCTCAAAGGGGCTGGAGGGCATTATGGCCGGATGGAGGAGGCCCGCTGCGGAAGATTTTACAAAAGCAGCGGTTTAAGAAATATTCCGCGAACAATAGTTGCAAGCAATCTATCGGGCCAATCTAATCAATGCAAACTCACCTTTCTTTTCTTCGGTTTTCGGGAATGCAGTAGAAGCCTTGTCAGGAGACCGGCCTTCCGTTTAGCGCGGGACACCATTTTTGATCTTAGCAATAGACAAGCAAATCTTTTCCAACCTATATGGTGCGTTCACACTGTACCATTCCTAACTACAAATTTATCGGTTTCTCAAACGCGAACTGATCGCTTCCATAAAGCAGTGTGAATCTCCTCCCTGAACTTTAACTGTCAGTGTCAAAATTTAGTTGTTACTGTCAAATCTCGGAAGAGCCAATATAGTCACTGCATTGCAAGTTATATTTGTTTATTCTAACAATATTTTAAGCAAAATACGATAGTGGAAATATAGTGCCAATTAAATAAGTTTATAGTGATACGAAACTCCTACGCATCGATAACATGCAGTGTCCGCGACTGTGTGTCAAAACTCCAGTCGGGAATGCCGGACACAAATCATAATGTATTTATTATTTGCAGCGGAATAATAAGGGATGCAGTTGGTAAGTAACGTACTACGTTACATGATATATTCTCTTCATTTAACAACCACTCTCTATAACGCCATAAAATGCACAGTCGTTTCAGTGTCGTTATAAAGAGTTTACACTGTACTAGGTGCACCCCACAGTGTTACCCGCGTTAATCCGGGATAAAATATAATCTATGTGTTAATCCAAAGTCTAAGCTATCTCCATGCCAAATTTCATAGAAATCGTTTATCATAATCGGTCGAGGCGTTTTAGTTTTTAGTAACATAGATTTTGAGGTTATTTGCGCATCCCACGGAAACCAGTGATGTTTGCAAGATTAAAAATAGCCTATGTGTTAATAACTTTGCATGGGTTAATTGAACATTGCCATGGCATTAATTAATTTATGCTGCGTTCTAAGAATGTTTTGCTATTTTTGAATGGAGATTTCAGATTTTTATGAAACTATTTCTGACTTGCGCATGGTGAAAGTCTGACGCCAAGAGCATAACAATGCGTTCTATAATGCCTCTTTGTGAGCTTGTATTCAAAGACTAGGCATACTAAACCTCAGGCCAAAGCGTCGCAAACCCGTGTTCGTAAGTTAAAAAAATATGATGAACAAAAAAGTTAAAAAATAATATTATAAGAAATGTATGGTATTATCCTTTTTTTTTTTTTTTTTTTTTTTTTTTACGTGAGGAAATGCATTTACGCATCCCCACCACACCCGGGGAGGTGGGTGGGGTATGTCGGGCTCGATGTCAAAAGGACATCCCTACCGACTAAAACCTCACGATGACCTCCTCACCGGAAAGGGCGGGATGAGGTTCCGCTTCTCGCATTAACCCACCACCCCGCCCACCTCGGCGTGTCTGCGAGGCTCCTTCTCTGGGGTTGAGTCCCCTTGCAGTGCACATGGTGCACCGCAACCACCTCGGGGACCATAAGTGCAATGGACGCCGGACAACCCCGGTCCGACGTCCCAGGTCCCCCGTGACGGGTCAGGTCTGTGGCCCCGTCACCTGCCACTACGGCCGTAGAGAATAGGGTAAGTGGTATTTTGTGGTACCACTCCCTTCTCCCTGCGGCCCCACCGCGTCCGCCATCAACGGTGGCGACCCCGTCGAGGCCGCGGCAGGTAGGAAGAGCGGCGCATCGTAATACCGACACTTCTCTCCTGCCGCGGCCCCACACCTTCGGCTGCGGTGGGTGTCTCCAAAACCACACCGCAGCCCTCCTCAGTTGCGAAACCCCCCCGGAGCGAGGTCCCGCAACCTACTGGTGCCACTCCATCTAGAACTTGCATGGGGGAGGACAAGTCTAGGGAGCGGCCCGCCTCAGGGACCCTCTTCGCTTCACCGTGGGTGACCAGGCCACGGTTACTGAGCCCCCCCGCCTCGACAATGCGGGGCCCCACGGGGGGGCTCAGTAACCATGGTATTATCCTAAAAAAAGTACAAAAGGAAAGTTACTTAAGAGGTGTTTGGTATACAATCTAAACTAAAGCTGAATTAAGCTAGACACCGTAATGTAAATACCCAACAATAAGAACTAAGATATAAGTGGTATTGAGTTCTGTCTGTGGAGAGGACACGCTCCGGGAAGTACTTCCCTCGTCGTAACAGTTCTCAAATCCGACAAAGAACCTTTGAACTCGTAATATGATTTATTCATTCCAATTTCTAAGCTGATTTTGACAGCGGGATTGTAATATTTGATATAAAAAGAGAGAGAAATCCGGAGTTTATATTTTGAGGAAATAATATTAAACTTGGGGTGTTAATATTCCAACCTCTGCCTTGTATATAGCGGAGTATAAAATTCCAGTTATCCTCTAGAGAGGCGCGGGGACATCAGGAGTAACCCGCTCTGTTCTTGGAGGGTAGATCTAAATTACTCTTCAGGGAGCCTTTACACCCGGAAATTGAAGCTTTTTTTTTCAACTTTTGATAAACACTGTTCCACCTCTAGCGGCGGGAAGTGCACGGAGTCTGTTAGGAGAATGGAAGCTATTACGTTAACACGGTGAGGCCGTTTGAGATGATAAAACCATTTTACATTGCCTCATCTTTTTGAAGTCGATTATAAAAAAGCTTTCCACCTAAAAAGCCAAGTCAGAGTCCTTCAGGCAGCTTGAAAACTCTCGAGACTAGAGCTTAACCACTTAGCTCACACGAAGAAGAAGACCCTAAAATGTATATTATCTAGCGAAGTATACAATGAAACAATGATATAACAAGATGGTAGAGTATTAATTATTATGGATTTCAAGAATTAGTCTGATAAGCTAACTAGAGTTAAAGTTGAAAATCTTCCACCAAGCACTTAGAGTGTGTGTTTAGACAGCCTCCACGATAGAGTCATTCTAGACTAGGCTAGCTCCACCTTCAACCAGAGTGTCACTGATTTGAGTAGATACTTACTCTGCTAATAATACTTACTTAAGCTTATAAATGATAGTAACATTTTCTAAAATCGTATGGAAGACTAACTACGAGATGAGAATCAATCGCTTGAAATATTCACCCGAAAGCAGACGTTTCTGTAGTCGAACCCAGTCACTTCCAACCAGTAAACTTTATCACACGATCCATATTCCTCACAACACCTTGTAAAACAAGCTCGTTCCCGCCATACATCGCAATCAGGCCGACCTCTTCATAAACACTAACACAAACTATAAATCAAACTAATCCAATAGAGTTTTCTCACATTCCTCGGCAGGGCCGGAATGCCGCGCCCCGATAAAAGCCGGCGTCGAGAAAAAACAAAGAACAAAAAACAAAAAACAGTTGTCTTTGTGCGACGTCTCCCCGGCCTCGGCGACGGCGTTGTTTATTGACATTATTTAATCCCGGAATCGCTCCGGCACTGTCAGCCGCGAGCTGACAGACAGGCGGGCGGTTCCGTACAGGAAAACAAAGGGGAAATATAGAAAAACATTTCCGCGATCCCAGAGGTCAGTCACACGTCACATTACAGTTTTGGGTACAGACCCGCGATACGCCCAAACACTTGTAACTGCATTTATGGACAGTAATTGTACATGTCAAATAAACATTTGTTTTCTTTAATAGTAGATTTCCAGAATTAAGTATCGCCTGTAGCTTGGCTAACTAAGGTCTGACGTGGTCAACAAAGTTAAGTTAAGGTCGATGCGGACTGTCTTTGAATGCTTAAGTCTCATATTCATATATCAGTCGACAGTCACCGAATAAAAATGAGTCTATTAATAATAAAAAAATGGTTGCCTGTAAAGTCGGTTTTACGGGCGAAGATTTTACGTGACAACGTCTGCCGCGTGCTGCGCGCGCGGCAGACCGATCATAGTTGAGTGGGAGAGAGACGCAAGGCATTCGGCGGGCCTCTCTCTCGTTCGGTGACTCATCGTAACGTTACCGGGCGTTACACTTTTTCATAAGTGACTCCCAGCCGCAACCTAATTTAAGACGTTGTCACGTCAATAATAATAATAAATATTAAGACACATTTCACACCCGACTGGTTAGCCCCGTACTAAACCATATCTAGTTAGTATTGTGGTTGCTAACACAACTGATAAACTACATATACATACATAAATACACTATAATCTATATTGATACATATATAACACCCAGAGAATTAGTTCATCACAAAGATGATGGCCGTCAAATCGAACCCGGCACCCTCTGGTTGGCATGTATATTATATTGTATTATTACAACATACATCGAATTTTTTGTAACACAAACAGTAATACTAAAGTATTTACTATGCAAGTCTACGCAAAAAGTAACTTACTTAAAAAAGCTGTGAGCAAAAATAAATCGTTCCGTTGGCGAAGAAACCCGTCGACGGGACCCTGAAATCACTATTTTCTTGTAAAACTCCTGGTAAACAGAGAGTGAGTGCAGCCGATCAATTCTCGACATGATTTCGGTTTGCTTCCCGTTCCGCCCGGGCTGACATATATTGCCGCTACTCCGGAGCGCGCGGACTAATACTATTGTTTGTGAGAAGTCATATTCCACCGGTTTGATTTCTTACAAGAAACGGTATCGGAAAACGTTTGGTTCTGGCGTCTCGAGACCCGAGGATTGCTAGCTATTTATATAAAGATTAAGTAAGAGTTAGTTTGGTTATAGGACGGGACAAGAAAGCGAGCGACTAGAAAACTGCTTCGCCGCATAACTTGGACAGTGTGAGAATAAGAATAAGAATATATTTATTGCATAACTGTGTACAATGACGAGATCTTAAAGTAGTGATTAGGTAACAACAGTCTTGTTTGTAATGAACATACAATATTAACTTAAAATAACATTTATCTACTAACTAAAAACTTAATAATATACATTTTAATAACTATAAATATTTATACATTCAATAACTATACACTTTATTAATTTACGCTACTCCGAAATATTCATTCACTAGCTGACCCGGCAAACGTTGTTTTGCCTTAAAAATATATAGTAGAAGATTCTCAGACCTACTGAATACGCATATGAAATTTGGTAAAAATCGGTCAAGCCGTTTCGGAGGAGTACGGTAACTAACATTAAGTCATGGATATTTTATAATTCTTTATTGGCCACATAAATAAAAAAGGCACAGTAAAAGACAATTAACTTAAAATTAGTGTACCACAATTGGCGGCCTTATCGCTTAAAGCGATCTCATCCAGGCAACCTTTGGATGGAAAGGAATTTATAAACGACTAAAGAAGGACGTAGTGTACAATAAAGAATAATAAAAAACATACATATAATATTAATAATCTTATCTTAATTTATATAAATCTCGTGTCACAATGTTTGTCCTCAATGGACTCCTAAACCACTTAACCGATTATAATAAAATTCGCACACCATGTGCAGTTCGATCCAACTTGAGAGATAGGATAGTATAAATCTCAAATTATAGTCGCAATTTTAATGTCTGTTATTATTTGACAGTCACAATTATCTGTTAACTCCAAATGATTCTAACTGATGTCGATACCTTTCGACTGGGTTGAGTAAGTAATCAATAGATGGCACTGCTATGGTAAATCTACGAACGTGTCATATAAGCTACACTATCTATTTTTCATACCCTTAAGTGAGGCAAAACCTAGTTTTCCGGGTCAGCTAGTATTTATTATATATTAGACAACAGTTTAGCTCTGAGAAGAACTTTTGCGTATGTGTAGTTAAAAGAACAAAATCAAAAAAAAAAACCGAAAATTATTAGACTTTGCGCACGACCGCTGCGATGGGAGCCAACCTCGCGACTGAGCCGCGCGGGTACCTTACTCATAGATCTAAACACCCCTCCCCCGCACACGCCCTCTTCGCAACGGGCCGTGCAGCAGAAATCGTAATATTTTAATTTCACCATAACTTCAAAACCAAACGTCCAATTTTAATCATTCAAAGACCAAATATTATCAACACAAACTGTTTTTATTGATGAAATAATTTATTTTGATAAGGATTAATAGTGTATTGCTTAAAATCGCTTCGTAAATAAGCCATTATTTCTCGTACAAAGTAAAGGATAAAAAATGGTTATTGTGGGTTATTCCTAAGAGATAAACATATACCATCAGGGACTTTTTTGTAGACCTTTTTAAGTTGTACAATACTGTAGTAAATTGTTTTGATCTATCTTGTAGGATTCAGTCAGCGTTTGCAATGTAAGCGCAAAAAAAGGGTTTTTTTTTACGACCTCACATTAAAAACCTCAAAAATTGTAGCCTATGTGTTATTTTGATGTATAAGCTATAGCCTATGTGTTATTCTGATGTATAAGCTATATTGTGGTAAAGTTTCATTCAAATCCATTTAGTAGTTTTTACGTGAAAGAGTAACAAACATACATCCATACATCCATACATCCACACATCCATACATCCATACATCCATACATACAAACTTTCGCCTTTATAATATTAGTAGGATATTATAATATTCTTTGTCTATTAGCCATTTTCTTAAACAAGGCTTAAATTTATTTATATTGAGCGATTTTAAACTTTGTGGCAAAAAGTTGTGTTTATATCAGTTTAAATAACAATTAGTTTATTGGGAGTAAACTCAACGTTAGGTCTATAATAAGGTATTAACTTAAATCTATAGGATTGGCGAATGTTTCGAATTTTGAAAATAATACAGTTTATTTTTCTTTCTATGCTCATTTAGGTCTGTTATCCGTGTTTTTTATGTAAATCGTTTTTATGTTAATGATAATGTAAGTAATTTTGTAAATAAAATATTATTCATATCAATAAAGTACTCGCATCTAAATTGATGTCTAATAAAACGTAGCGTGTTCCGGCGGCCTCTTTAAGAACCAGTATTTCTAGACTAGGCATGTTCCAACTTTAGCCAGAGTGTTACTAACCCGTGAAGTTAAGCACCTAAGCTGTATTATAAAAATAAATACATATATTTTAAGTTTTTGAATTTACGTTAATACAATACAAGATAAATAAGACTTTAAACAAGGTACGTAAGAACAATAAGCATACGATAAAATAAATCGCGCGACGTCCATAGCTAATGTACACACACATACATATCTAGGTAGATGTAGTGAAGGCAGTCACATAAAGGTAGCCGCGCCACTTGGAGGCAGGAACGGATCCACTCGGGCCTCTTTTTTACCGCCAATAAATCTCCAGAGACACTTCCTCTTGCAAACGGCAGTAAACCGCTCGCTGTACCTACCTACTTACCTTTAGAACGCGACCTTCACTCGAGCCAATAGAGAAAACATTTGAAAGTCCATGTCCTTTCACTTGCATAACTAAATAAGTATGAGCAAGCTATCAATTTTTTTTATATTGATGAGAGACCTCCTTGGGAGTTTTTTTTCCAATGGGAAGTTAGTGACAAGCAAGTAGCAGGAAGTACGTAACTCGCTCTTTGATGTGATCTCTGATCTGAAGAAATTATACTCTAAGAATTTGTACTTACAAACGTACGCTTTGTGCTTATGAAGTATTTATATGAGTAGGTACTTGTTGTCGAACATTTTTTACTAATAATTACACGACTAATTATTTAAATCCGACTTATTGTATCTCTCTTTTTGTCTACCCCTTTGGCAGTAAATAAAGCGAAGTTTGGAAACCAGTTTTGTTAAAGACTTTTTTATACTTCTATTTAAAGCTTTTACTTTTTTATACTACTACTTTCGATATTTTGCCTTAACTGGTTCCCTGTTCTGTTCAGATTTCTATTCTCATTCTTGTGGCGTCCCTAGTTTGGCTAACTAAAGTGATCTAACGCCAGATAGCCAATGGTATGGATAAGTAACTATAAAAAAAATAGTATCATTTTATCTTTCCACATTTAAATGTTATGGTCCAAATGTTAAATCTAGGTCAAGTAGTTCTTAAGCTATAGTTTTACATTTTCGAGACTTGAGCTTGGCTTTTTAGCTCGCACTCAGTAGAGCTGGTATAATATACTTAGTCAGTACCTAATTAGTAGAGAAGTAATGTGAAAGCTTTCAGTGCGAGAGCAATCTAGACCGGAGCGGATTAGGTTAACCCAACTCATCTTCGGCACTAATGGGATCAGATGCCACTAACCACACTACAATATATAAATCACTGCTTAGAAATTTCCTTAATTTTATATATTTTATTTTAAGCTAATAATCCCCATTGATTATCCTCATCAATAGGAATTATTCGACTTTAATTTTTTGTTCAGAAATCCCCATTGGTGGCTTGTAATGCTTTTTTGTAAACCTTAATAACTTTTATTTTAACATATACGCGACCATCAATTTCTAAATTCGTCGCAAATAATTTTTTCCGTCTCCATTCCATGTGTTTGAAAAGAAAATAACTGTTTTTTTTATTCATTCTACTTTCACGCGACGATGTTATTCCAAATTTGAATTCCAATATTTTTTCGGCTTAACCCCTTTGTGCTATACTCTATGGACATTTATTCATCGGTTTAATTCCCTTGTCTCAAAAAAAGATGCAAGATTGCTTCTGAAGAGTAAACTAACCAGTATTAAACGCAAGAGTATACTCGGGGAGTGCTAAAGTAATCTTCATTCTGAAAAGTAAACAAGCGACGGTTTGCTATTAGGCTGGCGTCCCAGGCAAGCAACATGCCGCTCGTGGCCGCGACCGGAAGCCCCAGTCGGCAGGTAATGTAGCCATCGCGGCCGGAAATAATGCGGCGCCAGCTTCCGGCACGGCAACATTAATTGTGTACTCGCTGCCGAGGAATAAGCCACGTCGCTCCGCTAAGTGTACGGAAACGTTGCGCGGAGAAAGTTGCAGGAATTCGAATTTAGAGCTAGAACACAAATCTCAGTCAAAGAGGCCATAAATAAAATACTTTTTTTTTGGACGAGCGAAAATAGCTCTTCCGTATCACGTTCAGTATTTAGTTTCGTTTAATGTTAAATTTTAACCCCAAATGTAAAAACGACGGGATCTTATACATTATACGTGCCTGTGTTTGTTTGTATCTCGTATTTGTAGCGTAGCGTTCTGTAGCTCCCAAACGGATGGACCGATTTAAATTTTGTTATTTTTGTGTGGTAGTCGGGAATGTCCTATATAAGTTTATCGTGTGTATGGTGAATATCAGAGCGAAATGGCCACCACTACAAGATGGTGGATGACATATTTTACACAAAAAAAAAACCTCAATATGGGTGCCTTTCGATAGAGCGTGACTAGTAGAATAATACACTTTACATCATTTTAAATGTAAGATGACCGTCAGCATAAAATCGTGATTTTTTTATTTTTAGTAAGTAGATACATATACTTATACTTGTAACAAAATGGTTGCTGAATATTCCCCACAGGCTTACTATAATAAAATAGTTTGTAATAACACCCTGAATCAACACATTAACATATTCGGTTCCAAAGTGAAGGTGGCTCATGAACCGCGAATAGATAGGAATAATTACGCAATCCCTAATTATACTCGTGACATATCAAAGCCTTCGTCTTAGAACATCAATTACTGAGTAAGGCGGTTAAGATAGCGAAAGTCAGTAATGTATCGGTAAAACCCGTTTGTGAAGGATTCCGGTGAAATTAGAAACAAAGTAGTGTGCCCCCGGCGGCCATACTGCCTCCTAACGGGGGCTCAGAACGTGGCTCGAAATGTAAGAGCTGTTTACATCGCCGAGTAAAAGGATTGTGGCTATTGCGGAGATCTGCCTTCTCGAGCGGCTCAAACACGTGGAGTAGATACCTTATAGATACCAACTAACAACTACAAAGTTTGTTTACTTAATAGTTTTTTCAGGCAGCGTGAAAATTTACTTTTATGGCTAACCACATATGAAACAACCGGTCTAACTTTTTTGACATTAGAATAAAAACAATATAATATTAGGTCGTGCAACAATATGAGTTAACGGCGTTGGAGCATGCTCAGTTTGAGACCATGATCACAAGATGTAGCAACACTTTAACGCTTTGTCAATTATTTTGGAATTATAGTCAAAGCACGGCAGTATACTAATAACTTTCTATCGAATCGTCCATGTATAATTATGAATGTATACTACATAGTCGTGCGGTTCATATGTTTGCTAATAAATACTTCTATTTACTAGTATTTGACGACCTCGTTGCGCAATGGTTACCATGCCGGACTGCCAATCAGAAGATTCCGGGATCGAATCCCGGCACGGCGCTAATACATTTGTTGGCTGTGGGTCTAGGTGTTAAATATGTATCTAGCTATATAAAATATGTATGTATGGATATATACTATATCAGTTGTGTTAGCAACCATAACACAATTCAGTATGGGGTTAAACAGCTCTGTGTGAACTGTGTAAAAAAAAAGTATGTGTGTTGGTTCAACCCACATGATCTATCAATAAGTATTAGTAGAGCGCGCGAGTTGGGATATAAAGTAGAGAGTACACAGTAATGTTTCCCAGGCGCCGCTACGCATAGATTGGCGCAGTTACCTCCTCACAGGGCGGGAGCGAGACACTGAGCTGGTTCAGGGAATCTCTAACAGACGCTGTGTAAACAGGCATTAGGCGAGGGCTTCGGTTTACCTTCCTATTTATTTACATTGATGTAACGGAGTAGTGTTAACTGCTCTCTTATACAGGCAAAAGTTACGTTGTACATTTGTATTAAATTATTAATTTAAGGTACCTAAATATAGGGATTAATTCTTAGTCATGGTATCAAATACTTTCTTAACAAAAAGGTTATTAAAGGAGACCGTAAATTACCTGGAGGCGAAAAACAAATTCAAGGTATAAAGACTGAATGGAAAGAGGACCATTCAACGGGAGCAAGTGTGCAAGCTGTCATAGGAATAAAAATACTTTTAGACTGGCGTCTTTATATTTCCGAGTAGAAAACGGTCACACTTACATTATTATTCTTGTATAGTTTGCAATGTTTGGCGTTTTTGCTTCCGGCCAATGTACACCTTTAATAGACCTACAAGCTATCAGTAGGCTATAGGTAATAATATTATCCCAATCAAGTAACATAGCAAAACAAAATGTATATTGCTATGAAGTATTTATGTATGTAGAATATGTGTAGTGTATCAGTTGTGCTAGCAACCATAATACAAACTATATGGTTTAGTATTGGGCTAAACACCCGTGTGTAAAATGTATCGTAAAATAAAAAACATATAACTAACTAGGCACTGGCACAGTTGTGGAAAAACACTAATATAGAGAAGTACGCGGAGACCGGTATTACCATTAAATCCCAGCGAGAAATTGTTTATTTAATAGGACAGCTTTATCAATATGGAAATAGATACGGTAACCGATGTTTAATCCGGAAACTAGTGGATTTCACCGCGGGGTTGTTCATCTTTAATTCAACCGCCTCTAACATAGCCGTAGCTCGGCCAACTGAGGTGATCTGACGCGATCATCGAAGACGAATGACGGTTGATGCGCAGTCTTAGGCTAGGTCACCATTTTTTAATGACAGACCAAGGCTATGGCATTTCCATCTGGGCGCTACCTTTTAGAATAACGTTAAATTGTAAGCCCCGGCTGTTTATCACTTAACAATTAATCATAGCACATGTATTCTATTACACAAGCCCTTTCATTTGTTACCCATATTGGGATAATTGAGAAAAAAATATCATTTTAGTCTGATCTTCATCAAACATAACTAAGAATAATCCAAACTAACAAGCCTTTTAAATAAAATAAAGTTTAATCAAAATCAGTAAATCCGTTCAGGAGTTACGATGTCGATGCCACAAACACACACACACCTATTTGCATCGGGGGTTACAAAAGAAGAAGCGCTAACCAGCGAAGGAGCCCAACCCGATTGTGTATTCATCACGTGGCCGTAGCTGTCTGTCAAGTCGCCACTCTACAAGCTAACAGACCCCGGCAGCGCCACAATAACATTATTCTCAGAAGCAATATTCATCAACAAGTCTCGAACCTTGGAAAAGTTGAAGCTGCCGGCTTAAAGTTGCAAATTACAAACTATTACACTAAAGTGATCAATTAAACCCCTCCCGCGAGACCTGGGGGCAGGGGGAGGCGGGGGTGTCGAACTTCCCTCATTAGGGAGCAGAAAACTGCAGGCTTGGTGCGGAGGAACGATAAAAATAAGGAAAAGCAGGTTACACTAACTAGTTTTTAAACAGTTTTCTAAGGGTAGACTGGTTAAGTTCTAATTAAAGTAGGTACCATTTTATGCTTCACAGCGAGGCATTAGAGCAGCAGGGCGCGTAACCACACGATTTAGTGACACTGGCCGAAGATGAAGCATAATAGTCTAGTATGCACCAAGAATATATGTCTATAAATACGAGTAAATATAAATATTAGGACACATTTCACACACAGCTGGTTAACGCCATACTAAACCATTTCTAGTTCGTATTATGATTGCTAACACAACTGATATACTACATATACATACATACATATTTTATATAGATACATATTTAATATATACCCTATATCTGGTCCTTAAGGAGTCTGCCGGAATCACCCTGTTAGATACTCAGCTCATATGAATTTATTAACGCGCATTTTCTATTGTTTTCCTAGCTAGCAACCACTGTCAAGTTGAAAATTCTGTCGCCAAGCACCGTGTGACACAACAGCGTGTCCAGCAGCTTCTATAAGAGCCAGATATTCCAAACTAGGCATGCACTACCTAAGGCCAGTGTCATCAACCCATGTTGTAATACGCCCTGGTGTTCAAATGACCAGCTGTAAAGAGTAGAAAAAGTGATATGTCGCTGGTTTCCTTTTCCTACTAGTACTTGTAGGTATACTTATTTAATTAACCGCATAGTTACGAACTCACATATTAGTTGTAAAGATCCAAGCTGGAGTAAACCCAGCCGGCTAGCAGCTAACTACCCGCAACTTGGTATTTTTGTTTGGCCTGCGAGCTGCGAGCGTAGAAGTTAATAAACAAATCGAGAGAGTATCGAGCTGAGTTATGCAAATCGCCACAATAAGTAAACACAACTCGAATTAAAAGTTGCCAGACTCGGGAATAGTTGCGACCTAGTTACGAGCTGAACAAGATTTGACGAGGCGAAATAGCTGTTTGATTCAATAATGAATAACGGAATAATGTTTATGATCATTTGAGAGGTACGCGGCTTGGCATAATATTTATCTTTTAAATACCCCATATGAAACATTTGTTACATAGGTATGTTGCAGTATACTGACAGAGCTCTATGCAGAGGTGCATGGTAGACGAGACGGTCAAACATACAACTTCCGACAATATATTTAAAATTATATTAAAATTGTTATTAATACAAAAATCATATGATAAAACGCAAAAGTAGTTAAATGATAAATTTACCGTTGATGGTAATTAGTTACATTTATATGCACACTAGCTGACCCGGCACGTCGTTTTGCCTTGAAAAATAGATAGTAGCCGATTCTCAGATCTACTGAATACGCATATAAAATTTGGTGAAAACCGGTCAAGCCGTTTCGGAGGAGTACGGTTATTAATATTGTGACATGGAAATTTTATATAATAAGACTAGAGGTTGCCCGCGGCTCCGCCCGCGTGTAGGTAGCTTTTCGCGTAACCTGTGGAAAAAATGTACTGTATCCAATTCCCGTGCCAATTTTATATAAACCTTACATTGCTGCGATATCAAAATGAGCCGCATTCGATTCCTGAGATCTAGTTGCAACAGATTAGATCGTCTTCTCCAAGCCATTATTTTAATTTAAATAATTAGAATATGTGAACATTGTGAACTATAATACCACTAAGTGAACCACATACTTAAATTCCAATTCAGAAGTAATTTTTATTTCAAAAACACTAAACTTTTACTTTGAACTTTAAACCCCAATGGCATACCTAAATGCACTCCTGGCAAATATTTTTACACATCTATTTTAACCATCATAGAAACTACAACCATAACAACTTTCAAGACTTTAACTTGATAAATAAAGAAATTTTCAGACAAACTTTCACAGGGAATTATAAACATTCAAACTGACTGTTACCACATAATGTCGAATTATTTTTTTCTTATTTGCAAACCTTTTGAGTTTATATAAATTTTAACCTACTCAGTGTAAGAAAAGCGACGACTTATCTACCTAAATGTGAGATTTAACTTTAATAAAATAGAAACACAGCACCTCATTAAAAATAAAACTTTAATATAACTGCAGTTATACTTATATGTATAAATGACTCCACTTATATATCTAACGCTTACTCATGTACACAATCACACGCCACTCGTCGCACAGAATAAAGGCCTGTTCAAATACAAGCCGTAGTGACATGTGCGAGGAAAAACATCACAATGTATGTAATTATGATGAATGTGTTGAAACATATTAGAGATATGTCTGGTTTTAAACGATGTTCAAATGTAATTCACTTTATTTTCTTAACTGATCTATTTGAATAATAAACTGGACAAATGTATAGTTAAAATAATTCTAAATTTTCTTAAGTTGATCTCCAAAAAAAAAATTTTTCACATACAGAAAGTTGTAAGTCACGAGTTTGAAAAGCTTTACTAAAACTTTTTAACTCTAAGTATAACTAAGAACGCTCAGAAAAAAGTGAAGGTCGCCCACCCTGCAAGGGGCTCCCATAAACCTTACCATGGAAAGGTTTTTAGAAGCCTTAAGGATTCCTGGTTTTATCTGCTGAATGTTTGATGAAAATAGAGTTAACGGTTTGAAAAACAAAGTTAGAAGAAAATCTTCGACTTTTTTAAAGTGAATTCTTTGAACAAAATATTTTCATTTTATATCAATCGAAGTAGAACTTGAATCTAAGAAACCCCTGTGACACAAAGCTTTAAATCTCAATAACAATTAGAATATTCTTCTGTGTTACCAATATTGCACTAGTACTTACAAATCAGCTTACAAGTTCAGCTACCACAGTGACAGCGAAACAGCTTGTATCTAACCAGGCCCTAACAGAGGTAGTTTCATTCTTCTTCCACCTGAGATTGTCTCTTCTTTTTCTTCTTCTTCTCACTCTTAGGCTCTTCTGCAGTTTCTTCTGCGGGTGCTTCTGTCTCTTCTTCAACTGCTTCAGATTGTCTTTTCTTCTTCTTCTTCTTTTTCTCTGAGGAAGGTGCGGGTGTATCTGCCTCTCCCTCTTCAGCTTCTTGGTTCTCCTCTGTTGGCTCTTCTTTTACTTCCTTTTTGGGCTTCTTTTCTTTTTTGACAGGTGTTACCTGTGGGAGATGCATTGGTTAGTTTACTGTCTCTGTTCCCCAAAAACGATAATTTAGCGATTATCAAGGAAAAAGTGGACCGGTGTCTTCTGGGCAAGCGCGGTTCACTTTAGATCACGATAGCGCTTAACATCAGGTGAATTGTGATTAAGCACAAACCCATTCGAAGTAAGAAAATATTTCCATTTTCATGACTCAAGGACCAAGTGTGATAAAACATAATGTGCCAAAATCATAATACCAAAATAGTATAAAATAATTATTTAAAGAGATTTTCATCTTTGAATCCGATATGTCTTAAAAACTATTGTGTTGAGATAAATAGTAAGGAACTACTTTAGCCATAACAGGTTTCAAATATTATTTAAGCTTTTCAACCAACTTAAATATATGAAAAATATATCAATGAAATATTGTCAACTATTAATAAATTGCATAGAAATTGTATGGAGGGTTAATTTTAGGATTCCGTGCGCAAATGAATCCCTAATACTATGACTCTGCTATCTATCTGTCTGCATGGCACCAGGCATCTCATGAATAGCAGCTACTCATAGACAGTTAAAATTTGCATAGACATAGTAGTACTTGTGTAGCCTCTATAGCAACAAATAATTGACTAAAACCAGAATAAAATAAATATTTAAATTTCAAGTAAGCTAAAGTTTTCATAGTTTTTAATGTGGATTACAAGTTTGACTTGCCTGGTTTTATTAGTTAAATATTTTGATATTTTGAAATTTGATGGGACTGGTTGTTTAGTCTAGAATATAATGTACTCACATCGCTAGCTCCATCTTCCAGCTTGATCTTCTTGGAGGAGGAAGGTTCATCGGGGGAGTGCTCTCGCTTCACAGGTTTGGTGCCCAGTGTGCTGTCTCCCGCCACTTGGTAGCTGAACTTCTCACTGAGTACACAAAATATTTATATTAAAATCCCTAAAAATTCTCTTATCATAAAATTAAATATGCACTTGATGAGTATTTTTTAATTCAAACAGTTTTTTTTTGTCATATATAATTCAAAAAATTGCATAGTAACACATTTTGTCACATTGTGATATCAGCCTCTATACTCTCTAGAACTCATGTAAACAAAAATATAAAATGTAAACAAGCTAGTTTAATAAAATTAATGCAACTCACCTCTTGCTGTGATATTTCTCAAATTTGGCCTTGGCCTTCCCGGTGCCACTGATCCTCCGCAGGTTACCTTCCTCCAGCAGCCTCAGTTTATTCTCCAGCTTCACCTTGTGTTCTGCTCCCAGCTCAAAGGACACATCTTCCCCGAAGGCATCCAGCCTGGTAGCCAGCGCTGCCTTGGCTGCCAACATTCTGGACATCTTGCCCTTATTCTTAGTACTGCACTGCCCAACCAACTGAGCGTGGTAAATCAAACCATACTTAGGTGTGTCTTTCTTTGTCTTCAGAGCTCTGAACAAAGCTTTCTCAGCACCGAAGATCTGCAGTGTAGATGCTGGATGTTTAGCCAAGTTCATAAGGGAACCAGCATGGGCGATCAATCGGGCGCCGATGTGTTCACCAATAAGAACCGTTAAGTTTGGTGCCATTGCCATCATCCTAGCCTTCAAGTAGTCAGTCAGATGTGTCCTGTAGTCGGTGATAGCAATAATCTCATCACACAAGTTCTGTATGTTCATAATATCATCATCAGATATTTCAGTTCCCATTGATATCTCAGCTGCCTCCTTCACTTTTTCTTCCAAGTCTTCCGGCAGGATGTCCGACAGGTCAGTTTTGGATGCATTGTCTCGAGTTCCAATAAGTTTAACAATTTTAACAAATAATGTGTTATCTGTGATAATTTTTCCGAGCTCGGGGAAGTGCCAGCCGTACCACTCTCTACATCTCATCACATAGTTGTTCAATTCTTTGTCTAAGTCATCCAGCAGGCACTGAGCCTGGACAATCATTGTGTCTATTTTATCCGGTGAGAACTTGAGCTTGTAGCGAGACAGTGAGTGAGCGAGACCCAGGGCCATTGCGGTCATCTCTTTCTTGGGCAGCCCAGCGAGGAGACTGTCCATTTGTGAACGAATACATCTCAACAACTCTTGGACGTTGTTATTGGACACACACTGAAGATCAAACTTCTCTCTGATAGCACTCCCTAGCTTGGCGTCTCCTACCAGCAGCTGGTCTTGAACCTCTTTACTGATATATTTCTTGAGAGCCTTCTTCAGTGGCTTTGAGACTTTGCCTTCTATCGCTGCTGTGGTAGCGGCTAGCGCTTCTGTTGTGTCTTCAAACTTGATGAAATTCTTGAGTTTCACACTGTGAATTAAATTATTGAGTTACTCAATACTGAACTTTAACTTGATATTTTAATTTATAAAAATATCAAGGGATATGAATATGAATAGGCTACTCACACAGCCGACGCCCCCTCCGGAGTGTTGAACTCTTGGTACAGGTCATCAATCTGCGACAGCTTGGACTCGTCCAGTAGCTACAACAATATTTTACAAGAATATTGGTTAGCACCAATAATAAATATAAATATAAAAAGTGCTTAAAATAAAAAAACTTGCTTCAAAGATAATTTGATTGAGATTGTAGTATGCATTACTGTACGCAATGGTTACATTAATAAGTTATATTGTTTATTAGCTACGTTCATTTAAAAGTTTAATTGATAAAATACATTTTCGCAATTGGTGAAGTAAAATTATTGAATAATTACACTAAAATGTAGTATGAAACATAGGGTAACCAGCACTACTAAGTAGTGACAATTCTTTTACATATATTTCGTGACTTTAACATGTATTATAAAAGAAACTACAATTGAATTGTATTAAATTATCACGCATCACCGTAACCTCTCAGATATAAACATATTTTAAGAAAAAAAACAATGCGAAGACCGCCTTAGAGGTTAGAATTTACACGTGTTGATATTTACCTTGAAAATGGCGTACCCCGCAGGGGTCTCGAATAAAACCAACATTTTAACAAGTCCCTCGAACACTAAGCACAAGAATATGAGTTATTATATCAATAGTCTGAAACAATTATCACAATATAATAAAAATAAACGAGGCGACGCTTCAGCGTCGCGTCGCGTGAGGAGAATTTGACGTTGACACTTTGACAGAACACAGAGAGACATTGTGTCAAAGCTGACAAAATTATAGGATTCCTACGTAGAAATTGCCATATAAACCTATTACATATTCTACCAAGTTTGTAACTTTCTGAAAATAAAAGTTAGGCTAAGAGTTATTTTGATCGTTCTTGTTCCTGTTAATATATAACTTGGTCGTTTAGGCAGTAAGATGGAGTTGATCTAAGAAATTATAAATTCTGAACTATGTGTTTTTGGCAGAAGACTGTGTGGGAGTATCCAAGTGCTTGACTTGGATAGTCCCATACAGTCTTCTGCCAAAAACACAAACACAACAAAGCTAAAAGTAGTACAAAAAAGTTTGTTTTTTTACATTCCATAGTATCCATTAATTAATCAATCATGATATTAATTCTAATGTCATATACCAAATATTTGTGTTTAATAATTTGTGCCAACTGTAAATATAGTACTAAAATACATTTAAATTAAATAGGCAAAACTTTAGAGTTATCTTCCCAAGTTTTTGTTTCCTGAGAAGTATACCACCTGGGTGTTTTCGAATCTAAAGATAATAGGTATTTTCTAGGTAAGCGTGTAACATCGTAGACCATAGAATTGTTTAACACCAGGCAAACTGTGGTCAAATTAAAAACCTGTTCTAAAAAAAAGTATATCCATATTTCCACGATAATCAACTCCCGTTTAATATTAGTTAGCTATAGATATAGATAATCAACTCCCGTTTAATATTAGTTAGCTATAGATAATATATTAGCTATAGACTATCAGCTAAGTAGTAGGTATAATTTTTACGTTTCTCCAAAACGTTGTAACTAGCGCGATGTTTACGCAAATAGATTTTTATTTCCAACTCCCTCATAGCTATTTGGATTCGAAAATTCAATAATTTAGCATAAAGCAATGCATCCGCTCGCAAGTGGGTGAATGATTGAGCGAGTGAATGGATTCCGGAGCGAGTGAGCGCGCGGAGCGGAGCGGGGAGCGAGCGAGCGTCTGCGGCAATCGGACGAGCAAGGAACGTGATTATTTTGCGTATTGGATGCTCGAATTGGAAATGTACGATTTCCATTTATTTTGAAAACATTTTTAAGGCGTTCCTCCGAGATTGAATTTCGAGGAAAGCTTTTAGGCTTTTTGTCAATTTTGTTCACGTAGGTAAGTAAGTAAATCATGGTTATATTTTGTACCGAATAAATAAGGTAATTATTAGAATGTTGTTAAATAGAATTATGTAGCTATAAGTAGCTATTTAACAACATAACTTATCTAAATTAGGTACTTTACCTAAAAAATAATAAAAAATTCCTGAGTATATTAATAAAAGTATATTACATTTTACTAAATCTGTAATAAGTTGGCGTTAGACCACTATTTGTCTGATGTGGCACGCTTACTAGAATAAACCAACAATCACACTTCATTTGATAGATAGTAGAAATTCAGGATGGTTCTTCGCAGGAAAAATAAAACGTTATTTTTTAACTAGACAGCCTTTCAAAAATTCACCTGATGGTATGGTGGAGCAAGGTTGTGAAGTACCTATATAGATATATCTTTTACAGAAGCATAGGTACGATTATATAATATTGGAGTACTCAACTTGATACCTGACGAATGCTTTAGTGGATAATATTGCCTCATGTGAGGTATCATAGTTTGTACATACAGGTATAACGTAGACATCGATCCTGTCCTTACCCTTACCGAGGACCTATCCCATTACCGATTCAGCTGGGATTCCGTTAGAAATCCACATTCGTGTACAATAGCGAGGATAGCGCGCGTTACGTTTATACTCGGCCATTAAAGCAAAGTGCGGCGCAGTAACGCGGCGCCGGGCAGCCCCGGGGAGCGATTAGGCGACGTATCGACGAGAGGTCCTGACGGCCTGCGAACACCTGACGAGTGCGTGTGTACCGCCCTAATGCCGCGCGGTGACAGGGGTTTACGAGATAAATAATGTCGTCGTTTAGCCTTCAATTTGTTGATCTGAAATTTTGCAGCCATCCGCGGCGGGTGCCGGCGGTTTTAATCCCTTGTTTATGTTAGGTCCACGCAGTAAAACGCTTTTATTACGATGCGGTGCGGCCGGGAATGCAACGTTTCGGAAATTGTTAATGTTGGGTTCAAAGCGTAGATAACGTTTTCAGTGGCCAGACGCTTTGTGGTATACAGTACCAACATTTTCTAAATACATTTTTAATCTAGTAGGTGCACAGTAATAGATTTTATTATAGCGTCCCCGTAGAGCGAAAACTCACTAAGTCGGAAAATGGCCAAAATGAGTTATTAATGTCACTAAAACAACATTTTTTTTCGCTAAATATCTGTTTGACAATCAATTCTGTAGCTGTCTTAGTTTCCAAGTTACGAAGTGTGAAAAGTGAATAAATCTTGTTTTATGATGCAGCCGGGAAATGCGAGAAGTCACTAATATTTTTAATTACTTTATAGAATTCAAATCTTATGAATTCGTACGCATTTTGTTAAAATAAAGTCACTATAATGATTTAGTGAGTTTTCTAATTCAACAGTTTGTTTCGATACTCGAATGCGAAAATTAACTAACTCGGGATAGTGACTGCTTACTCTTTACTGTTAAATGATTATGTAAAATACTACCACAGCGAAAAATTATTATCTCAACATAAACACTTCTTCTATAATAAAAATAGTTTAAGATAATGATTGCAAATATTAATTAAAATAATTTAGTTATTATTTGTATAAGTTCGACGTGCGTCGTTACATTTAGTTATATGTCGCTCCCGAGTTAGTGACTTGTTCGCGAACAGAACGTCGCGTGCGTCGCGTGGTTACTTTCATATAACCCACCACACCGTGCGCCTTTGTTGGCTGAAAGCTGCAGGGACATTTTGTCCGATGACAGTGTTAAATAAGAAAAATACGTATCTTGTCACAGGCACCAGAACCAAAAATCTAGTAGAAGAGTTGAGTTCAATAAATAAATATTAGGACTCATTTCACACACGGCAGGTTAACCCCATACTGAACCATTTTTAGTTCGTGTTATGGTAGCTAATACAACTGATAAACTACATGTAAATACATATATATTTTATAGGTATAGATACATATTTAACACCCAGACCCACAACCAACAAATTTAGTTAATCACAAAGATGTCGCCCGGGCCGGGAATCAAACCCGGAACCTTCTGGTTAGCAGTCCGGCATGGTAACCGTTGCGCCAACGAGGTCGTCTCAGTTCTTCTTCTATTCGAATTTTCTCTGACTCTAGCGTTCCATGGTTTTCCGACAGCGAAGATGATAAGCGTACTAAGAAGAAAAGGTGTGTGTACGAGTATGTTGTAAAGTCGTCTAGTGAGAAAGATAGTGACGATTGTCAGAAATCAAACTTGAAGATTTGATTGATTGATCGTAGCGATGATGATGAACCAACCTCAGGTGCCTATTTTACCGTCTTGCAATTCTAATTTAGCAGGTATTTACACTATAGCCAGTCAAGATTCAACAGAGCAGCCAATTACAAATGCTGCTGAAAATAATGAACCTACGCGTTGGAAGAAATGTGATCCTATCAAGTGGAAAAAAAATACAGCTAAGTCTAACAAACAAAACTGTTTGGCTTATTTGGGTAAAAAGTAACCTAAACCTATGAAATGCTTCATTGAATGCCGGTATCAGTGCCATAATAACTTTTCTGACGAAGATAGATATAGGATTTGTCAAGCATACTGGCAAATTACCGATTTAATAGCACAAAAACAACTTTTACTTCAAAAAATGGTGGCTCAACCTTTAAAAACTGTGAAAGTTGGTATTCGTAGCCAAAAAAAACCGATCTGCTGCTACCTGTGAATATTATTTTGATAAAAATGATACTTAGATATGCGTCTGCAGAGATTTTGTCCTAAAGACATTGTGTATTTAAAATGGATCTGTAATTGAAGCCTTAAAATATAAAGACGAGCTAAACCTCCTCATGAAACATACTGTATAACATGGTATGAGATTAATGGCAAAAGAGGCAGTGTTGAAATTGCCAGTGTCATAGATTGGTGGTTTACTCAGATACAAAAACCAAATTAAAGAAATCACTATGTACTCGTATATACATGTGCCAGGCAACATAAAATAAGTATAACGGCGTATTTGGCACATTAAATACAACGAACGGATGCAAATCTTGAAGTAATCGAACAAAAATGTTTAGAGAGTGGTCACACCCATTTGGAAGTGGATTCTATGCACAGTGCTACAGAGAGAGAACAAAGACACACCCCTGAGTATTCTATTAGATGTTCCACTAACTCCAAGAAAGAGGAGACAGTAAATATTTTTGCACAATAAAGCAATCCTACTGTTGTGGGGCCAATTAAGTTTTAGTAAATCAACAATATTCTATAAATATGCTACATACACTACACTGCTACTATTTAATCATCAAAATCAATCTACTTCGTCTTCGCCATCTTCGGTAATGTTTGGCTCCGAAATCTTGTCTATTACATCTTTGCGTGTGGGTAAAGACATACCAGACATTTAACTCTTGTGGAATTATGCCTTTGCCAGATAAATTGTTCAGGCCCTTCTTCTTTGCCTCTGAAATGGTCAGCGGCGAAGAATATGCTTGTGATATTTTATAGGTATTTTACTCTTTTATCAGTTCTTCTTTAGAAAAAGTAGAAGTACAAACATACTACTTGATTTTGATGATTAAATAAAATCTTTTTTTATCTATTGTATCTCTCGTTTTGTGTTTCGTAGCAGTGTAGTGTATGTAGCATATTTATAGAATATTGATGATTTACTAAAACTTAATTGGCTTACAATAGGATTTTAATATGCAAAATTGTTTTATTATGCAATATTATTATAAGAAACATTTTTTTTAAAGGGTCTGTATTATATACAACTCACATTTTGTACACCTAGCAATTAGGTCCATATCACCTAACTTGAGATGTTTTCTTAAAAATGATTTTATGACTATGGAAAAATTCACTAACTCAGGGCGAAAATTAACTATTTCGTACCTAGCTCAAGTGCTTTTAAAGAGAACAAATAATTAACTTGTGTTTTCTAAGTTTCCTAGTAATTACTCACTTTTTATTTGATACTGAAATGAAGTACATATAATAATATAAACTTTAATATATTACCTTCTAAATAAAACTTAAAGAATAGAGATATGCACTGCCATGCTAAAGTTATAGAATTTTGTATTTTCCAAAACTTTAACGCTCATTATCTCAAAACAGGTTTTTTGGACTTAGTGATTTTTCGCTCTACGGGGACGATAGGTACGAATTTTTTGATGCATAAACCATCTCTACAAGTCCACTACTGTAAAAATACCTGAGTAAAACACTATTCATCATCATCATTATCAGCCCGTAGTCGCCCACTGCTGAGCATAGGCCTCTCTTACATTATATAAATTGATAAAAGATAGAATCGTTTTTCATCGAGAAACACAAACGTCTGGTCAGTGGTTAAAGTAAAATAAATGAGTGTAGATTAAATAGCAGTTAGTGCGTGAGGGGCGCTAAGCTGCCGCCATTACTCAGCCGCGGGAACTAAACAAACTTTGCTCATATTGTTTCAGGATCAGGACAAACAATTCGGAAATCTAACAAAATACGATTTCCTTCGGGTCATTGCCTCACACAGGGAAGATTGAAGGACTCCAGAAACATCCAAGAATTTACTTTGAAAGAATAAACTTTTTGCGGACAAATACTTTTGTATTTTATACGTTTACACTTGACCACAATATCCTTGATATTAAGAAAATTGTGGTCTACGCTAGAGCGCGCTTACCATTTTTTTTTTAAAACCACACCCCTAAAAAATTATAATTTGTAGTACATATTTTTTTTTATACTGGCCACATTTAAAAAAAAATCAATTAGGTTGTCACTAAACACGCGGTAAATAGATTAAAACTTTTCTAGCTAAAATCAGAGTCCGTGACAACTCACTTTGTGAGTGCAGAATCGAAATAGGGGCCTTTTATGAGCATATTTTCTTTTATTGTCTTAAGTTTTGCTGCTATCTATGTGCTAGATGTGTGCATAGTTACTACTAACAGTTAGTTTAATTACAAACATTTGTGCCGTCCCTGTTTTTGTTTCAGCTTCATGTGGACCAAAAAAAGCCAAGTCAGAACACAATCCATTCAGCCACTGATCACCTGCTCAGTGCCTGTCTCACTCCCCCGGCTAACTGGCCAATCCAATCAGCGTTTGTCTTCATCACATTATGCGACATTGGCCAAGTTGTGGCCTTAACGACCGCAGATAATCTAAAAAACAAAGAAGTTTAAAAGTTTAATCTGATTGATCCAAAAAGAATTAAAGGCTTAATTTAAATGTGGATTTTTCCAAGAACAAAATAGATACAGAACAACAACTAAGTAGTTTATTTTGTTTCGCGCTAATATTTTATTGCTCACGTTGTGTACTGATTGTTTAATACAACAGGTATTTTTGACAGCAGTGTGCGATACTCTGGCCTAAGATGGAGCATGCCTAGTCTTGAAAACTGGCTCTCGAGGAGGCTGCCGGAACACACTGATAGACGCTTGGCATCAGATTTCTCAATTTGAGTTTGAACTTGTTTTTTAATTTTTTTTTTCATTGTGGTCTATCTTATGTGTGCCATAATAAATATATTAAAATTTCCATGTCACAATGTTAGTGTACCGTACTCCTCCCAAACGGTTTGACCTACTTTTACCAAATTTTATATGCGTATTCAGTAGGTCTGAGAATCGGCTACTATCTATTTTTCATACCCCTAAGTGAGACAAAACAACGTTTGTCGGGTCAGCTAGTAGTTAAATAATATTTAATGTCAACCAGTTAATTACGCTTTATTTCATCTAAGGTCTTAAAATTTTACCTAAAGGTTTCTGTTAACACCACAGCCCGTGCATCTATTTCCAGCTCACCTACTTCAAGCTCAGTGACAACATCCTCAGTATCGGCGTATGTAGGTTGTATGTAAATTGTAAACTCCTTGCAAATGACGTCACAATCTCGGTTTGGCAGCGCATCACCCGCTGCGCTGAGCGGCCGTGCATGCACGAAGTTACCCGGCTGTATTGACGTAGCGATCCTGCAGCGCTCCTTGCTTCGTTATGTTTTGCTCGCAGCCCGTGTCTCTGCGCGCGATGCGATACGACCCACAACACCGAGCACGGATGTGCACGGAGCGTAAAATGGAAGCTCTAAAGATAGTGACGCTATGGTTTTACGGATTCCGAGCACATGTAAGGAAGTACGAATATATTGTACTAGTTTTGAAGGCACGAGAGATGGTAAATGGTGACCTACTTACCCAAATGTTTGGAAGTTTTCGCGTTTTAAATACAAATTTCATTCATTTTTTGAAGAGAATCTTTATCTATTTTTGCAAAAATGTAGTTAGTATCTTTGAAGAATTTTGACATAGTTACTTTGTCTATCCCAATATTATAAAGTGGAAAAGTTTGATTTTTTGTTTGTTTGACACAATTAAGCTTCAAAACTACTTGACCGTTTTGAAAAATTCTTTTACCACATTATCCCTAAGTAACATAGGCTATATTTTGTGTCTCTTTGCAACTTAGATTATTTTATAGCTTGTGCGAAGCCGGGACGATCAGCTTGTACTTAATAAAGTACATATAAATGTCGTGAATACCTGATCGTAAACACGTTTTCCGGTTGTATACCATGAACCATTGTAATGCATGGCTTCAGTCGATAGGGTGAAACGGAAACGGAAAATATTGTTTGCCGACCGCACCTAGTGGGAAAGGGCGAGGTTAACGATGATGTTAATATACGGATTCACGATCCTATCTAAAATATACATATTTATGTGAAGTTTATTACCTATATGATAATCTTCTTTGGCTTCACCTTTTCTCACTATGTGGGGTCGGCACAGGCCGTTTTTGCTTCCACACTCTTCTATCAGCCGTCATATATTCATTCACTTATAGGATAATCTAGATTCCATTCAACATTTTAAACTGTTCACGTAAGGCATCTTAATATTTTCGCGTAGAAAACTGTCACACTTACTTATTATTAAAAGTTGGAATGAGTCCAATAGTTTCGGTGCTTTCCGAGCACCATCTTCAGGGGCGAGTGTTACACGGACCGCCGCCGACGAGATCCACGCGTGCACTTTAGATTCCATTCCATCACAATACAACACTTTTCCACTATAAAACACATTGCCTCCTGAAAATTCTGCCGTCACAGTGATGCATTCTTCTCATTACTAAATTATGTGCTTATTTATAATGTGAAGCACTTGCAAAGAGCGAGCAACTCTGCGTGGTAAGTGAGAGTTGTGGGAGCTCGTCACGCCTCACTTACGGCGGCGGTAATTTAGTTAGCGTCGCCAACTTGTCCCATCCACGTGGCGTGCTCGCGATGTTTTATTAAGGGAAAAGTTTAATCACACACCCGCTTCCTCGCAGGGCTGGCTCACGCTCTATTAACTTGCTCGTCAACATGTTCACATCGGTTTACTTTCAACACGGAATTTGCGCTGTCTTACAAGATAGAAATATTGTCAATGAAAACATTTTATGTACTAAAATGTATAAAAAAACAAACAGGGTTTAATAGCTACACACACAATAGGTAAATTTATTGATTACAACAGTAAACATTTTTAAATCCTAGCATTTAAAAATGTCACCAGTTATTGAATTATAGAGACGACGGTTAATTTTTTTACGCCTATCTCACTTACTGGGATAAGGCAAAGAGGAGAAGAAATCAAATCAAATCATTTATTAGAATTGAATAGAATTTTTTTTTTGTCATAGTGATACATATAGTTATTACATTTTTTTCTACAATACGGACTCGTCAGTATAGATTACATTTTACTGTGGCGACCCCACTTAGAGTAGTAAGGCAAAAAGAAGAAGAGGGGGGTTGTTGAAGAAAATTTGCTGAGCTGGCCCCGCAGAATGTATTAATGATTTATCAAAGTAACCAAATGAGTTGTTATATTACAGAAATACAGCTTCCCCAAACATATTTGAAAGTAAGTTGAAATTATTTTTAATTAATAAAGCACACTAATTTCTCAATGACAAATTAATGAATAATTTATATACATAAAATAATAATGATTGTTAAATGACTTGTAAATCTGTATTTACCTTCAAATTATCTATATTAAAAAGTCTGCTATTCTTATGCACTAACGGCCCGGCACGGCTGCAACCCTACCATTCCGCCGGTGAAGGTAAACTTGCGGAATTTCCGAATTCACCCGTGAGTGTAATGAGACGAGCCAGTTACCGGAGCCTTCACATTCCAGTTTACGCAGAATTATATAGAGCACTTCTAGCAAGGGGGTTGGTAAATTAATAATTACAATCAAACAAGACCGGCCTTCAACTCGATGGTATAAGGAGTAGGTGGACTTCCTCACCAATTGGAAAGAGCTGGCCCTAGGACAGAAAAGCGTAAAGATTATAGAAGGAGATCTTTGCCAATCTCAAAGATAATACAGATAAAAAAAATAAGGAACATTTTTTTTTTAATTATTCCTTTATTTTTATACAGGGCTTTAATAAAATGTCACCCTTGTGACAGATTTTATTTTCGAACATCTACAGAAATATTTTTATAAAAAGAAATCTCATCCCAATTTCAAGTAGGGGAGACCATATCAACCTCCTTTTCGGTAATAGTTACAATGTCGGACTGCCAACCAGAGGGTCCCGGGTTCGATTCCCGGCTCGGCCAACATCTTTGTGATGAACTAAATTTGTTGACTTTCGGTCTGGGTGTTTAATATGTACGCATATAAAGTACATATTTATGTATGTATATATAGTATGTCAGTTGTATTAGCAACTATAATATTTTTTTTTGGTATGAGTAATGTGTAAAAAAGCTATCATGGAATAAAATATTTCATTATGTTTTAATTATTAGTACTCTTAATGTATTTACCTGTACCTAAATATCAATATTGGAATTTAACGTTGGAATGTCTATCAGTGTCTCCACAAATGATCGAGTCTAGTGTACATATATGTATACCACCAATCACGCCCAAATTGCCCGCAAATATCGTCTGGATACACTCGTTATATCATGTGTATACGCTCGTGAAAGGCAACCTATTATTTATAGGTCTTCAATGTAGGAGCGTCACAGACGACTTACCTTTAACTTGTTTGTATTATACAAACAAGTTAAAATAAAATAATAGATGAAAGTTCCACTAATGCATCTGAAAATTATGCAAATGTATGTAGGTACCTATTCTTCTGAACAAGACATAATTATTGAGGCAGTTGTGAAAAAATATAACGTTCACCATTTGACAGCAGCCGCCATCTTTCATCAATTGTTATCAAACATACTTAGATAACAAAGCTCTCGACTAATAAATACACTTTTCGAACAAGAACTAAATCAAAATCGGTTCATATTTATTGAAGCTACGATGCCGCAGACAGATAAGTCACACTTATAGTGTGTGATTTTTTGGAGGTTTTAAACTATAACTCTCGCCATACAAATCACTAATGAGCCATGGTTAAAATAAGATATCTAAATATGCCTCTTAAATCTCGTGATACATAGTTAGAAATCTGAAATTTTCACAAGTTATCTATTTCCTGTGCCGCTATAATAGGAAATTTACTTAAATTGAAAATATTAAGGAGGACTCCATATAAACATGATTTTTCCGCTTTATATAATTGATTCAATATACGGTAACAGTTAGAGCAATTATTACCATTTGAAATAAATATTTACATACAAAAGGCGTGTTTTTTTTTACCATCTTTTTAAGATAATGGTACGGAACCCTCCACGCGCGAGCCCAACTCGCACTTGCCCAATTATTAAGTGATTTTGATCATAAAATACATTTGTATCGTTACCAAATGTTACCTTACGGTGCTTTTAAAAAATATCCAAGGATGACATAATATAGCACATTCGTCGTCTGTAATACCCTTTAGGGTCCGTCTGTACCCAGCTTGTGATATCAAGCGCTTTGAGTTTACTCTCCGATGCCTGAGCAAATATGAGACGCTAGATGTCTATTCATACTGGAGCTTACTTGGCTAGATATAATATATACAGGTTTGCTGATAACTCACGCAAATCCTTTAAGAAATGACTTCAGTACAATATTGATACAGAAATAATAAAATATGTAGTATTGTATAAGTAAATTTAGTAATTTGATTTAGATATATCACGTGCCTTACGGGTAAGAATAATATAGCTGACTTTATATAATACTAGCTGACCCGGCAAACGTTGTTTTGCCTCACTTAGGAGTATGAAAAATAGATACTAGCCGATTCTCAGACCTACTGAATACGCATATAAAATTTGGTAAAAGTCAGTCAAGCCGTTTCGGAGGAATACGGTAACTAACACTGTAACATGGAAATTTTAAATATAAGAAGATAAGATAAGAAATAAGATAGTACACGTGTAACATCTTTTTAATGCTGTATTTTGTAAAATGATTTGATTTGGCAATAAGACAACCAACTTTTGTTCTGAAACTAAAAGTTCTAGAGAGAAATACAATCCACTTCGCCTTACAGAAATGTTCAGCCGGCAAAACGTATAAAGAGTTGTTTTATTTATCACGTTTTTCAAAAAGCGTAGCATAAAAGTTTAGAGGCAAGACAAATGTCTAAAATCAGTAAAGGTTTTGGGCTTAAAACCCCTAAAAAGGTTTGGGGTTAGTTCGTAATAACGCTGTGTAACGAAAAACGCAAATTTCGACTAGAAACACCCACACAATCCGCTTTCTAAAGTGGTCAATAATAGCTTGTGTTCTACGAGAACATGTTTCTTCTATTATCTAAGTTCTGAAATAAATACATTTTGAAAGACATTGTAACAATTTCTTCGAAGAAACTGAGATACTAAAGAAATCAAATCAGAGTTATACATCAAAGATGTATACAATCTTTTTATTGAAAAGCTTTTGGTGCAGGGAATATTTAAATTCTATGAATAAGACGTATTCTAGGTACGAGTATAAGCAATGTTCAAATGTTCAATTTTCATTTTGAAAAACATGTGGTGGCTCGCATAACCAAACGAGTAACGTCATTCTAGTCGAAGGTGGAGCATTTTTAGTGTGGAATTACTGGCTCAGAAAGGGGCTGCTGTAAACTTTTAAGTGCTTAGATACAGGTTTTTAACTTGAGAGTGGGAGCTAAGACAGCTGAGTACTAGAAAATGCGTTGCAAATTACCACTATATAAGATTTACTCGTAGGAAATAGTTCCATTTCAGCGAACCATTTTCAATAAGACCTTGCATACTTGAGTAGTACGGAGTGGCTAGAGGCTGTCGCGGGCAAGGCGGGCGGCGCGTGAGTTGTGCGGGGAGCGGGGAGCGGGGCGGGGGCGGGCGGCAATATGTCACGCCAGTCAAGTGCACCCACTTACGGGATATTGGTCGCAGGCGACAGGATTCTAGACTAAGCGGATACTTACCAGAAGGACAATTTGCATTCTTTTTTACGTAAGAAAAATAACAAAGATTTTAGTAAATAAACATTAGGCCAGTATAAAATATGGACTGAATAATCACAAATTCGTTTCTCATAAAAATCTTTCGGATGACACGTTAAATTGTAGTTCCCGGCTGTTAGTCATAGCAAAAGCAGTATCTGAGCCCAACGACTTTTAGGTATTTTTAAAGTCGTTGGCTGAGCCAGAGTCAGAGTTTTATGGCGGCTGTAAAATTCTCGACACCAGAGTATGGCCACTTAGCTTTTAAGTACGAGTATCTATATTATTTAATTTTCTTAATTTAATTTCAAAGGTACGAGAAATGCACATTTATACATTCATTTAAAATGTTAGGTGTATACAAGCTATCGTTATTGATATATAGCAATAGATTGCGAAAAAAACTCGTTTATTGTATGTAATATTTTTCATATTTTTTTATTTTAGTATTTGTTGATATAGCGGCAGGAACAATGCATAACTTGTGAAAGTTTCAGCTTTCTAGTTATCATGGTTTCTGAGATACAGCCTGGAGATAGACAGACAACGGAGACTTAGTAATAGGGTCCCGTTTTTACCTTTTAGGTAAGGAACTAAAAAAGAAGACTTATTATTCTTCTGCCTTGTCTGTATGTATACGAGCCAGCTCATTACTCAATCGGCTTGCGCTTGTCAGAGCGGCTGCCTCCCCGCGCCCGCCCGCCCAGCGCTGGCTGCATTATTGCACTGCCTCCGCGATATGTTAGCTATGTAAAATAGATTAGGTTGTCGTTGCCAAACGTGTGGAATATATGTGTTCCTACTGACTCAATTAGCTAATTATTGGTATCTGTGGAGTACTATTTATTATTTATTAGTCTTTGATTGTTATTTTCATTGTTAATTACATCTGTATGGGCTGAGGAATAGAATACTTACTTTCTTATATATCTATTAACTTTAATTAATTATTTAGTACGTTGAGGGATATCGGGACCTTATGTAAATATTGTATTTTTGCAAATATTGTTACTCTTAGCTAGTGAAAGTAAAATAAATAAACAGTTTATTGTCAAAAAAAATAACGGTATATACATTGGGACAAAAAACTTTAACTTAATAAATAAAGAATTTTCAATACAAACTTTCACCCCCATTACGAACCCTTAGTCCACCCCTGGCAAAAAAACTTGATACAATTATTTTAATTTACATAAACTAGACACGTTTAAATTTTATTGCTAGAAGTTCAAAAACAAAGAAGTTTCCTACAAACTGTTTTACTCCCTTTCACCCACTTAGGAGTGGAATTTTCAAAAATCCGTTCTTAGTACGCGTCTACATACTCAAACCAATACACCCTCCAAATTTCATACCTCTAGGACCAGCCGTTTGGGCTCTGCATTGCCTATAGATGAATGATTGAGTCAGAACAAAGTTTCTTATAGTATAGACGAGTTATTCTTCTTATGAGATAACTGGCCAAGCTCTGGTGTTGAGAGTTTTCAAGCCGCCGGAAGGCCTCTATCTGTGCTTAACGACTGCTTGTACTAAGACTAACAGCCGGGACTTACAATGTAACGTGTTGTCCGACCCACAGTAACACCCAGATGAAATTATAAATTATTATAAATTATATAGCTGCATCATGTCATATGTGCTGCCTCGGCATCGTTGTGCCAAGTAGAATTATAAATGACAACAAATATTGACATTCTAATAGTTTTTTTTTAAGAATATAATTTATTTGTTGTAATTATGTATAATGGTGTAGGTAATATAAGTATGGATAACAATCTGAAATAAATAAATAATAAAAAAAAACAAATTATAGGTACGAGTAAACTTGTAATATTCTCAGTAAATTTACCTATTTCCTTTGAAAAGAGCGAAATAACGTCATCAAAGGCATATTTAGGTGACGAGAGTTGTAAGTATGCTGCTGGTGAGTACCCCCAACCCCCCTCACCCCAGCCCCCCTCTAATAATGAGAAGGTAAGTACCTACTTGGTTCTCCGGTGCTCGTTGTTGCCACTCATTTAGAAGCAAATAATCTGATTGCGCCGCTGAAGTTTTCAAACGAATGTGTACGTGTGTGTGTAGGTATGTGTGTTACGGGTAATGGTAAGAGTTTAAGTAAATCTAGATTTAGTATTACCTAAGCTTCAGTCCAAATACTAAGTAATCCTCTTATTAAGGTAGGTCATACAATCATAACTGCAAATTTAATAATTATATAAATATTTTAATATGTTATATTTTTTTTAACTTTATTTGGTTTAATTGTAATAGTACTAAGTAAAATAACATACACATAACCACTAGTTCTACCCAACTATGATGGTTAATTATTGTTAAAAATTTAGGTACCTAATAAATTAGTAAAATGAAAATCCAGTCCCAAAATTTATGCCTACTCGATCTTCTAGCATTGACCCTAACTTAGCAATATTTAAACGGGGAATAAGGTACGACGGTAGGTACTCTTGAAACAAATGAACAAGTTAAAAATAAAACCAAATTCAATTAAATAAATTAGTACTGAACCAATATCGATAAAATTAAGACAGGACAGTGAGGAAGTCATTGTATCCTTTCTAATTAAAGCATTAATAGTTTTATAAAGGGGGGAGATATTTTCAAAAAAGGCAAAGGCCTTTTTTGAAGTTTTTTATTTTAACCCATTTCAGGCGTTTAATACAAATTTGAGCAAAGCGCCGGTCGCGTGACAGAACAGAAGAAATTTCACTTTTAATTCATATAACACTGAATTAAAGATAATAAAACTGGAAAAAAATCATTCATGCAGGATTTTTCAAAATATATTTTATTCATTAGTACCTATTATTAGAATTTATAGCATACAGGCAAAACATTTAATTTAAAATAAATTATAAAATTAAAAACTACCAATAAAACCACTAAATACATTATAGTTCCCATACCGTTACTATTGAAGCTATTGAAGCAATTCCAGATATAGGCTAAACGCCTGTTCTCTTTACATCGTGGAATAAGTCAAATTTGTGAGTAAATAATCTCGCTCCGAGCCTCGTGACTCCCTCACCCTGTACAGGGTCGCAGAAGGAAGGCAATACACGCATCTTGCCGAATTCCTACTCGAATATATGTATACTCGTACTTATAGTACTTCAATGTACGAGTAAGTGAGTGCGTAGCTACCACGCACTACTCCCGAATAAACTTTTTAAAAGAAGGCGACCAGGATACTAACAGATATTTATCTTTACGTACCTATTAAGCTGATTTTGTGATATTTGCTATGATGTTAGTCTTATAGGAGTTACCGACAAAACTCTTTATCAATTTTAGAATAAAAAAAAGAAAGCAATATGGTTAAAATCTTTTAATTTAAATCTTATGCGGCTAAAGTTACTGGAAAGTTTAAAGTGCAGGAAAATTATCGAAGCATTTTTTTGGGGGAACTCTACTAGGCCTTTTAGGTATATTGAAACAGTTATATAGCGGCAGGCATCTTGGGCCGATTTGCATAAAAAACACTCGCCTAATACACATTTGAAACAAAAAATAAAGTTAATCCATCCGTTCGGAGCTACGATGACACACACGCACACATAGAGTGACGCGTCAAACTTGTTTATAATTCGTATGTCTGCTAAATACAAAAAATTGTGTAAATATTTTATTTTTTTATTTTTTTTTAATAATTTTTAATGTTTTGTCTAAATTTATTTTCTTTTACGATACGTCTGAATGTTTTTTAAGCTACACTATCAATTGTGGGACCGTTCAACATAATTGATTATGAAAAAAAATTGCACACACAACTTAAATTCAAAATCGATGACCAACTGTCGGAGTGAGAGATAAGATGAGACAACCGAAACAAAAAATAAACAAATAAATGATACCTAAATTAAATTGGATTACGATTTTTTTTACTTGTTAAAATCAAATAAACCAACATAATTACAAATACAAATCATTTATTGATAACACCAAAGTTACAAGTCAAATAATATGATATCAATACAAAAGTATATGATATGTATCCATGTCAATTTTCAATTCTAATTTTAATAATATAATATCATTACAATAGTATATGATATTAATCAAATGACAATTGTCACATCTAATTCTCATTACTAACGGTAGTAGTGCGTGAGGTGACACGCTTAAGACATGTCGGCATTTCCCGGAACACTTTGTTTACCTCCGGGATATGAACTTGTAATTTTCAATTCGTATTTCTGTAACTTGTGTTTGGGTATTTCCTCCATTTGTGTATTCTATATAACGCGTTAACCGATTGACACGCGCTAAGTGCCTCCTACAGACACCTCTATGGCGGGAAACACTCCTTCAATTATATCACTTGTGACATATTTTGAGCAAATGGTTCGGTTTTCTTATTTTCATTGTACTTTATTTCTCAGAAAAACAAACGACATTACTTTTACTTTTATGGATAAAATAAATAGACATGACACTTTTTGTTTTCATTACTCCGACGCGTCGGCATGAACCGCGATTTGATGCAGACTGTCAAAAAGAGAAAAGTTGCTTATCTCGGTCATGTCTTGCGACACGAGAGATATGAGCTTCTCCTAATCATAATGATGGGCAAAATTGTAGGCAAAATGCATCACCTTCGGAAAGAACACCGTTGCCGCGTGTGTTTTCACGCTCTGCTGGCCATATGACTAGAACACGATTAAAAAAGTCCTTAAAGTACCAAATCAATATTAAAAAAAAAAAGGATAAATAAACGTAACAACTACCAAAGCCTTCCCACTTAATAATCTAGCAGCGATCTGTTTCTCAAACACTGAGAGTTTATCGCACCAACGCCAAACAATGAGGGCCATTGTATCACCGGAGATAGCTCGGCAAACTTCGGACAAGTTCGGCTAAAGTCGGCGCAAATCAACGCTAATCTCTGCCGGCGGGAATCGAACCTTCGACTTATAAAAGTTGCGCTATAACGGTGAGGGACGGGGCGAGTTTAGAGAGCTCTTCTAGTGATTGTAGATCCATATCTACGGGCGACGGCCGCGATGGATCGCGGGTACTTCTCACCTCTACAGGTATACCAAAATATTATATACTCGTACATAGGTACTCGTATAAGACCAGCGTTGGTTGCTTTCCAGCAACCAGCATTATGCTGAGTTGAGGCTGTGTTGTGACTAATTAATGTTTATTATGTGTACTATTTTATATATTATATTTTGTCTTGTGTTAATTTGTCATAATAAATAATTTTCTTTCTTCTTTCTTTCTTCAAATATACTCTTCTTCTTCTTCGTACGAGCTAAGTGGCCAAGCTCTAGAGTCGAATTGTTTTTAAGCCGCTCGAAGGCCTCTGACTTTGCTTAAAGACTGTTTGTAACAAGGCTAACATCCGGGACATACAAATTAATGTGTCATCCGACCCACGGTAGTGCTCAGATAAAGTGCCACTTTTACATAATGTATACATTACTGACAGATCTTTTTATTCAAATACAAATTCAAATTCAAAATTTTCTTTATTCAGACTACAGAAGGGGTCCATGGGTTAGTAATTACAACTTAAAAATAATGTTAGTATCTGGTGAAAAATAAAAATTGTAAATTTGAAACAAAATCTGTCAAAATCAAAATCTGTCCTGTACAAAAGCATCTCTGAGATGATTCTGAGTCATCAGAAGGATGCTCGAGTTACTCGCTCATCACTCTCAGATAATGCTTCTGTACAGGAGAGCTCAGGTCCTCCGCCACAACTTTCAGGATGCTGTTGTGACTCCCACGCACACGTCTCAACAGCGATGCGACCTTTTTACGAATGATGGCGTGGAAGCCATCAGTGTGCGCCTGCGCAAACATACCGGAAGCGCTACACCAGCGTGGGAGTCCCAACATCATCCTGAAAATGTTATTATACTGGACACGAAGGGTATTAAGCGACCTTTTAGTATAACTGGCCCATAAGCCGCCCGTGTACATTCCCTGGCAATACGCCTTGAAAAGCGTTATTTTGACCAAGTCTGTACAGCGGGCGAACCTTCGTGCCAGCATATTACCTCGGACCGCCAACGCCCTTCGCTCCCGTTCTATATCAACATCGTCTTTAAGGTCGTCAGTAAGGTAATGCCCCAGGTATTTAAATTGATAAACTCGGTTAATAATCACACCATTCAGAAAAATGGGTGGAATAGTCTGAGGACACTTACCGGCGGCCTTGAAAACCATGTATTCCGTCTTTTTGACATTGTAAATCAGGCCATGTTCGTTAGCGTACGTTTCACAAAATTTAAGCATCTCCCTTAGCCCTCGTATTGTCGGGCTCAACAACACGGCATCGTCAGCATAGCAGATATTATTAATACTAACACCCCCCACCCTGCATCCGACGCGCATGTTGCTGAGACCGGCAATAAGGTCATTGACATAGAGGTTGAAGAGGTTTGGAGACGTTAATCCCCCCTGCCGAACCCCACACTCCAGCCTGTATGCCTCTGAAAGAGAGTTACCCCATTTAACATAATTTGTCTGATTTGCATACCAAAACTTAAAAATTCTCAACATTTCCCCCGGCATACCCCTGTCCTGTAACTTTCTCCAAAGCACACTATATGATACGAGATCGTATGCCTTGGAGAGGTCCAGATAGCAGGCGTACACCGGAGTCTTACGGTTAGTATAGTATTGGACAGTATACTTGAGGCTTATAGAGGATGAGAGTTAAAATCGCCCAAAATAAATACACTTTCAATATTATTACTCTCTTCAATGGCACATATCACGCCCAATACTTCCGTAAAAATAGGTAAATTATCGTTTGATTTAACCGGCATATATACTGAGAAAAACAAAATCTCTCTGCCACCTATTCCAACCTTAATCGCGCATAACCGGGTGCTACTACATTGTATGGCTGATACAGTATCAAAAATACCTTTTCGATATAGTATGGCAACCCCACCGTATGGTCTGCCTCTCAGTATTCCAGTAGATGTGTCTACCGCAGACTTGCCGGTATATTCAAAATCACTACTTACTGTACCTAGTAACGGGATATCATGACTCAAAAGCCAGGTCTCCTGTAGACACACCACTGTAGATATTTTACACAAATTTCTAACATCATCGATTGAGCTCTTAAATGAATGACAATTATAGCTGGTAAATTTATACAAATGTGAATCACAGTCCATATTAGTTGTTTAACTTAATCACAAACTTTAACTTTATGCGATTCTTGCTTTGTACCATATCTAAAATGCACAAAACGCCTAAAAGTTATGCCGTTTGGCCAAAACTCATCATTTAAAAATATTTCCAGTTTATCTTTTGATACAAACAATTTAAATGCGTTATATTTTCTATCTGTTTTCATTTTAATTTTCTTAAGCGAAACATCTTCATTTACTTTGTCCTTAATGTAACTTATAATATCTTGTTCACTAGTTTCCATACTGACATTTGATATAAACAAAGGTATTTTTACATTCGCCGCTTTAAACTTAATATTAGAAGCTGTAGGCGCACGACCTTTTTGACCTAATAGCTTATACTTTTTAACCGATTTAGATTGCACAACCTGCCATTCAGAGTTCTCATCCGGAAGCTGTACACTGTTTCTGACTAAGCTACAACTCGCTTCTCGTACTCGCTGTGAATCTGTAGTAACACCAAATGCCGATCTATTCATCAAGTGCGCTCCGTCGCTACCGCCCGGCTCCGAAGTGTCTATCTCTAGTATTGAAACCGGTTCGTGCGCTGTCGCCGCCTTGTCCGAACGCATTGCCACCTGATGCTCCGTCCCGCTCACATTCACGCTACTACGTCGGCCGCGGCCCGTCCCGCTCGCGCGCTCGGGTACAGACTCGGCAACACAGCTATACATAGACAAAAGAAAAAAAAGACGGAGGTACTGTGTGACCGCACATGAGATAGCGATATTTTCGGACAATGTTGCCACTTTAGTAGAACTTTAGCCACTTTAGGAAATTAGGGTTAGGGTATACACATAATAAAGAAAAAGACTTCAGATTATATTTCTACGTTTTATTAATTTTTAAACAAAATCAGTTTATTGTACACATTCCTTACTCTTTATTTCCACGCTTCACAAAAACGTCACCCATAAAATGGTTGGAACAAATCCTGGAATTTTGCGTTGATTTCCAATCATAAAATATTATCTACCATATGCTTCTATCCAAATCTCTACAAGTTCAGCATTCGATGGAAATCTGTAAAAAAAATATTAAGAAATATAAAATACTAGAGGTTGCCCGCGGCCCGCGTGAAGGTCGCTTTTCGGGTAACCTGTGGAAAAACTCTATGGTATCCTATTCCCGTGCCAATTTTATGTACACTTTCCTCATTCGATTCCTGAGATCTAGTTAACCTCTGTTTTTAGCTACTTTGGTGATGATGCGAGCGATTTCTCCAAGCCATTATTTAAATATGTAACTAGAATACGTGAACCATACCACTAAGTGAACCATTTACTTAAATTCTAATTCAGAAGTATTTAATTTCAAAAACACAAAACTTTCCCTTTGAACTTTAAACCCCATTAGCATACCTAAATGCACTCCTGGCAAATATTTTTACGAATTTATTTTAACCATCAAAGAAACTACAAACATAACAACTTACAAGACTAACTAACTTAACTTGATAAATAAAGAATTTTCCATACAAACTTTCACCCCCCATTACAAACCCTTAGTTCACCCCTGGCAAAAAAACTTGATACCATTATTTTTAATTTTACATAAACAATAAATATTCCAAATAAATAAAAAAAAATTCACAACCCTAAGACCAGCCGATTGGGCTCTGCGTTGTCTATAGATGAATGAATGAATGAATAAGTCAGGACAAAGAGTCTTATAGTACAGATAATTATATAATATGGTAACTTCATGTCAAATAACTGGGCTTAACTTCACTGGGCGAGCGCGATCCACCTTAGATCACAATATCGCTTACCACGAGGAATATTGAGACTAAGCGCTAACCCATTTAGTGTAAAAAAAAGCCCGACTAGCGAGCGAATATTTCGATGGAAGTAGATTAAATTAGTAAAAGGACTGTTTAAGCAATTCTCAAGTACAGTGCAAACGGTTTTTGTAAAACTATGGTTAAAATTGAAAGTCAGATTATGACAACCCTTATTCAATTTCTTGTAGGTTATGTTTTTATTTTGCATTTGCATGTTTTACCACTTTGAAGCAGAACTTTACATCCAAATCAATAGTACTTGAATTAATCCTATTTAATTAATATTTGGATTGATTTTAGAAGATATATTGTATATAAAAAAGGCCAGTACCAACCTGTGAAATGTAACATCACATAAACCAGGTTCTGTTCTATTCTAATAACTCAAAATACAACACTGCACCATTCTGTCGATGTCCAAAACTATTCACCGCGCGAGAATAACACTTACACTTGAATTTAAACGATATTTTTTCGAAAAAACACAAAATTCTCAGAATCGGAGTAATGTTTGACACCGAAACTGTCAAATATGCTGGTGTCAAACAGTTACAGCGACAGAGAGAAAAACAGTATAAGCCTTTCTCTTTCACGCATGTTATTTTTACATATGGCTGTTTCGCTGTTGAGTAAAAGAGATGGAAATGTGACTCCGTCTATTGCCTTCTCTGTCTACGCAATAGGTACATACTGAAGCCCGACGGGACCACTGCTCAAATCATAGCTATCTTCTTGCAAACACGCACCCCTCTTTTTTTTGTTTACAAACATGCTATGCATGCTGTGATTATCTAATATGGATGCATGTTTCAAATGTTCAACCTCACGCTTTAGATATTCAAACATTTCTTGTGAAACGTACGTTTCCTGCAACTTTACAACTTGATTTTGAAGTCTCGAAATATCCTTCAACAGTCGTGTACAATCAATATGATCGAAACTCACGCTCGGCAGTACATGTAAGTCCTTAGCCACAAAGATGGGGAAGGTATCCGGGTCGGCGGACTTCAGGAGGCAGATCATGTCCTCCAGATCTCTCGACATCCTCTTTTTGCCGTCCTTACGTCGCTGTGGCATTTTCTTTTTCGCGTCAGGTATCGACTCGAAAAGCAAAGTTTTGGCGTTGGAAATGGTCTCCACATTGAAAGCAGACGTAACTAGTTGATGTATGCCCTCCTCGTCCATGTAATCCAGCACATTTGACAAAAACGCTAACACTTCGTTGATAACAACGTTGCAGCTAGCGCACTTTACGATTCTCGAGCTCATTGTTTACGCGAGGCAATGAGTCACCGCGTCCACAAGAACACACGTCCGCGCGTCATCGACTGCGGACGGTAAATCTATTTGACGTGATTTTAGTTGTCTTGACTATGCTGCAGAACGTGCCGTCTCTTTCTGGCCACCCAAAATGAAAAGAGACGGGGCTTCTCTAAATTTAGTTTAGTCGCGTGCGCCGCCGAACCGCCACCATTGTGTAAATTTAAATAGAGTAGGAAAAAGACTGATGAGAGAGGAAGTAAGATAAGAGAGTAGGAAAATGACTGACTTATTACCTACAACTTTGCTTTTTCACTTTTATCCATAGGACGTGTAGTTTTGCCGGAAATCAAGATAAACCATTTTTTATCCTTAAAACTTAACCCCTCCCACTTCCCGAACTCGAATCGACCGTAATTTATTTTTCCTTTCATTTTGATCATATTCCCCCCCTCCTTTTCTAATGTGTTCCATCCTACTGTATTTTTTTTTAGTTTCATAAATTATCGACCCTCGACTAGGGTAATATCGCGGAGCTAGTACAATAATATAGCTAGATGCTTTACCAGGGCACCATAAACACAGAACATGTAGCATAACGTAACATAACTCAGCGAGAGCGGCAGATCTGTCAGTTCAATGTACCGTGACATTTGAGCCTTATTAGTATATGAGGGGGCTACTACGAGACCAAAACATTATGGAATAAGTGCTGTTTAGGTCTTATGTCGATATTCTCAGTCAGTCAATATATTTTAGAGGCAATCATGTATTGCAGTATCAGTGACGCTTGAAGAACATAAGGCAATGCCACTAATATTATATAATATAAATACGAAGGTTTGTACGTAAGTGTGTATGTTCGATACTTTTTTTAAACTCAAACGGTTCAACCGAATTTGGCGAATTTAATGCGGGTTTTTTTTTAGCTAAGTGGCCAAGGTCAAGTTTAGAGAATTTTCAAACCGCTAATAAAGTAAACATAATATATTAACAATTAAAAATAATAAACCGATGCTTTAAAATACTAAGCTAATTTTGATGACATTTTATATAATTTCCACTAAAAATAATTATTAAACTCAATTCACATATATGAGGTAAACACATGAAAAAATACATTTATGGAAATTGGTTAAAACCTGTTAAAAGTAATTCTAAAAAGGAACTCTTTGCCAAATACTGTTCCCCGTAAAGTATAATCTAGCAGTTTTCAAGGCACGAATAAACCGGTTTCTTCTGGATAATCGCGCGTTACCTTAGATCGCAATATCGCTTATCATCAGATAAATTAAGCCATTGTGATCAAGCGCAAACCCATCTCGTATAAAACAAAGTAATTTATAGTAGACCCTGAGAAGTGTCACATAATAAGTGAGGTTATGACGCGTGAAACATATTACCGTGTAGACAGGAAACATGATGGCATTGTTGTTCCACATTACCGTGGTAGTGTCACCGCGGGGCGTGACTATAGCTTCAACCCTTCAGGCAGGTTGATCTCGACTTAAGGCGATGTTGTACTGAGTTCAGCCACACTAAACATTTGAGCGAAGCGCCTGCAGCGCGGGTGTATAAAGAAAAAAAATATAAAGGAAAAAATAATCATAAAAAACCAACAATTGATTGAATCGAGCTTGCAAATGAAGGGTTCCTTACCATATCTTAAACTCGTAGAGCAGTCCTCTTCTTCGTACGAGCCAGGCTCTGTTGTAGAGAGTTTTCAAGCGTAGGCCTTTGAATTGGCTTAACGACTGCTTGTACTAAGACACACAGATGCTGGGACCTACAATTTAACGTGTCATCCGACCCAGATGAAAATGCCACTCTTAAAATGACCCATCGAAAGACTGTCCGCATCTATCGTTGTGTCAGAATACCGAAACCGATCTACAGGCGCTACAGGCTAGTGACTAATCATAAGCAGCCCATTATACGTTCCCACGAGAGAGATATACTCTATAATCCACCACGCTGGCCAAATGCGGGCTGGCGGATGACACACGTCTTCAAATATTGTGGTCCTCAAACATGTCGGTTTCCTCACGATATTTACCTTCACCGTAAAGCGAGTGCAAATCCACACATAACTTGAAAAACAAGTCATTGGTGTAGGGCTGGGATCGAACCAGGGGCGGTCTGATGGAAAAGCAGACGTTATTACAACCGAGCTATTCTCGCTTTTTGTGTATTGACTAATATACATAAGAAATACGGTGGCATACGAGTAATAACTCGATAATCGCGTCAGATTATCTTAGTTAGCAGAGCTATTATAGGCGCTACAGGCTAGTGACTAATATCATATGTTATAAATAATATCAAATCATTAATTTATTAATAAAGCTAGTAAAGCTGCACACTCTGTACACGTACTAAGTAGCAAGTTTAGTGAAAGAGCTGGTTCACCGTGAAATTACGTTTGCGATCTGCCTCGTATTACGCCGTACATAATAGCGTTCACTTACCCGATTACACGCCCTCATAGCTGGGAATCTTCGATATCTAGGTTATAGCTTATATACTTTATTTTAATAAATAACTAAATACAGAAAAAAAATAAGATATTATTAATCCATTAAAAATGAAAATAAAATAAAATATTTGAAAATAGAATATGATAAATAATTATTGTACTCTTCCACTGATTTCTGATACAAAATTTAACACTAGTTATTTATCAAATATGTTTCTATAAAATATACATAATATATCATTTGCGATAAACATTAGACTTATTTGTAACTTACGTTCTTATTTGTAAGCACAAGGCTATAAAATAATATAAGAGAGAATTAATAAGAAACAAAAGTTGCATAAAAGCATTGAAAAGCAAAAAAAATGTTGTTATACTTTTTTGTTGAATAAGAAACCTCTTTGTTGTTGGTAGATCTTATCGAGAATAAGGTCAGCTAGTTTGACAAATACTTTTCCGGCGCGGTCAGAGTAACAAAATGTAACTAAATAACAATATATTTTATTTATACTTATGAATAAATCTATAAAAGAAGACTGATGGAGCGTACATAAATCAAAATTTATTGTTTTAGAACAATATTTCAAGCAGAATATATTTTTAAAGACACCCACATAATGCCTCCCAAAAAACTAACAGTGACAGAATCATCTACATTGCTCGGTTCACCTACAGCAACACAAAGAATTGAGTCTAAAACATCTAGCTCCATACTTGTACAAAATTCTAAAGAATTTATCGGAGAAAACTTGCAAGGAGCTTTAATTGATTGGCTGAAAGAGCAACCCTTATACAAGAAATCATCTTCTCAGAACAAAGGTGTCCAAGAAAAAGTAATCAAAGAGTTATCAGATAATCTCATCTCAGTGATCGAGAAAACTCCCTCCGGAGGGAATAATGATACCGATGCCGTGTTACTGGATGAAATCAGAACTCATGTAAAGAAGCTACCGATGCACTCCAAATTTAAGTCAAATGAGAGTTTTGTGGATGAACTACCGACTCAGATACTGAGCCATCTTAAAGGTCTGAAACTATTCCAAGATATATCTGAGCGTGAAGATGAGACATCTATCAATTTAAATATTAGCAAATGGGTCGATCAAATGCCATTATCCATAATGAGTTCCGGTGAAAAAGTCAATTTAAAAAAGTTGAAAGATAATTTTGTTGAAAGAATCAAGCAAAGTGACTTAGAATATGAAGCGGCACTTAGAGACGAAACCAAGAGATTTTTGGAAAATGTATCTCTAGACGTAGATGATGATAAACAGAAAGAAAAGTTACTTCTTGACTTAGAAGAGACATTAATTGAAACAATTGCAAAAAAACCACAGAAATTACGTTTACAACAACTCTCCAATAAATTTGTTGTGGAAGCAATAGACCAATGGGCAAAAACTCTAGTTTTACCTGTGTCTGAAGGCGATTCTCTCTTTGAAGCTAAGGCTGATCTCATCACAACGTTATCCAACAAGTTTGTGTACGCTGAAGAAGTTCCTTTAAAACAATTTAGTGAAGTTTTTCGTGACGCAACTAAAGATTTTTTAAGAAAAATACCACAGCATCACTATAAAGATAATGATGTAGAAATTTTAACCACATCATTGCAAGACACTTTTAAAGAATATTCTAAAAAGTATCCAATGGTGCCTGTTATTATACCGGCAAAACAAAAAGCAGCTGTTACCTTATTAGACGATATATCCAAATGGGTTAAGAAGCTTCCAATAGAAGCAAGTACACCAGAACAGGAGTCAGAGATTGACAAAATTAAATTACAAATAGTAAGCAGGTTGATTAACAAAATTAGTGAAATGAATATGAACATTGAAGTTTTTAATGACGATTTCATTTATGTAGACATACTTGATGAAGAAATTGATAGCTTGCTTGAAATGATACATAACGATTCTATTCAGGACAATAAGGAACAGCTTAAAAAGTCTTTGATGGACATTATTTTAAAAGCAAGGCAAAGTATTCAAGATGAAAATGCAAATCAAGCTTATAAGCAACAACTTCATGAAACTATTATGAAAACGATGCCACCATCAGAATGGTCTGATGAAGGACGAGCATCATTAGAAGTGATGAAAGATGAAGTTGCTGATGCTTTTATAAATATGCGATACCTTGGCAATAACGTAGATGAAATGAACAAATTTAAAAAGCAAATCAGTGATACAGTGAATGAGTTCTGTTGTAACTATTTAAAAAGATGCCCTGCAACTCCATTAGATACCAGAATTATAAATCAAAAGTTGTACAATGCTTTGAGTAAAATACCAGAACCAGATAATGAGTCATTCAGAACTGAAGTAGAGATAATAAAATTAAAAGATGAAATTACCAAATGGGCTAAAGGATTGCCGATGAAAGAACAAAATGCTTACGATAGACTACAAAGAAATAAACTGATTTCTACTCTTACAAAAAAACTTTACGATATAGAATCTATGAAAGAACTGGTATCGGGTCAAGAATACGATGAAAAACTTCGAAAGGAAATTAAAAGATTTTTGACAAAACAACCGTTGAAAACTATAAACGAAGAACAAATCAATATGCTCATCGAAAATCTCGCAAAAACGTTGGGAGATACGGAGGAATTACGAAAAATGAATGCTACTATGAAAAGTTCGTTTACATGCCCTAGTAGGCAGCCACAAATTAGAATTGCGTTTCATGATGCTTCAATCAGCCCAAAACCTAGGAACCATGAAGAATTTATAGATTGTAGTCACGGTGTATGCTTCGATCCGATCAAGTGTTCAAACGACAAAGATTCAAGCGCTCAGACAACACACGCTGCCATGCGAGCTATCGGCAGCCAAATGAGTTTCCACGACGATGAAGAGGCTTGTTGGGAAAATGTTGAGAGAATTTGTAGGCGAATACCTAGAACCACATCACCAGTTTTGACAAGTGATAGACAGCCGTCAGTGAGAAGATGTCCACAAACGCCCGAATGTCTCGTACCACGCCAAGATAGTGAATGTACAAAAGCAGCTTTAAAGTCATGCCTTATCACGAAGCCTGCCCCACTGCAGCCATCTAACAAGCCAGTGAACAAGCCAAAGAATAAGCAGCACGACCTTCCAAGAAGCCCGTGTATGCCTGAAGATTACGATGAAGAACATGATTATGAATATGAACCTCCATTCCAACCTGCCACGTGTGGACCTCAAGGCTATGGATCTGAAGTACCACCGCCAAAACAGCGTTGTGGGTTGGGTCAATGCACCACATCTACGCCCTATTCTTCTTCGAGACCGAACAGCGGGTGCCAGAGAAGGTTCTCCGTTTCTTCACAGCCTATATCCGATTCAAACCCGAACTATCCGTTCCACCTGTCTACCGATCCCAAGCCGGGCGCGCTCCGGGATCAGTCCGACAACACTTACCGGCCGCAAGTTGATTCTATACAAACAGAGATGTACTGTCCTCCCGGTCCACCATGCCCCATGATGCACCCCATGCCAGGCCAGCGAAGCGTGTTGGAGAGCCAGCGTATTCCGTACCAACGCCCTGGGGCTGTGCAGCTGGTGTCGGAATCACCCTCTTGCATCTCGCCTCAACGACAGTCAGGTAATCTGCTTCTCATTAATTAGCCTTTCATGGAATAAAAATTGGCCAAGTGCGAGGTGAGCTCGCGCATGTAGGGTTCCGTACCATTGTTGTATGGGAGCCCCCCTTAAATATTAATTGTATCCAAATTTTATGATTTTATTTGATAGCTAATATACATTTATATATTTTTAGAAAATGTTAGGTATCTAGCAGCTACCGCTATTTATTTATATACGTATACAAAAAAAATACGAAAAAAACAAGTTTATTGTATAGGGGTACATCCCCTTACTATTTTTTTATTTTTAGTATTTGTTGTTATAGCGGCACAAAAAATATATATCTTATGAAAGTTCCAGCTTTCTAGCTATTACGGTTTCTGAGATACAGCCTGGAGACAGACAGACAGACAGACAGCGGAGTCTTAGTAGGGTCCCGTTTTTATGTTTTAGGTACGGAACCCTAAATACGTTCAATTGCACATACAAATGAACCATTGCTCTTCTTCATATTCTTCTGTTCCTTTGTTATTGCTATTGGTAAACTGGTCTCTGGAGTCAAAAGAATTTATGCCCATCCTGGAGTTACAGACTTGACTTAAAGACTATCGACCTTATAATCTTTATTATTTGAAAACTTACGTAGTTCAATAAAAATTAAATATTAATGCGTTTGTCCAATTAATTTTCCTTGTTCAGGTTGGCTGGAGCCTCGGAGCTCAGTGACCTATTCTCCGTCGCAGCAGGTTCCTTGTCCGATCAGGCCTCCGCGGCCCTACATCCCTGAAGACTACGGCATGAGACCAGGCTACGTTCCTGGTTTCCAGCGCCCCATTGCAAGGCCAGGGTCCATGGACAACTTGGATCCTCGAGCTTGTATGTCTCAACAAAGGCCCTGGGGACAGAAACCTCGAAACGAAGAGAGGCCATGGGAGAGCGACAAGGAATACTTTAATTCCGACGAAAATTGCACTCACAAGGATGGCAAGAAATGCAAATGTCAGCATAGATTAGGTGAATACATGCCCAAACGATTTTCACAGTTGTTTCATTTTTGGCACCTTCCCTAGACATTTTGGACGAGTGAACATTGTGAGTACGGAATTTTATAAGCAGTTTCTGAAACGTTCTCAGATATTATACGGATATGCAGATATTTATTCTTAAAAAATAGCAGTTTTAGATAACATAATTACAGGTTTATTTGAGTTTATATCTTAATTTGAAATACTGTTACCTTATTAGTCAAATTCATGTTAAAGAATTTGCAACCCAATCATTGAAAGGATGAATGATTTATTGTCTATAAACTATATACTAGGTACATATACGTCAGCATTGTAATATTATTTAGTCCGGTTCAGATGGAGAGTATTCTATCGGAAGCCGTCAACTGGTGTGAAAGGCGAGCTGAAGTAAATGACGCTTTTATTCGCTGATGGAAAAACTCTTAACCATTTATCTGCATATCCGTAGTTGGTACAAAAAATGCGATCCAGTTTCGTTCAAAAGGGAATATTGGCGACGCTCCAAAAATCTCATTTGCGGGCTTCAAGCTCTCGTATTCAATATTTTACTGAACTTGCGCTGTGATAGCTTTCACGTTCCCAACTTGAACCGCGAGGTATTTTCATCAAGGAGTTTCCTTAGATACCACTTTTTTATAGTTCAATTTTTGTTTATTCGTAGTAGTAGTTTTATCTGGTACTAGTTGCGCCCCGCTGTGTTACCCGCTTTAATCTAGGACAAACAGAAGTTAATCCGGAAATGTGTGCCTGTGTGTTAATCCAAAGTCTAACCTTCCTATCTTCACACCGAATTTCATCAAAATCGGTTCAGCTGTTTGAGCGTGAAGAAGTAACAAACATAGACACACACAAACTTTCGCATTTATTATATTAGTAAGATTATGCTCTAGCTTTATTCTCAGCAATAAAGGTTTACCTGTTTTTTTTTATATGAAGCTCTTCCAATAAATCTGATCGAACTTCACTTAGGTTAGTTCGTTTGATCATTAATTATTGTAATTTTCCCTGTAATAAGTATCCTGTATGATAAATTTAAAAGCATTAATCTTTATTATGTTATATTATATACTCGTACGTGTTCTATTGCAGTATTATATATGTATAAAAAATTAGCTTTACACGAAGGTAAGAACCAACTGCCTCCGACTAGTATTTTTTGAGATATTAACAAAAACATGTTTTTTGGCTCTCCTGAAAAGTTGTGATTTTGCAGTTATCATTTTATTCTCCGGGGACGGCGATTTCATTGCACCAAATAACCAATTTGAAATAGCTTTCTTAAACTCCATTAAACACGCCATCAAGACTTGTTTTATGAAATTAATTTCACATTAATATTAGTTAAACAAGTTTCACTCCTCAATCTGTGTCGAGCATTAATAACTGTATCGAGCAAGTTGAGAGCCGCGGAAGTACTGGAACCGAGCATGTTTCCTCGCGGAGAATCGTGGCTGGAACTTTTAATTGATCCGGAGCGCCGGCGCCGCGTGACTCCAGCGCCGCTAGCTGGGTCTAGCCGCCGCGGATGTGAAGTGCCACATACATCTCACCTGTTTATTTCCAAGCTCTTCTCAGAATAGTTGATTGAATCTTGTGGTTTACACTTTGGTTGGTTTTGTTTATAGTTTCCTCTGTTTTCCAGGTTATAAAATAAAAATAAATAATTTTGAGAATCGATCCACAAATGGCTGAGAAATCGGTGAACATACATAAAAAAAATACATGCAGTCGAATATATGACCTCCTCCTTTTTTGAAGTCGGTTAAAAATGTAGACATTAAATTAGCTATTACTCACATGTTAGTCATAACAACATTTTGTAAATACTAACTTATAAAATAAAATAAAATGTAACAGACTAATTATAATGTTAATAAAGTATGACTAAGATTGAGTTGGAAAAAATATGTAATATCACTGGCAAACAAAGTATTTCGTACTTTAAAATGAATTTAGATATATTGGAAGTGGTAAAACAATATTTAGTACACTTTTTATAGGAGTACGTTCCAAGTGATAAACAAGCATAATTATTCAAAGATAAAAAGATAAAGATAGATAAATAAAGATAAATAATTTATTAGCCTTACAACATTTTGTCGCATTTAGCAAGTCATTCATTACATTCAGATTTACATTGGATTTAAAATAGAACACAACATTATTACTTATATTAAAATTAAATTAAATGTAACCAATTATAATCTATTCAGTCAACTTAAATAAAGATTCCACTAGGTGCATAGTCATTAATTCCTTTAAGGAGTACAGTGGATGATCTTGAAAATATACATGCATAGGTACATACATACATAAGCAACCCACTATACGCTAACTAAAATATAACGCTTTCTTTATATTTACTTTTTGTTCGCTTCGCTTGTTCGGTCAATATTATAATAAACATAAATAGAGGCCTACATCACCGAAAGCTATTCAATATCTGAAGCGCGAGAGCCGCGCTAAAGGTTGAGGAATCAATTCCCGCCGGCGACCGCAGCTGATATCCTCCCTAAGCCACTTGAGCATATTCCAATATTATGATTTACAACTTGGGACTAACTTACAGCCGATAGATAGAAAATAAACGCGCCGCCGGCTTTTTCTCTCACTTATACTTTTGTAGAAGATTCTATATTAGAGTCCGATACATCGATACCTGACTTTCTGTATTTATTTTAAACTATTCACAGCTCTACAAAAACATACGAGTAAGTACTTGGTTTTTTGCTCTGGATATCAATTACGAATCCTACTAATAAAATGCGAAAGTTTGTGTGCGTATATGTGTATAAAATATGTGTGTATATTTGTTAATTATTCACGCGCAAACGGCTGAACTGATTTTGGTTAAATTTGGTGTGAAGCCTAAGTTCATATTATTTTTTAAATGTTTACTGATTTTTTCAAGACGAGAGACAACAGATTTCCCCTCTTCAGAAAAAATCTGAAGAATTCAGATCAGATGATCAACGTGCTTCATCTTCGGCCACATCTTCGCTTACCATCAGGCGGGTTAGTGGCCAAGCGTAGACCTATCTAACACTTTTAAAAAGAATCGTAAAATAATATTTTCATACTGGAGTCAGCCAATCGTTTCCAAGGCCGCCTTTCCTTATTACTTACAGCTCAAAAATATAATAAGTGAGTATTTCCCGGGACTGCGGGGAGCGGGCACCGGGAGCGCCGGTCCGGCGAGCGTGCACGCACGGCTGACTCCTGATACCATCACACAGATATCACTCGGCCGCCGGGGAGTCACGCGTGACACGGCCGGTGCCTGCCCACTAGCCCGGGGACAACCATGTTACATTATATTATTGTCCTCCTAGGCGTATCCGCCAATGGCGAACTTGGCTAGTTCCGGCTATGTGCACGAATATGGCTGGCGAAGCCAAATTTTGTTTTAAATAGCCTATTGCATTATACATAGTCGTAGTAGTAGAACAACATTATACATAGTCATAGAACAGCGAACTAGAATAAATAGTAAAAAGCCTTGAATAATATTAACTTGGCCGATGAAATAGTTCCACGCGTAATCGTAAAATACCGTGGTGGGCGGGGCAAAACCCTACCTACATAGGGGCTACCCTCGCGCCCGCGTCGCGTCACGTGGTGTGGCACGGCACCAATCGCGTGCGAGCTTTGTGTGTGTGTATTTCGTTGGGATAGCAGTATAATGGTGTGCGTAGATGGATACAAATTCTAAGCGGCAATTGTATGGAGTTACTCTTCCGTTTATTCTAGTTCTCTCTAGAAAGAAATTAATTATACTTAATCATTTACACACACCACGTTTTCTTTTTCTTCGTATGAGTTGTAAGTTTATGTACCTGTATGTATATTTTTTTTCTATTACTCTCTTATCTAAAATATGCAAGCGTTTATGTTTAATTGAAATATTGAATATTTTATTTATTTATTATGTGTAATGAAATCCACGTCTAGAAGTTTATAAACGTTTGTTATTAAGTTAATCTTGAATTCACAGATTTTCGTTATAAATTATAAAACGGTAAAAAAATATCGGATTAATAATAAAAGCCTGTTTGATCCCATTGTTGGGCAAAGGCCTCCCTACCTTTTATAATACTACTAGCTGACCCGGCAAACGTTGTTTTGCCTTAACAATTATTTCTAAATATACAGTAGCCGATTCTCAGACCTACTGAATACGCATATGAAATTTGGAAAAAATCGGTCAAGCCGTTTCGGAGGAGTACGGTAACAAACACTGTGACACGAAAATCTTATATATAAAATTTCCGTGTCACAGTGTTTGTTACCGTACTCCTCCGAAACGGCTTGACCGATTTTTTTCAAATTGTATATGCGTATTCTGTAGGTCTGAGAATCGGCTACTGCATTTCTATTTTTAAGGCAAAACAACGTTTGCCGGGTCAGCTAGTTTTATATATAAGAAGAAGATATACAGAAAAAAAATTATATCCCAGAGTTTGCCCTTATTATTGACTAAAATTTAAATTTTCCACATCTAGAAACAAATCTATGTAAAGGACATACACACATACAAACTTTCGCCTACATTAAATTATCTTAAGTTTTTTTTTTCTTACACGGGTGTATATTCGTCCTTGGCTTTTCGCCTACGGTTTAGTAGACAACCACCTCAACACGCACGAGCCTGACTTTGACGGCTACATTCTAATAACAGTGTAATCTAAATCTGGGTAGAACGTGGAAAAACAAAATTTGGTTTAATATTACATAATAATATTATTTTTCCCATCTTCTAGACATTTTACCAAAAGAAACAAATAACATTTGAGATTATTATTAACACATTTATTTAGAAAAAAATATAAGACAAGCTTGAGCTTATTATGTTTTATTCATTTGTAATAATAATAGTTCTTTATTGATTTCAGATACATAAACAGTATTTAATAATATAATTACCAAGTTGCCAATATCTTAGACATATGTGTTATTTTATTCAATAACTAGCAGTTGCCCGCGGCTCCGCTCGCGTGTAGGTCGCTTTTCGCGTTACCTGATAAATATTTTTATAATTTTATTGTAACCATTATATAAACTACAACCATAGCAACTTTCGAAACTTTAACTTGATAAATAAAGAACTTTCCATACAAACTTTCACCCCCCATTACAAACCCTTAGTTCACCCCTGGCAAAAAAACTTGATACCAGTATTTTTAATTTTACATAAACTATACATGTTCCAAATTTCATTGCTGAAAGTTCAAAAACAAAGAATTTTCATACAAACTGTTTTACCCATTTTCACCCCCTAAAGGGTGGAATTTCCAAAAATCCGTTCTTAGTACGCGTCTACACACTAAAATAAATACACCCTCCAAATTTCATAACCCTAGGACCAGCCGTTTGGGCTCTGCGTTGTCTATAGATGAGTCAGGACAAAGAGTCTTATAGTATAGATAGATATAATGTATTTATTACAAAGTAATATAAAACTACTAGCTGACACGGCAAACGTTGTTTTGCCGTATTTTAGGGGTATGAAAAACAGATGATGAAAATAAATAATGATGATGATGATGAAAATAAATGATTCTCAGACCTAGTGAATACGCATTTAAAATTTAGTAAAAATCGGTCAAGCCGCTTCGGAGAGGTGCGATAACTAACATTGTGACATGGAAATTTTATACATAAGAATATATATCATCTAAAGTTAATTATTGTGAAACTAAAACTTAACTGTTAAATTATAATTGACTGTTAATATTTCATATCTACGAGTACTTACTTACAATTGTTTAGAATTTTTCAAGTACTCTATCTTGCTTCCATATCTCCTTAAACAAATTGCTTTAGTTTCTACTAGCCCCGTGAGTAGTATCTATCAAACATCTGATGGTTGGATCGGAGGCTATTCTCTCTCGGGTGTTAATAATGTATTAGCGCCGCACACACCGCCCGAGCCTAGATAACCTAGTTACCTAGTAGGTTATAACACCTTGTCCTAGATATTGATATTTTTGGTCTAGGGCTTACCTGTATATTACACTTATACCTAGCTCTATTAGAAAATATGAATATAAGACTATTAATAGAGTTGCGAAATTACACTTTTGTACATTACATTATTTGTATTATTTTATTTTATTTTTTATTCTTATATTGACTGGCATCCCTATACAGTGCCTGTTATTATTATTATTATTATTTAATTTTCAAATGGGTTATTTTATGCCTGAAATAAAGAACTTTTATTTATTTATTTATTATTTATTACTTCTTTACTCCTATTCTTTGTATGAGCTAAGTGATCGAGTCGAGAGTTTTTAAGCCGCTTATGATGAAAATAATCTTATGCATCCACACATTTCATTTTTAATTCTTATCACCTATATATTTGCCTCTACAAAATTTACAGAGATACGCATGATAAATTCTTTAGGCAGGTGCTATATTATCTTCTACCACGCTAATCTATGTCGTAAATAATAACTCTCTAAAGTCTTATCATTTTTTCTTAAAACCTGCAAATCCTAAACTACTTAAAGACACTTAGAAGTTTTTGAAAGCATTATTAAAGCGCGTTCTAACTAATGTTTAAGAACACTTAGAAAATAACTTTTTTCAAAATAAATCTGACTCAAGATAAACATCTGCTAGTCTGAGAGATCTACGAAGTTAGACAAACAATTTTATGAGCAAACTTCGCGATCCAAATAGTTTAGGAACGTGTTTAGAGTCTGGTTTAATCTCGGGGCAAAGTAAACTGCCATCAAGTATGAGGAGGCTCCTCGATAGCTTTCTAAACCAATTTTATCGTACTCACCTTTGACGTCCCTACATTAATATACATGCAGTATGGAATATGATTTCATACTATTTTTTTCATAGATTTCATTTTATGTAAAAGACTATACGAAGCTTACTAATTTAATAAGAATAAAAGGGAGATAAAACAAACATTTATTATACTTACAATTTAAAATAAATAATAAAATTAAAAATAGGACCACAAAACTAATAAATGAAGTATACGGTGAAATGTGTTTATTTGGAAAAATTGCATTTTGGAAATTCAATTCAATTCCACATTTAATTAAATTTCTACTAGGAAAACTTCAATGGATATCCGCAACACCTGAGTCTGTTGAATAAAACTCATAGACGTAAGATAAAGCTTGTAAGAGATAATATCAAGTTATTTAGAAATAAATGAATCAGATAAATTAATGGGTAATATTTCATTCAGGTACTAATCATTTATTAATCTTATTACTTCGACGAAAAAATAAACATAAAAATAAATCAAAATACGAAATTAATTTTTAAATTTATTGACATTTTACTTATCGCAAATGCGGTAGGTAGCCTACAAAGGACACTTCTGAAACCATGTTTATATAGTACCTGTGGCTACGCAAATGAAACTTTTTCATTTCATTTCATAAAGATGTAATACTGCTCCTGGGCGTATGTCTCCCTGGTATATTTATTTGAACCGCCGCCAGATCTCAATTTTTCAGGGATATAGCGAGCTCTGACTGCGAATAAAGGAGCCTCGTATCGCCAGATATTGATGGCGCCATTCAAACGGTTATTCAATTTGCATGACAGGACTGACGTATTGATACATTTATTTGTACCGACGGAGATGTGCCATTAAATAACTGATGGCTCTCTCAATAGGGAGGCCTACTTAAGGTCTCCGAAGGCGCGGGGGCGCGGGGCGGGCGGGGGTTACCCCTGGCCTGATTGAAACCAAATATTGGATTGGAGGTGCAGAAGAAATTTGTGAATGTTTGATTATGTTATTCTGTATTGATACACGTTTTTGGGTTGTTTAGTTAGGTGCAGTACTATATTTCTTGATCATTCTTATCCAATATGTATTTGGATAACATTAACCATCAGATTGTTATTTCGGTAAATCTATGCTATTTTCATCTTATATTGTGATCAGAATAATTATGCATGTTCTGTTAGCAAAAGTACAAATTATAACTTTAATCTATTTTCTAAGTTCCGGCATTACTTGCAAGAATTTAAATTTTACATATCTTACTTATATATAGTTTGTACGCTTGTGTGTGTGAGTGTGTATGATATTAGCTTATCTCACTCCACTCTTCAACGGCTGTACCAATTTTTTATGAGATTTGCCTGGGCTTTGTTTTTTTGCATTTACACATACCTATAGACATTTTTATAGGCTGCAGCTATTATTTTAAAGTTATTTAATACAAGGTGGCACAGCATTACGAGTCTCCCGCGGCCCCGGGGAGTGAAGTTAGAGACTCGTAATGCCGGAGACCGCCATTCCTCACTCGAAAGACACTTTAATTAAATGCCCAAACACTCGTATCTTACAGGTTAAGCTCACGTTGCCTCGTAAAGAAGGCTCAGTTAAATAATTATTGGATCACTAGTTCTCAAATTATGAGTTTTTTTTATTATAGATAGGCCTGCGCTTGATCGTAACTCAAACCTGTTGCGATATAGGATGGAGCGCACTTGCCTATAAGAAACCGATTCTCTCTCGTCTTGAAACAGTGAGGTTTTAGTCCAGAGGGAACAGGGGTTCCGGCAAAGAGTTTCACAGCTTATTTGTCCGCACAATATATGTGGAAACGACACGTCTCGGGCGTTTATGCGGACTGACTGCGTTGAACGGGAAAATTAAAATAACAACTTGTTTTTTAGGTCTTTTTACGTAAATCACTAAACATCTTACAAGCAGTAAAATCGTTTGCGGGTTTAAATTACTATCATGTGTTTATTCCATTTTTAATCCGATAAATGAAAAAATGTTATAGTCTAACAGAGCACATGGAATTATACCTTAAGCTCGTATCTCAGTCTTTAACGGTCCGTCTCAGATTTAACACTTGATTGAATAATTGAATTAAACTACTCCCGTTACATACTGCTATACTATTTATAATCAACTTTGCAGAAAAAGATCCGTCTGGGAAAAAACACAATACTGTATTAAGAAATAATTAAAATAATAAAACTATCGAGTGAATTTTACGCCATCATGTTTTTTTTACTCATGGGCTTGCGCTTGGTCGTAATTCACCTGATGGTAAGCAATATTTCGATCTAAGGTGGAGCGCGCTTGCCCAGAAGAAACCGGTTCACTTTTGTCTTGAAAACCGCTAGATATCGGGGAACAGGGAGCTTGGCGAAGAATTCCACACCTTGGCAGTACGCACAATGAAGGTGGACGCAAACCGCTTAGTACGCGACTTAGGCACCTATACATACTGTGGAGGTTGTTTGTAGTCTTAGAACTTTAACATTTCTTAACAGAGTTAAAAATTATAAAACTGAAAATCTTATCAAATTTTTACATAGGATTATAAAGAAGTTTTCAAAACATGCTACTTTGCTTCCCCTGCCGCCTTAAAATGTAAAATAATTATCTCAAAACAAGTTGAAAAACATTCCCAGAAGGTTCAAATATTTAAAAGCGATTTCTTGTCAATTTATTTCTGAGAGAAAACTTTGAGGAAATTTCCCAATTATGTTATAATCGAGTGCAAACGTGACCGGAAATTGTATCGATCTACTCTCTCTTACTATCGTGAAGTTAAACATACTTCCCTCTCTTTCCGGCAAATCTCTACCCAATTAAGTTTCAACTAAGTTTAAAGGTTGTTGGAAATCCGACCAAATCCTAAAGCGTTAACTTTAAAGTTCGGCTCACTTAGAAAGACGTTTATTCACTGGCTTACTTTAAACTCTGTATTGGAAATATTATTTTATAATTATATCAGCTCTTCCTAACAATTTTTAGGGTTCCGTACCCAAGCGGGTATTAACAGGACCCTATATTACTGAGACTTCACTGACCGGTGATTGTCACAAACCGTGATAACTAGACAGCTGTAATTGCCACAGATTATGTATCTCTGTTGGTGTTATAAAAAAAAACTCTAAAATAACAATAAAATAAAAGTCATGTGGTGAATTAGAGACACTAGCCGAAGGCGGAGCCTAGTTAATGATCGTTGTTGTTTTTCAATTACTAGATGTCGATTGATATTATTTTAGTTTGAGTCGGTTATTAATAACTTTTACCATCCTTATCGCAGTTTTTGGTTAGTTTCTTAATGATTTATAATCCCGCAAGTTTGTTAGTGTTTGAGGTCATTACTGCATTGAAAACTAAAATATGCAACAAACGTAACTTATGGAACAAACAAACACATCAAGCTCACTGGATTGAATGTCTGTCTTATCGTATAAGGCAGGCTTTCTTTTTACGATGATTAGCTAATAACAGATATGCATAAGAACGATGTGTTATCAGCAAACATATTGCTTCAAGCTATTTGTAGTTATGCTTACCTAGTGCCTGTATAAATAATCTTAGAAACTACATACAAGTCTACTGTTAAACATGTACCTTGATCATTTAAGATCTTGTCAACCATGTAGTATGTTTACTTGTTATAAAAAAATTATACAAATTCTGATTTATTTATTAATTGCATCAAAACGGAATGAGTGTGAGTAAGATGTAACCAAGTATGAAATGTTATCTTGAGTGCCGAGTGGTACCGATACGGATAGTATCAGTGAGCAGCAAGCCTTATCTCCGGAGCAGGGTCGATGTTGTCCATTACTGCGCCGCGCAAAGAATGTTAATTCCTTCATTTAGTAACGTTGCTCCTGGAGCCGTCGTCTGCTCTCTAATTGTAGAAACAAATCTCAAATCTGTATTCCGAGCGCCGAGCGGGATTACATTTACTGGAAGTGCTTTTATTTGTCGAGATTTCAACTTTAATACTAAATTATTAGAAAACCTTTCACGGCGACTCGTCGACGAGCCGTTTTGTGTTTAATCAGCCAGCAAATAGAGCTGGAAATGGTTTGTGCGCGTGATCTGGTCTAATGAACGAGCAATAAGCTCGCCGGCGCATTTACAGCGCTAACTCGGTTACTCCTGGCTGACCGGACTAACCACGCGCGGGACCTGACGCCTGGAGGACAGAAATACTAGTTTAGGTAGAAGAAAATCTAACATCAATCAATCAATACATCTACAATGGATTTCCGCAAAGTAACGCCTAAGTCAATAGGTTGAATAATAGTGTATGTGTAAAGGACATTATTCAAGGAAAATTTCTAAGATAGAATAATAATTAACATGACTTAATTTGAGAATGACAAGTTTTGACGTGACATTGAATTTGATGCTTACCATCAGATATCGTATTACGTGGATAAGACGATTCAATTTCTCCGTCACTCAATATTTCAGTAGAAAAATATTTTAGCTAAAAGAGTTGTAGAAATTCGCATAAAATCTTATTTAGACGCCTCGAGATAATGCGAGTCATAATTTTAAAACAGTACGCATTCTAAAAACAAGTACAAACTACATACATTTCTAAGTCAATTCGACTTTTTAGTTATCTGTTCGGAAGCCGGAAGGTTTCCGTCAAGTCATCCAATGAAGTGACCAATAATTGAGCTGAAGTCAAAAAACCTGAAATGTATGGAAGTGACGTAAGCTATCGGAGTTATGTTGACTATCTCCGGCAATCCCATACATTCAATGCCATGTAACGATATCAGATTAAAGCGATGGCAACTGGTCTAGGCTGTCTGGGCGAGCTACAAATTTCTAGTGCCGTAACTAGTGGTGATGTAGTATATATAGTATATATATATACTATAGTCACCTGCCTGCTGTCGGTGGCCCAGACTTACCTACTCGTACTTTGGGATTATAAGTTACGTATTATATTGTATGATACCTATTTTGTAATTGATTAAATAGTATCAGTTTTCAATAATAAAATAAATAAATAAAATAAAATAGCCGTTTATACCCTTTTAAATATTTACATTTTTTTTATAAAGTGATTTTGTAAGTGCACCCAAAATTTGGAGTAGGCCTCCTCCATCCTCCATCAATTAAATACATGAAGTTAATTTATAAACTTACTTTAAAGTGCATCCAATTTTACAATTTATTTCAACTTTACCATAAATCTATACATAATATAAAATTGATCTAGAAGAGTCTTCAAATAATAAAATAAATGTTTTAATGTATTATAATATATATTGTCTATGATTTTACTTTAAAAACTAGGAGAAAATAAGGATTTGGAATGTGAACTCCTTGCAGCAGGAAGTAAGCAGCATCTTATTTTTTATCCTCGATAGGTTAGCGTTTGACCACAGCCAGCCTGAAGTTAAGCTGCACTGCAGTCTACGGTGTGGCACGCTTACCTAGAAGATACTTATTAATAAATAAATAAATAATAAATAATAAAAAGTATTTATTTCAGGCTAGTTGTACCCATATGATTACATAAAGTTAATATTAAATTGTTGACAATGTAAAAGGGTGCCAGTCAAATTTTAAATGTATAAAATAAAATAAAATACAACGGCACGAATATGGTGCCAAGTCACTTTTTGTTCTGGTCTCTGTGAGCAGAGATCCAGCGGTTAGACCTGGGTGTTATACATTAACGTCCTTGATCTATGTCCCGCTGTGCATTGGTCCGCGGTAACCTGCTTAGCAGCTGATTAGAAGTGCAGCGGTCCGCCGCCGCAGACTCCTTGCCTTCCATTCCGCTCTCCGCTGAATAACTTCGTTTGCATTTTGCAAAGGGCGTTCTGTAAAAGAGCCGTGTCTTTGGCCCTTTTTTCTGTGCAGAATGAAGCGATAATTGCTCGGCCCGAGCTCCACTTCTATTAACTTAACGTAAGACATTTTTCTTTAGTCTTTGACTTGTCTTTGAGATCTACCGCCTTTTGTATAATGGCGCTTTTATTGACTACTTTTCACGGAGATAGTTATGATTTAGGATTTTGAATAATTACTAGCACTACAACAACTACAAATCTCAACTACTAAGAAACTTTTGAAAGCAGTTTAAAAGAGTAAGTGTTGATTTTACAATAAATTAAAGGCTAGCGTAAACAGAAATAAAAATAAGCAAAAAAAAAACATTAAGCAGACCATTTTTTAAACAAAGACTGAAAGAAAATACATTTGCAACGCGCAAAAAAAATATGTACATACTATTTAAAATAGATGGTTATGATTAAAGGTCTTTTACGTTATATAATAGCCTATAGCGCCTAAAGATCGGCTACCTAAGGTGATCTGATACGATCATCGAAGTTAAGCAACGCTTGATGTGGACGGTGTTTGGATGGGTGGCCATGCTACAAGACTGTCGTTTTTTAATTGGCATTTTTATCTGGGCTCTATCGTTTGTCGACTGACACGTTAAATTCTAGGTCCCGGCTGTTAATCTTAGAACAAGCATTCATTAAGCCAAGTCAGAGGCCTTCGGGCGGCTTGAAAACTCTCGACACCAGAGCTTGGCCACTTAGCTCATACGAAAAAGAAGAAGACATTAAATAGGCTCACGTTAGGTTAGATGTAATCACTACTACGAGTAAAGGCACAGGTGTGGACACAAGGAGCCAATTTAGCATAATGCTGAAAGCACTTGGCACTCCAGCGCTGGTTTCGTGTATTTTGACATGTGAACAAATATAAATGTATGTGTAATATCATGTCATGTCATGTAGGCAAATATTCCAAATGCTGACGAGTCGCGGCGCGCTCAGCGCTTCAAGCGATTAATCATAATGATCTGGCGACAAACAGTTGAGAGTGGCGAGCGTGATGTATTGCTGCATCCATCATGCTAACGAATCTCTGTCGAACCGCGCGTCACGCGACGCGTCCACACGCGGTTTATGTGTGAGGTCTCAAGGTGAGTTGGCTAGTAATAGATAGATAGATAATATTTTATTGGTCATTAAAGGTAATTTAACTTAGTAAGTAATTAAGAGGATTTGGATAATTGCGGGTCGGACTTCTTTTTGTTGTAACTTATTGACTCAGGCGTTACTTTGCGGAAATCCATTGTAAATAGAAGACAAAATTAAATATTTAGTGTACTTCCGCTGTGATCCGAAATCCAAATTAAGACAAGTAAAGGAAAAATCAACTAAGATTAATTAACTAAGATTAATTAAGATTAACGTTACCTATCACAATTAAGAGATTCTTAACTCTACACGTGTTTCGCCTAACCACAAGGCATCATCAGGAGATGCTGACTCTTCGAACGACAAGTCGAGAGTCTCTCGACTCTGTTATTTAGACCAAGAAAAAAAAATTAAAATCCGCGTTTGTCGCATGGAAGTCCAAATTATTCATTAATATTCAGTATTCGTAATTTTAGTATTTTTTGTTAAGCGGCAATTTCAGCTAGTCTAGTTATCGCGGCTTATGAGAATCAGTTTGGTGACAGACAGACAGCGAAGTCTCGTTAGTATCCAAAGGGGTACGGAACCCCAAAACCGTAAAACCTGTACATATACAATTTATCTAGAAAAGTCTTCAAATAAATGTAGTGCAGTATCAAATGTATTTGTATCAAAAATCATTATTGGTCTACGCCATCGCGTTATTTTTTCAGAGTCAAATGATTAATTTGCATTATTTTGTCACTACTACACAGCTGCATAATCGCATATTAACATTGCAAATATTTATTGGAATTAAGCAACCCTGTCTGTTATTTAGTATTTTTATATATATTTGACATCGGTCAATGTTATCTGTCTTTGAATGGGTGACCATACAAAAGACATCCAATTAAAAAATACATATCAGTCGTCTAAGCGCTGTTATTATCATACCCACGGCTTAATGATACGTTAAATTGAAGTTCCTAACTGTCAGTTGTAATAAAACAGTTTTTAATCCAATTCATAAGCCCTCGGCTCTTGAAAACTCTTGACCCCAGAGCCTGGCTACTGAACTCCTACGAAGAATAAGCGAATACTCAAGATCTTCACAAACAATATTCTCGTAAACTGTGTGTCAAGTCGCTTTCCTGTACGTAAAACAAAAACTTACTAATTAACTTCCGTAGAGTTAATTAGCTCCGTACTCCTCCATCAGACTCCCGAAGTGAACAATAAAGTTACTTACTATCTGTGTCTACATCTTAACATCAGAATTTGTATCCAAGTCCCAATATAAAATATGTATCGCATTAAACTCTCAACAAACGGCGGTGATAATAAATAATTCAGGGAGACGTCAAACTTTTAACGTGCCCCAAATCCTTGGCATAATCCTTTCCGAGTCGCGCCAACTTACCGCCAACTCATAGCCAAGTTACCGCCAACTTACAGCCAAGTTACCGCCAACTTACGACGCCTTCTTGTTTTTAGAATATTTTTATGTCCCACCTGAAAAGTTTGGCCAACACTAACCACATTCATCAAACGAGTTATTTCGGGTTTCGCCGCAGCCTTCTCCCTTTTAGCTTTGTTTGTTCGAGTCGAACTGATACGAACACAATAATGTTATTATTACTAACTCCGTGACAAGGATTCATTTGATGTATGCGAAAGAAACTTAGTTCTAGAGAAGATTTAAGTTTTACCTTTTATTCAAAGGAATTTAATCTTATTTTTACCTCAGTAAGTTCTTTTTCTGTTATTGTATTGTCCTTTATTTATGTTACATTGACGAGTTTATCATATTAATATATCAGTTATTAATCTAATTGTTCAAACATTTAATTAAATGTAACTAATCTAAAGTTAATTCTTATTGCTTACTTCTTACTTTCTAGCACTAGTTAATTGTTATTATTGGTAGCACTGGGAAGGACTAGGTATCAAGACCCGGGGTAATTACCCAGTTTGATAGGCTTACTATAATAATAAAATAATAAATGTTTCTTTATTCAAAAACTATGTATTATGCTATTTATTGCAATATAGTATTTGTTATATATTGTTTTTAAATGTCAGTAATTTAATTTGTATATTTTGTGTTATATGTTTTGTGTGTATTATTGTAAGTAAGAAAGAAGAAATAATGTGTTTTGATTTTTTATTTATTGGTGACAGTTTTGTCACCAATAATTTCAATGAACATAATATGGTTCAAACTGAAATACACATTCTGTATATACTGTGATCAAATGAAATGTATCCTGTGTCCGTCCCGATCGCTTATCGAACATTATCCGAGTACAATAAGAGGGCGGGTTTCCGTTCTAGCCTTTATAATAACCCTCCGCCTCACATTAAGGTAATCTATTCTTGTTAGAGTTCCCTTCCGCGAGAATTATTGTTGCTTCACGAGTGAAACTGTTCCGCGAACCTATTTACGGAAGATAAATCTTTTTCAAAGCAATATTTCGGCTGAAGCTGTATTACTTATTTATAAATGGGGTAAATCGTTTGTTTTCATCATTTTGATGTTGTTTATCGTAAATGTAATATTATAATTTGGTTAAGGTTTTAAATTGTTTTAACCCATAACGAAAATCTACGAGGTAATACTATAGGTTTGAAGTGTATGTGCGCGCGCGTGTGTGGCTTTTGACACCGTAGAATGAGTAGATACTAGGCGGTGGGATAATTTATCTTTTTCTTCTTAGCACATAAGTTACAGAGGACATAACTATAAAACTTCTATCCCTTTCTGGTGTAAAAAGTTTTTCCAATATGTCGGATATTCTCAGTGTGATGTCAAAATATTTTAACTAGTATGTCAAATCAAATGGATATATTTGTTGGCACATTTTGATAGTAGAAATTCCCATAAAAAATATAGGTAGTATTTTTGTTTGACTTGTAGAAAAATGAGCCGAATAGTGGCACATAAAAATAAATTAAAATATTGAAACAGAATTGTGAATAAATATGTCATCGGCCATTTTGTAGCGGCGACTGTCTTAGATTTATTTCCCTCAAACATGTCTACACATCCAACTAACACAACCTCCAAACAAAAAAAAACAAAATAGGTCCATCTGCTTAGGAGCTACGATGCCACAGACATACAGACACACACAGACTCGTCAAATTTATAATACCCCGTCATTTTTGCATCGGTGGTTAAAAATGAATAGTTCCATTTTTCCAGCAAATCGCGGAAAAATCAACACAAATCTGCTGCGCTACCAAACAAACAGTGGATACACTGCCAATACAGGGTTACACGGAAACACTCAACACATAACCTAACAAGTACTAAATTAGACCTGTGATAAACCCGCGACAAACTACAAAATTTACAAATGTTTACTGCAGCGCCCCTTGGTGCTTGTCACTATAACACCTATGTACATACATGCACCAATTTAACCCAAAAACATCACTGAAAACTGCACCAAAATCGGGTCAGGAGTTTTGAAGATAAGTCACCATTGTGTTGTTTAAACATACAAAACATTCTCTTAATGCAACGCATATACCTGTTTCAATACCAATTCAATACGGGTATAAATATTTAAAAAAATTGCGAAGCAAGCGAGAATGACCAATATTGTCTTCGTCTGTATATATGTATGTATGATTGTATGCATATTGGTACTCTCGTAGAGGCCGTTATTTTAGAACAATCTTCACGAAACTTACTTAAAACAAAGTTTTAGTCGTCGGAATATTTTAATTCAAACTATTTTGCAAAATATACTGATTTTTTTTGCAGCACTGTTCACCGGTCAATTTTGATATTATTCAGCAGAGCGAATAAATACCATTATCTTCAAAGAATTTGTCAATTTAAATTAAATTAGTCCAAAAATTGACAAATTATGACGTAATTTTAAACTATCTTCCAAGATTATTTAGATTTTTGTTTATGGTGTCTACCAATTGTTCGGTGAACACCACTAGTATAACAAGGGAGCAAACCAAACGCCTGACTGAGCTGTCATAGCTTCAAACCGTCACTCTATAGAATAAAACAGTATTGACACCTGGTATACCCTGTATAGACGGTATAGACTATGGAGCGCACTCGGCTCCGACTGGATATCAATACAAACAGCGATCGGGCGCGCAAACAAACTGACAAACAATGCCTCTCTGTGTGCCGACTGCTTAGATACTGTGTTTTGTTATATTATAATAAGCTATTATATTGAATGCGAGATTAAGTACAAGTAGGTCAACGAGGATAACTAAAGCGAGTGTGGCTCAAAGGGATAATGTAGGACTGCAATCCGTGATACCAAGAATCAAATCTAGTTCTTCACAAGGTTTTCAAGTTATGAATGGAATTTGTACTCGCCAATACGGTGAAGGATAACCTGAAAAACTTCACATGCTCCGTGGATCATCAAAAACAAAGACGTGTCATATGCCAACCTACATTTGGCTAGCGTCGCTAGATAGAGATGCCAATATATATCTTTAAAAAATCTTATTGTAAGAGAAGGTTACGAGTCTCAGCTGTGAGAACAAAAAGTAGGCTGCTACTGCTTGAACTAGTGGCTAGGCTCTGGTGTCCAGAGTTTTTCAAGCCACGCGAGAGTCTCGTACTAAGAAAGCCGGGTCCTATCGGTTAAATTGTCTACCGTTGCTTAACTTCAACGATCACCTCACTTACAGGCGCTACTACGACAAACTATAAAGTAGTGTAACATAGTGCAAATACCCATAAACCCGTGGATGGGTGTGCAATAAACAAAGGGCGCCGTATCTGTGAGCAGATCTGGGAGCTAATTTACTTAACCCTCTGATATCGGAGTTGCGCTATTACGTCATGAGTGAGATTGTTATCCGACTGCACTCGTTCTTTTAACTCCTTATGCAGTTTGCACTCCAGTACTACATTCTTCTTATCTTGTTCTTTATCTTACCCCTTATTATGTAGTCAGTCTCTTATGTTCGGCTCTTGTTTACATTTTTCGATGCAATATATGTTATTTAAAGTAACAATTAGTAATTAAATGGATCTTGAAATGGAATAGTTTCCTGATAGGTATCATCGGGGGCCTTCAAAAGTAGAGTTAATAGGTATCTTCTAGGTAAGCGTGCCACACAGTAGACTGCAGTGCAGCTTAGCATCAGGGTTGCTGAAGTCAAACGCTAACCTACCAAGGATAAAAAAAAACCTACTAACAGAAAACACGCGCGCTTTACGAATTAAAAAAGAGAGGTGAATGGCGGATTTGGACGATTCTGCGTGGACAAGTGTACGAGATATCATACAATTTCATATGAAACCAAACATTTGTTTCGTTCAGCTCGTTGATTGGCTACCTTTGGAATGAATTTCAATTCCTTTAATTAAACCTCTGATCACTTCTTGTCTTGCTGACATTTAATATTTATTATATTGTTTGCGAAAAAAGAGGATAGACATTAAAAATAATTCTTAGTAATCGATGATGTAGATCTTGCGTTAATACAAACAGTCGATAAAACAACTCGGAAAGCCTTGGTTTGAAAACTCTCGACACCAGATACTGATCTCTTAGTTTATAAGAGGAAGTAGAAAAATAAGACGTAACATCTGGGAGCAAACGTTATCAAGAGCAAAGAGAAGGAGTCTCCCACTTGACCCTCTGTTTGCCAAAGTTACCTATATATATACATCTACAAGTGTGTGTATGTATCGTTAAACACTTGAATAGCTTCCGCTAAGTAATTAGTTTGAGTTTGTCTGCTACTATGGTTGGAGCTAGTACATGCACGCCCGACTAATCTTGCACGTCGACCTTTTGAAAGAGACAATCGGCTAATTTCGGCTTTGGTATAGCGTTATCTCTGTCGCACGAAGCTTTAACCAATTGCTCTTGAATTACGACTGAAACAAAGTCACATAGGTAGTGTTAGAGAGATATCGCTTATAAGCTCAGCCCACTATTCGTTCCCACTACTAAAACTCGGGGCCTTCCCTCACGAGGAGAGAAACCTAGGCCATATTCCACCAACTGGTTTAATTTCACCTTAGTAACAGTGGAGGTTTATTGAGAGCATGCTGGCCAAGTGCGGGTTGACGGATGACACACGTCTTCTTATACCTATTGTGGTCTTCAAACGTGTCGGTGACACAGATAGCGCTTTGCGAAGCCGAAGTTAGCCGATTGTTCTTCCCAGACGTCGGTGTTCAATATTTATCGCCGGGTACTGTATACACGCGCGATGCAGAGATTTGATCCCTTAGAGAGGATGATACGTACTAAACTTGTAGTAAATCAAATTTAGCTTTAAGACGTCTAGCATTAATACACATGCTATGAATTAGTGATCAAATAGGCTGAATTAACGAGGTATTACCCGCGGTAATCTGGGATAATTAGTAAATGGGCTAATCCAAGGTACAAGCTATTTGTACTAAATTTCATATAAGCTGATCGAGCCATTTCACACTCACAAACTTTCACTTATAGTAGGTTAGGGTATTTTTTATTTTGGTATAAGTATTCTGTTACTTATTTGATATAACTTGGGACGACCAATTGGCCGACGTCCGGTTGGTCGTCCCAAGTATCGCTGGGAAGACCAAGTGCAGCAAGACCTGAGCGCACTTCATGCCACAGACTGGCAGGAGACAGCACAGGATAGAGAAAAGTGTCGTCTTTTGGCGTCGGAGGCCAGGATCCATTTTGGGGCTAGCGAGCCATCATAGTATAAAGTAATGTTATTTGATAATTTGATATAAAGTAATGTTGCTTTCTAGGATGGAGTTTGTCTAAGAAAAAAACAGTTTAATTTCACCTTGGTAACAGCGAGGTTTATTAAGAAAAGAGATTTTGGTAAGGAGTATTTTTATTAATGTATTTATGTCTTACGCTCGTCTACAACTCACTTTTTTTTGTAAGAGATAAGAAGTAAACCTGTGGTGTCAAAAGTTTTCAAGCTGCCCGAAGCCTTTTGAATCGGCTTAACTGCTAGTACTAAGCCTAACAGCTGGGACCTACAATTTAACGTGTCATTCGATTCACCCAAGATTGTAGGTACCGATTTTGTTATTTTAACTCACCTGATGTTAAGCAATATTGCGATGTAACGCGCTTGTCTTGAAGAACCGGTTAACTTAAAGACAGTCAAGTGTTCAATAAATGTGGATGCAAAAGGTAAAAAAATAGCTTCAACTTCAATATTACCTATAAACTAGTATAAAAGTAAGCAATTTTGATTAAGATAAAAATCAAGCTAACACAGAAGCCCCAACCTTCTACCATAGGGCAGCATGTCCAACATTCTGGCAGCATTATCGCGTTGAACGTTCAGCCAGGAATAACCACAGCGTTTTGATTATAAAATAAGGCTTCAATTAGAATTTGAACACACCATTTAGCGCAGAGTGCGGGGCGGAGGCTTGCGAGTGTTGGAGAGAGGCTTCAAACGTGTTTCGCCCATACAGGGTTATTTGTATCTAACGCTAAATCCTTTAAGGGCGGGGTTCGTACGACAAGGTAAACCGCTTATGTTCTACGAGTATGTCTTTGGAAATTTGTTAAAAAATAAACTGTTCACTGCATAAAAGTCTCCGGTGCGCGGCAAAATAAATAGTTAAAATAGTAGTTGTAGCGCTTGTAGCTCGTCTAGCTAAGCTGGTCCGACGCGATCACCGAAGCTAAGCAACGGTCGATGTGAACGGTGTTTGGATGGGTGACCATGCACAACACTGTCGTTTTTCAAGTGGCATTTTCTTCTCGGAGCTACTAATTTCCATTTAAATAAAGTTACACACAAAATAATAAGAAATATTAAATAATTAATATACGAGTACATATAAATAACGTGAGTAAACTTTAATTTGTCACAACTCAGCATAATGCTGGTTGCTGGAGAGCAACCAACGCTGGATAAGAGAATATAAACAACAATAAAAACAAATACAATAGAAAAAATTCGTGCCACAAACCCAAATTTGGTTCCCTCACTGCCTCGAGCCGCCCTTTACAGTTTCACTCGTAACCCTGTAGAGGCCCTGTTATTATGGCCCTCATTAACTTGTCTGTAGTTGGAGGCCCGTGTCTGGCGGCCGGCGCGCGCTGGCATAATGTCTTCGTTTATACTGCACTCGAGATTACCACAGATTAAAACATTACTCAACTCGGTTCTAGAACTAATACTTTGCTATTCTTTAACCTTTATCAACTAATATTGAAGAGCTGTGATCTTATCCATGTATTTTTTTCCAAATAGGATAAAGCATAAAAGCCCACTGCTGGGACTCGGGACCTTCTCTCACAAGGAGAGAGATATAGGGCATAATCCACCACGATGGCCAAGTGCTGGTTGGCGGATCACACACGTCTTCGGATATTGTGGTCCTCAAACATCGGTTTTTCTCACGATGTTTTCCTTCACCGTAAAGCGAGTGCAAATCTTCTCATAACTTGAAAACAAGTCATTGGTGTAGGGCTGGAATCGAACCAGGGGCCTTTTGAGCAAAAAGTTTTTACCACTGAGCCACACTCGCTCTCAAATCGTTTTTCCAAATAGTTTCTTCTTACTTCCAAATATTTCCAAAATCGCGTCGGAAGGTATTTTTTATCTATACCTGTATGGTATATGGTATAGTATAGTATGATATAGTATGTGAACGTAGTACTTATTTAGTAAATCAAGCGAGCTCCGTTTTAAATACTACATAATTAGCTTAACACGAAGCTTGAACATTACTAATTTTACTTTTAAATGTGCAATTTCTAGGACTGTATTTTAAATAAACATTGCTTTAATTTTCTTTGCATGTTTAACTTAATAGCCAGACTACACTTTTTCTTACTTAAAGTTATTAAAGTTACCGAGTAACGACCTTCTAAACACAAAACAAATTGCACTACGAAAAACCTTAGAACGAGTTAGTCTAAGTGCGAATTAAGTTTTTATCTAAAATATATCTAATAATTATTGAGACATTTTGTACTATTTTCTTTAGGTTTTCTTTAATTATTTTGTAGATGCACAGAATATATTCAATGAATGAACTAAAAGCTCCTATGCTATTTATTTAATTTAAATAAGTTACAATTTATTAATTAAATGAACTAAAAATTGATAAGCATATGCCTGATATAAAACTAACACACAAGAATGCAGCATGCTCAATATGCTGGCAGCATCACCACGATGCGGTCTTTTTGTATTTTAAAGAACCACTATTTACAGACCAAGCGAGCGAAACGAGCATAGTCTTTGCAATGGCAAATTTTGCTTTCGTCTGTTTATATGTATGTTGGTTTTCACGTAGAGTTGTTATAGTTATTATTAGGGTAGAAAGTGGTGGCGATTCAGCGGCACACACGACCAAACCACAGAATAATAACTAGTACCAAACTAAATTTAAAGATGCCCCGTCTCTTTTCATCCTAAGTGCCAGAAAGAGACGGCACGTTCTGAACCACAGACAAAACAACTGAAATCACGTCAAATATGGAATGTGCAGGCAGTTTTAGAGGTGATGCAAGTGAGTGCGTTCTAAAGTCGCCTATATTTTCTACATTTGACGTGATTTTAGTTGTTTTCACTATGGTGCAGAACGTGCCGTCTCTTTCTGGCCACCTAAGATTAAAAGAGACGGGGCTTTTAAATTTAGTTTAGTCGTGTGTGCCGCTGAATCGCCACCAGCAAAAGTGTTTGCATTTGATAACGATGTTAATACAAATATTCCGCGCGATATACTATTATAATGATATTATAGTACTAGAATATAATTGAAAATTGACATGGATACATATCATATACTTTTGTAATGATATCATATTATTTGACTTGTAACTTTGGTGTTATCAATAAATGATTTGTATTTGTATTTGTATTTGTGAGAATCCCTAAAGCGCGAAGTTACAGATATGAATGGCAAAGAGAAATACAAGGAATGTTGAGTAAAGTAATGTGAACGAAACATTATTAGGAATTGTTTCACTCAGCTACAAGTGAAATGAATTTACACTCGCAATACGAAGCACAAAGCTCCGCCATTTTCAAACATTACCTGTACAGCTCTCAGGGGGCTACCTCTTACCTGTAAACCTTTGTTTCCGGACGTGAATCTAATTTACATTGTATTAATACTGCTAGGAGGCACCGATTTACAGTGGAAATGCCGAAATTGCGTACTAAGCGATTCGCTTCCACGTTTATAGTACGGACGGCCAAACTGTGGAACTTTTTGCCGGAATCCCTGTTCCCACTGAACTAACAACCTTACTGTCTTTAAGGCGAGAGTGAACCGGTTTCTTCTAGGTAAGCGCGCTTCATCTTTGACTGCAATGTCACTTAATATCAGGTAAGTTGTTGTCAAGCGCAAGCCTATTATGCGTAAAAAAAAAAGTTATAATAATATATTGCTCGGTCTAAGGCATACAAGATCTAATATGATCTAAGACAAGGTACAAGATCTATTGTATAACGTCAAACTTAAGTAAAAATAGTTTTTCTATGTGTTTAAATTTGTCCATGGCTTAAGTTCTAAGCATTACGAGGTAAAAAAACATAATTATCATAACAATGTACCACTAAGATAAGAGCGCAACGGTAATTTAAAGTCGTATTAGGTATATTGAAAATAAAAATAACGCTCCATCAGAACAAACAAGTTAAGACATGTATGTTCATTGGTACCTACGTGCACTGTGTATGTTAAAAATAATTAAATATTATATTCCACTCTACTATAGTGAAAAAACATACTCGTATAATAAATATGGTAGCCTCACTGTCTAAGCGTAACGTTTCCTCAAGTAAAGGACCTTGAATTATTCTCAGTCATTTATACATTGTGTGAGTAGAGCTGCCGGTACCTCGGCTCGGAATGTATGAGCATCGCTACTATTGCTCATATTTTCTGGTAAGACACCGAATTAGCATAACAAATGTTCTGGGGATCTAAAACGGAGGAACAAAAAGTAAGATATGGAACAACATTTTTGAATAAAAAACGAAGTGTCAAAGTATTCGGTTTGTAATAAAAAAATAGACATTTGGCGTGACATTAAATATTAATGTACGTGGCATATAATAATTAATCGTTTATCTTACATATAACGTCAACAAAAAAAAAGATTCACACAAAAGAAAGGCTTGGACCCTTCGCGCAAACGTGCCCACCAGACTCACAGCGTTCCCCCGCTGTATGGCAAGGGAAAATTTGCTGTAATTTTTTTTTGTTAGAAATTTGTAGGCTTTATTTAGTAATTTTTATCCATTCTTTATTAGTAAAATTATCTTCAATAGTCAATTCACTCAAACCAAGAGTTTTATTTTCTAACCTTAATTAGATGAATTATTCCAAGCCAAAGACTCGATCAGAGATCGAAAACTCTGAACACCAGAGACTAGTCTTACCAATACCTCATACGAATAAAAAATGGGATAACTTGTATATTAGCTGACCCGGCAAACGTTGCTTTTCCTTAAAAAGTTAAGGGAGATCAACCATTATCACTTAGGGGTATGAAAAATAGGTAGTAGCCGATTCTCAGACCTACTGAATACGCATGTAAAATTTGGTAAAAATCGGTCAAGTCGCTTCGGAGGTACGGTAACTAACATTGTGACATGGAAATTTATAAATATAAGATAATAGAGATCGTACAAAAAATATAAAAAAACTTAAACGATTTGCCCACATTAGAGTCTCCAAGCGACTATTCCAGTAGAAGTGTTATTCCATCCCTCGTAGCGGATATGAGACGTGCTGCACCACGTTGCTGGCATTATTCCCGGAGTGGAGGGAGCAGTTTCACACCTTGCATACACCTCTCGGACGTTTACAACAGAGGTGATGGAAACGCTCCTTGCGTTTTCATTAAAACGGACACTATTTTTAAACCCTGAGGCAAAAATTACGAAGCCTCTGTATGTGTGTTCGCGGGTGAGTGTGTGTGTGTGTGTGTGTGTGTATTTGTGTGTATTGTTATGTGAGTTGTTAAGTCTCCAGTATCGTAGCTCCCTACTGATCTGATTTCGTTTTAGATTCTTTTTTTTTTATTTGATAGGTGAAGTTGGCGAGAGTGTTCTTGGCTTAGTTTAATAAAAATCGGTCCGTTTTTTTTATACTAGCACTAGCGTGTGTCAACCATTATTATTCACGTGTAAAAAGTAGTATTTTAAATCTAATAGAAATTAAAAACAAGCGCTTTTGTGTGTAGTATTTAATGGGGTAGAATATTTTTGTTAAATGCAATTTGTAAGTTTATTTAATTTAATCTTACTATTTTAAAGTATTAAGTAATGATTGTAGTGTGACTTGCCTTTAGCATGTTATTTATGGTTCACATAAAGAGGCATCATTTCACCGCAGCGTACACAATCGAACTGCAATGTTGCCTTACGTTCGCTAGTTACGTGAACCCAACATCGACAGTCTTGGTCTTGAATAACAATATGCCAATCTAGTCCACAGCTTGAAAGACAGCTCGTTATCGTCTAGTCTTGCTAATAGTGTATGTTTATGCGTAATTTTGTTGAGACAGCACACAAGCCGTCTAGACAACGTCTTAACTAGATACCCAGACTATACCTAGCTTTGTATATAGAGCTTTGTATATAGAGATTTGTATATAGAGGTTACTTGGAATATGCTAATAGGTTTGTTGAAACAACATGGTAAGTTATTTGCCCGTTCCAGTTCGCTTCGATGTTTGTGTAGAGTAAGCATTTTAGCAACGTTTTAACCTAGTTTAGCTTAACTTACCAAACTAGTTGGAAGCTTTAAAAGTCTGGATTATATTTGAGTTTGTTCAACAGAGCTTACGTACACTATAGGAATATTTTACTTTGGCAAAATGTGAATGCAAAAGTGAACCGGGTGTTATTGGGTAAGCGCACTCCAGCAACACAATATCGTTTACCATCAGGTGAATTGGGATCAAGCCCAAGCTCATTAAATGCCAAATTGAGTGTAATAAACATTACATATACTGTGTTTCTTAGTGTTGAAGACGTAGATTTTTTATCTTTTTTATTTAAGTAATTTAACTAGCTACTATCTACTTTTTACTGTGCCTACATAGTAAGTAAAGGCGCAGGTTGAAAACCAGCGCTGGTCTTTATGCTGAACCCGCGCCTTTTGAACACAATGAAAATTCTTTTTTGTGTATAAGAAAGTTTTTTCTTTCTTTCAAAGAAAAAAGTAAACTGACACTTGAAATTTTTATTTAAGTTCGCAATATACACACTACATTTCTTTATTTCGATAAATTGTATGTATAAAATACTCGTAATTCGAATCTTAATTCATTTCCTTCAAAGGGAGTAAATGGGAGGTATTGTATTGCCACAATAAGCTTCTTAAGCCTTGGTTTTGAATGCGGCTTCCAGTTCTAAATGTACGGGTGTCTCGGTCGCCGCGCCCGGATCATCCGCCCGCCAGCCCCGGTGTACCGCCGACAGGATTATAGCCTCGGACAAACCAACGCGATCAATTTGCGTCCGCGGTGACGTGTACGTGCGTAGTGCGATTTTTACCAAGAGGTTGAGCTTAGACTATTATATTTAACTAGCTGACCCGGCAAACGTTGTTTTGTCTCACTTAGGGGTATCAAAAAAATTGATAGTGTAGCTTATATAACACGTTCATAGATTTACTATAGCAGCGCCATCTATTGATTACTTACTCAACCCAGCCGAAAGGTATCGTTAGATTACATCTGTTAGAATCATTTGGAATTAACAGATAATTGTGACTGTCAAATAATATCAGACAATAATTAGCAATAAAGTAATATATATTAAGATAACAGTTAAATATAATATATTATTGAATAATGTATTATTAATATATAATACATATGATTACTAAAATATTAGTAATATCTTAATATAATTTTACGAAGATATTAGTAATTGTATAAAATATTAATAATTTATAAATATAGATGTTTATTTTAGTCTGTTTGAACTAAAGTGAGGCATTGCTAGTGTCGTTATAGACTAGGTCTGCTGATCGCGTTGGTTTGTCCTAGAGCGGTCAGGTTTAATAGGTCCCCGCGGCTGGAGCCGCCGCGCCATCTTCCGATGATAAATGCACACTTTCCAGTGATTTGGGAACAAAGGCTTTCTTAATGAGGTGAGCCCGGCCAGCTCACTGTCTTAATTGGGACCTCCGGCCGACAATGCGCGCTGCGGACCTCCCTTAATTGGGAAGGGGGGAAACGACGAAAGAAAATGCAATTTGGTTAAAGAAAACTTAATAGTTTGTTTATTCCGCGTTCATTAAATTTCTCGTCGACCATTCTGCAAACTTTGCTAATGAAGTTTTACTTAAACTCATTAGTCAAGAGGGTTGTAAGTTTAAATGCAGTGTTGTTTTTATTTTTTGTGTTTTCGTTATTTCTGCCGGATGTTTGAGAAGAGGTTTTAAAGTGAACTAACAAAGAGTTTTTTGGACACATTTCACACATGGCTGGTTAGCCCCATACTAAACCATTTTTAGTTTGTATTGTTACTAACACAACTGATATATGTGGGTACTACATGTGCATACTCGTACATACATATTTTATATAGATACATATTTTACACTCAGACCGACGGCCAACAAATTTAGTTCAGCACAAAAATGTTAGCCGTGCCCGGGAATTGAACCCGAAACCTTCTGATTGACAGCCCGGCATGGTGACCATTAAGTCAATGAGGTCGTCAAAGATGTGCTGAACGCTTCTAAAAGAATCGAAGCCTGACGTTGCGTTAGGACTTAAGCGATTCGAAGCAGGCAAGTGCGCGAGGTTTCATAAAATGTCATCCCTATACAGAATTCTTAAGTTCGTTCCATTCGATGCGTTCGGGGCGTTTGCATTGAGTTAGAATGGTAACCCCATTAAACGCAATGATGGAAGAAACGTAAGAAATGTATGAGAAGGGCAGAAGCTGGTTCGTAGATACATTTATAGTCAAGAAAAGAGCGTCACAACTTGTATCAGAGAGTAAAGCCCGATGTCTCCCGTGTCGGTATAATAAAGCTCGCGAGAAAGCGTGTGCTCCATTTTATTCTCAATAGTGCTTCAATTTATAGGAAATTTAATGAAAACTGGAGCTCCGGGAGCGACGGAGCCTCCGAACAAAGAGCGCATGAGCGATACATACATCAGAGTGATTTCATAACTGCGGAATTATGTGATATTTCATGCTGAGGCCAGCCGCTTGGCGGGCACAACGCGCAGCTACTTGTACTTACAACATAGCTGACATTATTGAGTATAATTATGATTCATCTGTATTTATATTATTATTAACGTCAATGTACATGTATGTTTGGTCATAACCATTTACTATATGAACAATAAAAGAATTAATGTTATTATTATAATGATTTCATTAAGGTAATTTTAAACAGGTTCATATAAGTAGACGTTTAATGGGTAATTATCTACAAACAATTGTTTTACTAGATAGAACAAATTTATACGGAAAATACTGAAAAGAGTCAAGTAAGTTAGATATTGAACTGAACAACGTAATAGTAATCTACAATCTTATTTATTTGTCTGTATACTACTGGGACTAATGTCGCATCGCTCAGCGCAGTGATTGATATATCTACTCGTAACGACATTGATAGTAAAAGTCATTAGTAATGTAGTGAGTGGCGTCACTTTTTTTCACTTGCCACTGGCTTTTATTGTCTGAACTCGGGGGTTGTTTACATAGCCTTTAACGGTGTATCCAGGCAGTTGAAAACTAATAACTCTGGACTATCAGAGTGTCACTTACTTGTGAGTTTACACAACCTACTGTTCAAATTCCAAGAGTGTCACTGCAACAGTAGAGCACGTGCTACTGCACTGTGAGGCTACCAAACAAAGCAGCTCAAGTTGAAAGTTCGCTTTCCACTGCTAATCATAAGGCAAACAGACCATCTGACGCAACAGGGGTGGAGCAAGTATGCTAGCGACCCAGGGCTGTGCTTCGTTATTTCAAGGAGCTCGGTTAGCTTGGGCAGGCTGGTAAAGGGGGAAATGCACGCCCCTAGCGGGATGTTAGTGCAGGTCTCATCACCCTCACTTCAAATTAAAATTAGAATTAGTGTCGCTTACTTGTGAGTTATCGTAAGCTACTGTTCAAATACGGTAAAAAAAATGGTTGCCTGTAAAGTCGGTTTTACGGGCGAAGATTTTACGTGACAACGTCTGCCGCGTGCTGGGCGCGCGGCAGACCGATCATAGTTGAGTGGGAGAGAGACGCAAGGCATTTGGCGGGCCTCTCTCTCGTTCGGTGACTCATCGTAACGTTACCGGGCGTTACACTTTTTCATAAGTGACTCCCAGCCGCAACCTAATTTAAGACGTTGTCACGTCAAAAGGTTTAAAAATAATTATAAAGAAGATATCGCCGCGCGTCTCGCGGCCCCGCGGCCCGACGAGAATTTATAGCGCGCACCATTTGGGAGACACTGAGGAAAAATTGTACACACCTCGCGGCACTCGCGCCGGGGGAGATTTCACGAGATTGCCGCGATATACGGCGGAGATGGCGGAATATGGCGGAATATGGCGGAATACGGCGAAGATGGCACCCAGCTCAGGCCCAAAGGGATAGGCCGAATTTACGACGTGCCGCTCTTGTCTTTTGCATACGAGGAATGTGCTCTGATGTGTTGTTACAAGAATTACATGTTTTATTCACTTTGAGCTCGCGGCTTGTCGGACTTGTTGCAGGATGTCAGACATGCGGAACCTCGCTCGGTGCTTGAATAAATCATTCCGAATACGGAAAGTCGGAAGTTCCTGCAGTCTGATTTAATTTGAACGCAAAAATCTTTGTGATAAGGTTTTTCTTTAAAATATTTTTACGAAATCTGTTTTAATTACAAATACAAGAAAATGACGGGAACACAGTTGCATAATAATTTAAATATTTTTATGAAACAGCATTTGCAAAAAATAGAAAATTGACTGAAATCAGTTGCTTGGTAAAATTGCAATTTAGAACAATCAGAAACTCAGCAAAGAAACATAAGGATATAGTAAAAATAAAATAAAAAAAACGTACTTATCAATTTGCTTCGTTGTGATAAATACAAAACTGTGGAACTCTTTCACTGAGTCTCGGTTTCCGTACGCACCTGGGAATCCCCCATTTCAAATAGAGTAAAAAGATACTCTCTGGGTTAACGTGTATCATCGTCAACGACAGGGTAGCTTAACGCCAGACAAACACTAGCCGTCAAAAAATATGCATTGCTATAATATGTTGAACCAGGCTCCGCCGCGCTAAGTGACGCTATTAAACCGCGGTAGTACGTATTTCACGAAGTAAATTCATAAAAAATCAGCAATTAACAATATTGATATTTTAAATACGACTCGGGGCCTTCCCTCACGAGAAGAGAGATATAGGCCATAATCCACCATGCTGGTTAAGTGCGGGTTGGCGGATGACACATGTCTTCGGATATTGTGGTCCTCAAACATGCCGGTTTCTTCACGATATTTTCTTTCACCGTAAAGCGAGTGTAAATCTACACATAACTGAAAAACAAGTCATTGGTGTAGGGCTAGGATCGAACCAGGGGCCATCTGATTGCAAAAACAGACGTCATAATCACTTAATTTTAATATCGCTAACTTATAGTATATATACTAACTAATAAGATCTGTTTAATCGAAATTATTAATTGTTAATTATTAATAAATTAATTGATCGAGTTTTGGAACTCCAGTGTTTGTTGACAGACTGAAAAATTATGAATAAGGTCTGTCGTTTTTAGGACTTTTAAAACTGGCGCAGGATTTTAGACTCAGGATATTTAAAGGATGTAAAAACTGCATTTTTTTGCCAGCTTCGTTAAGAAATCTACCCGTCCGACGTTGCGACGATGGAAGAATGAAGTCAGCGTTGCTACAAAATAACAATGTGTTTCCGGAGCGCGCTTCATTTCTCTACGCGCCATTGTTACGCGGATCATTCCAATATTCCATACACAACTCGTTATAACGCACATTGTATAAACTTGATTATAATATCAATATAAATGTCACACACTAAAAACTAAAACTAATACTAATCAAATAACCCGCCCCTGGTCGCCCCTGGTCGCCCCCGGTGCAAAGGTGCCCATCACGCTCGCTGCATTACCGCGCTGTATAGCTATGGCCAACCTCTGCACCAAGAACGACCCGGAGCGGGAGTCACCGGTGATGCTATTTATCCTTAGACCTATCTCCTGGACAAATTTTTTCGCCTCACTGTTTCAATTATTATTATATTTATTGTATAAACTAAATAAAATTATAAAAAAATAATTGGCCAAGTGCGAGTCAGGTCAAGGTTCCGTACAATTAACAAGAAAATGGCAAAAACATGTTTGTTGTACGAGTATGAAAGGCCCTCTTGAATATGCTACAAACGTAATTTTTAAGCAATTTATAGTGGATATTTATAAAAACATTTATTTGGTAGACCCATTTAAATATTTACATATAATTATGTGTTTATAAAAATAAATTAATATAAACATTTTGTAAGAGGGCCTCCCATACAACAAAAGTGTTTTTGTTACATTTTTTAGATAATGATACAACGGAATCCTTAATTCTCGAGCTCGACTCGCATTTGGCCAATTTTTGTTCTACGGCATTTGTAAATTCGTATATCAGCGGTTTTGTTTTTTCGTTTCGTATATAAGGGTTTTTAAACAGGGTTTTTACCAGGTGTATGGATGTGGTATCCACAGTAAGTACGATTTCCCTTAGAATAACTTATTGGACCAAGGCCAACTGGATTGACAAAAAACCCGGTTCACCCAGGAGAGGCGGTCGAGGGAAGAAGGTATTTAATAACTCGGTGTATGGATGTGGTATGCACAGTAAGTGCGATTTGCCTTAGAATACCCTGTTGGACCAAGGCCAACGGGATTGACAAAAAAATCCCGGTTCACCCAGATGGTCGAGGGAAGAAGGTATTTAATAACTCGGTGTACGGATGCGGTATCCACACTAAGTGTGATTTCCCTTAGAATACCTCGTTGGACCAAGGCCAACGGTATTGACAAAAAAATCCCGGTTCACCCAGGCTGTCAAGGGAAGAAGGTATTTAATAACTCGATGTATGGATGTGGTATCCACAGTAAGTGCAACTTCCCTTAGAATACCTCGATGGACCAAAGCCAACGGTATTGAAAAAAAAAATCCCGGTCATCCAGATGGTCGTGGGAAGAAGATATTTAATGACTCAGTGTGTTGATGCGGTATCCGCAGTAAGCGCGAGTAATCTCCGGCATGTTATCAGGGATGTAAACAAACATAAATAAGGCTGTTTTTGTGTCGCGAGGAGATGGATGTCCAGCGAGCGCGCCTGTCGCCGCCACGCGGCGCCACTTGCCTCTGCGTGACATACGACCTGCCCCGGACTTAGCTATATAATATATTGTATATTTTGCTTGACATACTCAGCTTAAAAACCGGCTTGATAGTTGGTTGCACAAAACAAAAATCTGTTGCTAACCTGTGTTCAGTGCACTAGTGAACATTGAAACTGAACAGTTGAAATTATGTGAACTATTAAAAAATAAATTTCAACTCAGTGTAATATAGGGACATCAGCATAATGCTGCTCCCCTATAAATCAAACAAATAAATCAATATTTAGTGTACTTCCGCTGCGATCTGAAACCAAATCAAGATTAGCAAAGGAAAAATTTAAATACAGTGTAAACTCCATGTAACGTCAGTCGATTTAACGACAATACAGAATTTTGAAGAATTGAGATCTAGTTTTATATTTGTTTGTAATAACGCCTAATAACCTAGAAACGTTCTAAAAAAACTATCTATTTAGAGAGATAGTTTTTTTAGGTCTGTCTTCTGGTCTGGTCTTTGTCAACTGAACTGGAGTTCCTCGCTAGTCACCGCAGGCTGCCCGGCGAGGTACAAACCGCTGTTTGCCTTCACCTGCGGGTTAATCTGCCACGATATCGGGAAATTCACACTAGAGTTGTTCTGAGTCTTCCGGGCCGGCTCCGGCACGTCACCGGAACTTTAGGTCGGCTCTCTGTGACGTCACTGAGGAGTAGGTCCTGGTACTATGAAGGCAATATATAGGAACGAATATCGCTAATCTGGCAGTTATACTATTTTATACTTATATAACTATTAAGATGGCTATCTCGTCTCGTGAGTGAAATGGCTGACCAAGAGATACCAAGAGACATCAAGAGATGCGACCCTTCCCTATCTTGTAATGTCTCCTGCCAGGCCGCGAATTACGTTCAGGTCTTGCAGAAATATCAGTATCATAATTTTAATATCTCATCAAAAGAGAAATGAAAAGGATATTTCAATATACTTTTGAGACTTTATAATTTTTAACAAATTAATATTACCTTTACCAGACTTTATGTTGCAGCTTTTTTATTTATTGAAGTCATTTTTTTTTCTGAGAACGTAAAACAAAAAGCACCCAGTAAGCCGGTGTTATACAAAAGAAAAACAAATAAATTGTAACGTTAAAAAACGATTTTTCGTCATATCTCATATCATACATTTCTAGTATTCACAAATATTTTGAGTACGCATTAAAATATTTGACTTTGATTTGATCCAGCAGTAATTTAGTATTATTTGAAACATCCTGTATACATAGTGGTCCAGTAGCTGGTGCAGTATCTATCTGCTTACTATTGCTGCTTTCGTAATAAGGAAGGAAGGAGTCCATAAATTGTACAATACCAACTACATATCTTGAAAAGACATATTTTGAAAATGTAAGAAAAACCACACCTGTGTTTATCAAAGAGGTGACAAAAGCTACATACTCACACCGGAACGTACAAGGACCGGTTCCTGCCCGGACGTGTGTGCTCAGCTTTACAACACGCTTCGCTTATTGTCTAACTTTATAACGGTCGTGTAGTGCTCAAACTTTAGCCTCTTCGATTTTACAACTTGGATACTTTAACTCTCATTTGCTTTCAGAGTATGTGATCCGCATTCCGATGCGAGCATCGGGCTGTTCAGCGAAATGGGAAACTTTGGATACTTTTAAATGTTTAGAATGTTATACACGCGGCATATGTTAGAAGTTAAATTGAGCTATCGTAAATTCAAGAAAGCATAAGCAGCCCACTATACATTCCCACTACTGAGACTCGGGGCCTTCCCTCACTAGGAGAGCGATATAGGCCATAATCCACCACGCTGGCCAAGTGCGGCTTGGCGGATCACACATGTATTCGGATATTGTGGTCCTCAAACATGTCGGTTTTCTCAAGGTGTTTTTTTTCACCGTAAAGCGTGTGCAAATCCAGACATAACTTGAAAAACAAGTCATTGGTGTAGGGCCGGGATCGACCAGGGGCCGTCTGATGGAAAAGCAGACGTACCAGCGAGCCACACTCAGATTCAGATTCAGATTCGTTTATTGTTAACTGTACAGATATGGTGTTACAAATTAGTTCAATGGTATCAACAGTTTTGCTCTTTTGAACATACAATATTAATTAATAACATGCAAAAATACAATAATAAAAAAAATAAAAAATAACAATTATTATTCCATCAATTAATTAAATAAGTTCTATCATACAAAATAAATTAAAAATATACATATGTCAAATTTTGTCATTAAAAAAAATTTTCAAACTATAGTAACATTTATATGTCAAAAAATCATTCAATTTATTTCTAAACATGGTTAAATTATTACATTTTCGTATTATTTTCGGCAAGTGATTGTAAACAGCTGGTCCCATACCCAAAATACTGTTTCCATACCGCGCAGTTCTATGACGAGAGGGAACAATTTTATCATTATGCCGTTTAGACGCATGATGCTTAAACATGTGTAAGTGTTTCTTTACAAATAAAGCAGTTTCAAATATATACAGGCACGGAAATGTTAGTATTTTAAACTTCGTAAAGTATGGCTTACATGAATCTGTTGGTCTCAGATGGCAAACTGCTCTTAGGCACTTTTTTTGCGCGCGGAAGATCTCTTCCCGCTTTGCACAATTTCCCCAAAATACAACACCATATCGTAAGGCAGACGTCACGTACGCATGATAAGACGTAAGTACCGCTTCTTGATTCACCACCTTGGATAACATACGCAAAGCATAGGAATAACTACCTAGTTTCGAACATAACGACTCTGCTTGTTTTTCCCATTTAAGATCACTATCTACGTAAAGTCCTAAAAATTTTGTAACAGAAATATCCTGAATGTCCATATTGTTGTAACGTATTTGAGATGTCAATTTTTTGTATTTGTAGAATGTCATTATATTAGTTTTACTTAAATTCATTTGTAAATTATTACATGTCAGCCATTGCATTATTTTATTTAAAGCTTCATTTATCTCAGATTCAATATGATGGTTTTTACGCCCTACAAATACAGGTGTGCTATAGTCGGCAAAAAGTACCATAGGATGTTCAATTACTTTAGGTAGGTCATTTATATATGTAATGAAGAGCAGCGGTCCCAACACACTACCTTGCGGCACTCCGCATTGAACCCTATTAAAAGTAGATGTGTATGTGATCTCAGTTTTTGATTTTGAACATATCTGTGTAATCCGAGTTTGTTGTAGTCGATTGCTGAGATATGATTTTATTAGACTCAGAATATTACCTCTTATCCCATAAGCCTCGAGCTTGTTAATCAAAATTGAATGATTTACGCAATCAAATGCTTTGGTCAAGTCCATGAACATGGCTACAACTGATACCTTTTTTTCACATCCTGATATTACTCTATGTAGAAAGTTGTAGATAGCAAGATTTATGGACTTGTTCCTTCTAAACCCAATCTGCTCGTCAGTTAAAATGTTGTATTTATCCATATATTCATAAAGACTAGCGTGAATATACTTTTCAAATACTTTCGAGAGTACTGGAACCAAAGCAATTGGTCGATAATTGTTCATTAGATCCTTATCTTGTTTTTTAAATAGTGGTTTAACAATAGTCAACTTTAACTTGTCAGGATAATTACCAGTATCTATACATAAATTCAAGATATGACTCAAAACCGGAGATACAATAATAGACATATGTTTAATCACTTTGGTCGATATATCGTCATATCCTGAGAGCTCCAGCCACTGAGCTATGCTTGACTCACCGTTGCCGAGTACACCGTTACAGTGTAAACTCCATGTAACGTCACTTGATTTAACGACAAACTCTATAAAACGTCGAAATCAATTGACTTTAGTTGGTTTAGCTTGTATTCCATACAATGATTCATTCTATCCATTTAACGACCACTCTCTATAACGCCATAAAATGCACAGTCCTTTCATTGTCGTTATTTATAGAGTTTACACTGTATCTGCATTTCAGTATGATTTACACTCATATTTAACGGAAAGGTAAAAATGTTTTTTTTTTTAATTAAATTTTCTTTCTTTTAATTTTACTATTTGATAACCAGTTATATTTATGACATATCCTCACCACACTCCAACCTCCGCCTTGTTCGGGAAGCTTCTCCTCGAGCAGTTAACGCCATCAAACTTTCACCTCGGTTAGATTGAGGAAACCTGAGCTCAAGTTAAGTCGGCCACACTTTGGGATACATAAGGGCGCCAACTTCCAACAATATTAGACTTGCCGAAATTTTAAGCTGAACAGTTGAGCTTAACTGGCACTTGAGTGCTTCCTAACTTCACGATTAGTCTTAATGCTAAAACACTTACTTTTTAGTGCCTTTGATCTGCTTTTGAACTTTTGTTTTCATGGCTGAGCTTTTTTGTCAGGCAATTAAAAGTTTTTAAACACTTCAAAAATATTTAGGTCACTAAAATAAATAATAGTAACAGATTTTTTTTTTAATCTTAGCATAGCATCACATTATACGTGATTCATTTTACTGCTAGGTCTCAGGACCATCTCTCGCTTCTTCTTGTTCTTCGTATGAGCTAAGTGGGCAAGTTGAGTTTGACCAATTAACTCATACAAAGAAGAAGAAGAAACTATGATCTACATATAGCTATCAATTATAATATCTATCATATTTAGCTATCACCTTTATCCATCACCTATAGCTATCATGATCACCTATATCTATCATGTTTAGCTATCACCTATATCTATCATGTTTAGCTATCATCTATATCTATCATATTTAGCTATCACCCATATTTATCATTTTTAGCCATCACCTATATCTATCATATTTAGTTATCACCTATATCTATCATGTTTAGCTATCATCTATATCTATCATATTTAGCTATCACCCATATTTATCATTTTTAGCCATCACCTATATCTATCATATTTAGCTATAACCTATATCTATCATATTTAGCTATCACCTATAATCTATCATCTTTAGCTATCACATACATCTCTTCCTTTTTTTTGGAAGAAGTCCCAAATAGGGACGGATAAAAACTGTATATATGTATGTAGATAATGCTTAGGATTTACATATATACAGCTGTGTATAGAGATATAGTGTATATAGATATAGATATATCTATCATCAATAGCTATATAATACCGGTCTGGTGCCAAGCCCCGAGTAAACCAGGGCGGCAGAGCCCCCGTGGCACGGGCCCGCGTGACACGGTACGTGCATAATGAACCGCTTGATGAAAGCTGCATGCTCGGACGAGTGCGCGGCTCAGCGAGACACAGATGGATGCAGCCAGAAGACCATGTGCAGGGAAATGCTAGCACAAGTATAGACTCGTAGAGATTAGCAAAATTTTTGTATGTGAGGAATAGTAATTAAAAAAAAAAAATCAATTGAAAAAAAAATAACATGTGATTCATCAGTTTGTCTAACTTTTGTAAAGATATTTTTTTACAGCATATTGAAAGGAATTAATTTATTTGTATAATATTATATTAATTAATAATGTTATATATTCGGCAAAATAGTCACACTCACATATTGTATTTTAAAAATTCGAAGCAAGGCATTACAGATAAATTGCTGGAATCCCATAGAAGTTTCACCCATTAACATGTATAAATTAAACATTTGAATATTTTGTTATCTGTGATGATGGCCATGCAATTTGAAATGTATCATGGTGTAATATTCTACTAGTCAAGCCCTTGCATTTGATACCCATATTGATACACACACAGAGACGCACAAACAGACACGTCTATCTTTCAAATAAACTTAATTATTAATTTATCCATTATTTGATTTATTATATTATTATTGAATTACCTATAATCTATCATTATTGAAAGGAATTATACTTTCATAGTTGTCAATAATTATGTAAATATAACGTAATAATTATGTACCAATATGACAATTAAGAAATTCTATTCTATTCACTTCATTCGAAATAGAAAATGTTTTGATCATTGAGATTAGTGAAAAAATCTTACTGGCTCTGCTACTCTATGTCTGCATATCATAGAACATGGTAGTAGAGAGAGCAGTGGGAACATAAGCGGCTTGCCAGGATTTGTGGATAGATCGCTCACTGCTTGTACATGTCCTAGCACCATGTGATGGTACGCATCGTGTGGCTCTACATTCATAATGGGGCTGGAAATATTACTTAATAATGGATAAAAAAATACTCTAAATAGGTCAGCGCAATTCAGCTGATGGTAAGTGATATTAAGGTTTACCTATTCTATTCTAGGTCTACCTAACACCTAACATTGTGTTCTGGCAGCCTCCTTGAGAGTCATTTCAGACTAGGCACGCTCCACCTTAGGGCGGAGTGTCGTTAAATAGTGTGGTTAAGACCCTGATAAACAAATGTTTAACTGTAAGGAGATAAAAAAAAAAACTTTACACGTGTACCTAACACCTAAAACACCAATAAAATACCAAAAACTCGGTTTCACAAAATATCAAGTCAGTATAATATTCCAGCAAACTTATTTCGAAGACATATCAAAAGGCCTTTGAAAAATAATATTTGGTGGAGTCACGATAAATGGAATTCAAACTTCCCAGATATAATGTAGGAAAGGTCTTGGGTAGGTAAAGTCTGATAAAAGTGGAAAGGGTCTTGAGGAAACATATTACGTGGAGATAACCGGGTGTGGACCCGCCGCTCTGCTCTTTGTGAACACTTTCTTATGTTATGTACTCGGGACCTTCAACTATTACAGGGCTACAGGTAACTCAACCTTCTAAGGGCGAAAGTTATGTTCTAGAAACAAAGCATTTAAATGAAGGAAACAAAAAGAATTATTTTACTTCTGCTATATAGCAGCCACTAACATAGCAATACAAATAAAAACTCTCAATTAAAAAAAAGTAGATCGGATTAGCTTGATTATAAAATAAAAATAAAATTATGTTAATTAATAACTTACATTAGGTGCACTTTTTAAACCTTCCCCAAAAGACGATCTGACGCGATCATCGAGGCTAAGCAACGGTCGATGCGGACAGTCTTTGGATGGGTGACCATGCACAAGACTGTCATTTAAAAAGCACCTTTATCTGAGTGCTACTGTGGCTCGGTTAACATGTTAAATTGTAGGTTGCAGCTGTTAGTCTTAGCACAAGCAGTCTTCAAGCCAAGTCCGCGCATTAGGGGTTGTTTGGGAGCCCCTCTTAAATGTTTTTTTATTTTATAATTTATTTTTAAAGTTTTTACATATTTAAATATACTGGGAATGTTATTATTAACACCAAATATTGCTATAAAGATGGAGTAAAAACTGATTTAAATTAAGTTTTTTGTGTGGAATACAGACAACGGAGGTTCAGTAATAGGGTCCCGTTTTCATCTTTTAGATGCAGAACCCTTAAAACTACCAACAACAATGAACTCTGAGTAATCAATAGTAGGCCTTCTAATTTTATGTATTTTAGTAAATCACTGAGTAAAGCGATGCGGATAGAGATTTATTGTGTTGCCAGCTTGTCTGGGAAAATGCAAGTTTGGCTAAATATTGCGCGCGGTCAGAACATAAATCACTAGCACATATCCGTTTTACATAGTGTTTGTTAGTGGAGCAAATAGCAGTTTAGTCTTGGAGTTAGAAGCAATATGTTAGAAGGCAGGTTTTTCCGGGAGCTAGGAACTAGTATTTGTCGGCATAACTGCCAATCATGTACTATTCAAATTTTTGGAAAAAAATATATAATTATGGTGCTGCCTAGCTATCCTACCAATAAAATATATACGAAAGTTTGTGTGTGTATGTTTGTTACTTCGTCACGCTCAAACTTTGAAGATTTTGATTATTTTTCTTCGTATAAGCTTAGTGGCCAAGCTCTGGTGTCGAGAGTTTTCAAGGCGTCCGAAGGCCTCTGACTTGGCTTTTGATGAAATTTGGTATGGAAATAGGCTTGGATTAACACATAGGAAACTTTTTACGCAAAATATTGGTCCCCGTGGAATACGCAAATAACTTCAAAATATATGTTACTCCTTCACGCTCAAACGGCTTAACCGATTTTGAAATTTGGGACATAGATAGCTTAGACCCTGGACACACACAAACCTTTACTACTTATCCCAGAATAAATCGGATGAGACCACGGGGCGCAGCTAGTATTAAATAATGCCGTTAAGTACTAAACAATTTGACTAAGATAACACCATTTTAGTTAGGACACGGCAGAGGTTCCCCTGTCTGCCTACTGACGCTGTTTTGATAGATTAACTAAAAAGTTCAGTTTTTCGTCCTAAGAAATCAGGTACCTACTAGTAGTTCTACGAACACTAGACGTTTCTTACACGAATTACCGTAACATTAATATTTGTAGCGCCTGTAGCTCGGCTAATTTAGGTGATCTGACATGATCATCAAGGTTAAGCAACGATCAACGCAGACAGTATTTGTATGGGTGACCATGAAAAAATAAGCATATCGTTTAAAAAGCGTCATTTTTATCTGGGTGCTAACGTGATCAAATAACACGTTACATTGTAGGTCCCGGCTGTTAGTTTTATTACAAACAGACATTAAGCTGAGTCAGAAGCTTTAGAGCGGCTTGAAAACTGTTGACATCAGAGCTTGGTCACTTAGCTCTTACGATATGATTTTTCTGAAGCTACTTGTATGATCTATAGGTAACTATAACTTATAGCTATCTAATATAGCTATCACCTATAGAAAAAGTCCTCAATAACAAATTGTTCAAGATTGTTCATATTCACAAAATCATATCAAATGCGGTATTTAATAGATCTATCGAGCACCATGGAAATTAGCCGCCAAATGGCCCTTATCTTTCCACTCTTTTATGGAAATCAGCCCACCAGTGAAAAATCGCCAACCATAAAAAGGCCCAATGAATATCACGAGTGAAACATGTGTAAGTTAAACAGTTAAATACATCAAAATTGGTTTAACTTATTGACTCAGGCGTTACTTTGCGAAAATCCATTGTAAATAGAAGACAAAATTAAATATTTAGTGTACTTCCGCTGTGATCAAGATCATAGCGGAAGATTGATCACAGCGGAAGTACACTAAATATTTAATTTCGTCTTCTATTTAAAATAAGTAAGTTTATTTTTTTTTTTAGTAAATGCTGAGTTTGATTACTCGCTTCATTCACTTAATCAGAGATACCAGCATTGAAATATGAGCGTAAAGAACCAACATTAAATGAGGATATTTTATTCCAAATTTATGACAGGAAATATATAAAAATATATTTTATATTCCCTTTTTAGTGCGGGCTTTACAAATTATGACAAACATAAATTTGTGAAGGGATGCCCTCTTGCGTCAATTACGAAAGTGGTAGGGCCTGTGTAATGTAACTGAACCATTAATATACGAGTAAAAATTTTACGGAACCCCCATTAATGCTTGTCATAAAATGGCAGCATTGAGAAAAGGGATGACACACAGTACTCCGCAGTATCGGGGGTAAGGAATATTGGAATACACATTTTGGAACCCTAAAAAAATAATTAGTATAAAAAAGAAAAAAACACTACATTATAAAATGCACACTGCCATACTTACGACTATTTTAATACAAAAAAAATCAGTTCATAAAAACTTTCCTTTTACCTTGTAACGTAAAAAAATAACAAAAATTTAATTATAAGGGTTTAATGACATTAATTTAATAGTAACATTTTAAGAAACATTCGTCGTCACTACAAAACTAAATAAGTAAAAAATCTAAACTTAGTAAACAATCAGATCGTCCTCCCAACGCATTCAAAGTGAGTTATCCGTTAATACATGCTGGTAAAGTCGAATTTTAAATGCGGTGAACGGGCTTAATTTTTTTTAAATCTGAATAGTTTGTTAAAACTCTGTGCTTCAAAACTTATAAATTCCATAACATTAATTCATACACTTTTTCATAGTATAATTTTTCATGTGTTTCTTTATATTTACTCGTCACAGCAGGCATTTGACCAGCAGGGCGTGAAAGTGCTCGAGTAAGCGACACTTCGGCCTAGGAAGGAGAATGTCTAGTCTGGAATAAATCTGAAGGCATGAGCTCTCAAGTACTTGTCGTCAGATTTTTCCACTTAAGGCCAGCTATGCGAGCACTAGAAAACGCTCTACCACCAAGCTAAATTTTCAAAATTCATACTTTTCACGTTTCTCAATATAACCTAACCTTTCCATAGCTATAGCCAGTGAATTACCATTGAGGATCGAAAAATCAGAGTGCCAATAATCGTCGGAACGAATGCTACTGTTCCCCCTCATTACTCCGAGGGGCATATTTTTTACGACAGGAAATGATAAAACGGTCACTCGGCGCGGCCGCTCGTAAATAAACGAGGCAAATGTGACCACGGCCGCTGTCCTGTGGAACCATACTCTACACGGTTACATGGCGTTTTGAATTCAAATAATAATAAAAAAGTTTATTATATAAATAATACAATTACATGTCAAAATTATTCATGTCAAAAACATTTAAAGTTAGGAAAACCCGCCCATGATCGTACCTGGTGCAAAGGTGCCCATAACACTGGCTGCGTTTCCACGCTGAATAGCAATGGCTATCCTCTGCACCAAGTACGATCGAGAACGGGGAAAAAGTTTATTTGTCCAAATAAAGTGGTGTACAATAATGAAAAAAAAAAACATTTTTACAAAAGTATCTTACATACTTACATACTATCGTACAACAACAAGGTGTACCCTGTGCTTCACTGTAGGAAAAGTCCTGTGTTGTGAAGCACAGTGTCAAATATTTAAAAGCAGAAGACATATTGTAAACTTTGCTATATACATAATATATACTGAATTATACGACCTCGTTGGCGAAAAGGTTACCATGCCGGACTGCCAACCAGAAGTCAATGTCACCAGAAGAACATCTTTGTGATGAACTACATCTGTGGGCTGTCGGTCTAGGTGTTAAATATGTGTCGATATACTACAACTTTACTTGCCCTCAGACGAGTTAGGCAAGAGAAAAGTGAATCACTGAAGTTTTTCTTTCCAATCAGCTTCATTTTCGTATGAGCTGGTGTCGACAGTTTTTAGCCGATTGAAGGCTTGACTAAACCTGCTTGTAGTAAGATTAACAGCCGAGACGTTTCAACGTTGCATCCGACCAGATAAAAACGCCACTTTTGAAGTAGTTAGGTATCCTATCTAGCATCTACATCGATAGTTTCTTAACATTTATGATCACGTCAGATTACTTTAGTAAACCAAGCTACAGGCGCTTCTTTTCCAATTAAAATACTGATCCTCATTTTAACTGTATTTCTGTATACTGTCTAGGTATTCATTTATTTCTTTCCCAAACTTGTATTTGTTTGGTACACCTCCCATTATTACATTTTCCATACAAAGGTTGCCCGAAAGACATTGCTACAAGCGATAAGGCTGCCTGCCTACTATGCAACAAAATTGCTGGAACTGTTTTTTTTTTCATTGATTGTTTTTGATGTACAATAAAGGATTCTTGTATTGTTAAAAGTCAGATTTCTAGTAGAGTTGTCTCATTATCATTATAACAGAAGTAAGTAGGGCGAGGAAGACATTAATTCGTGTGAAACACCGACATTACTTGTAGGAGATTACGATCGATGGTCCAATAACCGTGGAGGTGGATTTAGTGTGGCGACGTGACGCTCGCGAGACCCACTTTAATGCCGCTTACAGATTGAGGAACAGTGGCCGGACCCTTGACAACCTGACGGAAATAAAACACGGTGTTTGGAGAACAAGCCTATTTGGCTTGATGTTGTTGATCTATTGAGTATTTACGGTTAACAACTTCGATCGAATATATTGTTTCATTCTTTTTAGGTTATTTATATTACAAAAAAAAACAAATACAAAAAGTTTTATTTGACAGAAATACAACGTTACAGTTTCGCTTACAATAATATAGAACAATATACTTGATTCATAAAGTTATATATTAAATATTTATATATTTTTTTTATAAATTATTGACACTGTATTTTGACAATCGTAATATGTTTAACAAACGTCATACCTATTTTTAGAGTGCAAGTGTACTGGCTCAGTTTTTGATGTTTTTATTATTTTTAGAAGGATTAAAAAGATAAAAATAACTTAGGAATAAATTATAAAAAATTCGAAGGATTTGCAATAACATAAAAAAATAACTATCAAAAATATCATGCCTATATAGTGTGGTCTATTAAATTATTTACTTAAATATGTATTTTGCTTACCAAAATAAATTTTCTACTGTTATCTTTTTTTTTTCAGGAATCGTTTAGGTTCTGTTTTATTGTATTTCTTCAATTATAAGTTTACGTGAAAATGTTACACGCCATGCTTCAAAATCCATCCAACTATTTAGGTTGTGGAAAATACAAAGAATCCTCACATCCTCAGACACACATATGTAGATACAGATTATCGAAAATTTAAGGGAGAAAACTAGATTGCTTTGTGCTTTGGTGATAATAGTCGTCAAAGTTAAAGCAATCTTAAACTTATTATTTTGTTTTCATAAACCATATTGCCTACAATTATTTCAAATATAAAAAGATCTGATTATATTCTTAATTTTTCATTATGAAATTAAGTACAAAATCAATATAAAGGATGCGGAAATGCGGATTCTGCCGCATTACTATATATTGATTGATTACGAACTACTAAGTAGTCGAATAATGTTTGTATAACCGGCTATCACTTACGTTTATTTTGTCGGTATTAGCCCGACATGTTATTGTGCTGAAACATGTCGGGATAATACCGACAAAATAAACGTAAGTGATAGCCGGTTATACAAACATTATTCAAATATGCCTTACGAAAGTTTTGATACTAAGTAATCTATCAATATTATATTATAATATTATATTTTATTGTTAAATCAAACAAAATTTTATTTCTGAATTGGAAAAAGTGCTTACAAGCCAAATCTAGATATTCAAGTAGCGGACTCGAGGCCCGGGAACACTCGCAAATGGTTGTATAAAATTTTATGAGACATTCAGTTATCGCGTAAAACTGTATCCTATTGCTAACTGGAGGTTTAATTCCTTTTGCGTGCGACATGGAGCCGCTATATACAGTTAACGTAATAAACGTTGAATTATTATAATAAAGACTTACAATTTTGTGCTCTCACGTTTTGTGATTTTCGAAATTTATTTTATGATTTTCAATCTAATGAAACGCATTTTTTTTTTTCATTTTAATGGATAGAATAGAACATAATTTCTTTATTATCGTACTGTTAAATAATTATGACATTGTATAAACATAATTATAACTATCATTAATATGGACTCATCAGTATTTCATTCAATAATAATATAATAAATTAAATTAAAAGAATAGCAGCTGTATAGGGGCTTTGTCCTAATGCCTAATCTGGATGATTAGGCTCTCAAAAGGCTGCCGAAACACACTGTTAAGTGTTTGGCGACAGATTTTTCAACTTGATTGTTGTGGTTGCTAGCCAGGTGAGCACTAGAAAATATTCTACCATCATGCTACAGTTTCTTTACAATATCTTCTTTAACTGATACTCGAGCTCATACGTATTGAACCCATTCCCTACTGAGCTGTCTTCTTATTAAACGTACAAAAAATTAGTATTGTAGTATTTTTTCCTAAGCAATCAAGTTTTTCTTTATCAAATGGTAATATGAATAACAAAAAGACAACAGCAGCTACTAAACAGCCAGCTATATTCAGCACCAGCATAATTTCGGCTGTCTAATGCAGATCGCGTAGAGGCGTAGCAGCATAAAATCGTAGCAGCATAAAGTCGTAGCACCGTAGAGGCGTAGCAGCATAAAGTCGTAGCAGCATAAAGTCGTAGCACCGTAGAGGCGTAGCAGCATAAAGTCGTAGCAGCATAAAGTCGTAGCACCGTAGAGGCGTAGCAGCATAAAGTCGTAGCAGCATAAAGTCGTAGCACCGTAGAGGCGTAGCAGCATAAAGTCGTAGCAGCATAAAGTCGTAGCACCGTAGAGGCGTAGCAGCATAAAGTCGTAGCAGCATAAAGTCGTAGCACCGTAGAGGCGTAGCAGCATAAAGTCGTAGCAGCATAAAGTCGTAGCAGCATAAAGTCGTAGCACCGTAGAGGCGTAGCACCGTAGCGGCAGCCTAGCAGTAGCGCAAGGCGGCCTTGCATAAAACTTTTTATGACGACATAAATAACCACAAAAGCGCTGATAATAATGGGGAATGGCTCGCTATTTAACTGCGTTCATTGCGACGCAAATTATTATTTATTTTGGCCACCCTCCGCCCAGCGAGGGCGCTATTGAGTCCGTGTCACGAACAAAATGCGACAATTAATTATAAATTGTGCCTACCAGCTATTTGCAAATACAACTCATTAATATGTATGAATTAATTTTAAAACGATTTCAACTGTGCTACAGCTTAAAGGAAACACTTGAATGTTTAAACTTCATTTCATTCAATGTGAAATATTGTATGTTGTAATGGAATGTACGGTTTAATAATTATTGCCCTTTTACATGCATACAGGTGAATAAACTTTAACACCACACTCAAGGTTTAGCTATTAAATATTGCTTTTAGGATTTCGTACCTAAAAAGTAAAAACGGGCTCCTATTACTAAGGCTTCGCTGCCTGTCTGTCACCAGGCTGTATCTCAGAAACCGTGGTGGCAAGAGAGCTGAAATTTTGACGAATTTTCCGTGTAACAATAACAATAATAACATACAATAAACGTGTTTTTTTTTCGAATTTTTTGCTATATGTCAATAATGGTAACAATAAGTCGCTTAGGAATTGGACAGAATATTTATAAATATACACTACATTTCAAAATAAATAAAAATACAATAATTATTCAAAGGCTTAGTTACAAAAAATTAGTTACTTATGTTTTAAGACCTTTGTCATAGTATAAATGGTTATATAAAATTGAGTTTTGACATATTATACCCCAAGAACACGTAGGTAAGTGTTTTTTTTATAATTCATAATTTATTTATACATTAAATAAACGTATGTGTTGATATAAACCACTTAAAATGTGAATATTGCGAATGGTAAGCAAGTATTGACATGCACCAGTGACGCGATGTATGAGACAACGAGATAACTTGGGATTAGGTTTGTATCGCGTAGCTCGCGAGGTGCCAAGTTGTCTAGTTAGCGAACTGACTCGCACACTGGCAGGTACGGCGGATGCTTTCAATACACAGAATGTATATACTTCCTTATATATATTTATTCCACCGCCAGCTTTAAGACTAGACTCAGGGTTTGGCTATTAGATCAAACTTTTTATAATATAAATGATTATCTAAAATTGAAAATTGACATTTGATTCATATCATATACTATTGTATTGATATTATATTACTAGAATTAGTAGTAAAAATTGACTTTTTCATTAATATCATATACTATTGTAATGATATTATATTACTAGAATATAATTGAAAATTGACATTGATACATATCATATACTTTTGTAATGATATTATATTATTTGACTTGTAACTTTGGTGTTATCAATAAATGTTTTGTATTTGAATATGTATATATCTGTATATTTTATCAATCTTAACAGCTAATTAGTCTTTATTTATTATTTTTAGAACCTTTTTTATCATTCTTCTTCTTTTTCTTCGTATGGGCTAAGTGGGCAAGCTCTGGTGACGAGAGTTTTCAAGCCACCCGAAGCCAAGACTTGGCTTAACGACTGTTTGTACCAAAACAACAGCTGGAACCTACAATTTAACGTGTCATACGACCCACGGTAGCGCCAAGGTGAAAATGCCAATTTCAAAACGACAATCTTGTGCATGGCCACACCCATCCAATCGCCGTCTGCATCGACCGTTACATAGCTCGATCATCGATGATCGGGTCAAATTACCTTAGCTTGCTGAGCTACAGGCGCTACAAAATGAATATCCTATACTATAAGAAGGAGCCATTTTCTAAAAAGATTTAAACGAAAATGTAATGTGAATCCAAACGGAATGGTTTCAGAGTAATCACCCGAATCTTTACGAATGAGAGCATTCATAATAATATGATCCGTCCGTTTTAGACTTCACCAGTATTAACGAGTACCTTTTTCTTTTTCATCCCTTTTCTTTCCTGGATGCCTGGTAGAGATAAGCAAGGGTGATAAGGCCGCCTTTGTGCTCATAAATGTTTTAATTTTTACCACAATATTAACAAATTTTACCTATAGTTGTACAATTAAGTTTTATTATATTCTAAATATATCTAATATTTGCGAATTAAATTCAAAAAAGATAAAGAGTTATAAAAAAAATATTGAATTATTCTTTTATTAAAAAAATCTATTCTGGTGAGCTTAGCTTAATTTAAATTGTAGAGATTTTTTTCTTGTTCTTGTCTTTTTAGTATTTTAATCCTATTTAAGTTTGCACTACAAAATTATTTCAGTTTCAGTTTATCAGTTTATTTATTTCGTACACAAAACCACTTATCGTATATACACCAAGTCTTAAATTATGTATTAGCTAAATTTAGGCTATTAATAAGAACTAGGTATTTAAGACAAGGGGTGCACTGAACTCCACAGAAGGTTGAACCTGTGTCGTGGAGTTCAGGCTCTTCCATTTAGCGTACATGATTACAAGTTAGATTAATTAGGTACATAGGTTAATATACTAGTAATAAGCTATGAGTAAACTAAAGTAATAATAATAAGGGGTAGATACATATACACATTAAATGGGCAAAACAAAAAAGTAAATGAAAAACTTAACATAATAACACTAACTTAACTTATCACACTTGTTTGTGAATAGATCAATTGAGTTACGTGAGACTCGAAACAATATAAGTACAGATGCGTTCAAGGTCAACCCTTGTAACATTGGGTGACCTTGGACATGTCTTAATAATAACAATATATATAAATATGAATATATAATAAGGAGGCTGCGTATATACGAATACATACAATAAATATAACAATAAAATTTTAAATTGATTATGTACATTAGTAAAATTAATCTTGAAAGTGAAATGTATGCATTAGATGTATGCATATATTGCATTAGAATCACCTGCATTTATGCCAAAAAAAAACAAGTGTTTGGGCAAAATATAAATCATTTTCTAAGCACACATTAAGAAAAAAATTTAAAAGAAATAAAACTATGAAGCAGTTTTAACGTAACCCTCTTTCAGAAATCTTAATATATTTTAACACATAATCAGATACATCGTAGCTCTATCGTATCCTGTATAAAGATTTCGAAATATTTTTATAAATGATTGTGCTGAAACATATCCCGCTAATACCGGAAAAATAAACGTAACTGATAGCCGGCTACAAACATAATTTTTCACAATATGCTATTTTGCTCCCATATCGCTTAAACTGCAAACTTAAATCTTCATATATATAAGAGAAAAACTGTACAGTTTGTCTGTGTGTGGCCACTGCGGAAACTGCACAGTTTAACTGTATTAGCGGAACGAAATTAATTTCCGCAACGTGAATAGCAGTCATAAAGGCAATTTTGCAGAAAGTTTACAGTTTACACGTGTGTTACCTGACTTCTATATGTAAACTGAATTATTTCTGCTAGCTGTGTATTAAAATGTATGTTTCTAGGAGATGTATGGAAATGGTAGTGCAAGAAGCTGTCTGAAGAAGACATGGATGCATTATGTGAAATAAATAAATAATAATAATAATAAATAAATATATTTATTAGTGCATTCAATTGTGCTTAATGCTAATTAACATAATTACAACTAGATAACAATACAATAGATACAAACTAGAAATTACACAGCTCTACAAACAAATCATTTTTTTTTTGTTGCCCTGTTTATCATCGCAAATTTTTATATTTTTAAATGCCCAGATTACGAATATATTCGTAAAAGTATTAAATTTGCTCATTTCTACAAATTGAATTTTGAACGATTTATCGTCAAAATTAAATTTTTCAGTCATTTGTTGAAAAAAATCCGAGCAAATCTTACAAAATTATTGATATTTTCACGAATTGTGTGTATAAACGGACCCAAAATCATCATCATATCAAAGGCAACAAAACCACTGTAGACCAGTGTTATTATATAAGAAAATATGGAATGCGGTTTTAGCACTTGGGTGCCCTAGCTCCCACAGTAGGATAGATACCCTGTGTTTGTGGGAGTTAGGTCTCTTCAATGTGTAAACTTACTGTGTAGTGATGAAAGAAGTGAGTGTAGAGACGACGGCTGATAGAGGAGAGTGGAAGAGGAATATTTGCTGCCGACCCCACCTAGTGGGATAAAGCAGGAAATAAGAAGGAAAACCTATAATCTAATATATATACAATTTCCATGTTACAATGTTAGTTACCGTACTCATCCGAAACTTCTTGACTGGCTTTTACTAAATTTTACATCCGAATTCAGTAGGTCTAAGAATCGGCTTTTATCGATTTTGTAAGGCAAAACGACGTTTCCCGGGTCAGTTAGTGTATGTTTAACTGTATTTTCACTGGGATATAAGTTTGCGTCTGCGGTGTAAAATGTAATTTAACTTTTAAGCTCTTTGCATGTTGGTAGAGTATTTTCTAGTGCTCGCCTGGCTACCTACCACTCTCAAGTTGTAAAACTCTTTGGCTAAGCACTTAGCTTGTCTATCGACAGCCTCTATGTAAACAGTTATTCAAGACTATGCATTCTCCACCTTAACTCACACATACACACACAGCTAAGGCCTAGAGTGTCGCTAACTCTTATGGTTACGCATCCTGCTGGTCAAATCTATCTTAAAAATTAGAGCAGGTATAACCGCGGGGTACGGACCGCTAGCATTAAAGCAAAATCCAAAGTTGCTCTATCCCTGCGTCCGTGTAAACACTCCGTTCACTTCCAGTATTTTCGGAGTGGAATGGATATTTTTATAGCTCCCCATCACGTCTTTCTTATCCCATCAGTTGGTCCACAAAAAGCCCGCCTCTCCCCCGACTAGCTCGCGCGCCCGGCTGCGGTCGTTTTATTGCACAAGTTGGCCGTCCGCCGCCTCTCAGGCCTTTTATTGATATAGAAACTTGGTTATTGCTTCGAGTGATTTTAACAGTTTTATTGGATCGCCCGGACTGCGCGGAGGTTGTTTTGTGGCTATTTATGGTGGGTTACTTTGTAATGTTTGTTACTTACTCTTTGCTATTGAATTTAACTTACGACACTACAACGACGGGGTTTTATAAGTGTGTGTGGCATCGTAGCACCCATACAGATAAACTAATTTCAATTTAGTTTTTTAGAGAGGTGTGGTAGTCAGGAGAGGAGTGGTAGTTACTATAGCTATGGACCTATCACTTGTAGAATAAACACATTATGATAAATGTCAAATCTTATATGCCTTCTGAATATTTGTTGTAAAACTTTTTTCGTAGACTCACCAAAGTTTTGAAACAGAATGATCTGATTTTGTAAATAAATTTCAAAACAATAGCATCTTTGTGAAATAAAAATGTCACAAACAGATGAAAAATAACATTCATGTGTTGGAAAGCGCATTTGAAACGCCAAATAAAAGATGTACAAACTTTCCAAGTGAGTGATCTGAAAGCGCTATTCGCGAACAAATCTTACAGAAGTTTCCAGAATATCGGCTGACGACTCGGGAGAGCTAGATTTATTTGCCCAATCGTATTTCACAGGATTCACTCGACTCACACTCGGGGCCGAGGAGGTTCTGAGCTAGTAAAGGATATTTTAAAAGTTTAGCATATTTTGAAAAATCTTATCAAATTGTTTGTACGATAGTGCTATGTTTTGGTTTAGTTTCATTATCTTTACCATCGAAGCTAAGCAACGGTTGATGCGTACAGTATTTACGAGGGTGAATCAAAAAGTTCTTAAAAGTGCATATATATGAAACCTTTTTGGATCAAGTTCAATATTGAAATTAAAGAGTGTCTATCACACTATATTTATGCAGACTGCCACTTGTTTTTGTCAGTTCGTTCGCATGTAATAAATTTTTTTGTGCAACGAGTTGCTAAAAAGTTAAAATTATGGATAAAAGTGAGTTACGTGCGGTGATAAAATATCTCAGTTTGAAAAAAATATCTACGAAGGAAATTTTTTTGGACATTCAGCAGACATTAGGGGGTGATGCTGTACCCTATTCTACGGTTGCGTACTGGATGGCTGAATTTAAAAGAGGTAGATCAAGCTGTAAAGATGACCCGCGTTCTGGACGGCCTTCAACCTCCGTTACAGAAGAAAATGTCAAAAAAGTTGAGAATCTGGTTTTGAAAGTCAGAAGAATGACTATAAAACATATAGCTGAGATCCTAAATATATCTTTTCGTAGCGTTCAATCCATTTTAATTGATTCACTGGGGTTCAAAAAAGTGTCTGCAAGATGGGTGCCACGAATGTTAACAGACGAAAACAAAAAGCGACGTTTGGAAATTTCCAAGCGTAATCTCGAAATGTTCCAGCGTGATTCGGATAATTTTTGCCGTCGTCTTGTCACCATGGATGAAACGTGGGTCCACCATTTTGATCCTGAAACTAAAAGACAAAGCATGTCTTGGAAACGACCATCCTCGCCATCCATTAAGAAATTTCGAGTTGCTCCTACCGCTGGCAAAGTTATGGCCTCTGTGTTCTGGGATATTGAAGGAATCATTTTTATTGATTACATGCCAAAAGGCCAGACAATTATTGGACCCTATTATGCAAATTTAATCCCGAAAGTGCGTGAAGCGATTAAAGAAAAACGTCGTGGAAAACTGTCGTTGGGCGTGTTGTTCCTTCAAGATAACGCTTCTGCTCATCGATCGGAAGTTGCGCTCAAGGCAATCCGCTGTGCTGGCTTCAATCTCCTTGACCACCCACCATATTCTCCGGACTTAGCCCCAAGTGATTTTCACTTATTTCCAAAATTAAAAGAGGAAATTCGTGGAACAAAATTTCACGATAATGACGCGGTTATAGCTGCCGAAGAGGACTTTTTCGAGGGTCAAGAAAATATATTTTTTTCACAAGGAATAAGGAAGTTAGAAACGCGTTATTCTAAATGCATTGCATTGGAGGGGGATTATGTAGAAAAATAAAATATTATTATTTAAATCTTTGAATTTTTTAATATTGATTCCAAGAATTTTTTGATTCACCCTCGTAGATGGGTGACCGTGCACAAGACTGGCGTTTTTAAAGTGGTATTTTCATCTGGGCATTTCCGTAAGTCGGGTGACACGTTAAATTGTAGGTCCTAGCTGTTAGTCTTAGTACAAGCAGTCGTTAAGCCAAGTCAGAGGTCTTCGGGCGGCTTGAGCACTTTCGACACCAGAGTTTGGCCACATAACTCACATGAAGAAGAAGATCTTTAATTCAGTATTAAAAATATTTGGAGTTCCAAAAAACGTTTTTATTACGATTACGTTATTATTTTTTTAAAATAGCCGTTTTTTATTTTGGGTATTAGTTATGACAATATTTAAATAACAAGGTCAAAACAATTATAACTTTTTTCTTGGTAATTATTTTATTTTTTTAGTGCGGACGAACAGCTATGACAAATAAATATAAATAGGGAGAATAATAATAAAAATAGGGAGAATAAATAATTATAAATAGGAAACGTTTAGCCTAAAAGTCCACCACGTACTTAGTATAAACAACAATTGTACATTATTATTATTATTTTTAAGACACATTTCACACACGGCTGGTTAACTCCATACTTAACCATTTCTAAACCGTATTATCTGTGCAAACTGGCTAGATACCACGGTAGTCTTAGTAATAGGGTCCAGTTAGTAAACTTTGGGTACGGAACCCTACAAAACGGTCTTATACCTTACCAAAGAAACAAATAATTTAACGAGTTTCAAATTTTCCCATAGCTGAAAAAATAAGCGAGAAATATTGAAATCCAAGTGTTTCCATACATCTGCGAGCGCTCCAATTGAACCGGCATTAACATGTCTACATCCACGTCGTTGTCTGCTGGCTGGACTTTCCACGAATATTCTCTTTCTAAAGTTGAAATTGAAAATCCGTAATTCCAACAAAATTACAAACTGTTTTCAGAGTTCCAGTAGAATAATAAAACGAGTTGCTGCAATAATATTTGTTTCAAATTTTCTTTGCTGCGTAACTTGATGCGAATTCCATATTAATTTTATGCATTAAATTTGAATTTCAAACATTACATTTTGAATATTGAATGAAAACAAGGATTCGAAAACTTTTTCGAAAAAGACTAATAATGAGTTTGGTTAACACCTTTTTTGTGCTAACCTGTGAATGCCAAAGAGGTCGGAAAGTCAGCTTAAAATACGCCATAGAGCAATACAATTCCAAATTCTAATTCGAAAGTTTTAAAAGGTCCGATGCGATTTGCGCGCAGCGTGGATTGCGGAACAATAGGCGAGATACAGAAAAGTTCCGATATAAAGTTGGCAATTCCAATTTTGCGCGGCCTTCGGATACTGCCGCAAAAAGGTTCCATGCGCTAACTTTTTAATTTCTAATTTCGAGGCGACTAGGTGCACGGAGATGCCGGAAACACTTTTTGAGGTTACTTTTTGGGGAAAACGTGGAAACAGTGGGATGACTTGCTAATGTGAAAATTGTGAATTTTCTGAGCTTATTTTCCTCAATTTTTGTCGCAATATAAAATTTCTATGGCCCTTTGTTATTAAAAGGGATTTAAGTTATTGCATCAAAACTGTACATTACATTAAAGTTTTTCTGATATCATCTTTTCCATGTATTTAAATAACCTTTCATAAAATGTATTTTATTATAAGGATTAATAATGAATATTATAAAAACTCTGTCTCTATTTGTTTGACAGAAAAGACTAAAATTTTATAACAGCACACTTCGAAACTTGAGGAACAACATATCTTCATTTAAAATGAAATGTTATAAATGACGTTATTTTCGTAATAATTAATAATTGGCCAAGCGCGAGTCGGGCTCGCACTTGAAGGTTACCGTTATCTTAAAGAATGGCAAAAAAACACGTTTGTTGTATGAAAGCCCCTTAAAATATTATTTTTATTTTGTTAATACATAATAAAATATTATTTTAATGTTTCAAGGGTCCACCAAATGTCTACTTTCACCGTTATTCAAATTAGGAAAAATACGTTTATTGTATAAGGACCCGCCTTAATTTTTACATATACATATTTATTTTTAGCATTGGTTCTTATAGCGGCAACGGAAATACAGAATCTGTTAAGTTAATCAATCAATAATATTTGATAAATAATAGCATAAAATAATCAATAACTAAAAATATAAATATATAATTATTTTTTTTTATATATATATTTTTTAATAAAATATCCACCAATTAGTTTCAAACAATCAATTACTTCATAAAACATTGATAATACATATAATTGATTCATTTAATGTACATAGCTAAGATACTCACGCTCACACTCTTGATGAACAATCTAACAATCAAATACAAGAAAAAATATTAAATTAAAAATAACTAACTACCTATCAACAAAAAACATACACCAAAATCGGCTCATCAGTTCGGGAGTTACGATGCCACAGACAAACACACACTCGCACACATAAGCTGAATCAAAGACATCCACACACACACATACAGAGATACGCCAAACTTATAACTCCCCATCGTTTTGCGTCACGACTAAAAAATTCGTCCAAATAAGGCTGAAAATTTAACAACACAACGCACAAAACAATTGTTTTACCATTTCACTCCGAACGTAGCGTTGTGTTTAAAGTTTGTTAATTTCCAAATGGATTTTTTTTGTTGAAACGAAATAGCTTTGCGCGCTGTGAGCCAGATTTTATGCGCATTCATTACAATACGTTTGTTGAAAGGCTCAGCAGTCACAATGAATGTCAGTACGGATATACTGGAAGTTTCATAAATGCTCATAACTTGCTTCAGGCTCTATTAAAATAGAAACTATCAAATTTGGTCTCATAAAATGTACTAGCATGTAAGAATGGCAAATATTCTATTGTAATTTGATTATTATATAATATCAGTTTTATTATTCCAAATCTACTAAGTCGCCACGTAACGCCATGTCACGCCAATTAAACTATATTATTTTGAACAATTAATTTGCTAGTTTTTGCACGAAAGAGGAAATAAATACCCATAAAAACTTGCGTTTATAATATTAGTAGGATGTTAGCCGGAACGTAAAACTAACTTAAACTGAAAACATAAACGTGTCATTTGATAACCCAAATTGACCAGCTTGGTGGAATAAAGCCTACATATATCTTTTTGTAAGCGAAGGCCCTGGGTCTCAGCAGGGGAAACGTATAACAGGCTGTTTATGTCGTTGAAAGAGAGTTGATCTAAAAGTTATAGGTACTTATAATAATCGACAAAGAAAAAAAAATATCTCATTTTACATCAGCTATCTTACCGAGAATGTCCTGGAAACCTCGTTCAATAATAACTCAAACATTAACTTTAACGACAACTACGTCAGCACCTCCCCGGCTCTCTTCAGATCTCAACTAGTCTCAAGTGATCTCGACTCTCACTCAATTCACTATTTAAGACGCCGCTAGTACATTGGCCCTGTTTTCATTGCGGTGGCGTCTGTTCTATCACAATAGTTGAACGTTGTCCCCTCCCACCCTCACCCCGATAGGTAGAGGGGGGTTAGTTAAACAACGTCTTGCCTTGAGAAGGAGTTAAGGCGACCTCGTTGCAACTTTCCAAGGAAACAAACAAAAATAAAAAACACTGTGTATTTAATTTCACGCCCCTTCCTACCTCTAGGTGTGAAGCGTAATAATTAACTTGAGTTTTTCCTCTAGATCTTCTCGCGTGAAATGGTAAAATAATTAAAAATGCAGTCTAAGCTTTCTCAGCTTAAGCGGAGCACTATTAAATAAAATTAATAAATAAATATTAGGACTCATTTCACACACGGCTGGTAAACCACATACTGAACCATTTCTAGTTTGTATTATGGTTGCTAATACAACTGATATACCACATAGACATATATACTTTACATATTTAACACCCAGACCCACAGCCAACAAATTTAGTTCAGCACAAAGATGTTGGCCGTGCTGGGAATCGAACCCGGGACCTTCTAATTGACAGTCTGGCATGGTAACCATTACGCCAACGAGGTCGTCACACTGTGATAATGAAGGCGAGATAACGTAATACAAGTTTCTCTATTTTTACCTGCAAATTAACTCAAATGAATGGCGGTAAGCGGGGACGATAGTTCCAAGTTAAATCTAAGTTTGTTGAAGTTACTTTAAGTTGAGTTTAGTCGTGGAATAATTCATCAGCATTCATACCGCCGCCGTCGGGTTTGACATTTAATTTTCATAATGAGAGCTTAGAGTTTCAGTTCGTGAACAGAAATTACGAGTGTATTATTTCGGTGTTACTCAGTGAACGGTTGCTAAGAGAAACAAACTATAGCTTATGTTACTCGGGGATAATGTAGCTTCCCAGCGGTGAAAGAATTTTTCAAATCGGTCCAGTAGTTTTCGGAACCTATTCGCGTCAAACAAAAAAACATTTTCCTCTATATAGTATTATTATATTAAAACAAGTATAAATCAACTTGTGGTTTTTATCGAAATCAAGCTAATAAATTCATCAAGAGATTACCCGAAAATAGTTTATTTTGAGCGGTGAAAGTGGGATTTTCGTGTTGTAGTTAAATCAAATCTGAATAAAGTCACATATTATTTATTTGAACGATTTACGAGTCAAAGTTTTTCTGTTTTTTACATTTGGTTTTCTATAGACGTTGTAGCTCCCGAACGGGTGAAATGATTTAGTTTTTTTGTATTGGAAATAAGCGTATGTTTGAAGTATTATGTTGGCTACGTTTGGTTACAATCGGTGCAAGATGGCTGCCTCGTTTAAATGGCGGATTACATTTAATTACCTTATTATGAGTTTGATACCCATATTGAGGAGTTGCGAAAAAAAATAGCGGACACAACTAATAGAATGAAACATAATAATTACCAGAAATTGTTGTAGGAGACCTTCTATTTTTTTTCTTGAATTTTTTTACAAAAATAATGATATATATTTTTTATGATGTGGCATTAAAAAAACATACTTACATAATACTACATTTTTACTTTTTTATCACCAACTCCTATGTTTTTTTTTGGCCATTTTAGTAATATAATCACTTTCATCCCGCTAGATAACTGATCAATTATAGTGTTTTAACTGTGCTTAAGGCAAAACATTGTTTGCCAGGTCAGATAGTAATATATTATATTACTAGCTGACCAGGCAAACAATGTTATATACAATTATATTATATTAAGGTGTTTTACCAAAGGTGTTTTAATTACCTTATTGAAATGAGATAGTTTCCTTGTATAAGTATATAAATAATCAATTAACTAAATCATGTCTCCAGTTTCCCCCTTAAGCTATCAAGTAGTAACTTGTAGGCCGGGTGCAGCGGGCGTGCAGCGGTCAACGGTGACGTCATGGCGGACTGCACTACCGGTAGGCAAGCTCACCGACAGACACACTCACATCTAACATTATATCGACACAACTGTCGCCATTCGTTATGATAGAGATTGCACACGGTGATTGTTGCCTACAAGAAAAATGGGTTTTATTAAAGAATTATATAAAAAAAGGTCTTACAATTTTGTAGTGGCGACCCTCAATGTAAGTAAGAAATAATAATAGTAGTTTCAAAAAACTAAAGAACACGCTTATCTGGCCGTTTGAAGTGGGTCAAAATCGCGCACAAAGAAGTCTGTTACATACAAACATACAAACAAAAATATTTTTTTTTTAATAATTTTATCATATTAGTGTATTGTCATCGTATCAATAAATCTACAAAGTTTCAACGAAATCTGGCCGTTTAAAGTGGGTCAAAATCGCGCCCAAAGAATTCAGTTACAAACATACAAACAAACATACAGGTGAAGCTAATATAAAGCGTGTAAAAACAAAGAATTAGAAGACCTTGTGGCAGAACCTAACATCATGGGCGAAAGTAAAGCACATCGGCTCCGTTGGTTCGGCCACGTGGAAAGGATGGGAGAGGATCGGGCTGTGAAGCGACTTTACTTAGGGCGACCAATTGGCCGACGTCCGGTTGGTCGTCCCAAGAACCGCTGGGAAATCCAAGTGCAGCAAGACCTGAGCGCACTTCATGCCACAGACCGGCAGGAGACAGCACAGGATAGAGAAAAGTGGCGTTTCTTAGTGTCGGAGGCCAGGATCCATTTTGGGGCTAGCGAGCCATCATAGTTAGTTAGTTAGTGGCGGTCATATTGGTTTTCAAAATTACTTTTTCTTACCTATTTTTAATGAATCATTAAAAAGTGAATCAGTTTGTACTAGGCAAGCGCGCTCCATTCGAGATTGCAAAATCACTTAACATCAGGTGAGTTGCAATCAAGCGCAAACCTATCATTAAAAAAAACATATTAATTACTATGCCATGACACATTCATATCACGATACACACACATGCAAACCTGTGTTACATACATATACAATTGTAACATTTAAAGCCCCTAAATACAAAAAGAATAAAAAAAATACATATACAATAGTGTACATATTTCAAAATCCACATCACATCATTACATCATTTATTAGCCCCTATTCTTGGTTCACAGAACACTAGAACAGTTCAACAAATCGTAAACAAAAAGCTCCCTTTGATAACGCACAATCTGTGTCCCTCACACCGGAATCAAGGCTGGGAGCGGAGTGTAAACTCAGCAGCAACATTATGCTCGTTCCAGCCGAGTGAGTATCGACAGCCGATGACAAACCCGCGTCAAACCTTCAGCCCTTTAAGGGAACCTAATCGAGCGTGCATTTGTATTGAACCCTCTGAGACTGTGTGGATACTTTGAACTGTAGAAGGTTCTAGATGGACGGTATCAGTCATGTGTGGACTGGGGAAGGAAGGATGACGAGTAACCGATTTTTTTTATTGTAGTAAATTTAGTTTATTTATTTTATTTCAAAATTTAATAATTTTGTCTTAGATACATTGGCACAGCCAAATATAGACTAACATGCAACATTTCGAAATTGCTAAAATTAATTCACTACAAATGTTAACAGGTCATATTTTTAATCCACTACGCAAAAACGGTGGGGTGTTATATATAAGTTGGAGGTGTGTGTGTTTGTGTGTCTGTCTGTAGCATCGTAGTTTCCGCACAAATGAGTTGAGTTGAGAATGAGTTCCCCATTTCAATTAAGTATTTTATATTTCGACTAAAAATCTTATACGAGTATTTCATTTATTTTTTTATTTCAATGATTTGCTAGTCGAAAGAGTTCAAAGCTATGTTTGATGAAAATCGGTCAAAGATGGCATGTTACTTTTTATTAACTACCCCGTACTTATCAGGTATCAAATTAAAGAAGTAAATGGACATAAGTCTAAAATAACAAATTTTAAATCCAATATGGCTGCCACAAAACAATGTCGGGGCCTTTATACATTTATAATGTACTTGTCGTAATTGAATAAATTTAAAATTGTAAATTTGTACATATTATCTCACTGTATCTACGCATGTTATAATTTTCCGGTGATTCAATCCCCAGAAATAGGTATGCGCGCGTGTATGTGAGAGGCTGGAGCAATGATAATAATTTCCTACTTGATTGCCGGTGAAAGCAATTGCTCATTTTAGCTCTGTTCGCCTCTGCGGTCGCTGGACGGGGTTCTAGCAAAGGACAGAGCTTTAATGTATCCGTGTGGTAGAGCAGGACGGACTAAAGAGTTCATGGAGGCGTCGGTGTTCAAATCTTCGCATCTCCGTCATAATTTATATAATTCCTGATTCAGCAATTTATGGATAACTGAAAAACTAACTGCGCCCGGGCTGAAATAAGTTAATCAATTCATATTAAAAACTTCATATTAAATCTGGTCAAAATTGGTCCAGCCGTTGGAGCGTGAAAGAGTAACATAGATTTTGAAGTCATTTGTGTATTCCATGGACCATTTTTTTTTTCGGGATAAAAAATAGCTTATATCATCACAGCAAATTTTATCAAAATCGGTTCAGTCATTTGAGCGTCAAGAAGTAACGCGAAGTAAAAGCTAGTGTTTGTGTGCAAGTAAGTTCACTTACTAATCTGCAAAAAAAAATCGCTTTTGTAATATAATATTAGTAGGATTAAGCTTAGCTGTAAAGAGATATTAAAAATTTCAGACGAATCAATTTAATTTATTCGGCCCAAATATGAGTTAATAAGTGATGAATCATTTACCAGTTTCGGAAGAGGGGTAAAGCTATGTACCATCAAGTGTGTTATTATGTTTGGTCGGGGCGGCGCGGGCGGGCGGTCACCTTGCACGGTGAGTAAACTCACAAATTGGCTCCCTGCCTTCACTGAGTTACCGATATCGATAACCAGCCTTTGTTTCCTGCCGACTGATTGGGTACGAGCTCAAATTGAGCTTGTTGTTCGTGCCTGTACGCTACGTTTGCTAGCTTTGATTATTTTTTCCGTATATGTTTTGATGAACTTAATAGTACTAACTCATTTATTTAATATAATTTATCTATCTTCTAATCTAATATATAATAGTAGTATTACACTATATTATATATAAAACATAGGTATAATTACAGTTTTCTAGATTTTAGTTTTATTAAATATTACTTAGTACAACTAACTACCTAACGGGGTTTTTGCTGCACTGCCATACAGGACAACATTTTTGTCCTAGTGCAGAGCACTGAGCTCAACCTAGCCTTAATCTTAAATCGATATTTATGCATAAGGATATTTATAACTTAGCTAGGATTATGATCCATATTGTTATTTTGAATAAAATATTTTGAATTTGAATAAATTTTACATGTCACAATGTTAGTTACCGTACTCCGTGATTTTTACCAAATTTTATATGCGTATTCAGTAGGTCTGAGAATCGGCTATTGTCTTTTCCACACCCCTTAGTGATAAGAACTGTCATCCTCAATTTTTATTTTTTTTATTTGTAAATGATATTTTTATAATGTGGCATTAAAATACATACAAGCGGTTTGCCTCCACCTTTGTTGTCCGAACTGCCAAACTTTGGAATTCCTTGCCGAATTCCCTGTTCCCCAATGACTACAATCTAGCGATTTTCAAGGCGAGAGTGAACCGGTTCCTTCTAGGTAAGCGCGGCCCACCGTAGACCTCAATATCACTTACCATCAGGTGAATTGTGGTCAAGCGCTGACTTATACGGAGTAAAAAATAATAATAATACAACCCAAAATTTTCCCTTTTTGATCACAAACCCTTATTAATGACCATTTTAGTAATTTAATTATTTTTCATCTCGCTCGAAAACTGATTAAAAGTATTAAGTATTAAGTGTTTTCAATTACAGTGTTTTTAACTGTACTTAAGGCAACGTTTGCCAGGTCAGTAAGTAACATATAAAAATATAATGCCTGTTAATTCATCAAATACAATTAGTGTATTTTCACGCTTGATCACAATTCATCTGACAGTAAACAATATTATGCCCAGATAAAAACAGCTTACGCTTGCTTTAAAAACCTCTAGATTATAGTTTCAATTGATCGAACGAGTTGAATCACTACCCTATAAAACCTATCAAAACCCGAGCACGATCGTACATTGCTAACAAACTAAAAAATCCGCTAACAAAGCTGCGAGAGCTCAAAGATATCGTTTAGCCGGCCAACTGGTTCACTAGACCAATCTCAGTAAAGACCGAGATAACTACACCAGTTATATCGAGATACTCGTAAGCCAGTCTCTTTGCTAACTCGATTGCAAACTCTTTTCCAGTGCGGGCCGCAGAGTTCGGCCGCGGGAAATGAAGTTGCTAGGCGAAGCGGACTGCACACGTGTGCCATGGAGAGATAAATCTTTGTGGAGATCCGTGACTTACTAGTTTAAATTGATAATTTGTTAGCTATTGCTCAGGATCGAATTGTTGAAGAAGAATATAATTTACTGGCTATTACAGAAATACAGAACTGTATTAGCCCTAAATAACATACGTTAAAGGCAAGTCATACTACAATAATTACTTACTACTTAAAAACATTAGTTAGATAAAATTAAATAAACTTACAAATTATTACTCGCTTTAACCCGGGATAAATTTATTTTTCTATTAATTCAGGGTCTAAACTATGACCATACCAAATTCCGAGTGAGCAGAATTAACAAACATACACACTTACTCAGTTACACACAAACTTTTGCATTTATCGTAAGTAGGATTATAAGCTTTTTATTAACTTGCATTAACTTATTTTATACTTATTATTTAACTTGTATCTATACCAATATTATAAAAGTTTGACGCGAATAGGCTCTGAAATTACCAGACCGATTTGAAAAATTCTTTCACCGTTGGGAAGCTACATTATTCTTGGCGTTTCCCCTCTAGGGTGTGCAGTAATATTTCTTGGGCTAAAAACTGACTTATAAATTTTATTATTCGATACAGAATCCTATATCGCAGTGGACAGAGCCAGCGTGTAGTATACTGCGAATAATAGCGATGGGCGCATTCAATTTTCCAATTTAAAGCAGCGTAAAGAGCACCCGGCGCCATTCATAGCGCGCGTACAACGAAACGTTACTGCTCTTACTGGGGAGAGGGTGAGAATCAGGTCAAATCGTATCAATTATATTAATTACTGCAAAAATTGGGGGTAAAGTGATAAAATTGAGATAAAAATCTGATTAGTTTTACATTTGAAACCCACGTAATAAGGTTAATATTAAACATACTCTTTTTCTTCTTCTTCAACCTTTTCCCACTAGGTGGGGTCGGCACAGCAAGTTTTCCTCTTCCACACGGTTCTGGCAGCTGTCATATCCACATTCACTCCCATATTTTAGATTATCGACATATTTTAGTTTCAGAATCATTTAAAACATCAAATAATTTAATATAATAGTATAATCATTATTTTCTAGCACTCGCCTGGTTAGCAACCACATCTGTTGCCAAGTACTACTACAAGAAAAATACATATTTTTATTTGCAATAATGTATAAATGTGTCTTCTGTGTTGGAACAGTCGGATTGATACCAAAAAAGTATAAATATTGTTATGTTTTTTTAGACTTCAAGCTATTATTTAGATATTTTTTTACCGTTTATGCCATAAGTACATATTACGAAAAAACTGCGAATTCAAGATTTTCCCCTTGCCTATGGTGTAACTTCTTTACTAGCTAACCGGTACTTTAACATTTTGTTAATTTCAAAGTAAGCTGGTGTAACCCAGCCTTACTGTTTTCGTGCCGCGATACATTTAAATTGTTATTGATATTTGCATTTCCATTGCACAGCGCTTAGTTCCCGCCGGCGCCGCCAGGTGGCGCGCCAGATGTTACTGCCAGATATTATAGTGCTAGTCATTCTGGACTAGCGGTTATGGCACTATAACGATGACGTGATCGCCTAACTGGGCGTTAACTACTAGTTAATAATCATGTAGACACATTATGGGGCATTGTTTCTGTACATTTTATTTACATTAGTTTTGAGGTTGGTAAATAATATTTGCCACTGCTCGAGATGTATTTTTGTGTTTTACCCTCGACTCTGGACGAGAGCGGGGAAAACCAACAAACACATATAATGCTAATGAACTTTGTACCCTTTGTACCTAAGTCTATTGTGTCAAAAGATACGTAAATCAATTTTAGATAATCGTGAATAGTGAAGTGATGTTCTTTTCATTCATTTTAAAAGTATTTGTTTAGTACAGTTTTAACGACAAAATACCTATTTATACACAATTGTCTTTTTTAACATTTTTTATGAAAAATAACACCCCAGCACCCAAATTTGTCAACTCAGCTGAGCGCACGAAGTTCCGCCTCTCTTTAAGCACTCTCATTAATTCCCCGGCGAGGCTCCGTTGTGTCAGCTCCCACCGCCACCGACAACTCCTCCGACTCAAAATAAAATCAATTAAGCCGTAAGTGAAGTAAATAATAGGAATTCCTGCCGACAGGTTAGTCGGGATTAATAATAATTGCTGTAGAAGTGGAGCCGCGAGTTTTGTGAGGGAATTAATTAGTGAGTCGTCAAAGGGAGAGGCCGCTTTGTGCGGGTAATTGGTTGTGAGTCGTGCGGGCCCTGCGTCCTTGTTCCCTTGCTCCTTACACCACATGTGCCCCCTGATCTCCGCGCCCCCCTGTGCCCCCGCTGTCCCCGCCCCCGAGTAAGCACTCGCGCCGGCCCTGGAGGCTCGCATAACTCTTGTTTGTCTTCATACTTGGGCTTGATCTTAGAATACGAGGTTTAAAGGTTAAGCTCTGGAATGTACTCGCCCTCATATTGTCTGGATATGTCATTGTATACCAGTGCGTATACGTAGGTTAGTTTAGGCTGTCGGTCTGGGTGTATATGTATCGATATAAAGTATTTATGTATGTACATGTAGAATATCAGTTGTGTTAGCAACCGTAACACGAACTAGAAGTGGTGTAGTTTAGAGCTAACCAGCCGTGTGAGAAATGAAAAAAAAATGTTACATAGATTACAGTAGTGTTTACTCGTGTAGTATACAATATACATACGTGTAAATACATAACAAGTGTAGAAAGTGAAGATCTTAAGTCAGAAGTATTTTTACTGGTACAAGTGAAAAATTAAAAATTGGATCACCTACTTAATTTTTATTTATTATTTGTGATAGGTTTAACAAAAACCATTAATTCCATTGTTTATATTATTTTATTTGGTTGTGAGTCTGTGTTACTCGTAATAAACAATTTGAATTAAGGGAGTATATACTATATGACCGTTTCCTACGCGGAAATATTAAGATGCCTTACGTGAACAGTTTACAATGTTTAATATGATTTCTTATAAAAGGATGATCATTTAAATTGGTTGGAGTGTTATTGAAATAGGCGAGTGTAGGCTTTATAGTGCTCTCGTAAATTAAAAAAAAAACATTGTCAAAGCTGGGCCAAATTGAAATGGAACCATACGACCTGCGCCAACTCTTAAATAACAAAAAATACCTAAATCGGTTCGTCTTGTCTTAAGTTTTCACTTACCAAACACCAAAAATACAGTTAGAAAGACAACCTCTTCCTTTTCAAGTCGGTTTAAACGTGCCACCATTGTTATTTCAAAGGCTTCAGAACAATAGCGCTCTTCACGAAAATTGTTTATTATCGGAACACTTAGCGAATAAATCAAATATCATACTGTTATTGGCTTCGCTATTTCATATTGATAACATCATTCAATATCACAAATAACTTTCATGATTTATCAATAATTGTGTATAAGGTCATTGACATTACTCCTTCAGTAGGCAGTAAATTACTATATACAAAAACACAATATATGTACGTACATACGAGTACATATAAGTATATGTGTATATCTCTCACATTCAAACATCCAACTAATCCTACTAATACTCTATAAATGAGAAAGTTTGTGTGTATGCTTGTTACTTCTTCATGCTCAAACGGCTGAACCGATTTCGGTGAAATTTGGGGTAAAGATAGGTTAGACCTTAGATTATCACATAAGTAACTTTTTATCCCGAAAACAATTTTCATTCCCGTGGGATATGCAAATAACTTCAAAATCTATGTTACTCCTTCACGCTCCAGCCACTGACCCAATTATAATGAGATTTATATAGATTGATTAATAGTTTCCTTCTAGACAAGCGTGATACATCTTAGACCACAGTAAAGCTTATCATCAGGCAAGCTGCGGTCAAATGTAAGCCTTTTAAAAAAAAAACTTCTTTTGTCCCAGATTAAGGCGAGTAACACCACGGGGCGTAGCTAACACGCAATAAAAGCCAAATAAATATGTATAATACGTACCTTTTGTTTGTTCACGCAAACAGAATTGATAAAACATATTCCCATAGATGTTATCACAAACTTATGCATAAAAACATTTCATTTGCCGTCAAAGAGTTCACTCGATATAATGGCGCCGGGGGCAATCTGTATTTATGTCACTGCACAGTGCACTAGGGACGGAGTAAGGACCGGTGATTTCGGGCGAAATGTGTCAGAAAACTAATAAACTTTTAGGCAAAGAATAAACAGCTTACCATAGGTTCCCACTGCGGAAAATCGAAGCCTTCTCTCACGAGGAGAGAGATGCAGGCCATAATCTACCATGCTGGCCAAGTGTGGGTTGACACACGTCTTCGGATATTGTGGTCCACAAACATGTCGGTTTCCTCACGATGTTTTCCTTCACCGTAAAGCGAGTGCAAATCCATACATAACTTGGAAAACAAGTCATTGGTGTAGGGCTGGTACCGAACTAGTAACAGTCTGATTGGAAAGCAGATATTTTCCCACTGAGCCCAAACATATCGGTTTCTTCACTATGTTTCCCTTCACAGTAAAGAGAGTGCAAATCTACACATAAATTGAAAAGAAAGCATTAGGGTAGCGCTGGGATCGAACCAGGGACCGTCTGATTGAAAAGCAGACGTTTTTCCACCGTACTTGTTCACTACTCACTCACTTGTATTCCACACTCACTTTTCCCCAAAAGCTTGTTAGAGAGGCTTATTTTCGCAAGCCTATGATCGCGAAATAAAAAATTATGCGCGCATTTTTCATACGTTCCATTTTCCTTTCTTGTTTGAAGCGGGCAATTTCGCCCGTTTGATATCTGCCTGAGTACGTTAGCGCAGTTATTGTGATAAAGCGTGACTATGATGACGGGTTTCATATATTTTTGACAGGATATGGACTCTATCAAATAAACTCTCGACTGCTACTCGTTTATCCCACTATTGTTTTAGTTTTAGTAATAGTTTTAATTCAATATTAGTTCGTAAACTTCGTTCGTAGCGCCTGTAGCTCGGCAAGCTAAGGCGATATGACATTGAAGCTAAGCAACGGTCGATGGGTGACCATGCACAAGACTGAATGTGAATGGAACCTAACACCGTCCGCACCGACCATTGCTTAGCCTCGATGATCGCGTCAGATCACCTCTGTTAGCTGAGCTAGAAGCTCTACAAATATGGGTATGAAATGAAAGACCTCAAAGTCCCGCCATCAAAAGTATACGACTACAATTTCAGTAAGTGTTAATGTAGGGCTTAAAATAAAGTACGGAAAATAACAAATACATCTATAGCCGCACGTAAAACCGATTCCTGGCGTGGCGACGCATGCCGTGGCGACGCGTCGCCGCGCTTAATGATGCTTTATATAATATACAGTCTATATGCAGTAGTGTGTGCGGTGTGGCGACGCATCGCCATGCGCAATCGACTGTAACGAATTAAGTAGTCACGATTTGGAATAAATTTGTAAATGTTTGTATTTCATGAAAATAAATGTTTATTCAATAAAATATAGTCATCGTTATCTGGTAAAAAATCGTAATATTTTATTTTATCATTATGACATATTTAGTTCCTATCACAATATATTATTTTCTGAATATTTTTTTTTCGATCACTTGACTTCACTGTCGATATTGTTGGAACATGTTATAAAACTCGGTGCAATTTGCCATCTCTTCAGCAAAGTGTCGCGACACACGATGATGTCGTGTCGCGTCATGTCACGAGTGTCGTGTTGTTGTGTCACGTCGACAAAATGACAAGTGTTGCCTTCAGTAACTATCGATCAGGGTGACCATGGGGTTAGTATACAATCTGAGACAATAATTTAAAACGTTTCTTGTTACATTCAATGGGTTTGCGCTTGATCAAAATTTGCCTAATAGTAATCGTTGTTGTGATCTATGGTATATGTATACTTATATATACTACATACTTACATAATATGTACACTAGTCTGTATATGTATATTTGTGTTATTTTACTTTAGCCAGCGAACTAGAATAAACGGAAGAGTAACTCAACATACAATTGCCACTTAGAATTTGTATCCATCTACACATACAATTATACTGCTATCCCAACGAAACACACACACAAAGCTCGCACGCGATTGGTCGGTCGATGCCACGCCGGCACGCGGGTAGCTGTTTTGCCCCGCCCACCACGGTATTTAACGATTACGCGTGGAACCATTTTATCGGCTTAGTTACTATTCTATTAATTCTAGTTCTAAACTGACGTGACTTCAGCTCTAAACTCCAACTTGAGGATTGCAAATCCACTTTTTTATGACTCTTCTTTTATGATAAGTACTATCTGGGGGTCTAAAAATTTTGAGTTGATATGTATCTTCTAGGCAAACAAACTTCATTGTAGCTTAAAAGGATAACTTGAGGTCTTGGAATCAAAAGAAAAAAAACTTGTTAGTATTATTATCGCTACGAGTAACACAACTTATAAACTGCATATTATTTTACATACATAAATATTTTATATCGATACGTATTTAGCACCACGAACAAACTTAGTTCATGACAAAGATGTAGACCATGCCGGGAATCAACCCCGGAACCCTCTGATTGGCAGTCTGGCATGGTAACCATTACCTCAACGATGTAGATAGAACATCAAATTGACTGTTGCAAACCAAATGGAATCATAGAATCATAGCATCTCTTATAACGTCATAATTTGTATATTTTAGATTGAATCAATCCACTGGGCCAGTAATCTGTACAACTGTATTTATGGTCCCATAAAATAAAGTTAAAAGCCCGCGCATGAATAAAGTTCGGAAACAGAATTAAGCTGATCGTGCGCGAGTAGATACGTTACGGTTAAATACTCTTTGTGCATGATTTAATTAATTTTATCATTCCGTTATTTCTCACAAAGTGGGAGTTTACTCGATATATCATGCTGACTGATGTTTTATTGAATCGGTTATTTTTTAACGCTACGTTTACCATTTTTCCATCTGCCAACGGAAAAACTTGTTTCAGTCAATTTAAATTTGAACTGTGCAAATAATTTTGATATATTTTATTGATATTGATATTCATTTATGTATGTGTGTTAGGTTCTTTTTGATTCATCAGTTTAAATATTATATTTTTTTTTAAGTTTACCTTTTTATGTAAATTAGTGCTTATTTCTTGCCTAGCGAACAACAGGATTGCATGTTTTTAAAATGCGATAAATAAAAAGCACGTATGCATTTAAAAAATCTCGCGTGCAACAACGATACAATAAAATACAATTGTTAAAAAATCAAATCAAATCAAATGTTTTTATTTGCGAAGTATAGGTCGAAAGGTGTTACATAGGTATTAAAATTTAATGTACTCTATACTATACCCGTTAGGGTGTGCAAATTTATGTTGGATCTAGCACTAACGTAAAAGTAAGTAAGTAAGTAATAGCCGGTTACACAAACATTACACATTATCTGTGGTGAGTAAAACTTAGTCATGGTACAAATAAAATTAGGTCAGGATATTATAAAATAGATTACAATTTGTCATTAAAAAAATCTTTTATAGAATAGTAGGCCTTATCAAGTTGGAATTTCTTAAGTCTCAGCTTAAAGATAGAAAACGAGTTGGATTCCTTAATAATCAGAGGCAATTTGTTATATATTAGGACACCCATGTTAAAAATCGTATTACCATATGTAACAGTTCTGTGTGTTGCTATGCAAAGTTTCCCAATGTGTCTAGTACTATTAACAGTTTTGAAATCTTTTAAATTCGTTCTTATCAAGAGGGCTGCTTCGAGAATGTAAAGAGAAGAAAATGTCAAAATTTTTAGATTTTTAAAATAAGGGACACATGTATCTGTACGCTGTATTCCACTTATAGCTCTTATACATTTCTTTTGTGCTCGAAAAATACATAATGTTTGTTTTTCTGATACGTTACCCCAATATAACACTCCATATCTTAGAGTAGCCCCTGCATATGCATGGTATGCTGTTAGTAGAGTATCTAGGTTCGCCACCCTTCTTAACATGTACAGGGCATAAGCATTTTGCTTTAGTTTGTTGCAAACTTGTTCAGTATGTGACGACCAACTTAAGTTTGCATCTATTAGCAAACCCAGAAATTTAGTGCAATTTGTTTCAGTTATAAGTCTTCCTTCATGCATTATATTAAGCGAACTTGGCTTTGAGTTTTTGAACTTAAAATTCATATACACCGTCTTGGACAAATTCATTTTTAGATTATTGGTTTTAAGCCAATCGATAATGCAAGATATAGAACTATTTATTTCTATTTCCCGATCATTTTCTTTACTTATAAACAGTGCTGTGCTATCATCAGCAAAGAGGACCATTGGATGAGGAATAGCTAGAGGGAGATCGTTAATATATGTCAAGAAAAGAAAAGGACCAAGTATACTCCCTTGTGGTACACCATATTTCACTGTCCTTGTATTTGAGTACACTTTAGTTTCCGTCAAAGTTGAATGGCAGAGTTTAGTAATTTCTGTGACTTGTTGTCTGTCCGTGAGATAGCTTTTTAATATATTAAGAGCCATTCCACGCATACCATACCGTTCTAATTTGCAAAGTAAGGTCTCGTGATTAACATAATCGAAAGCCTTTTTCAAGTCCATAAATAGAGCAGTAACTTGTTTTTTGTCATCCAATCCTGTATAAACATTTTTTAGAAACTGATGTATAGCCATATTTATCGATTTCCCTTTTCTAAAGCCAAATTGGTTGTCTGTCAAAATGTTGTGTTTTTCAAAATAGCCACTAATTATATTAAAGAGTACCTTCTCAAACACCTTAGCAAAAATGGGTAATAGTGCTATGGGTCTATAATAATTCACATCTAGCTTATCTTCTTTCTTAAATATTGGTTTGACAATAGCTAATTTCAGAGAGGTAGGAAAAGTCCCACTCTCTAAGCATTTGTTAATTAAATTACTTAGTACTGGTGCTATAATATTAGCAACACGTTTAATCACCATAGTGCAAATGCCATCATATCCAGTGCTGTTGCTCTTATTTAGAGAGTCAATTATTTTTAATATGTCTTGTGTGGTGGTTGGAGTCATAAAACAGGAATTAGAATGATTAAATGTTAATGAATTGCGATTAAAATTATATACATTATTATTGTCACTGTTAGTTGCAATGTCATCAATAAAGAAATTATTAAAAATATTAGCTATTTGAATGGAGTCCGTAACAAGTTCATTGTTGTGTCTAATTGTAATTATTTCGTCAGGAGGAATGTTATGCGTATATTTATTAATTATTTGCCAAACGGCTTTGCATTTGTTGGTGGCTGTTTGAATATGGTAGTTGTTTTGAACTTTTTGTGTCAGTTTTATGACTTTTTTGAATCTTCTATTATAATCTCTAAATAGCTCTTTATCATTACTAGACCTAGAAAATCTGTATTTGCAAAGTAGGTGCCTTTTTCTTACAGCACACCTTTTTATACCTTTGCTCATCCACTTTATGCTTTTAGATATGGGAATTTTTATCTTTATATACGGAAAGCATAAATCATGAAAAAGAGTAAATAGTTCATGAAAATTTTTAAATGCTGTATCAGAATCCTCTTGTTCATAAATGTCATTAAAAGAGAGACTTTCAAGACATTCCATAAATTTATTAATATTTTCTGTACTATACTCTCTTACAAATTTAAACCAAAATTTAATTGAGTAAGTTTTTTTCACAGGGCATTCTAGTATTTGAGCCGTGTGGTCTGACATAGCTAGTTCATGTACTACTGCAGATGCACCTCTTATATTGTGGGCAAAGTTATCAAGACAGGTTTTACTACTGAGGCGCGTTGGTTCATTAATAGCTAATTTAAGATTAAAGTTTGATAGCTCTCTTTCAAATAATTAAATTGTTGATTTTAATATGAAATGTAATCACTTGCATGTTAGGGTTGTTTTAACTTCAAAACCAAATTTTGAATAACACAAAACAAATTAAGAATAAAACTCATAACTCGCGATCTTTGAAATAAAAACCAAAATTGACCATCACTAATTTTATTAACTTTCTTGAATATTTATTCATTAAAATGTTTTACACAGATAGCCACTAAACAATTTAATGCCATTATAACCACTAACTTCTCCTATACAAACCCAACCCTTTTACAATATCTCAAGATATCCCATATCTCCCTGCCGCCTGGTCACCGCCGCGCCGTAACGAAGTGTCGTTCCAGATTTATGATGACACTGACTCTCCTCTTCTACCTCGTTACGCTAAATTCACCTTTATTACCTGGGCTATAAAGGCTACAAAAGCCTGCAGGTGTGGTTGGCAAGGCTATCGAAGAGAGAGGGCGCTGCGGAAGATTGAGCGGAGGTGTCGCGACGTTCATGCGAGGTTGATTAATGAGCTGGAAGCACACTCGTACTTCATAATATTACTATTTATAAACTGACCCCGAGACGTGGCTTGGAAACGTATAAAATCAATAGCTGAGAGAAAGTTGAGAAAAATAACTGCAAGAGTAAATAAAAAAAATTTGGCAACCGCGAACTTTTTCGTTCAACATTTTGTGGTGACTAGAAGTTGAAATCGATTGCAGTGTATATATTCTTTCAATTTCTTTAAATTCTAATCAAAATCGATTCATCTCTTCACATACACAAAATCCGTCGCGAGTTAGTAACTGATGAAATGAACTAATGTAAGGCTGACTCCCGGGTGAAGCGTTCCGTGCCATTGTCTACGTCAAAAAATAAGTTTGTTATATTTAGTAAGTCAAGTAAGAAAAAGGGTCCCTTTAGTACCCATTGGGTACATAACCCTGATAATTTGCCTTTTTTATGTAGATTCCATTAATGTAGCGCCTGTAGCCCGGCTAGCTAAAGTGATCTAACGCTATCATCGGAGCTAAGCAATGATCGATGCGGACAATGTTTAGATGGGTGTCCATACACAAGACTATCATTTTTCAAGTGGCATTTTCGTCTGGGTGTTACCATGGGTCGAATGGCAAGTTAAATTTTAGGTCTCGGCTGTTAGTTTTAAAATATAAATATTTAAGTAGGTACAAGCAGTCATTTAGCTAAGTCAGAGGCCTTCTTGTGGCTTGAAGTCTCGACACCAGAGCTTGGCCACTTAGCTCATACGAAGAAGAAGAATAGATATATGAACACACACACACGTATGTGTGTGTATAACACACAAATACAGTTAAATAATTAGCAAAGTTTGCAAAGAATCCACGACAATGTTTGAATGGGTGTCCATACACCAGACTGTTTGGACATTTTTTTTTTTGCAATTTTAGTTTTTAATTAAAATTAAAAACTAAAAACAAAACTACTAATAAAATATAATTGACTTGTATTATCATTATTTTAAATTGTATGTTTTGCCTGTAAAATAAAATTTATCAAACATTTAGAATTCTGTGCACACATTTAACTGTTTAGAAAGAATCCAAAGATCCACGGGCGCTGGTTCCCACTCCCCCTTAAGTATCAGTAAGAGCAAGATTGATGCTAGACTAGCAGTTACCGCGTCTTCCCTCGCAGTATATTGATGTCCTCGCCGAGGTGTCTCGTCGCGGTGCACCCATCTCGATTGTTCTAGAAGGTTTTAGTGAACAAAGAGGATGAATGATCTTTCTAATCTTTTTCTTGTAGGAAAAGATTTTCAGTTCGATTGGAAACTTTTAACTTAAAAAAAATAACCATTTGGTATATTTAATATTTAACTTTATTAAATATACTTAATATTTAATTGAATTCAGCCGCGCTATATTTATTTTAGTAAAACGCCTGAAGCTCCGCGGTAGCTATTTCACAAAATCATTTCATAATTATATAATTTTTAATAATTTAGTAACAATATTTAAATTCTATATTATATCATTTACCTACAAAAAAGAGTTGATTGAATTATTTATAACTTTCAGAAACACAACGTTTTTAAATACAAAAATATTTTTTTTTATTATTAGGCCAGTTTGCTGTAACCGTGTTTTGGAACCAACAATTCTTAACAATGAAAAAAAACATGAAATTAAAAAAGTCGTAGCTACTCGTATATCATTTACGCAAAATTTAAGAACATTTTTCAAAATATGCCGACCTACACAGTTACGAAGTACGCCGAATTTTAGAGGATTTTTATTTCTCTTATTTTAGGACACAGTTCACACACGGCTGATTAGCCCCATACTAAACCATTTCTAGTTTATATTATGGTTGCTAACACACTTTTGACGTGACAACGTCTTAAATTAGGTTGCGGCTGGGAGTCACTTATGAAAAAGTGTAACGCCCGGTAACGTTACGATGAGTCACCGAACGAGAGAGAGAGGCCCGCCGAATGCCTTGCGTCTCTCTCCCACTCAACTATGATCGGTCTGCCGCGCGCGCAGCACGCGGCAGACGTTGTCACGTAAAATCTTCGCCCGTAAAACCGACATTACAGGCAACCATTTTTTTTTTAAACTACATAATTATACATACATATTGAACCCCCAGACCAACAGCTAACAAATTTAGTTCAGCACAAAGATGTTGGCCGTGCCGGGAATTTTGGCACTTGCTATTTTGCTAGAATTTTTTTGACATTGTCATTAATTTCTCTTTGTATTTTTCTTTTCATAAAATGTTAATAGTATTTAGTGGCGCGGCACTTAGCATGACTTACCCCAGCTTAAGATAAAGCTGGCTCCGCTGGAGCCGCGTCTCATTATGCCGCTGGAGTAATTACTATGTACAGACACGACTTCATTAGAATAAGGTTTCTTTTAACCCTCGCGGAAGATAGTTGGAGACTAAACTCTTCTGGAGAGCATGGCTCATGTTCTAACAGTTTATAATTTATGTGTGTTAGTTACATCTTTACGCCTAAACGACTGAACTGATTTGCATGATTATGATCGAAATAGCTTAGCAAATAAATGCATAGGCTACTTTTTATCCAGATTATTCAGACACGTGTCTACGTTTTAAGAGCCAGTTATTCCGGACTAGATATGCTTCATCTTAGGCCAGAATAACGCTGGTTATTCGTCCTGCCGGGTGCAATCAAACGCCTAGAGTGCAGTGTACAGTGTAGTAACAAACGATGAAAACGCAACCACATCTGACGTGGATGTCGAGATTTATTATATTTTACATACTATGACTAAGCATTTAGCCAGCAAGGTACGAAACTTCACGGATTAACGACACTCTGGTCCAAGGTGGAGAATGCCTAGTCTGGAAATACTTGCTTTCAAGGAGGCTGCCGTAACATAAGGTGCTTGGTAATAGATGTTTCAACTTGAGAGGTGGTTAGGCGATCACTAGAAAATGCTTCTTTCTTTCCTCACAAAGATTTTCTTTATCTAAAGTTCAAGGTCATTGGCGGGTATCAAATCCACGACCTTCTAAAAGTAAGCCGGCCGAATCGCTTCTTGCAATGAATGCAATCTCAAACTAGAACTACGAAAAACACTCAATGCAATGAGACCTTCAATACAGGCACAAAGTATTATTATATCTTAACGCCGGGTACCAGTAGTAAACTAGCACCGTAGTCTATAAATAAAAGGCTCATTTGAAGCGAAGATCACGTGATAGTAAAGAGCACTTAATCCGCAGTAAAGTCAGGCTTTTAGCAAACTCTGCACGAGTCTAGCCTGGCATACCTCTCGAGGGAGAGTTTACAATCCTACAGCAGGCTTACTGCTGAGCTACTCACTTTGTTCGATGACCATCAGTGAATGTGAATTTAAACATTTATTTATTCATTTATTTATTCCATACACTTATAATAAGCCTTCTAGATATTGAATCCAATTCGTTCCTTATTAAAGTTTATTAGGTACTTAACTACTTATACACTACACACGTATGTACATATTAAATTAAATTACTTAACTAATTAGTTTTATATTTATATTATTATACACATCTCTAATTACTTGTACAAGCTCTGCCTCATTACAATTAAAAGGATCAAGATTTTGAATAGAAGACAAATTTAAATATTTAGTGTACTTCCGCTGTGATCCGAAATCCAAATCAAGACAAGTAAAGGAAAAATTAACTAAGATTAATATATTTAATTTTGTCTTCTATTTACAATGGATTTCTGCAAAGTAACGCCTGAGTCAAAAAGTTATCAAGATTCTGGTTCTGACCATATGTAAATGAGTGTGACTCGGTGAGAAAACGTCTGCTTTTCAATCTAACAGCGCCTGATTCGATCCCGGCCTTACCAATGACTTTTTTTTTCAAGTTTTGTGTGGATTTGAAGATACTCGTATTTGATAAAATATTTAACAAGTTACCAGATGACTTAAAGCGTATTAAATATAATATGAAAACTTTCTTGGTAAACTTAAAAAAATACTGAACTGACTATTGTACTGATTAAATGACGGAACACAAAAAAAAAACAAATTAATAAATTGGTTTGCTCATCTCCAGCATAGACAAAATATAAAGTAGAAGATCTACTTTATATATGTTTGTCTGTCTCCAGTAAATAATTGCAATGCCTTAAGGGTAATTATGTAACTGTAAAGTGACAAAATAATACAATAAATTGTTTGAGTTTATCTCTGTTTGGACCTGAGCGCCTACCAGATCTTGTCTACTTGAAAATCTGGAAATACGTAACCAGATATAAGTAATAGATTTAGCTGGAGAAAAAATACGCTTAACACTAATCTATGAATTATAATTATTATTACGTTGATACACACACCAATTAACGAAGCTTAAAGTATTGCTTAAGCGCTGAGATAGAGGCAGCTGCCCCACACGCGCAAGATTGTTAAAACCAGCGTCTGAAAATGGCTTTTCGGTCCGCAGAATTTAATATCTCTCGTAAAGCCGTAATGGCTGTAAAGAATCCAATTTGGGAGGCATCTCGAGTTATGCCTAGCTTGGGTGACATTTCTTTTTAAATTGAACAGACCATACTGTGCTTAAGCTGGTGTTTGTCTTCTCAACCTTTGGATAAACTTTGAGGGTCATGCGACGCACGGGTTATTGCCTCGTACTAACTCGTACTGAATGACGAAAACATTCTGAGTGATGTCTTCGAAATGCCACGTAGGCGTTTAAAGGATTTTAACAGTAGGTATATTTAGTTTGTCTTTTACTTTATACTCTATATCCAGAAGGTCGTAACCATAGTAATCAATGACTCTCTGGCTGAATGGTGGAGAATGCCTAGTATGGAGCAACTGTACTCAAAAAGACTGCCGGAATACACCGTTAGGTATTTGACGACAGATTTTGAAGTTGAGGATGGTAGCTAGCCAGGCGAGCACTAGAAAATGGTCTACCACAATTTTACTTCTTGGATTCTTCGCCATGTTTTCCTTTACCGGAAGCCGAAGCTCATTGGCTAGGATTTAACCTAGGCTCAGCGGTACCTAAAACGAACACACGCTTGATTTAGCTGCCATAGCTTTAATTTATAATTTAAACTTCACACATCTTTATATCAAATCAAATAATTGATTTCTTGTAAAATGTGGTTTGTGGTTATTTCAATAAGTTAGGCTCTCTATTTTTACCGTCAGGCTGCAGATTACAATTGTCAGTTCTTAATATAGTTGCAAATCGAACTAATAAAGTCAACAAAATAGAACTCTCCCAAGCAAGTGATAATTTAGCCTAGAGGGCATTGTAGCAATCTCCTTTATCAGCGGCCGCTATCTGATGTAGAAGTAAATCCACACAAAGCCGCGCCTTAACTCACGCCGACACTAACGCCCTCTATCGGGCCACACTAATGTCAAATAGATTTTTTATAACTCTGCGGTCACAGCTACCACGCGTCCTGAAGCCAATCGAGAACGTAATTCGTTCTGTTTCCTTTTTCTACAGGGCTAAAAGGAACGGGAGCAAAATCTTTCGAGGTCTTAGGACATCTCAAAGGGCTACTTTTGTTTTATTAAACATGTCGTGTTTTATTTAAGAATATTGTCTATCCTTTTTTAGGGTTCCGTACCTAAAAGGTAAAAACGGGACCTTATTACTAAGACTTGCTGTCTGACGCTGTCTGTCTCCAGGCTGTATCTCAGAAACCGTAATAGCTAGAAAGCTGAAACTTTCACAAAATATGTATTTGCCGTGCCGCTATAACAACTAATACTAAAAATAAGAAATTAAAAAAAAATTAGGGGGGTCCCCATACAATAAACGTGTTTTTTTGCTATATGTCAATAACGGTAGTTAACTTTTTCACTAAATATATAAATGTATATTACGTCATTAGATATTAGCTATCAAACCAAATTATAAAATTTAATAAAAAAATATTTATGGGGGGCTCCCATACAACAATGGTACGGAACCCTTCATGCGCGAGCCCAACTGGCACTTGGCCAATTTTTAAATGAGTTTTTTTTCTTATTTCAGATTAATGTACGCAAAGATTTATTTTCCAGAAACAAATATACTTATTTTATCTTTGAATAGTATATTAAGTATGAAATAAGCGCCGCTAAAAGGCCTTGGTAACCCGCCAGCTTTCAGCAGTCCATTGAAACTCGGACTTCAATCGGATTAAACCGGCCAAAGATCGAGTGCACTCATGGAAAAATATTTTTCAAATTGGATTTTTGTGACTTTGCCAGACACGGAATGGGAAATATGGTGATGACTTTTTTTAAGCGACGCTGTTTTCTAACAAGTAGAACGCAGATTTTGTGCTTGACCGGGTGAAATAAATGAAATAAAAATAATAAATAATTATTAGGACACATTTCACACACGTCTAATTAGCCCCACACTATGATATGAAAAAATAATAAAGTTATGTATTAAATTTTTCAAATTAATAAAATAATCAGTTGCTTTTGTGAACAATGTGACTGATACATTGAGTTGATTTCATAAAATAGATTTAATATTAATTAATCAAAAATTTTATATTAAATAAAAAAGCTAAGTATTGACAATAATTTATCCTACGTTTTCGGTTCTAACGAAAATTAATAAAACGATATGACATGATGAATTTCGTAAACCTCTATATAAATCTTAAAGCTTAAAGCTCTAGAATATTAAAATGCACAAGTAGTAGTTTATGTTACTTTTACAGCTAAATAGTTTTTCACGTCGACCCAAACTGGCCATAATTTGCAGCGTGGTAGGGTAATATTTTTGGTCGACGGGGTAGTAACCCCCCCCCCCCCCCCTTTAAGTTGAGCCGATCAATCGCCGAGCATCTGACAGTATGTTCCGGCAGCTTTTTTGAGTCAGTTATTCCAAACCAGGCATGCTCCGAATACAAATACAATTAATCTTTATTACACTTCGACTGAGGCAACGGAAGTTCCGCGCCCTGCTGGCGCAAATGCCAAGCTGTAAGGAGTAGAAAAAAACCCAGTCGTGAATTTTGATAGCCTAGACCTTGTCGATACTTTCTAGATCGCCTATAACACTCTCATTACTTTTCCACTCACCACATATCCCCACCCTGTATAAAACGCTAGCCATGTTCCTAAAGCCATCTTTTATACCAATAACTGCAAAAAGCATTCGTAATACACTTAGCGGTGGTCGTAAAGAATATACGCCAATAAGTTGTCGGTCGAAGGAAAAGTTGGACAACAGAGCGGAAACTGGACCATAGAACCACCATTATTATGCCTATTATTTATTAACTGCCATTACTTAGATACTTCGTTTTCCCTATGGGAGAGTCGTTATCGTAAACCGTAGAATTAGTCTTTATTATGTTGTACATAGAATAGCTTTATTGACATTTCACAACGTGTCTATTGAGACCCAGTTATCCAGACTAGGAATGTTTCTCCTTAGGCTTATAACAGATAAACAGATTTTGATTAATAATATGTCAAATTATAGGTCAGCTTACAATAAAATACAATATCAATAATCAACAATATCAAATATAAATAATTAAAATTTAACATTATTCCTGATGTCAAATATTAATTTAATAAATATATTAAATTATAGAGATATAGCCTCATGAGGTTACGTACTTTGATGGTCAAATGCCTATACTAAGCGATACTTTGGCTTAACGTGCAAGCATGCCTAGTCAGACATAACTGGCTGTCAGTGAGACAGCTGGAACATACTGTTAGATGTTTGGCGACAGATTTTCCAACTTGAGTTTGGTGGCTAGCCAGGCAAGCACTAGACAATGACCAAGCTATGGTTTCCTTCACAACCTCGAGATCATTACCAGGAATCAAAACCACGACCTTCAAGATCTAAGGCAGCCACACGGCTAACAGAGCTGTGATAGCTTCAATCCAAGTCGGGCCTGTGATATTTCCGATCTACCTGAACCCTGACCACCTCTGGCTGCATCAGCAGTAAGAGCGCGAGAACGCATGACTGCGTGTCATATCGCAGCCCGAGTGTCACAACTTGGCCCATCCCACATACCAGTAAAAGGCAAGGACATACGGAACGTATTTACCGGCTCTAATAACAATAATCCGAATGGCCCAGTTATGGCCGCCCGAAGCGATCCCGGCCTAAGTTATAAGCTCTAAGATTTGGAAGTTTGGGTTTTGCTTCGTCAGCAGGAGGTGACGAGCCTGTTTGTCGAGTTCTTCCGGTATCTTGTACTCGTAGGGGAGCCGTGGATGCTCTCATTTTATGTCTCACACTAATATTATATATTGGCGAAAGCTTGCGTGGATATACATCCATACAAGCTTTATTTATAGTATATAACGTCTTCATACTCAAACAAAACAAAAGTTTTGGAAATAGCTTATTAGACTCTAGATTAACATGACAATAGGCAGCAGAGAAAATGAACCAAAGTACTTAAACACTTTCATTGAATTGGCGATTTTTTGTACTGTAAGTACTAATTTGATACTATTAGTCAATTGCTTTAGTTATTTTTTTTTTTTGCTATGGTCATTCATGGCGGTAAAGCTGCCAGTATATTAGGCTTGTTGCTCTCCGGTAGGGGATCTTGTGCATTTTTTTAAAATCTAAAGCAATCTTCTCTAGATTAAAAAAAAATTGCATACTCCTTTAAATAAAATTGCGTACGTATTTTTAGTCTAAAATTTTCAGTCCAATAAGTTAAGTTAGCTCAGATTTCCTCATTCATTCCGAGAATGTCCGAATGAGAAACTCAACGTAAAAACTCAGTCGCTACTTGGAAATCCTTAGATCTCCTGCACAGTTTTCTATTTTCCAAATATTTTCGAGTTGAATCCACTGAAATCTACTCAAAATGAAAACGACAAAATTCAAGCGCAAAACTTGAAAAAGAGGATTTAGTTTCAGTTTGTTTGAAACGTCTTATTTTTCCTGCGCAGCTGTCAAAACCCGCATTCCCGCGTCAGAGGATTCCTGTGAATATTATCACGCGAGTTATTTGAGAATTAATGAACTTGTAATCTTGTTCGCTGTCTCGAGAGATCCTTCCACGAGATTCAGGCAGACGGTAATTTTATTAAAAAACTTGATATTTGTTCTTACTTTACATACCCGTGTCTGCTGGAGTACCCGCGGTATCAAGTTAATTAGACGCGGCATGGTTCACGCGCGTCTACTTACTCATTTAAATACTTAATTAGTTGCCAGTAAGAGGTAACGTAACGGAAAATAATGCCTGTTATTAGACAGACACGATACAATGAGGGGAAAGAATAGATAGAAAAAATACAATATTTATTTATTTGACAAAGTAATTGTTACAAATATATAAAGAAATCCAAAGGCTTTCGAACTAACTGTATGACGGAAGCCGATGTCTTCTCCCAATCGTAGGTATAGAACTTAAGATATAGAACTTAATTAGCGTTAGGTTTTCAGTACATAATTTATGTCACAAAGTTTTCAAAAAAAAAAGGAAAAGGAAAGAAAAGGTTTATATAAAAAATTACAAAAAAAGTATGAAATTATTACAATATAAATGGAGAATGTTGAAAGCAAATAAATATCAAATATTTTGGACATGAGATTAATAAAATTTTACGCTCTTATAAACAATTTAACTGGCTGCAAAAAGAAAAGATAATTCATTATTGGACACAAAAAATAACTACTTAAACTAAAATAAAAACTCAAAATAAAAATAGGTGCCATGATTAAGAGCCTTATCAAGAATAGTGTATAAAACAGATATAAGAATAGTAATTTAATATAATGGCAAATATTAAAGACAAGCGTGGTGTTGCTAACGTTAGTTCGGGATAATAAGTACACCTTAATATATTAGAAAATCCCCAACTTAACATTTTGTGATTCGAAAAAAGGACTGAAATTTGTATTTTTTTTTTATTCTACTAATCATGCCCTTTAATTTGATATACATTATCATCAAACATAGCTAAGAAAACACTCAACTAATACACACAGACGCGCCAAGCTAACAAGTCCCCGTTTTTTAGCCGTCGGTTGCGGTTACGATTTAAGCATAAGCCTTTGTGCCTATTTTCATGAACATTGATCCAGCCGTTTGAGCGTGAAGAAGTAATAAACAATAATAACTGAATAAGTATAACTTACAACAAAGTTAAACGAATGAACCATAAAAATGTTTCCTTACCCATAACCCATCAAAAAGCCGAGGAAACGATAAAAAAACTGGGAATTTCTTGAGAAAAATTACTGACGTCGTAGTTCTATGTCTTGAATCGCACGCGAGGCGTTTCAGTCAAATTTGCGACGCAATAAATAAGGGTTTTAACGACACTCGAGTCTGTGAGGGCACATTACGCGAACGTTCCTCATTTTAATGTGCCTTTGTCAGACCTGAACCAGCCTACTGCGGCAGCGGCCTAGTCATGCTAAATCACTGGGTAACCTAATCCTAGGGTACATTATTTATAGACCTTCATAAATCATCATCATCATTTTCCCTTCACCTTTACGATATGAGAATTCATGTAGAGTTTCAGGAAGCGAGTAATATAGAGTTTTAGTAGCGCCCGTAGCTCGACTAGCTAAGGTGATCAGACGCGATCATCGAAGCTAAGCAACGGTCGATGCGGACAGTATTTGGATGGATAATTTTTTTCTTTTGGTTGGATGGATAAGATTGTCGTTTTTAAAGTGGCAATTTCATCTAGGCGCTACTGGGGGTCGGATGACACGTTAAATCGTAGGTCCCCGCTGTTAGACTTAGTACAAGCAGTTGTGAAGCCAAGTCAGATACCTCGTGCGGTTTGAAAACTTTCGACATCAGAGCTTGGCCACTTAGCTCATACGAAGAAGACGAAGAAAATAGCGAGAGCCACAGATGCGGTCATGTTTATGGCAGGTGCATTGTCTTAGTGTGGAGATAGTATAAAATACATCACAAAGCTGCTTTGACTAATTTCTTCTGTCTCGCTCGTTCCTCCAAATAGATCTTCATTTGTAATAAGGTATTTAATAAGAACAAATTGCCAAGAGCTTGTCGAGACCTGGTCATATATTTTGGTTCCGTATATGGATTCTGTATCTTTAATAAGTGTACCTACATTAAAAATTTAGAGATTTAAATTTAGAAACCTCCTACAGATAATTTTTGGTGATGGCTATCTTGGGTTTGGAATTTATTATAATAGTTGATTGATTGCATTGACTATATTATGCGCGTATTGAATACTACTGTAATCTTGACTTAGATTAATATATATACTTTTACCTTAAAAAATCTAATCATTTATTAACTTTATGTCTGCTTTTGTCATACACGGCACGTCACTTACAAAAATCATTTTATTAAAATTATATAATTTTTAGGAACTAAATAAGTTATAAGTTTATTTATTTCATACACAATACTGCTTATCATATATACACCAGGTCTTAAATTATGTATAAATAAAATCAAAGTAATTAAACTAAATATTTTTTTAATTAATTTGAAAAACTTATTTTATGTCACTGAATGTAATTTATAAAAAATGTCAAGAAGATGTTTTATTATTAATCTTGTCGTGTCCAAACTAATTACTACTATTTATAACATGTCAAAGCTTAAATTACTGCAAAGTCAAATTTTAAATAATGTCAAATTTTTAAGATATTAAGTACTTAACACTCACCAGCCTAAATGTTACCTGGTAGGTTTCAGAAGATATTTTTTTGTACAATAAATGGGCTTGCGCTGGATCACAATTCACCTGATGGCAAGCGACATTATGATATAAGGTGGAGCGCGCTTACCCAGAAAAAATATATTATTTTTATCTTGGATAATGCCTCTAATGCATTCCCGGCTTTACTCCAAATTGCTGCATTACTTGCTTTCAAGCTCAATTATTATTTGTCAGTCGTGACTCGTTTAAATGGCGGCTGCGAAGCTTCGCTACATTTTTGACGAGAACTCGAAAAGTCGAGGATTGAAGTTTTGACACTAACTGCGCTCAGCAGATTTGCTTGGGCTTAGAATTAAATTAAGTTTGATTAATTCTCTGCCTTAGGCTCTGTTTCCTGAGAAGTACCATCCTCAGATCTTCAAATCGAGAGGGAATAGGCTGCTTCTAGGTGAGCTTGCTACAACAAAGGCCGCAGCGCTGCTTAACATCGGACAAGCTGTGGACTAACGCAAACCTATTTCAAACAAAAAAAAAATATGATGTACGTTTGTACGTATCGACTGAAATTTGGATAGCTAAGGTGATCTGCAACTGTCTACGAGGACAGTTTTTGGATGGGTGACCATGCATTTTTTTTACAATAATAGGGCTTGAGCGTGATCACAATTCACCTGAAAATAAGCGATATTATAATGATCTAAGAGGGAGGAGCGCACTTACCCAGAAAAATCCGATTCACTTTTGCTTTGAGTACCACCAAAATACTCGTATAGTTTTCGGGGAATATTTTGATTTTAAAAGTATCGATTTTATCTGGACGCTACGGGCTGTTAGTCTTATTGTCGATAAGTTACGGGTGACTAGAAAACATTGGACACCAGAGCTTGACCAATTAGCTCTTACCAAAAAGAAGAGTAGGCAGAATGAATGAATGAATAAATAACAATTCATTTTAATTTTCTTCAACACACGAAATCTTCTCTCTTGGGCAAAATTAAAACAAATTGAAACTGATGAGCTATTATGTAAAACAAGGGACAGTATCATCATTCTAGAAAATCTTGGACAAAATTTTGTTTTTCCAGTTTTCGTAACCGAGAAATTTTCTCGACACAAGCATTTTTTTTTTACTTCAGAAACAGAATTTTTCTGGCCACAAATAACATTTGTTTAAGAAAAGTGTTCATGTATTATGTTCCTACGGGTATCATACCATCACTTAATTGTATTTTAAGATAGATATTATGTATAAAGCACTGATTATACCACCGCATATATACGCTGAATACATAATGATCATACTTTGAATTTTGAGGAAGACTTCAAGAGCCATCCTTTATTTAATCGACGGAGTGACCGAAGCCTCTGCGTTATTTGACCAATTTTGTTTTGGCCCGTCTATTTGTATGTATGTTTGGTTCTCGCATAAAGGCCGTATATGTAACTAGCTGACCCGGCAAACGTTGTTTTGCTTCACTTAGGGGTATGAAAAATAGATAGTGTAGCTTATATGACACGTTCGTAGATTTACCATAGCAGCGCCATCTATTGATTACTTACTCAACCCAGTCGAAAGGTATCGACATCTGTTAGAATCATTTGGAGTTAATAGATAATTGTGACTGTCAAATAATAACAGACAATAATTAGCAATAAATTAAAATTGCGACTACAATTTGAGATTTAAACTATTCTATCTCTCAAGTTGGATCGAACTGCACATGGTGTGCGAATTTTATTATAATCGGTTAAGTGGTTTAGGAGTCCATTGAGGGCAAACATTGTGACACGAGATTTATATGTTACTAGCTGACCCGGCAAACGTTGTTTTGCCTTATTAATTATTTTTATTCTAGTTTCTAGACAAATTCTAGTATATTTAAAATGTTACTTACTTATTATAAGTGTGTATGGTATATGCGTGAAATGGGTATGGAGCGCCATGAAATGTTAAGGGAATATAAAAGTAACAAACGCCAAAAAATATTATGTTCAATAATATCTTTTTAATAGTGTTTATTTTAACAAACATTAATTTGTTCTTCTTAGATGGCACCGACGCCAAGAATACAGGATAAATAAAAAATTAAAATAGTATGTTTATAAGTTAATCAAATAAAGTCTTCGATGGTACTTATGTGTAGGCATAAAACGATTTTTCACTTTTTAAATACAGTTAGAATTTATAAATGTAGGTATGATTTTGAAGTCTGTTATTTGTATAATACAATTTCATTGTAAAATTTTTAAGTCGTAAGCTATGGCCCAAAAGTCCTAGGACCAATCGCGAGCGAAGCGAGCGCGAAAATTTTTAGCATATTTGTTCGAGCCGCTTGAGCATAATGAAGTCCAAAGCAGAACAAATCACATAATATTTGTAGTGTCGTAAGCTATGACCCAAAAGTCCTAGGACCAATCGCAAGCGAAGCGAGCTGGATGCGAGCGCAGAGAGCTATGCGCGAGCGAAGCGAGCGCGAAAATTTTTAGCATATTTGTTCGAGCCGTTTGAGCATAAAGAAGTCCAAAACAGAACGAATTACATAATATTTGTAGTGTCGTAAGCTATGACCCAAAACGTCCTAGGACCAATCGCGAGCGAAGCGAGCTATGCGCGAGCGAAGCGAGCGCGAAATTTTTTAGCATATTTGTTCGAGCCGTTTGAGCATAAAGAAGTCTAAAGCAGAAAAAATTACATAATATTTGTAGTGTCATCATCATATTTGTTGAAAATTTTTTGCTCATACGTTCGGGGTCTAGTTTATTAGTACATCAAATTTTATAGCTTCTACGTAAGAACTAAGTGATCAAGTTATGTTGTCGAGAGTTTTTCAAGCCCTGCCTTAGTTTAACGACTGTTTGTGCTAAGAGGACCTACAATTTAACGTATAATCCGATCCACAGTAGCGCACAGATGAAAATACATTTTTTTACAACAGTCATGTGCAAGAGAGGTTAGGCAATAAAGCGACTTACACGCGGGTGGAGCCGCGGTTAAGTTAATAAGAGAGTTACATTGATATAGCAAAATGATAATTGTTAACAATACTACTACATACGATACATAAACAATAACGAAGGTCGAAATTTGTGTAAACAGTGAGAGAAGTCTGTGAAGAAGAATTTTGTGAGTAAAACAGGAGACCGACTTCGGTCTATGGCATAGTGTTGCATTTCGCTCACCAGTAAAGTAAAGGCGCGGCAAATTTTAAGTATTTAAGATTGGTAATAATCATAAGCATAAGTATATCAGGTTACATTTTGTTAGATATTTCCTTCAAAAAAAAATAAGGATTTTTACTCGAACTACAGTTAGATACTATATTTGATCAGTTATCAAGCGAGATGAAAAATGAATAAAACACTAAAATGGCCATAAAAAAATAGGGGTTGATGATAAAAAAGTAAAAAATTAGGGTTGTATGTATTTTTAATGCCACTTTATACAAAATAAAATCGTCGAAAAAAGGAAAAAAAATATTTAAGGGTGATCAACCCTTATCACTTAGGGTATAAAAAATAGATAGTAGCCGATTCTCAGGCCTACTGAATACGTATATAAAATTTGGTAAAGATCAGTCAATCCGTTTCGGAGGTGTACGGCAACAAACACTGTGACACAGAAATTTACTAAAATGGCCATAAAAAAATAGGGGTTGATGATAAAAAAACAAAAGTTTAGGGTTGTATGTATTTTTTAATGCCACTTTATATAAAATTCAAATAAAAAAAAATCGTCGAAAAAATAAAAAAATATATTTAAGGGTGAACAACCCTTATCACTTAGGGGTAAAAACGTTTCACGTTGGCCGATTCTCATACCTACTGAATATGCATATGAAATTTGGTAATGATCAGTCAAGTCGTTTCGGAGGAGTTCGGTAACAAACACTGTGACACGGAAATTTTATATATAAGATAAGATAAGAAGAAGAAGATTATACTGTCTCCTCTCACAACTAACAAACAAACTCTACTTGCCATAAATTATCAGTGTAACTCAGTAGAGTAATGTGACTCTTTAAAGTCGGTTTTAATTCGACGTTAAAAATGATACTCCATAAAAAGCGAACGAGGCTTGCGTTTGAAATTAAAGAGTTTTAGTAATTGTGGCGGGCTCGGGCGGCCGGGGTGTGCAGATTCTATTTGATTACTTTCCAGATCGTAAAAACGAATTATAAAATTACGGAGCAGATGGAGAAGGCCGGTGACAATCAAAATAACATTTACATTTACATTTTTACGAGACTAGGCTGGCGAGATGACGTACTGGGATTTGATTGGAGGATACAATATGGCTGCAACAAATTATTTTTTGTATCTCTCGCATTTGTAGGGTTCCCTACGCAAAGATTAGCAACGAGACCCTATTAACATAAACAAACAAATACTATAGACACCTAATCTCTTGGTTGAAATCGTACTACTTAGAATAAATGCCTTCCGTTGCGTAAGATATCGCTACGTGTATCGAATTACAAAATTCAAACAAATCAGATGCAACATTATAAACTTTTAATTTCGAATGTTTACTACTTGTGTTGGAGGTACAGAATTAATGCGATAGATGGAGCTTAAAAACCCGTTCAACGCAGCTGCGCGTGATCTAGCTAGAGAGACAGATATAATAAATCTCTTTACGTTAAGCGCCATCTATTACTTTTTTCTTGAAACGGCTTCACCCGGGTCACGCAATATACTAATATTATATCACTGTGCGACTGTGGCGTGCGTTGTGGAATTTGGCTAGGTCGATTTGCAGCATGCTTTAAGTTTTATCGGTAACTAGTTACGCTCCGCGGTGTTACCTGCGTTAATCTGGGATAAAAAGTAGCATATATGTTAATCCATAGTCTTACCTATTTCTTTACCAAATTACATAGAAATTGGTTAAGCCGCGATGAAGAAACAGACATAAGATCATGGCAAAATGAGGTCACGCTTTTTTGTATCGAAATTAGCAAATTAATAAATTAATCATTAGTAAATTAATCTTCTCAAGTATTCTAATCCCTGCTATTACTGAGACTTTGCCGTCCGTACCTCCGCTTGTCGTCAGGCCATCTCAAGCCTACCCTAATTTAAATTGTAGAGTGTTTACATTTTTACTGTTCTTTCTTTTTTTGTCTGTTTTTATTTCCATCTTAGAGTTTGTAAATAATGATGTCGTAAATAAAAAACCCTTGTTACTGAATTGTGATAACTAGAGAAATAAAATTTTCACAGAAGATGTATTTCTGTTGCCCCTATGTTGCCATATCGAAATATACTAAAACCCGAATAAAATAAATAATTTATAGGGCCTCCCGTAAAACAAACTTTTTTACCCGTATTTTTTATTCTACTAAAATATTGTACCTATCGGTATTAAAATTTGTACGGAACTCTTAATGCGAGAGTCCAATACGCACATGGCTGGTTTCCATTGAACTTTATTACATCCATTATTAGCAACGAGCTTATCAAAAAAACATTGCAAGAAAGATCATTAAAACGAGTACTAAAACTAGTGGCAACATTACACAGAACATTACACAGAGAGCTGGATATTAATTGTAGCTCTGGCTAATGGCTGCGGTCGGGGCGAGACCAGATTTGTAGCGGGACACGGGACGTTAGGGCTCTTTAAGGCGTGTGGGAGCAAAATAGCATATTAAAAAAAAACCTGTGAAAACGCTACGGTTTTTTTTAGTTGTATTGTCTTTAATTCAGTGTTAAGTTAGGGTTGTTATTACAAAATACGATTTCAACTCAACATTTTTAATTTTTTTTTTTAATGAGAATGTTGTGCTTCTTAGAGTAACAAAGGTATGCTAAATAATAGTTAATTAGTAATAATATTAAAACATATCTAATTGTTTTAGTAGGTAGTATATAGAGCTTAGTATTTCAATATTGTTAATTTTTGATTTTATATGAATTTATCTCGATAAATATCTACTGCACGGTAAAAGTTTTTTTTTTTTCAAATTTATTCAGGCAAGCGTTTTGTTTAAGTGCATATACTGTTGGGGCTTAAATTGGTAAAATGGCGCCTTAACACTGTCCGGTGTGTCCGGACGGGTGAGAAAGGGACAATACTGGTGAGGGATGTCCCGCCGCGCGCACCCGCTACCCGCTCACTCCGAACGAGCTGCTTTATCCAGGGTGCTGGCGACCGCCCGCCGCGCTCACATGCTGCTAACAAATCACTTACTACTACCGTAGAATAATACATAGAATAGACGATCTATCTTTTCTTTAAAATCGTACCGCTTAAATTAAAAATAAGAGCCTTCTGTTGCATGAGAAATCAAACGTGTATCGAGAGTGTTTTCTTAGATGTGATAATGGATTTGCGTATATTTATGCTGTGTGCATAAATATACTCATGAAACTATCAATGATTATTTAAGATAAGCTCGGGTTTTTTTTAAATGGTTGGAAATTTATTATTTTTATTTTGAACTAGCTAATGATTTATTTTGAATAGATAATGTTCACAGTATAAGTTATGTAAAAGTCGTGAAAACACAAGCACATTGAGAACTTTCATGAATATACTCGTAATCAGTTCAAAAGGTTTTTTTTTGTCAAGGTTTTTCTGGTTTGATAAATGATAACCTTATTTTATGCAAATTGCCTTCATATTAACTTTATTTTAAGCGCCATCTAAGAAATCTATTATAATATTTCCGCGTAGAAAACAGTCACACTTACATTATTATTAAAAGTTGGACTCATTCTAACTTTTAATAATAATGTAAGTGTGACCGTTTTCTACGCGGAAATCTCAGAATACAGTTTCTGTATTCTGAGGCGGAAATATTAAGATGCCTTACGTGAGCAGTTTACAAGATCTATTATCATATCGATGCTACAGCAGCGCGTTGCGGAATTCGTCGGCAGCTTGACTGCACGGTCAATTTCCAGCGCCATCTAAGTTTTATCGCTCCATTATTTCATGGCAAACTTCCCGCGCCGCGCTTTATTGTATGAGAATAAGCAATCCTCTCTACTATTCTGATCCCTGCGTCTACAAATTACTCAGTTCCCCCACGTAATAGCCAAACCGGAAACGTAAGGGCACTCGCAGTTACCGCGACCATCTAGTGCGGTCTCACCTTTACAGGAACCGGTAATTAAAATGTTTATGAGCTTTTCTTTATGCGTTTTAGCATGAATAGAAACTCCGCTAAAAATGTTATAGGTATGGAAGGAAAACATTTCATTTAACATTTTTCCTTTTAAAAGTACGATGTAAAAAGGTTTTTATTATTCAAGCTTCTAGAGCTTTCTGGCAGCCTCTTTGCGAGCTAGTTTTTCCAGACTATACATGAAAATATACACTCTTATCAGAAAGTGATTAGGCCAAAGTGTTGCTAAGTCGTGTTGTTACGCGCGCTAGTATTCAAATCGACGACCTCGTTGACGTAATGGCTGATGACCATGCCGGACTGCCAACCAGAGAGTCCCGGGTTTAAATTTGTTGGCTGTCGGTCTGGGTGTTAAATATGCATCAATTTAAAGTATAAAAGATAAAGATAAAGATAAAGATAAAGATAAAGATAAAGATAAAGATAAAGATAAAGATAAAGATAAAGATAAAGATAAAGATAAAGATAAAGATAAAGATAAAGATAAAGATAAAGATAAAGATAAAGATAAAGATAAAGATAAAGATAAAGATAAAGATAAAGATAAAGATAAAGATAAAGATAAAGATAAAGATAAAGATAAAGATAAAGATAAAGATAAAGATAAAGATAAAGATAAAGATAAAGATAAAGATAAAGATAAAGATAAAGATAAAGATAAAGATAAAGATAAAGATAAAGATAAAGATAAAGATAAAGATAAAGATAAAGATAAAGATAAAGATAAAGATAAAGATAAAGATAAAGATAAAGATAAAGATAAAGATAAAGATAAAGATAAAGATAAAGATAAAGATAAAGATAAAGATAAAGATAAAGATAAAGATAAAGATAAAGATAAAGATAAAGATAAAGATAAAGATAAAGATAAAGATAAAGATAAAGATAAAGATAAAGATAAAGATAAAGATAAAGATAAAGATAAAGATAAAGATAAAGATAAAGATAAAGATAAAGATAAAGATAAAGATAAAGATAAAGATAAAGATAAAGATAAAGATAAAGATAAAGATAAAGATAAAGATAAAGATAAAGATAAAGATAAAGATAAAGATAAAGATAAAGATAAAGATAAAGATAAAGATAAAGATAAAGATAAAGATAAAGATAAAGATAAAGATAAAGATAAAGATAAAGATAAAGATAAAGATAAAGATAAAGATAAAGATAAAGATAAAGATAAAGATAAAGATAAAGATAAAGATAAAGATAAAGATAAAGATAAAGATAAAGATAAAGATAAAGATAAAGATAAAGATAAAGATAAAGATAAAGATAAAGATAAAGATAAAGATAAAGATAAAGATAAAGATAAAGATAAAGATAAAGATAAAGATAAAGATAAAGATAAAGATAAAGATAAAGATAAAGATAAAGATAAAGATAAAGATAAAGATAAAGATAAAGATAAAGATAAAGATAAAGATAAAGATAAAGATAAAGATAAAGATAAAGATAAAGATAAAGATAAAGATAAAGATAAAGATAAAGATAAAGATAAAGATAAAGATAAAGATAAAGATAAAGATAAAGATAAAGATAAAGATAAAGATAAAGATAAAGATAAAGATAAAGATAAAGATAAAGATAAAGATAAAGATAAAGATAAAGATAAAGATAAAGATAAAGATAAAGATAAAGATAAAGATAAAGATAAAGATAAAGATAAAGATAAAGATAAAGATAAAGATAAAGATAAAGATAAAGATAAAGATAAAGATAAAGATAAAGATAAAGATAAAGATAAAGATAAAGATAAAGATAAAGATAAAGATAAAGATAAAGATAAAGATAAAGATAAAGATAAAGATAAAGATAAAGATAAAGATAAAGATAAAGATAAAGATAAAGATAAAGATAAAGATAAAGATAAAGATAAAGATAAAGATAAAGATAAAGATAAAGATAAAGATAAAGATAAAGATAAAGATAAAGATAAAGATAAAGATAAAGATAAAGATAAAGATAAAGATAAAGATAAAGATAAAGATAAAGATAAAGATAAAGATAAAGATAAAGATAAAGATAAAGATAAAGATAAAGATAAAGATAAAGATAAAGATAAAGATAAAGATAAAGATAAAGATAAAGATAAAGATAAAGATAAAGATAAAGATAAAGATAAAGATAAAGATAAAGATAAAGATAAAGATAAAGATAAAGATAAAGATAAAGATAAAGATAAAGATAAAGATAAAGATAAAGATAAAGATAAAGATAAAGATAAAGATAAAGATAAAGATAAAGATAAAGATAAAGATAAAGATAAAGACAAAGACAAAGATAAAGACAAAGATAAAGACAAAGACAAAGACAAAGACAAAGACAAAGACAAAGATAAAGACAAAGATAAAGATAAAGATAAAGATAAAGATAAAGATAAAGATAAAGACAAAGACAAAGACAAAGACAAAGACAAAGACAAAGATAAAGACAAAGATAAAGATAAAGATAAAGATAAAGATAAAGATAAAGATAAAGATAAAGATAAAGATAAAGATAAAGATAAAGATAAAGATAAAGATAAAGATAAAGATAAAGATAAAGATAAAGATAAAGATAAAGATAAAGATAAAGATAAAGATAAAGATAAAGATAAAGATAAAGATAAAGATAAAGATAAAGATAAAGATAAAGATAAAGATAAAGATAAAGATAAAGATAAAGATAAAGATAAAGATAAAGATAAAGATAAAGATAAAGATAAAGATAAAGATAAAGATAAAGATAAAGATAAAGATAAAGATAAAGATAAAGATAAAGATAAAGATAAAGATAAAGATAAAGATAAAGATAAAGATAAAGATAAAGATAAAGATAAAGATAAAGATAAAGATAAAGATAAAGATAAAGATAAAGATAAAGATAAAGATAAAGATAAAGATAAAGATAAAGATAAAGATAAAGATAAAGATAAAGATAAAGATAAAGATAAAGATAAAGATAAAGATAAAGATAAAGATAAAGATAAAGATAAAGATAAAGATAAAGATAAAGATAAAGATAAAGATAAAGATAAAGATAAATGTATGTATATGTAGTTTCAGATGCGTTAGCCAAACATAATACAAACTAGCAATGGTTTAGGTATAGGGCTAACCAGCTGGGTGTGAAATGTGTCCTAGTATTAAAATAAAAACCTACTCCTCAGTTTTTCTTATTCAAAATGGCGTTTGTGCTAATTTTCGATGGTATTCGTGATTAGGAGGTAAAAACACGTTATTAAACCAATTTTCAAATCGAACGGTGGAATACACTTTTCGGAAGTACACCCTCGATCAATAGCGAATGGCAGTCTTTAGGGTTCCGTACTTAGTGTTTTTTTTCAGCAACAACTAGTATAGTAATAGTTTTATTTTTGCTTTATCCTCCATATATTTGGCGCATACATTGTGGGCGCGATGGGAGATGCTCCCAATCTACATATATCTATAAATGTAGTATATGTATGTAAGTACATAAAACAAAACTGTATCCATTATACAAACAGCCGGCGAGCATTAGTTTACGAGTGTGAATTGTTTAGTCTAGTTTTATTTGCGCTCGACCGGCCCGGGGGGGATTTTGTACAAAATGGATAGGGTTTTGGTCGGCTTTTTTTGTTACAACGCTTTTAGGATTTACAACTATTTGGTTTGGATATTCTGTTGTATGAAGTAAGTTTAGTGGGGAGAATCATGTCAAAAAACATTATGCTTTCGTGTTTGAAAGGTAAATCATTAATACACATAACAGTCAGTTAAAATCGAGTGTATGTATATTAAATATTTTGCCAAAAACCTGATTGGAGTGATTAAAAAAGAGTAAGAGAAACAAAAAACACAAATTTTGGAGTTTTTGTCTATCTGTCTGTTTGTCTGGTAAGTACGCTATATCTTCGAAACTACTCAAACGATTTGAACGTGAAAGAATTTAATTAATACATCATCATACATATATAAAATTTCCATGTCACATTTGTTAGTTACCGTACTCTTCCGAAACGGCTTGACTGATTTTACCCAATTTTATATGCGTATTCAGTAGGTCTGAGAATCAGCTACTATCTATTTTCCATACCCCTGAGTGATAAGGGTTGTTCACCCGTTATTATTTTTTTTATAATGTGGCATTAAAAAATACATACAACCCAAATTTTTTACTTCTTTATTACCAACCCCAATTTTTGAAATTGAATTTGAAAAATGAAAATTTTTAGTAATTTTTCATTTTTCATCTCGCTCGATAACTGATAAATTTAGTGTTTTTAACTGTACTTAAGGCAAAACAACGTTTGCCGGGTCAGCTAGTATATGTATAATATTATTGATTAAATGGTCGACCGACCGAAGGCCTTCAATTTGAACGAGCTAGCGCCTCCCTAACTACATCTCTGGCAGCTCCTTAGTGTTTGTGTATTGTGGTGTGGCTCTATTGTGTCAGCTGTGAACCGAGACTTACCTACATTATCTACTTGTATTTATATGTATTGTCTTACTTACATTGTTTAATATTTACACAGTCCCGGATCTTCTGTTTTCTCGAGGGGCGGCAAAAACTGTAAAATGCCGCCCCCATCCGACCTTATCCTACTTCCAAACCTCGTTTTTCTCTCGATCTAGTTACTACTTTACTACTACTTTAGACTTAAATTTTACAAGATTGCGAAAAAGGCAATATTTTTATTGTCTGGGAGTAAAAAAGATGAAATTTTGAGAATATTGCCGCCCTCTGAACTTGCCGTTCCATGGGCCCCAGCTTGCCCCTGCCCCTAGATCCAGGGATGTATGTACATAGCTATTGTAGTGTTACAGATCTACTCCTTTGTTAGGTCGCCGGATGTCTTTGAGCGCTTGCGGATATGCTGTCGTTTCTATATTCAGATAAATTCCGTGCACAAAGCCCAGAATGCGGCGCCAACTATCTTGTACGTACGAGCATCACTATACTTTATAAACATTTTCGGTCATTACTATAAACTTTTCAATTTTGATATTCATTTTGAAAGTATTAGATAATTATGAATCTATCTAATGCCGACCCCACCTAGTAGGAAAAGGTTAAAGAAGAAGATGAATATAGTACTACAAAAAACTATTAAGATAATCATATCAATAGATATAAAATATGCCAAGAGCGTTAATCTGTTTTGTAAAAAGCTGAGCCGAGTTGCCTCTTTGTATAGCAATACTTAATAAGTTCCTTACGTACATACATTAATAGGAAAAAATATATTTTGTACTTATATTTTGTATCAAATTTCATCGAAATTGGTTTCACCATTTCACCAACAACACACATAAGCTTTCGCACAAGTAGGAAGGAAGGATAACCGCGGTATTAAAGCCGAGCTATTAATCCAAACATGCTGCACTAATTATATTCCCGATAACACACCCCGGCCATGTTAACTAACGAGATAAAATATTAAAATTATTGACGCGGAAATGCAGAGTTATATTTGAGTTAACCGGCGTGGCGTATTGGGGCGGAATGGGTAATGATCCTACATTCAAAAGCAACGGATAAATTAGTGATGTCATATCCATGTGGACCGCTATATTATGTAGGTATGTCGTGATTTATGGATATAAAGATTGTGATCTATTCCAATTTCGATTCGATCTCTATTATGTATGTGTATATGTTTGGATGCTGGAAGTCACGTAGAGACCATAATCTTGGATTTATCCCGACTTGTGCAGTCTTTACGATTATACTTGTTTGAGACAGTTCTGACTTGTATAAAAGTCAGGGTTTGTGGTCAGAGTGATTCTATGTTTAAAACAAATTTCACCTCATAAAAATCATTCAACACTCCGGTTGCAACTTTTCTAGTGGCGTCATCTAGTATGAATCGTACGGACTAACTATTGATGTCCTATTGAACCGAACAATGCTTTCGCCTGTATGTGTGAATGATGGTTTTCTAGTAAATGCCGTAATTTGAACCAATCTCGATTAATTTTGAGCCATACCCGCATTTTACAAGTACGAGTATACGCATTTTACAAGTAGTTGTTCTACGTGTATTTTAAAGTTTCTTCCTCATTTAAACTACAAGTTGATTATATTTTTCAAGTGTTAGATTTATTGTTGTAGTTAGTTACAATAGGTATAGATAATAAATAAAGATAAGTAGATCAATAGTGAGCGAAGCGAGCAAAGTCTTTTCATTAACGGTAAATTATGCTTTCCATAAATATCTGGACTAAATTTGTTATACAAGTATTACTACTCTATTTTTGCGAGTAGCTACAAATTATGTTCCAAAAAACCTACTGTTGTGTAATCTACTATTTGAACACTGGTAACACTAAGAGTTTCCGTTAACCATAGAGTAAGTAGAGCTGTCAGCGCTGGCTCTCCATAAAAAGGTAAGTATTTATGATGGCGCCGGCTTCCACAGTTTCAGAGTAAAAGCTTCCTTCCATTACGTAGCAATTACATTTTTATAGCTGCCGAGAGAAAGTTAAGATGGACCTACTCTTGGGTTTTAAGGGTTCCGTGCCCAGAAGTTACCGACGGGACCCTATTACTATAGACTAATCAATGTAATAGACGCTCAACTTCTTGTTGGAAATCGTACTACGTGTATCATTCGATATAAAATAAAGAATGGAAAAAACAAATCAAGAGATCTTAAATAATTATGTGAGCCACGCTCAGATTTTACCTCATTGTAATAAATCAGCCTATGTATAGCCACATTTCCCGCGGCTCTCGAGCAAATCCGCATTATGAGTGTCCTAAATTCGAAGCTTACCCTCGCCCTGGGGGCGGCACTTTAAAGAATCACATAGCACCGTTAAATCACCTTTGCAGGATAATGTAAGGGAAATGCATGGGGGTACAGACATGAATTCTAATCTGTTTTATATACATTTTACTTCGTTTTTCTACTAATATTATGAGTGTAAAAGTTTATAAGTATGTTTGTTACGTCTTAACTCAAAATAGTATAAGATTTTTTAATGTTAAGTATCATTTCTAACTGTATTTTTATGTGTTTTTTTTTATTAAAAAACAGTTTATTAAACTACATACTATTAATTTAATCAAATCAATCAATTATTGTAAATCTTATCTAAAATTAATTTAACTAAAAATATAATTATCTAATCAGTGTAAGTGGGAAGAGTTTTATTTTATGACATAAATTATAATGTATTGTATACGTATTGAAAAAAATAAAAGAAATAAATATGAATGAACAATGTTTGTATAACCGGCTATCACTTACGTTTATTTTGTCAATTATGAATGAATTGAATTGAATCCTCAAACGGCTTATTCCTTTAAATAACACTTACTTTTCCCAATAACAAAATAACACTTACAATCCCAGATGAAAGTGAGTAAAACCACGGTTCAGCTCGTAAAAAGCCTACTAATGTTATAAATGTCAAAGCTTGTGTATAAGTGTGTTACTTCTTCTCGCTGAAACGGCTGAACCGATTTTGGCGACATTTGGTCTGAAGATAGTTTAGGCCTTAGTTTAACACATAGTGTACGTTTTATCCCGGATTAACGCGGGTAACAAAGCGGAGTGTAGCTAGTAAAAAACAAATTCGAAGTTTGTATGGATGGATATATGGATGGTTGTCTTTTGTTTTCGTACCACGCATGGCTGAACGTAGAATATTTATTTAATGAAATTTGTAAGTTTATTTAATTTTATCTAACTTATGTTTTTAAGTAGTAAGTAATTATTGTAGTATGACTTGCCTTTAACGTATGTTATATATGGTTAATAAAGTTCTGTATTTCTGTATAACCTATTAGAATTAAGTTTGGGGAGAGATAGCTCAGATCCAGTATAAATAAAGACTACACTTGTTCTCAGATCAAATAGCTGCTATAAATCTCACAACTACCCAATTGCTTACTTCTTAGTTCTTAAGCTCTAGTGTCGAAAGTTTTCAAACTGCCCGAAGTTCTCTGACTTTGTTTATTTCACTAAGACTAACAGCCGGGACCTACAATTAAACGTGTCATCTGACCCACGGTAGCGCCCAGATGAAAATGCCACTTGAAAAATGACAGTCTTATGCAGTCTTAATCACCCATAAAAAAGACTGTCCGCATCGACCGTTGCTTAGCCTTGATGATCGCTTCAGATCACCTAAGCTTGCCGAGCGCAGGCACTATTTCCTATTTCCCACTGAGCACCGAGCACCGAGCACCAGTCACTCAAAACCCCGAGCTCCCGAACAACATAATCCTTTTCACGTTACTTCATAAATCTCTCCCATCGACCCCCCTCCCCCCTCGGCTCACAAATAGCTCCATGTTGTTCCCAACCGAAACAAATGCGCGCTCTTTTTCTTTCTGTTCATTAATTTATTCGCAAGCAAATAAATGAGCAAAGCATGTGTATCAAAGGCAGTTAATTAAGGCGCGCTATACACTGCTTCGATAAATTACTCCTGTAATCGATAGGGGAAATTGGGCCTTATGCGGGTGAAAGCAAAGCTTCGCTCGTGAGCTCCCGCCGATACCGGGATATGCAGTGACTGAGTGTGTTTAGCTTTTGTGGAGAAATCGCTTCTCTAGTGCAATTTTAATATCCTTACTCCTATTATTATTCTACTAATATTATTAATACCGAGCTGTACTTCATATATTATTGAGAATTTGACATTGCCGTATAATAATAATAATAATAACAACCCCCACGGCAATCTCCACTTGACTTAGGCCCGTGGTTTTTGCATTTACTTACCGAAATTCTTCAAATTTCGAGAAGTCGTAAAGATTACAAATAAATAATAATAATAAATCGTTTATTCAGGCAACAAAGAGTTAGTACATATTTCGAGCTTACTAAAATATAAACTATTATAAAAGTATCGTATGTTTAATATTTAGTATAGTATGTATATAAGGTATAGCTTTGACATGTTATAAATAGTAGTACCTAATCGTTCTGACATGACAAGTTTAATAATAAAACATCTTCTTGACATTTTATATAAATTACATTCAGTGACATAAAATAGATTTTTCATATTAATTTACATTTTATTTTTATAAATAGTTTTATTATTAATCTTGATTATTGTGATTTAGTTAAAAATATATAATTTTAATAATATGTATATGACAAAAGTAGTCATGAGGTTAAAAAATTGTTTTGTGTTTGTTTTTTTGATTTTGCTACAGGCGCTGCTAACCTATTATATCTTACTAATGATATTTTACCTATAGCTCGGCTAATAAAGATGATCGGACGCGATCATCGAAGCTAAGCAACGGGCGATGCCGACGGTGTTGGGATGGGTGACCATGCACAAGACTGTCGTTTTTCAAGTGGCATTTTCATTTGGGCGCTACCGTGGCTGGGATGACAAATTAAACTGTAGGAACTGTTAGGCTTTGTACAAGCAGTCGTTAAGACAAGTCAAAGGCTTGGAAACTTTCGATACCAGAACTTGGATACCAGAACCAGAAGAAGCTCACATGGTACGGTATTTTTTGCCATATGCCAATCAGAAGGTTCCGGATTCGATTCCCGGCATGGCCAACATCTTTTTGCGGAACTAAATTTGTTGGCTGTCGGTCTGGGTGTTAAATATGTATGTACTATTATATGTAGTATATCACTTGTGTTAGCAACCACAATACGAACTAGAAATGGTTCAGTATAGGGTTAACCAGCCGTGTGTGAAATGGGTCCTAATATTTTTTTTTTCCATCTGAATGTAGACTCTCAGAGTAATTGATAATAATTTTAGTTTACGTTTATATATCATCTAGTTAACTTGTTAGTAGATACACATACACAGCACGGTATACAGAGAGCGGGTAGTTAATTAGGGCGGCTCCACACGGCGTAATGAGTTGTGTAACGAACGCGCGCGATCACCCCCAATCAGCGTGTAATTGAATCAAAACAAATTATCCCGCGCTCCCCCCGACCGTGTGTACTCGGCCTGCTGGCACTGCGCTGAGACCAGGGTAACCTGTATTTACGATACGATTACCATATTTCATGGGTTTATTTTTGATCTTATATTTGATTTTCTTCGATCAAATATATACCAGACTAGAGGTTGCCCGCGGCTCCGCCCGCGTGTAGGTCGCTTTTTGCGTAACCTGTGGAAAAAATCTATTGTATCCTATTCCCGTGCCAATTTTATATAAACACTACATTGCTACGATATCAAAATAAACCGCATCTGTATTTCCTCATTCGATTCCTGAGATCTAGTTAATCTCTGTTTTAGCTATTTTGGTGGTGATGCTACAGATTAGATCGTTTTCTCCAAGCCATTATTTTAATATAAATAATAAGAATACTTGAATCATACCACTAAGTAATCCACATACTTAAATTCCAATTCATAAGTATTTAATTTCAAACACACAAAACTTTCCCTTTGAACTTTAAACCCCAATGGCATATCTTAATTCACTCCTAGCAAATATCATTACAAATTTATTTTAACCACCATATAAACTACAGCCAAAACAACGTTCAAGACTGTTAAATTGATAAATAAAAAAAAACAAACAAACTTTCACCTCCCTCCCCCTATAAACCCTTATTTAATCCCTGACAATAAAACTTGATTTTACATAAACTATACATATTCCAAATTTCATTGCTAAAAGTTCAAAAACATAGAAGTTTCATACAAACTGTTTTACCCCCTTTCACCCTCTCAGGGGTGGAATTGAACAAAAGGTGGAACAAAAATCCGTTCTTAGTACACGTTTAAATACTAAAATATATGCACACTCCAAATTTTACACCTCTAAGTTCAAAAACACAAAACTTTCATTTTTAACTTTCAACCCCAATGGCATCCCCCGTAATGCACCCGTGGTAAAAAAAAATATAATTTTAATTTAACCATATAATAATCTATTACCATGACAACTTTCAAGACTTTAATGTGATAAATAAAGAATTTTCCATACAAACTTTCACCCCCCATTACAAACCCTTAGTTCATCCCTGGCAAAAATACTTGATACCATTATTTTTAATTTTACATAATTTATACATATTCCAAATTTCATTGCTGGAAGTTTAAAAACAAAGAAGTTTCATACAATCTGTTTTACCCCCTTTCACCCCCCTTAAGGGTAGAATTTCAAAAAATCTATTCTTAGTACACATCTAAGTAATAAAATATATACACACTCCAAATTTTACACATTTAAGTTCAAAAACACAAAACTTTCATTTTTAACTTTCAACCCCAATGGCATCCCCCTTAATGCACCCCTGGCAAAAGTTTTTAAAATTTTAATTTAACCATTCAATAAACTACAACCATAACAACTTTCAAGACTTTAACTTGATAAATAAAGATTTTTCCATACAAATTTTCACCCCCCATAACAAACCCTTAGTTCACCCCTGGTAAAAAAACTTGATACCATTATTTTTAATTTTACTTAAACTATACATATTCCAAATTTCATTGCTATAAGTTCAAAAACAAAGAAGTTTCATACAAACTGTTTTACCCCCTTTCACCCCCTTAGGGGTGGAATTTCCAAAAGTCCGTTCTTAGTACGCGTCTACATACCAAAACAAATACACCCTCCAAATTTCACAACCCTAGGACCAGCCGTTTGGGCTCTGCGTTGTCTATAGATGAATGAATGAATGAATGAATGAATAAGTCAGGACAAAGAGTCTTATAGTATAGAAGATTCATTGTTGCATACAAACACAGCACAAAAATTGGCATGAGTTTACTATACTATTGTATCTATTACGATATAGGTACACAGAACTAAAATATTTCAATTCAATTATTATGATAATGTTACAGAATTCTGGTGAGAGTAAGCAAGAGTATATGTGTACTCTGTCACGTTTAATATCAGTTTAATATACCTTACGGTAGTTTTTATATACCTTACAGAAGTTTTACTATACCTTACGGTAGTATTAATATACCTAACGGTAGTTTTAATATACCTTACGGTAGTTTTAATATACCTTACGGTAGTTTTTATATATCTTACAGTAGTTTTACTATATCTTACGGTAGTTTTAATTTACCTTACGGTAGTTTTAATATACCTTACGGTAGTTTTACTATGCCTCACGGTAGTTTCACTATAACTTACGATAGTTTTAAAATACCTTACACTAGGTTTACTATACCTGACGGTCGTTTTAGTACAGTTAGTAACTATTTACATTAAAATTTGTAAACAGCCATACCCAATAATTTATTTATTTAGCAATTTAGCTGTAAGTTTCCTATAAAATGTACGAGTAAAATAAATAAACAAAGATTCTATAAAATGTGTCCTGTTATCTTTATCCCTGTGCAATTTGACCGTGAGGATTGCGGTCGGGCTGGCCGCAGCTCTCCGGGGAATTGGAGGATTCACATATCTACAGGGACAGGCAGGTAGGTACATCGACGGTGGAAATCAGATTATTCAAACAATCGCCACAATTTTTAACGAATATTTTAATCTGGAAACTGGATTGAGGATACTTTTTCGTCTTTCAATATTTTCACAGTAGCTGCGCCTCTTCGGATAACATCATACTCGTTAATCCAGGATAAAAGATATTTCATTTTATTACCATGTTCAAACCAATTTTCATATCTTCTAACATAAAATCGATACTGACATATGATCATCACCCAGCCGAAATTGCTGGCTCTAGAGTTTTCATATTTGGCACGTAGGCTAGGTCTACTACGAGTAGCTCGGTTTGGAGCTGATGATGATAATTTATTTTTCAGATTCAAAAACTTTTTACAATATTTTAGTTTTTTTTTGTCATAAACGGTAAAAAAAAACTTTAAGATCTTCTAAACAATAACTCTTAGAATATACGAGTACTTATTTTAGTGCCAATCAGATTTAACAATATGAATAAAATCTGGTTCAAAAAGTTGAATTTTAGATTTTTTGAATCATTTTTTTCCTAATTCACAAGTCTGATTTGTACTAAATAAGTATAAATATTCATAGAGTAGTTATTTAGAATATCTTTAAGCTATTTTTCCTATATTTTGACCGGTTATTAGACCAATATTTTAAAGAGGAAAAGTTTGATTATTTGTTTGACGCGAATAGGCTCCGAAACTACTAGACAGGTTTGAAAAATTCTTTCACCGTTGGGAAGCTACATTATCTCCAAATAACATAGGCTATATAATCTATAAAATTGTTTCTCTTTGCTACTCAGATTATTTTACAGTCAGTGCGAAGCCGGGGAGGGATGATAGTGAGTTATAACGAAAACATTTTAAATTCTGCCTTAACTGTGTGTCGTAAAAAGTGTGTTGAAGCAAACTCAAGCAGCGAGTGGGAGTGTTATGAAACCGGTTTGTGAGCTTTTAATTTCACCGCGGCTCCCTGTTTGCCGCCATTTGCATACTACTTTTAATTTTCACAATTTATTGGCTTTCCTGCTTTAATGTTTACCGTTCTTGTTCCAATTAGCTGGCAAATTGCTTATCCTCGAGGTTACTTTAAGGGGAATTAAAAAAGGATCAAAGTTTACTTAACCTATCGCAAATAAATAAATAATAGAAAAAAGCGAGTGTGTCTCGGTGACAAAAACATCTGCTTTTCAATCAGACGGCCCCTGGTTCAATCCCGGCCCTATACCAATGACTTGTTTTTCAAGTTAAGTGTGGATTTGCTCTCGCTTTACGGTGAATAAATATTGCGAGGAAACCGACGTTTGAGGATCACAATGTCCCAAGACGTGTATCATCCGCCTACACGCACTTGGCCAGTGTGGTAAATAATAGCCCATATCTCTTTCCTAGTGAGTGAAGGCCCCGAGTCTCTACAGAAGGGAGCATATAGTAGGCTTATTATGCATTAAGGAGTAGAAAGTAGCTTTCTAGCTATCACGGTTTTTAAGATACAGCCTGAAGACAGACAGACAGACAGCGGAGTCTTAGTAATAGGGTCCCGTTTTTACCTTTTAGGTTCGAAATTCTTAAAATCAATGCCAGTGGAAAGAGTTCCCAAAATTCCAGGCGAATTTTCTTTTTGTATAAGTATACAAAAAGGGAAGAAAAATAATTCATCGTATCATTGTTGATAGCCACACTGATACGATGTATTAATTTTGGTTTTCTATCATTTTATTACGTATTTTAAAAACTTACTACTTTTGTATACCACTTCTAGAATTGGAGTCGGTATCCAACTTTTTAATATTTATATTTAACTTACAGCGCTTAGTACATTTTTAGCAAAATGCAAATCCCCAAACTCGGGGCTCGCTTCCGCCGTAACAAATTGTGATTCCCACTCATAATCAAGTAGGAGCGACGAGAAACAAAGAACGCCGCCTTTTTACATTATTCTAATGAATTTGCAGAACAATCACAGTAAAATCTCGCGTGATGAAATATTCAGGGAAACATCGTTAAAAATTGGCCAGGTGCGTGTCGGGTTCGCGCATGCAGGGTTCCGTAACTTTATTTATTATTTTGTGGAATAAAGAATTTGAATTTGAATTTGAATCTTAAAAAATGGCGAAAATCACGTATGTTTTATTGGAGCCACCCTTAAATAATAATTTTGTTTTAGTTTTATAATTTATTTCTTATGTGAAATTTTAGACTAAAATTTCGATATAAAATGGCTTAAATATTACGTTTGTTGTATGTGACCCTTAAATATTAAATTTATTTTAATTTTTAAATTGGAAAGCTATAATAATACATTTATATATTCTGTGATAATTTTTACCCTCTACCTGTAACCGCTATTGGCATACTGAAAAAAAAACGAAAATACTAATTTATTGTATGGGTTCCCATACAATCAATTAGTATTTTCGTTTAATATTTCCTTTAATATTAAATTTTTAATATGAGCTGTTATAGCGGCAAGGGAAATACATACCTTGTAAAAATTTCAGCTTTCTAGCTATCACGGTTTCTGAGATACAGCCTGGAGACAGACAGACAGCAGACACTTTAGTAATAGGTTAACTTTAGTAATAGGGTCCCGTTTTTAACTTCTAGGTACGGAACCCTGCAAGGAGGTCTCCGGGGTGTTTCCCGGAAGAACCAGAAATCCTCCGTTAAGCACAGAGGTCACCGGGGGGGATTTAGTGTGTATAAATCCGATATAACCTGGCTGAGTCCCATCGTAGCCAGGTATCTTATTTAAGATTCAAAGGCGCGTACTAAGCGGTTTGCCTCTAGCTTCATAGTGCGAACCGCGAAGGTGTGGAATTCTTTACCAAGCTCCCTGTTTCTTGAAAACTACAATCTGGTGGTTTTCAAAGCAAGAGTGAACCGGTTTTTTCTGGATAAGCGCGCTACACCTTAGATCATAATGTTACTTACCATCAGGAGAATTGTGATCAAGCGCAAGCCCATTTATTGTATTTATATTATTCAATTCAATAAACGAGATTTTTGAGGATAAAGGCTTCCCTTATGTTACTCAAATTACTCTATGTAAATACTTATTTTTATCATATTATATCCTTTGCACCAGGTACGGTCATGGGCGGGTTTAACTAACATGATTTTTTTTCTTGACATGTATAATTTTTATTATATTAATAAAATTCTAATGCTTATTGATTGTAAATTATATAAATTCCTTATTTAATACATAAGTTAAGATTTTAAGTCATCTGATATAATAAGTCACTAATACAAATAACAAAGAAACTCAAGATCATATTATTTTATTATATATTTTATAATTTAATGTTATTTAAAGACTTATTTTAACGTTGACAATTTTAATATATGTAAATTGACATTCCATAAATGTTCTTTTGTCCCTATATTGAATAAAATTAACTGAACTGTAGAAAAAAAAAAGAAAGGTACGGAACCCTATAACTGTGCCGCTATAGACACGGTTATACAGGGTGTCGGCTCGTAAAGCGCGTTTTACAGCTCAGCCGGAATACGCGCGGATTGTTCCAACTCCCGTCATACTGGGAAGCTTCATTTTTTATTCACACCCTGTAGAAGTTAGGGTGATTTCATATCGCGCTATAATAGCTTACGTTCCCACGGATTGTTGCACCGCCATGTAATGTAGCTGTTTATTCAATGTTTTTTTTTATATTTGGACACATTCCACACACGGCTGGTTAACCCCATACTGAACCATTTCTAGCTCGTATTATGGTTGCTAACACAACTGATATACATACATACATATTATATACAAATACATATTTAACAAATTTAGTTAAGCACAAAGATGTTGACCGGGCCGGGAATTGAACCCGGAACCTTCTGATGAAATATAGTATACCTCACGAATCAGATAAAACAGTTATAACCGCAATAGTATGTATATAATTTTTTTTTCCAATTTCTCAGAGAAAATATTGCTCTCTGGTTATTTCTTTACTCTATGTTATACATATTACACGCCACACGAGAAATAAAAAAAGAATCCGATTTTAATACAAATAAAATAATATAAATAAACGATTTTGTTATGGCAGTATTTTATTAAAAAAGGTTAATTTAATTATATTTCGGTTTACATAATATGTGTCTTTACATAATACTTATTTTTCTAAAATCATAAATAATATATTAATAAATAATAATTATAAAGCCCCTTGCCCAAACGTACGTAAATAAATGATATTATAACAATACTAATAAGTTTGCCTGTTTGACTAATAAACATTTACCAAAAGATTTGATTTTTCTATTCAATAGTTTGTGTAGTAGAATCATAAATATTTTGAATTATATAATGGTAACTAACTACGAGTAAATTAGTGTGAACTTCATACCATGTAACAAAGGTAAAACGGACCGCCAAGATACAGGCTCACAGCTAGGTTGGGTTCCATTGAACACTCACAGCGACTAACACAAGCTCTGGTATATCCAAACTTGAATGTAAGCTGTAGTTATTACTTAAGATAAGTTTATGGAGCGACGATAGTCTGCCTCCATTTAGCAAAGGGATATCCCCCCGGACAGATGTTGTGTCCGGAGACGGCCGTCCGACGGTAATGCATTGTAGCTTGAACCCGTCGTACGCGCGCTGTAAATTACGTTTGCGCGATTCAGGATAAGCGCTCTGATTGGTCGCGGGCGATGAAGTGCGACAGAGACGCCACAAGTTGATCTAACATATGTAAAAATTTGAAAATTAATGTGTATAGCTTAAGGTTTATGGTAAATAAATATATTATTATTATTATATAAGATAATACCATTTTTCCAGCCAATCGTACGTCTCCACGTCTCGGAAGCTAAGACCACCTCTGCTCATAAATTGTAAAAACTTTCCCCGTTCCGATGTAAGTACGTGTAAAGTTGGTAACAGTGAGAAAACCCTCCAACAGTTTGCACAAGGTGTTTAAGTAAACGATTAAGAGCGAGCCGAACTCGCAAACGAAGGGTTCCGTATGTCTAAAAACCTGTACAAAATCACGTTTGCTGTGTGTCTTTTCAACAAACTTGATTTTGTATCTCCCTTGATTAATATCTGTTTCTTATTAATAATTTATTAATACAATTGTTTTCGTATTTCAAACTATACCAGTTATCGCTATCAATATTGGGAAATTGATTGCTAAAAAGTCTCGGTACCGCGATTCAGAAAACTTCTTTTAAACTTACAGCGCCATCTAGTAGCATTGCTAAGAACACAACAACAAGTCCGTATTCATATTTTTTTTATTTATTAATAACAGCTAACAAATACTAATAAATGCGTAGTATTGCTAACTTATAAATTTCCTTTAATAGTTTTTTTAATACCCTTACGTATTAGTGTTGATAATGATAATGATGACTCTTAAAGCAACAACAGAAAACCAACACCTGTGAATAATTTAATAGTCTATAACGATTCAAAACACAAACTTGATACGATATAACCTGACAGACGGAGAGACAGACAACAAAACCTTAGTAATAGCTATGAAAGCGTATCATTTAATCTACGGTAATAGCAGGGATTAAAAAATATTTCTATATTGTCTAAAAAGGTTCCGTTGTTACCTTTTGAGTACGGAACTCGAAAAAACATGTAAAGTATTCCAACGCTCGCGACGGACGAGGTGTTACGAAATTCACAATTATTTTTTATTTCCTTTGTCGGCAGTTTGGACGCAACCGCACGTTTGTAGCGCGTTAAACGGCGCGTAATGCCTCCGGTGTGGCCAGTATTAAAAACATTGTTACTCTATGGTGCTGTTTTACTGTTTTAGAACACCAACGCATAATAATTGGGGTATCGAAACATCTGCAGAACGTTAGCACACTGCAGTTCGTTCGCGAGGAAATGTCATTGTCATTTTATATTTTTGGCGTCCATTTTGCGAAATACTATCCTCTCTGACAGAATGCGTCGTGACGCTATGCGATGCGAAACTCACTAGCGAAACAGCTGCGTTGGTGTACAGGCCATTTCGCAGTTACTTACGAAACAATACCGACTAGGATGCAGCTATTTCATCTAGGTATGTATATAGAAGAGCGAGACATAACACATGCGAATCGTTGCCATACAACTTACATTTTTATGCGCGAGTGGCGTGCATCGCCATGTTCAATTTTTATGCGACTCACTTCACATCAAGTTCAAGGGCGACTAACGTCACACCAATATAGGTCGAGGTCCCTACAAAATTGTTCTTCGGGAATGTTTACGAAAAAAAACATATAAAATCAACAATCAACAATTTTGAAATATCCTAAAAAAAGCAAATTTTATTTTAATATCCTAAGTAACTATTTTTATCTTTCTTTTTTTCTCGTGCCTTAATTAGCACGACATTTTAAATTTTAATAAGACAATTTTTTTTTTAGTAAACCTATCGAGCGAATTTTACGTAATCGTGTTTTGGAGTTCTAACAATTCACACTGAATTAAAGATATTAAAACTGGAAAAAATGTAGCACTATCATTTACGCAGGACATCAAAAGCTTTTTAAAAATATGCTATTTTTCTCCCATAGCACCATATTCCAGTTTAATACTAGTTTTTTTTTTTGTGAAAACTTCATTAACGTTCTTCGGCAATGTTTACTGTTTTAAGGAAGAAAATAAAGTAATATGGTGTAAATAAGTATGCGCCATATTCTGTGTCCAATCACTCCCACACGAGTTCCCAGATATGATGGGCTCGCTCGGGTGCCCACACCGAATATACACGCGCAGAAGACTCGCTTACTTTTTTTTAACCTTGATAGTTTAGCGTTTGACTACAGCCCGATGTTAAGCTGCACTGAAGTCTACGGTGTGGCACGCTTACCTAGAAGATACCTATTAACTCTACTTTTGATGGCCCCCGGATGATACCTCTCAGGAAACAGAGACTCAGGTAGTGAGTTCCAAAGCTTCGCTGTCCTCACAATGAAGGTTGACGCAAAGCGCTTTGTACAAAAGTTTGGAACTTCAACTCTGTATCGGTGTCTCTTCACTGACTCTCTGCTCGTTCTGTAGTAGAACGAGCAGATTTTTTTTTACACAGTACCAGCTTTTGACCAGCGGAGTGGCATTTTCATTTGGGTGCTACCATGGTCTACCATGACACGTTAAATTGTAGGTCCCGGCTGTGAGTCTTAGTACAAGCAGTCGTTAAGCTAAGTCAGAGGCCTTCGGGCGGCTTGAAACTCTCGACACCAGAGCTTGGTCACTTAGCTTATACAAAGAAGAAGAAGACCAGCAGCCAGCAGAAGGAGCCGTTTTAGTACTTTAACACCTACAAAAGAAGATGTAATATTTTATCGATTACACTGCGATTGTTTAAGTACTTTTAAATGAGACATCAAAACGAAATCGTTCCTTAACTTTACTTGTAAGTAAATTAGTTAAAGTGACGTCATAACCATAATAACGTTGCTTGGTGTCAAAAAGTCTTTATTTTAGTAAAGCGGCTATTAAATACGACGACCTCGTTAGCGTAAAGGTTACCATGCCGGTCTGCTAACCGGAAGGTTCTGGGTTCGATTCCCGGCCCGGTCAACATCTTTGTGCTTAACTAAATTTGTTGGCTGTGAGTCTGGGTGTTAAATATGTATCTATATTTAATATGTATGTAAGTATATGTAGTATATCAGTTGTGTTAGCAACCATAATACGAGCTTTGAAATGGTTCAGTAAGGCGCTAACCAGCCGTGTGTGTAAAAAAATAAAATAACATTAAAAAAAAATACAATTCCAGAATCTACTAAGAAATAGTATGACTAGCATTCTGCCCTGCCATATTCTCCGTGGCATATTACGTTCGACAAAGCCCCTCGATGTCGGGTCTCGAATGAGTGAAAGGAAATAGGATCCGCGGCCGGCGCCGTAATGATCGCCAGGCGACAGCCCGGGGGAAATAACATACCTCCTGCCCCGGGAACATAAAACTAAATGTGGACGAGTATTCTATATCCACATTTTAGAAGTTAAACATTGTAAACTGTTCACATAAGGCATCTTAATATTTCCGCGAGAAAACGGTCACACTTACGTTATTATTAAAAGTTGGAATGAGTCCAACAGTTTCGGTGCTCTCCGAGCACCATCTTCAGGGGCGAGTGTTACATTTTAGGAGTTTTTAATCCTACTATCCTTGAGCGCCTTCATTTAACCTTTCCCTTCATGCAGACACAGACTTCTTCCGTCCGTCGGATGACGCGTTAAATTGTAGGTCCCGAATGTTGGTCATAGTACAAGCAGTCGTTAAGCCAAATCAGAGGCCTTCAGGCGGCTTGAAAACTCTAGACACCAGAGCGTGACCACTTAGCCAGATATGTCTTTTTTTCCGCAAGAAAATTATAAAGATAAGTCCTTTTGAAGGTGGCAAGGTAAGAAAGACCTTATGGCCCTCTGGTTGGCAGTCCGACATGGTAAACATTACGCCAACGAGGTCGTCAAATAGAAGGTTTTTCTCAATTTTGCAATATCGTTGAATCAACAATATTTTAACTAATTTGGGAGCCTTTGGAACTCTATTATTGTGTAATTTTGGCAGCCTATGTCAAATAAACATATTTTGATTTGTTATTGTTTTTTGGTAGCACATCTAAGCGCTATCTTCGTAGCTCGCAGGGAGTGAATGCAGTGATTGTTGCAAGGCGCCGGTGATTGGACGCCGAGCGACTCGCAAGATGGCGCCACCCTCGCTGCGCTCGCTCTATCCACGATAATCTGCAATATCCGGACAATAGGCGCGACGTACAGCCCAATAAGGCAAAAAGACTTCTATTGTAATAGGATTATAAGACTATGAGATTCTACAGGCAAACGTTGTTATAGACATGTTTTCATGATTTTAGTATTACTTATATATCATTTTAAAGTTCTGTTTAACAAACATTATATTTTTTTTAATTTGACCATAATCAGTCTCGTAAAAAAGATTTATTATTTTATCATAAAGTTAAATTTACTAATTTCCTTACAGAACACTAAGCCTTTCAGCTGTAAGGGCGGTAATATTTTTAAGCTAAATTGACATTATGATTAATATCATATACTATTGTAATGATATTATAGTACTAGAATATAATTGAAAATTGACATGGATACATATCATATACTTTTGTAATGATATCATATTATTTGACTTGTAACTTTGGTGTTATCAATAAATGATTTGTATTTGTATTTGTATTTAATAATATAAAATATTTTATATTTAATTTAATTTGACTCACACTAACTTTTTGTATAGATTATGATATTTTCTAGCGATTTTCCAAAAGTAGTAGATAAAGATGTTTGACGTATTAAAGCCGTAAGTACAATGTTACTTGTAACATTAGTAGAACAAATGTACAAAGAATCTGTTATAATTGATTCTCCAAACACAGATGAAAGAAAATAAAGCGTTCGCACACAAAGTATAGTGGTTTCGAAAAAAACCGCCGCGCACAATCTGCCTTATTTACAGAGCTAAATTAAACTGCGCCAACTGAGGTTTTCATTTACTTAAATTATTACTCGGAACACTGGGGGGAAGGAATCAGGGTTTATATAAAACTCTGAGCTGTTTGCCTGCGAGACAAGTTGTTATTATAATACTTGTACTTTGTTTCTTACAGGCTTTGCTTAAAAGATTGGTATAATAACCTCAAACTTTGCTAGAGTAAGTTAGGTTAGCCTGCAAGCGATGGGCACATTGTGAGATTATTTCGTCACAAACTTATATTCAAGTTAACTTTACATGTTATACTAGCTGACCCGGCAAACGTTGTTTTGCCTTAAGTACAGTTAAAACACTATAATTGGTCAGTTATCGAGCGGGATGAAAAATGATTAAATTACTAAAATGACCTAAAAACCAACCAACCATCAACCCCCCTATTGGTTGGTGATAAAAAGTAAACATTTTGGGTTGTATGTATTTTTACTACCATATTATAAAATAAGCAAAAAGAAAATTTCGTCATAATATTAAAAAAATATTAAACAACCCTTATCACTTAGGGGTATGAAAAATAGATAGTAGCTGAATCTCAGACCTACTAAATACGCATATGTGTACAATTTGGTAAAAATCGGTCAAGCCGTGTCGGAAGAGTACGGTAACTAACATTGTGACATATAAAATTTATATATAAGAAGATACATATATAAGATATAAATGTCTAATATTAGTTAAACATATTATGAAGCATGTACAAAAAAGTTTTTTGTTGAGATATTTTTTTTGTATAACTGTACGAATAGAAGTTAGATAGAAGATAGTGGAAAGTGGAAGAGTAAAAATTGGCAACGACAAAAATTCGATCTGACCAGAAAAGTCAGCATCACTTGATCCTTTGATTGAAGAGATGTCTCTATTGAAGTATCGTTCTTCTACTTCTTCGAATTGAAATAGTTATAAAAGCATGAATGCTCTCTTAAGCAACCCATTTAACCCAAATACTTTGCTGCAGCGTAATAAAATAAAGTTCCCCCACTCGAGATTCGTTTACTGCGGGATTTACCTTGTGTTCTCACGTTCTCCAAAATATTTGCACCTCAAAATGAACATTTGCAAGTTTACGAGTAATCCGAGTAGAATCCCCACTGGGTGGAAGATATCCACGCCTCTCAAATATTTCTAGTAGCCGTAAAGGTTAACTTTAATAATAAAGTTGTTTTATGTCCCCGTAATTTGTTCCCAGGTATTTGAAACTTCTTTGGAAGTTGAGTTCGCTTTAAAATTTAAGTTTTCGCGCTCCACAAGCTATGGATACTCTTTTGAAATTCTTTGGTTGACCTAAAAAACTTAGATGTTCTACGAAATGAGATATGAAAGAGAAAATGAGAGTTGATGAATGAAATGGGACGAAAAAATACGCTGTGCTGACCCCATCTAGCGGGAAAGGGCGAAGATAATGATGATTTTTTACGAAACTTTCAAAATATTCAAAATTCAAAATGTTTTTATTCATGAAATGTATGTACATAAATTAATTTCCCTAACCCTCAAACTGAACTAAGCGCCCGTGTCATGGAGGTTAGTTCCTTCCAATGACTTAAATTAGAATGTCGTACATCAGTTAATGGGACTACAATTTCAAATATGTGTGACATGCTTTAATTTACTTATCTTAACATAATCAATTATTAATTATTTATTATTATATAACATTATCATTTTATTATATTTATTACATTACATTATCACTCTATTACATTCATTAAATTATATTATAGCAGAAAAGCGTTGTTAAAATACATTAAGAAACGAATGCTAGTTAGTTCTTTACATAAGTTATTGGTAAATAGTAGGGACTTACACTGTAATATCTATGATTGAGATATTTATTACTTTGTAGCGCCGTTGCTCGGCTATCTAATGTGATCTGACGCGATCATCGAAGTCAAGCAACGATCGATGTGGAAAGTCTTTGAATGGGTGACCATGCAAAAGACTGTCGTTTCAAAAGTGGCATTTTCATCTGAGCGCTACCATGGGTCGGATGACAGGTTAAATCCTAGGTTCCGGCCGTTAGGCGACTTGAAAACTCTCGACACCAGAGCCTGGCCACTTCATCAGCTCATACGAAGAAGAAGAAGAATTAAAGCTAGTTATAAATAAATAAACAAAAGATACATAAATTAAAAAATAACACTTTATTTAAGTAGTTATAAATACGTACTTGCGTTTGGATATTTGTAACAGTAAATGTCTCCAGTTGTACAAGAAACAAAGAGGAAGCGAGGAGACACAATGAAGGTATCACTTCCATTCATTTGTCAGCCGGTAATGCGGGAAACACAATCAGGGTCAAAGCCACTGTGTCGGGAAAAACAAGGGCTCCCTTACATTTCCCTGACAAATACACGATGGGGAAACCTTATCTATTATAGATGGCGATTATACTAAGGAAACATCGATTGCTCTTGAAATCTTTATCTGCTTATTTTAACGTGTAGCAGTGATGCTGTTTAAAATGTTTTATGTAACACATTTTTTTTATTACAATTATGGATGTAATTCACATCCCCCCTTACTTCGACCATCCACGGTTAAATCGCTGATAAGTCGCTGATAATTCGCTGGGATTAGAGATGTGAAATACCAATAAATATTATTTGTGTCACTTATTTTTTTTTTATTTGAATAACCTCTTTTTCCGCTTTTTTGTTTTCAGGCTATCTAGACCAAATAAAACTCAGTAATAACAAGCGCTAAATTATTTATAAAGTTTAGACTTTTTCCCATGATTAATTTTATTGTTTATTGTGCTTTTATTGTACACTGTTCGACAACTTCTGTGAAAAACAAACCAACCTCTTTCATTTATGCTACAAATGTAATTTACTAAAACACCAAACTGGAAGTGGAACATAATTAAAAAGTCTGCAGCTGCTGTCAAAATTTCAAACACATGTCAACTGTGTTTATTATTAAAGTTACTTTACATACGTAGTTTCTAAAAAATAATAAAATTACTTCAATACCTAAGTATTGAATAATATGAAGGATACAAGCAGACAATCAAAGTAAAACAGAGAAGGATACAGAGAAAAAAATCAATGATTTTGTTATTGTGATTTCATGTATGTACGAAGCCATCTTCGACTACCATAGCATGTGACTGGAATAACTTGTAAATAAATATAATTGTATTACATACATACTTAAGTCGAATTGAAATTATATAAATTAACGAAAATTGAGTTCAGTTATTTCGCTCCTAATTGAAACCTTTTTATTTCGCCATACAACCTATTAGACAGAGCGTTTTATTGTTTCAAAAAGTAAGTAAAAGTAACTAGGTAGGTACCTATTAGTTATCTAAATATTGGTGAAGCAGCGGCACTAGTAATACTTTATTGGACACAAATTTAAAACTAAAGATAAAATAATAACTAAGAACAAAAAAATAGTGTGCCCCGATTGGGGTACTCAGTATGTAACATAAAAGATGATTATTTATATTCAGTACTCTATTGTGACGCCGTTGCCACGTAACCACTTTTTACTAGTAATTACAATACTCATTTCACGAAGTTTTCAACGCACTTGCGATCGCTCCAAGATATGCACTCAGACTACAGGAAAAAAGGCTTTATTCCTGTAGTCTGAGGATATGCATTGTCCATCCTCGGGCACATTTGTCCCTTGCTAAGTAGAGGCAGACCTGTTCCAACTAGATCTTCACCTTCCACTTGATATGGTGTCTTCTATCTTTCTAGACTGCAGGAAATAGTAAATGAAATACAAAAATAGAAAATGTTTTTATTTATCACTTCCAATACAGAAATACAGAACTTTATTAGCCCTAAATAACATACGTTAAAGGCAAGTCATACTACAATAATTACTTAATACTTAAAAACATTAGTTAGATAAAATTAAATAAACTTACAAATTTCATTAAATAAATATTCTACCCCATTAAATACTACACACATTAGCACTTGTTTTCCATGTTTATTAAATTTAAAATACTACACTGTTTACACATGAATAACGATTCTGCAAGCTCCATATTCATATATTCGCTTAAATTATAAAAGGAATTACTTTCACAAAAACTCTTTATTTTCTGTTTAAACATACTACTATTAAGATTTGTTATTTTCTCTGGCAACTTGTTGTACATTAATATTTTTGTATAACATCCCTGTTTCTGTACTTTAGCTAGTCTATTTGCTGGTAGAACTTTACCTATATTCCTACGTAAACAATAAGGAATAACATCTTTTTTATTCTGGTACATTTCATTTTCATGAATTTCTAGCAGGCTATTATATATGTACATTGAAATTACTGTCATTATCCTATCCTTTTCAAAATATTTCCGAGCTGAGCTACGCTTCTTTAAACCATTTATTATTCTGATTGACCTCTTTTGACATTTCAAAACTTTGAATATATCAGTTGCATTTCCCCATACAGTAATGGCATACCTAATATTTGAATGTATATAAGCATAATAAACAGATACAAGTGATTTTTTATCTAATAAAGGTCTAAGTTTAAACAATGCATAATTGGCACTAGCTAATTTCTTACAAAGCTTTTTTATATGTGCACTATGTTGAATAGTGTTATCTATTGTATAGCCTAAGAATACATTTTCTTTTTTTAATGAGTTACCATAGATACCTAATCTGGACTGGTATTCCATCACAATGCTTTTACTTGAATTTAATATAATACCATTTGATTTAAACCAATCTTCAAGCAATGTCATTACTTCATTTACTTTTTCATCTAACTTGATTTTACTTTTATCTCTTATTCCTACATGAGTATCATCGGCAAATAAGCTTATATGGGACCAGTTGGGCATAACATTTACAAGATCGTTAATGTAGATTAAGAACAAAACTGGCCCCAAAATTGATCCCTGTGGTACTCCGATTGATAAGCTTCCTACGGTTGACGATTTTTCTCCTACTGTAACAATTTGGGTACGATTACCTAAATATGATCTCATAATGCTTAGTTCAGAACCTTGAAAACCATAATGTTGTAACTTCATCATTAAAATATCATGCCGTAAACAATCAAATGCTTTAGATAAATCGCAGAATATGCTAGCACATCTATTTGACTTGTCTAATGATTCTAAAATAAAATATACTACATCTCTAATAGCCATTTCCGTTGATTTACCCTTCCTAAAGCCAAACTGTGACATAGTAAATAAATTATTTTCTTCAAAGTATTTGACGATTCTATTTTTTATTACTGCTTCTAAGATCTTAGATAAAGTGGGCAATATGCATACTGGCCTATAGTTACTTAGATCAGTGCAATCACCTTTTTTAAAAAGTGGTATTATTCTTCCTGATTTAAAAACATCTGGGAATACACCTTCTGATAAACATGAATTAATTACTAAAAATACCAATTCAAACAAATAAACATTTTTTAAAATAAGATTCCTAACTGTCCTAGTACTCATATCATAGATATCTAAAGAGGACTTCTGTTTCATATTTATAATTATACTATTGAGCTCTTTATGATCTACTGATTTGAAAATGATGACTTGTGTACTTTTTCCATTACCTAAATACTTCAAGCACTTATTTACTTCAATATTTAAGTTGCCAGTTATATTATTTGCAATACTACGGAAAAATTCATTGAATAGATTTGCTATTTCTTCTGGATCTGAGATGGCTTGGCCACTATCATTTTTGACTACATTAATTTTAGAGCTACTTTTACTGTTTTTATTTGAGCCTACCTGCTCATTAATAATCTTCCAAGATTCTTTAATTTTATTTTTAGATTTCATGATTCTATTTTTATACTGTAGTTTTTTAGCTGCAGTCATGACTTTTTTTAATACTTTCCTATATTGTTTAATTTTTTGTTTCCTATCCATACTGGGTTCCATTTGCTGTAACATTTGTAATTCACTTAATTTATTCTTACTTGTTTCTATACCTATGGTAGACCACATTTTTTGTTTTCTACAAATATTTTTCTTGATTTTCGGAAAAGCAATCCCAAAACAATAATTCAATGTATCTTGCAGCATCGTTGCCCTTGTGTTTGCATCTATAGCCATTAACAATTCAGACCTAACATTTTCATAATTTTTATTGAATAAATAATGGAAATACTCGATATTACATTTAGTAAAATTTCTAGCTGGCACAAATTTGTTTAAATTAGAGTGTAGTTTTTGTAGTGATAGATCTAATCTGATTACATTGTGATCTGACAATTTCTGGCTTAAAATAGATGCTGTGCAATCATTAATGTTAACAATAAAGTTATCAATACAAGATGAACTAGTTTTCCCTCGGTAATCAGTTTCAGTTCTTGTAGGTTGGTTCAGTAACCATTTACAATTATATTTTTTTATAATCCTATCCAAACGCTTTATATTATTATTTTCAATTAAAACATTTAGGTTGAAATCACCTGCTATTACCACATGCTTGTTTTCTGTACACACTTTGTTAAGTAACTTACTGAAAATTTCAAAAAATAAATTTAAATCATAATCTGGGCGATATAGGGAAACAATAACAACTTTTGGAGACCTAAGTTCTATAGCCGCTAATTCACAATTTGTTTCAAAAGATAACTTATTTAAATCTTTCCTAACCTTATAATCTACAACCAATATATCCAATACATATTGCCAAAGACAAATTAATATTACTAACAATGGTTTTAAGCTAAGATTACAAACCTAACAGATATGATGTAACAAGTACTAGTAGAATATATCTATATTATTTAAATGGCACAATTTTTTACAAATTATTTAATACTCAACATTATTAGGTAGGTATATGTTGTAATACAATAAATAAATTGATATTGGTGCAATTAGAAAGAGAGAAAGAAAAATTGTTTATTGTGCACAGACTTCTGAGTTTGACATACAAAATGACTTGTGTATTGTGTATGTGCACTAAAGGAGCAGGTTCAGCATGTGCTGAAAGTACACTTGGTACTCCAGCGCTGGTTTTCAACCTGCTCCTTTATACCCATTAATTAGTCACATAAATATAGGTAGTACACTATTATATAAGCACATGGTAATAACTTCAAAACTAAGCAAAATCAGTAGAGACCATCTTATATTAAGTTCTGAATAAAGATAAATAAAATATTTCAACATCATAATTACAATGTAAAATAAGGCAATGAGATTTAACAAAAGATTTACACATTTAAATATACATATTTATTATATACAAATTTTCTTTAGTTCTATTATATTAGTACAGAAACCACATGGTTAATCAATACAGCAGTAGAAATAACTAATCAACAGTTTTAATAATAAAATGATAACAATTTTATTATTATAGCAAATAACGGCACGGATAACATACATTTGTCATTGCTAGGCTGCAGTGAGTGCAAGCACACAGCTTACACCCGCCATTCAATCCTTAATAGTTAAAAATTATTCTATATTAAATGTCAGGTATCTATAGACAAACATATATTAAAAATATGTTAAATAGCTACTTTAATCGGTTGGTAATAAGTATAAAATAAAAACTAGGCTTAATTTCTTGTGTAGGATCTAGGTCCTAAACATTATAATTAAAGTGTTAATTTATAAGCACAACGAGTTAGTATGTATGTCTGAAAATTTATAATATTAATTAAAAACATGAAGAATATCATTGTCCCGTCTTACATGAAAAACTTTTCCACTTTCATTTTTTCTTAATAGTATATTGCCATGTGTCCATATATATTTATAATTTAGTCTTATTTTTTTCCTGTTTGGCCTTATAAAAAGTTGTTTGTTGTATTTGGTCAGCCTTTCATTAAAATAGACCCGCTTAGCCACTGTCTCGGGCGGGAGGCCCAGGTCGCCGGCGCCGAGCGGCTGCCAACAGCCTCACATTTCAATTGATCGAGACTCGCCAGGACAGCATCACTACACGTATGTCTTACAGATTCTTCAATATCGCTCAATCTTTTTTCTAATTCATTGGCTTGATCGTCTAAGAAATTTACATTGTAGACACAAGTTTCAAGCTCTGGTTGCATTGAATTTTGATTAGATCGAAGTTTATCAAATTCCATACGGAATTCAGCTATCTCTGCACTAAATTTTTGCATACAGGTTCGAAATGATCTCATCACATTGATAAGTTGGTGTACCGTTGAATCTGACAAAACCGAGGTGGCAGATGGTAACTAAAGTGAAGACCCACAGGAAGTGCCAGGCATTTGTTCGGGATCAATGTATGTCGGAGATTTATCATTTGTTTCAATATTTTTCGCTACGCACTTCTCGCATCTCCACAGGCTTGTAATTGTGTTCTTGGCCTTGAGGAAATGTTTATGATAAACACATTCACAATCGTTGCACTTTACGAGTCCCGTTGAAGACACAAACTTGGCACAAGCACTACATTTCGCTATAGTTACTTTTTAAAATAACACTGCCGATGAAATTATATATGTATAATTATGACGTATTTGTTGTAACTTGAGCTTCAAGCGTTGAAAACCACAACAAGGCCAACTTTATTGTCGAAAAAAGCACTTCCATGTAAGAATTATTGCGTTTTATACAAGTTAAGAGCAATTTCTTGGTATGAATAGCGGATTTACTAAAGATATCGAATTCAAATACGGAACAAAACAAACAATTATATGCACGATTGACATTCCATGAGTTTGGTACAGGGTTGCCAGATGACAATAATTTTTACTGTTACCAAGGTTGCTAAAATATCTTGTAATTTCAACGGATAATCTCGTAAATGCATACATTTCAAGAAACTCTAATAAAATCAATGCTATTTATTTACTGTACTAAGTAACTTGTGTAGTCATATTCTTTGCTTGGGGTTGTTCAATTGAAAGAAAACAATTAAAATTCATATTATATATAATTTTTATTAATTATATTCGATATCAGGGATGTTAGTAAAATAATCTTTTTAGAGTATATCATTTCAGCTGTTATTCTGACGTACATTTCTATTGATGGTTCGAAATATACGCAATTGCCTAAGCGATTTGGGCCTATAGCGCTTTCGGAAGCTAATAATGTACCATTTACTGTATCTGTGATAAAGGTATGCGAAAGAAGTCGTCATTGTTAAAATCTCATAAAAAAAGTGTAGAGATTTTTGTTAATCTTGAATCTCGTACTGACTACTAATTTTAATTTAATTTTAACTAATTTTGTAATTTCTCGTACTTCTGGCAACTCTGATTTGACACAATATTATTTTTTAGAGTTGAGAAAATCATAATAAATTATTTATTATATGCAAAAAGGTTGCACACACTGAATGCTCAATAACTTGTAAAATTTATTATAAATCTGGAACGTACGACTCACTCGCCTCCAATTCAACCACCAACTCGCTCCAATTTAGCTACCAAGTCGCTCCAATACGCCAACATCAAATCCCTTTGTTGTCACCATAGAATGTTGGCGCATATTGGAGCGACTTGGTCGGCGTGTTAGTTCGCTTGTTAGGTCAAAGTAAGGGGGCAGTAATAATAAAAAAAAAACTTTGCCAATATTTGTGTACGTATTTTATTATGCGAGTAAAGTTTTGTACAATGATTTTTGATGTCATTTAAATCAACGAGAAAGTTATGATAGTTAGTTGATAGGCCATAGTATTGTTTAACACCAGGCAAGCTGTGGTCAAACGCAAATCTATAAGTTATAAAAAAAAATGGTTGCCTGTAAAGTCGGTTTTACGGGCGAAGATTTTACGTGACAACGTCTGCCGCGTGCTGCGCGCGCGGCAGACCGATCATAGTTGAGTGGGAGAGAGACGCGAGGCATTCGGCGGGCCTCTCTCTCGTTCGGTGACTCATCGTTACGTTACCGGGCGTTACACTTTTTCATAAGTGACTCCCAGCCGCAACCTAATTTAAGACGTTGTCACGTCAAAAAAAAAGATGTTTACCATCAGCCCTCCAAAACTTTACACTAGTAACTGTTACTTACGCTACGCAACTGCTAATATTAATAGCCACAGCTAACAGTAAAATTGTTATTTATTCTATTTATACTCGTTTTTCAGTCTGTCTATAAGAGATTTTAGATTCTGGCACGACGCGAAACATAGTCGTTGTTGTATTTATTGCCACTGACAGCAGCTGCTATTCTCATAGGTAGAAGTGTCAGTTTCCATTGTCTTAAATACGAGACTTGGGAGGAAATCTGGCGACTGGCTTGTCTTGTCACTCATGAGAATAAATACAATCAAGTACCATAGTTATTATAAGTAATGTTGTTATGAACCTCTACGGCACTTACTAACTTCCTAGACCCTGCTAAAAATTAATGAAAATAAAATGTACCAAAATAAAAGTAAAAGCTACCAGAAATTTGCTTATCGGAGATTTTTTTATATGTACTGGTATCACCTTGACAATCAGTTGTCTTGTATCGTTTGGCTAGTGTGGTCACGGCCTAAGGATAGGTGCCCTTATTTCCCTACGTATTGAGAAATGTCCGTTTATCAGGCGAGGGCTGGCGCTGACTGCTGATGATATACTGGCTCCGGCCGGGATCTTGCCAATTGGATTTAAAGCATTGTGCTAAGATTTTACTGAGAAAATTTCCTGTACGTTATTTTCGTTGCGATTTATGATTTTTTTTTCTTTGATCACGTTATGTTTTTCTAGGTAGGCGAAGCTGATAAGGGCAAAATATTGAATAAACAGTTTTTTTCGTAATAAATCGTAATGGTAAAAAATATCGAAAAAAATGCTTAAAAGCCGTCTCAAGAACCACTAAGAATTTCGGTACCGATCAGACTTATCATATGAGAAACTGGTTCAAAAAACTTTTTTTTTATTCATAATTCTGATTTTTATATATTTTATCCTTAACATAAGTCTATTTTGGTAGCGGCTTCTTTTTTTTCTTTGTGTGAGCTAAGTAACCGGGCTCTGGTGTCAAGGGTTTTGAAGGCCGAAAGGCCCCTAACTTGGCGTAAAGACTGCTTATACCGGGACCCACAATTTAACATGTCAATTCAACCCACGGTAGCGCCCAGATAAAAATGCCACTTTTTAAAAGACGGTCTTGTGTGTGAGTGTCCGCGTCATCCGTTGCATAACCTCCATGATCGTGTCAGATCACCTTGTTTAGCTGAGCTACAGGCATTAGCGGCGTAGAGGGTCTACGAAATTAATAAATTCGTAGAGTATCTACGAAAGCATCTACGAATTTAGTCAAGTAAATTTATTTGTCGAACGAATAATTTTACTGTTACTAAGGTTTAATCTAAAATTACTAAATTGTAATACCTATTAGTTTGTAAAGCAATTTCTAGTAATTTAATCAGAGCACGATATAATCGTATAGCTCAGTGGTTTACCGTCAAATACCAAGGGTTGAAATACATTCATTGGTTGTAATAAAAACAGATATTTTAGATGTATTGATATTAATACTGAGAGACAAATACTTCAAAATAAAATGTATTTTAATTTGGAACCGAAAATAATATTAAAGGAATAATATGTCGAATTGGCATAAAAATATGTATTATTATATGAATATTTAATTCTAATTGAAATAGGACACTCGGGTGTGTTTATCATGTATTGTATAAATCTATACATAATTAAATAAATCTTCTACATAATTGACCACCTCGTTGGCGTAATGGTTACCATGCCAGACTGCCAAACAGAAGGTTCCGAGTTCGATTCCCGGCACGGCCAACATCTGTGCTAAACTCAATTTATTGGCGGTCTGGGTGTTAAATACGTATCGTTATAAAGTATGTATGTATTTATATGTAGTATATCAGTTGTGATAGCAACCATAATACAATCTAAAAATGGTTCAGTATGGTGCTTACCAGCCTTGAGTGAAATGTCTCGTAATATTTATTTACTTTTGCCTATTATGACTGCTGACGTGACTGAATTGTGTAAATGGATATGAAAGAAAAGGGAGTGAATGTGGATATGACAGCTGCCAGAATCGTGTGGAAGAGGAAAACTTGGTGTGCCGACCCCACCTAGTGGGAAAAGGTTGAAGAAGAAGAAGAAGAAGAGCCAGACTCTTCTACTGCTCTCAAAGAAGCTGTTACACACTGTTAAGTGCTCGGTGACAGTTTAAAGACAGTCAGGTGAGCATTAGACAATGCCCTACCATGCAGACTTGTAACTGTAGCCCCGCAGCATAGGATCGCAAGATACTTACCGCGGGGCACAGCGTCCCAAGAACGTACCACAAAATTTACTTACTTATCCTACTCTTAGCACATAATTATTGTACGTACACAACCTTATAGCGAATAAATAATATTTGTATTTGTATTTTGTATTTGTAACTGTAAATGTAGCGACATGATGACTCATGGTGCGATCTTCTACATAATTAGATAGTCCAGCGTCCGTCTTCCAGGGTATGTGGGGGCAGTCCGGGCCAGTCCGGGAGCTCGTAATTTATTCAGCGCGTCTGCGGCTGATTTCCCCCGGGCGCCCGTCTTGCTGCGATCGATGCTCTGTTCGAGACCGATGTGGACTGAAACGGTAATAATCTGTACACGATGCGTTATGTTTTTTGCTATGTTTTATTTTAAATTTGAAGTTCAAGAAACAAAGAAGTTTTATTACAAACATTCTTAACCTCAAAAATCCGTTCTTAGTACGTACTAAAACAAATACATCCTCTAAATTTCATATCCCTAGGACCAGTCGTTTAAGCTCTGCGTTGTCTATAGATGAATGAGTCAGGACAAAGATGTCAAAGATGTAACTATTGGATGGACAAAGATGTAACTATTATACAATACTCAATCATAAAAAACTTCACTTTTCTTAAATATTTTAGATTAAAGACTTCATATAAAACTTAACTAAACTACAACGAAAAAATCAGGGGTAGAGACAAAGGTGCCTAAAATGCTCGCAGTATTGCCACGTTGGATGGCATTGCTTAGTTTCTGACCGAAATAAAAGCTAGTTTTTTTACAATCGATAATAATACAAAATGGATACACACACACACACACACAAAATAGAGACACCAATAGTTTTAAAAACTGTCTAAAAATAAAACAACTATAATTTTCAAAAACATGTAACCATAGAAAAAATATACTAAAGTAAAATATTATATAATCTATCTTCTTCTAATATATAAAATTTCCATGTCACAATGTTAGTGTACCTACCGTACTCCTCCGAAACGGCTTGACCGATTTTTACCACATTATATATTCGTATTCAGTAGGTCTGAGAATCGGCTACTATCCTAAAAAAATAAAAGGGGTATTTATTTTTTTTATCAATAGAAATAATTTATAAGGCAAAACAACGTTTGCAGGGTAAGCTAGTGTAATATATACTTACGGGGGATCCCCGTTCTCCCGAGCCAGTGTTATGGGCACCTTTGCACCAGGTCGGTCATGGGTGGGTTTTCCTAATTATTTTTTTTAACATGTATAATTTTTATGATAGTAATATAATATCATATAATTATATTTTGTCTATGATGTAACTAAATAAACTTTAACTAAAGTTGTAAATTCTAATCCACTAGTTATCACTAACCACCCTGGCGATATTCATCAAGAGTTCGTGGAAAACTAAACTAATACGTGAATGTTCGAGTTTCTACGTAATTGAATTGGAGCGTTATTCATGTTCGTTCAAACATGAGTTTCAATTCTTTGAGCGAACGCGTTGGCTTTATAAGTTTTATAATTTTATATTCCACTGTGTATTAAAACCAAATGACTACAAATTTATAAAATAATAAGCATAAGCAGCCCACCATAAGTTACCGCTGCTGAAACTCGTGGCCTTCTTTCTCAGGGAGAGAGAAATAGGCCATAACTCTGACACGTCTCTGGATATCGTGGTCCTTAGCGGCACGGCGGTTTCACCATGATGTTTTTCCTTCACAGTAAAACGAGTGCAAATCTACTCATAATTTGAGAAAAAAGTTTTTTTTTTTCGCTTTATAGGCTTGCGCTTGACCTCAACTCACCTGATGTTAAGTGACATTGCAGTCTAAGATGAAGCGCGCTTGCCTAGGGGAAACCAATTCACTCTCGCCTTGAAGACACCAAGGTTTTAGTTGTTGGTGTAGGGCCAGGATTGAACCAGGAGCCGTCAGAATGAAAAGCTGATGTTTACCTACCGAGCCACAATTGCATTTAATTTCTGTAGGTGGTAGACCAATTTTTTAGTGGTCACTCTTACTAACAACCACGCGCAAGTTGAAAATCTTTTGTGTTCCGACTTAACCTTTGGCCAGAGTATGGCTAACTCATTTTGCACCCATATTCGCAGTTTCATGATATAAAAGCCGGAGTACCACAGGGATCGGTACTGGGTCCAGTCCTATATACCATATATACCGCAGACCTACCACAAGTCGAAAACGCCACTGTGGCTACATTCGCTGACGACACTGCTATCCTTGTAAACAATGCCGATCCAGTAAAAGCATCAGCAACTCTCCAAAAAGGCTTAGATGATATAACTGCATGGCTGAAGAAGTGGAGAATAAAAGCTAGTGCGTCTAAATCAGTTCAAGTTACGTTCACCCTCCGTAAAGGCAACTGCCCGCCAGTGAAACTTGAAAATGTTACTTTACCACATAAAGACAAAGTTAAATACTTGGGTATTTGGATCGTAGGCTAACTTGGAGAGACCACGTTGCTACAAAAAGGGATGAACTCAAAATGAAATTCCATGCCTACTCTTGGCTGCTCAGCCGAAACAGCAAACTGTCAATAGACAACAAACTACTCATATACAAAAGTGTTCTAAAACCTGTATGGACATATGGGATACAGCTCTGGGGCACCGCCTCAAAATCAAACATCACAATCATACAGAGGATGCAAAACATGATTCTAAGGACTATCAGTGCGGTGTCCTGGTATACCACAAATGTAGAAATACACGAACACCTGAAAGTAGCGACAGTCAGCCAAGAGATCAGGACACATACGGACACATACAAGTCTCGCCTAGCTATACATCCAAATCCACTTGCTCTAAAACTGCAAACGCCAACATATCAAACAAGACTTAAGAGACAATTGGTAGCCACTGAGTAATCTCACTGAGCACCTTTGACATGAATAAGGAGATGTACCCAATGGGGTGCACACTTTACAACGACACTCACTCAGACCAAATCTGCTTATAGTAAATATTACAAAACTGATTGCAGATAGAAATACCAGAAAAACAAAAAAAAAAAAAAAAAAAATTTTGCACCCAGCTTGCAAATGCGATGTTTGAGCTTGTCTTGTATTTACCAACCTAGAAGTGCTGAAGGTCTAATAACCCTATGTTATATCCTGGTTAGGGCAGTCGGGTGATGAATGTGTCTCAAGACATAGCGCCACATGCAATTAGCTGCTCCCCGAGCTATTTACGTAAGATCCAATCACACCGGGGCCAGCCGGCCGCTCCCTAATGGCTGGATAAATGGACCACTCACTCGAGATAGGGCTTGCATTGGTGTCACAACAATTTAAAAGTCCGGTACTTTAGTACCTAGTAGACTTTTAAATAAATATAAAATAAATGTTTCTTAAATATATTTTGATTTAATTAAAACTTAAACTTATGTACTAAATAAATTAAAACACTGACAGCATTAACGAGCCTTTCTCCTGGTCTCAATTTATTAGTAAATTTTTAATGAAATCACAAAAACAATAAAATCTGAATACCACATGTTTGTCTTAGTCACGCTCAAATAACTGAACCGATTTGATGAAACTTGGTATGGACATGACCCTGTTTTAACATACCTACAGGCTATATCCCAGATTAACGCGGATAACGCCGCAGAGCGCAGCTAGTATTCCATCTTCAACGGCATTCTAAAAAGGAACACCAGAAAAAACTTATTAAAACAAGCTATTGATTGTTATTTCTATTGTTATTTATGATTTCAGTCAGTCGTCTCACGTTTAAATTTGATTTAAAAGAAAGTACCGTCTACGTATAATAAATACATTCTATATTCCGGTTAGGAAATAGAACCGTTACCTCCCAGCCTTGTTTAGATCTAATAGCAAATGCACTAGAGGCAGCGCTATTGCACAATACACTGTCTTAGCTCGATTGACCGGGTTCCTTCCACCCGAATATAACTTGACTGTACTAGCCACCTGACAGATAACACGACGGGTCCAATTTACCTATCGTGTATCTATAGACTAACACTGACACATAATAATATCAGGAAAATCGGAAGACATATATTTTTTGTTTATTATTCTTCTTCGTATGAGCTAAATGGCCGAGCTCTGATGTCTAGAGTTTTCAAGCCGCCTGTATAGTTGTGTACATATTAACTAAGCAGTTTGCTCTGACCTCAAATCACTCTGACTCAAGTCAGTAGTTGATTGATAGCAGAAGTCATTGTCAATGAAAGTGTCGATAATAGCCATTGGTTAATTTTGTAGCCCCCTAGGGCCAATGTGCCATGAGCAATCTCTTCCGGGCAATCACGTAGGAACTAGATTACTCAACCTATATACGTTGCCAAAAACCTTCAGAAAACAATTTTAATGTTACAAAAGTAGCTACATAAACAAAAATAGCAAGGAACAAAGCGTGAACCCTTAAAAATTAACTCGTGACATCTATTTCAAATGACATATCAATCCCACTGAAACGAGAAACATTTCACAATTCCATCTTAGAACGTAGCAATAAAATAAATAAGAAACACGGCGCGAGGCGAGCAAATCCCGCTCGTATGAAAATGTATGTACCTCCAAGCCAGCTCGCGGGCGGTGCCACATATAAATAAAATTGTCTCGTCTAATGAAACCCGTAACATCGCACTCTCATCTCGCGGTTAACGCTACATTCGGCTAGTCGGACCACACACAAACAGACAGAGCTCTCAGATCGTACACTGAAGCCATAAAGATAATACAATGTTCTATACTATCTTTGTTTGTGGCCTCTACGAAATGTCACGTTACAAGAGAGACAAACGCAGATTAGATTGGACGGTGAAATATATATTTTGTTAAGCGCATTTCGCGCTTAAACGATATGTATTACATAGCGCCAGTAGCTCAACCGGCTAAAGTGTTCTGACGCTATCATCAATGCTATGCAACGGTCGATGCAAAAGACTGTGGGTCGGATGAAACGTTAAATTGTAGGTCCCACCTGTTAGTTAGGTTAGTCTCAATACAAGCAGTCCTTAAGTCAAGTCAGAAGCCTTCGGGTGGCTTGAAAACTCTGAACACCAGAACTTGACCAACTAGCTCATACGAAGAAGACGAAGCGCAATCGCTGTTACCATACAATATTACAAATAACAAATATCTACTTACGATCCATATTTTTTCGTGTGTTGTCTATCCAATCATCATTGTCGTTATCAGCCCGTAATCGCTCATTGCTGAGCACTGGTCTCTCTTATTTTATGCCATACTAGACTAGTATTTAGACAATACCATCATATTTTAGATAATATTCTACAGCATGTGGTAATAATTTGTAATTTATTTACTTTTTCTCATTTTGACTTGTAATAATTATTTTTATATACCAATAAGTCTCTGTATATATTCATTTAGAGTTATGTTCTATTCGTCTGAAACATTTATACTTGGTCTGAGGACGTTTGGTGCTCGCTTTATCTTTGTTCTCGTATTTTGGCAGGTTTCGATTTTGTGTTATGACTGTAGATGGATACCTACTTACAGCTATACATAGGTATACTTGTGGTTAGGAGCTACAGAGCTACTGAAATACTGGCAAATTGATACGTGTAGTTAATATTAAACTCTAGTTTAACGTCTGCGAACCATCTCCATTATAGTATAAAACTTAGTTTAAATTTATTGTTTTCATGGTTTTTAGATAAATGCCTATTAAATTGTTTAACAGGGCTACTGGTAACTAATGCAAACCTTAAGAGCGGCTGTACTACGTTAAGGCATAGACAAAAACTAATAAAATTATATTTTTTAATATATTTTGTCTATGGTTAAGGCAAACAATGTACAAGGACTTTTGGATATCCACGAATAAAAATTTCTTTTCCATAATCCATATACAAAAAGTACGTCGGAACGCGCCGAAATGTATGAAGAAGATAATTTTTATTTGTGAATTTCAGAAAGTCCTTATACAAAGCTGCCCTTAAAAGGTCTTGCGTTAATTACCGCTAGCCCTGTATATTATATTTAATCTTGTATTTTATAAATCTGTTTCAGGAATAATATTTTAAAGCAAGACAAATCTGTAGAGCTACATCTATCTCTAAATATCTCCATATAAGCGACAAAGTCCAATTCAAAATCCCAGAACCGGGTGGTGTAACAAAAATCCATGAATATGCTGGCCGCAATACCGCGCGACACATGTCCCCGCCCCCGCAAGCCCTGCCCCCTGGGGAAATCAGCCGGCCCGGGAAATCCTTGCGTACAGTAATTACGGTGACCACACGCGCTGACCGTTTCATTCCTATTGCCAGTTATCTTTTTATTTTATGGAAGTCGTATAATTTATTTCATGACATTTTCAAATTGGTTCCTGGTACATGTTTACACAATTCGAAGTCTAAATTTGACTAGAATTTTTTTCCTATACTCGTACCATTCTATGATAAATTACGTTCATTAGGTGTAGAGAATTACAAATTATTTTATGCTCTTGTGATATTAACTGTTCTATGTTGATTTATATATCCTCATCATTAATCCAACCACCATGTTCCAACGTAATATTTTAGAGTGATAATGTTCCTAATTCATCTGCCTGACATTATTGGCATACCCAGTTCGTTTATAATTATCTTGGTCCGCCTGTCATAACAGTCTCTCGGACTGTACGGAATTACAGATGCTATTTGAATCCAATCTCGAAAACTCGCTTCGCAATTCCGCATTAGAAGGAAGGTAATTAGAATAATCAACGCCGCGCGTATCCTGCTATCTGCCCATCTACTTATTCGCTTTCCCGTTTCCTGCCCTACTTTACATACTCGTACGTACTACGCAATTGAATTTGCCCAGAAAGAGCTCGGCATTTTTTCGTGTCAATTAAAAGTATGAATCCGCCGGAGCAGAGGCAAAGCTCGCATGGATAATGTGATTTCGCTGCTTCGTTAGTGAAGCTTGATTGCGGTCCACAAGCCCTCACTTACCGGCTACTGATGAAAACATAACCAACTTATGTTTTTATAGGGAGTCAAAAAAATATGAATATTTAAGAGTTTCATCATTCGTCGGTTCGACCTGATATGACGGAAGTATAAATAAGTAAATGTACGTATTAAATTATTAAGGAATGACTTTTTCTTCCATTAAATTATTTATTTATTCTAACTTAATTTAATTAGATTTATCTAAATATTGCTTAATGCTAATTCGTGTGAGTTCATATGGAAAAGAAAAAGTAATACAATGTTACCACTTTTCAGCAAAACTACCAAAATTATTTAATTCTACCAAAAATACGTAGAATGAACCGTTAGATATGTCATTGTCGAAACAGCTGTATGAAGTTTGACAGTGACAGTGTTTTGTTTTCCATTTCGTCGCATTTTATTCGTTTGATAGTTTCTCCAATTTTCTTACACAAAAGAAATACACTATTCGTTGATAATTACTATGGCCTCAAGTTATTTCACTGAAAGCGAAGCGCCTCGAGACTTCCGAGTGTCTTCCACAGAAAGCGACGGACATTACACAAAATGTCTTCTGTGTTACACTGTGAAAAGGAACTTTTATTGTGGAGATTGTATTCGAACTGGAAACTTTGTACATTCGTCGATGCCCTACGCGGACAGGTGTGTAAATTGAAGAAATATGTCTCTGCAGGTCAAGTACTTCAAACTTTGTAATGATCTATGATTGCCAGACAAAGATTTGCGAAGGAATCGATGAAGCTTAGAACAGTTTCGTATTTCTTAATGGAAATGAATAATGTAAACAGATGGACATGTTTATATTCAATTAGAGCAAGTTTAAATTTATTTCTAATGCCTTAACAATGTTTACATATTGTAAGCATTTTAGTTTTATTAACATACCTAATATGTTGCTGAGAAGAAAATCTAGTTCATGTTGTGTAATCTTATTAGAATAAAAGTCTTGTAAATTTCGAAAGGTTTGTAGCCTTGGTTGTACTCAGTAATATAAAACTACATGAAAACTAGTTGTCATATCATTTTTATTGCTGATAACAAAACTATGTTTTTTTTTAATCTTTTTACAACTATACGAACTAACTACTACAAGAAGTAAAAAATTTAGATTAGCTTCAGATAAATACAAACATGCTTTAGATATTCCAAAAGTTCTTGCCTTCTACTAGGGGCAGTGTGCCCAATATAGCCAATATAGTTAACATTATCACATTGAAAGCATACAATTAAATATTTCAGATATGCAGAGAAGCAAGCTAAATTATTGCGTCTACAAGCAAACAGAAAATATATTCTAGATCGATGTGAGAAATTGTTACTACCAAAATTAAAGAAAGACACATTACTGACAGAGACAAAGCAATCTCGAGACAGACTCAACCTCCTTCGACTCGCCATAGAACAAAGGCGAAACAAAATAGAAGAAAAGAAAAAGGTTTTAAGAGAGTTGAGAATTCATAACAGTGACTTGATGCAGAAGTTGCCTCGGTATCAGAAAAGAGTGGCAACATTGGGCAAACACACACAGAACCAGAGCATAGAGCTGCAAAATAAAGTATGTGTGTACAATGAGCAGGTGGACAGACTCGCCGCATTGCGGAGGTCTCGGATACGACAACTTGTCAAATATATCTTCCCTGTGTATATGACATATGATGCAAGGTAATTGTTTTATTAATAAAGTATGAAGATATTTGTTATTAGAGTACACTTAAGTGGCTGGTGTAGACATTAATTTTACTTTTTCTTTCTGTGGTTTAAGCGGTGAAGGAAGTTTTCCTAGTCACTTATAAAACCCCTGATGTAGGTTTAAAATATAAAATAAAAGTTATTTAGTTTGAAAAGTTTCATCAACCAATCAACATTTAAAACCTGGACTCTTGTATGTGGAGTTTCAGCCAAATACTTGACTTCCCTATAAAACATGACTTTCAAATTCTACTAAATTAGGTCTAAAAATTATTTCTTAGTCTTCCTCTTAGGAAAATTTGCCCTTTATAAATGTGTTGTGCATTTTACAACTCATCTTTTAATGAACTAATAATAAATACAATAAATATCTTAATATAGTAAATGATTTGATATTGAACCAACATAGTACTGATCAAACTGCTCTAGAACTGTTATTTACTATTACTTTTGTTTAACAAATATTCAGACAACTATAGTAAGTTATGTAGTGCTTCATGTAGGAAGTATTAAATATAAGTAGTGTGCCGACCTACTGCCTTCATTACTTTTATCTGCAGTTTCTTATCTACTGTGATAAGTTTAGGATCACTAAATTTGACCCAATTAATGATAAACACAATAATATGTATGATAATTTGCATAAATGGACTGATAAGACGAAAAAATAAACGAATAATCTAAATATTAAAAAAAAAAAAAAAAAAAAAAAACAAAATTTGAATATTTATTTTATCATTAACAGTACAAATGCAAATTTGTTTCTTAATCTTCAGTCTATTAATGAAGCTTTATTCTCATGTCTTTTCACAAACAATACTATCAATAAAACTTGTGTCTCTGTTATGAAACTATAATCTAGCAGTTTTTAAGGCAAGAATAGTTAATAAAATAGTTTATAAAGCAATAAACCCTTTCTTCTGGATAGCACACGCCACCTTAGATCCTAATATCATTAACCATCAGGAAAATTATTGACAAGCGCAGATCTTTTTTGTGTAAAAGAAGTTAATAAGTTTAATTTACTATTGGGTTTTTTTTTTCAGTGAAAGTATAGAAGACATGGAGTTCATAGGGTCGGCTCCGGAGGAGGAGGTGGCGCGGCGCTGCCAGCTGCACATCGTGGCGGCGTGCCTGCCCGCGCACGGGGACCTCGCGCGCCTGCTCGCTGCCAGTAACGTCATGCACACTATCTTATACTATAGTAGTTAGGTTACCAGCTTTGCAGTTACTCCATACAAACCCACTTCACTTTAAATATTGGCCAAGAATTTGACTAGTACTCATCAGAATGATACACTTCGCCTACCCAATTTTTGGAATATTGATTACTAGCTGCGCCTCAAGGTGTTTTACGCGCGGTTATCCGGGATAAAAAAAAGAAGTTAATCCAGGTTAAAAAGTAACCTGTGTGTTAAACCAAATTCTAAACAATTTTCACACCAAATTTCATCAAATTGGTCAGATGTTTACAATTACTCGCAAACTTTCGCTTTTAAAATATTAGTAGGATACCAGAAATTTATGAGCATATAAAGTTACATATTCTCGACAGCTACTTATCCATTCATATTCAAAATGTTGTTTTATTATATGGCCTTTGATCACATTTTTGTGGGAATTGATATCTGTGTCTCCGCATAGAAAACGATCACACTTACATTATTATTAAAAGATGAATGAGTCCAACAGTTTCGGTGCTTTCCTAGCACCATCTTCAGGGGCGAGTGTTACATGGACCATCCCCGACTCGCGCGCTGTTTTCTACGGAATATATTAAGATGCCTTACCTGAACAGTTTACTAAGTTTGATATCTGTGTCACTAAAAAAGTAAAGTAATGATAAATCGTTATTTCCCTTTTCCAGTGCGGACAAGCAAAGAAGCGGCGATCCCGAGTGAGCCGAGCTCGCCCCCGAGCGGGAGTGCGCGGGCGCACGCGGCGCTGGCGCTGGCGGCGCAGCTGCTGGTCCTGCTCGCCTGGACGCTGGAGCAGCGCCTGCCGCACGCGCTGCAGCTCAGGTAACTCATGCTTTGTATACATCTCCTAAAGAGGGCGGGGAGGCATTTGCCCAACAATGGGATTAGACAGGCTTTTAGTAAATAAATAAAATAAATCTCCTACTAAATCAGTAGTTCTGATGCTTATCAGTAAACTTCGCAAAGACAAATTCATGTGACATTGTTCTTAGCGAAACTTTGTGACAAAAAATTATGTAAAGAATAGTGAACTGATTTTGATTAAATTTTAACAAAATAATTCATGACGAAATCAAATAAATATAATTTTTGACTAAGTATGTGCGCGTCAAATGGACGAATAACTCAACAACAAGCCATAATTGATTATTTCTTGTTAAAATTTGACATCTACTTTCATGTCACTTGACATGTGTCAAGTCGCAGCTGACATGCTGACTTGGTTTCTTCTACAAGATACCGGGCTGCATTGGGATGCAACCACTAGATAATGAAGGATTTCTACCCTCTAAAAACCTTCTGGTGGCTAGCCACTGCAGTTCCTAGAGAGCTCCCAAGTTCTTTTGTGACAAGCGGTTTTCCAACAGAATAACCGACAGCTTCTTTGGTAGCCAGTAATTCCATACTAAACATGCTCCACCTCTGGCCAGAATGTTACTGACTTAAGTTATTACGCAGGCTGCTGGTCGATTATCTAGCTGCACTGTGAGAACAACTAGTGGTCACTAGTATGTATATGTCGGCGTCAGCCACCTATTGCGAGTGACAACGTGCGGTTGAGTCACGCGTCAGCGCACGTGCAGATGAATCACGGCGCTCCCACCACTATATAACGCCTGCATTCGGCCGCCGCAGGGTCTCTTGTCCGGTTTCGCTGTAGAGGCCCCTCAGGCCAACAGCATAGTCATTATCAAAAAAAAAAAAAAACGCCGCAGGGACAGTCGACTAGAAGCGTTCGCCGTGTGCGCACGTCTCGGACGCATAACATGTAATTGTGTAATAAACGTTTGTACAAGCATCACTTGTCGTATTCCTTCACACCGGCATCCTGTAGTCTTCGACATGTCTGTGTCTCACGCGACATATATATTGCAGCGAGTACTGCTTGTGGCGAGCGAGCGGCGGCGGCGCGGGATGGCGCGCGCGCCGAGTGTGCGCGTGCGCGGCGGCGCTCACTCACGCGCGCACGCCGCCACACGCGCGCGCTCACCCGCTCGCCGCGCTGCACGCGCTTACCGTGGCTGCCTACACGGACGACCCTCTTCTGGGCAGGTCAGTGCAATCCAACCCTTCTTCTTCGTATGAGCTAAGTTGCTAAACTCTGGTGTCGAGAGTTCTCAAGCTGCCCGAAGTCCTCTGACTAGGCTTAATGACTGTTTGTACAAAGACTAACAGCCGGGACATACAATTTAACGTGTCATCCGACCCACAGTAGCGCTCAGTTGAAAATGCCACTTGAAAAACGACAGTCTTGATCGCGTCAGATCACCTTAGCTAGCCGAGCAACAGACGCAACACTTTATAAAAAAGCATGGTGTTTTTTCAAACTTTATATTGTTATGGTGCACGGTGGCGTGCAACCAACCTCAAGTTGAAAAGTCAGTCGCCAAGCAGCTAAGAGTGTGTTCCGGCAGCCTCCTTGAGATTTATTCCAAACTATGCTCCACATCAGGCCTGAACTGAAAAACGCGATTAACCTGCGAGTCGACGTGCGGCCCGCGCGTGTAAAGAGTCTAGTTAATTTGAATAAATGATAATGATTGGTGCAGAGTGGAGAGCAATACGAGCGAGGAGGAGGAGGCGCTGGCGTGGTGCGCCGAGTGGGCGGCGCCCGACGACGGGGAGGACGCCGAGCCCGAGCACCTCTCCTGGCCCGACACCGGGGAAGTGAGTCATTACTATATCCCATATAATACCCATACAATAAAACGTGGCGCTCGCAGCCTCCACCACCGACCTCGGTAACTGTCACACTACATGTTAGCTTACGCACCCATTTTTGTCTATGATTCAGACCGTGCCGTCTCTTTCTGGTCACTTATGATGAAATGAGACAGGTTTACTTTAAATATAGTTGGGCCGTATCAGGGATCAGAATACTAGAGAGCAGTGCGGGCGAGGAGGTGGAGGCGGACGATTTACTGAATCATCCGCCTCCTCCTCCTTAATATTAATATTTATTACTTAAAATATTAGTCGGATTGTAATTGCTTTTTTTTATTGTAATCACGTGTATGTATGTGTGTATGCAGCTGGAGGAGGAGGTGCCGCCGCCCCCCCCGCAGCCCGCGCCCTCCCTCGTGACGTCAGCGGCCGCCTCCATAGCCTCCATGTGGCGCGGCTGGACCAAGTGACCTGCACTACTCACATCATGGACCACTCACTACCGGAGCACCAGTGCAAATGATATCTTCTTCTTTATCGTATGAGCTAAGTGGCCAAGCTCTGGTGTCGAAAGTTTTCAAGCCACCCGAAGGCCTCAGACTTGTACAAAGACTAATAGCCGGGATCTACAATTTAACGTGTCATCTGACCTACGCCTAGCGCCCGGATGAAAATGCCACTTGAAAAACGACAGTCTTGTGCAAGGTCACCCATCCAAACACGGTCGGCATCGATCGTTGCTTAGCTTCGATGATCGCGTCAGATCACCTTAGCTAGCCGAGCTACAGCTACTGTTATGGCAAATGTTATAACCTGATTTAATAGAGAATAAAAGTGGCTGCCAGTTCAAATGAAGCCATTCGCATAATTCTGATCGAACTTCACTTAGGTAAGTTCGTTTGATCATTAATAAAAGTTTGTTGCTATCAACTGCTAAGGTTTGTTGCTATCAACATCTGCTAACTCGACCAACTGTCGGGCTCTTATGCCATTATATTCGATCTTGTGCTTCACAAACCCAGAGGTTGACCTCAATGGACCAGATGTTGTTTATCTAATGACTAGGTGGTCTCCCTACAGGTTGTTTGCAATCCTGTGAAAGCTGTTTTGTGATACTTTTGCTCCGTCTATTGTGGTTACGTCTGTGGCCGGAAAGGAAAATCACCAAATCGTATTTAGTGATGTTTAGGGTTCCGTACAAAAAAAAAAAAAACCGAACCTGTTACTAAGCCGCCGCTGTCTGGCTGTCTGACAACAGGCTGTATCTCAGAAATCGTGACACCTAGAAAGCAGAAATTTCCACCAATTGTGTATTTCGTTTGCCGCTATAACAACAAATATTACATAAAAGTAATGATAATTAAGGGTGGTCCCAATGTATTAAACATTATTTTTTTGCCATTTTTTTTTAAATAGGCGCGAGCCTGACTCGCTCTGGCCATTTTTTTTATCTTTATAAAGACTGCGTTATCGTCTCTCAACACTAGTTCAAGACTGTTTTTGTTTGCCATCAGTACGCGTTATAGCTGCGTCGTTAAAGAATAAGAAGTCAAATGAATCGGGACATTTTTAAAGGTGTATTAGATTAAAACAGATGGCTTGCCAATTACTGTGTACATACACGATTTATGATATATTATGTATATATTATGTGCAAACGAGCTGTTATGCAAGTGTGTATGTGAATGTGATAATAATCCAGTTCATCAGAAATATCATTAGAAAAATATAGCATCCAACAAACTTTCTGAAATGACTATTCAATTAATAATTTAATTGGAGTAATAGTTAGATATGACATGTAATGATGTACCTAAAAAAATCTTTAGCCACTGATAATTGCAATTTATTGTTGATTGTAGAATCAAAGTTGACATCTGAGAGCTTTAATTTTTAAATCATATTTTAAGTGTTTCTTTGTCAAGAATTAAAGTTATTTTTATAACAATGTGTTTCATTTTAACCTTTAATTTATATACCGAACAAAACGCGTAGAGTAGTTGTGATTCGTCTGTATATAGACTTTGATATAAGGTGTCAAACCTAAAAAACTAGGTAATGTCATAGACAAAGCATAACTTTGTCTATGGTAATATGAATTAATAATAAAAACGAACCTAACGAAACGAACTTTTTTTCTAAATAAATTAATAAATAAGTTAAAACAACTTTTCGTAACAAAACGAACTTTATTTCTAAATAAATTAATAAATAAGTTAAAACAACTACAAAATACGACTAGGAGCAAACATCCTACTATTTAATAAATTAAACTACTTCATAAATAAATGCATAATAATACTTGTCCTCACCTCTTGTGAAAAGTTAGTTGTCATTTTTTATAGTTTAAAGATAACTAACTTGAGCAATTCTAATATTAACTCCAGTAAAATGTAGTAAAAAGCGACTCTCCTAGGCTGGACCAGTGTATGTTAAGAGCGACACAGTAAATTGGTACAGGCATAGACAAAATTTACTAAACTTTGGTATATTTTGTCTATGGTACAGGCTAGGCCTAAACTAGCGAAATAAATCCCATACCATTTAAAGTATTAAGACCAAAGCTGGTGCGTGTTAATCTATGTTTGTCACTTCTTCACTCTCTATTAGCTGAATTGATTAGTATGGAATTTGATATGGTGGTAGCTCTTACCATAGACAAAATGTATATTTTGTCTATGCTCTTACTTTTTATTCCGGATCAAAACCCCTTTAAAATGTCGGCAAGTCTTTCCATTTCAAATTGTTTTATATATACTACAACCACATTATTTTCAAGAGGAAAGTGAACCGGTTCCTTCTGAAGCCAAGCTCAATTGCCCCCACCAATACTTCATAACAGATGAATTGGGGCCGATCGGAAGTCAATCAATCTATAATAATAGCAAAATAAAAAAAAGTTAACTTTAGAGTAGTGTAGAGTCCGGTTCATGTATTACACCTATACGGTTTGTCTTCATCTGCCTAGTTTACGTAATTAAAAGATTTTCTCCAACTAGGTATTCGTCCGCCTGGTCCACCGCTTGTAGCCGTCAGCTAGCGCCTCGCTCAGCCGCTCCATCCGCGAGAACATCTCCTCGCCCGGAGTCACCTGCAAACCAACTACATTACTGACTGGGGTCTAAACTTTCTTGTAAAGGAATCACTAAATATAACTAACTAGTTTGAGCACCGTGCGCGGGCCGCAAGTGGTTTGGGCAGCCGTCTGTTTCTTAAGATTACATAGCTGCGCCCGTGGTATTTTACCCGTGTTTACCCGGACAGATTTGCGCTCGCTTTACGGTGAAGGAAAACATCGTGAGGAACCGGCATGTTTGAGGACCACAATATCCGAAGACGTGTGTCATCCGCCAACCCGCACTTGGCCAGCGTGGTGGATTATGGCCTATATCTCTCACCTCGTGAGAGATAGCCCCGAGTCCCAGCAGTGGGAACATATAGTGGGCTGCTAATGCTTATGCTACCCGGACATAAAAGTAATAGTGTGCAATGTATAATCGAAATATATACTATACTCTAATTTCATCCCAGTCGGTTTAACCATGAGTTAAAGAGTTATAAATATAAATACAATGATTCACATATTTACTGTCTGAACTAAGAGGATACGTACGGTAGTGTTGGATACAATAGGAATAAGGATAATACCTATATTTCCAAAATTATTTACTCCTCACTGAGTAATCGAACCATCATCAAAAACGTTTCCATATATAATATCGGTAACACCATTACATACTACTGCTCCGGCACGAAACCCCAAAGTGGGTGTTGGCCTCCGACAACAGACGGCGCCACTCGTCACGGGTTTGCGCCATTCCTCTCCAGTCAGCCACTTGAAGCTCGCCAAGGTCCCTCTCGACGGCGTCACTCCAGCGGTACCGAGGGCGGCCAACTGGACGGCGTCCCTCCGGCTTCCCTAGGTAGGCTCTCTTAGCGGCCCGATCCTCCCCCATCATTCAGGTGTCCAAGGCTCAAAGACTCCGATGGCATGGCTTGGTAACACCATTGACAAGTATTATGTTCCTTGACACTCACCGGGCATATAGCATCATCTCGCGTGTCGGCGTGCGAGTAAGCGTGGCAGGAGCCGCACGACGCGCTCTGTCTGGTGGAGTGCTGCGCGTCCGCCCTGCGCGAGCACGACGCGCCCGGACAGCCTCCACCACGCTGCTGAAGAGGATAAAGATCATAATAAAGTAAAGAGGATCGTATGTTTGTATGTTTATATGTGACGAGATGGCCTTAACACTGCAGTGCTAAGGCCATCTCGTCGTTCGCAATTCGTTTAAATCTTAGAATTAGGTATATAACGTAGTGTAATAATTGTAGTTATGTGAGTGGAGGGCTGTGTCGTACCAGGAAGGACAAGTCGCAGTGCTCTGTGCTAGGTACCTCGAAAGGCCTGTGGTGTAGAACAGCAGAGAGATCACTACGATCTCATTTACGACACTTCAACAACTTTTACAGCTAACAAACAACTTTATAACTCAATTACGAAACATACATTTTACACATGCGATATTAAATATCAGAAAAACATTAGGACGGAATGGCCAAGGATTAGATTTTTTGCAATCCTTATTCTCTTGAAATAAGACATAAATTCAAATTTTCAAAATGTCGGTGAAAATCACAAAATTAGTCATACCCGTAGCCCACTAGAAGATGCAATCCCAGTCGGTTTCTTTTTGAGACACGTCCTCCTGGGCAAACAAGAGGGTGAGGTGGAACAGCTAGCCATCTCACTCGCACTCGACACGGTCGGATCTTCCCGTCTTTGTCGCACCTCGTGACATTCATTAATCCTTACACATTTGGACAGACCGGAACCTACGTTGGTAGTACTTGGTAGCGGTGAACAACATTGTTCTCTTTGCTCCCAAACTCTAGGACAAACCTCACTTTGCCGCTTGTCTAGTTCTCTTTGTAAAGAACGCACTCTGCGTTCTTTTTCCTTTATCTGTTTTTGTTGTTCTCTGGAAAAAAGAATAAGAAATATTGAGTGTCACTGTATTTGATATTCTTAATAAAGCTGTTTGTGGTTTTATTATGTAATCTACACAAAATATTACAGCGTGGAAACAATTACTAAACTAATCACATAGCCTGCATCGCGTGAAAAATGTTCTTGATCATCATACGGTATGATTTATAAAGAACAAAAAAGCGAAGAAAGTTTGCTCTGTGCATGCACACACAAAATGCGGATGCTTCTTATGGCATTTACACCTTATCAGCTAAGCAATAAAGTCCATTTCACCTGTGCATATCCTTCATCCGGCTCGCCCAGCCTCGAACAGCGCGCACCACCCGGCCTGCCTCCGCGCACAGCTCGGCGCCGCGAGCGTGTGCCTCGTCCAGTTCACGTTCCAACTCTACGGCATTCTGGATCTTATCTCTGAGGACATAGAAATGTGTTTAGTTAAGCAAGTCAATTACTGTAAATGGCTCCTCGTCACCGTATTATTAGTTTAGCTTAGCATGTTGAAATTAATCATTACTACTAATTTTCAGTCGTTGCTGTGAGGTGGATATACCCAGTATGTTAACCTGGAATCGTTATACGCAAATACACGATGGACTCTTTTTATGCCAAGGGCAGGTTGGTGATTAGGGAATAATCACAAAAATATAATATACTAGTGGATCGCCCCGGCTACGCACGGGCTATAAAATAATCTAAGTTGTAAAGAGAAACAAAAGCCTATATTACTCAGGGATAATGTAGATTCACAACAGTGAAAGAATTATTAAATCGGTCCAGTTGTTTTGGAGCCTATTTGCGTCAAAGAAACAAAAAATAACTTCTTCTGTGTAAATTGGACGCCGGCCGCCGGCGGATTAGTCCACAATAGCGCTAGATAGGTCTAAATGGAAATAGGGTAGGGAGGCCTTTGCCCAACAATGGGATCAAACAGGCTTTTAATAATAATAATAATATTGGTAAAGATATGACCTGTACGCGGCGTCGATAGCGTCGCAGTGCGCCCGCGCACGCTCCAGCTCGCCCTCGAGGTCGGCAGCGCGCCGCTGGATGCGCGCCGCGCGACGTGACACGCAGCACAGCTCGCTGCGTAGCGACGCGTTCTGGAATATTGCAAATAGTGAGCAAAACTTATTGGCAACGACGCTCTTTGTAAGATGAAACTGCAGTCTTGAGCATCGCCACTCAGCCTTTCAGTTTTTAGTAGGTTACATGTTGGTGAACGACAGTTTTTTTCCAGCCTATATTGTCCCACTGCTGGGCAAAGGTCTCCCCCCTTTTCGTCTACAAAGGTCTCCCCCCTTTCTCCTTCGACCCCGGTCGAAGAAATTACATGATTTAACTCCTCCCGCCCAATATCAACAGAGGACGAGTAGGGAAACACCAACCAAGGCGGCATCGTTATACGGTAGAGGTGCCGAAGGCACGTAATATGCGGTTTGTACGACTTTTTTTTGCACTACATACGTACGTACTGTTTGAACTACGTACCTATGTGATAATTTAGAACTCTTCATGTATTAAATAATGCTGCTTTGTCCCAATTGTGAAAACAACTGGATAACCTATTGTCTAAACTATTCAGAAGTAATAAACTGACCTCTTTAGTAGTCAGGTCGGCTTTACTGAGTTCTTCCTTCATGACTCGGATGGTGTCCTCGTAGATACGGCATTGTTTCTGCATGCAGCATAACTCCGCAGACTTGTCATCTAGCGCAGCTGTCAAAGGGATATTATTAGTACCGTAGGTAAATTTAATATTTGCTATACATTTTACTGTTTTTTTACAAGTGACATCAAAAATAAAAGTAGGATATTAAGGTAAAGTGCATTAAGTACAATATGAGGAAAAGGAAATTAAAAGTATACTTTTCATCATAATCATCCACAGCATTCTCTTCTCTATTGCTGGCTAAGCCTCTGCGCATGTCCTAGCTTCGTTGATCTTGTGTAGATCTCGTCAGTCTGTTATTTGAGGAAGTTGTAAACCCAACTCACATAAACACTTATGTTTATCGTCGTTTAAGGTATTTTTTAAGCTCCTTGTAGACTATTGAAAATACTAAATAATAATTATCAATGTAATTATTAACTTGCCTGGCAGTATTGGGTCAAAATAAACGAGTGTGGTCCTGTGGTAAAACGTCTGTTTCTAAACTGATGGCCCCCTGGTTTGATCCCAGCCCTACACCATAGGCTTGTTTTTTTTTTCAAGTCTGATTTGCATGAGTGGATTTTGCACTCGCTTTACGATGAAGGAAAACGTATTGAGGAATCCAACATGTTTGAGGACCACAATATCTAAGGAAATGTGTATACCGTGGAAATATCTGGACATCCACCATGATAGAAATTCTCCCATGAATAAATTCTGCGGGGGTCACTCTCAGTAATGGGGAATATGACTAAGGAGAGGGGTAATATTATGATAGTTACTTTTGGCGTGTGTTATCTGTGCGGAAAGCATGTCGTAGGACGAAGTCTTCTGCTCCGCCAGCTGCAGGGCCTCGTGGAGCTGTTCCCGGATACAACTAATCTGGAACAATGACAATACATTTTCTTCTTATAATATTCTATTGGCATAATGTGCATATAAGAATTAACTATCATATTCTGGAACATTGCTAATAAAATATATTCTGTTGGCATAATCTAAACCATTGTAAAGAATAAGTAGTTACTGTCATATTCTGGAATATTGGCAATATATATAATGTAGTTATATTCTATTTTATAATCTACAAAATTTACAATAATGATTCCCTCGTTATAATTTAAAACGTCGGCAATCAAACATTCTATTGCTACAATTTATAACATTGTTAATAAATATTAGATTTTCATAGAATTATGTATTTTCGACATCATTGTCATTATATGATTTTACCCTTTTGCTAAGCATAGGCCAAATGTGTACGCCATCTTCTCCCATCTAGCCTGTGATTATTAAACTTAGCATGTTTCTATTTCTTAATAGAATTATTCTTGTTTCTTAAGTCACAAACAACTAATAGACTAGAAAGTCAGTTTCTGTAGAATAGTTATTACTTATTCCACTTGAGTTTTCTATTTTTACGCTTGCTTTACCTCAGTGTCCTTGCTAGCTATGGCCTCTTGATATTGCTTCTCCATACAGTTCCCTTGAATAGAGTTATTTCTTGAATTCGCTTCTAAAGCACAAATCTTCGAACGTAGATCACTAATTTCACTCTGTTGAAGAAAGGACCGATCAACATATTATTTTTTTATTCATATTTGCATACGTTCTCTTTAGTAAATCTCATTTCACGGGTAGATAGGTATATTAGTTTGGTACTTTACGGAACTAGTAACATATACTAGACTGTTTAGACCATACTAGGGGTAGATAGGCTTCTTTAGAAATTACAATACCTTTATAGTGAGAAACGCTATTAAAAAATCCTTGCTCTGCTTACAAACATATGTTTTATTTTTACGAATTTAGTCTAGTTATATGTCTAGAATATATTAAGATCGCGGTTAAGTTTTACTTTTTGGTTAGTTACCTACAACGCTACATAAAACTCACCTGTAACTGTTCGTTATTACGAATCAGTCTCTTGTTTTCTTCATCCAGCCCACAAGTACAGTCACTCTGGAAATTAAGAACATTATGATGAAGAAACATAGACATAACATAAGTTTGAATTGTTTTCAAGCTATTTATAGAACCCCATGCAACACATCCGTCATGCACGAAGTGAATATGTATCGAGAATTTGAAAGCCGAGTCAAAACATTATATTAATTTAAAAGCGGTAAAAAAAATACGGACATTTATCTACTAAGGGTAAAACAATGTAATAAAATAATAACTTAATAAGGAATAATATAGCAATGTAACATTCCCTTCACTTAATTAAGTTACAAAACAAATGCTGAGTCTTGGTTCGATTAATCTAATTAATTCATTTGAATATGATTGTACAAAACAGCGAAAGTAGAAGTTGACCGAAGAAGATGAGAAGGCCAGGGAAGGAATTGTATGAAAGAGGATATGAAAGAGAAGGAGTGAATGTAGAGATGACGACTCAATAGTGTGGAAGCAAAAAACATGCTGTGCCGACCCCACCTAGAGGGAAAAGTCAAAAATAAGAATGCCAAACAAGCATATGGTAATAGTTGCAATTCCGTAAATCCAACATACAGCCAACATATCCCTGAGTCTGACGAGTTGCGCCGCGATATCCTGCAGGTCTTCATTAAATCCGCCCACTGACTCCTCCCACATACCCTACATCAATGAAAACAAACCACTATTAATATCAAACAGTTTATTTTCAACATGCATTATTATTAACTTGTAGCGTTGACGGGTTACCGAGTCGTTGTTGGAGACATTTATAAAGTTCGATATTTCCATCTTCAGATTTTCTACATCCGCTGCGATATCCTGGAAACGATTTATTGATTTGTCTTTTTTTTGTGTTGTGAAAAGTAACTTTACATAATTGTGAACTAGTATAAAGAATTTTATCCAAATAGAGACGCTAGAGGATTCAGGATGACCTATTGTACATTTTCGAGTTTTAAAAAAGTATGAATATAATTTTAACACTATGATGTCATGCAAGTTAACCAAATGACTAGTGTTAGGGTATATTTGTCTCACCTGGCACCTGTCCAGCGACCATTGCTGTGTGTTTATAACATTGTGCAGTTTGGTTATACGCTCGGACTTATCCTTTTCCATCAACCGGATATGCAGGTTCGACTCCCGAAGCATTTCTATTAAATTCTCCTGTTTTACATTCTGAAAATTACACTTTTAATCATTTTTAAGTTTAACGACTTTAATATAGGATTTCTTTTAACGGAATTATGTGTAATAAAAAGTTTCTTACCTCATAAAAGGATTCCCGGTAAAGATCTTCAATAACATCCAAACTATTCTGGAGAGTAGTCACTATGTTTTCCTGACTGTCGGATTCCTATGGTTTAAAATTTTGAATTTAATATCTAATAGCCAATAAAGTCTATATGGCATGCATTTAATCGCAAATGATTAATAAAATAACATATAGTATACGTTGCCTAAATATGTTGAACTAGTGTCTCTTCGGGAGGATGTAGGCCTGCAGTCCATCAGTCTGTAAACACCCGCATTCAGCCCTACTTGTTGTCAAGTACGGTGTGGAATTTGCAATCGATCGTACAGTAAAGGAAGAAACTCACATGCTACGGGCACCACAAAGTCAGAAATCGTGTGTCATCCGCCAACTCGCACATGGGCAGCGTGGTGAATAATAGCTCTGAGTTCACGCAGTAGGGACGTAGAGTGGGCTGCTTATGATAGGTTTAGGCCTAAATATGTATACCTATATTAATTAGACGTATAGCTCGTAATTTCTGGAAGCAAAAGCATACCTCTGCCAACATCGACACATCAAACGTCTGGACTTTGCCATGCTTGAAGTCTTTCAAACTCTTTCTGAGACACTGGATCTAAAATAAAAACATATAGTATGAAAAACACTTCATCTTAAGCTATACATAGACATTCTTAAATTACAACAGGCTACAAACATATCAAAAGCTTCAGCTATATCATAGACAAAATAAGTATATTTTGTCTATGGCTATATCAACTTATTAATCACTCTATTTGTGCTTTATGCTTCAGTATATATTTAATAAAAAAAAAAACATAATTATTTACGTACCTCGCGCTCCTTCCGTTCGATCTCCCGCCTCAAATCCGCGTGTCGCGACGAAAGTGACGCTATCCTAGACTCCGCAACCGCAAGGCTCTCTGCTTGAACCCGCACTGTTTCTTCTTTGTTTTGAAGCTGGGGAGACAAAACACTTGATAAGGAACGTGAACTCTTCAAACTTGAATACCATTGACCATGTACTAGCCGGTAAAGCTGGATTACACGGCCACTTTTTTTTCCAAATTTTGTACAAAGCGTAAACCATAAAATTTCATAATTTTGATATTATCATAAATTATGAAACGTTACTGATAAAGGTGTCGAAAATATAATAATAGCACAATGGAGGAATAAATTAAATAAAGCAGACCCCATCATCATGTTCGATACATAGCTAGGAAGAGAGGGAGATAAAGATAATTTAATTTCAAAGTTACACAATTGAATTCAATATTGATACTCACAATTTGCAAAGTGGCGAGAAGTTTGTTTTGATAATACCGCGCACGTGCAGTCGCGCACGAGCTGTCCGGGCTCTCCGGACCGCTGGATCTGCACATACTCTCCTAAAGGAAGAACAAACAGTACAAAATTAACCAGCACTACATGATCTCAAAATTTATTTAATCAAGAATCTTATTGAAATCGCAAGTTTAGAAATAATGTTGTAAAGAAAACCGCTTACGGCGCTTTAGCCACAAATCATCGTATTTATAAACATTATTGAGTCACTGATTACAAGACTATTTTTTTAAAAGTTTACACTCTAGTAATATTAAATTTAACTTCAACCACAGTGAAACTCACTTTTGCAAAATCACTATCCGAATCCGTACACATCAACAATCCATTGAACATCATAGTTATCACAAAGACGGCAGTAAACACAACCATTCAGTGTAGAACACGCGACTAGGTAACTCCTAACGTAGATACATCTATCTACACGTTTACTCGCTGGAGTAAAGTTAAATACGACGCCACGCACCGAGGTGTGCATCGAAAGTGGTGCATTAGTTTTAAATATAGCTACTGGAAGATGGACGAAGTTAGGATTATCTGGAGGGCGCGTAAACCAGTAAGAATTGCTTGTGCCCACATCATTAACAGCCTATGTCTACTGCTTGGTATAGAACTTCTTCAACACGCCACACAAACTTGCATTATAGATTTTACCTATAGCTATATTCAAAAAGATTTTACAAATTAACTTTAAGAAAATAGAAATATAGTTAAAATAGAAAAACTACAAAAGCAGTCGTTGCAGAAATCTGTCGACAGGGTGTCACCGGTGCATACCAGACATTTAAACAAAAGATGAATTTTATGTTTTTTAAGAAAAAGAACATTGCAACTACTAAATTATAGGTAGGGGCAAACAGGGGCAATGCCCCCTTCACACATACATAAATACGTCCACAGCTTTGGAAGTCATCATGTTTTGAAAGGGCCACGATATGTTTACTAGGACGCGACTCGGTCCGAGATATATTTGTGGAGTCAGTGAATGAGAGTGTCGATGGAGTAATGGTTAATGTTCATCTACGCTATTTTAAGAATGCACTCGGTTCTAGAGAGGTGCTTAAAGTTCTATCGATGGACTATCAACAAAACGTTAATGGATAGTACAAGTATTCTTCGGGTAAGATAAAAGAAGGATGGATTTGAAGAGTTTTCTTTCGGAGATTAACTGTTCCGGGTTATGTCCATGACCGATATTGCGTAAGACCATAACGGCATTTAAACTCTAAACATCAAACGATATCCGACTTGGACCTACTGTTATGATATCTGTAGACTTTGTGGCGTGCACGCTAAAACATACATAATATAATACATACGTATAAAACATGCGGAATGTCTTCGGATAAAAAACATTCTTTGATATTGTTGGAGCACTAGGTGATTTTAGAAAGTCCTAAATTACTGAAGCAATATCGCTCACCATCAGGTGAACAGCGATCAAGCGCAAACCCATTACCAGTAATAAAAGCTCAATTTAGAACACTGACAAAACAAACAGGAAACAGAATCACCTGCATATTAGAAAAAGTAAAGTTAAAATCTACACAAGTAAGAGGAAGCTATATTTTATAAGAAATGCGTTCTATATCTCGGAGTAAGTTCATTAGTGACACCGGCCGCTTCCGCTGCGCCCGCGACGTACGCCATGTTTCGACACTTCGGCACTTTTATAACGACTATAAATATACGCACAAAACTAGCGTGGATAGTAAACAGGCAAGGAGTAAAGGTGAAACTTTGTAAACATGAGGCAGCTCTGTGTGGTGGTTACAATATTATCAAGACCAAAATAAAAAAAATAATCAATACAGTAATACCCCGACTTACGCTACCTCGACTTACGCGAATTCGGAGTTACGCGATTTAATTTTCTCGTCTATTTTAACGTTTTTTGTTTGAAAGCCGCGCACTTCAGATTGTGTTTATACATTTTATTAATATAGTTTGTCATATTATCTAGAATTAAATTAAAATTTATTTCCTAAATTATAGTCTCCGGTCTCAATTAAACATACTTTGTATGACTTTATAGGTGTACCTATATGCAAAATTGTACCCCGACTTACGCGAATTCGACTTACGCGGATAGCTCTCCGTCCCACCTATCGCGTAAGTCCGGGGTATTACTGTAATTTCATGTAATGGAGTCTAGACATGTTTGGATAATTTGTGATTTGAATAATATAAAAATACCAGCTGCGCCTCGCATTGTTACTCGCGTTAATCTGGGATCAAAAGTAGCCTATGTGTTAATCCAGAGTTTAAGCTATCTTCGTATCAAATGTCATCAAAATTGATCCAACCATTTTAGTGCGAAGAAATAAAAAACATGTACACGCTTACGAACAAACTTTCGTCCTTAGAATATTAGTGAGAACTGGGAAGGTAACAGATCATTGTATAGATTCTTAAAACACATTCTTTACAAAAAAAGTAGACAAAATAATTATGAAGTCTGATAATCTTTTACCTTTGCTGCGTGGAAAGAGGTACTTCTGGCCACTTGTTTGGAGTTCCTTTAACAAGGATTAATTTTTTAATAAGCATTGCACTATATTACTAAGGTAATTAAAGGTAAAGAAAAGGTTTATTATATTTTCACTTGTGTGTGATATGTGAAACTACCAATTTATTTTAAAGAGCTCATAAAGCAAATCAAAAGGATCAGCGATTTGGCTAAATTCAAAGAAAGGGTACAAAAAAGAAATAAAATCAAAGAAGATAAAAATATTAAACCGGTTATACATAAATTAATAAACTAACTTACTTTGGGCATATATTGGCCAACGTAGAGGCGGACTGCGACTGTCAACAAATAAAACGATACAATTTAATTCTAGATCGCTGACCAAACTGTGGGACTTTGTATAGATAACAGAAAATAGCGCCAGCAGCCATAAAATCTTATATTTTACAAAAAAAATACGGTGTTTATATAGAAAGGAGCTTTGGATTCTTTTATTTAATCCTTTAATTAAGAACAATTTACTTTATGGCGTGAGGTAAATCCAGAATTTACTGCTTTATCGTTATAAATTATAAACAGTCAAAATTACTAAAAAAATATACCAATTAAACCCACGTTATTGCCATAAAAATTAACCCTTATTCTAAAACATACAATAAACGATTGCCTTGACAATTATGAGAATCCCTAATTCGAAAAACCCTTATTTCCAAAAATAAAGCATTGAACATACACGTAATGAGCACGAACACCTTCCGCGTTTTCTGAAAAACAAAATGGGTCATTTCAGCCATAACGTCGCGAACGAAATGTAGCGAACGAAAAACACGTCGTAAAGTTTAACGAGGGCTTTGGCCCCAATCGCTGAGGTGTCAGAATCTGCCATCAAAGAGACAAATTCGGGGTTTCAGGAGCATTACGTTAACTGCCGACTCTTTGAATGATTGGTTGGCAATTCACTTTCGTGTTGACATTATTTCGTCTCTAGGTGTTGCGAAATCGCTATAAAATTGATTTGTGATATACTTTATTCTCTGTTATATTCCTGTGAAATTATGTGACAATAAACACACTAAGGTTTTGTCTGCATCGATTCAGAATTAAACCAGTCTGTAAATATATTAATGCAATATCTTAGCTGTCAATAAAATAAAATGCATTTATGTTTAGACATCTCTGTGCCAAATTTCGAAAAAAAAAATGTTTGTACTGATTGAGAATAAATAAGGCAAGTACATTTATGTAATATTCCTTATTATCAATAAATGAACTATGAACTATAACTATGAACTATATTTTGCATGGTAGTAGAGCTCCTATATCCTAGTGCTCACCCAGCTAGCAACCCTTTCTAGATTAAAAATCTGTCACAAAGCAGCTAACAGTGTGTTCCGGCAGCTTCATAGAGAGCCAGTTATTGGCAGACTAGGTATGCTCCATCTTAGGCTAGCGTATCGCTAACTCGTGTGGTTACGCGCTCTGCTGCTCAAATGACTATCTTTAAGAAGTAAACAAATAAGTTTTAAATATCTAGCTAAACATATTCTCACCGGTCGGCGCCAGAGTAGGGGGCAGTTCCCGTAGCCTGCTCCTCAAGCAACTCCTCGAAGCTCTTACAGCGCTCCCGTTTCTTCGACACTTGGAGCCGCACGTGCTTGGACGGTTTTTGGATGAAATTACAAGCATCGCAGCTCTTATCCAGCCTAAGCGACTGGAAGGGAGCCGGGTCGCACGCTGTATCCACATATATACAACCTCTAGGCTCACACATTTTGACAACTTTCACGCATGGATCAGTCTGACAGGACGTATCCATGCCAGTTACTTTAATGGACTGGAATGGCGCCGGGTCGCAAGCTTTATCCTCAAGTATGCATACAGGTTTCTCTGTTTGTATTGCGCAACAACACTTGTCCACTTGCCTTTTGGAAGCTCTCGATTTACAAGACTTACATAATTCTTTGATCTTTATCACTTTGATAGGTTCGAATTGAGTAGCGTCACATGCTTTACTGCATGACAGTTCTTTGTACAGGTCAGATTTTGTCGCCTTTTGTTTCTTGTGCTTTTTCTCTTTCTTATCTTTCTTTGATTTAGAAGAACCGCAGGATTCGTTGCTACTCAGTATGTCGATGGAATCGAACGAGACAACAGTATCAATGACAGGACATGAGGGCTTAACATCGCACGGCTCACATGACCCATCTACGAGTTCTATCACTTTGGACAGGAAACTATGACAGAGATCGGAGACCGGGTCACATCCCGCGTCACACTTCTTCTGATGTGCGATACTGGAGCCGCACGACCTGTCTGTATACTCACATACTCTCTTAGAACAAGTGAGGGATGTATCGCTCGCTCTATCATGGAGTACGTCATAAGTTTTGTCACCACGCGAGCGAGGATGTCTCACTCGACAAGGCACACTCTTTATTATCTTCTTACATCGCTTACACAACTTGTCTAACACGTCAAAATGCCTGCAAGACTCCACGCAGGCAGGCGGGGCTGCGTCTATAATTTTCAAACATTTCTTGCACATTTCGTGCTCTACTTCTAAATGTTTACACGGTCTGTATGTCTGGCATGACACAGAGCGGAGCAATTCTTTGCACCGTTCGTACAACTCAGCCATAACACTCGACCTGTCCGGGCGACACGGTACAACGAGCTCTTTGCACTCCGGGCAAAGCTTGTCGGCCATTTCTATATGTCTGCAGGAACCTTTCGACGGCCCCGGAGCAGAGTTCAGTACATCTTTACACGCCGTACAGAACTTATGATAAACATTATCATGAGCACACGACCGACCAGGCGTGAAGGCGAAATCGACTCGCTTTCGTGCGGGAAAATTGGCCGATTCGCAGGAATCTTTCGTCCTGGGTCTGAATTCGCAGGATTTGTTAAGACGTTTACAGGAATCTTTGTCAGCGTAAACTTTGCTCGGTATATTGCAGGTGTTGTTAGCATTCTGTGGTTTACTACATGCCCACTCGTAGGTCTTGTTCAGTTGGTCGTGGAGATAATTCCGTATGGAAGCGGTGATGCTGAGAGGACTCTGCGACGACTGGCGGCTGCAGCTTGAAGAGTCGAGATCATCTTTATCGCACGTCACGCCTGATATAAGATTCACTGATGAAGAACGTGTCTGAAATCAAAATAATTGTGAAAAATTCATTAAAAGGTTTTTTATCCTCACATCGTCTTTTAATGCGGACTTGGCCTGTATAATTAAATAATTGGCCAAGTGCGAGCCGAGCCCGCGCATAAAACGTTCCGCACCATTATCTATAAGGAAATTGCAAAATAATTTAGTTAGTTGTTCTTAATATTTTTAGTATAATATAATAGGGGTATAAAAAATGTATATAAAATACATCGTTTGTGAAATTTCTGTCCTGATATCTAGTTCTAGCGGTTCATAAGATACAGCCTGGAGACAGCGGAGGCTTAGTAATAGTATCCAGTTTTCACCTTTTAGATTGATACATAGATAGAAATGTCTTTATTGGACACTAGCTGACCCGGCAAACGTTGTTTTGCCTTAAAAATATATAGTAGAAGATTCTCAGACCTACTGAATACGCATATGAAATTTGGTAAAAATCGGTCAAGCCGTTTTGGAGGAGTACGGTAACTAACATTGTGTCATGGAAATTTTATAATTCTTTATTGGACACATAAATAAAAAAGGCACAGTAAAAGACAATTAACTTAAAATTAGTGTACCACAATTGGCGGCCTTATCGCTTAAAGCGATCTCTTCCAGGCAACCTTTGGATGGAAAGGAATTTATAAACGACTAAAGAAGGACGTAGTGTACAATAAAGAATAATAAAAAACCTACATATAATATTAATAATCTTATCTTAATTTATATAATCTCGTGTCACAATGTTTGTCCTCAATGGACTCCTAAACCACTTAACCGATTATAATAAAATTCGCACACCATGTGCAGTTCGATCCAACTTGAGAGATAGGATAGTTTAAATCTCAAATTATAGTCGCAATTTTAATTTATTGCTAATATAATTTGTTATAATTAACTGTAAGTAACCTATCTATATAGTAATTGAATTATCAATGAAGTAATTTGTAAAAATGAAGTATCTTTTTGTACGTGTTACTCCTAACCAAAAAGAAACCTGGCAATAACTAACCTTAGGCCTATATTACTTAAAGTAGGCGACCATACGTTTTTATCAAATCGCTAGTGCCTTGAAAATTCGCAAAACGGACACAACCGTCAACGACGTCTGCCCTCACGCGTCTGCCCGCGTTCGGGTCGCGCACTCAGCGATTAGCCACTTCTTCCCCACCGCACGCCCCGTTCGCCTGGCGCCGCTGCATTTTAAATCTGTGATATCTTCGAAAATATTTGTTTAATTTACATGCTGCAAAAAGCCATATTGATCTTTATTAAATGCACAATGTATTTAAGATACTTAATTGGCTAAGGATTTATACTGTATTGCTTAAAATCGTAAATAAGCCATTATTTCTCGTACAAAGTAAAGGATAAAAAATGGTTCATCATCATCATCATCCACAGCCTGTTCTATCCCACTGCTGGGTATAGGCCTCTCTCTTGTCATGCCATCTGTCTCGGTCCTGTGCCAATCTAGTCCAGGTTCGACCCGCGATAGCTGTAATGTCGTCGACCCATCTTGCCGCTGGACGGCCTACGTTCCGCTTCCCTAGCCTCGGCCACCACTCGGTTACTACTTTGCTCCACCTATCATCGCATCGTCTGGCCAAGTGCCCTGCCCAACTCCATTTCAAGTTCATGACTGCATATCCGACGTCTCGAACTTTCGTTCGTCGTCGGATTTCAGTGTTACGGACTCGGTCCATTAATTTGATGCCGAGCATGGATCTTTCCATGGCTCTCTGTGCGACTCTTATTTTGTACACAGCCTCATCAGTAAGAGTCCATGTCTCGGCACCGTATGTCATGGTGGGCAGGACACATTGGTTGTAGAGGCGAGATTTCAAACATTGTGGGATTTCACTAGACTTCAAGATGTCATCTAACTTTTTGAATGCTGCCCAGCCTAGTTGTATGCGCCTGGCGATCTCTTTCTTCTGATGTTCTATGCCAAAAGATAGGGTATCGCCAAGATATACGTAATAGTCAACTGTCTCTAGGATCTCGTTTCCAATTTTAATTAGATTCGAGGTCCCAAGGACGTTTGACATCACTTTGGTCTTGGCCATATTCATCTTCAGACCTACTAATGAAGAAGCATCCGAAAGTTGTTGAATCATACTTTGAAGATCGCCGAGGTTTTCAGCAAACAGAACTAAGTCATCAGCAAACCTAAGATGGGACAGGAAAACACCATTGATATTAAGGCCACAAGATTCCCATGGAAGCGTATTTAAAATATCTTCCAGGACCGCCGTGAAAAGCTTGGGTGAAATAGTGTCTCCCTGCCTCACCCCCCTTTTGATGGGAATAGGGTTGGTTATGTCATGCAGTTTTACTTGCATCGTTGCCGATGAGTATAGTTCACGGAGGATCTCCACATACCGAACATCGATACAGCAGCGACGGAGAGAGTTAAATACAGCCCAGTGTTCAACGCTGTCGAAGGCTTTTTCATAGTCTACGAAAGCCATGTAGAGAGGTTGGTTATATTCTTGGCTCTTCTCCATCAGCTGCTTTACCGTATGTATATGGTCTATAGTAGAAAAACCACTCCTAAACCCAGCTTGTTCTATAGGTTGGTGTTCATCTAGCAGGCGTGTAAGTCTATTGCAGATTATTTTAGTAAACATTTTGTAAATTTGTGAGAGAAGGCTTATTGGTCTATAGTTGCTTAGCTTAGCAGCATCTCCTTTTTTGTGAATGATGGTGACAATGGCATTCTTCCAGGCCCCAGGCGTTTGAGCTTTCAATAAAACTTCATTGAAAAGTTTAGCAAGGACCTTCATTACAGCTGGACCACCCGCTCGGAGCATTTCGACTGTTATGCCGTCTAATCCAGGTGATTTGTCGCTTTTCATGTCAGACATAGCTTTTCGTATTTCGCAGGGTAATATTTGGGGTAGCTCTTCGATGTTTTGGTTTTCTTCAGATGAAGCTCCGAGTCTAGTGTTATCTGTTTGTAGGACAGGATCAGCGGACTTTGAAGAATATAAATCCCCGTAAAAGTCTTCAACGGCTGCTAAAATGGTTATTGTGGGTTATTCCTAAGAGATAAACATATACCATCACGGACTTTTTTGTAGACCTTTTTAAGTTGTACAATACTGTAGTAAATTGTTTTGATCTATCTTGTAGGATTCAGTCAGCGTTTGCAATGTAAGCGCAAAAAATGTGTTTTTTTACGACCTCACATTAAAAACCTCAAAAATTGTAGCCTATGTGTTATTCTGATGTATAAGCTATAGCCTATGTGTTATTCTGATGTATAAGCTATATTGTGGTAAAGTTTCATTCAAATCCATTCAGTAGTTTTTACGTGAAAGAGTAACAAACATACATCCATACATACAAACTTTCGCCTTTATAATATTAGTAGGATAAACATGAACAATTATAAAATAAAAAAGGCTTAAATATGAGTGTGCCGCACTTGGCAGCCTTATCGCCTTATCTCTTCCAGGCAACCTTTTTAGATATGGAGCTCTGTCTCCGTGTTATAAAACATTGGTAAGACATCGCTTATGCGCATGCGCATACGGCCTGTGCAATTAAAAAAAATATAAGTAAATGTTACTTACAATCCCAATAGAAGATATATCGTGTTCCGAACAGCAGTTTACTATCTTCCGACTTGGGTTAGGAGTGGAGGCTCCCAGGGGGGTCATACAACTAATGTCACATGTACATGTAGACATTGTACGTGTTGTACGCTAAAATACAACATAATACTATTAATAGATAATACTAGTCTACAATGGTTTTGTTGCCTTAGACATGCTAATTTTTGGGTTTATTTATGCACATTTTTCATGAAATTATCAATGATTTTGTAAGGTATGCTCAGATTTTATTTCGAGAAATGATTGGAAAATTAAATTTTATTTTTAACAAGCCGAAAGTTGTTCTAATGTAAGATATGCAAAGAACTTTCATGAATATGTTCGGAATCTGGACACGTGAAGACGTATAAATTTGCGATGATATCCAGGACAACAAAAATGTGTGTTATTTTGTAGAGCAGTGTAATACTACTGGTATAAACATTGGTCCAAACATAGCCGAAATAAAGTTTCAGATAAAACACGACAAAGGATACTCACGCTTATCTTCATAAAAATAACTAACCCAAACTGTAAAAGAGTTTTTAATTCAAAATATTATATTTACGAGTAGTAAATTAAATATGGTACATACAATGAAATAATAAAATTAGTAATTTGTTGAGACATAATTAGAGTTCTACAAATAAATAAATTACTAAATTAATTAATTAATTAATTAGTTAAAACGTAATTTAAGTAATTCATAGCTAAAAGTAAGTTTAAAATATTGCTTGTGCTAAATATATGGTACACTAGAAAATAAACAATTGGCCTCTATCGAAATATACAATGCGCAGCATCCCAGAATTAAAATAAGAATTGAAATGAACCGTGGCTCTACATCCTAAGCCATCATGTCACAACAGTAAAGTATCTAACCACATAACAGAGTAAACTTAGCCCTTCAAGTCTAGTGTTTAAGCCACTGGCAACAGTAGCCGCTCCCAATGGCCACTGCAATCAGTAGCATAATATAAAACAGTACCTTTTGGCTATCGGACCATAAAAATCAATGCTTTTATAATTACAGTATACGCATATGCTCCTATTATTATAATAAAGTTATCTATCTACATAAAGTATGTATACAGTGTAGTATATCAGTTGTATTAGAAAGTAGAGATTTTGCTTCTGTATGCCTTTTAATATAGTTAGCTAAGTGACACTAGTAAGGACTGATTTTGTTTTACATTTGCAATTTTTTATTTTTCACTAGATTCTAACATTATTTTTAAGTTGTAATTACTAACCCATGGACCGCTTCTGTAGTCTGAATAAAGAAAAAATTGAATTTGAATAAAGAGCAGATCGAGGCGATCGTGGTCACGAGCTGCGAGGCGGGACGCGGACTACGCGGCGCGGACGCGTCCAAGAGATCGGTAAAGCTATAAATCAAGATTTTGCCTCTTTAGCGTCTTAACATAGTAAGCTATGTGACGTCAGCTAGGTAGTTAATCCCCGCCAATGGAGAGCAGGCCCTCTCCAGAGAGCACGAGGCGCGGGCTGCAGCCGTCGTCGAAGATTAAGCGAGCAGAATTCGGACACTCGCGGCACGGACGCGTCCAAGAGATCGGTAAAGCTATAAATACAAGATTTTTCTCCTGTATACGTCCTAGCATAGCAAGCTAAAGTGACGCTAGGTAGTCAATCCCCGCCAATGGAGAGCAGGTCCTCTCCAGAGAGCACGAGGCGCGGGCTGCGGCCGTCGTCGGAGAGCGAGCGCGCGGAGTGCGGCGGGCCGGTGCGCGGCGGGCCGGTGCGCGGGCGCACGCACTGGATGGTGACGCGCTCGTACGCGCCGCCCGCGCCAGACTTCACGCTCGACACCTCGCCGCGCTCCTTGCTCTGTGGAACCATATGAATCTCTTTATTGGCTAAACTTTATTTTGTTTGGGCCACATTACTGGAATCACTCGATAAGGATAAACGTCTAATAGAAAATGTAAGGTTTAAGGAACAAGGGCTTATTCTTGATATGAATACGGTATAATAAAAAAATGGTTGCCTGTAAAGTCGGTTTTACGGGCGAAGATTTTACGTGACAACGTCTGCCGATCATAGTTGAGTGGGAGAGAGACGCAAGGCATTCGGCGGGCCTCTCTCTCGTTCGGTGACTCATCGTAGCGTTACCGGGCGTTACACTTTTTCATAAGTGACTCCCAGCCGCAACCTAATTTAAGACGTTGTCACGTCAACAAAAAACAATTATTATAAAAAAAAACTCAAAGTAAAGACAAAATTAAATGACACTGGCAATATACATCAGACGTTGGGCAACATAATCGCTGCAAAAGTAGAAAAACTTTACAGCGTTAATATTAATACGTTTTCTACAACTTGGATAATAGTAGAAAATAAACAACAGTGTACTAATCCCAATCAGAGCGATCCAAAATTGTGTTATTTGTAATGTTTAAGAAATGTTTTGCAAGAATTAGAGAGACAAAAGACGACATAAGGTGTTGAAAGTTACTTTGTAATTCGTAATACGCCTCTATCGGGATATTATTAAAGCCCCCAAGTAAAGTACGAGTATTTTAACCAATAGCAACTTTCTCTACACTCATTGATTATTGCAGTCATGTCTAATGGGGAGTATGCACCTCTAATATACAAGCTTCCATGCTTAGTTTAAAGATGCAAGCTCGTTACTTGTAGCTTTTAATGCAAAATATGTAAGAAATAAAATGGGTATAAATAAACATTTTTGCAACGAATTGTAAAAATAGTAACTGTACAAATAAATTATTTGATTTGATTTGATTGATAATGATATTATAACCTCTAACATCAATGAGAGTGGCGACAGTTCCCATTGGCTAAAACACGTGACTTGTGGAGCAGGATTGGACACCGGCACTAAATATTAGAACTGTGAGTGACAGTTCCCATTGGCTAAAATACCTGACTTGTGGAGCAGGATTGGTCACCGGCACTGAATATTAGAAGTTAGAACAGTAAGAGAAGAGTCACCTTGGCCTTGGCGTGTTTGAGTTGGCGTCGCATCTCGCGGATGATCTCGTCCTTGAACTGCGAGCGCAGGCTGGCGGCGCGCGCCTGCTCCCCCAGCGCGGCGCACACAGCACGCAGCGCGCGCAGCTCCTCGCGCAGCCCCACGTTCACCGCGCGCAGAGACCGCACGTCCGAGCCACTACACTGCGTACAAGTCAAAGTCAAAGTCAAATTAATTTATTGCATCATTATGGTATACGTAAGGTCTTAAAAGTTATTTATTTGGTATCACATAATGATTAGTCCATTATCGGTGTCGGGTATCGCAAAAACATATTATTATGAGGAGTGAGCCGGCTTATTTAATTATAATATAAATAGTAATCGTTCATCGTCGTATAGAAAATCATTAATTTTATAGTACCATTTCTCACATAAGAAGCTTTTTAATTTCATTTGAAAGGCACTATCTCTCTCTATTTCTTTTAGTTCTTCAGGTAATTTATTGAATATTTTTACTGCCATTGAGTTCGAGCCAGTACTGTGCATTTTAATTCTACTTTTTGGAATTATTTACTTAGTTTTATACCTAGGTGCGTGCTTCCGTGAACTGTCTGAACTTTTTGAGAAAACTCGGGGTATTTCCTTACAAATTTACTAATTTCGTAAATATATAAAGATGCTACAGTCAAACTTTGTATTTTATAAACAAGGGTTCAACACTCGCCAGTACTGTTAGTAGCATGTTCTGCCTCATGTCCCACACATCTAAGCTGGGCGCAGAAACTAAATCTTACATGCTTTTAAATATACGCGTAAGTACCTTATCCTTATCGAGAACCTGGCTTCTGATCACTTTGGCGTTGACGTCGCTCAGCATAGTAATAGTTGTATCTAATACCACTAAAAGCAAGAGCTTTTATCATTAGTAGTGGCCACAGTTGCCAGCGTCTAAAATACGAGACTTTGGGAGCAGAAAAGAGAGTCAGCGCTACGCAGTAGAAACTTCAAAGTTTCGAACTGTAATAGCGAGAAAAAGCTACGAAATTCTTTGAACGAGATTCTTTAAAATATCTTGTGTTCTGCAAATGAAGGTTCTTTTTAGATAGACTTCCTCCATCGCAGTCCACAGTGTACTTTGTTAACTGAGGTATCTGAGGTACTGCGAACTATCGATACAATATAAGAATAAAACATAATAGGAAGTACAACATGTATTCCAGAGTACCTTGAGATTGGACTCCATCTTCTGTATGCGCTCCTGGTAGAGCATCATCTCCTCACGGAACATAGAATTGAACTCCTTGACGGGCGGCGCCGGCGCCCAGTCGCCACTCTGCGAGTTAATACACTACACGATCATATAACTTAAGACATTAAAGAAAACGCTTGAAATTTCATGTCCTCTCACTTGTATAACCAAATGTGTGAGCAAGACGATTATGGCAACGGGAAAGAGACACCGCTACGCAGTGGAAGGTCCGAAGATTCGCACAAAGCGCTTCGCCTCAACTTTCATAGTGAGGACTGCGAAGCTTTGGAATTCTCTGCCTGAGGCTCTGTTTCCTGAGAAGTACCATCCTGAGATCTTCAAATCGAGAGTGAATAGGTTCCTTCTTGGTGAGAGTGCTACAACGTAGTTCACAGCGTTGCTTAATATCAAGCAAGCTGTGCTCAAAAGTAAAACTATTACAAATTAAAAAAAAGGAAGCAAACTTTAAAAAGTTTACTATCTTGACGCGACTTATACTTACATCGACCATCCAATATTTATTTTTATATTAAGTATCAATGATAATATCCTACTTGATTGCCGATGTAAGCAATGTATAATATTAGCGCTGTTCACCTCTGCGGTCGCAGGACGTGGTGCTAGCAAAGGACAGAGCTATAATGTATCTGTGCGGTAGAGCAGGACGTACTAAAGAGTTACGGGGTGTCGGTGTTTAAACTTTCGTGTGTTCGCATAATTTAAGTAATTCCTGTTTCACTGATTTACGGATTGCTTAAAAATTAAACTTTCAAACGGATTTTTTATCATAAATGAGTAGAACATAAATGAAGAAATGTATAGGGAAGAGGGACTAAAAAAACAACAATGTGAAAAATAAATTTTGTATCTGTAGAATAAGTTTTTTTTAAATAACGACTTTTTATTTTAGTTTTATAAATGCGTAGCGTACTGCGCGGAAAGAGTAAGTGATGAATCACTTACTTGTTTCTGAAGAGGGATAAAGGTATGCGCCATTAGGTGAGATATTACAAATGTTTAGTTTACTTGTTTACTTACAATAAGGCTATGGTTACATTAGGAGGCGACGCGAAACAAATACGCAAAGGCGACAAAATAAAATCTATGAAAATGTATATTGCAAACCGTATGTATGTATATTAAATCGCAGCCACTTTTATGCAATTTCAATAATTCATATAGATACATAAGAATTGATCTCCATTGCACATCGCGTCGCGTCGTCTCTACCAACGCGGCATTAATTACTACTTAAAAAGATAATCCAAAAACTCTAGCTCTAGGTACAACGTAAACGGTTTGGACCAATGTTATTCAAACTTTAATATTAAGTACAAAAACATAAAATCCATACCTCGGCCCCCGTACAACACATTCCTGCCATCACTTCGGCGTCTTTCTTCGGCACTTCTCTACGAATATGGCAATATTATTACTATTATTTTAAACGTTGGCAACACCTTTAAAAACAATCAAGCTTAAAATGCAATACATACGGCGGTGGACACTTATTGAGAGATATTTCACATCGCAAGTTCATAATAGTTTGTTCGCACTGTTGTAGGTCCTTATGTAACTTCCTTATTTCTCTGCCAAAAAGAAAACAATACTTTTAATAGCTTCGAAAAATTCTCCAAAACTAGTGGATTGATTGATTTATTAATAAGCTTACATAATAAATAATTAATTTAGCACAGAAGAAACTTAAATCTAGATAAAATCGAGTATAGAAAATAATTTGGAAAGTTTCATTATTAATGTAGGAAACGGTGATTCCAGTGACACCGATCAATCTTTTCACATTGAACTCTAATTAATATAATGTTTTATTCACTGTCATAATTAAAACCTGAATTTTAATCAGATTTTGTTGTATAATATCTAAAATATTACCTACCTAAAGTACCTGTAGTATTTTTATTCAGACGAAATAAAATAAATAATTCCAAAGTGTCAAATTCGAAGTTCCAGATATTATTTCTACTAAAGAAAGTTTTGACTGAATACGTACTTATCCTTACACATATTGTCCTTCTGTAATGAATCGTTTAGCCTCCTCAAGTCGGCTCCTTTATCGCAAGTCGCACCCCGCGACTCGCATTCCGTCTGAACAAAACATAAAGCAATAAAATTGTTTTAAAAAACAAAGAACCGACTTCAAAACACAACTAAAAAGGGAAAAATAATTTTAAGCCTACATCAAATCAAGAATAGTTATATAAGTAGAATCGAAGAGTTTGTTTCATGTACTTATAAAAAACTATTTTAAATTTTTATGAATCCTGTATTCTTGGAGTCGGTGCCAGCAAAGAAAGACAATTGAAAATAGTTTTTTTAACAAAGTTAGTTCGTAAGTTTAGTTCTTCTTAGATGGCACCGACTTCAAGAAAACAGGATAAATAAAAATTTAAAATAGTTTTTTATAAGTACATGAAACAAACTCTTCGATTCTACTTATATAACTATTCTTGATTTGATGTAGGCTTAAAATTATTTTTCCCTTTTTAGTTGTGTTTTGAAGTCGGTTCTTTGTTTTTTAAAACAATTTTATTTTTACATTTTTAGTGGTTAGTCATGATATTTTTTAAGTTTTAGCTATAGAGAGCCAAATAAACTTCACGATCAAAAAACCTCTGGCGTATACCAGGCAGGCAACCAATTGCGAGCAAATTGAGCTGTATGCTAGCGAAGCGAGCGCGAAAATATTCACCGTATTTGTTCGAACCGTTTGAGCATAAAGAAGTCCAAAGCAGCACAAATTACATAATGTTTGTTGTGTCAAAACGTAATAGAACCAATTGCGAACGAAGCGAGCCGGATGCGAGCGAAGCGAGCGCGGAAATTTTCACCGTATTTGTTCGAACCGTTTGAGCATAAAGAAGTCCAAAGCAGCACAAATTACATAATGTTTGTTGTGTCAAAACGTAATAGAACCAATTGCGAGCGAAGCGAGCCGGATACGAGCGAAGCGAGCTATGCGCGAGCGAAGCGAGCGCGAAAATTTTCACCGTATTTGTTCGAACCGTTTGAGTATAAAGAAGTCCAAAGCAGCACAAATTACATAATGTTTGTTGTGTCAAAACGCACTAGAACTAATTGCGAGCGAAGCGAGCTATGCGCGAGCGAAGCGAGCGCGAAAATTTTCACCGTATTTGTTCGAACCGCTTGAGCTTGAAGAAGTCCAAAGCAGCACAAATTACATAATGTTTGTTGTGTTAAAACGTAATAGAACCAATTGCGAGCGAAGCGAGCCGGATGCGAGCGAAGCGAGCGCGAAAATTTTCACCGTATTTGTTCGAACCGTTTGAGCATAAAGAAGTCCAAAGCAGCACAAATTACATAATGTTTGTTGTGTCAAAACGTAATAGAACCAATTGCGAGCGAAGCGAGCCGGATGCGAGCGAAGCGAGCTATGCGCGAGCGAAGCGAGCGCGAAAATTTTCACCGTATTTGTTCGAACCGTTTTAGTATAAAGTAGTCCAAAGCAGCACAAATTACATAATGTTTGTTGTATCAAAACGCGCTAGAACTAATTGCGAGCGAAGCGAGCTATGCGCGAGCGAAGCGAGTGCGAAAATTTTCACCGTATTTGTTCGAACCGCTTGAGCTTGAAGAAGTCCAAAGCAGCACAAATTACATAATGTTTGTTGTGTCAAAACTTACTAGAACCAACAGCGAGCGAAGCGAGCCGGATGCGAGCGAAACGAGCCGGATGCGAGTGAAGCGAGCCGGATGCGAGCGATCCAAACTATGCGCGAGCGAAGCGAGCGTGAAAATTTTCACCGTATTTGTTTAAACCGTTTGAGCATAAAGAAGTCCAAAGCAGCACAAATAACATGTTTGTTGTGTCAAAACGTACTAGGACCAAGGGCGAGCGAAGCGAGCTGGATGCGAGCGTATCGAGCAATGCGCGAGCGAAGCGAGCGCGAAAATTTTCACCGTATTTGTTCAAACCATTTGAGCATAAAGAAGTCCAAAGCAGCACAAATTATATAATATTTGGAGTGTCATAAGCCCAAAACATCCTGGGGGAAAGTCGAACGAAGTGGGATAACTCCTAGCGAAGCGAGCCCGTAAATATTTTTTTTATCCGTTCGAGTGTCTAGTCTATTAATATATTATCAAATTTTACATGAGTGAAATCTGTATTGCCGTATGAGCGCGAAGAAGTGAAATAGGTTATCGAGTTATTTGGGTATCCCAAGGGAATAGCAATGACTTTTAAGATAAAAAGTAACCTTCGTGTTATACAAGGTCTAGTCTACCCCCATATCAAATTTAAGCGAAATCAGTGTGTCATGTGTTATTTGGTGCATCCCACGGGAACAGTAATTATTTTCGGGATAAAAAGTAGCCAATGTGTTAACACATAGTCTAACCTATCTTCATCTCAAATTTCATCAACATCAGTACAGCCGTTCGGGCGTGAAGAAGTTATAAAGATTTATGTGTTATTTGGTGCATCCCACGGGAACAGTAATTATATTCGGGATAAAAAGTAGCCTATGTGTTAACAAATAGTCTTACCTATTTTCATCTTAAATTTCAAGAATATCAGTACAGCCGAACGAGCGTGAATCTCTCTTCGGGCGTAAACATAACCTAACTTTTTAGGTTTTCCTTCGATTTCCCTAGGAATCCATCATCAGATCCTATTTTGATGACAATGGGACCAATTCAGAACCATACTCTTTCAATTAAAAAAAGAATTTTGAGAATCGATCCACAAATGGCTGAGAAATCGGTGAACATACATAAAAAAAAAAAAAAATACATACACGTCGAATATATAACCTCCTCCTTTTTGAAGTCGGTTAAAAATAAGTACAGTGTATACTCCATGTAACGTCACTCGATTTAACGACAAACTCACTAAAGCGTCGAAATCAATTGGCTTTAGTTGGTTTAGCTTGTATTCCATCCATTCATTACATATAATACATTTAACGACCACTCTATATAACGCCATAAAATTCACAGTTCCTTCAGTGTCGGCATATAGAGTTTACACTGTACATGTAATTACCAAATTCTAAGTTTCACTCGGAAATAAACTATCCGTAGACTTCTGACTTGGCTTAACAACTAAGACTTACTGCTGGAACTTACATTTGAACTTACTTTACCATTCGACCCGCGATGAAAATTCCACTTTTTAAAAGAAAGTCTTGTTCATTGTCACCCATCGAAAGACTGTCCGCATCGGCCGTAGCATAACCTCGATGATCGCGTCAGATCAGTGGTGGATCACCTACAGGCGGTGTATTGGGCTATTGTGTCCCCTCCATACCTGTGTGACCTCATAATCAAATTTTTAATTTTTTTATTTTTATTTATTGTCATGAGTCATACGAACGCCTATTCCTCCAACAGGGTAAGAAAGGACATAAATTAAAAGACAGTATTTGTATATTGATAAATATATTCAAAACCAAAAATAAAAAATATATGGTAGATAAATAGTTCTACAATTCGCTCCGTTGCTTGTATTTCGTTTTGGGACAGGACTGTTTCAGGGTTTGTTTCAAGTCACCTTGGGCCATCTTTTTCTGATTCCTAAAACCAAGAATACGATATTTAGAACTGTAGGTACTCAAAATTCAACTTTTAAATTTCATCCGCCTACAAAATGTGAATAACGGTATAAGGGCAGCCTCATAATAGATTAACAACGAAAGTGCTAGTTCAAAACTGTTTAAAACTGAGAATGCTAGTTCAAAATTGTTTAAAACTGAGAGTGTTAGTTCAAAATTGTTAAAAACTGAGAATGTCAGTTCAAAATTGTTTAAAACTGAGAATGTCAGTTCAAAATAATTTTAAACTGATAGTATTCGTTCAAAATTGTTTAAAACTGAGAATGCTAGTTCAAAATTATTTTAAACTGACAGTGTTAGTTCAAAATTGTTTAAAACTGAGAATGCTAGTTCATAACTGTTTAAAACTGAGAATACTAGTTCAAAATTATTTAAAACTGACAGTGTTAGTTCAAAACTGTTTAAAACTGAGCGTGTTAGTTCAAAATTGTTTAAAATTGATAGACCTATACTGACCAGTCGCAGTTGCCGAATATATCCGACTCGGTGACCTCAAAGAAGTGTATTCCATCAAGCGAGCAGTAGTCCAGGTCCCGGAGCCTCCTCAGCACCTCCACCAGCCCCCGCAGGTCGGACTCCTTACGCGCCAGCCGCCGCCTCAGCACCGCTACCTCCGCCCGCAGCTCGCACGCCATCTAACGGGACATATCGGATACTATTACAAATGGAATTTAATTTTAGACCGTAATCTGTAGGTCATGAAGTTCGAATTTCTTTGCTCACAAAAGAGAGGAAAACCCTTATTTATTACATACAAATGGAATTAAATTTTTATTTGGGACCGTAATCTTTACGTCATGAAGTTCAAATTTCTTTGCTCACAAAAGAAAGGAAAACCCTTATTTATTTTTTAAATTAGAATTACGATTGGAAAAAAAATTAGGCTTTTATTGAGTATCGTAAATTGAAGCTTGAAATCCCCCGTCAGTTGGCGTACGATTGCGTAGTGGTACTAAATGTACAGATTTGGACTGGACTTCGCGGTTTATAAGAGGAAAACCAAGATTAGAAGTAACAAATATAATTCACACCCGGACTGCGCAAAAAAGTCGAAACGTGTAAGAGCTCTTTGCGGATTGGTGGAATTTGAACTAAGTAGGGGAGAGAAGGGGGAAGAAGAAGGATTACTATTTATTACCTTTACACTCAGCTTGAAATATTCTACAAAATTTCCTTTTAATCATCTAAGTGACTGTTTTAATAAGTTCCTATTTTATCTTTGTTATATTCCTGTATTATTTTAAGCATGTATGTGTTTTTACTGTAGCGCCTATACTCGACTAACTGAGGTGATCTGACGCGATCGTCGAGGTTAAGAAACGGTCGATGCCAAACCTGCCTTTCAAAGAGTGACATTTTCATCTGAATGCTGCCGAAGATCGGATGACACAGGTTAAATTATAGGTCCCGGTTGTTAGTTTTAGTACGATCAGTCGTTAAGCCAAGTGGCCAAGAGGCCTTCGGGTGGCTTTAAAACTCTCGACATCAGAGCTTTGACATTTTTGACATAGTAATTTATTGACATTTAACACATTAATTGACTTAATTTTTGTTTGACATGTAACTAAATGGTGTTATTAATAAATATTTGTATTTGTATTTGCTTGGCCACATAGCTCATACCATAGACAAAATATCTTTAGTATATTTTGTCTATGCTCATACGAAGAAGAAGAAGAAGAAGACTAGTGGTCGTGTACAGGGTGTACCTCTAAATGTGTCCGGTGCGCGCGCTGCAGCCGCGCGGCGGCGTCCACCTCAAGGTCCTCCACGACGCGCGCCAGCAGGCTGTTCTGCGCGCTCAGGTCCTCCACCCACTGCCGCAACACCGACACTTGCATCTACACCAGGGAACACAGTGCTAGAGAGGATTGCTCATTTCCAAACAAAAAAGCGTGATGCGGAAGTTTTAATTACCTTAAGCATAAGCGTAATCAGCCCACTATACGTTCCCACTGCAGGGACTCGGGACCTTCCATCACGAGGAGAGAGATATCCTCCACCTTTGTTGTCCGAACCGCCAAACTTTGAAATTCCTTGCCGAATTCCCTGTTCCCCAATAACTACAATCTAGCGATTTTCAAGGCGAGAGTGAACCGGTTCCTTCTAGGTAAGGTTACTATAAGATTATTAGATGAAAATAGGTCAAGCGCAAGCCCATTTAATGTAAAAAAAAATGTCGTTGCATATACAAAATTTTAATACAGGATTATTGGCAACGCAAAACCTTATATAGAGGCCATACATTTAGGCCGCCACCGCGAAAGAAAATACACAATTAAATATTTTGACAATGTTACAACCGTTTGCCTGTGGTCGTTATTACGGACAGATAGACAGATGGACGGACAGCTAAGTCTTAGTAATAGGGCCCTGCTGGTAATCTTCGGGTGCGGAATCCTAAAACCAGCCTCTACTCTAAGTACATCTCACCGGCATCCTCTTATTCGTCGGCATCTGGTCGACGAGGTCCATGCGGCGCTCGTATGCTCGCTGCACCTCCTGCAGCACGTCCAGCGAGGGAGCGCCGCCAGCTCCACCACACTCGCATGACTCCGCCACCACACAACCTAACGCCATACAAGAACATTTTTTTTCTTCTTCGTATAAGCTAAGTGGCCATTGCAAGCTTAGTCCGAAGGCGTTGATGGTTTAACGACTGCTTTTCCTAAGACTAACAGCTGGGACCTACAATTAAACGTGTCATCCGACCAACGGCAGCGCCCAGATGAAAATGCCACTTGAAAAACGACAGTCTTTTGTATGGTCACCCATCCAAACACTGTCCGCATCGTCCGTTGCTTAGCTTCGTTGATCACGAGTTCACCTTAGCTGGCTGAGCTATAGGCGCTATTTTTATCGTTATAGCTAGGCATTTAAGCAGCAAGGCGCGTAACAGGCATTTGACGTCTTTATTCATTCGAGCCAGGCACGACTTATCTCTGCGGGCGTTGGATACTGACGATACTGACTAGATAGTTGCAGTATAGCGAGAGAGAGAGAGAGAGAGAGAGAGAGCGAAAATCTTCTCTATAAGCATAAGCAGCTCACTATACCATTCCCACTGCTGTGTCTCGGGGTCTTCTCTAACTAGGAGAGAGTCATAATCCACCACGCTGGCCAAATGCGGATAGGTGGATGACACGATAATGATGGTTTTTGGATATTGTATTCCTCAAACGTGTCGGTTTCCTCACGATGTTTTCCTTCACCGTAAAGCGAGTGCAAATCCACACATAACTTGAAAAACAAGTCATTGGTGTAGGGCCGGGATCAAAATAGACGCCGTCTGATTGAAAAGCAGACGTTATTATCACTAAGCCACACTGGCTTTTTCTTTTTGTCTTCTCTATAAGTAGAAGTAATACCTCAGTGGTCGCTGGCTTAATATCTTACATAGTACCTATTACTGTGAAAAAAAATACCAGTTTCCATGGCGCGAGACTGCTTAGAGAAATTCTGTTAGCACATTGCAAAACGCTCAGAATTGCAACTTTTATAATAATACTGCGGGTAGTCTGACAAAAAATCTATAAATTAATAAATTGAAAATCTACTGTAAACTTATGGAAGAAATTGTACTGTTGGAGTTGACTTTGTCAGTGGTTTCTGTTTGCTGGTGTTGTCATATTTGACAATAGAGAAGTATTGCGTCAACAGAAGAAAAACAAAGAGGTTGATTATTCTAGAACTAGAACCTCAAGATGACACCATAGATTAAATATTGTGTTCCAACCTCCATGGATCATACGGAACAGAAAAAAGTTAATATGGTACGTCAGGAAAAAAATAGCTTTCTCGGCCGAGTTCAGCCACGACATACAAATATTACAATCTATGTTTTTCACGTTTTTTATGGGTGGCACGTTAAATTGTAGGTTCCGACTGTTAGTCTTAGTACAAGTCATCGTTTGAGCGGCTTGAAAACTTTCGACACCAGAACTTAGGCTACGAAGAACATTCGGAAAAATCTTCGTTAAATTTAAAAAGCTAGTTCTAATATTGAAAACTAGAAGTCGTGTGAGAGTTTATACACATGAAACTAATCTTTATTCATGAATTATTTAAGTCGAAATTGGCGTTACATAACATTATGGTTGTTGTATTTCAATTTGAAAAATAAACATAGTCTATGGTAGGGTCCAGACCATGTTTTCTTTTATCCTTGCTTACTACTATTGCCATAGAAACTTTGGAGTGGTGAATAAAACAATCACATGTAAATTCAAGGTGTATATTTGAATAAATAACAATTAATTTGGCTAATCCCTGATCACTAGTCGCATATCTTCCCTCTACAGTACAAGTTGAATAGCGCAAAACAACATTATAGTTTAAGTTTGATAAAAACTCTATCCATAGACAAATAAACTCACTGGCGTGACTATTTGATAGAACCAATGAGAATAAACCCAAAAATTAATCCATTAATTTAGTTTATTACATTACTTAAACAATTACATTTATAACTACGAGTATTTTTTAACTAGTTATTAAATGATAAAATATAACTAAAACAAGTTAATAAAATAATAAATACGTGATCTATATTTTGTCTATGATTAGAACTAAAACAAAAAAAACTATACTGTCGTTTTACGCATTGGTATCACCTTATAGCAGCTAGGGGTATATTGTGAATGTGTTTTATATTATTATATATACTTATTTAACAACTACATACAAACATACAAAACATACAAATTGTGTGCTTCATATAAAAAAATGGTTTGTCTAAAGAGGATTGTTTCAAACATGTTCGTTAGCAAATTTTTAGCTATAAAGTTTAAACAAACATTCGGTACATTTTCATATGATTTCAATTAGTGACGCCATAGTTCACAGTGGGGTTTTTGGAATCAAACGGCGTCTTTTATTTCACTTGATTGGTAATTAAAACCAAATTTATTATTTTGTGGTTAATCTTATCAATAAAACCCGCATTACTCTGTCTTACGTTTGAGTATGGAGAATCGGAATTTATTTATAACCCATTCCCATTGCCCATTTCATAGACATTTCAAGTTAATTTAGACAAAGCATACATATGCGTTTACGAGCAACGAAAATCTAGTTTTTAATGAAAGTATTAGTATACACAACACAATTTATATTGTAAGTTTTGTACTAAGAAAGCTCTTTTTTGTGAAGTTAGTAATTTTTTATCGGGCTTAGCCGGCATATAAGCAATCATGCCCTGTTTCCCGATACTTATAATTTAACTGTTTTCAAGGCGTGAGTGAGCTGGTTTCTTCTGGGCAAGCGCGTTCCACCTTAGATCGCAATGTCACTTACCATTGGGTGAATTGTTATCAAGCTCAAACCATCATAGCATAAAAAGTAACTTGCTCGTCTCATGGTTATCTGTACACAATGGCTCACGATTTTGTATCCAAACTTAACCCGCTGTCAATATATCACAGCCTGAATAGACTGAATCAATATATTTCACGTTTGGTGCAGTACAACACAAATCAGCCCATGCCAAACGTTTTAGCCACGTCAAAATTTGACTAGGCCAAAAAATTTGCCACCAACCGTATAAATTTAACAATAATTTTGTGCATAATATTCTCACTAGGTAAAACACAAGATTTACAAATCTTTACACAAAACTAATAAACGAGCAAAAATAATCACGACCGGCAGGATTTGAACCTGCATACTCTGAATGGCACACACAGTTGCCTCAGCTATGAAGCCACAGATTATATTGACTTAATACATCTATCTGTACCTCTAGTATAAGAATTTTCGAATGCGCAGAATGAAAAGTAGTCTTTATCCAAAGATATAAGCCATATAAAAACGATATAAGTCTACCTCATTGGTTTAGTCGAACATTTTAGTCAATAAGATCATATTTTGTTTGCGTATAGAAACGAAAAATGATTGTTTTGTGCATTCGAAAAAACATATGCCAGGCATACAGTTTAAAAAACTATAGTCATTTTAATTAACACAAAAAATGCGAACTAATCTCATTAGAAACCATACAGGGTATTTGGAAAATAACGCAAAATCATTCAAGGACGGTTTTAGTTTTTTCTTACATTTTGGAAATTCAAAAAAAAAAAGTTTGTTCAGAGAAGAAAAAAAAAGATTAATTTAGTATACTTCCGCTGTGATCAGAAACCAAATTAAGCAAGGGCAAAATTAAAATATTTACCAAAAAAAAGGGTGTGTTCCTCCGACCGACCATCACATCTAGAAGAAGAAGTTTCTACACATAAAGAAGTTTCTCTCCCTTTGTCTAGAAAAAATGTCGGTTATTTTTTTTTATATTTTAATTTATCCTTTGCTTATCTTAATTTGGTTTTCAAATCACAGCGAAAGTACACTAAATATTTAATTTTTGCCTATATCTACAATGGATTTCCTCCAAGAGGTTTTAATCGGCAGTGACGACCCCTCTGGCCCTCGAGCCCGACATACCCCACCCGCCTCGTCCAGGCTTGAGCCGGGAGATGCGTAATTGCATTTCCTCAAGAAAAAAAAGGTTATGTACGTTTCTTCATACATTTTGCATTATTAACCAAATACCCAGCATAATATATCATATCAATAAACATGTAGACAACGTCAGATACAAGTAAATACAAAACAGATAACACTTAACAAGGGATCACAAAATACACCTACCCTAGGTCACATATTACACATGTCCATAACATAGAAATATTTACAAATTGTGCCTACTAATACTAGAAAACAAAACATAAGCTGTTTAAATTAAACTAACGCATTATCCAATGTATTGTAGTCCTTACAGGGCTTTAACAAAAGATTTCATGTTAAATATTTGTACAACGCTGATTAAATGCTATGCGATTTGGGCCGTGACGACATGTTTTTTTATCAAATTGTAATAATAATAAAACAGTTAATTATTTATTTGTTTACTAATATTATAAAAGGAAAAAGTTAGATTTTTTTAAACTGTAATGAATAAAATATAAAACTTACTAGACCAGTTCTAAAAATATCTTTTGGAAAATCTTTTAACAATTCATATAACTTTTTAAGTCATGCTAATTGTATACTTGACGACCTCGTTGGCGTAAAGGTTACCATGCCGGTCTGCTAATCAGAAGGTTCCGGGTTCGATTCCCGGCCCGGTCAACATCTTTGTGCTTAACTAAATTTGTTGGCTGTGGGTCTGGGTGTTAAATATGTATTTATATATAATATGTATGTATGTATATGTAGTATATCAGTTGTGTTAGCAACCATAATACGGGCTAGAAATGGTTCAGTATGGGGCTAACCAGTCATGTGTGAATGTGTCCTAATATTTATTTATTTTATTTTATTTATACTTGCTGAATAATAATTGTAATTTATTGATAAGAACCGAAATAAACATTATTAAAATTGAAACACAATCCCGCTAGCAATAAATATATAAATATATTATATCTTAGCGTATTTGTTTGCAAATTGCACCGAAAGTCACAAATAACGTCATGACCCAGGTCGCATAGCATTGAAACATATTTTTAATCTCATTCAGTATAAAATGTCCTCTCATGAACCAAAACATTTATAAATAGAGTAAAGTTTAATGTGAGTGCGGAAGGAACTTTCCTTGTTATAATTATCTTAAAGTATAAATGCCTTCTAGGCTATGCTCACTACAAAATTATATGTATTCACATTTATACAGTTAGTCCAAAGTTAAAAAAAATACGTCTGAAAGTCGCAAATTCCTACACACTTTGATATAGAAGCAAATCGACCTATACTCATCTATCTATACATTCATTCTATATTATACATACATACAAACAAATATGACATTTAAAATGTCAGATCTTGTTTTTTTACACAGTACAACTAGGCATTTGGCCAGCAATGCAGATAACCGCATGAGCTAGCGACACTTAAAGTGGAGCATGCCTAGTCTGGACTCACTCAAGAAGGCTGTTGGAACACACCATTAGGTGCTTGTCAGAACTACAGAGGTATAATGTGAGTAATTTTTATTTATTTATTATATACGCTACCTTGTATATAATGATGTGATACGTTCGATTACATAAGTTGCCCATGGCAAAATAATATAAATACTTTGACTTTAAAACCTGTGGATTTCAACTTTAACACCTTTTATCAACTTTATAACTTGGTATATCTTTCTTAACAACCATGTAGAAAGTAGTAGTAATTCTATTATGTTACAGCATTGTCGTGATATTAAAATTAAATAATAATTATAATTTTTTTATATGAGTAAGTGAATCAACTCTAGTGTCGAATTTTCAAGTCTTAGGCGGCTTGAAAACTCTCGACACCAGAGTTTGGCCATTTAGCTCGTACGAAGAAGAAGACTGTATATTAATTTATTAATTCATTGACGAAGCTTTCATCAAGTTGACTACAGTTTTACTAATGCAGACAGAAGATCGCGTGTTCTAATATTAATTCTTCCGCTGCATATATTCAAACAGCTCGCTCCCCTCACCCGACTCGAGTTCGATAGATTCGGCCAAGATCTGCGAACGATACAACTCAACTTTAATACGTGAGTGAGTGAGTGAATGAATAAATGAATGAAAACTGACTTGCGTTACTAAAGAAAACATTTGAATGTTCCGTTTCTTCATTATTGCAAAGAAGTTCTTTATCGCGCGTTGTGAAAGGGGGCTAGACGGAAAAAATCTTACGAAAAGTGGTCACGACACCTTTTGCTATAGTAAGCTATTGTAAGCTATGCGGCGTGCGCATGTTTCTCTGTCTGTCTGTCTGTCTCTCTCTCTCTCTCTCTTATATAAAGCAAGCCAGGTATTTTCATTTCTATTTCGCATTGAACAGAGTGGTGTCGCGACGATTATTTTTGTTGAGTGTATACAGGTTTTTTTGTAAATAATAAAAAATAATAATAAAGGAACTTCGTTTTATCCGGATGTCCCGTAAAACCTCTCAAGTTTTTTTAAAGTAGGTAAACAAGCGAGAAGACATGAATTTTAAGATATTTTCTCTATAGAAGCGAGTTACAGTGGGGCAAATGGTATTTTGATTTAGACCTGTTATTGCCTTTGGAATGAGATTTTATTTTTTGCTAAACTGGCTATCAATGAGGCTACCGGCACACACTGTTAAGTGCTTGGCGACATATTTCTCTACCTGAGTGTGGTAGCTATCGTTGTGAGCACTAGAAAATGAGACTTTTTCTCTCAGACGTTTTCCTTCACCGAGCTCATTGGCGGGGATCGAACCTACGATCTAACCTAACGTGAGGCAGCTACACGTTATTACAAGTCTTGGTTATATATAAATTACCTTCGTCACTAGAGATGGCTTGAGCCACGTGTCTCGCGCCCTCTAGTAGAGATGTTTGAGTTGCTCGTACGTGAGGAAGAAGATGATGTTCCAGGGTCCCATGCGGAGCCACGTCGGAATGAAACCCTTGTAGAGGGCGCGGAACCCTTCCGACCGGACCGTCTGCAACATATACATAAAATAATAAAAGATAAATTTATTTTATAATTACCAACTACAATACTATGTACATATATATAATGTAGCGCTTGTAGCTAGGCTAACTAAGGTGATCCGACACGGTCATCGAAGCTAAGCTACGGTCGATCCGGACATTCTTAGGATAGGTTATCATGCACAAGATTGCTCCACCTTGACGCCAGAGTGCCACTTATGTGGCTACGCATAATAGTGGTAAAATGCCTAGAAGTATTGTGTGTAAAAAAACCTTACCCGTAAAAAGCAGTCCACCGTGCCTTTGTATATTTTGTCACTTTGACCTTTGATTTTTCTTTGGTTCATCATTCGAGTCTGAAATGGAAAGACAAATCGATTAGCAAAATAAATATTAAAAATAAAGATTAGGTAACGGCAAAAATCGTACAAAACATAAAACTTCAGAAAAAATACAGACTGAATAAACATCATTTTGATGAAATACTGCCCGAAAATATCTAACTTAGAGATAAGGCGCCAAATTTGGCAGCGTTTTTCCACTTAGGTACGGTTTTTTATGTTTTTTGAAGTGAGCAAATCTCCGACTCCAATTTTATATATATTTTTTTACTCAGAGGATGAACATTTATGGCACTTGTAGTTATCACAGATAAAAGCCCTTGTGAGTAAAAAAAAAAATGTAAGCGGTGTCATAAAGACCCCATACTAGTGTAAGTGACACCATAAAGTCCCGTTTCAGAGTGGCATCAACATAATACAGTCCCTTTAAAGTGTAAGTGACATCACAGAGTTCCCTTGAAAGTGAAAGTGGCGTCATAAAGTCCCTGTAAGTATGAGTGGTGTCATATATATAATCCCTTAAGAACGTACCTAAGTGGCATCATTATGTAACTAGCATCATAAAGTCCCCTTAAGAATGTAAGAGGCGTCACATAAACCCTTAAAGCGTATAACTTGTGTCCATAGAGCCCCTTAAATAGTGTAAGTGGCGTTCTCTAAAGAGTGTCAAATCTGAAATGCCAAATCTAGACTTCATAGTTTGGATCACCGGCGTAAGGTTGCCAGTCTGTCGATGTTTTATAGATTACATTTCGGGGAGTGCGCAACGGAGTTGCATAATATAATACCACCATCTCCGTTCCATTACAGAACAAGCAGAAACTCAGCGAAGAGACATAGGTATACAGTCGAAATCCCTAAGTTTCGCACAACACCAGGCAAGCTGTGGTCAAACGCAAACCTATAAGTTATAAAAAAAAAAGTGTAAGTGGCATCATCGTGTAACTGCAGCACTGACCCGTATAACATCTAAGGGCGTGCTAGCCACAGCGCTCCCGAGGCTGGCGAGCAAGGACGAGGCGAAATGGTTAGCGGGCGAGTCTCCGAGCGTGACCAGCAGATGGCGCTTGCAGGCGTCGTACACAGGCAGCTCCACGGCGGCTATGACGGCGGCGCGCTGCGAGGTGGGCCCCACCCCGCGCCACAGCCCGCGGACCCCCTCCGTCTCGTAGATAGAGATGAAGCAACGCACTATGTTGCGCTTCTCTGTGCCCATCTGGAAATGTCAGATATACCTATTGGTAAGAGTTACAAAAGCAATGTATGTACATACATATTAGGGTTTACGCGTAGAAAAAACGGTCACACTTACACTATTATTAATATTAATGATCACTCGTCTTTCGTCGGCGTCAGTCTGTGTAGCACTCGCCCCTGAAGATGGTGCTCTGAAAGCACCGAAACTGTCGGACTCATTCCAACTTTTAATAATAATGATAACTTTTATAAATAATAAATGTGACCGTTTTTCTAGGGGGGAATTTGCCTTACACGAACATTTAAAAAGTTTAATTTGAGGGTTGTTCTTTGGACGGTATTATTTCAATAACTTTAATATTTTACGAGTTATTTTTTTGTTCAAACTACGCTCAGGTAACTAAAGTGATATGATGGAATTATAGTCGATGCGGACTGTCTTCTGATGAATCTGCCTTATTAAATTCTGTTTATGCACAAGACTGGTATTTAAAAACAGGCATTTTCATTTGGATGTTACCGTTACTCGGATGACATGTTAAATCGTACGTTCCAGTTAGTCCTATTACAAGCAGCTATTAAGCCAAGTCAGAGGTCTTCGGGCGGCTTGAAAACCCTCGACACCAGAATCATACGAACAAGAAGATGAAAAACACAATAAATAAAGTAAGATTTTAATTTGCAAATCTACCAACAATCCCAAAATAATATCGCTGACTGACATCACTATTTTAGGAGTAAAATTATGATTTGGCACGCGCGGCTTCACCTTGACGAAAAAAGAAAAATACTTTTCAATTGTTAATTTGATATGTTATTTTTCATATCAGTTAAGTATTAATGAAATTGTTTTTTGTGAAAAAAGTTAAGTATCTAGCATTATTGATATATTGCAAAAATAATAGGAAAAAAAAACCAGGTTTAATATTGTATGTAATATTTTTTTAAATTTTTAGTACTTGTTGTTATAGCGGCACGGGAAATACACATCTTGTGAAAGATTCAGCTTTCTAGCTATTACGGTTTCTGAGATACAGCCTGGAGACAGGTAGACAGCGGAGTCTTAGCAATAGGGTCCTGTTTTTACCTTTTAGGCACCCTAACAAAAGACAAAGAAGAATGGTATACCTGCATCCGCACTTTGAGCACGTCGGTGGGGTTGGCGATGGCGCTGGAGAGGCCGCCGGCGAAGGCCGCGCAGAAGGTGTTGGTGGGCAGGTGCTCCTTGCTGCCGCGGTCCGCGCGCCGCGCCGCCAGCCACGCCTTCAGCGAGTAGTACGTGCCGAACTTGATCGTGCCGTACGTCGCCTGCCGGAGCACCGCCGGCCAGATGCTGTCCACACAACGAATCGAGGAATTACAATCTTCTTCTAAGTCGGTACGCTCTTGACAGAGCTCATGGTCATCATGCAGTAGTGGTGGATAGAACTGACAGTACACGCCTTTTTTACGAGAGGAAATGCATTTACGCATGCCCACCATACCCACAAAAGCAAGTGTGGCTCGGTGGTAATAAAAAAGCGAGTGTGGCTCGGTGGTAATAACGTCTGCTTTTCAATCAGACGGCCCCTGGTTCGATCCCGGCCCTACACCAATGACTTGTTTTTCAAGTTATGTGTGGATTTGCACTAGCTTTACGGTGAAGGAAAACATCGTGAGGAAACCGACATGTTTGAGGACCACAAAATCCGAAGACGTGTGTCATCCACCAACCCGCACTTGGCTAGCGTGGTGGATTATGGCCTATACCTCTCTCCTTTTGAGAAACAGCACGGCAATGCTGCATAGACATCTTCCTATCAGGAACGGTCAGGTGTGGGTCATTTGATTAGACCTAGTTTTCATTTTGAATGATTAAAATACGTCGTTTTTTTTACACAGTACAGCTAGATTTTTGACCAGGGGGGCGCGTAATCGCATGAGGTAGCGACAACTGATGTAGAATAAATTAGGTACGGGCATAGTTCAGACTAGATTAACGCATAGGTTACTTTTATCTTTGGGTAACTCGGGTGTCACCGCTAGTCGTAAATTAAGGAATAATATTTATTTTCTAAGGAACTTGTGTTTTGCGCCACAAGACTCAGTCTCGCAATATCGTGCTACAGTATATTGATTTTTAAACCAAAATAACTCTTTGCATGTCGTATTGCTAATCGGAATCATGTTTTTATAGCTCACAATATACTTACCTACATTGAAACCTTAAACAAGTAGCTCGTCCTTGACGCGTGGTTTCCTCAAGAAGGTTTAGTAAGGAAGAGGCCCTTTATCTATGATTTTTTTTAAACATACTGCGCCAACGTTTGGAACAATTTCGTGGTAGTTGTAGTGTAATTTGGCGTTAAGGGAGCAAAATGGCATATTTTGAAAAATACAATAAAATCCTGCGCAGCAAAATGTTTTTAATTTTAGCTTTCTCGCTAAATTGTATTTGCGTGGTAAAATATGTTTACTGGCTGCTCGAATATGTTTAATTTAGGTACTTTTTTTACGCAAGGAAGTGCATTAACTCATCTCCCGCCGCAAGCCTGGACGAGGCGGGCGGAGTATGTCGGGCTCGAGGGCCAGAGGGGCGTCACTACCGACTACAACCTCACGGTGTCCCATCTCACGACGGGGGCAGGGATGGACGGGGGCAGGGAGGTAATTTGAGGTGCCTAGAAGAGAGCACACATACTCCAATGGCACGAGACCACAACGCGGTTTCAGTATAAAAGTATAGAAATCCACATAACAAAGATAACCTTTGCATTATTTTAAGTTTTATATTAGTGATAAACTTTATTGTAACTAAGATCCGAGTATATAATTATCTTTTCCGTAATATTTGTCTGTATCAAACCAATTTGTATTTAAATTATTTCTAGAGCTAGCCTAGCTTCCGCTCTGATGTTGAAAATCTGTCGCCAAGCATCTATGACTCGATAAAATAAAGGAAACATTTGAAAGTTTTCTTTCTTCTGCCGCACTCTATGTAGATCTTAAGTGAGAGGAGATTCAATTTCAATTGTGTTCTTTTAAGGACACAAGCTATAACGGTGTGTTATGTTTAGGCATTGAGAGTCAGTAAACCCAAACTAGGTATGCTCAACCTTCGGTCAGAATATGGCTGACTCGTGTAGTTACGCGGTTTGATGCTCATATGCCTAACTGTATTGAGTTAAAAAAACAACACTCTTGGTTTTACCATAAGTGATAAGTTACTAGATATTCGAGGTGGTGTTTGAACGAGATAGAAGTACCTATATTCCTACATGCGAGGACGAGACAGGAGGTGTTTGGGGAAATCCTGAAACAGACTAGGTACTGTGGAAGTTTCGTGATTATGAATAATTTTATTGTTTTTGCAATTGGACATTTTGCATGCCTATATTATAAATACTACCATTATATATTTATAAAAAAAAAGTATATTTTCAAAAAAAAATGGGTTGTTAAAAAACAAGAGTATTTTATCAATAAAAATAATTATGTTCTTCAGAACTGTTCAAAAGATAAAAACGTGAACATGGTCCATGGTGTCACCCACCAAAGGTCACTAACATAAAATATTATCTTGAGATATCACATAATAGCATTATATAGTGAATATTTTATTTCCTAAACATTATAAAAATGCGAAAGCTAGCGGGGATGGATGTATGTACATACATAAACAAAATTCATTTGTTCAGTACAGTTATAAAACAAAAGCGCTAACCATTTACATCTATAACACTGTTTGTAATAACTGAATGCATGATGGTAGGGTATTACCTACCTCGTCATTATGTTCTTTCTTGAAATTGGTTGCCTGGAAGAAATCGCTATTAGCGATAAGGTCGCCAGTTAAGGCACTAGCTTTTATGTACTTTATGTGTTTTTGTAATTTGTTCAATTTTTTTTTGTGAGTGTTTTAATAAAGTGTTTATCTATCTATCTATTCGGCTGGCTAGCGACCACCTTCTAGTTGAACAATCTGTCGCCAAGGAGCCGTCCATTAATCACATAAGGTTCGAAAAAGGGGGGAGGATATATAAAATCACGAAATATCACAGAGGGGTGGCGGGGTTGTAATACTGAACCGAAAAGCGGCGTTCGTCTTTTTGGCCTCACGCTAACTTATAGTTGGTAGCTAACTTATTTTCTAGATGTTACAGAAAGCGTACAAAGTCAGTCACCAGTAACCCAGTATATAGATATGCATAAAAACATGTTTATGTTAAGAACAAACATTTGATTGTTTTGGTTGACATTGTATTATTGATAACACAATATCAATGAAGCTAATAGCAAAACAGCGCTAGAATTACTTTATCTGAGAAATTCCTTGTTGATATTACTTCACATTAACTTTTACTCCACACTAGCTATGCCCTGAGGGTTCTCTTGAGAATCACACAGAAGATAGTTTTTAGTTAAAAATATAATAAAAATTCTTAGTTATTGGTTGTATTTTCCTTCAGTTTGGTCTTGAATATAATTTCTTAAATTGGTCTTGTATTTTTAAATAAATGTAATGTTTAAAAAAAACGGTTTTCTGTAACCAATTATCAAGTCTGTTTTTAAGGTTTGTTCCAATTGTGAAACACTCTGTTGCTGTGTATATGATGTATTTGTATTGCCAGGATTATGCTGGATTTGCTGGCGGATCTTATCTTTTTTACGGATGTTTCAATTGTTTTAATGAGGTAACACCCAGACACAAACCAAATACCAATCGTTTTATAATATAAATGAATATAGATGAACAAAGCAAAATACAGTCTTGATATTTGTATTGAATTGTCTTCCTGATAAATGATAAAGATTGATAAATATGTTTACAGCTAATAAAACTTGCATTGTAAGGGTTATTTAATACAAAAGAAACTTTTACTATAGGACTAACTGTGAATGCAGTTGATAGAAAAAAAAATGTAAACCTATATAAAAACTCTTGACAGACCTCAGATAAACATTATGAAACATAAGCATTATTATAGAATTTTTGTTAGTAAAATATAAAATAACAATCTAGTAAATTACACACTTGTTCATACATACAGATCAAACATATTTAGCTCACATATAAATCATAATTTATGTAGCGAATAGGGATAACAATACAGAAACAATATAATCTAATTATTATAACTTGAGTCAATAGAAAAAAATAAAAATTTATGGACTAAAAATTAAAAAAAATTGCCTTTTGTTAATTTCTGATGAGAAGCCAATGCTGGCAACTATTGCCAGTTCTGTCGGACCTGTTTATGGTTGAGAAAATATGACTTAAATATACGAATTTGTATAACTGAAAGCCGGATTATAAAGTTTCTACAGTACTTTACATTCTTTTAAGCTCAGTATCAATAATTTACTATCTCTCTGAAATATACTAAAATGGCTCGACTCACCCACAGTACAGTGCCTTGACCCCCTCCTGTTGAGAGGTCTTGATGAAGCAGTCCACCATCCCCGAGTAGCGCAGCTCCACATGATGAGCGTCTATCTTCTGCCCTTGGATCTGAAGACGCGTCTTTGTGGTATCGATGGGAAATGTTCCTGATAGGATAATTAAGGTAATCAAAATGTCTTACTATCAGTTTTGCTTTTTAAATTTGAAAATAAAGAATCAAAAAGTATGTCTTTTCGTACACACTGATCGTCACTGCAGTGTCTTAAAGTTAAGACAAGCCTGTCTTTAAGCTAATACTACTTATTAGCATAGTATTAGTTAGGTTATGTTTTCAGAGCAGTTGAAATAACTGGGCTGTAGTATATAATAGATTCCATATAACTGAAGGAACTTACCAAATTCAGCAGCGATCGACGCCAGGCCGCCGTAGATGAACGGTCTCCAGTCACTCTCTCCCATTCCACAACAGTCTTTTCAATACTCTAACCCAACTTGAAAATCCAAGACTACTATGGGTAGTCTTCTCACAAAAGCTAACTAATATAATGACGTCACATTAAACACACGTTTGTTTACTGAGAAACACGAATCTGAGACGTGCAATCAATTCGTAATCTTCTTATAACCGGCAATAGCACTACGGATTAGGAACTGCGACAGACCATGAGACTTCCTGGGATGTTTCGCAGATACCACTAGCAATGTAGCAATTACAGACAGCGTCCAGATATGATTTAGTCTACTAAGCTGTCTAGTTTAATACAAGTACAATATAAATAAGAAAATCTAGATTTAATAAATTGAAAAAGGCGAGCGAGCTCGAGCCAGTACCAGGTTTCATCAGTATGTAAAGTGTTGCCATTATAGGTACCGATAGGAAATCCTATAAAATATTTTTAGATTGTTTGGATCGATAAGTTAATTGACACTTACGATTAATATATACAAGACTTAAGTATACTACTATTCTTCTGATTTCTGAGGTTTGTTTCCAGAACAAACCAACTTCAAATTTAAGAAACAAGGAAGCCGTGTTTTTCCTTCAGGCTATGCTTATATTGGCAATGAATGAACCACATAATAACAATATATTAGAAGCGACGAGAAAGCGTGTGGGAATTGGCCATAAGTAAATGAGAGAATGTTCTGTTTATTGCGTGTTTTACTGGCCACTGTGTAAGTATTGTTGATAAAAACGTTTGAATTTTAAAAATGGTGCTTAGCACTATAAATGAGTTTGCTGACTTAGGTCAATTTAGTTTTGCCTGACAACATAAAAAATGGATTGATTTTAGATATGTCTATGTCAACAAAATACTGCTGCCACTGTCAAAAAGGTTTTTTTGTTTTGTTTATAATATGACTTTTAGGGTTCTTTGGTCGTTCATTCTAATATAATAAATTAATATGCCTGATTAAAATATTCTTTGATATCACATGAAACTAGTAACAAATCATACGACGAACGTTATATCTTTTCTAGCTCTAAAAAGCGAGTGTGGCTCGGTGATACCAACTTCTGCTTTTCAATCAGACGACTCTTGGTTTGATCCTGACCCTGCACCAATGACTTGTTTTTAAAGTTATGTGTGTTATTGGACTCGCTTTACGGTGAAAGAAAGCACCGTGAGGAAACCGGTGCGTTTTGAGGACCACAATATCCGAAGACGTGTGTCATCTGCCAACCCGCACAGCGTGGTGGATTATGGCCTAAATCTCTCTCCTCGAGATAGAAGGCCCCAAGTCCCAGCATTGGGAACGTTTAGTGGGTAGCTTATACGCTATTATGGCAAATCCATAACAACTAAACTCCTAAAATATGATCTGTACAATTTTATGAGGAACCCATTTGGGTACTTGTAAAAATACATAAATTTAAACAACTAACGAAATTAAACGAAGCCATAGAGAATGTAATCACTAAACGAATAATCAACGATATAGATTGATAAACGCTCGCTCGCATGTAGATTGTAGGGCGTGTTGTTGTTCCGTTATAAGTTTATTTTCTAATTTGTAAATACTTTTTAAAATCAAGGGAAGGGAAGATAATCGCTGCGTCTTTTTATCCTCTGAACTTACTCGTATCTGAAAGTTGAATCGTAATCGGATTCCAAGAGCGAGAGAAGTCGTAACTTGCAATCAGTTTCTTGTCTCTCAGGCATTTGCTCGATTACTTGAGGAAAATGTTTGATAACTACGGCCAGCAGCCCGCCCCGGCGCCTCCGCCGCCGCCGGCCAGGGTAGTGAGGTTCGACAGGGAATACATCACCTCCACCCCCGGGATACTCAAACTAGCGCAAATTGTATGTTTTTACCTTTATTTTTTTACTTGTGAAATGCTATAATTGATATAATATTCTTTAAATCGGTTTACATGATTTTAATCCCACTAATATGGTAAAGGTGAAAGTTTGTTTGTGTGTTTATAATTCCTGCACCTTCTAAATACACAACCAATTGAGATGAAATTTGATTTAGGAATAGCTTAGACCCTCTTTTAACCCATGCTACTTTTTAACTTAGATTATAGCAGGTTAGTAGAGTAGTTACAAAGTCTATAAAACTTTTTACATTCATTGCTAATATAGGTATGTACATTGAATCTTAGGTTAGAATATTCTAACAATATGACCACATCACTTTATCTTACTGTAGTCATGATTAGTCTAATATGCAAATGACCTTGGTGTTTAAAAATAAAATTGAGAAATTAGGTAACAATGCTATTTTTCCTTATGTATTTTATCAAACTTTTGCAAAAGTATTTTGTTTTTTCACAGACATTTTGATATGACCTATCTAGAATTTTACATGAACATAATAAAATATAAAGCAAAATGGAATTAAAAAAGTTATTACTAAAACTATAGAATGTAAGTTACAAACTATACATAAATAAAATAAAAGAGTAAAAGTATAGTAAATGCCAGTTGTATTTCCCGACTTGAGTGGTGCTGGGCAGGATTCGCCACCAGACATAACAACAACAGATGGAGCAAAACTTATCACAGAATGGCTTTCATGGGATAGCAAGCACCCTGTTGGCTGACCACCAACCTGATAAACAACATCCGGTCCATAAAGAGAACACTCTGGGTTCACAGAGTACTAGATCAAAATTGCTGACATAAGAGAAAGGATGGTTGTACTCAGCAGTGGGTCGAAATAGGCTGATGATGATGATTTCCCGATTTAAATGGCTGCACTAACATAGGCAAAATAGTGGCCAGCATTTACACATAGTCCTGGGTAGAAACTGCTAAAATCTTTGAATAATAATTTGTTAATGTTAATTTAGTAGCACATGTAGCTCGGGTAGCTAAAATAATCTGTCACAATCATCAAATCCAAGCAACGGTCGATGCGGACAGTGTTTGGATGACCATGCACATGACAGTCGTTTTTCAAGTGGCATTTTCATCAAGGCGCTACTGTGGGTCATATGACACTCTAAATTGTAGGTTCCAGCTGTAAGTCTTAGTACAAGCAGCAGAGGCCTTCGGGCGGCTTGAAAACTCTCGACACTAGATCATGGCCACTTAGCACATATGAAAAAAATGTATAATTTTACACATATTTATTTCAGGTTTGCAACATGCTTGGTTTCATCTGCATAAAGATATCTTCCCAAGTCCTGTCGGCAATACTGTACAACATCCTCTACTGGGCTGGAAACATCATCACATTCACATTGCTGATTTCATACTTATTCCATTTTGTGGAGAAGTTTGACCGCCTCCCGTGGCTGAAGTTTGAGTTCTTCTTCTGTGCAGCGATGACACTTGTGTATATCGGATGTTCTATATTTGCTACTTTTATTGGAGAGGGGGTCGGCTATGCTGTGGGGGTAAGTTCATCTTTGTATAAATAGATAGTACACGTACTGATCTCGTCGGCGACGGTCCGTGTAACACTCGGCCCTGAAGATGGCGCTCGGAAGGCACCGAAACTGTTGGACTCATTGACACTTTTAATAATAATGTAAGAGTGACCGTTTAAAATATTAAGATGCCTTACATGAACAGTTTACAATGTTAAAATAGATAGATAAACACTTTATTAAAACACTCACAAAAAACAAATTACTAAAAACACTTAAAGAACTCAAAAGTTAGTGCCTTAAAAGCAATCTGTACCAGGCAACTAATTCCAATATCCAACTTTCCAAATACAATGTAGTAGATTATTTGACGTTAGTTGAACTTAATTGTAGTTGTAATCAAAATTCTGTACAATAAAGATTAAGTTATGTTTTTTTTATCTATATGGTATTTATGGTCAAGATTTGTCCATAATGTAAATGATACTCTTACTGTCCTATACTTAAACACATTTTTTTCTAAATTTCAGTTCTTTGGATTTTGCGCAGTAGTGGTGTATGGTCTGGACGGCTACCAGAAATACAAAGGATGGAAAAGAGGGCTGCCGGCTCAATGAAACTATAACACAAAACACCTCTTTCACCAGCAGCTATCCAAATGGTAATATTTTGTAGCCATAGGCTTTTTTCAGAGATGTATCACCACTTTGTTACTTGTGCTCCGAAAAATAACAAAATAATGTATGGAAAGGTGATGATAAGAGCAAAATATTGAATTACAGTTTTTTCGTTATAAATTGTAAATGGTAAAAAATATCGAAAAAATTGTGTCTAAAAAGTCACTCTAAGAATATTAATACTTATTATGGTACGAATCAGACTTATGAATTAGAAATACCTAATACTGGTTCAAAAACTCTAAAATCAAGTTTTTTTACCTGTTTTTCCGTTTACTGTTCAAAAACTGTAAGATAAGGTTTTACCCTTATTTTTTTTTCGCCTTAGCTAAACATTTTAGCCAAATACTGCAGTCTCCTGCAACTTTAAAAGATGGTTATCAAACATCTACTTGACAAATGCCATTCCCATTCGCAGGTCGATGTTTTCCTTCTGCCACCGATAACTGAACAATAAAAACTTAGTTTTGCATGTTAGATCTAAAAAAATCTGTGAGGCCTTGACCATATTTTGTTAGGTGTTTGATAACGTGGAAACGGCTAGCAAGAGATCCAGCTTTACTTTACTTTTCTGTTTGCTATGCATAGTGCAAGCAATACCCATTTAGGTAAGTTTTAAAAGTGAACACAGGATTGCTTATCCAAGTATTAATGTATGTGTACCAGTCTTGCATTGCTGCTACAGTTGAATTATATTATGTTTGGTCAGTCTTGTAAAGTTAGAGATAGTGCCTTAATTTAGTGCTTAAGCTTATTTTGTAAGTGTTTTAAATTAATCTTTTTTATAGTTTTGAAAAAAATCGGAATAAGGTATGCTGTATTTAAAAGTGTTATATTAAAGTTGTGCAAATAAAGTAAATATTTGGGTTTACAAAAGCAAAGTTAATTAGAGACTGATTGAATAATCTGCATCAGGAGGAAATATACTATTAAAGTGTTTAAATAAACCAACAAATTAGAAAAAATTAAACCAAATAATTATGTATTCAATTAGTCATCGAGACGAGCTAATATGGATATAAATTCCTAGCACCTGATTGGTAACAGATTACGCACATAGACAGCGTTCACCAATCATAGCAATCAACGCTGTCAATGCTTTTTATTTCTGACGAATCATATGCTAGGAATTTATCTTCGTATCAGCCCAACTGGTTGGACTGCCCACAGTTACAAGAGAAGGGTTGAGGAAATAAATTCCTGCTATATTATACCACCTTTTATAAAAGTATTTTCTTTGTAATATATTTATTGTTATTATAATTGTTGCTCGATCTGAACTTGTGTGTGACACATTGTGCCTTAGTATTGTTAAAAATTCATATTGTTCCTACAGGGACTTAATGCCTTCTTGTGCCAGGAGAGCATAAGACTAGTAGGAAATGATTGCCTTATAAATATATTATATTACCTATAGTTAATAATTCCTGTTGTCTCTAATAAAGATGCAGCAATTTATATTTTTGTATAACATACTCATACTTATAATGTATCAATAGATTTTTTAAATCTTTTATATTTGTACAATGAAGATTTTATGAATGAATTTGTAAGAAAATAATTTTAGAACAGATCTGTAATCTCGATAAATTATGGAAATATTATGTTTATTTCTTTTTAGTTCTAGCAGGCTAATCTACTTAAAAATATTATTTTAACTTTTATGTTGTTGTGTCCAAACGTGCTATTTACATATATTATTATATTTCCGAACTTTTTTAACATTTGCCTAAAAAAATGCACAAAGGACCAAAAAATACTAATTTAAATGAACTGGTTTCTTATGATTTAACCAGAGTTTGTAACTATGCATTTCACTTTTATCTTTTTACCATATTTTATACTTATACAACCTATATTTACTCGTATATATATGTTATATTAATCAATTAAAAAAAATAAATTAATGTTAACTATTTCAACCTGCACATGTATGTTAACTTGTTAAAACCGGTGTTATAAGAATAAAACAGATACACATTTAAAGCTTTATTTTATTTGAACAACAATAAATAGTACACTTAGCAAATAACATTACCAGTTCTACTGGAAACTGCTACAATAGTAAGTAAGGCCAATAAATTGTAAAAATAACTACATACCTTCAATTTTATTTTTATATGTTAAATACACAAAAGGACCCATATTTACTCATACATAGGCTTAGTTCAACATTAATTACGACAGAATAATCTTCTGGATCCATTCAAATAAGTACATATTTTAATGGCCAGTTCTATATCATCTATCCATTTTTTCCGAAATATTTGTGAAGCAAACAAACACATTTACGTCGGAGATATTATCTAACAAACACTTTTCATTCACAACAGTTATAACGAAGCCAATAAATATTATTGTACAAGTACTTGAAAATCTATATTTGTATTAAACTAAATGCTTACATTTATTAAAAACAGGATTCTTCATTTCTAGACAATTGAAACCTATGTGGCTTAGAACTGAGTCTACTTACTTAATATTAAATGTGAATACAGGCCTAATTTTGTAAAAATATCAAAAATCTCTGAGCAGACAATACAATTGTTGTTAGAATCAAAGTTAATATCAAAGCTTAATTTAATAGACTAAAATATTTGACACAGAAATGAGCAAAAGTGGATATTGGACGGAGAGGTGGTGAATAAATTGTGGAACATTATATTAATGTGTAAATTGTAAAATTTATTATAACTTGTCTCAATAAAGAAAAGATTTTGGAAACATCATGTCCTCTCCCTTGCATAACTTTATAAGTGCGAGTGAGAGAGAACTCAATTCCAAATGTTTTCTTCATTAAATCGTGTTATAATAAAAATGTGATGATTTAAAGTGATTGTGAAGTGAGTGGTGAGGGGAAATATTTATGAAAAATAGATAGAAACAATATACAAGTATTATTTTATAAATACTAGTACACATTTCACACACGGCTGGCTAGCCCCCATACTAAACCATTTCTAGTTTGTTTCATTGTTGCTAACACAACTGACTCCTACATATATGTACATAAATAAATACTTTATAACGATACATGTGTAATTTAACACACATACTGACAGCCAACAAATTTAATTCATCACAAAGATGTTGTCCGTATCTGGACCTTCTAGTTGGCAGTCTGGCATGTTAACCATTACCCCAACGAGGTCGTCAAATTTGATTATATTTTTACAAAACTTATGTATGTGGCTCGAAATGATACTTAGCTATAATAATATCACAATAGAACGATTAATTAATAATATTTTGATTACCTACTTTATACACTGAAAACAATTAGACCCATGCGAACAAACTTTCTTGGAACATTTTAACTTTATAATTATGATTTCATATCTCAACTATTACATTACCAATTTTATTCATACTCATAAGACATTATTTATTTATTCAGCTTAATTTTTTTGCTATATATCATAAAAATCGACCAGTACATGACGCCGCAACAAATATCCCCCTTTTTTGTGGGCACCATCCCCCCACTATAAAAACCGCGGCGATTAAAAAGTGAAAATTTGAATATTTTTTTGACATTAAAAATATTGGTAAGTACCTGTTTTTTCTTTTATTATACAGTAGTAATATTACAAAATAGTAGTGTACATACACGCCTTTGGATCCTACTATTTTGTAGTAGTGTTTTATATTACGTTTAAAACCTGTATACCAAGTTTTGTCGAGATTAGTTCAAAATTGCGGCCTCTACTTGAGAACCAACATACATACAAATAGTCAAATGCTAACTAGCTAGTTAATGCAGACTTCGCTCGATCATCAGTAGTTTAACTATTGGTTAAGCCATTTCGTAGCGTCTATGGTATGATATAATAATTACACTTAATTAGTATTGTGTGTTAATAAATACTAAGGTAAAGGTACACACTTCATTAATAAGTAGAAAATAAATAAATAAATAATAGGGCACATTTCACACATGGCTCGTTAGCCACATTCTGAAGCATTTCTAGTTTGTATTATGGTTGATAATACAACTGATATATAAAAATACTTTATATCTGTAATACGATAAACAGATTAAGTTCATCAAGGATTTTGGCTGTGCCGGGAATCGGACCCGGGACCCTCTGGTTGACAGTCCGGCATTTGGTAACCATAATGCCAACGAGTATGTCAAAAAAATATCAAATATATTCTTCACGTGATTTCCCGAATATGGTGGGTATATAATACAGTTACAATAAAATACTCATACACTTACTAATTACTTGTAAAATACCAACTTACAACTTAATCTTACCTACAAACAAATATTTGATTTAACTTAATACATAGATGTTATTCAAAACCAAAAAAAAAACACAATTTAAAACACGCAATCAAATGCGAAATTGTTAAAACTATTGTTACTTACACAGCATTTTTACAAAGCTATTTGAAATTACTCTGTTACTTTTGATGACTAGAATTCAAACAAAATATATATTAACAAATCATATTTAAGATATTTTTTTACAAATAAAATATTTAAACCATTTATTCAATAAAAAAAAATTTAAGAGATTAAAAAACCCTAGTGTCATTGTTACCAAAACATGTGTTTCACGAAGTTAGATATCTCCATATTTCTATTCACACTGATTGTAAAGGGGGTGACATAGTACACCCTCCAATAACATTTCAACACTGACGTTTTTTTTTTACAGAAAGTAGGTTTGCGCTGGATCACAAATCACCTGATGGTAAGCGATATTATGATCTGGAAATGCAAAAATGACAGTGACCTGATCTGACAAATAAGTTCTTTCTTGCACCTGCTCTTCTAGTAGTTCAAGAACTTGGCCTTCAGTAGTTGGTAAACCAATCAGAGGACGCAAAAATATTATAAGCATTAACCTATAGCGCCTGTAGCTCGAAAAACTAATGCGATATAACGCGCCGAGGTTAAGCAACGGTCGATGCGGGCAGTCTTTGGATGGGTGACCATGCATAAGGCTGTCATTCAAAAGAGTGGATTTTATATGGGCGTTATAATGGGTCGAATGACACGTTATATTGTAGGTCCCAACTGTTAGTCTTAGCACAAGCAGGTGTTAAGCCAAGTCAGAGGCCTTCGGGCAGCTTGCAAACTCTAGACATAAGAGTATGGTTACTTAGCCCATACGAAGAAGACCGCCAGCCCTCTGATCGCCCCCACTAGAGAATACAGGTGCCTTTCCACTGGAGATGGTACGATGCTTTTGATATCACCCAAACATAATAATTATGCATTGGTGCACATAGCTTAGCACTGGTGGAAACAGGTTCAACTAACATATCTATTTATACTGAAGGATGCGTGAAATGGGCCGTCGCGAGCGGTGTAGCTTTGTGCAGAGCAGAGTATTTACAGTATGCCCGCGTTTTTCGCTGACAGTAGACATGCCGTTGTGGAAACCAACAGTTATTTTATATCTCGCAATGAGCAAAGAAGAACATCAGTTTTTCTTTGCTCATCCAAGCATTTTCGTCCTTCTTGGAAAGATGATGAATGAGTCAGATAACTAACTAGGGCTGGTGATGTGTTGCTGCTTGTTGGTGACCACGTGTCCCTGCGCCGGCCCACCCGCCTTGATCACCTGCGCGCGCAGGAACGCTTCCAGCCCGTACCCCACCATGCACAGGTAGCCGAAAAACTGGAAACAAACATAGATATGTTTAAAGTAAAAATTTGGTTCGGATATATTACAAGTACAAAATACAAATACAATACAATATATTTTTATTTTCCTTTAAATTGTGTACATACATGTATTAATAAATGCAAAGAGTGAATAAGTATGGTACGGTTGTGTGATACGTTATAGAGACTCTGTGCCCCGCGCTAAGTATTTTTCGAATCTGTGCTTAACAGTGATTGTGCACAATTAATTCGATAAATAACACAATTTATTCGATAAATATAATTGGTAATTAAATAATAGGTGAAAAACCGATCGTTTAAAATGGTGCACATTTTATATTTACATAGATTACATAAGACTCATGTAATACAACTAAATCACAGGAGTCATGGAAAATGCGTTATTTTTATCTAATTCCGTTAATTAGCAGTAACTAGTTAGGTACCAGGCTCACAGCAAAGTAAGAAGCCAATCAGAGACATGTAAATCTGTCTAATTGGAAAGGCAATTAAAAATCAATACTCAAGAATGTTACACTATTATCAGTAGTACTACTTGCTATGAAACAATGTGTTTGTAGAGGCCAGTTGTATTGGTTCTCTGGGCTGGATTAAGGGAAGGGCCACTGGGGCTACAGCTCCACAAAAGAAGGGAACACCTTAATAGACTTAGAAAAATAACACAACTACAAAGTAAATTTTATACTTTTTATAATCTTTGTTTTACCGTTGTCTGCAGTACTTTAAAGAAATGTGACCTTAAAGGACCTGCCAATCATTTTTGTGAAAACCAATACCTATGTACTTTTGGGTGTTTGATAAAATTTATACTAACCCTACCCCTGTGTAGGCCCTACATCCGCCCCTGACGGTTGTTATGATTGTAAAACGTAGAAACAATAGGTTTCTACTTATTAGTCATGAAAGTTATTTATTAGTAGTTTAGTCACATAGTCACGTTGACCAAGTTTTCCTTAACAGACATACACTTGGCCACTTTACATTTACAAAAGAGCCATAGATAATGAAGCTTGTGGAGTGAATACTAATGGTTTACTCTCTCTAACTTTTATGGTTCATTTATTTATTTATTGTACATACAATAAGTGAGCTTCACAGTTGCCCAATACACTCACTATTGCTAAAACTAAGTTAACTTAATAAATACTAAAACATTACAAATACAAAAAAAGAGTATAAATTAACACATACATAGATCACATACTCTCTTATGCAACTACTACGTCTTCATACAGTAGAACTACTAATATGGAACAATAGTTAAGTTTTTATATTGTGTAAAGTGTTAATTTTTTTTACACTATGCAAGTATCATCTTAGGGTTTTCAAATTAAGAGTAAATAGGTACTTTAGGTAAACTTGCTACATTATCGACCTCCGCGCAATATGGCTTTACGCAAATATTAACTACACTGCATTAAAAAAAACTGTTCTTTGAGTTATTTTTTTTTAATAATTATTATCATAGAAACCAACAAATAGAAATATGAATAGCTTATGCATTCAACATCTTAACACATTGTTTGTTTAGAAAAACAAACATACATAGACAAACAATAGTTCACCATAGTTATTATTTAATCAATGTTGATGATCAGACACATGTATGATAATAAAAAAATCATATAACTGCTTGCAATTCTTACTAAAGTAACGTCAGATGAATCTAGGGATTTTTAAGTCTCTGAGCAGCATGACCAGTCAATAAAAATAATAGTCTCGGTCAGCTCCATCTCTAAGCAGAGGTAGTATGGGTCAATAGGTGGCCTAATAGAATAAATTCGATTAATGGGTGCGCCCACGCAAGGCGCAGTAATACGATTTCATGGCCTTTGTCGCATGCGACATTATCTACGTACTAATGTCATCATTTAAGTGACGAAAACTACACAAAAGTATAATAATAATTATAGGGCTGAGTAGAATACTCCTAAACACTAATAGGAAGTAATTGGCAGCATAGTAAAAAAAACGAAAACTATCAAAGTAAATATGTAATTCAGAAAAGTTTAGCTAAGCTATACATATTTGCGCGAAGGGCTAGAAGCACAATAAGTATTTCACGAAAAAAATAAATATTAAATCAACTATTAAAATTAAGCTCAAACATTAAATAAAGAAGCCTAGAAAGAAAACCAAGATTTGTTTTTTTTTTTATAACTTTCAGAAGCAGACCATTTTTAAATTTTATAATGAATATTCTTTAAAAAATAAAACTATTGTGAAAATTTTATGTAATCTTGTTTTGAAACTAGCTAAAATCTTAACACTGAGTAAAAATATTATTAATACTAAAATAATCAAAGATAATTAAATATTTAGTGTACTTCTCCTGTGAGTACACTAAATATTTTAATTTATTCTTCTATTTACAATGGATTTCCGCAAAGTAACGCCTGAGTCAATAGGTTACTAAAAAAATCATTACCACATTGGCCATTGCACATTCAACTACACCAAAAGTATTTTAAATGAAACAACTTACCCCAGCAGCAGAAAATCCGGGAGAACCGAACGCAACAGCAATGGTTGATGTGATCATATTGAAAAACACAAGGCCGATGCAAACAAACATCTCCACCTTCATCCACTGCCAGTTGTGGTGTTTCTCCACCAGATGGAACAGGTATGCTCCCATGATCGCACCAGTGTAGAGCAGCCCTATTATTGCTATCACTATGAAGAATGCTCCCCGACCGTTACCACTGAACGGAGAACTGCTGATGCAGATTATACCAATCAAGTTGAAGACCTGAAATGTTTAATATAATATCTGAATTTCTGTATCTTTACATACAAATAAACTGAAAATTTTAAGTGTATGTGAGTATTTACCTAAATGTTACAACTAAACTGGTATAGGCATTTGTTTTTGACTCAGAATGTGAAGGTATACTAAACAATATTTTTATAACTAAGGTAGGTAATTATTAATAATTTAGATTAATTCATGTATTTAATTGAAGCTTAAGATATTATGTAGAAATATGCAAAAATTATAACTTTAAATGAGGTTATATGAGATGAAGATGCTAAAACATAAATTTCCTTTTTCTTTAAAAAAATATAAATATATTGACCAAAGAGGTAGGTTACTTACAAACAAAACACTTCTAAGTACTCCTGTTTGAGTTCTGAAGTATGATGGATCAAACCGTATCTCCGTCTGGAACTCTATATTGGTGGAACCCATCGTCTGGCCCAGGGTAGGCGGCGGAGGCGGCGGTCGATTCGGATACGCCATTGTTAACTAAACTGCCTGAAAAAATGCAGAGTAACTGTGTAACCTGGACCTTTTTTCAGATGTATGTAAAAATAACAACTTGAAAATTATGCAAATGAGTATTTAGAGTTTGAATAAAAAAATATTTTATTGCTTAACAATGATTTATTTCGTAAATAAAAGCATTAAAATATTTTTTTTAAATACTTAGTAGAAAAGCTGAAAAATTTTAGATGATTAAATAACGTTCTAAACTCACTTGAGAACAAAAATCGTGGAATCTGTGCGAGACCTCTGCAACAAATGCGAGTCGAACCAAACCTACGTAATTCGAGATAAACACTGGTGTCGAATCATATCAGTCGGCGCGTCTCCTTGGCACTAAATTATCCGGCGTTACGCCGTGGTTAACACATTAGTGACTCATCTCCACTAACTGAGCCTCGCTGTTTGTTTACTGTTCAAACTTCATCAACCAACAGGTTTCAATGTGGTCTCAGCGCGATCGTAATTTGCATAATCAAAGTTTGTATTTTTTCAAAGTTTCTAATGCAGATAGAGTTTCGCTGATAAGATAATTAAAAAGAGTATTTTATTATAAAAAATTGTCATAATAAAGTTCACATAACACAGTTAGCGTAATGATACAATAATTATGTACCTATAGATCTCACGACACAAAACTGTTTAATTTTTTTTTTAAGATTCAAAACAAATCAATCTAAACCCGCTCGGTTCGCTGTGGCCTCCGCTGTCGATCTGTGACTAGGATGTATCTCAGAAACCGTGATAGCTAGAAAGCTGAAATTTTAAATTGTGGTACTAATAAAATATTAATTTGTGTATTAACTTGTGGAGAGAATGGAATCGGATCGTGCAGTGAAAAGAGCTTACCTGGGACGAGCGAGCGGTCGTCGACCGGTTGGACGTCCCAGGTATCGCTGGATAGACCAAGTGGAGGAGGACCTGCGCAATCTTCAGGTCACGCAGTGGCAGGAGAAGGCACAGGACCGAGAACAGTGGCGTCTCCTAGTATCGGAGGCCAAGATCCGATTCGGGTCGACGCGCCAACCCAGTTAGTTAGTTAGTTAGTATTAACTTCAATAATATATGAATGAAAAGGGTTTTTCAATAAGTGTGCGTTTTGCCATTTATGATTTATTGAAGCTAATGATACGGAACCCTTGATGCATAAGTCTGACTTGCACTTAGCCAAGTTTATTTTCTGTTATTTGTCGTCATTAATATTTTACTGTCACTGTCATATATTCGCATTAAAAAGTAATTTTTATCTACATCTGTATTGTCAACGTCAAATAGTTGAAATTGCAATAGTGTTGTACCACGAGACATATACACTTATAGATCATGAAACTATTCAAAATACAAACAAAAACAAATACAAAATCTTTATTTGACATGGTAAATAAATAAAAATCAACAAAATTTTATGGAATCCAAAGGCTTCCAAACTAGTTGTAAAACTGTATATTGGAAGCCAATGTTTTCTCCCAAAAAAAAATAATCTATCCATATACATATGTTGTATTTAAAAACTAAAATATAATTAATAAATTTACATATTGTTTGGAAATTAAACAATAAAAATTTTGAAAATTGGATTTACAAAGTTAGTTTATATAAATACTTGCTATCTTCTTATTCTTCGTATGAACTGAATTTGAATTTATGGTATTGGGTCAAACTGTGGTATTGAATTGGCAACCTAAAAATTCCTGGCTACCTGAAAAACCTACATAGCCTTATGTCATACATGTGTTGCAAGATAATAAATAAACTATAAATTCCTTATTTATTTGTCTTTGACATAGCCTGTATTGGGACTGGATAGACAGGCTTGATCTAAAATTATGTTTTAGATAAATCAATTCATTAAAATCGAAAGACAATTTTACTAGAGCATACGCATTAGCAGCCCACCATACGTTCCCGCTGGGACTCGGGGCCTTCTCTCACAAGGGGAGCGATATAGGCCATAACCCACCAAGTTGGTGGATGACACACGTCTTTGGATATTGTGATCCTCAAACATGTTTTCCTTTCACCGTAAAGCGAGTGCAAATCCACCCAACCAATCCACCAACTTGAAAAACAAGTTATTGATGTAGAGCTGGGATCGAACCAGGGGCCGTCTGAATGAAACGCAGATGTTTTTACCACTGAGCCACACTCGCTTCATATCATTGATCATTTGATGTTGTGTATATATAAAGAAAGTATTTTTTATTTTGAATTATTTTTAAATATTTTCAATCACTACGCTAATCACACATTATGTGTGATGTAAAAATGTCAATGATTGACATTTTGACTAAGAGAATAGCGTCCTGTTCTGTCTTGTTTAAGTCAAAGTCATGTCAGTTTTGACGTAACATTATTTGTGGTTCCTAGGCCTAGCTGATTGTTTTTACAATTTGTTGAACTTATTCGTATAAATCAGACTTAAAATAAGTTTGAAAAATACATATAAAATAATTGTTTCCAACCAAGGCAGGTGAGTGTTTTTGCAATGCGTAACGCGTAAGTGAATATGTATTTGTTACATTCCGTAACTGCGGTACCCACGGTATTGCTCAATAGCATTCGCTATTTTCGGTGCTGACGGAATATTGGTCAAGTTAGCCTAATTCAAAGCACGTTTTCTCATAGTCTGAGAAAGAGACAACGTAGATTAAACATAATATATTGTGCCAGTCGTGTTAAATTTAAGACGCAATATCTATTGGTTATATTAGGTTGAGCGACTACGCCTACCAATTCATACAATATTGTATTGAGAGAAGCGTACTCTCTAATTATTTTATCACGAATTTGGCTGAGTGACCAGCTAGCTATCAGTAGTATTAATAAGTTTTGAACATCTTGTGATTTTATTTTTGTATCGCCTTACAGTTATCAATTTACATTTTATACTTTTAGTAAGTATATTAATTATATCTTTAACTATTTACTCAATATAATTTAGCTTACATCAGTTATATTTAACTAGGTATGCCCTGCACTGCTATATCTGTTAATCCATGATATAAAATAGCTTATGTGTTAATCCAAAGTATAAACAAGCTTGCCACATTTAATTCAAATCAGTTCAGCTCTGTTAGATCCTTAAAATTAACAAACACACATTTATAATATGAATACTAGAAAGTAAGATATTGTTAAACACTTTTTCTATGAACAAACCAAAAGTTGATAACCTTATCAGTTGAAATGATTCATTATAATGATGGCACATATTTTACCTGTTGCCTGTGGGATAATCACTAGTCATGTTTAAGTATCAAATACTATTCATTAAAATAATTGATATTGCTGAATAATACAACTAATTAGATTATCAGTACATACTTCACATCAGTACAAATCAAACCGGTAGGTATTGCGCACAAATAATTTATCAACACATTGTTTTTAATTTAAAATATCTCTGCAGTGTCACTTTGGTTAAATGTTATCACATTATGCCCTTGGCATCAAGCAAGGACATTGGATGCATATAGAGTGCAATGATAAAGTGAACAATGAAAATAGAAAACCAACTAAAAATCAAGAATGTGTAAATAAAATTGCTTGCTAGCTCGCCCCTAGTGCAAAGGTGCCCATCACCCTAGCTGCATTACCACTCTGCATTCTTACACCAAAAAATTAATGCTAATCCATGGCTAACTTTTGCACCAAGAATAACCCGGAGTGGAAGTCATAATCATAATCATAATCATAATCATCATAAAATGTTTTACAAGTCAATAAATACATACATTTTTATAAAATAATATAACAAAAATAATATAAATATACTTCTGTACATTTTTCAGTTAAATATGAGTATGTCATCAATCTAAAAAAAATAATTAAAACAATGTCAAAAAACTAGTTCTAATATCTTATATTGTAATTTTTACAAAGTCATTTATATCATAGAGAGTTTCTTCGATAAGCCAGCGTTTAAGTCGAGTTTTAAAGCTACCTAAACTCGTTGCCTCGGTCACATAAGCAGGTAACTTATTGTAAATGGTTGGGCCCATAATATGTGTAATCTTAGTGGATTTGTGCAGCGTCCGGCTCACGTCCCTGAGTCGGTCCCTGTACCGAGTGTTCCAGGTGAAGAAGTCCCAGTGATATCATTTAACCTAAAGCCTAGCTCTTGGATTAGACTGTTCCGCTACTTTAAGGAGCTTGGACGGTTTGGGTAGGCTGGTAAGAGGGGGCAATGCACAATACACCTCCTGCGGATTGTCAGTGCAGGTCTGATCACCCCCATCATAGAATAAGAGTACCTCTTGGATTGAACTCTTATTCTCTCATAACAAATCTATTAATTGTTTCAGTGAAGTGCAGCAAACATGGCAGATGTAGGTTTCCCCGGGCAGCACACAACCACCACCACCGTGACATCCAGCACAACGGTGCAGACCAACATACGGTTTGATCCCAGCTATGTGAAGACTGTGCCGGGGATCCTGAAGGTTGTGCAAGTGGTGAGTGTGACACTATTATTGTATTTTGGTAACTCAGTGTGATGTAGGCATGTCAGCATAATGCTGCTAATAAATAAGTTATTTATTTGATTTATAGGCAAAGAGCATTATGCTTATGTGCCTATAATTTTAATCATAAACCCAGCACTTGATTTTGTTTATTTTTTTGCACTAGTTACATTATCTTGATAATCCAGGATTAAAAAGGTATGAAATGTGTTGTTTTTTTTTGTATATTCTAAGAAAAGCCTTATTCTAATGCAAAATAATATGTTGCCTGAAGGAACTATTGAAATAGTTATACTAAGAATATGTGTTGCTAGTTTATAAATGTAAAAAAAAAAACAATTTTTTAATTGATTCACATATTTTTATTGTCCTGTTGAAGTGAACCAATTTAAGAATGACTTGGTGGTACATCTGTAACAATAAAATGATTTATGGAGATTTAAGTATATTAAAATATTTTATTAAATTACCTTAACTAAACCTATAAATAAATTAGAATATCATGAATTAAAATGCAGAATTCAATATTTCTTCACATGAAATGCATATTACAAATTAGATGAATTTATAAAGAAATAAATTTTATGGAGTGAATTTGACTTGGACACATAGAGAAACATGCATAATGTATCTGTATTTATGCAAATAAATATTTTGAGTTTAATTACAAAAAAAAATAGACAAATACAAGGAAATAGACCAGGCTTTGGCATTTGACATAAATTATTATAATTACTCCTTAATTTATAAGTAAAGTTCACCTATCCAAAGACTAAGTGAATGAATTAATGTTATTTATTTTCCAATAGATCACTAAGATTTCACTTTTCGCTTATTCTTCATATGAGCTAAGTGGCTCAGTGTCGAGACCTTTGAAGCCCCGAAGGCCTTTGACTTGGCTTATGAACTGATAGGTATTCAGATTGGAATACATAAGTGTGATATGACATACCTGTTCACCATATGCCCCGCATGCCCCGCGAGGTGGCCCTGGCAATGGAGCTGCCAGCCTTCACGTTCCCGGTGACGGCCATGGCGGCAGCGGCCAGCGAGCCCGCCGCTACGCCCACCGCGGTGAAGCCCAGCTTTGTCAGGATCCACAGCCCCTTTGAAAATAATATACTTTCTTATCCTATCCTATCCTTGTCTATGGCCTCTACGGTGTGACCGTAATTTGGCCAATGTCACGTAACGTATGTATGCCTAGTCAATGTATGTAAGCCTAATCATCAATAAAAAAAAAAATCTAAAGAAATAGTACCTTCCCCGTGAACAGCACCAAGCTCGCGACGCACCGCACGAAGCAGGATATCAAGCAGCCCATTGTTCTCTGGTCTGCAAGTCAAATAATAATAATAATACACCAGTGGGCCAAGTCTCTGAGACACAGGCCAAATATTGGTTGGTAGTCAAGTTAAGAAGCCAAATCAAGAAGGGTTCCGTACAATTGTTGTATGGGAGCCCTTAAATATTAATTTTGTTTGAATTTTGTTACCATATTAACTTTATTTAAATTTTATCATTTAACATCAAATGTAATATAATAAGTGTGTGTGTTACATATATATTTATATATATTCTGTGAAAATTTTGAGTGTCTACTAGCTACTGTTATTAATATATCGCAAAAAACACGTTTATTGTATAGGGACCCCCTTAATATTTACATTATTTTTTATTTTGTATTTGTTGTTATAGTACCACGGGAAATGAACTTGTCAAAGTTTCAGCTTTCTAGCTATCACGGTTTTTGTGATATAGCCTGGGGACAGACAGACAATACAGACAGTGGAACCCTAAAAATGGAATTTTCGTCCTAGTTCCTTATCAGATGACACATTAAATTGTATAAGTCTTGGCTGTCAGTCTCAGTACAAGAAGTTGTTAAGCCAAGTCAGAGGCCTTAGGGCGGCTTGTAAAATCTCGACACCAGAGCTTAGGACGCTTATCTAATACGAAGTTAATGACTTACTGAAATCCGGCAATGTAGTAATTAGTAGATTTACAAAAACACTCGACTCGATAAGTCTAATGCACTTCTAACTTCTCATAAGCACACCTCGCCAATAAACGTAGAAAGATATTATACACGCATCCTCTCTCTTTCACTCGAATGATACTCGTTGCAACCCTGTAATAACAGGCAGAAAGTAAGGCATTGTTGTGCGGAAATAACAATCCGCACAACAATGCCTTACTTTCTATGTTTTCCGTCGGAAAAGTAGTCAATCACGTAACGTAAAAGTTTAAATTTGCATAGCAGCTTGCTTGTTGCTGTGAAACGTGTCGCGTTGCGCCTGAACTCTGAACAATGGAACATAAAATGGCCTGCAGTACTGACTGACATTATACCTAGAAGCTTAGCGTGTTCAGGATATCAGACCCGATATCGGTGTAGAGCCCCAAATAGCTCAAATTCAAACAGAATAAAATTTGATTGTCATATTGTTAGAAATTTACTGATTAACATACATTCGAAGAGTTAGTTTTATAGCTCGATTTAATTTTACTAAAAACTGCTAATTATCCAATAGTTGTAGGTTTGTTACATATGTTTGATCCTCTTAGATATCTCAAAATGACTTAAGAGGTAACAATATTTAAGAAGACATATAATTTATTTATTTGATTTATAGGCGAGCAGCATTATGCTGATGTGCCTATATCACACTGAGTTGAAATTATTTTTTTAATAGTTCACATAATGTCCACTGTTCAATGTCAATGTTTAAAGTTCACTAATACACACACAGGTCAGCAAGAGATTTTTTTGTTTTCTGCAACCAGCTATCAAGCCGGTTTTTAAAACTGTTCACTAGCACTGACCACTTCCTCGGGCAACTTATTCCAATTATGAACCACTATGCTGAGTATATGATGCCCCATATTAGTGTTGGCATGATCACATTGGATTTTTGGCTATGGCCTCTGCTATGCTCGTAACGATTACAGTTTTTAAAGCAATCTGCTAAATTAAGAAGGTTGTAGACCCATTAATAATTTTGAAAGTCTTTATTAGATCCCCACATAACCTCCTTTCTTCTAGAGTGGTGAGGCGCAGGGCTTCCAATCGTTGCTCATAAGTCTTGCGGCGTAAGGCTGGAGGCATCCTAGTAGCTCTTCTTTGAATACTTTCTAGGAAGTCAATGTCCTTTCGGAAGTATGGGCTCCAAATTTGAAACCCATATTCTAATAAAGGTCTGATGTAAGAACAACTTATCAAAATAATATAGTAATAACTAAAAGCTTACATTCAAGTTTGGATATAACAGTGCTTGTGTTAGTCGCTGTGAGTGTTCAATGGAACCCAACCTAGCCATGAGCCTGTATCTTTGCGGTCCGTTTTACCGTTGTTACCTGGTATGAAGTTAGCGCTAATTTAGTTAGTTATAATAACATTATTCAATATTTATGATTCTACTACAAACTATTGAATGGAAAAAAAATAAACATTACTTGAAACTATGTTTGTGACTGTGTATGTATGTATATATGTGTGTATGAGTGGAAGTATTAATGTGTGTGTGTGTGATATAGTGGTTGAGCTAAGTACATCCAGATATTTGGGCCTAGCTGACAGCAACTATTAGTAAGTTTCTTATACATAGAAATGCTAAAACAAGTGACTACTTACTCAGAATTGTCAATGGTGTGAAATGTGGGCACATTTAATAATAATTTAATATTATTTATTTATTATACTTATCATATTGTTTGCAATATTACTTACATTGTATTTGTGTTCTTAGTAATAGTATTTAACAAGATCGATTAGCCGACTTGGAATCGCGACGTACTGTTTTCACTTATTCGACAAAGTCTTGAATTAACTCGATTTAGTTGAACAATCACCTCGATGCGAGACTTTGTGTGAATGCCTCTATAAATATGATTTTGTCGGTTTAGCGCGACGCGGCACGAACTGTCTGGCCGCTCTCTTACTCTCTATTCTGGGACTGCGCATGCGTATTGTGGTATGCTTTGTATTCGGGGAAACCCCGAACCTCAGACTACAAGAATAAAGGCAGACGCCGCGGTGTCGAACTTACGAGTGACTGCAAGTTCAGTAATACTAAATGCTCCAGTAATACGTTTCTGCTCGCAGTCGCTACCAAGCAACACTCGGGTCGGACGGCTCCGCGGTTGTCACTTCGCAGCGTATCTTTTTATTAAATTATGCCGTATTGCGTCTTTCGTGATTGTAAAAATAGTTCCCAAAAACATAAGAGCCATCATCACATCTTTTCATAGGTGAGATTGTTGTTTTCTTCAATGATTTGTAATAAAATCGTAAAAATATTTTAATAAAACTACTTGGAACACAAAACCAAGACAAGTTTGGGCCAGTGTGACAAGTATGCTTAAAATTATTTTATCCATAGTGTGGGGTAATTTTTTCTTATGTCGTCATAGATGGGGTCTCAAGTTTTTTACTTTTTATAGGGAAATTAAATTCTATTGTCCTTTTTTATTTTGACGTGACAACGTCTTAAATTAGGTTGCGGCTGGGAGTCACTTATGAAAAAGTGTAACGCCCGGTAACGTTACGATGAGTCACCGAACGAGAGAGAGGCCCGCCGAATGCCTTGCGTCTCTCTCCCACTCAACTGTGATCGGTCTGCCGCGCGCGCAGCACGCGGCAGACGTTGTCACGTAAAATCTTCGCCCGTAAAACCGACTTTACAGGCAACCATTTTTTTTGGTATAAAAACAAATGCTAAAGTACCAGTTTTTGTCCGAGTGAAGTCCGAAAAAGACTACAATTATTTGACAGTAAAAATTATGAAATGTTTTATTGGAAAATATATATTAAAAAAAAAATGGAGAATGTGCACGTGTGCCATGGAGCAGACCACAAGGTTAACCTAATTAAGTCAATTATTCAGAAATTTTGAAATATACGGCTTCACCATATTTCAAAACTAGAAACGACCGTGAGAAGTGTAAAAGTAGATGCCAAAAGGCAATATTTAAAAAAATTGGTGCAAAATAAAGGTGTATAAAATAATTAGCGTCACGTGTTTTTATTACTACGTCAATCTCAGTCACTAGAAATAGGTACTAATAAAGTAAATATAAAATTAGAGGTATTTTGTTTGCTGATACTAGCAACATTACACGCACACGACGATGCGTGTCGCTACAGTGTAAAAAGTACGTGGCTATGTGTGCCACGCACACATGTATATAAAGTCGCATTCATGATTCACTCGTGCGCTTGACACCGCGGCGTCTGCCTTTATTCCTGTAGTCTGAGCCCCGAACTTGCATATCTTTAAGTGATTTTGATAATTAAATAAAATCTATTTATTATTTAATTAGTATTCGTTTTTTAATATGTGACATGTATGAAACCAATATTGACATAAATACATTTGTTTAAAAATATTATTATTATTATTAAAAAAATATATATTTGTTAGACCTAATATTAATTACTTAATTCTAAATAATTAGATAAAATATATTTGTTATATCTAAGGGAATAGGAAGCGATACTATGCCGTTGCACGATGAGATTGTTTACCACAACGCGCTGTAGTCGCATAGTGATATTACGTTAGTATATTGCGTGGCCCGAATGAAGTCGTTTCAAGAAAATATGAATAGATGGTGCTACGTGTATCGAACGATACACGAAGTAGTAGGATTTTCAACAAGACTCCTAGCGTTTATCCTACTAATATTATAATTATTACTACTATCTTCTAGTTATATGTATTTATTATAGCTGTTTATCCGTCCTATATAAATAAAAATAAAATAAATGCGAAAGTTAGTGTGTAAATGTGAATGTACGTTACTTCTTCACGCTCGAACGGCCGGAGCGAGTTTGATGAGATTTGTTATGAAGATAAATTAAGTTAGATAGACCTTGGATTAACACATAGACTACTTTTTATCCCGAAAACAATTGTGGTTCCCGTGGGATACGCAAAGAACTTCAAAATGAGTTACTTCTTCACGCTCCAACGGCTAGACCGATTTTGATGAGATTTACTATGATGATAGGTTAGACCTTGGATTAACACATTGGCTACTTTTTATCCCGAAAACAATTGTGGTTCCCGTGGGATACGCAAAGAACTTCAAAATCTAGAGATTTACTATGATGATAGGTTAGACCTTGGATTAACACACAGGCTACTTTTTATCCCGGACTAACGCGGGTAACACCGCGGGGTGCAGCTAGTTTTTTTTTTTTTTTTATTAGGACACATTCACACACGGCTGGTTAGCCCCATACTGAACCATTTCTAGCTCGTATTATGGTTGCTAACACAACTGATATACTACATATACATACATACATATTATATATAAATACATATTTTATATAGTTACATAGGAGTGTATGGTTTGTCCCCAGGCCTGCAACCTGCTCGGCTTCATCTGCATCCAATGCTCAGCGTTCAGCAACAACGGCAAGGGTTCGTTCTTCAGCTGGGTGGCCATGGTGGCGTTCTGGTTCACCGGCATCCTGCTCGGCCTCTACCTCTTCCACATCGTCGAGAAGTTCTACAAGATCCCCTGGCTCAAGATGGAGTTTACGTTCTGCGCGCTGTGGACCATGCTCTACCTCATCGCTGCTTGCCTGGCCACCACTACGCATGACAACCCTTACGCGGCGGCCGCGGTCAGTATACTAATATTGTTTATTACACTAATAAAAATAAATTAAATATTAGGACACTTTATCACACGACTGGTTAGCCCCATACTGAACCATTTCTAGCTCGTATTATGGTTGCTAACACAACTGATATACTACATATACATACATACATATTATATATAAATACATACATATTTAACACCCAGACCCACAGCCAACAAATTTAGTTAAGCACAAAGATGTTGACCGGGCCGGAAATCGAACCCGGAACCTTCTCATTAGCAGACCGGCATGGTAACCTTTACGCCAACGAGGTCGTCTAATGTTGTAACATTCTACTTATGTTTCCAATACTTGACTTATAATTACTACTGTTATAGCGCAGACAACAAAACACTCAATTTAAGTAATTTTACATGATTGTATAATATCCACATCGATATCGTAAAATATTATTATAACATCAATAAAACGTGAAGAACAGCGCGCGCTCGCTCCTGATTGGCCCTGCGCGCGCAGCTTCGCTCTCATTGGTTAGATTTTAATGGCGACAAGTTCACTGTGACAATACACGTACGCGTGAATTTAATGTTTCGCAATGTGTTTTGTTTTTAATATACAAATTAAAAGGTTAAAAATGGATAGCGACGATGATATTTGTACGCCTCCGGATATTCTAGAATTGGCAACAAAAGTAACTCACAATCTTTTGCCAGAAAAAAACTAGAAAATAAACTATTGTCAGCTTTTACTCTTGTTGTTTGATTAATTGCATTAGTGAAGATTAAGTTTTGTATGCAACTGCATATAACACAGGTATTAAAACACTCGTGTTTTAATACCCTTCATTAAATATATGACAGTTGCAGAAACTACTATTTTTTTACAGAATAAAATATTTTTTTGCTACTTACAGCTAGTCATTTGACCAGCAGAGCGAGTATCCTCACGAGCTAGTGACACTCTTGCTTTAGGTTGCGCATGCCTAATCTGGAATAACTGGCTTCAAAGAGGCTGCCGGAACGCACTGCTAGGTGCTTGGCGACAGGTTTTTTCAACTTGAGGGTAGTTGCTAGCAAGGCGAGCACTAGAAAATGCCGAGCCTCATACTTGATTTTTTTTAACATTGGGGGAGATCTTTGCCCAGCAGTAGGACTATATAGGCAAGATGAAAAAAAATACGATGAAGCGAATTCCCTTTTCCAGTTCTTCGGCTTCGTAGCGTCGATTGCGTACGCTATCGACACGTGCGTGAAGTGGTTGGAAGTCCGCGCGGGCGGGCTCGCGCAGGGCACGCGGGTCGTCTCCAAGCAGACCACCTCCGCCGTGGAGGCGCCGCCGCCCAGGCCGGAGGGGTACTAACTACACCGCCCCGCACATGCTCAGCTGCTCACTTAGCTACATGCTCACACATGGTAACCAGGCGATGCGGCCACACTTTAACTAAGCTACTTGGCCATACTTGACCACTTAGCTTTACTTTACACACTTAGCTACTTGGCCATACATGACCACTTAGTTACTTGGCTATACTTGACCACTTAGCTACTTGGTCATAGTTGACCACCTAGCTACTTGCCCATACTTGCATTACGTAGCTACTGGGTCACACTCTGTAACCCAGCTGTTTGATCAGTTATGGTAACTACTTGGTTACATACTACACTACACTCATTTGGTCGCCTAGCCAGAAACCTAACTACGGTCTCCCTTACTTACTTACACACTTGGTGCCTTAGCAACTTGGTCGTAGTTGACCTCTTAGCTACTTAAACCATACTTGACCACCTAGCCACACGTTGTAACCCAGTTATTTGATCAGTTATGGTAATCTTAGTCACATTTGATCACCTAGCTACTTGGCTACATGGCCACACGTTACCTAGCTACATGATCACATAAGGTAACCTAGCTTTCATACACTTGGTAAACAATACACAGCCACACTTGTTGACGTAGCTACTTGGTCATACTTGGTCACCTAGCTGCTTGACCACACTCTGTAACTCAGCTACCTGGCCACACCTGGTAATGTAGCTTCTTGCCCACACTTGGTCACCTAGTGACCAAGTATAACTTACCATCAGGCAAGTGATTAGCACGCATTATCACCGATTTTCATAAAAATGTTAGCAAAACTATTTTGCTACAAGCCATATCATTTCATTCTCTAACTTCTAAGTTCAATTTAATCGACGAAGCTAGTTGTTAAGCATTTTTCAAAGTCTAATCGTTGTTTATAAGCTTATAATTATGTAGCATTAAGTTTAATCTTGTATTTACTTTCAGTTGAATAATCTGTCACGTAAAAAGAACGCTGGAAAAAGAGTAAGTGCGCTTGCGCATGGCTGTACTCATACGGAAAGTTCTTGCTTATAGTTTTTTAGTATCTAACCTTTAGTTTATTGGCTATTGGCAGATAATGTACAAAAATATTTCACGTTTTATAACTTAAGCAAATAAATAAATCTACTTTAAATTTAAAATACCATTGGTAAAACAAAAACCTAATTTGATGTTGATTTTTCGCCAACGTTCTTTTTACGGGACTTGAACCTTCGATCAATTTACTTTTTGTACTTATTAACATTAGTTTTAAGTGTAAACGTTATTACTTATTTGACTAAAACGAAATTAATTTAAGCGTGGTTTGACCAAAGATTTGCAAATTCGGTTTTGTTGGCAAAAATATTGCTTTTTCTAATTGTTTATAAAATACAATTTATATCAAGAATGGCAATATTACAAAATTAAAAGACAAAATCACAAAATCCAAATAAAATGAAATATAAAATAATGTTCTTATGTCGTTAAATTAACATTAATTTAATATCTCTAATTAATACATATGTTTATATACTTATTAAAATGGTTTTTAACAAGGCTCAATTTATACTTATAAAATAAACATGATCTGTCGAATTTATCATGACATTTACATTACAAATTTTTATAAATACTTTTTAACTCGATTGTGAAAGAGGATTTATATTTTGATGTTTTTTTTTTTGTGTTTGTATACGTTCATTTACTAAAGTGTATTTTATCACATCATTCTAATGTACTACTGTGTAAAATAAACACAATTTTAAGTTAATGCATGTACATTAATGGTTACCAAGAAAGAATTAAAAAAAACAATTTAAAAAGAAATAAGAGTAATCACTGTATTAAAACGTTCGTAAGGTATATTTGAATAATGTTTGTATAACCGTTATCACTTACGATTATTTTGTCGGTATTAGCGGGACATGTTTCAGCACAATCAGTGTGCCATTCTCAAAGGCAGGAACACAGCCAACGTACGCTCGCGATGACGGCTGCGCCCGCACCTAGGAGTAACCTCTTGGTAACCTTAATTAAATCGCACAGGGCACAAATGCATGGTACTATTTAATAAGTCAAGCTACACATATCGTGCCTTAAATGTTTAGAATTTATACATTATTGAATCATATTTTTCTTAGTACAACTATATTTTTATAGACTCCAAAACTAACGAAAATATTAGCTAGTTCCAGCGAACTAGAATAAATAGTTTGCTGGCTAATTCACAAGAAACTTAATATTTTTTGTATACCTACTTGTTTTATTGAGTGAAATAATAGATAAATCGCGAATCTCTTAAGAACGGATTTAGTGCGACCAGACAGAATTTATGAAAAAAGTCGCTTCTCCAAATATACCTATTGGTGCGCGAAGAAAAACTTTAATCATGTGAAAATCATTTTTTTTATATTTGCATACCATTCTTAATTATTCTACTACGGGTATAATGTAATACTTACTTTTTTGATGCTATTTCCAAAAACTTCATCACATTACATATTTTTTTACAAAAATTTTCTATAATAAATAATGTAAAATTAAGATTTTCACAATATTATTCCAGACACGTGTTCGACACAGTATTTATTGATGTGCCGTTATTTTGCTCGTATTATGTTTAGCTTTTATATTGTTACTCATTTTAAACTGTATTATGGTTATTAATTTATATTAATAAATTGTTAATACTAAACTTTTCTGTTTTATTTACAAACTGAACCCATATCCGCCAGAAGCAGATAGATGTTCCATATATAACTAAGGATCGGAATACTAGAGAGGATTGTTGATTCCTATAAAATAAAGCGTGGCGCACGATTTTCCCATGATTACCAACGAAACTTAGATAGCGCTACAAAGCGCTAAAAGTGCAGCCTAGCTGCCGTTAAATTCAAACAAAGCGCGCTGCAATCGCTACTATGTGACTGCAGCGCGTATACATGATAGTAGATTGCGTGACCCGAGTGAAGTCGTTTCAAGAAAAAAATTATAAATGGCGCTTACCATAATAGTTTTACTATGCATAAAAAAAGCTCTGTTTTATCTCATCAAGCGCATCCCGGCTCCTCTAAATATCAACCTATCGTTTTGATGTAAAAATATGTATAAATAAATTGTTTTTTTCTGTAAAAAGATGTATAAATAAATTGAGCTCATTTGTTTACAAATAGAAACAAAACTGCATATGTACATATGTATTAGTTTTGCGCATTCAAAAAATACAAACTTCTACTAGAAACTGAATAATCTTTGAAAAGAGAAAGAAATATATTTTCTTTATCTATGGCAAGAATACTCGCTTTACCCTAAAGCTATACCTTTCGGGGAATTAATAAAAATACAATAGTTATCCATTAAATAGTATTATTTATTAACAATAATATATTATAATTGTAAATTAATATAACAAATTAAGATGGTCCAATAAGAAGAGCTAATCAGTGAGGGAAATCCAAAAAATAAGTTTTAGGCTAAGGACATCACCGGTCAATCCTTTTCCGGGTCGTTCTTAGTGCAGTGGTTGGCTATAGCTATTCAGCGCGGTAATGCAGCGATCGTGATGGGTATCTTTGCATCAGTAGCGATAAAGGGCGGGTTTTTTGGTTGACTGTTTAATATTTTGACCTATTGATTTCATTTTTAAACAAAGCAATTCTTTACTTGATCTTTGTAACCAAATTTGTTAGATCTTCAAAAGTATTTACAGAATATTTAAACATGTGTAAACTTTTTAAATTATAAAATTAAAACAATAAGCTCCCTAAAATATCTTCTTACAAAGTGAACTACAAAGCTCAAGAATTCTATTTGACAGTTTAGTTTATCTTGTCAGGCCACTTCTAGTATTGGAATAAGACATTCCTAAAGAATACTCTTGACCCAGCTGGTTTTTGGATCAAAAGTATTTTTAACCACAGACTGTGACAGTGTTGAGAAAAAAAAAATAGATAATTTAACAATCACAAAAACTAAAAAAGAAATTACATAAATAATTGCTAGTTATTATTATATTATTATTATATACTGGACTGGCATTTCAATCATATCTGTAGTGTACAGTTTATGGATATATAGTCTGTGGCCTGGGTGAGTCTATAGAAGATACCTGAGCCTGTGACATACCTATTGGCGTGTGAGGGCCACTGTCGGTAGGACATTAGCGAGGCAGTCGAATACGGATCGCCAAGCTAGTAACACGTCTCCACAGGAATATCCTAGCAGTACAGCATAAGCAGCCCTCTATACGTTCCCACTGCTGGGACTCGGGGCCTTCTCTCATGAGGAGAGAGATATAGGCCATAATCCACCACGCTGGCCAAGTGCGGGTTGGCGGATGACACACGTCTTCGGATATTGTAGTCCTCAAACATGTCGGTTTCCTCACGATGTTTTCCTTCACCGTAAAGCGAGTGCAAATCCACACATAGCTTGAAAAACAAGCCATTGGTGTAGGGCTGGTGTCGAACCATGGACCGTCTGATTGAAAAGCAGACGTTATTACCACCGAGCCACACTCGCTTTTAGCAGTACAGTGCAACATAGTGATTGATTTACATATGTGTAAAGTGCACCCAGACACGGGAGCACTCTACAATATCCCTTGCATTGTATTTATTGACTTAATACTTTTCATCCATTTAGCAGCTCGTTCTTGAACAGGATCCTATAAAATAACTTGGCTTAAAGTCTACAGCTTCAGGCGTTTGATGTCTTCTATCTTGAAATCGCTCCTGGAAATGACAAAAAAAGTAGATAAGTTTGACATTTATTATAATTTATCCTAGCTGTGATCCGTCGTGTTGCATTTTTCAGAATTTATCTTTTTCAAAGCAAATCATCCTAATTTATAGCAATCGGTTCAGCCGTTTGAGCGTGAGAGAGTATCAAACATCCACTAAGAGTGAAAAACTTCCTTCGTAAACTACTTTTTATAATTATTGGGGGGACCAATCGCCGCTATTTCCGGGACTAGTTTGAAGTATGTTATGTAAATAAGATTTCAAATTCGTTAATTGTATGTTTAAATCTAAGAGTTAGGTACAAAAAGTAATGAATAGTTCTAGCTATGTGAGTGGAGGGCTGTGTCGTACCTGGGCAGTCGCTGTGCTCTGTGCGTACCATAGTCCTAGAAAATCGAGGTCCCTACTCGATTTTCTAGACCTATGGTTGAGAGCAGCAGAGACCTAACAGTACAATCTATTTGATACTCTCCCGTAAAAACCACGCAGAGGAGTTAGTAGCTTTTCAAATTAGGGTATCGAATTTGAATTTGAATTTTGAAAATACTTTATTAACATAAGCTTATTATAATATGTTTGTACAGTCTTCTTATACTATACAACATTAACTTACTATACTAGATTTTTATTAGGCTAACAGCGCCTTTTAAAAACTTATGTCTAGGTACACTAGGTTATAAACTAATTACTTATTAAATCTTAGTATTATCTTCTAATATATAAAATTTCCATGTCACAGTGTTTGTTACCGTACTCCTCCGAAACGGCTTGACTGTTTTTTACCAAATTTTATATGCGTATTCAGTAGGTCTGAGAATCGGCTACTGTATATTTAGTTTTTTTTTTTAAATTAAGGTAAAACAACGTTTGCCGGGTCAGCTAGTATTTATCTAAATGTAATTACGTACTAAGACCGTGCTAGCTCGTAATGAGATCCCAAAACTCTCCTAAAAGCACAAGAGATGGCAACCGAGGGGGTTTTAGTGGGTTAAAATCCCACATACCCCGGCTGCACCCCAATGCAGTTGGGGATCTAAGAAGATTTCACCCTCGTAAAAAAAAAAAAAGACCGTGCTAGCTCGTACGTTTATGGCAGATGAAATTAGGGTATCGATGTATAGTTTACAGTGTTTGTGTGTTACCTCCTGGCGAGTATATCCCGGGCGGTGTTGGCGGGCAGGCGCGCGTGCGGGCGCAGCGCGTGGCGCGCGTGCTCGGGCGCGTCGAGCGCGAGCAGCGCGGCGGCCTGCGCGAGGCGCGCCGCCTTGTCGCGCGCCGCGCCCGCCTCCGCGCCCGCCCACGCCGCCAGCCGCCGCGCGCGCCGCTCCGCCGCCAGCCCGCTCTCCTGAACACAACCACTACACATTACTACGGCTTCGAGGATACCGTGCGATTCTATCTTTAAAATGACTGAGACAATTAAGATTATTTTTGTGCGAGATTACATTAACTCAACTCGTACTTATCGTTAATGAGTTATGTATTATTTATTTGTAGGATGGTCTCTCCTACTAAGCGTGTGTGAGGTCTAAGTTGCAAATGAAAGGCAAGATTCAAATTCCGTAAGTTTATTCAATAATTATTCTACTTATGTACTACTTAATATCCTAGCATTATTACTAACTAAATGCGCGCTTGTCGTGCGCGCTTGCTATTGGTTGGCGCCGCTCCTACAAATAAACATATCGGCGCCGGGCGCCTTCAGTCTGCGCCGGGGCACTGGCGCGCGCGCATTTCCGTCGATGCTTTGCAGGAAACGTCGCGCACTTCTCCACATATTCAAAACGTACTCGGCTCTCTGCTAGCGCCGCGAGAGTTCGACCTCTCGTTTGCTAGCTCCTTACGTTTACGCTTGAAAACATTATAATAACGCCTTTTTTACACACGCCTGTTTAGCTCCATGCTAAATTAATCATTTCTAGTTTGTATTATCGTTGCTAACACAAGTGATATACTACATAGATAATATTGAATACCCAGACCGACAGCCAACAGATTTAGTTTAGCACAAAGATATTAGCCATGCTGGGAATCGAACCCGGGACCTTCTGATTGGCAAGTCCGGCATGGTAACTATTACGCCAACGAGGTCGTCTTATTTTGTTAGTGGCTATTAATCATCTAAAAATGAATAGAAAATACTGTATCATGCCTAAGTGTCTCCACAAACTACCCAACGTTGAGTATACTAAGCATTGGAGCCATACAGGACAACATCTTTGTCCTAGTGCAGAGCACTGAGCTCAACCTAGCCTTAATCTTAAATCTAAATTTATGCATAAGGATATTTATAACTTAGCTAGGATTATGAACCATATTGTTGTTTTGAATAAAATATTTTGAATTTGAAAATATATATCTCACCCTGGTGTAATGATAGTGCAGAATCCGTTGCTCTGCGCGCGCGCATACATCCTGCAGCAGCGTGTGCAGCACGGCGTCCAGCGTGGCCTGCGACACCAGCCCGCGCCCCGACTCCACGAACTGCTCCAACGCTAGGGGCAGCGCGTCGGCGTCGTCCTCCATCTCGTCTGCCGACATCAAGACATTCAAATATATTTTCTAACCATACTTTGTAACGTATAAAGATAGCGCGTTGCGGAATTTGTCGTCATCTAGGCTGCGCGTTCGATTTGCAGCGCCATCTAGGTTGCATCGGTAATTATAGCAAACTTCCGCGCCACGCTTTATTGTATGAGAATCAGCCATCCTATCTAGTATTCTGATCCCTGGTACGGCTAATATGGGCGCAACCGTGGGTCAGATGAACCGTTAAATAGAAGGCCCCGGCTGTCAGTCTTAGTACAAGCAGTCGTTTAGCCAAGACAGAGGCTTTTGGGCGGCTTGAAAACTCTCGACAGAGAGGCCAGAGCTTGGCCACATAGGTCATACGAAAAAGAAGAATGTGTGCGTTGTAAGCTAACATGACCTAATATTAAATATGTACATATACTGTTCGTATGTCGAATGACATTAGCCCATTTTGTATTATCTGTTAAAAAAAAAGTCCAAGTTCCAAGTTTTAGTGTTACCCACACCGGCTCCCGGTATGTCAACAGTTGCGGCGAAAATGTGTTTATACCGGGAGCCGGTGTTTCAGCATACTATGCGTGCCAACTAAGAATAGGATCGCGCTTGCTTCAACTTCACACGATAACTGTCAAAAAAGTACTGCTAGCAAAGAAAGCGTAAAAAAGAAATTTAATAATTATTTTTTTGGTTCATAGATATAAATTTAATTATTGTTTATATTGGATTACTTGGATTAATTAATTCTATTTAGGTAAGAAGTACTCAAGGCAAATTAACAACACCTAAAACACATGACGAAACATTGCTTTTGGATAGTTTCGACTTAAGTACTGTAAGCAGTATAATAAAATATTTTTATTTGGTACCAAAAGAAGTGACAAAAGTGAAAAAGAAATTATATTTTTATAAATATGCTTTTACTTTCAAATCCTACTCATTTATAATTAATTTGCCGTAAAATGTATAAGAACTAGCAAAACAGCGTACATTAAACATATAAACTGAATATAATTTGTTCATAAAATTTTTTGCACACCATACAAAGTGTACTTTGGTTATGAAGTTTGCGCGTATGATTGAGCAAGATGGCGGTTTTGATAGTCCTATTCTTAGTTGGCACGTATAGTACAAGTGGATATAATATAACAAGTAACCGAGGTCGGCGGTGGGCGCCGCGAGCGCGTCGGCCCAGGCGGCGACGCGCGGGCGCAGCGCGGCGAGCAGCGCGGCGCGCGCGGTGTCCCGCGCGGCGCGGAAGGCGGCGGCGGCGGCGGCCAGCCCGGCAGCGCACGAGGTGAGCTTGGCGCGCTCGGTGTCGGACCGGTACAGCGGCTCCGCCTCCGCACACGCCTCGCTCGCCAGCCGCTCCGACCACTCCGCGCCGGACTCCGCCTCGTTCATGTGCGCCTGCATCATGCACTCAACAATAGTTAAACGTATCTTGCCCATTCTTTATCTTGACGACCTCGTTGGCGAAATGGCTACCATGCCGGACTGCCAACTAGAAAATCCCGGGTTAGATACCCGGCACAGCGAACATCTTTGTAAACTGAATTTTTTGTATGTTGATCTGGGTCTAAATATGTATCGATATCTTATATCTTTAAATGAGCAATTCTTGTATATATGTATATATTTGGAATCTCGGAATCGGCTCCAACGATTTTCATGAAATTTAGTATATAGGGGGTTTCGGGGGCGATAAATCAATCTAGCTAGGAATATTTTTTAGAAAATGTCATATTAAAAAACGAGCAACCAGGTACTTAATATTGTCAGTAGGAGCAGGCACTGACCAGGAACAAGGCCCTGCTGGCGTCGGCGTCCCTGCTAAGCCTGCTGGCCAGCTCGTGCGCGGCGTCCCGCACGGTGGGGCGCGCGGCGCCGGGCGGCGCGAGCGGCAGCGGGTCCGGGGGCGGCGAGCGCAGGAGGCGCCGCAGCGCGCCCGCCACGCCGCGCTCCAGCAGCGCCGACACCTCGTTGAGCACTGCGCACGCGCCCTCTATGCTGCCGGTCGACAGGCTGCGTCTGCACATACATTACACAATAAATAAAAAAAAATATTAACCTATGGCATCGCACCGTACTGGGCAAGTCAATTTACAATTATTAAATATTCAAATTTAATTTATATACACATGCATTATATATAATTATATTTATGATAATATATTAGATACACACATGTGTGTGATAATAATAATAAAGCTATTTATATCATCCATTTCAAAAATAAAATTCAAAAGTTCAAATTCACACATTTGTTGTCTCACTCACACAGTAACTCGAACATTCTGAATTGTACTAGTATGGGAACCTAACGGTAACGGTACCTAGAACATTCTAGAGACTTGTTTACCGTATATACGGGAGCGGACAGCGGACTGGACTAGCAAGGACAGTTAACTGCAAGTTGTCGCAGATTTAACTCCGAGCAAAAAGTGTGATTAGTGTCTACGAGTGTATGTCTCCGGCGAGGAATAAGTATTAAGACTGCTTACTATTTGGATGTTTCGACGATTTCGAAGACCAGTATCAGCGTGGGGATTACATAGGTGATAAATCCTAGTTATCCACGAAACCGACATTTTAGTCATATACCCAAACCTTTATCCCGAGTGCCTCGATATCAAGATAATAATATCAATTACTTGCATAATGCGATAGTGTTTTTTTTAGGTCTACTGTACAATAGATTTTTATACATTTGATGTAATTAAAGAACTACTGTTTGTGAATATTCATCTTATATATAAAATTTCCGTGTCACAGTGTTTGTTACCGTACTCCTCCGAAACGGCTTGACCGATTTTTACCAAATTTTATATGCGTATTCAGTAGGTCTGAGAATCGGCTACTGTATATTTAGTTTTTTTTTTTTTATTATTATTATTAAGGCACAACAACGTTTGCCGGGTCAGCTAGTAATAAATAAAATGAATAAAATATTATCTTGGAACTAACCTTATGACCTTCCTGGCGATGTAGAACACGTCATCCACGAGACTGGAGCTGGTAGCCCCGGCGGTCGGGGTCGCCATCTTTAGAGCTTTGTTCACGCTCTCTTCCAGGTAATATCTGAAATCGCAATATGTAAATACAGTGTAAACTCCATGTAACGTCACTCGATTTAAGGACAAAGTCTTTAAATAATAATAATAATAATAATAATAATTGTTCTTTATTTCAGATAACACAGATCCATATAACAAATATTAAATAAAGAAACAAAGTCAAAAAAGTAAAAATATTAAAAATAATATATAATTAGGTGGCAATAGCCATCCATTGCCCGTACGTTGCAGATCGGAGCAGCCTTTCTGCCAGACTCTTGATGATGCTATTTTTACACTTGTCAACTCTAACCATGAATGATGCAATCCTTTTGCGCTGTATAGCATTAAAGGTGTCCACTCGTGCGTCAAAAAACATGCCGGAGGCACTGCAGCACCTCGACAGCCCCATTAGCTGCCTAAAGATATTGTTATATGCTACTCTAATGGAGCTGTGTGCTCTTGCGGTATAGTCAGTCCAGAGTTGACAAGTGTAAAATGTCTGGCAAAATGATCGAAAAAGCGTAGTTTTCACGTCAGGTGCCGCATTACGAAACTTCCTAGCAATCATATTGCCTACTACGCACAATGCGCGTCTCTGGCGTTCGATGTCATCGTCATCTGTTAATTTAGACGTAACGATGTGTCCAAGATACTTGAAGCTGTCCACGATTTGTATTGTATGACCATTTAAACTTACTCCCGGTACATGCTGGGGACCTTTTCCCGACCTAAAGACCACCATTTCGGTTTTTTTGCTGTTGTAAGTTAAGTTGTGATCTGACGCGAATCGTTCACAAATGCTAAGTAACTTACGTAGCCCCTTGATCGAGGGGCTGAGCAGCACCATATCATCAGCATAGCTCAGATTGTTGACGTATCTGCCATCCAACCTGAGCCCGACTGGGGTGCTGCTCAGCTCCACGATCAAGTCGTTGACATAGTAGTTAAAAAGTTCGGGAGAGGTAACTCCACCCTGCCGTACTCCGCATGACAGCCTGTAACTGTCTGAGACTTCAGAGGCCCATCTGACATTGTTAGACTGATTACTGTACCAGAAGGCCAGTAGCCCAACAATCTCAGACGGGACCCCAGAGCCGTGCATTTTCGTCCACAAAAGGCTATGATTACGTGTATCAAATGCTCGGCTCAAGTCTAGAAAGCAAGCGTATACAGTTGTGCCGTTTTTCTTATAGTACTTGACAATTTCCTTAAGTGAGAAAATTGCCATGTCCGTTGACAGATGCGGACGAAAGCCAAACTGCCCATCATCTATGTCGAGTGAGGTAATGTGAGTATGGACAATTCGTTCAAGTATCTTGGCCACAATCGTTGCAAGAGAGATGGGTCTATAGTTGGACACGCTCGAAATATCACCCGTTTTGTTTTTCGGTATTGGTACAACTAGAGTACGCATTAGCTCTACGGGCAAGTAGCAATGCTTCACGCAGAGGTTGAAAAGCCGCGCTAAGACGTGACATATATATTTACCTGCAAAAAGTAGATGTTCTATACTAAGGCCGTCATGGCCCGGAGACTTACCGCGCTTCATACTCCTCAAAATGTCTTCAATATTTTTCGGCGTTATGTTAACGCGGAAAGGCTCCGAGCCCTGGCTGTCCTTAGTGCTGCATTTTTCAGAATTAATATCATTTACTTTGAAATGGTCTCGAAATATATTAGCAATTTTTTTCTTATCATTTTCTCCTCCAACACTCACTGGTAAACTATTTTTATGATCTAGCTTCTTTGTCTCTTTCCAAAAATCTACAAAATTACAATTTGCTCTATGCCTAGCTAATACGTCTAATTTTATCTTTTCCTGATTCCTCAGTACATACTTATGAGCGGCTTTAAACACCCTGCGTGAAGCAGTCATATTGTCGTAGTGATATCCCGAGCGTGGCCTGCCATGAAGCACCCATTGATGAAACATCTCTCTCGCCTTAATGTGGTGAAGCCTGACGTGAAAGTTCCAGCCTATTACAGTGCGCGATTTAAGTTGTTTTCGTTCACCTGAATCATAAGTTTGCTCAGCTGCTGACTGCAACGTACGCACAATTTGTGTATAGAAAGCATCAATACTTTTCACATGACAGTCATTAGTGCATAAAATATTGCTCATAGTACATTCCATCACATTGAGAATATCATCATAGCTATCCATTAAATTAAAAAACAAGTCATCACATAATTTTGAGTATAACAAAGTTTGTTTCCGTTCTCTACTTGCTCCCCATATATGCTTTCTATTTTTATTACTTAAATCATCAATATCACAGTTATATATCTTACGACTAATGGAGCTTAAGCTACAGTTTATGACTAGAGGGAAATGGTCCGACCCTATAATTGTATGGTCCACTCGTACCGATGTGACCAGGCGGGCGGCCGCCTCTGTTACAAGACAATGGTCGAGCCAACGCGTCGATCCGTGGGCGCCGCTTACAAACGTGAAGGTGTCCGCTTTGAGCCTATCCAAATCTACGCACACAAGTGATTGCTCACGACAATAATCCGTCAACTCTTTTCCAAAAAGAGTGTTCGGATGCGCATTAAAATCACCCAGCACTAGGACGCACTCTACTTCCGCACATTCAATCACTGCACTTACTTGCGCCAGGCAGTCTGTAAATTCAGGCAGGTTGTCCGCGTCGTTAGTTGGCATGTACACGCAAAACACCAGCAGGCTCCTATCGTCACGTGACAAGCGCACGGCAATGAGGCGATCACTCTCGCAAGGGATGACGTCAGCACGGGTAAACACGCTGGTTCGCCACATGAGCGCCGTCCCGCCGTAAGGTCGGCCGCGCAGTAACTCCGTCGGATCCACAGATGACTTACTGCAGCAACTAAACTTGCTATCTAAGTTATTAATGATACCAAGGTCATGCGGCATCAGCCAGTGCTCCTGTATGCATATAATATCCGAAAATGCACATATGTCACGTATGGCGGGAATACAGTTTTTAATTCCGTGACAATTAAATGTCACGAATCTTAATATGTCATCTGTCTGTTCGGTTATACTATCCATTATAATATATTTGTTGATGCGGTCAAATTGTTCTCAGAGGAACGCTGCTGTCTATATTTTCGAAATACAAGGCCCTGCGGCCAAAAGTCAGTCTTCAAAAAAATTGCCAGCTTGGATGACAGTACTTTAACTTTGAAAGAATTAAAGTTTGTATCTCTCGTTTGTGTTAGTTTTTCAACTTGTATGCATTCTTCCTTCATGCTTTGTATATATTCTTTAATATCATCCACATTAATACTCTTTTGTGTACGCGATACATAAATATATGAATATGACTCGGCCGCTTGCAATTTGGTATTAGTTTGCAGCGTACCTCTAGTATTCCTGTATCTGTAGTGCTGTTTCTTACGAGTAACTAAAGTGAAACCGTCATCATCCTTTTTTACATAATCAGTCCGGGCAATATCACGATATGTAGGCATAAAAGCGGTATCATTAATTGCCGACGACTGCTGCGTAGATAAAGGCGAAGCCGGCCCGAGGGCGCTGGCGCGCGAAGCACGCGCAGGCGAGCGGCCGGCAGGCGGCCGCAGCGGCAGTGCGCCCGCACTGGATAACCGCGAGCGCTCGCACGAGCCGCCTCTCCGCGCGAGCCCTCTCGCCGCGCTCGCCTCAGAACCGGTTCCGTCTGCGTCGACATGTAGCTCCCGACGCTCGACAACAGTTTTATTGGTGCATTGTTTGTTTTTTAAACGAGTAACTCTCGTATCCTTATCGTCGCGAGAAGGCCTGAGAGATAACTCTTCTTCGGCAACAACTCGGTCACTGATAGTGGAAGCTTCCCGCAGTTCCTTTATCAAATGCTTTAAATCGCTCATATCCTGCTTCAGCTGATTTATGTCCGGGTTTATAACCGCATTCACGCTATCCACGTCCGGCTTAGACTTCATACAGGCGACGTCATTTTTAAGTACAGTCAATTCCTTCAGGAATGTCGTTATATCAATATAATCAAAAGATACAGGAGGAAGTTTATTAAGGTTCTTCGCTACGAATATTGGTAAACTTTCAGGCTCGGATTCCTTAATGATCTTGATGATATCCTGTATACTTTTATGCTCGGATCCTTCCTTTCGTCGCATGAGTCTCTTCGTCGGCGCGAGCTGCGCATAAACAATCTCTCTAGAGTTTTCGATCTCCTCCGTACTGTAGGCACTCAAACATATCTTGATAATCCCGGTTTCAGGTAAAGTATCAACTTTGTGGCATATAAATGCCAGCAACTCGTCAATTATAACTTTACTGCATTGCGAACACTTAGTTGTCGCACTATTAGCGGATCGTATTCCGGGCGGAGAATATAACAGGGCCATTACGCGAGCGTCGCGCTTGGCAGCGGGCCGCGGACTGCGAATTTAAAGCATCGAAATCAATTGCCTTTAGTTGGTTTACCTTTTATTCTATACAAACTTTCCATTTAACGATCACTCTCTATAACATCACCTTCCTCTTTATAATATTGGTAAAGATAAATCATTCATTCATTCATAAAAAAAAAATAAGACTGACCTCTATTAAACATTGTATACTGTTCACGTAAGGCATCTTAATATTTTCGCATAGAAAACGGTCACACTTACTTATTATTAAAAGTGTGAATGAGTCCAACAGTTTCGGTGCATTCCGAGCACCATCTTCAGGGGCGAGTGTTACACGGACCGCCGCCGGCGAGCTCTGCGCGTGCCCCTGAAGATGGTGCTCGGAAAGCACCGAAACTGTGGGACTCATTCCAACTTTTAATAATAAGTAAGTTCGACCGTATTCTAGACGGAAATGACTGACCTCTCTAGCGCCAAGTAATGTCCGAGCAGGTCCTGCTCAGTCCGCATGAGGTCGCTCTCCGCTATGATCCTGTCCACCGCGTCGCGAGCCGCCGCGCGCGCAGCCTCCTCCAGCGGCGCCGCGTCTGCCTGATAGTGTCATTCAGAATGCTTTACATATATCATCATCATCATCATATGGATGGAAGTAGTAATACTTAAAGCGTGATTTTATTTGTTTTGTCTGTGGTTAATCATAATAATCATAATCGTTTATTTCGTAAAACCAATTTACATGTCAAATTCTTATAAATAAATCCTATAAGTATGTCATACTTCTTTAAACCATTAAAATAATAAATTAATTTTAAAAATTCATAAATAATAATTAAGCATGTCAATGTTTATGTAACATAAATTCATTAATACTATAAAACGTACAAACGTACGGTTGAGAACGTGCCATCTCTTTCTGGCCACCTAAGATGAAAAGAGACGGGGCTTCTTTAAATTTAGTTTAGTCGTGTGTGCCGCTGAATCGCCACCAGTGTACTGGTAGTCGCAGTGCACACTCACCTCGGTCTTCCTGGCGAGGAAGTTGAAGTAGAGGCGCAGGCGCGAGATGGCGAGCGCCAGCTCGGCCAGCACGGGCTCGAGCGCGAGCGGCGAGGCGGCGCGCGCCTCCAGCCGCCGCGCGCCCACCAGCGCCACGTACACGCTTAGATAGAGAGTGTACTGGTAGTCACGGTGCACACTCACCTCGGTCTTCCTGGCGAGGAAGTTGAAGTAGAGGCGCAGGCGCGAGATGGCGAGCGCCAGCTCGGCCAGCACGGGCTCGAGCGCGAGCGGCGAGGCGGCGCGCGCCTCCAGCCGCCGCGCGCCCACCAGCGCCACGTACACGCTTAGATAGAGAGTGTACTGGTAGTCACGGTGCACACTCACCTCGGTCTTCCTGGCGAGGAAGTTGAAGTAGAGGCGCAGGCGCGAGATGGCGAGCGCCAGCTCGGCCAGCACGGGCTCGAGCGCGAGCGGCGAGGCGGCGCGCGCCTCCAGCCGCCGCGCGCCCACCAGCGCCACGTACACGCTTAGATAGAGAGTGTACTGGTAGTCACGGTGCACACTCACCTCGGTCTTCCTGGCGAGGAAGTTGAAGTAGAGGCGCAGGCGCGAGATGGCGAGCGCCAGCTCGGCCAGCACGGGCTCGAGCGCGAGCGGCGAGGCGGCGCGCGCCTCCAGCCGCCGCGCGCCCACCAGCGCCACGTACACGCTTAGATAGAGAGTGTACTGGTAGTCACGGTGCACACTCACCTCGGTCTTCCTGGCGAGGAAGTTGAAGTAGAGGCGCAGGCGCGAGATGGCGAGCGCCAGCTCGGCCAGCACGGGCTCGAGCGCGAGCGGCGAGGCGGCGCGCGCCTCCAGCCGCCGCGCGCCCACCAGCGCCACGTACACGCTTAGATAGAGAGTGTACTGGTAGTCACGGTGCACACTCACCTCGGTCTTCCTGGCGAGGAAGTTGAAGTAGAGGCGCAGGCGCGAGATGGCGAGCGCCAGCTCGGCCAGCACGGGCTCGAGCGCGAGCGGCGAGGCGGCGCGCGCCTCCAGCCGCCGCGCGCCCACCAGCGCCACGTACACGCTTAGATAGAGAGTGTACTGGTAGTCACGGTGCACACTCACCTCGGTCTTCCTGGCGAGGAAGTTGAAGTAGAGGCGCAGGCGCGAGATGGCGAGCGCCAGCTCGGCCAGCACGGGCTCGAGCGCGAGCGGCGAGGCGGCGCGCGCCTCCAGCCGCCGCGCGCCCACCAGCGCCACGTACACGCTTAGATAGAGAGTGTACTGGCAGTCACGGTGCACACTCACCTCGGTCTTCCTGGCGAGGAAGTTGAAGTAGAGGCGCAGGCGCGAGATGGCGAGCGCCAGCTCGGCCAGCACGGGCTCGAGCGCGAGCGGCGAGGCGGCGCGCGCCTCCAGCCGCCGCGCGCCCACCAGCGCCACGTACACGCTTAGATAGAGCGTGTACTGGTAGTCACGGTGCACACTCACCTCGGTCTTCCTGGCGAGGAAGTTGAAGTAGAGGCGCAGGCGCGAGATGGCGAGCGCCAGCTCGGCCAGCACGGGCTCGAGCGCGAGCGGCGAGGCGGCGCGCGCCTCCAGCCGCCGCGCGCCCACCAGCGCCACGTACACGCTTAGATAGAGAGTGTACTGGCAGTCACGGTGCACACTCACCTCGGTCTTCCTGGCGAGGAAGTTGAAGTAGAGGCGCAGGCGCGAGATGGCGAGCGCCAGCTCGGCCAGCACGGGCTCGAGCGCGAGCGGCGAGGCGGCGCGCGCCTCCAGCCGCCGCGCGCCCACCAGCGCCACGTACACGCTTAGATAGAGAGTGTACTGGCAGTCACGGTGCACACTCACCTCGGTCTTCCTGGCGAGGAAGTTGAAGTAGAGGCGCAGGCGCGAGATGGCGAGCGCCAGCTCGGCCAGCACGGGCTCGAGCGCGAGCGGCGAGGCGGCGCGCGCCTCCAGCCGCCGCGCGCCCACCAGCGCCACGTACACGCTTAGATAGAGAGTGTACTGGTAGTCACGGTGCACACTCACCTCGGTCTTCCTGGCGAGGAAGTTGAAGTAGAGGCGCAGGCGCGAGATGGCGAGCGCCAGCTCGGCCAGCACGGGCTCGAGCGCGAGCGGCGAGGCGGCGCGCGCCTCCAGCCGCCGCGCGCCCACCAGCGCCACGTACACGCTTAGATAGAGCGTGTACTGGTAGTCACGGTGCACACTCACCTCGGTCTTCCTGGCGAGGAAGTTGAAGTAGAGGCGCAGGCGCGAGATGGCGAGCGCCAGCTCGGCCAGCACGGGCTCGAGCGCGAGCGGCGAGGCGGCGCGCGCCTCCAGCCGCCGCGCGCCCACCAGCGCCACGTACACGCTTAGATAGAGAGTGTACTGGTAGTCACGGTGCACACTCACCTCGGTCTTCCTGGCGAGGAAGTTGAAGTAGAGGCGCAGGCGCGAGATGGCGAGCGCCAGCTCGGCCAGCACGGGCTCGAGCGCGAGCGGCGAGGCGGCGCGCGCCTCCAGCCGCCGCGCGCCCACCAGCGCCACGTACACGCTTAGATAGAGAGTGTACTGGCAGTCACGGTGCACACTCACCTCGGTCTTCCTGGCGAGGAAGTTGAAGTAGAGGCGCAGGCGCGAGATGGCGAGCGCCAGCTCGGCCAGCACGGGCTCGAGCGCGAGCGGCGAGGCGGCGCGCGCCTCCAGCCGCCGCGCGCCCACCAGCGCCACGTACACGCTTAGATAGAGAGTGTACTGGTAGTCACGGTGCACACTCACCTCGGTCTTCCTGGCGAGGAAGTTGAAGTAGAGGCGCAGGCGCGAGATGGCGAGCGCCAGCTCGGCCAGCACGGGCTCGAGCGCGAGCGGCGAGGCGGCGCGCGCCTCCAGCCGCCGCGCGCCCACCAGCGCCACGTACACGCTTAGATAGAGAGTGTACTGGTAGTCACGGTGCACACTCACCTCGGTCTTCCTGGCGAGGAAGTTGAAGTAGAGGCGCAGGCGCGAGATGGCGAGCGCCAGCTCGGCCAGCACGGGCTCGAGCGCGAGCGGCGAGGCGGCGCGCGCCTCCAGCCGCCGCGCGCCCACCAGCGCCACGTACACGCTTAGATAGAGAGTGTACTGGTAGTCACGGTGCACACTCACCTCGGTCTTCCTGGCGAGGAAGTTGAAGTAGAGGCGCAGGCGCGAGATGGCGAGCGCCAGCTCGGCCAGCACGGGCTCGAGCGCGAGCGGCGAGGCGGCGCGCGCCTCCAGCCGCCGCGCGCCCACCAGCGCCACGTACACGCTTAGATAGAGAGTGTACTGGTAGTCACGGTGCACACTCACCTCGGTCTTCCTGGCGAGGAAGTTGAAGTAGAGGCGCAGGCGCGAGATGGCGAGCGCCAGCTCGGCCAGCACGGGCTCGAGCGCGAGCGGCGAGGCGGCGCGCGCCTCCAGCCGCCGCGCGCCCACCAGCGCCACGTACACGCGCCGCACGCCCGCGCACACCTGGCACACATTGCTGGCTTACAACTCGTCCTTCTAGCTGTATTACTCATTGCTGACTCCCCGCAGATACTATTTACTAGGGGACTTCGTCAAACACATGCTGTCAGATTTTGTTGTAGCCAAAATAGCCTCAATTAAAGGGATGGGGTTTAATTAGTAGAATCTTCTTCATTATATGAGCGAAGAGACCAGGCTCTGGTGTGGACTTTTCAAGCCGCCCGAAGGCCTCTGACTTGGCTTAATGACTGCTTGTACTAAGATTAACAGCGGGATCTACAATTTAAAATTTAAAGTAACCTATGGTAGCCCCAAGATGAACATGCCACTTTTTAAATTATGATAACCTATCGAATCACCATCCGCATCGACCGTTGCTTAGCTTCGATGATATCTTCAGATTACCTTAGATAGCCGAGCTACAGGCGCCACACTAGTAGAATGAGAAACTTCAAATCCAAGATGGCTGTCATCATTAAATGTTATGTTGTTTACGGTTTATTTTCTTTTGACGTGACAACGTCTTAAATTAGGTTGCGGCTGGGAGTCACTTATGAAAAAGTGTAACGCCCGGTAACGTTACGATGAGTCACCGAACGAGAGAGAGGCCCGCCGAATGCCTTGCGTCTCTCTCCCACTCAACTATGATCGGTCTGCCGCGCGCGCAGCACGCGGCAGACGTTGTCACGTAAAATCTTCGCCCGTAAAACCGACTTTACAGGCAACCATTTTTTGACAATAGTTAAAACCTTTCAACTCAGGTTAAGAACCTCGCATTTAAAAGTGACCTTCTGCGTAACATGAGTAGCATGCGTGTAGTTCTATTGGTGCCACAGAACAACGATCGGGCCGCATCGCCCCCGCGCGCGCCCCCCCACACCCACCCGTCACAGGGCGACACGCATGGACTTCTGAGCTCTGTGATTGGTGCTATAAAAAAGAAAATAATCGGTTGGACGGGCCATAGTACAGCGCTACTGACTGCAGGCTGTATGAGGCGGATGGCGCGCGGCAGGTGTCCGGGCGCGCACCTCGCGGCGCACCGCGCGCGCTCCACGGCCGCGCCGCCCGCCTCCACCACGCGCGTGATGGCGTCCGCGAACACCGCCGCCTCCGACGTCACCTCCGGGATCACGCACGCGCGACGGATGTTCGCCTCCGCCTGGGGACACACAGGAATCACGTAGTATATAAATGTACAATGATGTAAACTGTCCTACTTTTTTTTTTTTATTGATGAATAGGCTAACGTTTGACTGCAGCTTGCCTAATGTTAAACTTAACTGTGGTCTAAGATGTAACACGCTTGCCTAAAAGGAACCTATTTACTCTAGATTTGAGGACTCCCAAATTGTACTTCTCGGGAAAAAGAGACTCAGAAAGAGAGTTCCAGAGCTTCGCAGTTCTCACAATGAAGCTTCGACCTTCATACTCTTAACTTCATTATTGTCATCTAAGCATTTTACATGAGCAGCTAATCAATTCGCGTTAGGATCATACCTCGCGTCTTTTTATCATCAATCTTGTAATATATCTTGTCATAATTCTTACAATATATCAGTTAAATTAAAAAATAATTCGCCAAGTGCGAGTTGGGCTCGCGCATGAAAGGTCTTCTGTACCATTGTTGTATGAGAGTACCCCTTAAATATTGTTTTAAAAATTATTTTATACTTTCTGCTACCGTTATTGATATATAGCAAAAAAATCACGTTTATTATATGGGGACCTCTTTTTATTTTAATTTTAGTATTTTTAGTTATAGCGGCACGGAAAATACATAACTTGTGAAAATTTTAGCTTTCTATTTTTACAGCTTCTGAGATACGCAGTCTCTGGAGACAGACAGCGGAGGCTTAGTAATAGGGTCCCGATTTTACCTTTTAGGTATGGAACCCTAAAAATTGATGTAGGACAGTGTATGTGCTCCTATATCCTAAATCCATATTTTTATTGTATGAGCTTACGCTTGACCACGACTCACCTGATGTAAAGTGACATTGCGGTCTAGGATGGAGCGCGCCTGCCTAGAAGACACTGGTGTGAGTATATAAGCAGGTAAGGTGTACCTGTTTGGCTAAGTATCGCGCCAGCAGGTCCACCCCCTCCTCGGCGCGGCCTATCTGCGGGAACAGCCGGAACAGCCTCTCCACGCTGGACTCGCGCTCGCGCCGCGCAGCCTCCTCCAGTCTGTGGATACCATACCATCAACATCCATGCATACCATAGCGTGTACATTGAAAAATGAAAATATATAAATAGATGACGACCTCGTTAGCGTAAAGGTTACCATGTCGGTCTGCTTATCAGAAGGTTCCGGGTTCGATTCCCGGTCCGATCAACATCTTTGTGCGTAACTAAATTTGTTGGCAGTGGGTCTGGGTGTTAAATATGTATGTATGTATATGTAGTATATCAGTTGTGTTAGCAACCATAATACAGGCTAGAAATGGTTCAGTATGGGGCTAACCAGCCGTGTGTGAATGTGTCCTAATATAATAATAATAATAGATAATTAAATATGAAAATGAAAAATATTTATTTACCTATTACATATTCTCTTGTGACTACTTAACTAGACAAGGCCTGAATCTAAGTAGTCCAATACAACCAGTTTGCAATTTAAAATAAACTTAACCTCTAACAAGACAGTATAACTATACAAATAAAACAATGAATGTGATAACGTTACTAAGACTCGTTTAATATTTTTTAGAATAGTTTCAGTAGCCACTTATGACAGAGTTATCAACTAAGACTGTATTATTACTTTGGCATGTAGGATTTTTTAATTTCTAAGGTTACAAGCTTTGATAACGTTACTATATACGAAGGTATTTATAAAGTCACCAACCGTCACATTCCCACTGCCATCTCTTATTAGGAGAGTGATAAAAGCCCACCACAATGGCCAAATATAGTTTGGCACATAATAGACTTTAACACCCCACGCAAAAACTATGGGGTGTTATAAGATTGAAGTGTTTGTCCTCACAAACTATTTATCATTGTTATAAGATTGAAGTGTTTGTCCTCACAAACACTGTAACATTATCGCATTCATTGTTTTATTTGTATAGTTATACTGTCTTTTTAGAGGTTAAGTTTATTTTAAATTGCAAACGGGTTGGACTAATTAGATTCAGGCCTTGTCTAGTTAAAGAAGCAAAGGATTAAAAGTTAGAAAGTAGTCTGTCTTTTACGTTAACTACAATGCCACAGACAGACACATCAAGCTCATAACACCCCGTTTTTCGTCGGGGAAAGACAATAGTAGCAGTAATAGAGTACTTGTTAACGAGATGTGCTCGGAGCGTGTCGGCGGCGCGCGTCATGTCAGCGCGCGGGTCGCAGGCTCCACGCGCGCGCGCCGCCGCCACGGACTCCGGGGACATGGACAGGAAGCGGGACACGTGCGCCGCACCTGCACAACAATACCTACACATTAGTTACTAGCAAACCCGGTGACCCCCTTTTGGCCCCAAAGATGAAATTTTCCCTGAATTTTGTTTGCTACAAACCTCACAAAGCCTGACACTTATCCAACGAATGCTGTACTGTGAAAATCGGTTCGTATGTTCTGGATTCGTTTGTGTGTCAGGAAGGAAAACCCGACTTATTTTTATATAATAGATAAAAAAGGTTAAACACATACTTATATCTAAATCAAATAATTTATTAACCTTACGGCATCGCACCTTAAAGTCAATTTGCAATTATTCAATTTTAATTTATATACACATGCATAAAATAGACTAGATATTTGTTTACCTTATGACATCACATCATATAGGGCAAGTCAAATTACGAAATATTTATTTATTAGATTTATAGGTGAGCAGCATTATGCTGATTGAGTTGAAATTTTATTTTTAACAGTTAATAAAATGTCCACTGTTCAATGTCAATGTTTAAAGAACACTGAAGTATGTTATATATATTTATACGGAGGTACAATAAGTTACAGGATATTTATGTATATAAAAGCCTCTTTTCGGACAATAATGACAATATTATTTTTGTATATTGTTTTTTATATAAACATTTTATATATAAAATTTCCATGTCACAATGTTAGTTACCATACTCCTCCGAAACGGTTTGACCGATTTTTACCAAATATTAAATGCGTATTCAGTAGGTACTATCAACTTTTTAAGGCAAAACAACATTTGCCGGGTCAGCTAGTAAATATATATAATTTAAAATTAAAGTAGCTTAGTTTCCAACCTGTCTCGTAATCATGAGCTTTGATGGCAGCTTCCACTCCAGCAGTGCACACCTGCAGGTCTATCAGGTCATGCACTCGGTGCTGGCACTCCGCTACTCGTGACTGAAAATATAGTACAAAATCTCTTAACATTTCAAACCTGTGTGGGACTCAGGGGGCACTATTATAATGGCCATTAGAACATTACTAATATACACTAAGCCTAGATCCTAGCTAAAAGTTTTATGTTGATGTACCAAAATGTATATATGCTCAAATAACAATGTTTTTATGTTTTGTATGTTATATGTAAACATATAATAGTAATGATCTTGCCAACACTAATACGGGGCATCATATACTCAGCAACAAAGTGGTTCATAATTGGAATAAGTTGCAACAGCTAACAGCTTTTAAAACCGGCTTGATAGCTGGATGCAGAAAACAAAAAATCTCTTGCTAACCAGTGATCAGTGCACTAGTGAGCTTTAACATTGACATTGAACATTATGTGAACTATTAAATAAATAATTTCAGCTCAGTGTGATATAGGGACACCAGCATAATGCTGATCGCCTGTAAATCAAATAAATAAATAAAATTTTTAGTAATCTAAGCATTTTGATACATTTCATATAGGCTTTTTAGACATATAAAAGTTATTGATTTACATTAACAGAGAGATATGAAATAAGTTGTCTAAGGTCAGTGCTACATCAATAGCCCGCTTTAAACTGGCTTGATAGTTAGTTGTAGAAAACCATTAAAAAAACTGTTGCTAATCTGTGATCAGTGCACCAGTGGACTGTTGTCAACATTGTCATTGGACTGTTTAAAATAAAATTGTATTTCAGTGTGATATAGACACATCAGCATAAGGCTGCTCCCCTTAAAATCAAATAATATAATTTATATTATTTGATTTTAATATAAGTTACACAAACTTTTCACGAATTTTGACTATACTAAACTTAATCTAGGTAGTTACAATGTTTGTCTCAAATAACAAAGTTAATAAAGTTATGCAATCAGGGGAGCATAGTCCTAGCTAATGCTATGTAAAAAATAATAATTCGTGATTTAACCAAGTTTAATACTAGTTGTTAATATGGAGGGATATCTTAAGCAGATATATTAAATTAAAGTAAATAACTCTACTTACTCTGGCTAGGTCTAATTGTCTGACTTTAGCGCTCACATCCCTAGCGAGGGCGGCTGTTTTGTCTACCATCTCAGAAGCGGTCTGAGCGTCGGACTTTACTTCAGCGAGCTTTGTATACGCTTGGCTGGCACTTCGCAACCGGCCCTCTAGAGAACATGCCCGCGTTAGAACCCCGGACAATGCCTCGTCCACTTCGCTCTGGAAATCATAAAAAGTACACTCAAATACACGAAAACAACGAAAGCACTCGTCATCAGCTCGACCAATAAGAACCTCTTCTTTCTCGATTTCGTTGAGCGCTTTCTGCAGTCCCTCGTCCGTAGACACATCGTACTTTTCGAGTAGTAAGCTCAGAGACATAATTTAGCAATTATTACGGCAAATAATTAGAATTATTTTTATTTACTGAGAGCGCTACAAATATTCGCCGAACTCAAAACAAAACGTCATCTGTTCTAAACAAATGTCTCTGAATACTTGAATGTCAATGTCAAAAAAAAGTAATGCTGCCACACTTGCCTGTACTTTTCCACCAGGTTGGATAGATTCAAAAAGCAAAGACTAGGGTGTACGTTTGTGGGTCTATACAAAGATCTTCAAAAGAGGGAAAAACAATACAAGACTATATTTAAGCATATGGTTTAAGTTTGTATATATTCAAAGTTTTTAATATTATTTTATTTTTCGTCACAGCTCGGGGAACAGCTTTGGATATGGCGACATTTTTTTTACTTTGTCAACTGTTTACAGATTTGGTATGTTCAAAAACATGAAAAAATTAAAACAAATACATAGTTAATAAAAAATATTCTTAAATAACATGGTTAAATAGAAGCATATGTAAATAATTGTTTGTGTTAAGTATTTTAATTCTTGATTTCATATCCAAATTGAATAGCTAATAGCAAACTATTATCCAAATGGCTGGCCATACGATATCATGTAAAAATGTTTTAGAACAGAACTAAATAAAATTGACTGGTGGACAAAAGTACGATGCTTCTGTTTTAGTAAACATAAAAACTTAAGAAATTGAAAAATCAATGTGCCGTTAACACGTTACATTCCTCGGGGCCTCGGGGCGTTTAATGAGAGATCAACGCTCCATCTCTCCCAGTTTTTCATTGTGGTGTGTCCAAGCAATCTTCAAAGGTAAGGAGGATGGTAGCCTCGAGTTTTGACATTGCATAAATTATTGTGTTGCAATGGTGTTGAAGGAGAGCTGTGGGTTTGTGTGTGTCGCGTAGTGGTACAGAGTGCATTCGGCTTGCAGATTGACTCCGTGTGGGGCTGGGCCTCCCCGCCGCTGCGGCTGCAGCTGGGCAACGCTCGCGGACACAAGAGGTGAGTGAACCTGCCACCCGCCACTTGGCAGCGATCTCCCCAAAACATCGCGATGTTTTGAAATCGCCACCCTCTCAGAATGTTTTACTTTTCGCAAGCGACGACTCGAAATCGTCGATCGTTCTATTGATTCAGCTGTGAGCACCACATCAGCTGTTCTATCACTACATTTGTCTGTTTGTAGTTTTATCACACATTGTTTGATACAGAATACAGAACTTTATTAGCCATAAATAGCATATTATGTTAAAAGCAAGTCACACTATAATAATTACTTAGTACATATAAATACTTGTAAGATTAAATAAACTTAATTTTTTTATTAAATAAATATTCTACACCATTAAATATTCACACTATATCACCTGTTTTTCATATCTATATTGCTATTGCTTATGATAGTCATAGTTGTGATGAAGGTTGCTACTTTTGCAATTTTTTGTAACCAGGTCATGGTGCTGGATGTTGTTCAAATATTTAAGTAAACTGGTTAAATGTTAGTAAAAGTAACTGAGTAAACTATTTTAATTTTAGATATTGATTATTTTCACAGTCCGTAAAAAGCATTTATTTTTGGAATTGATTGCTATTTCCTAGTGAATCTAGTAAATTTAAATCGCAACAAAAAAATATGTGAAGAAAAAGAAGTAGGTAGCTGACATTATATTCTTCTTTTTTTTTTCTACTACATCATATCCCTGCATCTATATCTATTGAATCTTTGTTGGTCCCAGAAAGTAGGAGAAACTCAATAAATAGGGAAATATAAACATAATTTACATAAAGTAAATAATGATTGCATTGAAACTTTATTGACATTCTTCACTCATTCAACTCTATTGCATTAATGTGAAGAAAACTGTATTATTTGTAATGGTCAAACTAAACAACAAGAATTATTTTGCAAGGAATTCTCCAATGGCAAAGAGCGATAAAATCTTATTATTTGCATTAACTCAAATATATATCTTTTAAATTCTTTATACAGTCAACACCTCATTAAAAGATACAAAACTAAAGGTATGAAGATCTGACTAGGTATTAATAACTTAAGAAATAATTATAGAATTAGAATACCTACATTTGAATTTTATAAGTATTAATTTAAATTAAGAATTCTGTATTAAACTGCAGTTAAGGTGATCATTATATGGCTGCAACAACAACCTGGCAGCAATATCACACTAAATGGCTATTGAAATGCTTATTTATAATATTACAATATTTATTTAATTCATTAAAGCTCTTAAAACCGACCCCACCTATATAATATTTATTTAATTCATTAAAGCTCTTAAAGCCGACCCCACCTAGTGGGAAATGGTAAAGAAGAAGAAGATTAAAGCTCTTAAAAAATCACCATAAAACATATACATACTTAAACCATTAAATAAAAAAAATTGCATTTACATTTGCAGGTAATGTCAATTAAAAAATTGCAGTTACTTAATGACCTTGTACTAAATACATAACATTAGGAAACAAATTACATAAATTCATTATCAAGTCATTACATCATATGAACAAAGCAAACAATTAGTTTAATAATAGTCTGGCAAAATGAGCATTTGCTAATTATGCTACTATCTTCAATTTTAAAGATCGTAATCTCTTTTTAAAGCTTTAGTGTAATTTTTCTTCAAATCATACCGCACAGTAATGAGTATGGAGCTATTTATTAATGTGGCAAGGTTATTCAGACGTGAACATACAACTCTGTGAGTAAGATATTAGTTTAGCTAAGGTTTCTTAAATAATTAGACATTGACTGTGAAAAGCAATAAAAGTAGTCTATTCTACAACCTATTTAACTATCTCATTGGTGTAATGGTTACCTTGTCAGAGTGCCAACCAAAGAGTCCCATGTACAATGTCTAGGCACGGCCAACATCTTTGTGATGAACTAAATTTGTTGGTTGTTCTGGGTGTTAAATATGTATCGACATAAAGTATTTATGTATGTATATGTAGTATATCTGTTGTGTTAGCAACTTACAAACTAGAAATGGTTTAGTATGCGGTTAACCAGCCGTGTGTGAAATGTGTCCTAATATTTATTAAGATATTCTTCTCCTTCTTCATATGTGCTAAGTATACGATATACACATATTGTGTACAGTAATTTCAGACTAACAACAGTCAATAATGTTGTTAGTCTGAAATGGCTTGAAAACACCAGAATTCGGCCACTTATAAAGATAAAGGTAAATAGTTTTGTGCGAAGTTTGGTGAGCGTAATCCATTAATAATATATTGTTGTTTGTGTGTTGCAGGATGGGCGAGGGCGGGTCCCCGGGCGGGTGCGGCGCGGGCGGGGGCGGCGGCGCGCGGCTGTCGCACACGTCGGAGAAGCACCCCCGCGCCATACTGGCCGAGCTGTCCGCGCTGCGCCGCCACCGGGAGCTCTGCGACGTCGTGCTCAACGTCGCCAACAGGAAGCTGTTCGCGCACAGGTACCATATTCTGACTCCTTAACGGGTACACCTGCCCTGATAGACGGCAGGAGTTATGTATTTCCCACTTCTTCTTTTTCGTTAGAGCAAAAGGCCAAGGCCTCTGAACTTTGGCTTAACGGCTTGGCTTAACAACTGCTTGTACCTACTAAGATTAACAGCCAGGACTTACAATTTAATGTGTAATTCCGACCCATGGTAGCGCCCCGCATCGACCGTTGCTTAGCTTCGATGATCGCGTCAGATCACTTTAGCGAGCCGGCCTACAGGCATTTATATATAAAAGTAGTCAAAACTATCTCCATACAAAATTTCATTAAAATCTGTTCAGCGAGAGTATTAAAAAGTAACAAACATACACACTTATAACTGGAAACAATTAAGAAAACATTAGAAAGTTCTGGTCCTGTCAATAATTAAGAATACATTTTATTATGCAATAAACCATGTTTCTGAAATAGCTGATTTTCTAACTATGCCCACTAGATTTAGTAACAAGCATCTCAAACCCTTTCTTTCCCAGTGCAGTGTTCCCCGAGTTAACCAGAAGGTAATGTGAATGTTTGCAGAGTGATCCTGTCGGCATGCAGCCCGTACTTCCGCGCGATGTTCACGGGCGAGCTGGCGGAGTCGCGCGCCACCGAGGTCACCATTCGGGACGTGGACGAGCACGCCATGGAGCAGCTCGTCGACTTCTGCTACACCGCGCACATCGTCGTCGAGGAGAGCAACGTGCAGGTACACACATACACTCTCTCACACACACACACACATACATACACTTAATCTCTCTTTCTCTCTCTCTCTCTCTCTTTTGTCTCACACACACTCATACATACACTTACTCTCTTTCTCTCTTTCTCTCTCTCTCTCTCTCTCTCTCCCTCTCTCTCTCTCTCTCTCTCTCTCTCTCTCACACACACACAAAAACAAACAAGTAAATATTGGTTATTCTAGCTGTAAATCTCTTCACCGGGATTCTTATAATGCTTACTCTGATAGACGGTTGCGGTCAGACCTGCACCGATAACTCTCATAAAATACATCAACATTCAAGAATCAATGTTTTAATTTTCCTACACAAATTTAAATTCTGTTGAAAGATAGAAACTACCAACAGTATATGTGGGAACCGAAAAATTGTAACACTCATTTTTAAATCGTGTTGTGTTATCTGGTGTCCAGGCGCTGCTCCCGGCGGCGTGCCTGCTGCAGCTGCAGGAGATCCAGGACGTGTGCTGCGAGTTCCTCAAGAGGCAGCTGGACTGCTCCAACTGCCTCGGCATCCGAGCCTTCGCCGACACGCACTCGTGCCGAGACCTCCTGCGCATCGCCGACAAGTTCACGCAGCAGAACTTCCCTGAGGTATATACAGCTTTTCCGTGATTATGGGTTCCCCACCCAAAGGGTACTAACGAGACCCTCATCGTGAAAATCGTACTACGTGTATACACATATCGAGAAACTCGTACGACGTGTATACACATAGAACGATTTTCAACAAGAGGTTGAGCGTCTATTATATTTATTAGTGTATTGTGGTTGTGTAAATTATGAAACTGACTCGTTCAAAAGACATTTTATACAATTGAAAAATACTTTACCGCCCAAAAGAAAAGGTTGAGATATGTAATATTATGATCTAAAGTAGTATATTTAATAAAAAAATATTACGTAAATGGTAATTAGGCCAGTAGGAGGTCAGCTTTATATCATCCTTTCCAAAAATCCGTACGCAACGATTTGGCACCACATTCATCATGCATACTGCCAAGGAATGGAATGGATTGCCTCGTACTGTGTTTCCTGATTGTTTTCAAGCCAAGAGTGAACAGATATCTTCTAGATCAACTTGATTCATCTTCTTCATTCATCTACAATCAGGCAAGTTGGTGGGCAAGCGTAGATCGACCAGGGCTGATTGCTTTGCAGTCAGCACACGCTGAGCTGGGGCCGGTTTTGTGCCACTTAAATGTTTTTTTTATTGTTTATTATGATTTTTTTATTATCTTCGTGTCACAAAATAAATGTTTCTTTCTTTCTTTCTTTAAAAAAAAAAGAAACTGACATGTAATTGCTAATTTATTTCTGACATGTAATTGTATAATTATCAATAAATGAGTACCGGTGTTCAGGTGATGGAGAGCGAGGAGTTCCTGCTGCTGCCGGCGGCGCAGCTGATCGACATCGTGTCCTCGGACGAGCTGAACGTGCGCTCGGAGGAGCAGACCTTCCAGGCCGTCATGTCCTGGGTCAAGTACAACGTGGCTGAGCGGCGACACCACCTCGCGCAGGTACCTACAGGCCTACTGCCTACATAAACATTTAAGGGCGGCTCTAGTACTACCAGGTCATTATGGAATCTTGTTCACCATTTCCCACTAAGTGGGTTCGGCACAGCCTGTTTCTCGCTTCCACGCCACTCTATCAGCCGTAATCTCCACATTCACTCCCTTCTCATTCATATCCTCCTTCACACAAGTCATCCACATCTACTTCCGCTACTTCTTACAATCATATCCATACTTCTCCTAGTCACATGCATCTCCTCTCTACGCATTACATGTCCGTACCACGCTAACCGTCCACTCTTCACGTTCTCTGACACAGGTGCCACTTTCAAACTTCCTTTAATATACTCATTTCTTACCTTGTCTATTCTTGTTACTTCACACATATTGGAATACTTCACAAAAATGTGTATATAATATAATTTCTTCACAAACATATTTTGTTTTTAATCTAGTATAACCTGAAATAATCTAGTTTTGATCGTGGTAAATTATTTTAATTTGGTTATTGTTTTGATTATTTTCTGTTTAATGAATCATAGTAACCCCTTTACTAAAAGTGGTTAATAACTAACTCTACTAAAAATGGTGAATAACTCACTCTACCAAAAATGGTTAATAACTCACTCTACTAAAAGTGGTTAATAACTCACTCTACTAAAAGTGGTTAATACCCCCTCTTCTAAAAGTGGTTTTTAACTCACTCTACTAAAAGTGGTTAAAAACTCACTCCACTAAAGTGGTTAATAACACCTCTTCTAAAAGTGGTTAATAACTCACTCTACTAAAAGTGGTTAAGAACTCGCTACTAAACGTGGTTAATAACTCACTCCACTAAAAGTGGTTAATATCTCTTAATAACTCACTCTACTTAAAGTGGCTAATATCTCCTCTACTAAAAGTGGCTAATATCTCCTCTACTAAAAGTGGCTAATATCTCCTCTACTAAAAGTGGCTAATATCTCCTCTACTAAAAGTGGCTAATATCTCCTCTACTAAAAGTGGCTAATATCTCCTCTACTAAAAGTGGTTAATATCTCACTCTACTAAAAGTGGTTAATAATGTGTAGGTGTTACAACACGTGCGTCTCCCACTGCTGAGCCCCAAGTTCCTGGTGGGCACGGTCTCCTCGGAGCTGCTGATCCGGTCGGACGACGCCTGCCGAGACCTGCTCGACGAGGCCAAGAACTACCTGCTACTGCCGCAGGAGAGGCCGCTCATGCAGGGCCCCAGGACTAGGCCCAGGAAACCCACCAGGCGAGGTGAGTGCTACCAGCCACCTCTAGCCTTTTTTTTTTCTAGACTGTTGACTGAGGAGGTTACAGACCATCATTTCATTTTTATCATCATCAACACCCGTTTATCTCCAACCATTGATCCTCTTTTCTACATACAATCCATCCTTGAGCTATTTAAAAATGAGATATTTAAGAGAGTAATATCTTAAGTAAGGTTTTATAATATCTCCACATTTGATAAAAACTTACTAACCTTCAACGCCGATGACATGTTATAAGATCATTCCATTCCACGCCTATTTGGCTTGTATTCTATACAATTACACATTCTTTTTTTATTTGAAATTAGGTTTGCGTTTGACCACAGCTTGCCTTTAAGCAATGCTGCGGCCTACGTTGTGTGTAGCACGCTCACCTAGAAGGAACTTATTCACTCTGGATTTGAAGATCTCAGGATGATACTTCTCCAGAAACAGAGCCTCAGGCAGAGAATTCCAAAGCTTCGCAGTCCTCACTATGAATGTTGAGGCGAAGCGCATTTCCATCTAACATTCTCTCCATTAACGACCACGCTCTATAACGCCATAATAGAGGTTACACTGTAATATGATATGACGACCTCGTTGGCTTACCATGACAAGGTAACCATGCCGGACTGCTAATCAGAAGGTTCCGGGTTCGATTCCTGGTCCGGTCAACATCTTTGTGCTTAACCAAATTTGTTGGCTGTGGGTCTGGGTGTTAAATGGATTTATATATAATATGTATGTACAGTGGCCGGCAAACATCTTGAGCAAAGACCTTGAGTGCGCAGTAGACGATTTTAAGGTATCATTGGTGGTAGGAGAGGTGCGCGGGGGCATTCTGTCGGCACGCGGCCCCGCGATTGGCCGATCAGTTTGCCGCTGTCCCCCGCGCCGCGCGTTCGTCCCGCTAGCATCTGTACTAGCATCGACTACACTTGCGTGCAGTTTTAATAGTCTATTTCGAGTTTAGAAGTTTTGTTGTTAAAGTTTTATATTCATTTATATTATTGTTACTTTGTTTCTTATTATATTGTGTTTATACCTACTTAAAACATTTCTGACTATGCCGCCAAAACATAACACAGTTCTGAAGAGACAAGCTAGTAAAATGATGTATGATGTGTATTGCTTCCTTAAACAGGAATATACAAAAAACAAACGGAAACTATAAAAAAGACTGCGGAAGCAACTAAAATTTCTGTTAGTACCGTAAAAAAAATCATAAAAGAAAGCAAAGACTCGGAGTTGCTTACCGTATTTAGGACACCAGGCAAAAAAAGATCTGAGAATTGTAATTTTTTCAATGTAGAATGTGTAATATTAATTTTATTGTGTAAAATAAATATTTTTTGTATATACATTTTGTTTTTATGAAGAATTATTTCACAATATTTATTTATATATATTTTTTATATTTCAACAATGACCAATAAAATATGTCCGGAAGTGTACATGCGCGAACTTACCCCCTCTACGTCGACTTTTGCTCAAGTTGTTTGCCGGCTATTATATGTATATGTAGTATATCAGCTGTGTTAGCAACCATAATACGAGCTAGAAATGGTTCAGTATGGGGCTAACCACCCGTGTGTGTATAAAAAAAACAACAACAAAAATATATTATATATATATATATATAAAATTGTTTGTTCCAGGCGAGGTGTTGTTCGCTGTGGGCGGCTGGTGTTCCGGCGACGCGATCGCGTCCGTGGAGCGGTTCGACCCGCAGTCGGGCGAGTGGAAGATGGTGGCTCCCATGTCGAAGCGGCGCTGCGGGGTCGGCGTGGCCGTGCTGCACGACCTGCTGTACGCTGTCGGCGGCCACGACGGACAGTCCTACCTCAACAGCATCGAGCGATACGATCCGCAGACTAACCAGGTCACTCCTCACCCACTATCTCACCAATAGGCAGTTCAATCTTACTATTCTACTAATATTATAATGCGAAACGAGGTAGCGGAAGTAGAAGTCGACCTAGGAAGACGTAGCTGAATTGTGTGAATGAGGATATGAAAGAATTAAATAAATAAATAATCGTTTATTCAGGCAACAAAGAGTTAGTACATATTTCGAACTTACTATTATAAACTTTTATAAACTATCAATTTAATAAAAATGTTACAAATTTACTAGCCATAATAGTAATACCTATCGCTTGTGGGATGACTATTATAAATTATAAGTGAGAGTGAATGTGGACAGCTGACAGAATCGTGTGGAAGAGGAAAACTTTCTGTGCCGACCCCACCTAGTGGGAAAAGGTTGAAGAAGAAAGTAAATGCGAAAATTTGCGTGTGTATATTTCTTACTTCTTCACGTTCAAATGGCTGAACTGATTTTGATGAAATTTGGTGTGAAAATAGTTTTGACCTCGAATTGACACATAGGTGACTTTTTATCCCGAAAACAATTGTGGTTCCCGGTGGATACGCAAATAATTTACAATTCTATGTTACTCCTTCACGCTCCAACGGCTGGACAGATTTTGATAAGATTTACTATGAATATGGACTAGACCTTGGATTAACACATAAGCTACTTTTTATCCCGGATTAACTTCTTTTTTCCCGGATTAACGCGGGTAACACCGCTGGGCGCAGTTAGTTGTTTATATTTGATTCGATCATACGTAAAATCATGTCTCGGGCGTGTGTTGACGTTTCCGTGGGGCGTGCAGTGGTGCGGGCTGGTGGCGCCGACGTCGTCGTGCCGCACGTCGGTGGGCGTGGCGGTGCTGGAGGGCGCGCTGTACGCGGTGGGCGGGCAGGACGGCGTGCAGTGCCTCAACCACGTCGAGCGGTACGACCCCAAGGAGAACCGCTGGACTAAGGTGAGGCCACACATCACTCTGTATACTACACTTAGTGAATACACCACTCTGCCTACTACACTTAGTGAATACACCACTCTGTATACTACACTTAGTGAATACACCACTTTGTATACTACACTTAGTGAATACACCACTCTGTGTACTACACTTAGTGAATACACCACTCTGTATACTACACTTAATGAATACACTACTCTGCATACTACACTAAGTGAATACACCACTCTGCCTACTAGACGAGCATAGCAGAGGCCATAACCAGAAAATCCAGCATGATCTTGCCAACACTAATACCGGGCATCATATACTCAGCAACAGAGTGGTTCATAATTGGAATAAGTTGCCCGAGAAAGTGGTCAGTGCTACATCAGTGAACAGCTTTAAAAACCGGCTTGGTAGCTGGTTGCAGAAAACAAAACAATCTCTTGTTAACCTGTGATCAGTGCACCAGTGGACTTTTAAACATTGACATTGAACAGTGGACATTATGTGAACTGTTAAAAAATACATTTCAACTCAGCGTGATATAGGCACATCAGCATAATGCTGCTCGCCTATAAATCAAATAAATAAATATGTCAAAAAAGCTTCTTTGTTAGACAAAAAACCTCCTAAAATAAGCTAGATATATAATAGATTATATGATTAGTGGGCTTTCCCATTTAAAAGAAGAAGACATTAGGGCAGTTATTTTCTTACTAGGAATGCTCCATCTCGGGGTCAGAGTGGCACAAACTCTTGTGGTTACGCGTTCTACTGGTCAAATGCTTAGTTGTAAGGAGTAATAAAGAAATTTTAAATAGGCATGTACTACGTGACATTAGTTAGGAATATGTATATGTCTACGCCTCCTTCTTGGTATCAGTCTTGCCTCCACGGATTCTTCCGGTCCTGCGCGCGGCGATCAGACCGACCTTGCTGCCGGCCGCCAGGGCTCACCGCCAGCTCAGGCTTCACTGTCGACGCCTTACTAATATGTTGAAGGTTACCACCACCGTGAAGATGCTCAACGGGTTTATAGAAATTCATGAAAATAAAATGTATCAGAATAAAAAAGATGCTATTCCTTATATATTGTTTACGTTGGAATATAGGTAAAGTTCTACCAGCAAATAGACTAGCTAAAGTACAGAAACAAGGATGTTATACAAAAATATTGATGTACCACAAGTTCCCAGAGAAAATAACAAATCTTAATAGTAGTATGTTTAAACAGAAAATAAAGTTTTTGTGAAAGTAATTCCCTTATAATTTAACCGAACATATGAATATGGAGCTTGCAGAATCGTTATTCATGTGTAAACAGTAGTACTTTAAATTTAATAGACATGACAAACAAGTGCTAATGTGTGTAGTAAGAATATTTATTTAATGATATTTGTAAGTTAATTTAATTTTATCTAACTAATGTTTTTAAGTATTAAATAATTATTGTAGTATGACTTGCCTTTAATGTATGTTATTTAGGGCTAATAAAGTTCTGTATTTCTGTATTTCACCAGTTATATTAATTGTGAGAACTGCGAAGCTATGGAACTCTCTTCCTGAGTCTCTTTTTCCCGAGAAGTACAATTTGGGGATCTTCAAATCCAGAGTAAATAGGTTCCTTCTAGGCAAGCGTGATACATCATAGACCACAGTCAAGCTTAACATCAGGCAAGCTGCGGTCAAACGTAAGCCTATTTATCATAAAAAAAAATAATATATATATATCCTGCTGACATTGGGTGTGCAGGTGGCGGCCATGACGACGCGGCGGCTGGGCGTGGCGGTGGCGGTGCTGGGCGGCGCGCTGTACGCGGTGGGCGGCTCCGACGGCCAGGCGCCCTTGAACACTGTCGAGAGATACGATCCCAGGTAACTCGCAAGCCAAGTGCGAGCTGGACGCGCGCACGAAGGGTTCCCTTCCAATAATGGCAAAATATTTAGAAACAACTTCACACGGGTCAGGTAGTTTACTATCATCATATGTAGCACCTGTAGCTCGGCTATCTAAGGTGATCTGACACGATTATCGAAGCTAAGCAGCGGTCGGTGTGGACTGTGTTCGGATGGGTGACCATGCACAAGACTGTCGTTTTACAAGTGGTATTTTCATCTGAGCGCTACCGTGGGTCAGATGAAACGTTAAATTGTAAATCCCGGCTATGTTAGTCTTAGTACAAGCATTCGTGAAGCCAATTCAGAGGCCAGAGTAACATATTTTCGCACAGATAATGTTATAACGGCCCCTATGCAACGAGCTATAACTTATCTTAACGCTATATCCGAAATACAAGATATCGATGTCTTCTGTAGAGACATCACTAATATTGTGAGCGCATACACGCAAAACTTTTAGTTATTAGATCTAAAAAATCTAAAAAAAAAATATATATAAAATAGTTTTAGCGATTTGGTGCCATAACTTTTCTATTTTATTGAATTAAACAATTATGAATTGTACGTTTTACTTGCGTGTTCACAATAAAACTATATTATCTATTATGAGTAGTATTTTATTTTTGTTACTATGGACAATGTTCATTTTGTGTTTGTGCAGGGTGAACAAGTGGAGCGCGGTGGCGGCGATGTCGACGCGGCGCAAGCACCTCGGGTGCGCCGTGTTCGACGGACAGATCTACGCCGTGGGCGGCCGCGACGACTGCACCGAGCTCTCCTCCGCCGAGCGGTACTGGTCTAATAATCATAATACATTTAGATTTAGAATCCAGATTTAGATTAAAACTGAGAACGAATGATGATTGATGAGAGAAAGAAAAAGTATGGAGAATGCAAGTACGAGAGGCATGCAAGCAAGAACTGGTATGACAGGAATAGTGTAAAATAGGTCTCCGACATGTAAATCGGAGGTAGGACGATAAAAAATAATAATAATAAGAATATAAAAAAAATAATCATAAGCATTTACATAATATGACACCAAATACAGTGTTAACTCCATGTAAGGCACTTGATTTAAGGACACACTCTAAAGCGTCGAAATCAATTGGTTTTAGTTGGTTTAGCTTGTATTCCATACAATGACGATCTCGTTGGCGTAATGGTTACCATGCCGGACTGCCAATCAGAAGGTTCCGGGTTCGATTCCCGGCACGACCAACATCTTTGTGCTGAACAAAATTTGTTGGCTGTCAATCTGGGTGTTAAGTATGTATCTATTTAAAATATATATGTATGTATATGTAATATATCAGTTGTGTTAGCAACCATAATACAAACTAGAAATGGTTCAGTATGGGGTTAACCAGCCGTGTGTGAAATTTGAAAAAAATATACAGTGAAACCTGTTTAATTGAGGCATCAAGGGACCTGCAATATCGTTTCATTTACAGAGGGTTACTTTAATAGAGGTGAGAATACAGGTTATTACAGTTATACAGGTGCGATCATTAAAAAAATAAAATAATAACGTGTTATGTATGTAAATGAGAAGACAATATATAAATAATAATAAAATAAAATAAAAGAACAAATCCCAGATATAAAGGCTTACCTCGTCCGACTAACAGAGGTAATTCAGTGCCAAAGTGGTTGGGACCTCAGCGTGAGTTCCAGTTATGGAGGTTTCTCACTTATCCAGGTCCCACTTAACCAAGTTTCACTGTAATATTGCGCTGTACGTGCGGAATAACCTAGAATCGTTCGTGAGGCGCGGAGACAGGCACCGCTGCTGCATTAGAGGCGCGGAGAAGACGGTTCCTATCAAACACTCTCTCGCCAAGTCAGCCAAGCTGACTCATATTATGGGCCCGCGGGTATACAATCGCTTACCCGAGTTAGTGGTGAATACCACAACTACAGCTAGCTTTAAAAATAAATTGAAAGGAGGGCTTATCGAGCAAACCTTTTATTCATTTGAGGAATTTATTAATCCTACTAATATTATAAAGGCGAAAGTTTGTATGTATGGATGTATGGATGTGTGGATGTATGGATGTATGTTTGTTACTCTTTCACGTAAAAACTACTGAATGGATTTGAATGAAACTTTACCACAATATAGCTTATACATCAGAATAACACATAGGCTATAGCTTATACATCAAAATAACACATAGGCTACAATTTTTGAGGTTTTTAATGTGAGGTCGTAAAAAAAAAAACCTTTTTTTGCGCTTACATTGCAAACGCTGACTGAATCCTACAAGATAGATCAAAACAATTTACTACAGTATTGTACAACTTAAAAAGGTCTACAAAAAAGTCCGTGATGGTATATGTTTATCTCTTAGGAATAACCCACAATAACCATTTTTTATCCTTTACTTTGTACGAGAAATAATGGCTTATTTACGAAGCGATTTTAAGCAATACACTATTAATCCTTATCAAAATAAATTATTTCATCAATAAAAACAGTTTGTGTTGATAATATTTGGTCTTTGAATGATTAAAATTGGACGTTTGGTTTTGAAGTTATGGTGAAATTAAAATATTACGATTTCTGCTGCACGGCCCGTTGCGAAGAGGGCGTGTGCGGGGGAGGGGTGTTTAGATCTATGAGTAGGGTACCCGCGCGGCTCAGTCGCGAGGTTGGCTCCCATCGCAGCGGTCGTGCGCAAAGTCTAATAATTTTCGGGTTTTTTTTTTGATTTTGTTCTTTTAACTACACATACGCAAAAGTTCTTCTCAGAGCTAAACTTTTGTCTAATATATAATAAATACTAGCTGACCCGGCAAACTAGGTTTTGCCTCACTTAAGGGTATGAAAAATAGATAGTGTAGCTTATATGACACGTTCGTAGATTTACCATAGCAGTGCCATCTATTGATTACTTACTCAACCCAGTCGAAAGATATCGACATCAGTTAGAATCATTTGGAGTTAACAGATAATTGTGATTGTCAAATAATAACAGACAATAATTAGCAGTAAATTAAAATTGCGACTATAATTTGAGATTTATACTATCCTATCTCTCAAGTTGGATCGAACTGCACATGGTGTGCGAATTTTATTATAATCGGTTAAGTGGTTTAGGAGTCCATTGAGGACAAACATTGTGACACGAGATTTATATAAATTAAGATAAGATTATTAATATTATATGTATGTTTTTTATTATTCTTTATTGTACACTACGTCCTTCTTTAGTCGTTTATAAATTCCTTTCCATCCAAAGGTTGCCTGGATGAGATCGCTTTAAGCGATAAGGCCGCCAATTGTGGTACACTAATTTTAAGTTAATTGTCTTTTACTGTGCCTTTTTTATTTATGTGGCCAATAAAGAATTATAAAATTTCCATGACTTAATGTTAGTTACCGTACTCCTCCGAAACGGCTTGACCGATTTTTAACAAATTTCATATGCGTATTCAGTAGGTCTGAGAATCTTCTACTATATATTTTTAAGGCAAAACAACGTTTGCCGGGTCAGCTAGTTGTGAAATAAAATAAATAACCAGAGTTATCTCTAGATCAGTTATAATGAAATATATATATATATATATATACTGCTTCTATATTAATTTATATTATATAATTAATTTTTATTATAAATTATGACTGTAAAATATTTTTTGATGTGTAAACTTGTGTTTACGAATAAATGACTTATGACTTAATATACTGTGGTATGTGTGTCAGGTACGAGCCGCACACGGACACGTGGTCCCCGGTGGTGGCGATGACGTCACGCCGCTCGGGGGTCGGGCTCGCCGTCGTCAACGGCCAGCTGTACGCGGTCGGCGGGTTCGACGGCACCGCCTACCTCAAGTCCATCGAGGTAACGCCGCCAGCTTCTTCTTATTCAATCCTTTAATCTTTATTCGTTTTTTTTATTGTTTTACAAGTTATTGGTGTTGGGCTGGCATCAAACCAGGTGCCGTCTGATTGAAAAAAAGACTTTTTAACTTCCGAGCCACACTCGCTTTTCGAATACGAAATGCATATGTATAGTTTATTCTAATGAACAATTGTATAAAGCTGTGTTGTGTTGTTGTCGGCAGGTGTTCGACCCGGAGTCGAACCAGTGGCGGCTGTGCGGCGCCATGAACTACCGGCGGCTGGGCGGCGGCGTGGGCGTCATGCGGGCGCCGCACCATGACGCGCACTACATCTGGTACGCAATTTACGTCTTCTCCTACTACGTCTACTTATTCGTCTTCTTCTACTACTGTTTCATGGTTTTCTTCTACGACTTCCGCTTCTTTGTCTCATTTTATTTCTTCGTCTACTTCTATTACTATTTCTTCGTTTTCTTCTACGACTTCTACGTCTTCGTCTTATTTTATGTCTTCGTCTACTTCAACTACTATTTCATCGTGTTTTTCTACTACTTCCTTTTCTTCGTGTTATTTTATGTCTTCGTCTACTTCTACTACTATTTCTTCGTTTTCTTCTATGATTTCCGCTTCTTCGTCTTATTTTATGTCTTCGTCTACTTCTACTACTATTTCTTCGTTTACTTCTACGACTTTCTTTTCTTCGTCTTATTTTATGTCTTCGTCTACTTCTACTACTATTTCTTCGTGTTCTTCTACGACTTCCGCTTCATCGTCTTATTTAATTTCTTCGTCTACTTCAATTACTATTTCTTCGTTTTCTACTACTTCCACTAATTCGTCTTATTCTATTTCTTCGTCTACTTCAACTACTATTTCTTCGTTTTCTTCTATGATTTCCGCTTCTTCGTCTTCTTTTATTTCCTTGTCTACTTCAACTACTATTTCTTCGTTTTCTTCTATGATTTCCGCTTCTTCGTCTTCTTTTATTTCCTTGTCTACTTCAACTACTATTTCTTCGTTTTCTTCTAGGACTTCCGCTTCTTCGTCTTATTTTATTATCTCTTCGTCTACTTCAACTACTTCCACTTCTTTGTCTTCTTCTAATACTTGACTCTTTGACGTATATCAGAACAAAATGGCCGCCGCCACAATATGGTGTATGAAATATTCTTCCGCAACTGCTTCAATATGGGTGTCAAATGAAAAGACTTGATTGGTAGAAAACATTGTTGTAAATTTGAAATCCAAGATGCCGCCCGACATAAAATGTATAGTCGGGTGTTTTCAAAATTTTTACTTCATTGAATCGATTTATAATATTTTTTTTAACAAAATTAAACCATTTATAGTTTGTATTTTGGTTGTTAACGCAACTGACTACTACATATACATACCTACATAAATTCTTTACATCGATACATATATTGTTATATATGTATCGATGTAAAACCAACAAAACCAACAGCCAACAAATTTAGTTTCATACAAAGATTTTGGCTGTGCCGGGAATCGAACCCGGGACCCTCTGGTTGGCAGTCCGGCATAGTAACCATTGGCCAACGAGGTCGTCGACATGGCTAAGGTGTGGAACGTTACCGGTTGAAAGAAAAACCTACTAATTCTTATAAATATAATAATAAATATTACAATATGTTATTAAAATGTTTGTCTGTTTGTTCTTGTTCCAGGAACAGAAAAGACTCAGTGGTGTGAGCCACAAGCATACATTGCCACTCAACTCCTATTGTGTTAAGTCGTTACTCATTTATTTTATTTTATTGTTAATGAAAGGATCTATTATTAATTGACTATTTATAAATAAATAAATAATACAAACTTTAGAATTATCATTTTATGTGTTTTATTTCAATTCATTAATAATATGATAGAGCGTAAAGTACGTTGATTACTGCGTCCCTGCTTCATTAATAATAAAGATATTTGGGAATTGAACTGAACTGTTGCCCTGCATGCGCCGGCGCATTGCGGCCTGTGAGCGTTTTTTTCTTCAATATTGTACCTACGTGCCTTTATTTGTAACATAAATTAGTGAGAACACATTTACTATGGACAAACCCAGGTTTTAGGTAAAGTATTTCAATTACATGTAATCTGTTTGTTGATTACGAAATAAAAAAATATATAAACACTATATTCTAATTCTGTGTTACATTTTTTCTGAGTGCGGGTAATATACATGTGTGTATGGCACAGATTGTCTACTAAGCATAAGTACACCGTAAAGATACAACAATAAGAAATGTGTTTAGATATTTTTTAAGACCTCCGATCCCCGTTCTCTTCACCCCCCACCCCTCTCTCTTTTCCGTTTACGTCTCTGTATCCGTTAGCACCCTTCCAAACTGCTATTTTCTCTTCTAGCACGTCCTCTTTCCCTGTTGTTCCTGTAGAAGTGGATTTATCCGCTGTCCCATTCATCTCATCCCTATTCTCCTTCCCTTCGCTCCCACTGTTCTCTTTAACCCCTTCTTCTTATCTCTGTTCTTGTCTCCCTCCACGTTCTCCTGTTTTGTCGCTCTCTGTCGCAACTTTTACCCCTGTTGCGGCGGAGGAGAGGTAGCCTTATCCACTGTCCCGTTCTCCTCATCTCCATTCTCCTCCCCTTCGCTCCCACCATTCTCGTCATCTCCCTCTTCTCCATTCTCGTCTCCGTTCCCGTTCTCATCTCCGTTTTCATCTCCCTCCGCGCTCGGCTCGTCTTCTGCAGCGTCCTCGGTGTTCGCTCGCCGTTTGGACTGAAAGATATGAAAAAGGGAGATTATTTAGTATAATAAAATAAAATAAAAAGACGTAAGTTAAAATTGTGTATTGGGCTATATGCTTAAGATAAAATTGTATATTGGACTATCTACTAAAGATAGAATTGTATATTAGACTGTCTAATTGACGTGGTCTTGGTAGTAAAAGGTATTGTTTTAGAAAGTATTTTGGTGTTTCATTTTTTTTTACTTTTTGATATTGCACCAAGCCGTAGTAGATTGGTTTTGGTAAGATTACACAAAAATGTTGCTTACCACCAGACTACCAATTAAAGGTTTAAGAATGTAGCATAGAAAAACATTAAACTTGAAAAACAAGTCATTGGTGTAGGGCTAGGATCAAACGTATAAAAAAAGCAATCTAGTTACCTTCTTCTTCTTCTTCCCTTTAGCGCGAGGCTTATGCTCAGGCGCGCTGTACCCTGGCGGGAAGAAGCGCGCGCACTCTTCCTGTCCCTCCACAGAGTCTGCGCTCACGTAGAGCGGGCCCAGCGCCAGCAGTGCGGGCGGCGGGCAGTTGGGCGGGATAGAGGCAGGGTCCGCCATCACCGGGTCCGCCACGCCCACCGCTATGCACAGCACTATGGTCTCGCCACTGGAAGTAGGATGCAAGGCCATTTTCAAGGATGGGCACTGAGCAGGCAAGGATAGTGCTGGACAGTGCCCTCGATCACGAGCGGAGCGTGCGTGATGCGCTGAGCGAGGATTGGGAGAGCGAAATGGTTTTCAAGAGCAAAAACGAGAAATAATATATCATGGAGAAGTTTAACGTACGTCTTTAAAAATATGTATTTTGGGACTGATAAATGCTCCCGATGTAATTCCTCCAGTTACAAAAACCTCTGTTTAAGTGGAATTGAAATATCCTCCTTTTTTATGAGGGTGAAAACTTCTATGGGATACCCAGCTTTAATGAGGTGCAGCCGGGTTATGTGGGATCTTACCCACTAAAACCCCCTCGGTGCCCAGCCTCGATGCCTGATGGAGGGCTCCGGGTTCTCTCGGGAGAACACACCGAAGCTCACCTGGCGTTTGCTTTTGAGCAACTTCTTCAGAGGCAGATTTTATTTTATATATAAGCTGACCTTTGCCCAACAGTGGGACAATATAGGTTAGAAAAAAAAAATTGGCCACCCTTCTCGGGCCTAATTTGGCTGGATTGTTGGAACCTCACTTCCAACAGCCCTTGTGCCTGAACATGAAATATCCTTCAAGCATAACTTTTGGTCTTTTCAAATCTGTGCTACGCTGAAAGTTTTTAAGGTTTATCTAGATTCTACTCACAAGTCCTTCTCCGGTCTTAGCTCGTATTGGTCTATGTTCTTGCACAGCAGCTTGGGCTCCTCCACGCCGGGGTCCTGGAAGAAGCCGTACCGCATCACGCGGGGCGCTACGTCCGGTGCTGAGGCCACCAGCAAAACTGCTCGGCGTTGCCACGCGCCGAACATCATGGCAATGTGGGGGGCTTCCGGAGGCACGGCGGGCTCTACTACGGAACCAACCATCTGTGGAGAAATGTGAAATAAGGATTCAGTCCGGACTATCTGGCAACAGTAATATTTTATCTGAGCTTGAAGAACGTACGTTTATACTGAGGGCTGACCTTTTTCGGACTAGGGGTATGTACACATAGTATGCTGTCTTTATTTGTTGCTGCTTTACTATTTTTTTCATGTTTGTTGTATGTAATTTGTTATAATGTATATGTATGCGTTCTTCCTTTTCTTTCTTTAAGAAAATTACTATATGACGTCACTACCACACAACATACTTTTGGTGAGATTACTTTTGGACGGGGACAACCAGGAATCGTCATCCAATTTGTGACCTGGATCGGTCTTACGACAGTAATCCTCCTATGTTTAAATAATAATCTCAATTATTAAATCCGAGTAACACTTATTTAGCTGTTTGGTACCTTGGGGAAAAGAAGATCCAAGATGGCGGCTCTCTCGTGTCGGTCCTTGGGTATGTACAACCCGGGCAGGTTGTCAGCTCGGAGCTCATCTACTGGAAGCTTCTTTGGCTTCTCCTCGTCACTCAGACCATCGCCGTATAGGGACCGACGGCAGATTTCTGGAAACATAGATTAAATCCCGATAATCTGGCAGTAAGTAGGCAGGTAGGTAGTAGTTGCAAAGTTGAACGCGCGTGAACTGCGGTATCAAAGGCGTGAGTTGTGTCCATTTGGGTTGACACATTTACAAAGGATCCTTGTATCAAAAAGCCGTGACCAAACGATTTTCCATTGATTTTCCAGTATAATGAGGATCATTAAAAGTTATACATAAATCCTATGAGCCTCTTGGCGAGCCGATCTAGGAACTCCTCTTGTCCGTTCGCTACTTCCTAGGGGTAAGCAAAATAAGCAAGGTAAACTATACTCAACGGATTTTAGAATACCATTGTTACCATAGTGGTAATCATCTGTAACTAACAATGTCATTTTTTTTCATATTTGATGCCACGAGGATTTGATGAATTTATTATCCTACAAACCCCTATTAAAGCATTAATTGTAATACTTATTTAATATCTAAAAAGATAGGTAGATAATAATTAATAATAAAATTATTGAACATAGGTAGAATATTGGGAAGATAACTCTATAGTTTCTAATAGTAATGTTATACACAATTAAATAATTGTAGAACGTATTCTTCGACAGTGATGGAGCTATTTCTGCCATTTTTTTAATATTCAACAACACCGCCTCACGAATGTGCTCCGGTAGGGCGGATTTGGGTGCATTTTTTTGACTTCGCCAGTCTCTATTACGAGACATGAGTGGAAGAATGATGTCTCGTAATGCTAAGTGGTTAAAACAAATTCAAAAATTCACAAGTCCTCATTAATAGGATGTTGGAAACAACGCGGTAAAACTCGCAGAGTAAAATTGATGTATTTAGCATTAATGTACCAATAACATCTCCCTCCTTCTCCGGCGTCTTCTTGAGCAGTAGCGCGAGCGAGGGTCTCTCCGCCAGCGCGAAGGCTGCGCCCTCCTCCGCCAGCTCGGCGCACTCCACGCCCAGGATGCGAGCTCCTTCCTTGCCGAGGAGTATGGGGCACTTGTCCGCTACTATCACTCCTGGATAACGGAAAGAAAGAAAGGACACATTTATAACAGACACATACATAATATATTATTACAAATTACATAAAACGAACTTGAAAAACAAAGAAGAAAGAGACTGAGCTGTCTTGCTCGTGTCTCCTGTAGCGTAAAGCCTAAAACTCCTAACCTAAAAGGTTAGCCCTCAGTATAAACGCTACAGATTTCTCTGCAGCACTGATTTTCAGGACCAACCTTTGGAGACGCGTGGGGACACAGCTGAAGAAAAGTCGAGAAAAAAATGGCAAACACATAATACATGAATAAGACAATAAACAAAAAAAAATGAAATTAATAAAGAACAAATAGATGTACATGTTCTTGTTACTCCATATTGTTAGGCGTACATAACTACCAGATGTTTAGATTTTTTTTTTCCTATGCCTCCCATTCCGGGTTGTTCTTGGTGCAGAGATTAGAATTAACTATTCAGCGCGGTAATGCAGCGATCGAGATGGGCAGCTTTGCACCAGGGCGAGCAAGGGCGGGTTATTTGATTGCCTATTTAATATTTTGACGTATTGATGTTTTATCATCAGAATATATGTGTATTTTTTATAATTTACTAATAAACTAAAATAACTCGTCTCAAACAACTATGTTTGCAAATCTAAATATAACTTACTAGTACTTTGATGAATAGATTTATATAAAGTAACTTTGTATTTCCAATTTAAATTTATTTATAATTTTATATTAATTTATTTGTAAATTTATTAATAATTTTTTAGTTTTTAAATACATCATATGTATATGGATAGATTATTTTTTTTTGGGAGAAGACATTGGCTTCCAATATACAGTTCTTACAACCATTTTGGAAGCCTTTGGATTTTGTATTTGTATTTTGTATTTTTTTATAATTGAATAAACTAATCACGGATCAGAAGGATTTGGTTTTTTACTCTTTTCAATGGTACTGACCATTAGGCTCGATGGCGTCAGACACCTTCCTGATATGTTTCTGCGCGTGCGGCAGCATGAGGCCTGGACAGATGTCGTTGAAGTGCGCCTCGAGTCGCTTGGCGCGCAGCTCCCGGCGCGCCAGCCGCCCTGCCTCCACCGCCGCCGTCTCCTTGCCGCGCCGCTCCTGGAACTCCTTCTCCTGCGCGCTCGCTACCTCCTGGGGGAGACACCGTATCATCATCATCATCGTCCACCTGTTCTATCCCACTGCTGGGTGTAGGCTTCTCTCCTGTCATGCAATCTGTCTCGATCTTATGCCAATCACTGAGACTAGGTATCATTCAGGTTTTTTATTTACATCCCTAAGCAAGACCCTTCAACCTTAAGACTATTTGTTTCCCTTCATTTTATTAACATTTGTTTATTTATAATATTATGAATTGGTTCTTTATGTATTAGTATATTTTATGTTTTTTTTTTTCTTTTTTTCCATTATTAGAAATCTTATATTTATTATCATATACCATAATACCATATAATTTCTCTTTTTACATATGTATTAAATAAATAAAATTATTATAATTATTTTTAGTATATGTAACTTATTATTTTTTCTTTTCTCTTTATTGTACACTACGTCCATTTTTAGTCGTTTATTAACTCTTTTCCATCCAAAGGTTGCCTGGAAGAGATCGCTTTAAGCGATAAGGCCGCCAATTGTGACACACTATTTTTTTTTTGCTCTTAGTTACTATTTTATCTTTGGTTTTAAGTTTGTATCCAATAAAGTATTATCTATCTATCTAAAAAATGTGTTTCAGTTCTATTCTAAAAAAGTACTCTAACGGAGTGGGGACAACTGCGGCTCGGTAAACAGGCTCCAAGGAGACCCAGCACGAGACGCAGTTTTTCCCACAACGTACAACAAAAAATAATTCTTTAAAAACGTAGCACTAAGTTATCATGTACGTACACCTAAGTTTACTATAAATAAATTTATCTTTATCTTTATCTTTATCTATCTATCAATTTTTGTAGTAACAGCCCAGTTTAAACACGCAAGTTTCAGTTTTAACGCTTGCTCCCGCTCTCTGATTTACTTTTTCCCGTCAGTTTCAGATATACCCACCTGTTCTGGTGGAGTGAGCTCATGCGGCGCTCTCTTGGGTCTCTCCCTCTCCCCTTTCTTAGCGAGCTCCTCATTTTTCAACTCCTCCTCGATGGTCCGCGCGAGACGAGGTGCGTCCGCACCGAATACCACGTTAAGGAGTTGTCCGGCCTGGAATCATGGATGATGGTTTTTTTATAGGTTATATACTTAGGCGTGCGCTTGGCCGTATTAACAATTTTTGGTTAAAGGGCTAAGTCTACACTAAAGTTATCTTGAAGATTTAACAACTTTATACAGCTGAACTTGCTCCTTTTGTGCACATACATAATACAAGAGCAATTTTGTATGTCAAACTTAGAAGTCTGTGCACAATAAACTATTTTCCTTTCTTTCTTTCTTTTTTAATACTCGATTACCCCTGCCAAAAAGTAAACAACCTGAAAAATATAAACAAAACTGTTCTTTGTGCTACATTTTAAAATAAATCTTACTTTTTCCGCACTGAAAGTACGTGCTATAACTTTAATTTCCACATTTTTTATTGACAAGTAATGGTACTTGGTGGCTGGTACTTGATTACAATTCACTTGATGGTAAGCGATAATGTGATTTAAAAGCGGATCAATTTTGTTTTTCAAATAAGTACTAGATTATTTGGCAAAAAAATCCACAACTTGGCGGTTTGCTCAATGAAAGTTGACGCAAATAGCTTAGTGCAAAATAAAAAAAATATATTATAAATTACATATATTTGAAATAATACTTCTTTTAATGTTTTGTATATTTTTTGTATTGAAATAAAATTGCGTGCATTGACAACAATATTATTACAAGTAATACGAAGTAGATACTCTATTACGAAGCCTCGGAAGCTCGAAGCGGCGCTATTTAAACTTTTACCTCCACACTTTACATAGGAATGTCTAGGTCGAAAATAAAACAACAGCTTGGCACAGTTAAAGGTTTTTAATCTAGCTAGTTTTAAGGATTTTGTTAGCGGTATAAATATAGTAGCGTCTGTAGCTCGGCTAGCTAAGGTGATCTGACGCGATCATCGAAGCTAAGCAACGGTCGATGCGGATGGTGTTTTGATGAGTGACCATGCACAAAACTGTCGTTTTTAAAGTGTCATTTTCATGTGGACGCTACCGTAGATCGGATGACACGTCAAATTGTAGGTCCCGGCTGTTACTTAGCTCATACTACGAAGAAGAAGAAGCGATAAAAATCTACAAGGGCCCTGCCTTGCTCGCGGGGGCAGTTTTTGAAAATGAAACAACAGCTTGGCACAGTTAAAAGGTTTTTAATCTAGCTAGTTTTAAGGCTTTTGTTAGCGATATAAATCTACAAGGGAGGGTTCTCGCGGGGGCAGTTTTTGCATAGTTTGTTCGATACTGTCGACATCGGTGCCATCCGCACACAAATCAACCCGTCATTGCCTTCAGCCTACATATGAGGGGAGGCAGGGCTGGATCTAGGATGCTCTCAGGGTCTTAAGATTTTTAACAAAATTCTAACTGTTTCGGAGGTGGTTTTTAATTTTGTCGGAATTTTTGTTGATATGATTATTTTGTTTTCGGAGACATCTGAATCAATTAGGTTTTTTATTCATTTGAAAGCTTTTTTGATAGTTTATCTGGCAACATGTCAGAATTAGATTTTGGTTTAAAAAAGTCAAAGAAAAAAAAAAGTTCATTTGAGTCTGGTACTATTATGGTATTTGGTATCTCATCAAATCCGATGGAAAGTTTATTGCTTACGGATCTTTCTTTTTCATTCCTAGCAAGTTCCTTGAAAAAAATAGTTAAAAGTTTTGAATTAAAATAGGATTAAAATACCTTTGCACCGGGAACTATTAGGGGCGGGTTATTTATTTAGAACTAAGTAATTTATAATAAATTTAATTTAATTTTGACAATTTGTTTTCTGCACTTATCTTTGTTCTTAACCATATGTATAACGTTCCTCATGGCTTTAATTAGAGTATACTCAACAGCTACCTAGGGGTGTAGCTCTGTAGCCCTAGTCCTGAATTCAACTATCTCTCATACGTACGAGTATCTTTACAAAACCTCATAGCCCCAGGTGTCGAGGCAAACAGGCACAAGCGACATGCGATTTCAAGGAAATCCGTAAACAGTTATAGCAATACAGAGTTACTGATTACCAAAACAAACTCTCAGTGTCTCAAGACGCACAGAACACTGGATCAATCCAAAACTTTGACACATCATCATTAGCCTGTTTACGACACGATACATAAGATTTTATAACATGCTCTATTCAAAATAATTTGAAAAAAATATATTGGATAGCGCGTAAGAAGATCTGCAATAGTTATTGACCTTGAAAAGATTGGATCCTATTCTTCTAATTTATGATGTGTTTGTATCTATCATTGTTAATCTTTCATTGATTAAATTTGGCATTATTCTTAGACTCTGGATTAACGTTTGTTTTTATGTTAAAACAAGCAGCCAGTTCCGGCTTCGCACGGGATATAAAATAATCCAAGTTGTAAAAAGAAACAAAATAAAGCCTATGTTACTTGAGGATAATGTAGCTTCCTAACAGTGAAAGAATTTTTCAAATAGGTCCAGTAGTTTCGGAGTATATTCGCGTCAAACAAAAAAATAAACTTTTCCTCTTTATAATATTGGTATAGATAAACCAGTAGTTAGCCCATACTACATTTTGATCCGAATTCGCCTAGGTAAGCCATAAAGCTAATCAAAATTGATAGAAATGTATTTGCCAGTTTCCTTAACGACCAAAGGAGTAAATGACAGCAAGCGAAGATTTTACAACACATTAAAGTTAAGTATGTGATAGAAACAAATGTAAACTTACAGCAATAAACATCCACGTCGGCTCGCTGCGTTTCCTGAACCGCTTCAGGCAAGTTATCGTGTCTGATTTTGCCTGGGGAAAGAAGACGTATATGAATTTAATAATTTGTTTGTCTTGATACTAAACAGTCGTTTTTAAACAAACTTTTATTGGTATAAAAATGCCATTGCATTATCATTCGCAGATTGGATGGGTTTATTTTTAACCCAGACTTGATGACTTTAAATACTCGTAGTTTAGTTTACATCTTTTGGCCACCTTCCGACTTGGTCATCCCTAATAGTGCTCTGCATAGGGCGCATATAGCTTACTGCTATACTTCGTTGGATGTAGAAAATATATATGATAGGTCCACAAATACCATTATTCCACCGGAGAATCTGGAGCTCTCCTTCAGGTATCAATGCTGGGTACCGCGGGGGTTTTACAATACAATACAATACAATTCAATTATGACTATGATACCAGCAGAGCTATGTGAGAACATAACTCTGCTGGACACCGATGGGGTTTCAGTGGATACGAATCTCTTCTTACCTTCTTAATCGCCTTAGGTGATAAGGCCGCCTAATACACTACCACCGGTTTTTATTTCTTCTAATGTAAAATTGTTTTTGTATTTGGTGTACCCCCTCGGTGCCCAGCCTCGATACCCGATGGAGGTTATGTGGGAAGATAACTCTGCTGCACCCCATTAGTGGCTGGGTATATTAATGAAGATTTCTCCCTCTAAAAAAAGGCAGAGTATCAGGGAGATGCTCACCACGGCTAGATGCAGGTTGTCTCCGCCGATCTCCACCTTGATCTTCTTCAGGTTGCCCACCATGCCGATGCAGGGCCCGCACCACTCCGAGTATACGTCTATTACTGGAGAAAATCAACCATTGTTTTGGTGTTAGGAACATGCAATTCAAATGGTGTTCAAGTAGCGTTGTTGACTTAATGTACACAAAATCTAAGAAGATTTCGTTCATTAGTTTATCAATAATTTTGTGTGTAGTTAAAATGAAATGTCAAATTAATTTGAGGTCTCTGTCTTTATCTGTTTACTTTAACCTCCTCAGTCGTATGGGATAATTTATTGAGAAGACATTTCGGTATTTATTCTATCAGTCGGCACAGGACTGTGAAGAACCTCTTGATACCGGAGGTTCGGGTACGATGGCCTAAAGCCACCGTACCAACTATTGTTAGTTAAATATTTATTAATTCATTTCAATATTTGACACAATGACTAGCTATAAGAATATTGTCATATTAAAAGAATGTGTTTGCCTATTGTCTGTTAGATAACATCAATCCGTTTCACAGATTTCATTGCAATACCGAGACTTCCAGGGAAACAGACTTACCTAGCAATCCATCTCTGTTGATGAACTTGTTCCACTCATCATCATTATTAAGTTCCGCTTGCAGCTGGACCTGCGCAGCCTTCTTGCCTGCGCCCGCAGCGGCGGCCGCGGCGGCCGCGGCAACAGCACTGGTTAGAGCCATCTCGGCGAGGCCGGCTAGCTAAACTAACACTACCCTAACGCTAACCTAATACATGCACGTGACAACTACTCTCTATGGCTGGAAGCTACTCTAGAGGATATGTGGACCAGACTAGGTGTGAAAAGAAACTACGAAGTGACGACGCAAAACGGACTGTCTATAGAGACCTACTTACTTATATAGGTAGATAAAACCTTGGTGTGAAAGGGAAGCGGCTTGTGGGCGGGGTAAACATGTGTCTACGTGCTTTAACGGTGCCTTGAAGAACTGTTGATAACACCGAAAAAAGCCAACTTTTTTCGGACTGATTTTATCACGACCAGTCAAAAAGTTTTGGTACAATATTTTTAGAAATTCCCACAATACTTCTGAGGTAGTTTTGCTAGGGTAGGGAGAGGGAGGTATCGACTGGTGGCGCCATAGTGAGTGATATATGGGGAAGGCTCGTGTGATTCGTCAGACAGTGATGGATAGGAATGGGAGGGGGTGACAGGTGGGGTATTATGCGTGTCATTGTGGTGGGTTGTGGGTTAGTGGAGTCTAGGTGGCACTAACGTAGGTGGGTCTAAGGTAACAGTATAGCTAGCTGGCAACACTAGTGGTGAATCACACTGAGTTCTAGGTGACTCTAACGCTGGTGGGATTCAGACACTAATTAGCTGGATGCGGTAGGCCTAGCGCTGATGATGTATTTCACTGGGTTCTAGGTGGTACTAATGCTGGTGGGTATGACACTAATATAGCTGCCCGCGGTGGGTTTAGCGCTATTAGTGTTTTCTACTGAGTTTTAGGTGGCATTAACGTTGATACTTTTGATTAATTGATTTCTGGCACTAATATAAATATCTGCGGTGGGTCTAGCGCTAGAGGTGTATCCCACTGGGGTGTATGTACAGCTGGCTAGGGTGGGTCTAGTGGCGGCGGGTCCCACTGGGGTCGAGGTGCGCGGCGGCGGCGTTGGCGGCGACCGCGTTCGACAGCGCCATGCTCACTAGTGTGCCGCGAGGGGTGCGCCTACCACCAGCTCGGCCGGGAGGTGGGAATAGATAGAGTAGCCTCAGAGCGACTGGTCGGTTAACAGTGTTGACAAAATTTCTACCAAATTAAGTAAGATACAGTAGGATAAAAAAGCGAATGTGGCTCGGTTAGAAAACGTCTGAATAGAATTTTCAGAATGACAGTCCCTGGTTTGATCCCGGACCTGGATCCTTATTTGCTTTACGGTGAAACAAAAAGTTCATGAGGAAACCACAATTTTTGAACCGCCGGTTCTCTCCCTCTCCTGGGAGTAAGAGTCCTCTCTTTTGAAAAGCCATTCATCTCGGTCTTGGGCCAATCGTGTCAAAGTTCGACCTCAGACAGTCAATTTCTTAGTTTTTGTTGGCTAGCGGGGTGACCGAGAGGTACGCTCTGTAAAGGTAAAGTGTCGAAAGTAAAATACCTTTTTGCTCATACATTTTCTCACCAAAAAGTTTTAGTCTAAAAAAATCAACCGTAGTTCTAACCTCTGCGGCGTTTTCGGAGGGAGGTGAAAGAACCCCCCCTGAGGTAGGAACAAAAGTATATCAGCAAAGTTTACGTGTGTGAAGTCACTCATGTCATGAGTGAAAGACGTTTCTGTCTCCACAAACTGTTAGGTTCTACTTGTGGAGAAATAAAAACAAAACCTACGGCAGGCAGCGCGGGTCGATGCCGAAAGTATGTTGGCCTGGTATGTGTGGTACTCAAATACTTATAAACGACTATGAAAGTTCTAGTAGTTTTTAAATTTAATGTATATGGAAAACCAATTAATATTGAGTGTAGTAAATGGTAAAAATATATAATGACATATATAAGATTAATTAGTCTTTTTAAGTATTTGAGTAATGCTTGTAGTGTGACTGTGAACAATAAATGAGATTCGTTAATTAAGTTAAAGTAAGTAATGAAACTTTGAATTCTAGAAATATATTATTTGCCATAAATGACACAATGTTATTTACAGCCAATAAAGTTTCGTATTTTGAAATTTAAAGTTCTCATTTATCGTTATGATTTTTCGATAATCATTTTTCAATATTTTTTTTGTAGATTTAGTTCTATGTTTAAATGTTTAACATTCGTTATTTTTGGTAGGTCAAGTTGTTTATTGACTTAACAGTTTATTAATGATTTGTATTAAATGATGAATATTTTAATATGAATCGCTAGCGTATATTATAATGATATAAGTTTTTTTACTCATCTAAAATGATTGAGAACGAAATAAGTTTATACCAGCCATGCCCCTTTTCCCTTATATTTTTAAAATAACAGTTTAAAAATATATAAAAACATTAATTTATTATCATTAATTTATTACATTATCTTCGGTATTGATTCATTAATTGTTTATATTGCAACATAACAATTTATATTTAAATTTCAAGTTAGTATGTGTTTTATAACTCCAAACGAAGCAACCGAAGAGACATCTATGACCGCTAGTTTTAACTTCTCGTGTTGTATAAGTTCGCAGGTTCCATGAAGTTTTTCTTTACCTAAAACTTCATGGCAGGTTCTAAAACTGCAACTTTATAGGACGTTAGGTTTCAAGGTAAACCTCTTATTTCACAACGTGGTTCCACAACACGCCGCTAGATGTCAGGTAGTGTTCGTGTTTTGTTACCCGTCGCTAGAGAGCAGCACTGCCGTACACTTTACAACGCTTCTTTAACAACCATTGGAAAATGTTTAACGAAAAATGCGACAGAGGGAGACAAAAATAACTTTCTGTGAATAAACCATGTCAGAACAGTATATTTTTAGTAAGATTGTAATCTTGTTCGTATGAGCTGTAGCCAAGCTCTGGTGTCGAGAGGTTTTAAGATGCGCGAAGTTAGTTGAGTTGGCTTAACGATTGGTTGTGTTAATACTTACAGCCGGGAGTTACTTATTATTTTCGTATTGTCCTCTATTATATCTATTTGTTACCTGTTGTCTGTCTACATCTATGTTCCCTTTTGTAATCCGGTTGTATTTGTATATCCTTATATGTAAATGCGTGTACTTCTTCTTAGTGTACCGTGCGTGACGTCACAGCCAGCCTCAACGGAAGACCAGCGCTGGTTGCTCTCCAGCCACCAGCATTATGCTGAGTTGAGGCTGTGTTGTGACTAATTAAAGTTTATTATGTGTCTTGTTTAAATTATTATATTTTGTCCTGTGTTGTAATATGTCACAATAAATAATTTTCGTTCTTTCTTTCTTTTTGTAACTTATACTAAATTTAAGCATTACGTTTATTTTTGATAAAGTATCTAAAACGATTATAACGCAACTAATGCAGTCATTACTGCAGGAAGTATGCATCCCTGATACAAACTTCCATGTTTAGTTTGGAAATGCAGTCTCATTTACTGTAGGTTTTAATACCTAATATGTAATCTTTACCAATATTATAAGGAGAAAAGGTTTGGTTTTTTGTTTGTTTGACGCAAATAGGCTCCGAAACTACCGGACCGATTTGAAAAATTCTTTCATCGTTGGGAAGCTACATAATCTGCGAGTAACATAGGCTATATTTTGTTTGTTTTTACAACATTGATTATTTGACCGTCCGTGCGAAGCCGGACGATCTGCGACGATTTGAGTATAAAAGAAACCAATTGTAATAATATTAACCGTAAACCAAATAAATAAAGTGTACGTCTAGTTTGATATACAGTCTTAAAATTTTTAGCCAGCGTTGCATGACCTATGACTATTATTACTGAATTCAAAGTCTATGTAAATAAGCTACTCAGATTTGCTAGATATATTTAGGGATCCGTGCCTAAAGGGTGTACCAAGGGATCCTATTACTAAGACTTTGTACATCCGCCTGTCTGTCTATCTATCTTATCTGCCAGATTGTATCTTATGAACCGTGATAGCTAGAGAGTTGAAATTTACTCACAATTTCTGTTGACAACAAATAATAGAATTAGAATGAATAAATATTTATCCCCCATAAATATGAATAAACCTGATTTTATAGTTTTTTTTCGTTCATAATAATGTAAAATACTTAGGTGAGTTAAATTTTTAATTTGTTTTTATTTATAGTTGATTGATATAATAACATAAACATTTAAGAGAGGGCCATACAAATAAGAAGATTCTTTTGCTATTACAGCAAAAAAAGAGCAAAAGGAGTCAAGTACACACTTTTCATAATCACTAAATATGTATTTATGAATTCACTAAACATAAATAATTAAATTAAATATTCAAGGGGGGCTCTCATACAACTAACGTATTTTTTTGCGAGTTTTTTATACGCGTGTCTGACTCGCACTTGGCCAATTGTTTAATCATAATCATATTTATTGGTAAAAAATATTTTACAAGTCAATTCATACATACATTTTTAATAAAATATTATAATCAATTATATTATAATTTATATGTAATGGTACAGAACCCTTCGCTTTGGGTTGGCTATTTTCTTACCAGCATTGAGATGCAAGTTTATACCAAACCATTTGCATGCGCTACGCCGCGTAGCACTTCGTTAAAGCTCTACGCTGCTACGACACTAGCTACGAGTTTGTGAACTACGCAGGCTCTACGAAGCTTACATTTGAAGCGGGGTTATATACTGCACTGGATTTTGTACCACTTTACATATACAGTGTAAACTCTATATAACGACACTGAAGGGACTGTGCTTTTTATGGCGTTATATAGAGAGAGGCGTTAAATGGAGAGAGTGTATCATTGTATGGAATACAAGCTAAACCAACTAAAGATTTCGACGCTTTAGAGAGTTTGTCGTTAAATCCAGTGAAGTTACGTAGAGTTTACACTGTATTTAGTAGTATGATACATACACGAAGTTATATTTATTATACAGACTCAGTGGTAACTTTTGCAAAATCTTTTTAAATACAGTTTTAGTAAGTCCAGACAAAAATAGTTAATTTTCTTCTTCTTGCGAATTGCACAAATTATTAAATAAAAGTATATTTTTTTATAAAACCTTTGCACTAGTACCAACATAGGCACATTTTGGGTATATTTCCAAAGAGCGCATACCGCCGATCTATCTGATATATTGTATAGTAACGTACTCGTATTTTGACCTCCTAATTACGAAAATTGGCGCAAACGCCATTTTTAATAAAAAAAACGGAGGAGATGCTGATTTCGTTCCAAAATCGCGCATTCCTTTCTGATGTAGACCATTAGTTAATACACCAAATTTCAGATCGATCGGCGCTTTTTAGAAGTTAATCCCACATTTATACATCTTAACATAACCACTTGCATTGTGACGAAAAATTACAATGTGCAGAGATATTAAGGTTAAAACATAATCATAGATGAAATTCAATCAAAATCAATAGAAAAAACGTTTATTTGGCAAAGGTTACATGAAAGAACATAGTAATAGGAATTCAAAAGCTCCCAAAGTAATATTTAAAACTGTGTTATGGGAGCCAATGGCATCTCCCAAGTTTATTCTACGGTAAGTTTACACTTATGCTAATATAAAATTAATTATTAGAAAATTGTATTATTAAACTTAAAACAGAAAATAATTCGAAAAAAAAAAATTAAACATCAGTAGAATAAAAAAACTATCTATTTTATCCGAACTGCGCAGAACAAAGTCACGAATCCCTATAATTATTCAAAACGACTGTAACCTCGTCTGACCTTGTCAAGATACAAAAATAAACCCGTACCCACTAAATCTTTCAACTTTTAATATCCGCCCCAATTTTTCAAACGAAATTATCTTCGCATGCTTAATGGACAATGAAAGTTGACTCTACCCTCATTTACCTGGCAAGTTATAGCAGCGGTAATTCACAAGTTTTTACTTTTAACTGAATAAAGTTTATTCGTAACCGAAGAATACAAACTTTAAGAGATGTTCATATTTGTTTAGTTTAGTTTATCGGTCACTTGGATTCCGAAACGAATACCAGAATTACTCGTATCAAAACGAGTGTGACTCGGTGGGAAAAACGTCTGCTTTTCATTCACACAGTCCCTGGTTCGATCTCAGTCCTACAATAATGACTTATTTTTCAAGTAATGTGTCGAATTGCACTTGGTTTACGGCGAAGAAAAACATCGTGGGAATACCATAATGTTTGAGGACCACTATATTCTATGCAAGAGGCCGACCGAAGAAGACATGGATGAAGTGTGTGAATGAGGACATGAGAGAGAAAGAATGAGTGTGGAAATGGCGTCTGATAGAGGAGAGTGGAAGAAGAAGATTTGCTTTGCCGACCCCACCTAAGTGGGATAAGGGAAAGAAGAAGAATATTCTATGACGTGTGTTATACAGCCAGCGTGGTGAATTACAGCTTCTCTCTTCGTGATAGAACGCCCCAATTTCTAACAGTGGTAACGTATATTGCTATGTTATGCTATTTAGATATCAGCATTGATACAACGTCGTTTTGTCTGAGACATGATACTTAATTTCAAAATTAAAAAAATGTACATCATTTGAAAAACAGAATTTCAAAATACTTATTGTTATACTCCACGTCAGTCTAAATCCAAGCCGTCGCATGTTTATCTAACTCCCAAACCGAGAACATAAATTGTTTATGACATAACTTACAAAGTGAATTAATGAGTGAATACGACGTTTTATTTCAGCTCTTATTTCTATTAAGATACGGTTGATGTTGTTTTTATCATAAATTATCCTAAACGAGGATATTTTTGTAAGTGGCTCGAATATGTAACGTTAGCCACATAAAGGAGGGTTATTTTGTCAATAAAATGTCCGTAATCATATACAGGGTAATTGATTAACAAGTAACAGATTTGCCAGAGCACGTTTATTAAACAAATAAATTATAAATCATATATTGCTATTCGTATTAATTTATTTCTCGAGCTTTTAAGTTTTTACTTTAAACTATATAAAAAATACAGTACAAAAATAACGTCCTGACTTTTTTTCGCCTTGGTGTTTCCTTACTGAAATGGGGTGGGAGGGATCAAATCATGCAATTCCAGGTTAAAAAAACATCAGGTTTGTTGTAAGGAGCCATCCATCATTTTTATTATATTCTCGTTTTAATATTTGTTGTTATAGTGGTAACAGAAATATATCTGTCAATCTATATCGGTTCATAAGAAGTTACTAAGCTACCCTTTCGGTATAAGGAACCCCAAAAACACACTCGATCTTAAAAATGTAGTTTTTTCCCTAACCCTGTATTGAGTGAGGGAAGGTAAAACTTATAATGGTCGTCGGTTTATCGCAAGGTAAAGCAATGAAATACGCATTTCATATCATAATGGCCCATTTCCATTTGTCGATGCGATATATGGCGGAGATTTACATACCTTCATGATTGATGGTACATAAGTACCAACAAATATAGCCTAAGATTTGTGTGATTGAAGATTCATTTGATTAAATATATTTTATCGATTGTAGAATGTAGACCGTTTTTTTTTTCGTATTAGATAAGTGGCCAAGCTACAGTATCAAGAGCTGCCCGCCCGTTAGCCGCCCGACTGACTTGGCTTAATAACTTCTTGTACGAAGAGCAACAGCCAGGACCTACAATTTAACGTGTCGTCCGACCCACGGTAGCGCCCAAATGAAAATGACACTTGAAAAACGAAAGTTTTGTGGACGGTCACCCATCCAACCACCGTCCGCATCGGCCGTTGCTTAGCTTCGTCTCGGCTGTTAGTCTTAGTACAAGCAGTCCGTAAGCTAAGTCAGAGGCCTTTGGGCGGCTTAAAAACTCTAGACTCCAGATGGTTCGTCACTTAGCGCATACGAAGAAGAAGAAGATTAATTAAAATCGGTCAATTAAAACAGAGTCGTAATCTACGACGCGTAGAAGCTCCTCACTACTCAAATAAAACTCAAGTAATAAGACTATACGTGCCAACTAAGAATAGGATCGCGCTTGCTTCAAACTTCACACGATAACTGTCAAAATAGTACTGCTATCTAAAGAACTTTACGACCGGTTCATAAAAACTGAAAATAAATTTATATTTTATTGTTATAATTGATTTGGCGTGAAAAGTGAAAGAAATACCAAAAAAGCGTACATTAAACATAATAAACTGAATATAATTTGTTGACACGAAACAAACGGTCTCACTTACTTAAAAAACGTTGGATATACGTCCTACGGGTTTCGATGCATTACGAGCGTCATCATCGGGGACAAGCTAAGGTGAATATAATTTGTTTACAATTTTGACGTGACAACGTCTTAAATTAGGTTGCGGCTGGGAGTCACTTATGAAAAAGTGTAACGCCCGGTAACGTTACGATGAGTCACCGAACGAGAGAGAGGCCCGCCGAATGCCTTGCGTCTCTCTCCCACTCAACTATGATCGGTCTGCCGCGCGCGCAGCACGCGGCAGACGTTGTCACGTAAAATCTTCGCCCGTAAAACCGACTTTACAGGCAACCATTTTTTTGGCACACCATACACTTTGATAATGACGTTAGCGCGTATTAATGAGCAAAATGGCGGTTTGACAGTCCTATTCTTAGTTGGCACGCATAATACGTACGATAGTCTCTCGCCTGTTCTTTTATGACAGTTAGTGATGGCTCGTATGGGGAAGAGTTTCGTTTACGAGTGTCGACAGCGGGCGACCTGTTGCTCGGCTCGGCCGGCTAGCCTGTATGACGATTGATTCCTTTATTGCCACTTGACACGTAGCGCCTGTAGCTCGGCTAACTGAGGTTATTTGACGCGATCAATGAGGTTAAAGAACGGTTCCCTGATGGCCATCCTTCCAAATCCAAACCTGTCCGCATGTACAGGTTTGGATTTGGAAGGATGACCATCAGGGAACCATTCCTGTCATCAAAAAACACCTATGATCAGGTACTGTTCAATTTTTCAATTGAGCAGTATAAGATTGATCCAAAATTACGGCCTCTACGCGTGAATCAACAAAAATACAAACAATACTGAAACAAAAAAACACAAAGAAAAAGTTGTTTTCATTTTACATAAATTTTAGGGTTAGGTAAAAAATTTTAGGTCTTTGTTTCTTCATTTGTCTATTACCTACAGCTTTGCTATTTGTTTTTTCATAGAACTAGCCGTAAATCAATATAAACCATTATTATTTGTAAACACGTCTACTTTCCAATCTCAGATACCTAGTACTCGTATATTATTTTTCTTATTATTATATTATATTCTCTACTATTAGTTTTAGGTTTCCGTTAATACCGTTTATTTAATTTTTCGTTACCGTTAATTTTTGGTCTCAATAAATATCAACTCTGGTCTATGAAGCATTGCTTCTGTTTGGGCCTTAAATAAGCCAATATATGTTGTTTTATTTCCATGTCAGTTAAAAAGTTTGAAAACATTCCACCAGGGCCGGCGCGGGAGGCGCGGCGCGGGGGCGGACTGTGGCTGTATGAAAATAGAATATTTGCATGTTAATACGGGGCACATCCCCTCAGTACATAATTAAAACTCGCATTAGGACCCTTAGGGCTGCCACGCTTCAATTTTCTGAATTTACTTAATTTAGGTTAGTTCTGATATTATAATGTAGCACGAAAATAATAGCTTCTAACATGAAATGTACCTTAATACAAGCAAAAACTGGATAGCCTAAAGCTTCCTTTAATTGCTAACCTTAGTTAAGGAGATATAAGACGTGCAGTTACATCGTCCTGGCTTCGCACGGGCTATAAAATAATATAAGTTGCAAAGAGAAACAAAGTATAGCCTATGTTACTCAGGAATAATGTAGCTTCCCAACGGTGAAAGATTTTTTCAAATCGGTCCAGTAGTTTTAGAGCCTATTCGCGTCAAACAAACAGACCAAAAATCTAATTACTTTATGATTCAAAAAGCCAGTGTGGTTCGGTGGTAAAAACATCTGCTTTTCAATCAGACGGCCCATGGTTTGATCTCTACCTTACACCAATGACTTGTTTTTCAAGTTTTTGTGGATTTGCACTCGCTCGTTCGGGGCTATGAATTATTCCAACATTTTTCTCCTAAGCTCCTGATCTGTTGTGCAATATTTCTGCCGCTCGTTACGTTATAGGCCGATTCTCGCATATTTTTCTAGTTATTATTCAGCGAACACAAAGCTCTGTGTCTTTGTTCTTGTTATTGCTGCTTGTTGGGAAGTTTTTTGAGTCATTGCTTGTTTTGAGACAATGCTTTCTTGGGGAATATTATTTCTGCCCTAGGGGGTTCTATTTAAAAGGGTTGGGCGGTGACTTACTTTATTATTACAGTCTTGTAATGGTTTTGGATGAGTTATGCGCTAGTCTACATATACTATATTTTTAATATCTAAAATGCTATAGTTTGTTTTTGTGTGTATGTCTCGTAAATGCGAAAGTTTGTGTGTGTGTGTGTATGTTTGTTACTTCTTCACGCCCAAACAGTTGAACCGATTTTAATGAAATTTAGTGAGAAAATAGGTTAGACCTTGGATTGTATAATAGGCTACTTTTAATCTGGAAAGTGTGGTTTCCAGAAAGTGTGGTACCCGTGGGATACGCAAATAACTTTAAAATCTATGTTACCCCTTCACGCTCCATCGGCTGGAACAATTTTTATGAGATATACTATGAAGACCTATATATAACCTGTAAGATGTAGCTAGTTATACTATACAACAGAAGGATAAGAATAATTTTGGATTCCCATTGCAGATAATAGTTTTTAACCGACTTCAAAAAGGAGGAGGTTATATATTCGACGTGTATGTATTTTTTTTTTTTTTTATGTATGTTCACCGATTTCTCAGCCATTTGTGGATCGATTCTCAAAATTCTTTTTTTAATTGAAAGAGTATGGTTCTGAATTGGTCCCATTGTCACCAAAACTGGTTCTGATGATGGACTCCTAGGGAAATCGAAGAAAAACCTAAAAAGTTAGGTTATTTTTACGCATGAAGAGAGATTCACGCTCGTTTGGCTGTACTGATATTCATGAAATTTGAGAAGAAAATAGGTAAGACTATGTGTTAACACATATGCTACTTTTTATCCCGAAAATAAATACTATTCCCGTGGGATGCACCAAATAACATATAAATCTTTTTAACTTCTTCACGCTCGAACGGTTGTACTGATATTGATGAAATTTGGAATGAAGATAGGTTAGACTATGTGTTTACACATAGGCTACTTTTGATCCCGAAAATAAATATTGTTCCCGTGGGATGCACCAAATAACACATGACACACTGATTTCGCTAAAATTTGATATAGGGGGTAGACTAGACCTTGTATAACACGAAGGTTATTTTTTAACCGACTTCAAAAAGGAGGAGGTTATATATTCGACGTGTATGTATTTTTTTTTTTATGTATGTTCACCGATTTCTCAGCCATTTGTGGATCGATTCTCAAAATTATTTTTTTAATTGAAAGAGTATGGTTCTGAATTGGTCCCATTGTCACCAAAACTGGTTCTGATGATGGACTCCTAGGGAAATCGAAGAAAAACCTAAAAAGTTAGGTTATTTTTAAGCATGAAGTGAGATTCTAGCTCGTTTGGCTGTACTGATATTCATGAAATTTGAGAAGAAAATAGGTAAGACTATGTGTTAACACATACGCTACTTTTTATCCCGAAAATAAATACTATTCCCGTGGGATGCACCAAATAACATATAAATCTTTTTAACTTCTTCACGCTCGAACGGTTGTACTGACATTGATGAAATTTGGAATGAAGATAGGTTAGACTATGTGTTTACACATAGGCTACTTTTTATCCCGAAAATAATTATTGTTCCCGTGGGATGCACCAAATAACACATGACACACTGATTTCGCTAAAATTTGATATAGGGGGTAGACTAGACCTTGTATAACACGAAGGTTACTTTTTATCTTAAAAGTCATTGCTATTCCCGTGGGAAGCCCAAATAACTGGATAATCTATTTTACTTCTTCGCGCTCATACGGCAATACAGATTTCGCTCATAAAATTAGCAGCCTGGCTAACAAAAGTAATCTGACGCGAACATCGAGGCTAAGCAACGGCCCATGCGGCCAGTCTTTGGATGGGTAACCATGCACAAGACTTCCATAAAAAAATGTGATATTTTCATCTGGGCGTTACTGTGCTTCGGATAACACGTTAATTTGTTGGGCCTGGACCACTACTCTTAGTACAAGCAGGGGTCAAACTAAATCAGGGGCTTGAAAAACTCTCGACGCCAGAGCTTGGCCACTTGGGTCATACTTAGTGGAAGAAGGAACTGTAAAATTTGATATATTAATAGACAAGACCCTCGAACGGATAAGGAAAATATTTACGCGCTCGCTTCGCTAGGAGTTATCCCGCTTCGTTCGAATTTCCCCCAGGATGTTCTGGGCTTATGACACTCCAAATATTATATAATTTGTGCTGCTTTGGACTTCTTTATGCTCAAACGGTTGGAACAAATACGGTGAAAATTTTCGCGCTCGCTTCGCTCGCGCGTAGCTCGCTTCGCTCGTATCCACCTCTTTTCGCTCGCACTTGGTTCTAGTAAGTTTTAACACAACAAACATTATGTAATTTGTGCTGCTTTGGACTTCTTTATGTTCAAACGGTTCGAAGAAAAACGGTGAAAATTTTCGCGCTCGCTTCGCTCGCAACCACCTCTTTTCGCTCGCACTTGGTTCTAGTGAGCTTTGACACAACAAACATTATGTAATTGGTGCTGCTTTGGACTTCTTTATGCTCAAACGGTTGGAACAAATACGGTGAAAATTTTCGCGCTCGCTTCGCTCGCATCCAGCTCGATTTGCTCCCAATTGGTTGCCTTCCTGTGCCCTAAGTTTATTTGGCTCTCCATAGCTAAAACTTAAACAAAATATCATTACCAAACACTAAAAATGTAAAAATAAAATTGTTTTAAAAAACAAACAACCGACTTCAAAAACACAAATAAAAAGGGAAAAATAATTTTAAGCCTAAATCAAATCAAGAATATATAAATAGAATAGGAGAGTTTATTTCATGTACTTATAAAAAACTATTTGCAATTTTTAGTAATCCAGTATTCTTGAAGTCGGTGCCATCTAATAAGAACAAATTAAAACTATTTTCAATTGTCTTTCTTTGCTGGCACCGACTCCAAGAATACAGGATTAGTAAAAATTGCAAATAGTTTTTTATAAGTACATGAAATAAACTCTCCTATTCTATTTATATATTCTTGATTTGATTTAGGCTTAAAATTATTTTTCCCTTTTTATTTGTGTTTTTGAAGTCGGTTGTTTGTTTTTTAAAACAATTTTATTGCAGATTATTGTTATCCAGCGTGGTAACGCAGCTAGCGTTATATTTGCACTAGGTACTATCAGGAATGCTTAGGAATGTTTTTTTACGATCTACGTAATATTGTAAATTATTTTACGTTAAGCGGTAATACACTAAATTACAACTATATACAGGTACGTAGGATCAAGGAATGGTGTCTAACGTAAACCATTTAAGGGCTTAAGTAGGTTAAAAAAAATAGCTTTTACACACATTTTGCTACACGTCGTCGAGCTTATTTTTTTTGAGAATTTCCATAAGTCATAAAACAAAATTGTCTGAGTAGACATTCTATAACCACCCTTAAAAGGCTTCACGCAATACCAGTAACTCTATACAGCAGTGAAAAGCAAATCTACTTATAATAAAGTGCTTTATTAAACTCAAAGCTCTAAAACTACAAGTGCTACTGACGAGATAGCCTCATGTTTGTTCTTTAGAATCCTTCACAATAAACAATTTTTCATTATTATAAAATCCAAGTCTTTCACAAACAAAAACGAATTAAACTTCACTATCACATCACTTTTTGTTAATCAATTTTTTTATTATTGTTTTAATGTATAATTTTTTGCCAAACAAGAATTAACCAAAACGTCACTATAACATCAGTTTAGTTAATAATAAAAACAACTATTTTGATATTTTTCCATGCTTTGTAAATAAATTATTGATAAAACGCACACCAACACACACCAATACAAATAGTTGTATAAATTGTCCCACAGTAAAAGTTAAAAACAGAAGGTCACGTAAAAACAGCCGGTCAGACTTTCACTCACAATGAGAGTTGAAACGCCACAGTGTAACTAAAACAGAGCGATCTCCGTAATAAAAAACGCGGCGAAAGTTCGGTAGCCACAAGCTACAAAGGGATCAAAGGGCGTGTATTCAAAGTATGCGGTTGCGGGGTAGTGGGCACCGGCGGGGTCGCGGCGGGGCGGTGCGGGACATACTGCGCTCGGCGCCGGGGTACCGCCAGGTAACTCTCCTGCCACGATTACACCCCGCAGATACCGTAGCAGTCTTCTTCTTCTTCGTATCAGTAAAGTGGCCAAGCTCTGACGGCGAGAGATTTCAGGTGTGATGAAAGAAGAAGAAAGAAAATTATTTATTGTGACAAATTAATACACAAGACAAAATATTAATTAAAATAGGACACATAAAGATGTGTCATGATTATGATATATCTATACCAATAATATTAAAAGGAAAAGTTTGATTGTTTGTTTGTTAGACGCGAATAGGCTTCAAAACTAATGAATCAATTTGTAAAGGTTTTGACTGTTGGAAAGCTATATTATCCCCGAGTAACATAAGCTGTAGTTTGAACCGTGAGAAGCCGGGACGGAATGCTAGACTAAAGAATACTAGCTGATTTGGCTAACGTTGCTTTGCCCTATCACTTAGGGTTATAGAAAATAAATAGTAGCCGATTCTCAGACCTACTGAATACGCATATAAAATTTTGTAAATATCGGTCAAGCCGTTTTGGAGGAGTACAGTAACTATCATTGTGACATGGAAATTTTATATATTAGATATAACTTTTATTACAATTACATGTCAAAATTATTCATGTCAAAAACATTTAAAGTTAGGAAAACCCGCCCATGATCGTACCTGGTGCAAAGGTGCATATATTAGATTAGATAATAGAATGTTTGGGCATATTTTGTCCAATGGTTAACTGCTGTGGTCTAAAATGGTAACACGGTTACCTTGAAAAAAAATATATCTTTGACTCTTGATTGATGATCTAATGTAGCATCTACTATGTGATAATCTGCGCCCGAAGCCGCCCAATTAGGCAGGCATTATAGGGGCACGCGAGCAGCGGTACTACCTACCGGATTTATTACAATTTTAACTGATTCCTGAATTACGAGGCTCGCCTTGCGAGTAGCATGTCTCGTCGCGCACGGAAACCGCCGCTGCGGAATTTACGGGGATTTTAATATATTCCACTATTCTGGAACGTTCGCTTTGTGGTGGCAACGCATGATTAACGATTTGTTTATACAGCGTAAACTCTATATATAGGCAATGAAGGGACTATAAAAAAAATAATAATAAAATAATTTATTTGGGCATATTGGCTTACATTATATGCTTGATATTAGACATGTTCTGGCCGTGCACAAGGTACCCTATAGGTTTTGACTGGCATGGCTTCAGAGAATATGTGCATTTGATGACGTTATAGAGAGTGATCGTCAAATGGAGAGAATGTATCATTGTATGGAATACAAGTTTAACCAAGTAAAGCCAATTGAATTAGATGCTTTAGAGAGATTGACGTTAAATCGAATGACATTACATGGAGTTTACACCGAATTTATTCATTGAGCGAGGAAGGTTTTTGTTTTATTTGAGCTACGAGTATATCCAAAGATTACTAAGCAGTCACTATGTCAAAATCAAAATCAAAAATCAAATCATTTACTAACCTTACTTACTACTTTTATCATACACGGCACGTCAACTACATTTTTTACTAAAATTATATATTTTTTAAGAACTAAATCATAAATAATTAAATTAGTCATTAAAATCTAACCAATGAGAGCGTAGCTGCGCAGGGCCAATCAGGAGCGAGCGCGCGCTGTTCTTTTGATGTTAAAATGAGATTTTCGATGTGGATATTATACCATCATGTGAAATTGCTTAAATTAAGCGTTTTGTTGTCTGCGCTATAACAGTAGTAATTATAAGTCAAGTATTGGAAACATAAGTAGAATGTTACAACATTAGTGTAGATAAATACATTATACATTTGTTTTTTTTTTTTGACTCATTCACACACGGCTGGTTAGCCCCATACTGAACCATTTCTAGCTCGTATTATGGTTGCTGACACAACTGATATACTACATATACATACATACATATTATATATAAACACCCAGACCCACAGCCAACAAATTTAGTTAAGCACAAAGATGTTGACCGGGCCGGGAATCGAACCCGGAACCTTCTGATTAGCAGACCGGCATGGTAACCTTTACGCCAACGAGGTTGTCGATGTTTATACAGTAGATGTGTTTAAGTAAACCTAGCACACACAAACCCACCAGTTTATTAACCAGTACTTAAAGCTTTACAATAAAACCTCCCTCAAAACTAAAGCGGCGTTCAAGTACCTCCGGCGGCGTGTCTTTGTGCCCACATTCCATTATTCAAGTGTATCCCGGCATAAAGGCCGCGCCACACGTGTACTCCTTAATGAATGCTCCCCATTTGTCCGAGAAATAATTCATCATCCTCGTTTGTAATCTGGTTTCCCTCGGTACAACAGTAACTCGGTTCCGCGTGGCATTACAAATCTTTTTATCTCAGCTCGATTCGGTTATAATCCGCTCGGGATTATTTTGAGGGTTGTGATATTTATCGCGTGTGTTGTGAGATTAGGAACTGATGTACCTAGCTTGCTTTGTAGCAATAGCTTTTGCTGTTTCTTGCGACTAATTTTATATTTTTTTAGTTCTGTGCAGTAATTATGTACTTTAGTTATGTTCTGTAATTTTTAAAGACATATTTAGTAAATATTCTAAACTTTTATGCGTGTACAAAACTTACAATATAATAAATAATTGTGTATACAAATTTGAATGAAAACATGGAAGCGTTATTTTGACGTGCGATATAAAAGTGTAAACCCCTACAAAGCTGTGACAAGAATAAGTTCCCTGTATATAAATAATGAAAAGCAGAGGGCCCGGGGGCCTCGCGCGGGGTTACCAGGTTATAACGAGTTTCTTTGCATTATAAATCACTCGGACAATCGATGCGTGAGTGAAGGAACTCCATTAATTGCTCACACTGCCCGGAACGTGATTTAGTGGGCAACACAGGTAGGTATTATACTAGTTGTTAAGGGAATATCTAAGCTAATGTATGGACTCAGGTTTTATTTTGCGAAAATACATCGAAGATGGGAGAAAATCGGGAATGTTTCGTGTACTTCCACTGTGATCTGAAACCCAAAGTTGAGATTAGCAAAGAAAATATTTAAAAAAATATAGTGTGTTCCTCCGACTGACTGAGTCTGCAAAAACCATTCGAAATTATATGCCAATAATTAGCATAAATATATAGAAAAAATACCATTATCAATGGTGAGTCAGAGGTCTGACATCTTACATACGAGTATTACTTACTCCATAACTATGGAATTATTCTGTAACTATTCCGATTCGGCGTGCTGTTAGATTTCTCAAACACTTTGAAAACATCACGGTGTTTCGTTTTCAAAATTATCTGAGAAAGAGAAATACTTTAATAGATTAGGACTGCCTCGTTTCCATACGAGGGATAAATTATATCTATACGCGTACTTAAGCCTTTCTACCTGAATTTATAGTTTCAACGTTTTAAAGTGTCAACGGTTAAAATTCTTAGAAATAGTTTAATAACATCAGATAACAACCCTGACGATATTATATGATACAATGTTTGTAGCGCCTATAGTTTCTAGCTAAGGTGATATGACGCGATCAACGAGGCTAAGCAACGGTCGATGCGGACGGTATTTGGATTGATGTCCATGCACGAGACTGTCGTTTTAAAAGTGGCGTTTTCATCTAGGCTTACTTGGGTCGGATGGCCCACACGTTAAATAGTAGATACCTGCTTAGTAGAAGCAGCTGTTAAACCAAGTCAGAGGCCTTCGGGCGGCTTGAAAACTCTCTACAACAGAGTTTGGCCACTTAGCTTATACGAAGAAGAAGAAGAATGTTTGCTTGTAATTTTTAAAGCTGTAACTGAAAATTCAAGATTTTGAATAGTGGTATTTTGAAAATATATTTCAAAGCACGCCTCAAGTAAGTAATTTATTTATTATTTTTATTTTTTTTATTTTTTTGACACATTCACACACGGCTGGTTAGCCCCATACTGAACCATTTTTAGCTCGTATTATGGTTGCTAACACATCTGATATACTACATATACATACATATTATATATATGTCGCGGATTCAATTAGATTATAAACAGCGTGGTCGTCGTCGTCGTCCGCCATTATAATTGAATTGTTTGTCAGTGCGCACAAGTGGCGCAGGCGCTGTATCGTGGCAGACTGAAGCACATTCAAGTCAAACCGCGAGTGAACGCACTACTGACAAATAGGAACAACTTCATTCGTACATTCACAATCGTTCCTTCAATCAGCACAGATAACAAACTCTTGCGTTCACAGTGCTGCCATTCGATAGGATGGAACTACTAATCGAATAAATTAAAATAAAACATTCCTCTAACACGGCCATTCTGCCACTCAACGCGTTCTCGCGTTGTTTTACAATTATAAGCAACTTAACAGGAAGCAATCAACAACACCGGCAAAGCGTTAACTCCGTCCGAAGCTTTCAGCCGCAACTAATTTCAAAGAGGTTTTGTTATTTAAATGACAAACGCAAAGCGTAGAGCTTTCAACGTAACACACGAGTCTTCCACTCAACTTGGCGCAATGCATCGTGAACTTTCGGCAACAAGAATTCAGTACGAGCAACCGTATAAACTCATAAAGCGTGGTAGTTTTCAACGATACCCTTGGACAACGCGACAAAGCTTTCAATCCGTACTTTTGGACAAAGCAACAAAGCTTTCCATCCGAAACTCCAGCTAAGCGTAACAGCTTACAGCAACCGTTCAAACTCGTAAAGCGTGGTAGCTTTCAACGACACTTGCGGACAAAGCGAACAAAGCTTTCAATCCAAAACTCCAGCTAAGCGTAACAGCTTACAGCAATCGTTCAAACTCGTAAAACGTGGTAGCTTTCAACGACACTTGCGGACAAAGCGACAAAGCTTTCAATCCGAAACTCCAGCTAAGCGTAATAGCTTACAGCAATCGTAAAAACTCGTAAAGCGTGACAGCTTTCAACGACAAATGTACGCGAAGCGCATGGCGTTACGTTAGAAACATAACAGTACGAATTATACGAAACACGGAGTTCCAATTTACGGCAACGGAGCCACATGAAGCGCGAAACTTCTAACGCACTACAACTGAAATGTATGAAGCACTTAGCCTCCAATGCACTATAATAGCGTTACACGAAGCGCATAGATTACAGTCTACTACAACAGTGGTATACGAAGCGTGTAGCTTCTGGTGTACTACAATAGTGTAACACGAAGCGCGTTAATTAAAGACGCTAATTACAATTCAAGGCAAGGTCTGATGGCAGAACTCTGCATCTTCAGTTCCGTCACCAGGACTTTTGTCTAATTCAGAAGATAAATCTAGTAAACCTGAAAGGTATCTACGTAATTTTTCGTGACGAACATACTGAACACGTCCTCCGGATATAGACCCCACATTATACCTTTCATTGTCACAAACCTCGACAATCTTACACGGATTCGAGAACTTTTCGCCTGATTTAGTGTTTACTCTCGGGTTCTTTTCAACCAATACAATATCACCGACAACGAACGGACGCATTTTTGCCTTGCCCTAGTCATATCGAATTTTGTCATGTCGAGCTCGCTCGTCCATCCTGACCTTAGCCTGCGCTCTAACATCAAGGAGATCAAGTTTCTCGTACTCGTGAAAACATACGGGGTGGGCTTTTATTACAACCCATTAACTGCTATGACGGACACTTTCCAGTTTTTTGCGATACTGTACAATTAACAGCCAATTAGTTCCCACCCAGGACAGACTTACACGATTTACGCTCGTGGTTTTCTGCGAACGTTAAACAATTCGTGAGAACTGATATAAACCTTTCAACCTGCTTATTGGCCCTTAGATAAACCGCTGCAGCCTCACCACAAAGCCCAAATGGCATTTTTACGAACCATATGCACCATCCGGTGTAGAAAATGCAGTTTCTTTTTATCGATTCTGATTTCTCAGATATAAGGAATAAATAAAACCCGGACGCCATATCTAGTGTAGTAAAAACAGTGGGCTGTCCTAGCGTATCTAACTGTTCTGATATCAACCGCAAAGGATAATTGTCACTAACCGTATTATACGGTTAAAACCGTATTAGATTTTGTTAGAACTTTTAAGTTTTATTTCCACTTCGTCAGTCTTGAACACCGATTAAGAATTTCCTTTAGCAAATTTATCTCCGTAGCTTTCAATAATGGACCGCAATCGAGTAACGTCATTACGGCCTGTCAGCTCAGTATAGAGTTTTGCTACGATATACTCGTAGCAAAACTTACGGTACTTAATAAAGCATAAACTTTTAAACGTCACGTCCTATGAGGGCGTCATAAAACAAAACGTGAGAATCTACTATAACTAAGGTGTTTTTTATGTGCAAGTCTTTGACTCGTATTGGCCGCGAAAAAATAAGCGGGGGCCGAGCCGATACCCACAAGACGCGTAAACTCAGAGTGCTGCGCTATTAATCTCATCAGCAACATGCTTGAAAATTAAAGAACAACAGTGCCGCTGGCAAAAGAGCTTGTAACTTAAACTCGTCAAAGTTTATTTAAATAAGCGGGGCTTCGCATTGTGAGCACACATTGGTGGTGGCTCGGCGACACACATTTTAGTTTAGTTTTCACTAAAATAAGTTTAGTCCTGTCAAACTAGGCTTTGGTATTCGGGTGGATACACGATAAAACTAATTTTTAAGTCGAGTCAACTAAATCGATTTTATTTATTCAATCCGGTTAAAGCGCATTCAACGGCCCACATTTTAGAGTGTTTTCTGTCCAAAATCCAACTGTCAAATTAGTCGTCACCAAAACATCGCGATTAAAATTAGTTCAAGAAGTTTACATGATTTTGTAATGGATTATATCATCGATTTTCGTAAATAATCAAGAAATATGAAATAATTTGTTGTAGCAGCCGTCGATTCATTGGAAGGGTATGTGAAGAATCAAAATTCCGTTTCTTCTCCACAAAACAAGTTTGGGCCTGCATGCGTGGTTCAGCCCCCAATGCAGCGGTAAAATCCGAATCCTTTTTTTTTTTAATTTTAGACATCATCAAAGAGACTCCGTTTAAGAAACACCAGGAAGGCACCAGATCCATTTCAGATAAAAGAGCAAAAGTTCAAAAAGCTGTTTCAAGTTCCAAAGTCAGGAGCTCAACAGTTAACGGAAGTTCCCAATGTAGGAAGCACATCTCAAGAAGGTATCCCAAAACATGTAAAGCTCGCTTTTTATAATTTCTCCGCTTTTTTTTTCATTTTTCAAACAAAAGTTTTATCAAAGCAAAATAAAACCATTGAATTTTGATGGATTGTTCGAAATAATTAGTGTTGCCAAAATATTTCACCCAAAGTTACAATAATAGCCCTATTTTGCATTATACTACGCATAAATTGCGCATTCTGTGTACACACATAAAACACACATAGACGCCATCTCACACACAAGTGAGTTCAAGCCAAGTCTGAAACCTAAATATTCGTTTCGCTCGTTTGTTTCCCTTTGGGGGATAACGACACTATTTCAAATGCACGTCATAAAACCAAACATCGAAAAATAAAAACACAACTGTTACCCCTTTATCAACACGGCAATTAGTTAGGAGAGGTCATAGATAAAATAAGACAAAAAGAATAATATTTTGCGCCATCTATTGGCGACACCTTGATCTAACATTGCTACTCAGCACTAGACGGCGTAGGCTCCACTTAATTTGGCTCAATATATCTCACGACCAAAATCAATTCAAATTTAGTTCGAAGAAAACACCGAATAAATAGCCTTTGACTAGTTTTGCACCAAACCACAAAATTAAGTGCGAGCAATTTTAGTTTAGTGCGAATTGTCACCATTAACAGACTTTGTCGCTTGTTTGTTTTAAACGTCTCATGGTTTGGTGAAACAGACTTGCTCTGTATGGCCTATTTTATAATAATAGCTACATTGAACATTTTTCTCTATAGTCACTGACCAGGAAGCATCTTCGCTAGTAGAGGTATGCTCCTGGGCCTTAGATTTACAATTACGCATGTAATGTCAGACTTTACCACAATTATGACACAAAATGTTACTACGATCGGTAGAATCTACTCTACGCCTTTTCTGTTCACTTAATGCAAAGTGCTTGCACAGTTTAAGATTTTTACGTTACATAAAGTACCAAGGTGTCTGTCCAAAGCCATAAAATCTGTAGGCGTATCTTTTCTTATAACAAATCGAAACGTACCTGGTCATCGACGATACCTGAGATGACAACCTCTATCTTATTCGCCACACTCTAGCCCGATTCCAGCCGGTCGATCATCACCAGTTTGTTCGTGGAATACTCCACGTAAGTCACCGCCTTGTCACTCGTGTACTGCACCGTATCCCGGAACAGATTGTAGAATCTCTTCCTAGCAGCAAACTAACGCGAGAGTCTTTCCTTAGCTTCGTACACACAGAGTTACACACATAGTTCCCACACACAGAGGATAAGACTTCGATGTCCATTTGCGAGCACGCCTGTGTAGATGCGTAAGCGCGGCGTTCCGCGTTTCATAGTCGGTCCACTCGTTTTGCGTTTTATCGTGATCAATTTCTTCACACAACTGAGATACCGTGAATTCATAATTATCAGGATCAAAAGGTTTCATTTTCTTCATAACCACCTTCAGTGTCGTACTTCTGGTTTCATTAACACGAAAACTTTCCAACATGCCACGAAAAAACGATGCCCCCACAGCCGTAGGAAGATTGGGTAGGTTGCTTTCCATAGGAGGCATGTTATTTTCGTTACCGTGGTGCGTGGTTTGTTCTTCGCGATTGATTTCGAATCAATCAGATTCTCGATTAGATCGAAAATTTTCTTGTGCCGGATCAGACGTTGGATCGTTGAAATATGCCTCGCAGGTGGTAGCCGTAGGTCGGTAGAGTACGCTGGAGACGCGTTGTATCGATCCCACCGCTGCTGTCGCGGATTCAATTAGATTATAAACAGCGTGGTCGTCGTCGTCGTCCGCCATTATAATTGAATTGTTTGTCAGTGCGCACAAGTGGCGCAGGCGCTGTATCGTGGCAGACTGAAGCACATTCAAGTCAAACCGCGAGTGAACGCACTACTGACAAATAGGAACAACTTCATTCGTACATTCACAATCGTTCCTTCAATCAGCACAGATAACAAACTCTTGCGTTCACAGTGCTGCCATTCGATAGGATGGAACTACTAATCGAATAAATTAAAATAAAACATTCCTCTAACATATAAATACATATTTAACACCCAGACCCACAGCCAACAAATTTAGTTAAGCACAAAGATGTTGACCGGGCCGGGAATCGAACCCGGAACCTTCTGATTAGCAGACCGGCATGGTAACCTTTACGCCAACGAGGTCGCCAATTATTTAATACCCCATTTTCCTTCTACATTAAACCAAACCAAGTTACTCCTTACCAAAACAAATCAAATCGCATTTCAATCCTCTCCCCCGAAATGCATCAAGAGCTGTCGATTTGCCAACATGACAGACGCAATCAACCCACTCGGCGGGTTATTGATTGTGACAATAGTTCATTAGAGCCCCCGGGGAACTCTGGGGCCGGCAAGCTCCCTGCGGGACCTGGTACCCCGCGCGGGGACACTACAGCGCTCGTTTGAACCTCCATCTGTGACAGAGTTGACGTTTGGCGTTTGAATAGCTGTGCTTGGACATATGAATAATAACAACGACAAATTTTATTTCTGCAATAAACTTAAGTACGACAAAAAAGTAAATATAAGTACAAGTAAGTATAGTGTACATTCAAACAGGTTCTATTTATGCCGTAAGGAGCAACGACATTTATAATACCTTGGACCGGCCTAGGCGAACACCAAGTTTAAGCATGTACTTTTCACAAAAAGTGAGAGACGTCTCACACTTGGCGCGTCAGTCTGTGTTCGACCGCGAAGGATGCAACACGTTCATTGACACTGCGGCGCGATCCAGAAATATTAAAAAAATGCCTTCTTGTGCTTTCCCTAACTGTAAAAGTAGCAGAAAAATACATCATAAAGCTTCAGGCATCACATTTCATGCACAAATACTGATACAAGCACAATTTATCATCATTTATTTTGATAATAAGTATTTTTTTACAATAAAACATTTGTAATTCCACCATTTGAGAAAAATAGTAAAAAATGAGATAGATTTATACGATTTCTGTTAGTGCGACAAGGAAAGCATGAATTGTTATTTTAAGCATAGAATGGAACATTGGTACGTTAGAGTTTGATTGTATGCGGCAATCCGGCCATAAAATTGGCCGGATTGTATTTTGTCATTATGGGCGCAGGTGTAAATATTCATTCATTGTAAATCTAAGTTGTATAATAAAGAGCGGGGTGTTGATTTGTTTATATTACTATAATACAATAACAACATGGGCAAATGAAAGCTATTAAAATGGCTAGTTCAGATATATTTATATATTTATTCACCTTTGTGAATGAACATGAGGAATGGGTCAAAAATGTGCGGGCATCTAGACAAGATGCAGATTGGACCGCAAATAAATAAAGTTGTGTGTTTTATAAATGATGATTTTGATAAGTTTATATTTCTGTGTCATTAAAACTGTTGATATAGCAATATTATAATACTTAAAAAAGTTGTTTTTATTCAGTTTCTGTATTTTCCCTGCATCCGGCAAAACGATAACCGTTTCGGCAAATTTTTGCCGGACGTTTATCCCTATTCTTCGATGCCAATGGGCGGTGCCAAACGTCAACTGATAAACATTTGTATTGTCTCGTTTTCTCTTGCGACTTTTTGTATTGCCTATCTCGTTTTAACATCATGCTAAGATGTTTACTTTAAACTTCGGAACATTTAAATCTAACAGATGTCGACTTATATTTTTGGATGGTAAAGTACTGAGATGACCGGTCCATAGGTATTATAAATGTCGTTGGTAAGGAGGTCATGTACATGAAGAGTCGCTGCGCTTACCACTAGGTACCAGGTGCTCCTGTTATGCGGAGCGACAGTGGATCCCAACCGCGTTTTCCCCATGAGTTATCAAGCATGAAAATTACTTTTACCTTTTTTTTTAATGTTTCACATTTGTTTCATAATTATTATCCGCCAGCATTTTAGGCACCTTACCCGCGGACTTAGATTTAATTTACTATTTGTAAAGTTTTTGTGTGTGTGTGTTTTTATTTGTATATGATTTTATGGAATCAAATTTTAATTTCAATAATTTATTATTAATAGTAATATATAAATATTATGTAAAGTATAAAATATTAGTAAGTAATGACTACAAAACAAAAATATGAATGTAAACAAAGAAATAAGGCTAACTTGCATGAGTGGCAGCTAGTTAGTGTTACTACATTAAAATACAGATAAAAGTTAAGGTCTATATCTATCTCCTCGTGAGAGAAGACCCCGAGTCCAGACAGCCGGAACGCATCAGTGGGCTGCTTGTGCTTATGCTATCATATTACATATGTAGCAAGTTTACTTCCCACATGTACTAACAAGATCCTCCCTGGTATGACCCACCATTACTCCAGCCGAGTATATCAGTGAGAGCGTCCAGAGGAGACTCAGCCTGAGATTAATGTCCTCCTCAGGCAACCAGCGCCAAACAAATGTATGGATTTGGACCAATGATAATATTCCGCTTGATGGCCGATGTAAGCAATATCTCATAATAGCACTGTTCACTGCTGCGGTCGCGAGACGGAGCGCTAGGAAAGGACGGAGTTATTCCGATTTAAAATCCAGTTTAACTAAATTTAGAAGAAAGGAACATTAAAAAATTAGATAAAAAAAGTTAAAAGAAATTATTATTATTATTATTTTTAGCCGGTTCCGTCCCACTACTGGACAAAGGCCTCTCTATCTTCTTTAAAAAAGAAATATTATGGAAATAAAACAAATAGATAAAAAGTATATTTGTGCGGTCAAGCAGGACGGACAAAAGAGTTGATCGAAAGAAAGGGTTCAAATAATACGGAAATCGATTTCAGTGATTCGCAAATTTGTCATAATTTCTGTAAATCCAGATTAAATCATTTTTGGATTACTGAAAAATATAGATTAATTGTCTGAGCAATCTTAAATGGTGCAACACGCCTGGTTTTTATTAATTTGGACATAAAATAATTGCGTATCGCACTGCGTGGAAAGAATTTGTGCAGAAATAGTTTGTGATGTATCATATACTTGTTTCGGACGAGAGGTAAGCTATGCGCCATCAACTAAGATATTATCATTGATTCGGACCCTCCCTAGGTATCTGGTATAGTGTGCAACGAATGGGTTTGAATTACGTATCTATTCGAGTAGAAATACGAGTACAACTTTAACATGAAATTGAATCGTGTGTTTTATTTCTATAAATACTCTGTACACCCTCTTTAAAGATACTCGAGGCATCGAACATAAAACATTGTACTCGTAGTCGGAATCGAACCCAGGACCTCCGTACATAAAATTATCGTCGGAATCGAACCCGGGACCTTCGTACAAAACATTATCGTCAAAATCGGACCCGGGATCTTCTTACCATTATCGTCGGAATCGATCAGTCGTTAAGCCAAGCCAAGAACTCTCAACACCAGAGCTTAGTCACTTAGCTCATAAAAATAATACATATTTTACAAACCACAGTCTTTTTAAAGCTTTGAATGGACTCTCTGTCCGACGGCAATGTTTGCCTCGATCCTATTCCACCTGTAGTCACAGATTACTAAATAGTTTCTACGTAACCTGTGGTCCATACGAAGAGGTCACTGACCCCGGCTAACAACAAAAGCAGCGAGGCTGGGAGCCGCAGGGTTGCCAACATGCGAACAATTTGGCAAACGAGCTAGTCGTGCGGTCCGTGTTACAACTGCTGCTAAAATTGCCCACTATTGTTTATCTACATACTTATACACTCTGTGGTTAACTACTTAGTTTTCATCACTTCTGAGTAGGTTCCAACTGGTTGTTTTTTGGAATAAATGATAGGCTTGCGCTTGACCAGAACTCACCTGCTAAGTCAAAGACAAAGTTCTTTATTCATAAAATTTCAATTTACATGTTAATCTCAGTTAATATAAAATATGAAATATTTTATTTAATATTAAAATTAGTTTACTTAAAAGTTATGTTTTTTTCAGTCAATATAAACGCAATAAAAGTAGGCTAAGTGATATTGCGGCTTAGGATGGCACGCGCTTGCCTAGAAGAAACCGGTTCACTTTCGCCTTGCAGACAGTAAGATTATTGTAGTACTCACTATTTTTCTGTAGAAGCCGTTGTAGCTAATCGTACGTCAATGTTACAATCTTTGTTTTGCACTCGGAATAGTTTTTAGTTAAAGTTATGCACACTATTAATTAAACGAACTGGTTGTAATGTTTGAAACCTATCTATGGGAGAAGACATACATATGTACACACAGACAGATCTTTATTCACCATAATACAAACTAGAAATGCTATAGTATGAGGCTAACCGGCCGTGTGTGAAAAGTGTCATACTAAAAAATGACATAATTATAGCCCATGTTTTTTCTTGACGTACCATTTGCTTCTTTTTTTTTCCAAAGACAAGACTTTATAAAACCGTCCTAAAAGCTGTAACCCTGTGCAGAGTTTATGTGACACATTTCCTTAATTATTTGAATACAAGTCAACTCCACAACTCCGGTGCAAATACCTTAAAACTCCGCCTCAACAGGATTCCGAGATCCGCGCAAAGTTTTGTTTAGCCAACTCCTAAATCAGAACTCCCTCGCAGCTATGTCTAGGTATGCCTTTATACTGACGCACACTAGCTGGAGCCGAATGCGTCGAACGAAGCGAAGGTTAAATATCTTTTACAATAAACTTCAACAAATACTTATAGAAAAATGTTATTATGAACTCAAGAACTTCTTTGAGGATAAATTAGTACAAATAAATTTTAAAGTAAAAGAGCTGTAGATAATAAATAAATATAATATGTTTTACTGTACAGTAGCTAATAATATTTAGTTATAAGTAATAACTAATATTGTAAAGACACTGTCTAATTTGCCTCGGAGCAAAGCTAGCCAGTGCCTCTTGCTACGCCCTATTACAACAGGGTACATGTAACATAGCCTTAAGTCATACATGTGTTACAAGCTAATAAATAAACTATAAACTAAAATTAACGTAGCGAAGGTGGTTGGTGTAATTTGATTTGTTTATCAAATCAAATCATGGTTTATTGAAGAATAGTTAAGTCCATACGGAAAATCATAAAAAGTACATATATAAAATATGGTCGTACGATACAAATTAATCAAACTATTATTACATGTCAAAAACAATAGCAAATAATGATAAAAGTTAAATTATTAAAGGAAATTACATATTATATAGGACACACAGAAAAAGCAGAAATCATCGTAGTTCCCGGACAGAAACGATTTTGTTTTTGTTTGAAAGGTGTAGTAGGTGGTTGGAGTCTGTACAAGATGGCGACCGCCACGTAATGGCGGATATATATTTTACCACCACTCGCATTAAAATAGGTTTTAAATTACTAAATAAGTGGAATACATTACTTATGAAAAATTAAAAATCCAAGGAATGTTGTCGGGGATTTTCTAAATGTTTAATTTATTCTAACCATAATTAGAATTTAAGACTTTAAAAATATTTGTAAAATTTGTTAGTCATTTGGTTACATTCGTAGTATTCGTTCCCAGCTAGTGTGCGACCACCTTAAATCAGAATTCCCCCGTAGTTATGTCTAGGTATGCCTTTATACTGGCTACCGGGTTTCAGGGGGTATAGGGGGTGGTAAGAAGAGGGAGGGAGGGAGGGTAACAGGGCTAATTAGGTATGTGAAGATTACGCGGCAATTTTTCCGAGAGGTTTATAATTTACTGACAAAACAGCGCGCGCGTCTGAGAAGGGTAAGCGCTTACATTTTAAATTATCTTCGTCGTAATTAAAGGGATTATGGCGCCGTGAACTCTGGCTAATTGTTTCGCTCGACGGTTAGTTATTTTTTAATATTTCTTTTCTATGGAAAAATAAGTGTTTGAGTGTCTAACTTGCTTTGGGAACATAAAGGCATTTTGAAAAATCCTATAAAATTTGATTGGGCTACGGTTTCTTCAGATTTAATAATAATAAAAATGGTTGCCTGTAAAGTCGGTTTTACGGGCGAAGATTTTACGTGACAACGTCTGCCGCGTGCTGCGCGCGCGGCAGACCGATCATAGTTGAGTGGGAGAGAGACGCAAGGCATTCGGCGGGCCTCTCTCTCGTTCGGTGACTCATCGTAACGTTACCGGGCGTTACACTTTTTCATAAGTGACTCCCAGCCGCAACCTAATTTAAGACGTTGTCACGTCAATAATAATGTAAGCATATTGAATTTAAAAGACTTACAAACAACAACAATACACTTACTGAATATTTTGAGTGTTTTATTCGAAACGTGCTTATGAGAATTCGAAAATTACGCGCGGATTTTTGCAAACTTTTTTTACCCTTATTACGAATATAATATAGAAGTTTTTTTTGAGATTAGAGTGAAGTAGCTACGGGCGTTTATTTATAATTTAAGTTATACACAGTCTTACTTAACTTACACACTTATATGACTTCGTTTCGTTGCATGTTGAAAGAAAATGTTGGAGACTGAATACAGGTACGTACTGTAGCTCGGCGAACTGAGGTGATCTGACGTGATCATCGAAGTGAACCAAAGTTCAATGTAGACGGTCTTTGTATGGGAATTAATCTAGAAGACAAGCTTAAAAAAAATGTGTCAAAAAACACACAGACCGACAAGCAAGAAATTTAGTTTATCACAAAATTAAATATTTTGGTCGTTATGAGAACCGAACCCGGTACCCTCTGGTTGGCAGTCCAGAATGGTAGCCATTACGCCAACTTAGCCGTCAAATAATAATCGGCTGATTAGATATCTTGTTCTTTTGTGAGGAAAATAAAAGGTCCTTGGCATGATCTATCCAAAAAGGAACCATTTCGCTTCAAACTTTCTCCACAAAATCCTATTCGAATCCGATTTGGAACAATTTAGATGATAAGTAGGGATTTAAATTTAAAATTGTTGAAGCCTTTCAGCCGTGGAATCCACTTCTCCATTTAAACTTTTCAAAAATGTAAGTAGGGCTTAGATTTTAAAATGAATTGAACTGTTATTGATGTTCCACGCTGCGGTCTTCTCAAGAATATTAAGAGCCTTACCATTTAGCAGTCGAATGTTTAGTTATAATAATATAAGGCGATATGAGAGCAAAACGTTTTTCACGTGGCATCTTCATCTGGGCGCTACCGTGGGTCGAATAAAACGCTAAATTGTAGGTCGCAGCAGTTAGTCTTAGTACAAGCAGTCGTTAAGCCAAGTCAGATGCCTTCGGGCGGCTTGAAAACTCTCGACACCAGAGCTTGGCCACTTAGCTCATACTAAGAAGAAGAACAAAAGGCACTGACGTGTACCGATCAATATATAAATATAGCTATATATCTATGGCTTGATTATCAGTATCAATATTTTCACTTCTATTTACTTCCATTGTTATCTATTTGGAGTAGATTTGTAAGTTGTTGATGAATCATATATACATACATAGATAGCATAAACATGGATAATAACAAATTTGTTTCTTTGTTTGTACTTTTGTGTCTTTTCATTAGTTACTAGCCGTGCCCTAGTAAAACACATCAAAATCGGTCCAGCTGTTGAAGCGTGAGGGAATAACACTGATTTTGAAGTTTTTTGCCTATCCCTCGTGAACCACAATTTTTTTCGGGATAAAAAGTAGCCTATGTGTTAATTCAAAGTCTAAGCTATCTTCACATCAAATTTCATAAAAATCTGTACAACCGTTTGAACGTGCAGAAATAACAAATATACACACACACAAACTTTCGCATAAATATATTAGTGGGATGGTACGTAACACATGTGTTATTTATGCATAGATTTATTATAACTATGTTTTTGTGTGCAATAAAGAGTTTTTGTATTATATTGTAAATACTTTTTTACATAAACTATTTGTATTTTGAGTCTTCTTCTTGTATTTGTGTAATAAAACATTGCCTTGTACTCGTCTGGTTAGCTAAAATCCTCAAGTTTAATAATCTATCGCCAAATGATATCTTCCGGCATCTTTCTTGACAACAAAGTAATCCCAGACTAAGTTTGCTCCACCTTTAGACGGAGTGTCGTTAATGATTATCTTGTCGGAGTGATTACGGGGCCTGCTGATCAAATACCTAGCTCTATACTGTAAAAAGAGGCTAAGCTCTGGTGTCAATAGTTTTCGAGCTGCCAAAAGCCTCTGTTATTTCTTGTTGATAATTAAAAGAGTGTTTTAGTTAAAATAAATTTTAATTGTTATCAACGAATAAAATGAATGGAAACGTAATAATAAATCTTTAAACACAAATCTTGATTTTTCGGTTTTATAATGAAGAAACTTTATACATTATGTAACAATTCATTTACATAAAGTGATTATTTAAACATATGTAGGTATGATAAATGATAATTAAAACAAACAAACAATTAAAATGGTCAAAATCTACATCTACTACAAAATACATTCTAAATAGTTTACAGTTATATTTTATATTTAATTACATATTTTCTATCACTAACCACCACTAAAGCTATTTTTTAATCTGAGAATCGAACTTTTGATATCATTAATTTAAAACCAACGATCATATAATGTATGTATAGGTTTATTATGTGATCTAGGTAAATACAAAATCCGGGTTTCTAGTTCAAATAACCGGGTTGTGTAAAAGAATTTATCACCGACATCGTTTTGATTTTACAAAATGTATTTATGTCATGCACAATCTTTAACATACTAATTTCGAAACTTAGTTTGCAAATTGTGTGGCAATTGTGACGCTAGTTATACAGGTTATACATATAGCTGATAACAAAGGCAAACCTTTTTAAAGGGCGTTTCGCGAAAAAAGAAACGTTTCTCCATATACTTTGCCGCATGTCAACAAAGTTTATATACGGAGATTTTTTTTTGTGACGTTCCAAAAGTCGTCGATTAAAATTTGTCTAGGCAAACTAAATGCTATATGTATGTATTAAGTTTAGTCTACCCTAAGTCCTATACTGTATTTCTGAAGCATGTTATTTTCAAAAGTCTTTTTTGTATTTCTTTTTGATAATGAAGTTACGAGCATCTATCTACAATCTATGTTGATACATTTTATGCAAATTAGTATAATTATGTAGAATACAGTAAAATCATAACAGAATTTTCATAATCCTTGCAATTTTTTTTACTAAATTTATCCTGTATTTTTTGTATACGCTAATTATTTTTCTTTTAATTTAGATAAAAATTATCACATTGCTTCTTATGATTGGCTGAAACAATGAGATAAATGAGTTTTAGTAAAAACAAAACTATGATAATAGATAAATATCTAAAAAATGTAAAGTGGTACAATTGTCAAAAAAATTTTTTGCAAGAAATATAAAACTATAACTGACTTATCTAATTGTAGTGTAAAACCTTAAACCTACTTATAACTACGTTATTTCATGAGTACATACGAGTACAAGGATGTAAAATACATAGGTAGGTATGTATTCAATAGAGAGGCTAAGACAGTATAAAAAGACTAGAACACCTCGCTTCTCTCACCAGCTTGGCTAGACTCGTCACAGCGCGCGACTTGGCTCGTCCTTCTTAAGAACACCTGCGGGCAAAAAGCATATTATAAAAAAAAAAACAAAATCTTAATCCAGTGAGCAGTAGTATTTTTTTGACACATACATTTATAGTTACGAAATCAACCCACTAAGAATTGTGTAACAAATATAATGTTTTATTCTTAATCATACTTTAAACATTTTGGAATTTTGGATTATTTTTTGTTCCCATCAGGAACAGAATAAACACAGACCATGTGTTGTTGTGTAATCTTAATATATATAAATCTCGTGTCACAATGTTTGTCCTCAATGGACTCCTAAACCACTTAACCGATTATAATAAAATTCGCACACCATGTGCAGTTCGATCCAACTTGAGAGATAGGATAGTTTAAATCTCAAATTATAGTCGCAATTTTAATTTATTGCTAATTATTGTTTGTTATTATTTGCCAGTCACAATTATTTGTTAACTCCAAATGATTCTAACAGATGTCGATACCTTTCGACTGGGTTGAGTAAGTAATCAATAGATGGCGCTGCTATGGTAAATCTACGAACGTGTCATATAAGATACACTATCTATTTTTCATACCCCTAAGTGTGGCAAAACAACGTTTGCCGGGTCAGCTAGTAGTTCAATAAAACAAAAAAAAAAATACAAATACTTGTCGTAGGGAACTAATCTTAAAAAGAAGAAGTATAAGTACCGTAGCACTTATAGATATACTAGCTGCACCCCGCGATATTACCTGCGTTAATCCGGGATAAAAAGAAGTTATTCCGGGATACAAAGTAGCATTTGTGTTAATCCAAGGTCTATCTTCATAGCTTAACTCATTAAAATCGGCGAAGCCGTTGGAGCGTGATGGGATAACAACGATTATTAAGTTATTTGCAAATCCCACTGGAATCATAATAGTTTTTCGGGAAAAAGTAACCTATGCGTTCACGTATCTTCATACCAAATTTTATCACCATCAGTTCAGCCGTTTGAGCGTGAAGAAGTAACAAACATATACAAACTTTGCATTTATTATATTATTAGGATAATATACTAATAAAACTAGTATGTCCATATGTAAAAATATAAAAAAAAAATAACTAAATAATTTACTAATTAAATAAACCGTAAATGCAGCTGTTCGCCTGGAGGATGGACTTAGACTGCCCAATGATGCAGCATTGGAATAAACTCCACATGCAACATTCAGGATCTGTGCGCGGGTATACACTCTGGTAGTATAAATATATATGTATGTTTTTAGATTGACATTATTTTAATTTAAATTTAAATTTGTATTTTTATTGATTTTGACATAAATTTAAATTTTATTTTGTGGAATTTAATTTCTTTTACTGTGTCCATTTTATTATTTTTATTGTAATATTTAATGTAATGTATTTTCTTATGGACCACCATGCCTGAAATAAATGAATATATCATTATTTATTATAAATCTTGTTAGGATTTCTAGTAAAATATCTAACGTAACCTTGATCGCTTAAGCTTCTCCTGTCACACCACACACAACAATCGCATGAATGATATTTCCAAAAACTCGAATTTAACCTTTTCAATTTGCAAAAACCAATATTGCCTTATGAATACAAAACTCGTATTTTTGATTATTCAATACAATTGAATAATTTCGCCGTGATTGCATTCACAGCCGCCTAGTGCGCGAATTAACGGATTTAACGGGCCGTTAACACTTGTTATTCGTTAATAGATTGCGGTCGTTCGTTATGTCATGGAATTAACATATTAAACTAATGTGGTTTTGGTTTAAACCTGATTAAAAATTGTGCTAACTTTGTAATACTCATTAAGCTTATTTAAAACTTCGTTCTACATAAAACTCATAAACCATAACTTAAAACAAATAATAATGCAATATTCTTACTTAAAAATCCATAACATCATTTGTCAAATTGTAACAACCGGAAATCAACCAACCATTAAATCAACAAAAGCGTCTATAGTCAATACTATCACAATTAATTTTTCATCTGCATTTCAGTGTCGAACATATTTTAGAAACGAAATATTATAGTTACGTTTTCGAAATTTGATATACATTTTCATACAAATGCTATCTTTCCAAGAATCCACAAAAAATGTGGCATGTAGCAAAAAGTTCCTGTCCATAAGAGTATGTATATAATATGTCACTGGTGACAAACGGTCCATCGGAAATGCAAATGTAGTTGATGTCGATTTTAAATTAAAATAAATGTTGAGCGGTAACCAGACGCATATGGCGACTGCGGTCGCAATGAAAACAATCTGTGGTTTCCAACGTTTACATTTAATTCTATCTTCTATCAAATAAATACCAGATTCAGTGTTGCATACAAACACAGCACAAAAAAATGGCATGAGTTTACTATACTATTGTATCTATTACAATATACACAAATATACAAAATATTAGTTTAGTTATTATCCTTCTGTGTTTCTTAAACTAAATGTAAATGACTTGCCAAATGCGACGAGATGTTGCAAGGCCAATAAATGATTGTATTTTATGACCACGTCACAAACAAAAAACAGCTAGTAGTTCTCGTAAAATTTTATGACCGTACGCAGTGAGCATTAGAAAATTCAACAGTATTACTATACTGATAACGCTTAAATTCCTCAAACTCAAATAAGACCACACTCTTACTTGTGGTCTTATTTTCCTTGCCGTTTATTAGAGACATCACCTTATATCTATGTAGTAGATTTTTGATCGAAGAATTCAATAAAGTTATTTTAACTGCATAGTGGTAGAGCAATTTCTTGTGTGTTTTATCATCAATCGCCCTCAAGTTGAAAAATCTGTCACCAAGCACCTAGTGATGTGTAGCTTTTTTAAGCGCCAGTTATTCCAGACTAAATATGCTCCACCTTAGACCAGAGTGTCACTGACTTGTGTTACGTTATGTTATGCTTGTCAAATGGTTGAAATGATATATGATGTAAACAAATCATTGGCGTATTTAACTTGGGTTGTTTTGCATAGCAATCGTTGTACATACAAGTTACTCGTAGCTTGAGGCGGTTAGAGAATAGCAGAGTAAGACACATATTAGGGGATGATAAAATGATATCATACAAATGGATTTTATCGAATGAAAAATTAATGATTTTCTATACAAAAATTACTTCGATGCGCAGCAAAATTAATCGAATGTTTTTTTTATTCGTGAATTTCTAAAAGTCATTTAACCTTTGTGGTTTGTCTGGCGTATACATTACCGCTGACCTTCTTTGCGTATGTTACCAGATTTTATAAAAGGTACTACATAAAGATACATAACCAGTGTAAATACATAGATTAATTTAATTTCATGAAGCTAAGATTGGTTTGGATAATATTAAAATTAAGAACTAAAGCTAATCCAAAAGCTCACGCACACCCAGCCCAAGATGCTGGCAGCATTACCACATTGAATAGCAATGCTGATACGTTGAGCCAGTTTCAAGAGTATTATAGCAAAGTATGCTTTCTACCTCAGAATACAGTTCTTTCTGTATTCTGAGCTTTTTACATGAAATAGCAAAGAGAAACAGATGCATAGTGTATTCCGGAAACAACTGGAACAACAGGTGCTGAGAATATCCAGACTTTACTTTGCTTGCAGATTTTAACCGGATCCTTCTAGTTACGGTCGAAGAAAGCTAGTTTTAAAACATGTTACTTTTACCATAGCGTACCATTAAATTAGGCTGGTTTTGAATTAATTTCTTGGTTTGTTTTATGGTAATTTTATGACTAAATGCTTTTAGAGACTAAATGATGTGAAAAAGCACATTTGTATGTTAATCTGTTACAGGTTCACCTTAGATGAACTTATTTTGGACAAATGACTGCGGGTATATTTTATTTCCTTTATTTCATATCGTATAAATAAAATACATTTTAATATTTAATTTAAATTACTGGATTTAAAAAAAATATTGTTAAAGTTACACATTTACTATTAAGGAAAATCTTGAATTTGCAGTTAAATTGTAATATAAATAAAATATATCTAAAGTTATTTTGTGGCTGTGAATATTTAATAGTTGTATCGTTTTAATGTACGGTTAAAATTATTGACAAAAATAACCACACGAAGTTATTAAATAAATAATTACACATGAAGAATAACACTAATTTGGAGTAACATAATTATATACACTAATGGAATCAACCAACATGAATGAATTTTGGAACCAATCTATGAATAGAAAAAACTAAATATTTTGAACGAGTATTTTTTTGATAATGAAGAAATTAAACAATGTATTATTATACAATGTATATTCGAGACTTTTCCCATATTTAAGAATTATTCAAGATTTTTGCGTCTTAAGCTTTTGTATAAAAACACGGACAATAAATTATATTTAAATACTTAATATTATATTCCATAAATATATTTGGCATTTAAATTTGATGTATTTGAAACCGGACTTACGTATGCACTGATCATTGAAATTAACCAGTTTCAACCCGGCACTTGATTTGTGTTTTATAATAAGTTAGTTTACATTTTTTGCTATTTTGCATTTTTGAGTTATAAACAACACTAAATGCTGAGCGGGGCTTTTTGCGAAATTCAAGTTTTAAACGTAGGTATTCATTAGCTATATTTATTCGTTTATTGACTGGTATTAATTATGATTTAAATAAATGTAATTTTAAAATAAATATTTATGGATTCAGATTTAGATTCACCAAGTGCCAGTATGGAAATCAATTTTCCGGAGGTACAGTTGGAAATATACCCTTATAACTGGGGGACAAATAAAACTTTTATTTCGTTGTCACCCCAGAGGGACGAATAGGTCGGAAAATCCAGCTAAACACATTTATTACGAAATATGTATGACATTTAGTAACAATTAGTTTGAACATTTAGTTAACTCCTGAAAATATTTTGTCTTCGCGGCCATATTCAATTTGAAATTTAGCATCGTATTTTTTATTACTTAAGTTTTTTCATTGATGTCAAACTTATAACGCCCGCCGTTTTTGCGTCGGGGCTTAATGATAATACATTTCTAGTCACACATTTCCGCAAATGTCATAAAACAACTTTAAAAGTAACTAGATCGCCTAAACATACACATTAGAATTTTGCACCAAAACCGGCTCCATTTAATAAACTTTGGAATTCCTTGCCAAATTCCCTGTGCCCTAATGACTACAATCTAGCGATTTTCAAGGCGAGAGTGAACCGGTTCTTTCTAAGTAAGCGCGATCCACCGTAGACCTCAATATCACTTACCATCAGGTGAATTGTGATAAAAGGCTGACCTATTCAGAGTAAAAAAAAAATCTGGTGCTAATTACTTTATATTCTAAATATTTAATAGATTAATAGTAACTATTACTTTTCTAGCAAGTTTATTCATAACTTTTATATTATTATAGTAGGTATTGCCAGAATACCTAATATAGAAAATGTTAACAAGATTCCTTTATTTATGCTACTAAAATGTGAATGGACATAAGGTCAAGGTCTTTAAAAAAATATTTTATCATAGGTTGTTTGTTTTCTTGAGTTATTTTTTTAACTGAGCCGTTTCAGATAGCAATCTAGTGTTTACATGTTTAAATTAAATCAATCGTAAGTATTAACATATGGCCGGTGGCAAATTTATTTAAATTTTATATTTAAATGCAAATTTAGTGTGGGTGCATAATATATTATTGTAACGGTTATAATTCTGCCTACATGCACCAAAACTAGACGTATTAAAAGCTAGATTGGTTTGGAATATTGCAAAATATTATATCATCAGTGAATAAGATAGTAGAATCTAGAACAATCTGCTCTTTTATATTCACGGTGAAGCAAAAATTTGACATTTGACCATTAAGAAATTTTGTCATTTTTAAAGACTCCATATAAAACAAAATAGTCTATCTTTTCAAATTGGTTATAAAAGTAAAAAAAAAAAACAAAATTGTCAAATGTTAATCTTTCGCTATACTTGGAATTTAGAAGAGTATTACTATGTTATAAGAATATATTATTTCCACGGATAACAGAAAAAAGTGGATTTGGTATGTCAGGAAATAACATGTTAGATAAAGATAAATTAATAGTAGCCGATTCTCAGACCTACTTAATACGCATATAAAATTTGGTAAAAAAATCGGTCAAGCCGTTTCGGAGGAGTACGGTAAATAACATTGTGACATGGAAATTTTATATATAAGAAGAAGATCATACGAAAACTAAAACCCTGTGTTTTGCTATTTTCAACTCTCAGATCTCTCGAATAAACCATTGAGTAGACATGGACGTATGAATGTTTTATTTATTTAGAAACTATGATTTTAAACATTGTAAACTGTTCACGTACGGCATCATTTTCCAAAAGCTATAACTATACATTTTGCTGGACCTCATATGGACGAGTTTTTCTGCGCAAATCTGAAGGGGCGCCTCAAATTCGAGTGCATGACGAATTTGTTCTGGAAAAGCTTCGTGGAAAATGACTACAAGATAACCATTATGTAACTGTAACAAATTTAATTATTAGATTAGTACTTGTAACTCTATTACTAATTATCTTTGTAAACCTATATCTTAACTTTGAGCTAATTATGTTCTCTTATCATTGTAAATTGTTTATGATGTCTTCATACATAACCAAACTGATAAAATTCACACCTTATAACACCTTACCTTATACAGTACACTCTACACACACACTTTTATGGTACGCAAACACCACAACTCATCAGATTGATTTATATTTACAAAACTGTAGTTCTTTTAAACCACAATATAATATATATACTTCTATTACCAAACTACTTATAGAAAGCGCCAACTTCTGCTTCTCATATTTTAAGTCATATTATACTTTAGGTAATTTAATAATAATTGCTACTATTAGCACACTTACTTATCCAGCATTTTATTTTTATATTATTGTAATACTGCTTAAAAATAGTTATTGTCGGCACAAAATATATTCTGCTTCCATAATATATGTATTAACCAATCAATATGCCTGATATAATTAACAATAATTTACTTCAGGATCTTGATGAACCTGAACCAATAAACTGTAGGCAAATATTTGACACTAACTGTTCTCAAATTTTAAATTACCATAATAATTACCACAAATTTTCTATTTTAACTCTAAATATACGTAGTATACACAAAAATTTTGACAAGTTTTTAGTTTACATGAGTAGTTTTGATATCAAAGTAGATGTAATTGTACTAACTGAGACCTGGACACCCAAATATGATCCTCCTATGATTGACAACTATAATATGTTCTATACAAAGCGAAGTTACAACCAAAATGATGGCGTAGTTGCGTATGTTCACAAACACCACTCAGTAAATTGCACTGAACCCCTTTTACCTGAAGGAAACTTTTTAATTTTAGAAATTAATAATGAATTGACCATTATCTGTACTTACCGTCCGCCCGCTTTCGGGAAACCCACCACATATTTTCATTCCCTAGATGACATTTTAGATCAACTTAGTATTAGAAACAATATCATTTTAACCGGAGATATGAATGTTAACATCTTACCTGGTGGTAATTCTCAATCACATGAATATGCAACTGAGTATCTTAATTTGATGGCTTCACACTGTCTTTCTCAGGGTATAAATCTACCTACTAGAAAAGATTCATGCCTAGACCACTTCATGCTTAAAACTCCACATCAATGGCAAACATTAGTTTTTGGCGATTTTACAGATCACTCCCCTATTCTACTTTGTATAAACTTAAAAATTAAACATAGCTCAACAGTCCAAGAATTGAAAATTATAGCCAAAACTAATTATGAGGCTGTCAATGATTGTTTGGCAAAACATAGCTGGCAACTGTTTTATGACACTTTTGAAGTCCATACCGCTGCATTGAATTTAACAACTACCATTAAAGAATTTATTCTGAAAAATACCACAGTTAAACGTATATCTAGTAAAGACAAGCCTCTGAAGCCGTGGATTAATGTCAGTATTATTAGGTGTATTAGACATAGGAATCGTCTACAAAAGCTATGGAAATCTTCGCCACACGACTTAGAAGCAAGGCTTAAATTTGTCCAATATCGCAATGCATGTAATAAATTAATAAAAACAGTTAAACAAAATTTCTATAAAAATAAGCTAGACAAATCACGCGGTAACCTTAAAGACACATGGAATGTTATAAGAGAAGTGTGCGATTTCAGTCAAAAGAAAACTAATTCAGAAGCCTTATTGACATTTAAGGAAGATGCTGTAGAATCACTTAATGTAGTAAATGCTTACTTCACCTCAATAGGACAAAAAATGGCCAACATTACCCTAAATAAATTAAAGAAAACGGATACAGAGCTAGCGAGCAATAATAAGTTTTCTACTGCGCTATCACCATCAGGATCACTAGCAATGTTTTTGACTGACGCTAACGAAATATCAAATATTATTTCTAAGCTAAAAGTAAATAGTGCTCCGGGTAATGACAACATTAGTACCTCACTTCTTAAGATATGTTCTAAAACTTTAGCAGAACCAATTTCACATCTTTGTAATTTAAGTCTTTCAAATGGGGAGTTTCCGTCAATCTTTAAAAGAGCGATGGTCTGTCCTATTTTCAAATCTGGAAATAAAGAACTTGCGTCCAATTATAGACCAATTTCACTATTGCCAGCACTTTCCAAGATATTAGAAAAAGTCGTGAACAAGCGTTTAACATCATATCTTGAAAAAAATAACATCCTAGCTTCTAACCAATACGGATTTCGCTCTGGAAAGTCTACCGAAGATGCTGTACTAAAATTAACAACCTTGGTTACAGGCTATTTGGACAGAAAGAAGAGGTGTGTTGGAGTCTTTTTGGACCTCCAGAAGGCCTTTGACACAGTCTCGATCCCTATACTATTAGCGCGTTTGCAAAGCGTTGGAATAAGAGGTAGTGTCCTGAACTGGTTTACAGACTACCTCTCGGAACGCCAGCAGCAGGTTAAAGTTAATAAATTCATGAGTGGAGAAGCCACTTGTAAATACGGAGTACCTCAGGGCAGCACGCTAGGGCCTACTCTCTTTTTGTTATATATAAATGATCTGTGTAATATGAAAATGGCCAACGCTGATATAATTGTTTTTGCTGATGATACTTTTATTCTATTTCATGGATCCAACTGGAAAGATGTTAAGCAATCAGCGGAAGATGGCATGGCGCGTATAACATCATGGCTAGAAGATAGTCTACTATCACTCAATATAGATAAAACTAAGTACATATGTTTCAAAAAGACAGAACATACCAAACTTCCATTAGGTTTCAATATTAGAGCCCATGTTTTTCCTTGCAACCGTGACATATCTAGAGTAAACTGCAAATGTGACAGCCTAGCCCGAGTTGAATCCATCAGATATCTCGGTATAATTATTGATAACAAAATGTCATGGACTGAACATATCCATACAGTTTCTAAACGCATTAGAAAGTTCATACACGTGTTCAAATTATTAAGAGATGTAGCTGACAAGGACCTACTCATGAACACTTACAAAGCGCTTTGCGAATGTGTCATAGGCTACTGTATCACCGCTTGGGGTGGAGCTGCTAAAACGCACATGATTGAAGTAGAACGTGCCCAGCGCGCTCTACTTAAAGTTATATTGCGTTTGCCTTTTAAATATGATACAGAAGATTTGTACTCATTAAGTGGGGTTCTCACGGTTAGAAAAGTATTTGTTCGACAATGTTTAAATAGGTACCATAAAGAAGCGATCCCTAATTTGGCAGCCAGTCATAAAAGGAAACCGAGATTTCCAGTACCAAAGTTCTCAAGTGCCCTCTCATGGAGACACTACAACCACATCGCACCTAAGTTATATAACGAGCTAAATTCATATGAAAAGACAATGAACATAACCTGGTCTAAACTCTCAATAGTCGTAAATAAATGGTTACAGAACTTTGATTATAAAGCGTTGGAAAAGCTGGTTAAAAGAGACACTGATATATGATACTACTATACATATTTAGCATTTGGCGGTTCTTAGTCTTATTAGACACATACACGTATACATTCACACACACACACACACACACACATACACATATACACACACATATACACAAACACATATACATACATACATTTAATTTAAAAGACTTAAATCTTAAATTATCTTAAATTATTTGTCACCTTTATTATAAAAATGTAATAGTTTCGTTTTTGTACGCTAGTTATAATTAGAATGGGGAAGACTGACTGCTGCAACACAGCTCACGCTAAAGCAGCAGGCAGGGTCTCTACATTTACACTTTATTAATCAATTATATTGTTCTATATTATTGTAAGCGTAAACTGTAACGTTGTATTTCTGTGAAATAAAAACTTTTTGTATTTTTGTATTTGTATTTTGTATCTTAATATTTCCGCGCACAAAACGGTCACACTTACTTATTATTAAATATTATTTTAAATCCAAGATGGCCGCCCCAACGTAAGCTAGTGTTGTGGGATTTTAATCATTTTCTTGTTTTGAAACACAATAACGTTTTCTTCTCGAAAGTGGGTTAGAATGTCATCACGTCAGAGCCACCTTGCAGCGTGCAGCTAACACAGCGTTATTGTCCGAGAGCACATCGCTGTTCTCGAACAATACCTTATTACGACGCAGCCTGTACTCAGGCGGACTGAAACCAGTTACAAAAAACCAGTTATAAATAACGCGTTAAAAATAACCGGTTTTTTTGACGCATTACAACTAGGCAATTAACCTGCAGGCCGTGTAACCACACGAGTCAGCGACTGGCTTAGTGAGCATGCCTATGAAATACGAGTATCTGGCTGCCATTAGACAATGATCTACTACAATGCCACAGAATAATAACTAGTACTTCGACAATGCTATGGTTTCCTGAAGGTTTGTCTTCACCAAAAAGACGAGTTTATTTTGGGAATTGATGTTAACCCGAACCGTCAAACACCCGACAGAGCTGGAAGTAAAGCCGAACCGGCAAACACCCGACTGAGCTGGAAGTAAAGCCGAACCGGCAAATACCCGACTGAGCTGGAAGTAAAGCCGAACCGGCAAATACCCAACTGAGCTGGAAGTGAAGCCGAACCGGCAAACACCCGACTGAGCTGGAAGTGAAGCCGAACCGGCAAATACCCGACTGAGCTGGAAGTAAAGCCGAACCGGCAAATACCCGACTGAGCTGGAAGTAAAGCCGAACCGGCAAATACCCAACTGAGCTGGAAGTGAAGCCGAACCGGCAAACACCCGACTGAGCTGGAAGTGAAGCCGAACCGGTAAACACCCGACTGAGTTGGAAGTAAAGCCGAACCGGCAAACACCCGACTGAGTTGGAAGTAAAGCTGAACCGGCAAACACTCGAATGTGCTAGAAGTAAAGCTGAACCGGCAAACACCCAACTTAGCTGTTACGCTTCAAATCATTCGAGCCTTTAGGTTTAATTCTACGTTCACAATTTACTGTAAAACTATTAACCGGTTGTCTGCCCGTAGTTTCTAAGACGGTATTATGCTATAAATAGTTATAGTGCTAGTAAGTGTCGATCCGCGCCGTATACCGAGCGGGTGAAGGATATTGTTTCCTCTGTTGACGCACCGCTACACTGCACATAGAATACATACACTATGCGGTGTAAAAGGAATGTTCATGGCTTCAGCAGGACTAGCACGGGACGAGGTCTTTTCAATATTTTTATATATCTGTCAATGGAAAATATATTTTTTTTCCACCATACATAGCTTGGCTACAAAGGAAAGGGGTAATACGATTCCCCTTGACATTTGTCGTGGACATTTTATCCCGCTATTACTATATCAATTTAGGTAATTATTTTGTGTAAATTGCAGTACTGAATGTAGGTTCCGGCTGTTATTAGTCTTTAATATGCTCAAACGTGGGTGACCAAATCGTTAATCCAAACGTTTATCGTTTAATGATTTGGTCACCATTAGTTGGCCACTTGAAAAATAAGAATATTCCTAGTCTATGGCACTGCGCTCAAGTAAGAAAATAGGTTAGATCAGTGTCTTAGTCGTACTTTTATACTGTACCAAATAAATAGTAATACAAGAAAATACTTAAAAAACAATATCCTAAAGGAAAATAGCAAAGAACTTGTAAATTTGTAGAATTTAAATGATTGGTGAAACGCTTTGTTTAATGCCAGTAAGAGTTAAGTTGGGTACGATAGTTTCGTAACTTGTTAGTTATATGAACTTAGTGGTAATTTTACTTAGTTATGTTAAGATTAGGGCCTGCCCACAATGAAGCTGTACGCTCGCAAACGCAAACCGGTGCGTGTGTTAACATAAAAATATGAGGATAAAACGATTATAAATTTAACCAGATCCATACTCCGCTATTAAAATAAATAGGGCAGAAAAATTGAGATATATATTGAGTACAGAGATATTGCTGTTAATATAATGTTTAGATACCTATGTATGAAATAGCCCAATCACGTGTTATATAAGTATAGAAAGATGTTTTGATTTAAAGATAGTTTAATTGTTATGTAATTTTTAGTATTGTACAAATTATTACAAATGCTACTTTTAAATTAGATGATTTTATCCTATTTTATTAATCATTTTAATTTTTTTTTAGGAATTGCGAAATATTCAGAAATTAAGACAAACATTTTAGATACTAAAACTTTAATTAACTTTATTTAAAATAAAATATATCTCATAACATTTTATATTTTCTGTACAATACATGTCTGGACTCTAACATTAAAAGTAAAAGAATTCAAAATAACACAAATACACAAGAAAAAATATATAATCTATACAATAGAAGAAAAATCCACTATAAATGTGCTTTCTGAGATATTTGTTCCATTTTAAACTTCTAACTATTATATGATACAATGATAAAGAGACTAAAAAAAACAACGAACTTAAATAATAACACATATAATTCATAAGTAGCATTAAAGATAAAGATAAATTTATTTGTGGTAAACTTAGGTGTACGTACATGATGACTTAGCGCTAGGTTTAAAAAAAAAAATTTTTTTATTTCATTGATGTATAAAAAAAAAAATGGTTGCCTGTAAAGTCGGTTTTACGGGCGAAGATTTTACGTGACAACGTCTGCCGCGTGCTGCGCGCGCGGCAGACCGATCATAGTTGAGTGGGAGAGAGACGCAAGGCATTCGGCGGGCCTCTCTCTCGTTCGGTGACTCATCGTAACGTTACCGGGCGTTACACTTTTTCATAAGTGACTCCCAGCCGCAACCTAATTTAAGACGTTGTCACGTCAAAATAACTACAGTTGCGTTCAAGTTTAGTATGTAGTTAGGCCCTTACAGTCGGTACCGGGCCGGGCCGGCACGGTAATTATCCTCAGGTAACTTACGGTTTGCAGACGTCAGCCTAAAATGCTGCATCGAACGTGATACTAGATTTATCGGGTAACCTTGCGCTCGAGCTATATTGTGCGGTTGACTATCAATTAAAATAACTTCTACTACTATTTCTAATTATATCATTAATTTCGTTCTAATTATGCTAGCGATAACTCTGAATATTTCTCGTAGTAGTTTTTACCTGACCTCAAATTTTTTATTTTTTTTATATTAGGACACATTCACACACGGCTGGTTAGCCCCATACTGAACCATTTCTAGCTCGTATTATGGTTGCTAACTCAACTGATATACTACATATACATACATACATATTATATATAAATACATATTTAACACCCAAACCCACAGCCAACAAATTTAGTTAAGCACAAAGATGTTGACCGGGCCGGGAATCGAACCCGGAACCTTCTGATTAGCAGACCGGCATGGTAACCTTTACGCCAACGAGGTCGTCAACAACAAAATAGAACAAACGCTAAAATTTAATGTATTTAAACTGGAATACTTTGCCATGTAAGAGATGAGAGCTCAGTCGGCGTATTACGTTGCCACTTTACGTTGTTAAGGTTGTGGTTTCGATACCCGTTTATGAACTCGAGTTTTGGGTGTAAGAAAACATCGCGAGGAAAGCATAGCTGGTGGTAGAACATTTTCTAGTACTCGCTTGGCTAGCAACCACCTTAAAGTTGGAAAAAAATGTGTTTCAGCAGCTTTCTTGATAGCTAGTTATTACAGACTAAGCACGCTCCATCTTAAGCCACATTAATTAGGTCACAGGTGTTAACTCGTGTGGTTACATGCTCTACTGGTCAATTGTCTAGCTATTATGTGTAAACATAATATAAGAATAAACCAAGTGTGACAAGTTTACGGGTAATTATGATACTTAAATAGATTAATAGATATTTATTCACCTTATGACATCGCGTCATATAGTCATATTAAAAATTACAATATCAACATATTTTTTTTGACACATTCACACACGGCTGGTTAGTCCCATACTGAACCATTTCTAGCTCGTATTATGGTTGCTAACACAACTGATATACTACATATACATACAAACATATTAAATATAAATACATATTTAACACCCAGACCCACAGCCAACAAATTTAATTAAGCACAAAGATGTTGACCGGGCCGGGAATCGAACCCGGAACCTTCTGATTAGCAGTCCGGCATGGTAACCTTTACGCCAACGAAATCGTCGTCATTTAATGCCTATGTTATAGCTAGCGTCATTACTATTGTTTATATTGGTAAATATATTTGACTAAAATTAAAAAAAAAAAATTGTCCAGTGTGAGTTGGGCTCGCTCGTGAAGGGTTCCGTTCCATTATTGTATGGAAGACTCACTTAAATATTTTATATGCTATTTTGTAATTTAATACATAATTCAATATTCTGTGAATGTATAGAAGGTTTGCTAAATCTAATATATACAATTTCCAGGTCACAGTGTTAGTTACCGTACTCCACCGAAACGGCTTGACCGATTTTTACCAAATTGTATATGCGTATTCAGTAGGTCTGAGAATCGGCTACTACCTATTTTCCATACCCCTAAGTGATAAGGGTTGTTCACCCTTAAGTTTTTAAGGCAAAACAACGTTTGCCGGGTCAGCTAGTATTGTTATAAAGATCCAGTAAAAAACTGTTTAAAAATTACGTTTGTTGTATGGGTAAAAATATATTTTATTTATATTTTATAATTTCATTTGATAACTAATATATATTTTGTGAAAATTTAAGTGTCTAGAACTTTTATTGTATGGGGTAACAAACACGTTTATCGGACGGGGATCCCCTTAATATTTTTATATTTTTATATTTGTGGTATCGGCAGAGAAATACGAAATACGTAACTTGTAATAGTTTTAGCTTTCTAGCTATAACGGTTTCTGAGATACCGCCTGAAGACAGACAGCAGAGGCTTAGTAATAGGTATACTTATTACATACGGAAGCCTAAAAATATATCTTATATCTTTAAATGAGCAATTCTTGTATATAATATAAATACGAGTACATATATATATATATAATTGGAATCTCGGAATTGGCTCCAACGATTTTCATAAAATTTAGTATATAGGGGTTGTTGGGTTTTGGGGGCGACAAATCGATCTAGCTAGGAATCATTTTTGGAAAATGTAATATTAAAGGTCAACCAGGTATATTACTTTATGTGAGTAGCTCACCTGTGTTCAAATGACATAGTTCCGAAGCGGCGTGCGCTGGCCAAAAGCGAAGGGCCAGGCGCGTGCTCGCACTGCAGCCTGCACGTCGCCCTTGAGCAGCGCGACCACGTCATCCAGGTACCGCAGCGCTCGAGACTCCGCCAACAGGAGACGCGCCGCGGCCGTGCAGCGCCACGCGCGGGCAGACTCCACCTGTGTGGACATTTTTTTTTTTTACTCATAATGGGGTTGCGCTTGATCGCAGTTCACCTGATGGTAAGCGAAATTGCGATCTAAGGTGAAGCACGCTTGCCCAGAAGAAACCGGTTCACTCTTGCCTTGAAAACTGCTAGATTATAGTTATCAGGGAACAGGGAATTTGGCAAAGAATTCCACACCTTGGCACTACGCACAATGAAGGTGGAGGCAAACCGCTTAGTACGCGACTTAGGCACCTCCACAGTATAACGGTGCTGCCTTGGTGTTTCCCTACTCGTCCGATGGTGGAATGGGGCGGGGGGGATCAAATCATGCAATCCCGTTGCACACTCTCCGAAATGTAACCTATAAAAAACCGAAAGGCTGGCCACCATGCGGCGATGCTCAAGGCTCTGCAGCTTCGCCGTGCAAAGAGAGAACATGCCCTTATGTTACCACGAGACTGTAGCTCGGCTAGCTAAGGTGATCTGACGCGATTATCACGATATAGATCTGATTTATTACAGTTCCTTCACTAATTAATCGGGTGTCCCTTGACACCTCTCAAGTCTTTTTTACATTAGCTTCACCTGTATGTTTGTTTGTATATTTGTTTGTAACCGACTTCTTTGGGCGCGATTTTGACCCACTTAAAACGGCCAAATAAGCGTGTTTTTTAAAACTACTATTATTTCTTTGAGACTTCTGTAACTTCTGTTACGATAATACATTATTATTATAAGTATCATTATCATATCATTACAATCGGACGCTACTCGTATAATTGCAAAACCAATATGCCAAGTTTTTTTTGCCCTAGCAACACTAAATTGCCAGTAATGAGCTAGCTAACATCCTGAATTATATGAAAATTGATTATTACAACATTATTTTAAAACTAAACAGTTTTTGTGGAGCCGTAAAAAGCTTAATAGAACCTATCACGCGAGCGGCGACAAAAAATGTGCCATATTTGATACTAGCTGCGACCCGCGGTTTCACCCGTGTTACCGAGGTTAAATAATAATTATTATTAATTCATTTATTTCAGAAAAATCCATAAAATTCAAAACATAAAAAAAATGTAGCCTATGCGCTATATATACAGTCTTAACTATGTCCGTACACAATTTCATCAAAATCAAATCTTAATATTATTAAATAATAAAATAAAGTACTAAAATTAAGTATATCAGTTGTGTTAGCAACCATAATACGAACTAGAAATGGTTCAGTATAGGGTTAACCAGCCGTGTGTGAAATTTTTCCTAATATAAAAAAAAAATTATACAATACAATCAAAATAAAATTGAAAAATGTCAAAAAAAACTATTTTTTTTTGTACTAGTCCCCTGACAGTTTTTTTGGAAAAATATGTAACGTACAGACACACAATTTTTACTGTCTAAGGTATATTTGTGTATGTATCGATGAGTCATGAGTTTGGTAACAATCTAACACAATCATTATATTATGGAAACTTCTAGATTGTTATCATAACTTGCAAACAAAAAGTCGCACAAAACGTTCGATAGTTATATTTTAATCGATTTCAAAAAGGAGGCGATTTTCAATTTGTCTATAATTTTTTTGTGTTTGTAAACTTAGATCTCCGCTATTTGTGAATCGATATTTTTAACACCCAACACAAAAACGACAGGGCGTTATAAGTTTGACGTGTGTGTCTGTCTGTATGTGTTTCTATTTATTTAGCATTACCAATAATAATAATTGCGATCGCGTCAGATTGCCTTAACTAGCCGAGCTGTAGGCGCTACAGGTTGGTCTATCTTTTTTCTTAATATATTATATAAATCTCGTGTCACGATGTTTGTCCTCAATGGACTCCTAAACCACTTAACCGATTATAATAAAATCGAACTCCATGTGCAGTTTGATCCAACTTGAGAGATAGGATAGTTTAAATCTCAAATTATAGTCGCAATTTTAATTTATTGCTAATTATTGTCTGTTATTATTTGACAGTCACAATTATCTGTTAACTCCAAATGATTCTAACAGATGTCGATACCTTTCGACTGGGTTGAGTAAGTAATCAATAGATGGCGCTGCTATGGTAAATCTACGAACGTGTCATATAAGTTAATCTATTTTTCATACCCCTAAGTGAGGCAAAACAACGTTTGTCGGGTCAGCTAGTTATAGGTATATTTCAAAGTAGTTTTCCAATATTTAATAGTTTACTTGTGGAGATCGATGCAACCGGTACGCAGTTATCAGACCGTGTCTTCATACTTCAAACATGATAGACAATACGATACACACACCACCGGGAAACGAATACGATACAGCTTTCAAATCTAGCGAAAGTCGTACTTGCAATAAACTATTTATTTAAACTCCGAACGCAAAAATGACGGGGTAAAAGTTTGACGTGTCTAATGTCTAATGGCTACCATGCCGGACTGCCAATCAGAATGTTCCGGGTTCGATTCCCGGCATGGACAACATCTTTGTGCTGAACTAAATTTGTTGGCTGTCGGTCTGGGTGTTAAATATGTATCTATATAAAATATGTGTGTATGTATATGTAGTATATCAGTTGTGTAAGCAACCATAATACGAACTAGAAATGGTTCAGTATGGGGTTAACCAGCCGTGTGTGAAATGTGTCCTAAATTTTTTTTATATACTTTTATTAGGGCCACCTCGATCCTTCAATAAAAATTAACATATATAAATATTAATTAAGCATTTCTAGTTTGTATTAAAGTTGCTAACACAACTGATACTCACACATAAGTATATACATATTTAATAACCAGACCGCCAGCCAACAAATTTAAATGTTGCTATAAATGTTACTATAGCTTGTAATTATTTTTTAATTATTTAATTTGACAAATGTAACTTTGACATTTATTTTTGTATGAGTAATTAATTGATGGAATTTTTTTATTTTTTTTTATTTATAATATTTTGCATGTTATTTATTAAATGTTAAATATTGTATGTTCGAATAGAACAAAACTGTTCAAACTAATGAACCCATGTAAGTACTTGTTACATCATACTCTGTACAGTTTACAATAAATGAATCTGAATCTGAAATCATCCCAAATATGTTGACGTGCCGAGATTCAAACCCAAAACCCTAAAAACTATCAATAAAATAAATGTTATATAAAACTCGGAGGGTCATCAGAGACTAATGAACTTGCTATCTTAATGTTCGCGATATGGCGCAATACTCAGATAAAGACACATTCAGATAGCACGGAATGCAATCACAATAACACAATAACAATTATCCAACACAAAAGTATAAATTATTCAAGTCATTAATAATCTTCTTCTTCGTATGAACTTAGCTCTGGTGTCGAGAGTTTCCAAGTTTTTCGAAAATCTCTGACTAGGCTTAACGACTGCTTGTACTAAGACTAACAGCCGGGACAATTCCACTTTTTAAATTACAGATTTGCATTGCCACCCATCCAAAGACTATCCGCATCGATCGTTGCTAACCTCGGTGATTGCGTTAGATCATCTTAGTTAGCTGAGTACCCGGCGGAAAGTAGTAACAATAATAATTGCTGCTACGAAAATAATTAGGCTTCGATTACGTTAGAACAATTTGACGTATGTGCTGTTTGTATCGTTCTGCACGGTTGTAGGAAGTTTTGTTACTTAGTATGTGTTGAAATTAGAAATTTGTCGGTCTGTGAGTACCTATAACACTTTACAGGGTTACTAGTATCTATCTTGAAGCCTGTTAAGGGCGGTTTTACTAAGCTAGCTAATAAAATTTTAAGACGTTGGAAATTCGTCACTCCATACTTTTTGTAGCGCGTAGACGAATCTTCTTGCATGGATCAGCTGGTTTTATTGCAAATTCTCACGAAAGTTATTTGTTTAGATGTACAAACCCGCCTTTAAGGGGTTTTGCGTTAGTTATATGTAACTTGTATATAGGGGAAACCTGTCGGCTTAAGCTGGGGCTATGCGCGGTGGTTTATTTATTTATTTTAATATTATATTTTTTTTATGCGCGCTTTTGAATAACAATTAAACCGTTGAATGCATTATTTAACGATTTTGAAGGAATATACAGAAATTGATACTGTGTTCTTTAAAATTAAGTTGGTTTTCCAATTCTCTAGTATATAAATTTCGGTAACCGCAATGAAGCAACAGATGTATATAGGAGTGTAACCACCACCGAGTGAGAGTGCTAGAGTCGTGCGCCGTGCTCAGAGGGCGGAGTGTCCCCGGGAGAGCGCTGGGTACCGGTCAGGGGGCGGCGCGCCGCGCGAGCACCTGCAGGTCCTGGTGGATGGCGCGCAGCTCGCGGTGCAGCGCGCGGGACTCCGCCAGCAGCGCGTCCAGCCGCCGCGCCGCCGCGCCCAGCGAGCACGCCTCGCCCGCCTCCACGGCCAGCGCCAGCCGGCCCAGCCGCTCGCGCTCCGCCGCGCCCTCCGCGCTGCCGCGCCGCCGGGCCTCCGCCACCTCCACGCCCGCCTCCGCCTCGCGCAGCTCCTCGGCCAGCGACCGCTCCCGCTCGGGCGAGCTGCTCGCCGAGCTGCGGCGCCCCGACCGCTCGGGCGCGGGGCTCGCGTGCGGCTCCGGCGTGCACTCCGAGAGATCGGGGCTGGGCGAGAGCAGAGTGCGCTGGAGGAAGCGGCGCGCGTCCTCGTCGAGCGGGCGCGCGAGGCCGCGGCGCGGCGCGGGGCGCACGATGGCCTCGAGCGCGTCGCGGCCCTCGTGCTCGGCGCGCACCAGCTCCAGGATGCGCGCGCGCGGCGGCGACACGGCGCCGCACGGCTCCCAGCGCGCCACCAGCTTGCCCTTGCCGGGCGAGGTGTGCACGTCGCCGGTGGGCGTGTAGGCGCGCAGCGTCTCGCTGAGCACGCGGTAGTTGCGCAGCTTGACGTTCCCCTCGGGGGGCAGCGCGGCGTGCGGGCACAGCTCGGCCGCGGGCTCCAGCACCTCCACGCGCGCGAGGCTCATGACGCGTGCGGCGCTCGGCGCCAACTGCGCGCACCGCCACGCGCTAATCTAATTAGCGTGCGTTAACGCGCGCTCGTCAGCCGGCACTGTCCGCAGCACGCTGTCGGCACGGGGACAGTGCGCCCGCCACCAGCACTCCAGCCGCTCGCATTCCACCGGCAGCGTTTCTACGGACAGTAAACTCGCGTGCGGCGCTCGCCGCTGTTTCACTTTTGTTCGCCGGCGTGTATTCTGAGATAAATATTTATTTGGGCCTCTCTTGCTGGACGCAATTTTTGGTTATATTTCTTTAATTATTTTACCCAAAGAAAACCGTAATAAAGCCGGGTTCCGCCGCGAACGAAGCTAGAAACAAAGCTGTAAATGAGATAGTATCGCTAAGTGCGGGGTGTGTGGAAGACGACCCGCGCTATAATTATCTATGCTACGAGTATGTAAACATACAATGTCCGGCCGGCAGGAATGAAAGCAATTCTATTGCTTTCCGTAAGATGGTTAACCCACTGATTTTTCTTCCTAGACGTATTTATTAGTATTGTCATGAAGCAAAATAAAAAAAAATAAGTATAATTATATAACATGAAAATGCTAATTACCTTGGTTTTTTTCACTCTAAGTAATATGCAATTCTACTGATGGTGTGGAAGGGCCATTAAAATCTATGGTATAGCGCGCTTACCTATAAGGAACCGGTTCACTCTCGCCTTGAAAGAAAACCGCTAAATAATGAGCATATAATTTGTGTATTGTATGAGTCATATTTTTTGTCTTTTGCATATTATAATAAATCTAACATGGCCTTGTGATCAAGATTAAAGAACTACAATTACAAATTCAGATAAGAATGAAACTAGTTTTGTTGATTTATTCTAATTGCAACATTAAAACCAGTTTTAACTCTGGTTCGTACGGGAGTCTACATATTTCCCACGTTTGGTTTGAAGACAAAACCAATGAAACTTTAGAGAGGTATTAAATATGAATACAGAATAGAGATTACAGAATACAGAACTTTATTAGATATAAATAACATACGTTAAAGATAAGTCAAACTACAATAAATTACTTAATGCACTGTGTCAAGCATATTATTAGGTACTTCTGCGGTTAACTTCTATGAATGTAATACAATATTGTTTTCGTACTTATTTATTTAATTTTATCATATATAGAAAAATCTCGTAATATCTTTCGTAACTGGTACGGCATTTTTCAGTTCAGTTTTTAAGAATAGTTGTAATGTTGTAAACGATTACAACTATTCTTGTAATTTACTCGATGATTTATATTCTTGAATATTTTTAATTAAAATTTTAATACTTCTAAAATAAATAAAAATTGGCCAAGTGCGAGTCACGCTCGCGCATAATGTACCGTACTGTTATCCCAAAAAAAAAAACAACATGTTTGCTGTATAGGAGCACCCTATGAATAATAATTATATTTTAATTTAGTTATTTATTTTTTAATATTCTGTAAATATTTAGAGGGTCTACTATTTCTACTAGTCGTTTTAAAAATCGAGTATAAAATTGCTTAATAATTAAGTTTTTTGTAAGGAAACGCCCCTTAATATTATTAATTTTAATTTACATTTTGCAAAAATTTCAGCTTTCTAACTCTCACTTTTCATGAGATTATAGCCATCGTCTTTCTGTCACCAGACATATAGACAGACAGAGAAGGTTTAGTAAGGGGGTACCATTTTACCTTTTAGGTGCGGAACCCTAAAAACAGTTGCAGTAATACTGAAATTGAGCCTCGTGAAGCGAGCAGTTACACGTTTGAAATAGAAATCGTTTCTTCACGACTCACTGAACACACACATGTATACTATATTTATAATATGTATGTGTGTAACAACACATATATATATATATATATAAGTAAGAAATTAACACTGGTGTGTTTAATTGTTAAAGCCTTAATTAAAGTTATTTACAAATTAAATGCCAAACCCATACTTAATTATTATTATTATAGAAAAGTTATTATTATTAATGAATTTCAGGTTTCTAGGTAAATATATATTTTTTCATGAACCAGTCAATAATCCTATACAAGTGGTGAAAGGAAAATCTCTACCACCGCGAGTGTAATTGGTTTTTGGCCTCCATAATTGGTCCGCGCCAACCATACATGCTACTGTTATTATATTTATTTGGCGCGAAGCTTTCAGGATGAAAACGTTTTCCACAGCCAATACATACATATACTCGTATTACTTACTAGCTGCTGAGTGTGTGCGTGTGTGTGTCTATTTACCCACACTACACATCCTAATATGGGTGTGTGTATGTGTGTGTGTGTGTGTGTGCGTGGGTGGTGTGTGTGTGTGGGTGCGTATATGTTTATAAATTCTTCACGCTCAAACAGTTTTTAGTTTTATTTATTTCGTACACAATACCACTTATCATATATACACCGAGTCTGAAATTATGTATAAAATAAATTTAGGTTATAAGTAAGAACTAGGTATTTAAGACACAGGGTGCACTGAACTCTACAGAAGGTTGAACCTGTGTCGTGGAGCTCACGGTTGAACCGAATTTAGATAGCTTAGACCCTGGATTAACACGGCGCCCCGCGTTAGTCCGGGATATAAACTAGTAGGCTAGTATCCCGGAATAACGCGGGTAACACCGCAGGACGCAGCTAGTAATAAAATAAAATTATGCAAATGAAGATTATGTCAGGTGCCTTGTCGAGTACTTATTCAGAGAATATAAGTATTCCTTTCAGAAAAAAATATTTTCCTTCTTAATTTGCCAGCTTCGGCATTCGGCAGTTTTACTATTAATAGCGGTAGCTTATTAAACATGCATATTTTACTGTACCTACAGTCTGTGTTAGTACAAGCAGTCGTTAAGCCAAGTCAGAGTCTTTCGAGCGGCTTGAAAACTCTCGACACCAGAGCTTGGCCACTTAGCTCATTCGAAGAAGAAGGAGAGTGTACCAACCTCGTTTTTGAGACTAATCTGTTGTCTCGGCGTTCCAAATGAACCTGTTTCCTGAATCTAGTTGCAAGCGCATACCCTAACGTACAAGCGTGTATCACAGACTGACAAACGTGTCGACCGTCACATAATCAAACGCAACAATTAAAAACCCACTTCCTATCACAGATACGAGTAAATTATCGCAGATAACAGCTATCAGCGTGGAAACACCTCAATATGTAGAAACTGCCTCGAATTTGGGCGTTCGCTTATCGTCAGCGTTGGTCTGGTGTACCTCTATGAAGCCTCTCGACCCTTTCCTGGGCTGAATGGTATTCGAGACCTATGCTGATCCTGGACCGGCTATTTTTTTATCTTTATTTTTTGGCCTTCCCCTAATCGTGATTGATGATGTTAATTAATCGATCAACACTCGATCGGTGAGGCGATTGTCCTCGAGTTTTCGGATGCAATTTTGTTGCAGTTTGTTGTTGGTGGCTGAGTCTCAAAAAATCCATTCGCAACAGATGCCATTTATAGTAAGAATGACCTCCGTAATGCGTGTTGCTCGGCTAGCTAAAGTGCTTTGATGATCGTATCAGATCATCGAAGCTAAGCAACAGTTTTGTATCAGTTGAGAATAAGAATGGAGGTCAATTCTTCTTCTAAATACCACTTGAAAAATATCAGTCTTGTGCATAGTCACCTATCCAAACACCGTCCGTCCGTATCGGCCGTTGCTTAGCTTCGATGATTGTGTCAGATCATTTTAGCTAGCCGAGCTACAGGCTCTACGGAGGTTAAATGTTTTTTTTTATTGACGCGTGACATATAAATGGAGTAACAATAAAAAAACAACAGCAGCTTTACAAGAAAAGCAACAACTTTACTACTTGTACTAAACCTAACAGCCTAACGTAGATTCTGCTGCAATTTAACGTGTCATCCGACCTACGGCAGCGACCAGATAAAAATGCAATTTTAAGAAGCAGGATCTATATAGGATATAGCGAAAAGACTGCAAAAAACCCACGCGCAATTGTTTCTATACTTGCTATACTTAGTCTTAAGTCTTTTTTTGGAGCATCCCTAGATCTTTTCTTCAAACAATGTGACCGATCAGAGTGGCTGTGGGCTCCAGTTTCCTGAAGACATCGTCAACACATTTAGTGCTACTTCCTGACTCATCCGCCGCTAATCTTGGCACCCTTTCATCATCTCGTACGTACTTGTCAAAAAGATACCTTTATGTGTGAAGAGCTCTTCAACTGCCTGAAGTGGTCCTCCTGTCGAGTGGAAAGGGGGGAAAAGAAGGGGGGTTGGAGCAAGGAAACCTTCTTTATGTCAACTTGAGAAGTCGGTCTTGGTTTTACGGAACCAAAACGATTCGCGGTTCGAGACTGGCACCGACTTTAGAGAAATACCGTGTTCTTATCTGTGCGGGTCTCTTTTTGAGATTTGATTTTTAATTTTGGGCAAAACGCTACTGTTTAATAACGAGGTATTTCAAGTTGTCTATTTTGTAAACTGGTGACGCAAATAGACCAAAAAAAAATAGAAGAAATAATTGGTCGACGAGTCGGGCTCGCAAATGAAGAATTACAAAGAAAGAAAGAAAGAAAGAAAGAAAGAAATATTTACGTACTACTATCCAAAAAAATGTTAAAAAACACGTTGTTGTACGGGAGCCCCTATATACATTTTTGGATTTATTGTAATAGCATTAAATCGAACACAGGTCTAAAGTGGTTTTGTTGCCTTAGATTTGATGCAAATGCAAATTAAATACAAATCATTTATTGATAACACCAAAGATACAAGTCAACTAATATAGTATCATTACAAAAATATATGATACTAGCTGACACGGCAAACGTTGTTTTGCCTTAAAAAATAGATTCTCAGACCTACTTACTATACGCATATAAAATTTGATAAAAATCGGTCAACCAGTTCCAGAGGAGTACGATAACTAACATTATGACATGGAAATTTTATATATTAGAAGATTAGATGATTCAAATGTAAATTTTCAATTCTAATTCTAGAATGTAATGGCTTTATGTCTATTTATGTACACAATTCATGAAACTATCAATGAGTTAAAGATATTTATAAGTTTAGTTTAGCTAAATAATCTTTATAAGTAATGACAATGAGACTTGTGTTTTTTTGAGACGTACTATGTTTTTATGGCCAGTAAAGTTGTATTTCTGTTCTATTTCTGTACTTATTTCAAGTTTCCTCTTACGCTCTAAGTATTATTGGAGTGAGCAGATCGCGTGAGAAGTGCCGGAGTCGTACGTTAGACGCCTAATTAACAGTTAATTAAAATGTTTCCACGCGTTGCTATTCTAATATCGGTTTAATAATAACCTACATATCACAGGAATATGGGATAAGGGAACTATTTAATAATCTGTGGAAAGGGAACTATTAAGTAATCTGTGGTAAAGGACCTCTTATGTAATCTGTGGTAGGGAACTATTTACTAATCTGTGGTAAGGGTTGGTTTTGTTTTGGTAGTTACTCAAAATTATTTATTTATTTATACCAAATGCCCTGTTCCCCAATAACTATAATCCAGCGGTTTTCAAGGCAAGACTAAACCGGTTTCTTCTGGGCAAGTGCGCTTCACCTTAGATCGCGAATTGCTTACCATCAAGTGAATTGCGGTCAAGCGTAAGCCCATTAAGAGTAAAAAAAAAGTTAGAGAAACTTATAGTTTTTGACTATAGACGCTAAAAAGACGGGGTATTATAACTTTGATAAGAGGGTGTGTGTGTGTTTGGCATAGCTTCTGAACAGATTACGATTTTGTATTTTTATGAAAATGTGTCCAAATATATGATTTGTCTAGTAGAATATATATGAAACCGACTACCATAACTTTCGAACAAACTATATCAAAACCGGTTCATCCGTTTGGGAGCTTCCATGCCACAGACAGACACACACACACGCCAAACTTATAAAACCCCGCCAATTTTGCGTCGGAGTGTTATATATATTATAATTATGTATTTATAAATTATAGTTATATAATATAATGTTATTAACTTAGATTTATTTAAGTCCTCTATCATAACTATAAATATTAATATTCTTTATTGTGCAACCCCTCTTTTTCTCGTCTTTTTCAACTTCTTTCCATCCAAAGGTTGCCTGGAAGAGATCGCTGTTAGCGATAAGGCCGCCGTTTGTGGCATACATTTGTGTTGTTACTTTTTATTTTGTGTTGTACCTTAATTTGCCCAATAAAGAGTTTCTATCTATCTATCTATCTATATAAATAATAAATATGGAAATACTCAAATTTTCCTTCCGTTCAAGAACTTATCAATATTCAAACGTGTAGTTGTAGGCAAGCGGTAATAATAGCTAGCTATTGGATTACTATTATATTCGTTGTCAGTGCCAAAACGTTGGTGGCGCCAGGCTGTCTGTTTTACTGTAGTAACTGCTGCTTAAACTGTGGCACACCTATATGCTAAACCACAGAATAATAACTTGTACTTCGTAGCTATACACCATAAGCATAAGCAGCCCACTATACTCTCCCACGACTGGGTATCTGGACCTTCCCTCACGAGGAGAGAGATATAGGCCATAATCCACCACGCTGGCCAATGCGGGTTGGCGGATGACACACGTTTTTGGATATTGTGGTCCTCAAACATGGCGGTTTCGCTCACGATGTTTTCCTTCACCGTAAAGCGAGTGCAAATCCACACATAACTTGAAAAACATGTAATTGGTGTAGGGCTGGGATCGCACCAGGGGCCGTCTGATGGAAAAGCACACATTTTTAACACCATAACACACTCGCTTTTTATTCATATGCTATACAACTCGCACCAATAAAATATTGGCCAAGTGTGATTCAGGCTCCCGCATGCAGGGTTCCGCACACGTACGTTTGAAGCTGCCCTGGGACTTGGTTTAAGCTCCTTTGACCTAAGACTAATCTAATTAATACGCTCTAGCACATAATTTAATGCGTTATCTGATCTACGGTAGCACCCAGAATGTATGTGCAATGGTCTAAATTACAGTCTTTTTTACACATTGATCACTCATAAAAAGACTACACCCGTACATTTCAAAACACGTACTAGTAGTATTACTATTTGTGTATTTGTTGTTATAGCAGCCAGGAGAAACACATATCTTGTGAAAGTTTCAGCTTTCTAGCTATCACGGTTTCTGAGATACACCCTGGAGACAGACAGAAAGACAGCGGAGGCTTAGTAATAGGGTCCCGTTCTAACCTTTAAGGTACGGACATTAAAATCTACGCAAGGGTAACCACGGGTTAGTACTCAACTCATACGTGATTTGTTTCCACTCCATAAAGAGCCAAACACTAAGATCTGTTTACACATTCTCATTCTGGCGTCAAGCAGTCTGCATCTTCTCCCCAAGACGGCGTGGTTCTCACAGACTAACTATACCTACCTATATATAGAGGTAGCTAGATACACTACTATGGTTCATTCACTCAGAGCCTCCCGAGTACGGAGAGCAGTGACTGCTATATATTCTGTGACTGGGGCTGCCAGTGCCAGCCAAATTACCCTTTGGCAAGCATCCGGCAAGTTTTTAAGTAGCGACAATTACCTAGTATTTCAGTCGCAGTCGTAAGAAGGAAGTGTTCGTTCTATTGGAGGAAGTTTCCGCTCGTGCTGCGTATTTTGTGACTTTGCTGAGCCTTTTTGTTTTGGTTTTAGGACTCAAGTTGTGCTGGAAGTTCGGGATTGGCTGCTGTGAGCTGCAACGCGTTCTTACGGGAAGGAATAATGGTTGTTGGGTAAGTTACGATCATGTGGAGCGATGTAAGAAAAAAAAGAGGTTAATGGAATCGTTTTTTTTATACACAAGATATTTATGATTTTCTTCCATCTACAATGGATTTCCGCAAATTAATGCCTTAGTCAATAGGTAAGATAGAAAAGGACATATAATAATGAATGATATTAATAAATTTAAACAAAGATACTACAATATATTATATAGCCGCTATGCTGATAACAACAATGCTTAAAATTCAATAAAACAGATATTTAAGAAGGGCTCAACAAACTAAAATTTACAAAGATATTAGGTTATGTCCATAAAATATTATGTGCTTTGTGATGTTAAGAAACTGTATGTAAAATAAGTTAGAAAGTATATAAGCTTCAGTATAAGTAAAATAGATGTAAAGATATGTATAAATACTACTATATTTCAACACATTTCGTATACAGAAAACAAGAATTGCGAAAAACAAGCGCCTGAAATTTTCACAAAACGTGCAACTGCGATTTGATACGACGTTTTCATCAGGCGCTTCAAACATTGTGGAGTCATCAAATTTTTCCATGAATCACCACGTATTTGGTCACTGGCAATTCGAGGGCTGTACTCTGACCTCTGAATTCTCTCGAGTGTGGGTATCATGCTTGTAAGTGGCGGAAGCCAAAAATGGACCTTGTCTAATCGCGATACAGTCGGTAATCGAAGTGAGTCGGCTTGGTGTGTGAATGGAGTCTCGTAGAGACGGTGGTAGTTCGAAAGCGGAGTACGTGTAGGTAGGCAGCGTACAGGGTTGCCGAGTGTCCTGTTAAAAACAGTATTTAACTATTTTTAACTACTTATATGGTACTATTTACTATTGAACAAGAATAAAGTAAAAACATAACATTATTATTTCTTTGCTATAATTACAGGTATCAGTGAAATGCATGGATCAGTTAAAATAGGATAGGATACTCAATAAGTTGTCCGAGACTATAATAAATACTATTATGGATATATACGAAATTACTTAAACCCCGTGGCGTTTATCAATTTGAAGTTAACAAATCGAAATGAGTAGAAAGTATCCTTTGTATTAATAAAGACTAACCTCGATAAAAAAAAAACATTTGTAAATCTCTTTTGCCGTTGTTAGTTGTTACGAGTACGTATATTTAACAAAAAAAAATATTTAGACAGTCCACATTATATCCAAAATATCTAATGGTCCAATGTTACAATGACGACAAGGTATCGAGAGATTAATGAGTAATCTGAAACCAGCCATGAAGCCGATAAAATCTCGGGAAACCTGTTCCAGTTGGGAACCACTCTGTTCCTGAGGTTGTGAAGTCCCATATTTGTACATATGTATAAAAGTTATTCTAGACATTAGGTATGTGTCATAGGTATATCCTGTACATATGTATATAGGTACACATGCTAGCATCTATAGGTACTAGCTGGGAACAGCTTGGAGATCATCTTGAATGAAAATCATCTTTAAAAATGTACAGCTCTGTGTGTAACTCTTTTTGATAGGCTCAAACACTCTTGCTATAAATCTGCTAATGCAGTAACTGCGATAGAGTTTTTAAACTAAATTGGTTTGATTTCTACACAAGCTTGTGGATAAGCTGGCAGCCCCGGCGGCGGGCGCAGGCGCGGGGCGCAGGCGCGGGGCGCGGCGCGGCGCGCGCGGTCGATAGCCGGCAGTCCGCGCCGCGCCGGGCTCCAGCAGCCCGCGCCGCGCCGCCATGAGGGCGCGCGCGCTCTACCTGCTGCTCCCCCTCCTCCTGGCTGCCGCTCCAGCCGCCGCCGAGAAGAGCAAGTTCTGTAAGTGCTTCCACCTGTATACCCACCTCTTTTTCTCCAAACTGTTCACTCGACGCTCGCGGCGAAGAAAACGCAAGAATTTCGCGCGCCCCAATGGCGGACCCCCAAGAATTTTTTACTGAAAATCGTGTTCCACAGATTTATGAACGCAGAGCTGCCTCAATATGAGAGTTTTAGTGCATTTGAGTGTGGTTTAGAGTCGCGGGCACGCGCCGCGCCGGGCGGTAGGTACTAGCGTAGTGGCGCCGGAAATAGGTCACAGAGACAATACCCCCCGGTAGTAAGTGTGGGTCGGGGAGTGTGTGGCCGCAGCCCGCTATATCGCATTCGATTCATTACGCCTCGGCTCCGGCCTTCTTTATATTTGTCTGAGCGTACCCTTAACGATATTACATCGTTTGGCCGATACGTCGCCGGCTTAAATATATTATTTCTGGTAAATACGTTTTAAATCGTTGTAGGATTATGCTGCCGGCTGTTATTGGCTTATCGCACGACATCTCGGCCCAACTTTGTTTGGATTGTGCTTTCATTAAGTTTCAGGAATTTTGATCGAGTGCTACGCTGAACAACTATTCGAGGAATTTTATTGAAGTTTTTCGGCAGTAAAAGTAGAGCAAACTAGGTTGAGTTACGAGTTGACAAGTTACTAGGTACTTAGGTTTTCTTGTACCCATTGGAAATGCACGGAGCCAATTTCGAATTAACTCCCATTTATTAATATAATAGGTATACTCGTTTATTATTTATCCTACTTGTTTATTAATTTATTATACATCATTATTAAATTGAAATATTCCCAACAAAGATATCTCCATCTCCAATGGAATAGACAAAACGACGATCAGTGTATTCACGACAGATATCAAATATTACTGAAGTACTTGTTGATTTTCTGCCAGCCCTCAGCTAGTTTATTGGCAATCTTGTCGACTGGTCCCGGGCCCCCGCAGTGCCTGGGTCCCCCGGCAAAGAGAATTGTCTCTCCCGGGACCAGTTTAAAGGTTTTTTCTATGGAGACATGAGATCCAGTCGAAAAGCTTGACCCCGCTGAGCTCCCAGCCACAGTCATTTCATTAGGAAGGCCAGCGATCATCTTCAACTGGACTTCAGTAGTATCTCTTCCCATGTTGGCCACCACGAGAAGACTCCCCCCTCCTCCCCACCGCAGCACCCCTAAGGCTCCACTCAATCGCTTTATCTGAAACGAGGATTTGAATCTCGTAACGGTCATGTCACAGTAAGTAATGAACTTTAATATTTATTAGGGGTCATAACTTTTGGGACTTTAATAATGTCAGGGGTCGATTCTCCCAAGAAATCCTTAAAACAAAGTTTATTGGGTTGTTCGCCGATCTCGCTTGTTCGTGCTTATTTTACAAGGTAATATTATACTCGGAGGGATCTTACAGCGTATTTGCTGGCTAATGAAAGGGGGTGTTCATGTAACGCGAGGAGACGCGCTCGTCATTACAATTTCTTCAAAGAGTTCGATTACGTGCGTGTCGAGATCAAGTTACATTTGATCTTCAGCCCATTCAACTTCGCTTGACATCAGGGTAAATTTAATGTTAAATGTTTACAGAAATCTAGCCAATTATGATAGCATATTTTTTATAACACATAACGGTACGAATTTTTCTAGCAGCGCACGTAACTACACGAGCTAGCAACACTGGCCTAAGATGGAGCATGACTACAATAAGTTCTCAAGAAGCCCACCGGAACCGACGGTTAGATGTTTGGCGACAGATTTTCAACTGAAGGATTGATTACTAATCAGGTGATCACTGAGTCATACTCTGCCACCATGATAAATGAATCAGCGTCTCGTCACTGCTCGAGATCAAACTGCTTCAGCAATATTGTTTCTTTTGAAACCATCATTCTATGGATCGACGACGGGTTACCTTATTTACTATAAAATAGTTTAAAAACTCACTTCAACGTGTGGTCCAATAGCCGGCGACTTCCTCATAGCAGCCATCAGCTTCACCACTCCCAAGTGGCTCAAATCATTTGCATACTCAGTCTTGGCGTTGGCATATCTGTAGTTGGGAGCTACAGGTAGCCATGGCTCCCCTGATGTAAACCCAGCATTGACAGTGTCGTCCCACGGGAAAGGGGCGTGTGCAGGGTTGGGAGCCCGAGGCCAGCAGTTGGTAGAAGTTGCCCACTCGAGGATGGAGTCAGCTATTCCCAGCTCGTCTCCTTGCTGGATGATGGCGGCTCCGGGCAGGATGAGGGAGAGGAGGTTGATGGTGTCAACCATTTCGTTCCCGTAGCGTGTTGTTATACGACTACCGTTGCTTGAGCTGGTCTGAAATTGGAAATTGAGAGGTTTATAGTTTTTGCGTCGGGGCTTAAGGCATTTAACATTTTCAGAGTAGTTCTTTAGACGGTCTTTTTTAAGCTATTGTTTCAATTTTTTTATCGTTTACGATTTATAACGAAAAAAACTGTAAATTCAAGATATTGGCCTGAAATAATAGGCATTTATGACACCGTTTTCCAAGAACTCCTAATTTGGGCGAACACGAGGGTGAAGTTCTACTCTGTAATTTAAAAATCAAGTCATAAAGGTATGTCGATGAAAATAACGGATAAAGACCGCGGGTAAAAGCTGTGGTATTACACTTGATAACCGTCTTCAGTACACCTCATGCGGGGTAATTGGCTATAACGATGCTGAAGGTTATGTCTTGAAACATGACACCGACCATTTGGAGGTAGGTTATGGAAAACTTTGATATCATAATGTCTAAGTTTGATATAATAGGGCTAATGGTAATTGTTGCTTTAATATTATATAATTTGTATTTTTTGCGTTTAACCTCTATATGCTTAGTTTACCGGGGTTTATGTTTAATAACTCGAGTTAGTAAAAAAAAACGTTTGAAACTTAATGCTTAAATTTTCTAACTTGCATAATTTTATGAAAGTAAGTAAAGCGAATTTTTTTTTATGATCGATGTAAATTGAGCGGCACAGCAATTAACAATTCACAATATCCTTACCTATAAATACATAAGATTTGTAAAATTTCTTAAAAGGGACATTTTCTTTTAAAAGGAAAATATGCAACATATACCTACTATTATAATAATATATATTACTATTTGATTCCCTTACCGCCTCAACTAACCCAAAAAGGTTATTTTATCATAAAAATACCCAAACTCTGTAGCCAATCATCTTATTAAGCGACCCTGGTGGAATCGCAGAATTAACTTATTTAATTGAAGCTAACAAAAGCTGAAGGTTCGTACCATCCAAGTAGGCGCAGCATCTTCTGGCGCATTCAGCAAAGCTCCATAGAAAGCAGTTCCTAGTTCTGCCGCAGACTTCTTGGTGTGAGACGTCAGAACTGGACTGATGACGCTATTGGCACCTACTCCTCCATCAGCATAGTACCGAGCTGCTTGCTCTGGTTCCAGGACTGATTCTGCAAGGATCACCCTGGAAACAGAAATAAAGCTAATTCAGCAAAAGAAACGGACAGCTGACTTCAATTGAAAAAATACAGAACCAAATTTTGATTTTATTTACATGGAGTAATTCTGAAATTATATTATAAAAAATCCTCTAATTCCTCTAATAAAACTTTCAAAGCGAGTTAATTAATGGCCGACTTTGGAGATAAACTAAAATAAAGTTGCATGGAAAGCATCTTCCTATTTTGCTGCCGAATAAAAAAATGCAGATTACTTACGGCGTTTCCAAATTGGCAGCTCTAACGCAGCTCATGGCTTCCGCAGCCAATTTCTTCAGCAGTTTCTCTCCACACGACACGTCCAGTACAAAATCAGGTTCGAGCAGTACCCCTGAGGCACCCCTCCTCAGCCACGCGCATTGTGCGGTAGAGAGTGCTGCGGCAACACCCTCGGAACACAGGTTGAGGATAGCTTCTCCGTTGGAAGAGGCATAGAATGCGTTACGAGGTTCATGCCATTGCCAGTTGATTTGGTTTTCTACCTGGAAAAGTATAATTTTTAGTGTTTAATAGCAATCCTTTGTCAGAAAAAAAATAATTATGTTCATCTGAACTTTTGATGATGAAAACCTTCTAATCTAGGGATATTACTGTAATCGTAGCATCTAATGCTCTTGTGATATCTCTGATCTATCGCCAGGCATCTTGCCTAGCTTCCTTGAAAGTCAGTGATTTCAGACAAGTCATGATGCACCTTCCGCCAGACCATACCTACATAGGTTGCGTGGCTGCGCGACGCTGCTCTAATTCTGTACTGTAAAAATGAGATGAATTTTGGTATTTTTTTTTGTAGTTTAATAGAAACTTACCGATGGAGGCTGTTCAGGTGTTCCGTCCCGCCAAACCAGCCGGTCTTCGAACCCGTTGGCGCGATCTGAACTCGATTTGAACCATTCCGAAGCCGTGCTGACCGTTTGTAGCGGCAGACTCACTACTACCTTTAGCTCTGTGGATGTTTTAATAATTCAAGGTTATGCGCTTCTGATTGGATTTTATTAACCAGAATAGTAACAAATTTGTAGGATAGCCACTTGTGTCTCGGTTGGAAAACCCTTGTTTTTCTATCAAAAATCTGATGGCTCCTGATTCGAACCCAGTCCTTATGATAAAATTTGAAGACATGTGTATTTCGTGGAAAGACCTGGGCGCCTACCACGCACCGCACTTTTCTTGAGTGTGCTTTCCTTAAAGTGTGTTTTATTTTTTCATGTGTAATAAAGTGATATAGTATGTTCAACCAGAGTCTCACCAAGTTTCTTAGCCTTGTCCAGTAGTCCAGCAAAAGCCTCGAGGTTCCCATACCGCTGGTCTATCTCGCTGAAGTCCAGCGCTCCTGGCTGCGAGCAGTCGGTGCTCCTGGAGGAAACTGGAGACAGGATGATGGCATCGGCACCGATAGCTCGGACATAGCTCAGCTGTTTCGTAGCACCTGGAATGTTATATAACGAAGCACATGTTTACGGCTCTAAGGCGACAAGTGTAAATTCAAATTTGAGAATACCCCCGACTCAACCTTTCTTAGTGGCAGCCATGAGGGATTTACGATTTATCTCAGCCATTTTGTGGCAACGGTATCTTGGATCGGTTTTGATCAAAAATAGTTAAAACCATTCCCGACTACCACAAAAACGTACAAGATAAACAAGATAAACCATTTATTGGTAATTATTCAATTATACGTCAAAAAATTAAAAATTAAAAAATGTCAATATGTAATACAATAAATTTGTAATAATGTCAATATGCAATGATGTCAATATTAATAAAATAGTAATAATATTAAACAATTACATGTCACACATTATTAAAATATTTTTTTTTCGATATTAAAAAATTGGTCCACAAAATAAAACAGACACGTCCTGTCAATCAAACTTGTAACACCTCGTAGTTTTTGCATCTAGGGATAAATGAAGCATAATACGAAACCTTTGACATTAAACTTACCCATTAAATCCCCTAGGCCATCTCCGTCTCCATCCTTGAAGGAGTCCACCAGCATTCTATAATACACGGCGCTCCCCCACCAAGGATCCTGGCTGCCTCCCCTTCTAGGGGGAGTCTGTCCCACTCCCCCCCTCGCTATAACCAGCACCACCACCACTGACCAATGCATGGTGATGACAGATTTTAGCTACACACGTACGGGATGCCATTTGAGGCTAGTGTTGTGCGTTGATGGTAATTCAGTAACTGCTATACTGCTATTTTTAAGCGAGAAAGGGTTACGTTTGTGAGCGTATGTCTAAGAATTTTCGTATCGATACAGTCTTAACGGTGGGATGAATTTTGGCTTTTGAGATGTCATGCGAAATCCTGTGATTTTAGAAGATATAGGAGACAACAGTTTTTTGGGTTCGTAAAAAAGTCGGATAGAAATTATAAAATTATCACTTCATTCTCGAAAAAATTTCCTATGTTTAAATTCTTAGTAAGATGATTTCAAAAAGTTATTGATAGTATAAAATGACGTAGGTCAGGTTTTTTACTATTTTAATAAAAAATAATTTGAATGTGAAGCTTCTTAATCTTCAAAAAAGTATTGTTTAAAGAGACACGTCGTTGAGTATTTATATCATAAGCTACAAAGAAGCACTAAAAGCATATTTTGCATAACTGCTTTGAGACTTAAGAAATTTGTGTAGTTTTATTACAGGAATATATTCATATCGTGAGCTATTCTGGCTTAGCTACTTTGCAGTTTATCTTTGTATTTTCTGCCTCTTTACGTAAGTTCCTTAGCTATTTGATTCTAAAATGTATTCAGATATTTTCTCTCAAACAGTTACAGCTTTTCAGGCCTTGCTATTTTAGCATTTAATATAGAAACTGCTACTTATGATCTTACCCCGTCACTATTCACAGTGAGTAATGTCCACCTGATCGCGCGACCTTGCGCTAGTGTTGTGATTTATGCCCGTAGTTATTGGATATTGTAACTAATGTGCTACTTTATTGCGGATTATAACTAAAGGGTTATAGTTATGAATAATAAACAGAATTAAAGCAGGTACTTGCAAGTTTTAGGGATGAAAGGTACGAATAGGGCCCTCGTTAAAACTCTAAGTCGTAAAATTTAAAGTAACAAGTTTTGGTTCTGTTAAGTTTTGTTAGAAGAATTAATAACAAGCTGATTAGTGTTAATTGTTTGAATTAGATTTGATCTGTGGATTTTGATAATGTTTAAGTTTCTGTACTTAAAAAGTAAAAACGGTACCCTATTACTAAGTCTCCGATGTCTGTCTGTCTATTATCAGGCTGTGTGTCTCATAAACCAGGATAGTTAGAAAGCTAACATTTTCACAAAGTATGTTATGCGTTTCCGCTTTAAAAAGCAAATACTTAAAATAAAATAATATATTATATGAAGGGGGGTCGCTATGCACTAAAAAATGTTTATTGCAGTTTTTTTAGATAATGGTACCTGACTCGCAACTTGACATTTTTTTTTTACTTATTAACCTTCTATATAATTTATTTCTATGTAACTTTTGTGAAAATGTAGACATCGCAGATTATGTATTTGTAGATACTTATATTATTTTCAGTAATCTATAGCTACATAAAAAGTCCTAATACTAAAAACTAGCATATTTATTCTTAGTCTGCTTACTTTCACATCACTACCATATCCATCATAACGCCGGAAGAGCAGGTAACAATTAGGGATGTACCGAAACACCAATTACGTCTAGATTGTACGGTAGTCACACAATACATAACCTAAAGTCACATATACTCTTTGTTAAACCTGTAATGTTATAGGCTTAGTACATAACCTTAATTTTATTATGATTGCTTGTTTTCACGATAATAATTGACTAAATCTTATAATATATATAAATCTCGTGTCACAATGTTTGTCCTCAATGGACTCCTAAACCACTAAACCGATTATAATAAAATTCGCACACCATGTGCAGTTCGATCCAACTTGAGAGATAGGATAGTTTAAATCTCAAATTATAGTCGCAATTTAAATTTATTGCTAATTATTGTCTGTTATTATTTGACAGTCACAATTATCTGTTAACTCCAAATGATTCTAACAGATGTCGATACCTTTCGACTGGGTTGAGTAAGTAATCAATAGATGGCGCTGCTATGGTAAATCTACGAACGTGTCATATAAGCTACACTATCTATTATTCATACCCCTAAGTGAAGCAAAAGAACGTTTGCCGGGTCAGCTAGTCTTATGTATAAAATAGTGTTTTAATTCTAAAGCTATTGTTTCATTGGTCCTCAAGTTATTCCACGCATTTTATCTACATTCACTTAGAAATATTTAAAAAAACCTTCCAACCAAATTGGTATCTCGCATTTTTCCCCAAAACTGGATTTGAATATGCAAATCTTGTCTGAATTTCATCCGCATGTGACGTCATTCATCACGACATATCGATGTGGCGCCAAAAGCTATCACTCGGCTTGCTCGTGATAGCTTTTGGTTCACAATGCGAGGGCGAATCGAAAAAATCGAGATATTTCATCTCTACCACTCAGAATAGTAGTCGTTTTGTACTCTTGTTAGTAGTCGTTTGGTAATGGAATGAAACTCTTCTTGTATAATACACTAGCTGACCCGGCAAACGTTGTTTTGCCTCACTTACGAGTATGAAAATTGGATAGTGTAGCTTATATGACACGTTCGTAGATTTTCCATAGCAGCGCCATCTATTGATTACTTACTCAACCCAGTCGAAAGGTATCGACATCTGTTAGAATCATTTGGAGTTAACTGATAATTGTGACTGTCAAATAATACAGTACAGACAATAATTAGCAATAAATTAAAATTGCTACTATAATTTGAGATTTAAACACTCCTTATCTCTCAAGTTGTATCGAACTGTTAAGTGGTTTAGGAGTCCATTGAGGACAAACATTGTGACACGAGATTTATATATATTAAGATTTCGGAGAATCTGCGATGGAATACAAGACTTAATTTGTAGGATTTAAATGCATCGAATGTAGTAAATGTCCTATATTGAAATAATCAGTCTTACAGTTAAAGTATACATTTATTCACAATACAATAACTTAACTTGCAAAACGAGTATTTACAGTCGTAATGTTAAAGCTATAAACTTATAATAGGTATGTTCCCATGGTTATTTAAAAAACTTAGTTATTTATGCTCTACCAATCTATGAAATAATAATATAACCTTTACAATAGTTTAATAATCAAAATAATAATATATAACTTATCATATCTGATAGATAATTATCCATCAGATTATTATGATATGTTTGTTGTGAACTATGCAAACTGGGTCGTGACGTCATTCATTTGGCACAATTTGCAAACAAATACGCTAAAATATAATATTGTTTATAAATTATTTATTCATTATATTATTAGCATAACAATTTAATACGAAACATGATGTTTCAACGTTTCTTTTTTTCAAATTGTACCAAACGCTTACTAGTGACGTCACGGTCCAAGCCTCATAGCATTTGAACAGCATTGTACAACGTTTGATGTTTTGATTAAGCCAAGTCAGACGCCTTCGGGTGGATTGAAAACTCTCTTGACCAAAGCCACTTAGAAGAAGATTTAATTTGCTATCACAAAATCAAGACAATATTTAATTTGCTATCACAACATCAAGACAATATTTAATTTGCTATCAAAATATCAAGACAATATTTAATTTGCTATCACAAAATCAAGACAATATTTAATTTGCTATCACAACATCAAGACAATATTTAATTTGCTATCAAAATATCAAGACAATATTTAATTTGCTATCACACTATCAAGACATTTTTTTTTTGGAATTGCATACAAAGTGTATGGTGATCGTTTTCAAGCGAACTAGCTGTGTTATTTAAACTGGCTGTGCTTTCAAGATGACAGCCTCTCCAGCCTGCAGCGTCAGCTGACTGCTGCTGATTTCACTCCTGCGAAAATGACAACTTCTTTAGCACATGTTTAAAATACATTATTTTATGAAAAAAAAAGTACCTAGATGTACCTATACAACATTTTACTTTAAAAGTACGAGTATATACGAAAAACGTGTTTAAGGAAGAAGTGGATCTTAATAGTAAAGTTAATATTTAACAAACAAACAAAATCTTTATTTGACATGGTAAGTAAATATAAATCAACAAAATTTTATGGAATCCAAAAGCTTCCAAACTAGTTGTAAGAACTGTATATTGGAAGCCATTGTCTCTATAAACGGTTAATATATATACGGTTTAGTTAAGTGGATATTATTTCATAAGACTTTTATGATTTATTATCAAATTATTCAAATTATCTCCATAATAAGGATTATAAAAAGATTAATATGAAATTATTACTATCCTAAAAATGGAGATATAAAAGAGAAATCAAGCAAACACTGATTAACTATATGAACAATTTTTTATCTACAACATGTTTTTTTTTTGCTATTTTGAATTATATTAAAAAAGACGTATATTTTTTTTCACTTCAACAATAATGAAAAGTTTGCACACATACCCGGGCATTCTGACTGAATGAATGCTAGACTCGTAGACCGTAGCGGGCAGGGTGAGGCTCGCCACCCGGTCCAGCTGCACGGTATCCGCCTGCTGGCCCACGTTGAACACCAGCACATACGTGTCGAAGGTCCGCAGACTGCGCACCAGGTACAGCGAGGAGTCCGAGAACGCGCGGATGTCGTGGTCACCGTGGGATAGAGCTGGCTCCTTCCGCAATTTTATGAGCGCCTGGTACATCTAGAGTTAAAACAGTGCGCGTTAAAGTGTGTAAAAATACTCATACATTCCGGGTATTCACTTGCACTTGATATGAACCCACTACACTGTATATAATCAAGCTCCTAAAGCTCAAGTTTCTCGCTTGCCCATCCGTCATCAACTACCCTCGGATTTAGATCTCTCTTCTATCTTTTTCTGCTCTTTGTGTAGATAAAACGAGAGACCATTACATCAATCAAAACTTTAAGAGGCGTCCCCTTAATATCGGAGGCTTAATTAAATCCATGTTTTAATAGTACAGTAGAAACAGAATAGTAGTTGTAATGGATATTTATTATAAAACTGCTCAAAAGACCAGTTCAGATTTTTCTTTTTCGTGAAGTAAGGGGCCAAATTCTGGTGTAGAGAGACTTTGGGTAGCTCCAGGGCTTCAAACATAGGTCGACTATATACTGACCGGGACTTACACTTTAGTCCACATTCAATTTGCAAGCTAAGAGAGTACCTTGAAGTGACTCCTAGCATCCTCTTTCTGCTTAGCGAGGTTGATCTCCGGGAAATCCTCAGCTACCGGCAGCCAGGTGGAGTTGCTGGTGGAGAAGCCGGCGCTGGTGGAGTTGTTCCAGTGGTAGGGGGTGCGCGCCGGGTCGCGTGAGTACAGGTGGTAGGTGTCTGGGTCGCCGCGGTTACACGCCTCCACGTCCACTGGAATGTATTTAGTTACCAGTTACTTCTTCTTCGTATGAGCTCTAGGCATAGCTTCTCTAAGGTCTCTGACTTGGATTAACGACTGTACTAAGACTTACACGGGGACCTACAACAAAACTTGTCATGTTATCCATTTGAAGAATGTGCTCAGGCCAGCGAACTAGAATAAATATAATAGTAACTTGGCCGATAAAATGGTTCCACCATCCACGCGCAAAATACTGTGGTGGACGGGGCAAAACAGCTACCCGCGCGCCCGTGTGGCGTCTACCGACCAATCGCGTGCGAGCTTTGTGTGTGTGTGTGTGTGTGTGATCGTTGGGATAGCCGTATAATTGTGTGCGTAGATGGATCCAAATTCTAAGTGGCAATTGTATGGAGTTACTCATCCGTTTATTCTAGTTCGCTGGTTCAGGCACTAATTTTTCGTAGTAGGTAGTCGTCAACAATTGCGAAAGTTTTTTGCAGATCCATTTGTTACACACCTGTATCCTCCCAGCTAACATATCCGTCCCTCATGCCGATCTCCTCTCCCTGGTATGTGACCGCGACTCCGGGCAGCATCATGTTGAGAGCATTCAGTCCATCCACCATGCTGTGTCTGAACCGGGTCGGCATGCGGTTGTTGTCATGGTTACCGAACTGTACACAACCACATATTTGACGACGTTAACGAAGTATTTTAGGAAATCGGTGAAGGTGATTGAAAAATAAATCGATAGGCTATTACAGTTTATGTTCCGATAGTTATCATATTTGATTACTTTAATTGAAAACTTTATTGCTTTTAAATATATTGGTGATATATTCTTTATGTGAATAATATTTTTATATCTTTTGTAAATTGGCAAAGCCAACTCACAAATAAGAAAAATACCAAAATCTATTATTATAAAGTACGTTTTATATTCATAAAAAAGTCGGTGTGCCATTACAAATTAGCCCATAATTCTAATTCTTATATGAAGTGGGAGTAATAAAACTTTCACTAACATCCCGCTAGAGGGGTATTGTGCGTTGCCCCCTGACCAGCCTACCCAAGCCAACCAAGCTTCTTGAAATAACGGGGCACAGCCCTGGGTTGTTTGCATGCCTGTGCCATCCCTGTTGCGTCAAATGGTCTGTTTATCTGAGGATATCAATGGAAGGCGAACTTTTATCTCATAGCCCATACTATACTGTCAGCTTAAACGAGATAGAAAACAACTGCTTACCACCCAGTTGGGTACACCACCATAAGGCATGTAAGTGAGCCACTTGAGGATGGTAAATACGAAGTCCCTGGCGTTGGATTCCACGGAGAGGTCAGTGATGAAGTCAAAGTTGAAGGGGAAGTGAGAACCGATGGCACCATCCTCATTGCCGTAGTACAACATTATCATAGAGATGTTCGCGTAGGCTTCCGAGAATATCACTCTGGAACGGTATCAATAATTCATTAAAATGTGAACATATAGAAGATTTACCTATAGGCTAAAGATTCTTACATATGTTATGCGTACTAAATCAGAATAAATTTCTATAGATAATCCTTTGCAAAACTCAATTCTTTACTACATACTGCTAATATTTATGGCGTTGATTGTACCTAGGATGAGATGTATGAAATAAATATAGGCGGAAAGAAGATGAAAGAAATAATGTATTTCCAAAAATATTATCGTACATGATGCAATTATTAAATATGCACAACAGACACATGATGATTAAATGATGAAAGAAAAGAAAGTGAACGTGGACTCCACTTAGTGGGAAAAGGTTTAGTCAAATAGGAAGAGAAATATTGAATCAGATCACTTTCTAATATTTAACTGATGGATAGGCAAGCGCTTGATCGCAACTCGTCTGATGTTAAGTGATGTTGCGATCTAAAAGTAAATCTAAAACTCATTTCATTAAAAAAAAAACATAGAAATAGTAAGTACAAGAGTAAAAACAATACCTCGTCTCACCCCCCTTGTCCTTATTATATTCATCAATGAAGTGCCTCCACTCGTACACTATATCGTAGAGCTCGATGAGATCCTTGGTGTAGAGAGGGATAGTGTAACCGAGCTGGTGAGACTCGAACTCCGCCTGTCCACTTAGGGGGTCGTCAGGGTAGCTACCCTCGTGGTCTGCGGGGTCTGCCTCCATCATGTAGGGGAGGGCGTCTAACCTGAATCCGTCGGCACCCTGAGAAAGTGACGGAGATTCCATTATGTAATTGTTATTTCTTTGTATGAGCTTCGTTACCATACTCTGGTATCGAGAGTTTTCAAGCAGCTGGAGAGCTTCTGACTAGGCTTAACTACTGTATAGACTACAGCCTGAATTTACAATTTAACGTGCCATAATAACGTCCAGATGTGAAAAATGAAAAAAAATCTTCATTATTGTCATTTAGCCTGTTTCAACCCATATAAACTTTCTTTTCAGCACGCCATACATTATGAGCCCCAGCTAAACTTCCTCAGTTCTTTTTGTCCGGCCATCAAGTTGTACCTGCGTCATAGTCTAGATGTAAATACCATTTTAAAATGTGTTACTGCAAATAATCATAAAGCTATTTTTTTAATGATGATTAGGCTTATTTTTTATCGCAGCTTGCCTGATATTAAGCATTACTGTGGTCTAAGATGTAGCATGCTTGTCTAGAAGGAACCCATGTCAAACCATGTCAGAAGCACCATGGTATCTCTTATTAAGATGTCTCACCTTATCGAGCCAGAACCTCATAATGTTGTACATCTCATCCTTGACCGGCTGGTGGCGGAAGTTGAAGTCAGCCTGTTCCACCGCAAACTGGTGGAGGTAGTACTGCTGCCGCTCCTCGTTCCACTCCCACGCTGATCCGCCAAACTGACTCACCTGGGATCAGACAAGAATTAATCATCATATCACATGAACGTTATAAAAAACTATTTACAATAAAATTTGTGAAAATGTCTAATTCTAAATTAACTGAACCGCGATTTAGAGCTAAGGGACAATTTGTGTGTTAACCCTTCAGGCTTTTACGGCTGAACGTGTTGAGAATCCAAATCCAAGGACTGTCCACATCGACTGTTGCTTAACCTCGATGATCCCATCAGATCACCTTAGTTAGTAAAACCACAGGTGCTACAAAAAAAAACACTGTGGATAATGTAATTTTTAATTAATAGTTTTTGTTAATTACAAACTCTTAGGTTTCGTCAATCAATACAATATGGAAATAGCTATTTAACCACTGAATGTTTGTTACTTTCATGAAGATGACATAGATGATGATGATGAAATACCGCATGTATCATACCCAGTTAGAAGGCGGCAGTCGGTTAGTCTCGTTGTCAGGGTCTGGCAGGGGGTCAGCCCACACGAAGTAGTTCTCATACGTGGGGTTCCGTTTCACAGACTCCTTGAAGTACTCGGACTCTGTGCTCGCGTGGTTAGGCACGAAGTCCAGCAGAACTTTGAGGCCTGGAACAATTATAACAGAAATGAAAGTAGTTTTTCAAGCCTCGTCGTAAAAAGACATGCATGTATGTAGGTGTGAATCGTAGCCCCCGAACGGATGAACCGAATTTGATTCCATTTTTGAAAACTGCATAAAATTCAAATTCAATTTATATTTTCGAGCATCAAAGACTCAGACATATTAAAACTTAATTTACTAATACACAATGTCAATAAGAAAATCTGATTAACATGTGAAAATAAAAAGAATATTATAATAAGGTAGATATTTTCTAAGCTTGATGAAAATTTGTTCAAGATGGCCGCCACAACAAAATGGCAGTTAGTTGTTAAATTTTAAATCTAAGATGTCCTACGTATGGGGGGGATCTCTAAATTTTTAATTGATTCTTGTCTCAGTAGAACCTCACTATCTTCGCTGGTATGTACCAGTTTCTTCGAAAATCGATGGTACCGAATTTTCGTGACTTTTAAATTTATGTCAACAATAACTTTACCATTTCCATAGTTTTTCAATAGAAAAATGAAAATAACAATAGGATTAAATAGATAACGAAATTGTTATTACTGTCTATCTAAAGATAAAATTCAGAATTACATTCGTAATGTACTTTGTTCATAATCAATGTCATTTTTTATCTTAGTTTAGTTGTGTTGTTATCTAAATTATTTACACACATTACCTAATTTTTTTTTGTTTTGACCGCGAATAAAAGTGACTTCGATTGAAAAATTGTATAATGATAGCACTTCACATTTCTTATCGTCTTCGGTTATGCAGTACTATTACGATGTGTAGATGGTATATTTATCATTTTCGACAAACAAATTAATTAATATCGATATGAAACAAATCCTAATACGTATAAAACTTGTGAATCAAACAATACAGGCATTTAGTAAAGGGATTTTCCTCCAGACAACGTTTCCGAAGATGACTAACTAACGGTTATGAATTGTTATTTTTACCAGTATTAAAGCACGTAGTCGTTTGTGCTATTATAACAAGTGTTTTGAGGCTGTGGCTTTGGCTGCTGGCTAACTCAACCGTGGGATGGCTGGTTGAATTTTTTTCTATGGTGACTCCATGAGCAGGCCAACGACAAAAAAAATATCTACAAAAAATATTCATTGACGTAAAGGAACAGGTACACAATAACAATAACAAAGCTTCTGGTCTCGTGCTAGTCGTTAGACTGTGTTATGAGACCAGATTCTTGTCACAAAGATAAAGTTTTTATGTTTAGTTTAAAAAAATGGTTGTAAAAATTACCCAGCTCATGCGCCCTCGCTAGCAGTTCGTCAAAGTCCTCCATAGTGCCGTATTCATAGTGAATCTCGTAGAAGTTACTGATGTCGTACCCGAAGTCTATCATCGGGGACTCGAAGATTGGGGACATCCATATCGCGTCCACCCCAGCGTCCACGAAATGCTCTAGCTCACTCAGAATACCTGAAATAAATAAAAAAATAAAGTACAAATACAAATACAAATCATTTATTGATAACACCAAAGTTACAAGTCAAATAATATGATATCATTACAAAAGTATATGATATGTATCCATGTCAATTTTCAATTATATTCTAGTAATATAATATCATTACAATAGTATACCTATGATATTAATCATAATGTCAATTTTACGACAAAAAGTAGTCCTACTATTTGTTTTTTTTTATGTACAGGCATTTAACCGGTTCTTCGATTCGATTCGTAATATACAGGCAGGTCTGATAACCATTCGAGGCAGCTACAGTCTGGCCCGAGGGTGAATGGCATGTCATGGCAGGTCATGCTCTGACTTTGGATCTTAAGAAGGCTGCCGGAACATATCTTTAAGTTTCTGGCGACAGATTTTCAACGGGTGGTACTTATCCATGCGAGCACTAGAATTATTCAACTCGTACCAATGCTCAAAGTTTTGTTTCTTTTGAGGAACAAGTTATAACAGTAAATATTATAACACGAATTTAATTTTTATAAAAAAAAAAACAATTAGTTTGTAACCTCATTATCTCGGTTCTATCTGAAGTTAGATCTTTTCATAGAACGAATTTAAATGTAACGTTTGAAATCTAGCCATATTTCCGTCTGGTTTGAAGTGGCAGCAACTACCCTCATTTTGAAGCAAAATATGAACTGACAACTGACATTTGAACCGTTCAAAAATCAAACATTTTGTTTAAAAATTAAACTACTTATTTTTAAGTAAACGAAATAGCCTCGGCTGCTAAAAATAAAAATACATATAAGGCATTAAAAGGAAAAATATTATGTTTACGGGATACTGACATCATCGTCACCGTGTCATTATTTTATTTCCTCACTTTTGCAAGATTTTATATCACCATAGAATTATATAGCTATTATACACAATGGTTACGGCTGTAACCACATTTTATGATTGTGATTATTATAAAAACATCACTGTCGATTAACGAGTGATTCAGGCGAGGCCAGGGTAAGTGTCGTTACTCCATTTTAAAACTATCTTATCATTGCCAATCTGTTGCACATTTACAATACCTAATTGTAGGTTCATTTGGAACATTAATAATTATACATATTATTATTCATTTTCCTATTTTAAGTATTTATCTATAATCAAATATCTATAAAAAATATCTATAATCTAAATCATATAAAATAATCTTCATGATTGTCTTTTTGTGAAAAACGTATGATTTTTTTTTTCAAATCTAATCAAGTCAATTTATTACGAATATGGTACAAAGACAGGTATTTGGTCAAACAAAAGTGCACCATATTCTGCCTTTCTTCAACTGGTCAACAATATTTTTTTTATAGTTTGTTAGTTGATATTTAGTGGGTACAAATCCCATACAGTCTGGCTGCGTCCTATTGTACCCAGGTATCTTGTTGAAGATTTCCTCCTCGTCAACCAAAAAGGTCTTACTCATTCATTACTCACCTCTTAAATCCCCAATACCATCTCCATCGCTGTCCTTGAAGGAGCGCGGGTAGATCTGGTAGAGAGTACACCTCTCCCACCAGTCCAGGTCCACCAGCTCTGGTGGGGGCAGCGGCGCTGGCTGCTGTTTGGATAACACTATCCATGTGATGAACCCTGGAGTAAGAACATTAGAATGATTTTTTTTTTATTTAGAAGGCTGCTTATTAAGCACACCATTTGGTGTTCGGTGATAGATTATCAACTTGAGTGGTTTAACCTATTGACTAAGGCGTTATCAACTTGAGTGGTTTAACCTATTGACTTTACGGAAATCAATTGTGGATAGAAGAAAAATGAAATATTTAGTGTACTTTCGCTGTGATCTGAAACTTGCCGGGAATATGTGAGGATTATAGCTGATGGGAGAGAAACTTCGTTGTGTTAGGAGGGTAGATTAGGGATTAGTTATATTGGTGTGGGTTGTGAAGGTTTTTTTTATATTTTTTATTATTCCTTTGCTTATCTTAATTCGGTTTCAGATCACAGCGGAATAATACTAAATATTTTTTTCTCTTCTATTTGAGTGGTTTAGTTTACGAGGTAAGCAAGCACACATACACATACGCACACATTTGATTACTATCAATCTTATTACCCCGTCGTTTTCTCGTCCGTTATGGCGTCAAAATTAAGCCCCACATCCAAAACTGCACATTAAACTTGCCGCTTTCTTAGGATGGGATAGGGAAATCTACTAAGTTAAAAATATGCTACCTCCTATAACGAAAGATGCCGCCCCAAATCCACTTTAAACTTATTCTTCTTTGAAAATTTGTATTGTTATAAATGTTTGAACATTACTACAACATCTGACGCAATGACAGTGGAACAGGTATGCCAGCGACCCAAGACCGTGCTCCGCTATTTTAAGGATCTTGGATGGCTTGAGTAGGCTGGTAGGGGGAAATGTACAATACGCCTCTTGCAGGTTGTCAGTGCAGGTCTGATCACCCCCATCATAGAATAAGAATGTTTGATCACCTGCTAAAAGGCCGTAGAGCGTGATTGGCGTCACTAGAATGAGCACCAGTTTGCAGGTCTTCATGGCGCGAGGCACGGGCCAGCACTGCCTACTAGCCACGGGCTGGCTATCTGCCATTGTCTATTTTATCGTGATAGATATTCTAACGATACCTCTAATCCTTCTAATACTAATCACGGAGAGATTACAATTAGTACGACGCTACGATTTGATGGCGGATACTTATAGATTTCAACGAAAGAAAACGAAATGAAGGAATATTTTTTTTAGTATCTCGCTTTGTTTCCGAGATATCGAGAATTAAAAATTGATAAATTTTTTAAAAAAGTTTAGGTTAGTTGAAAATTAAAAATAGTTTTTTTTTTAAATAAATTTTTCATTTTGTTGAATATTGAAGTGTTGGTATCTCGTAAACTGTTCAAGATATCGGAATATTTTATTAATTTTTTACCATTTTTTAACTGAAATTTTTAACAGAATATTAATAATAAATAAATAAATAATAAATAAAGATTTTTATTCCTTCTTAGGAATGAGCACGGATTACAGAAACAAAACAATAGTATAGGTACTTATAATTAAACTTTTGAGCCGTGCGTTGCTGGTTCATTGCGCCTCGCTGTAGGTTTTTTGAGAACCTGAGTCGCAAGGCAGCAATCAGATTCACTCCGCTAGCTTTTGTATAATTTTAATAAGTTGTGTATATGTTAATAAATTTCAATAAAATAAATATTTAAGAGGGCTCCCATACAAAAAACCTGAATTTAATAAATTTGTACTTAATCTTTAAAACGACGTTTGGACTCTTTAAACATTCATAGAATATTTAATTATGTGTTAACTTTAAAGAAAAATAATAAAATTAATATCCAAGCGGGCTTTCATACAACAAACGTGTTTTTTTGCATTTTTTAAGATAGTGGTACGGAACTCTACATCCGCAAACCTGACTCTCACTTGGCCAATTCTTTTATCATAAACCTTATGTAGCATAGTATCTTAGCAAAAAAATGTTTTCTACAAAATTACAATTGACGCTACCAAGTATCTTTAATATTAATAAAAGAAATATGGGCTTTTAGGAAACAAACACACGGACAAACGAAAGTAAACATGGCCAGTAGATGTAGAGAAGGTCACAATATTAATCAAAAATTACGGGCTTAAACATACAAACACACGGACAGATGAAAGCAAATATGGCTAGCAGATGTAGTGAAGGTCACAATATGAATAAAAAATTACGGGCTTTTAAATAAAAACACAAGAGTAGACGAAAGCAAATATGACCAGTAGATGTAGTGAAGGTCACAATATTAATAAAAAAAATGGTTGCCTGTAAAGTCGGTTTTACGGGCGAAGATTTTACGTGACAACGTCTGCCGCGTGCTGCGCGCGCGGCAGACCGATCATAGTTGAGTGGGAGAGAGACGCAAGGCATTCGGCGGGCCTCTCTCTCGTTCGGTGACTCATCGTAACGTTACCGGGCGTTACACTTTTTCATAAGTGACTCCCAGCAGCAACCTAATTTAAGACGTTGTCACGTCAAAAATTACGGGCTTAAACATACAAACACACGGACAGACGAAAGCAAATATAGCCAGTAGATGTGATGAAGGTCACAATATTAATAAAAAATTACGGGCTTTTAAATAAAAACACAAGAGTAGACGAAAGCAAATATGACCGGCAGATGTAGTGGAGCTTCGCTCGCTCTGACATTTACCTGCAACCAGCCCAAGCACAGCTACCGATCCCACGGCAACTGCGAACACTTGTAAAGCTTTCATGTTCACCCCCCGCCGGATTACTTCACTGACTGACGACAACCACACCTCCTCGCCTCCTATCTATCTATATACATCTACATACAGATATTATCTATAGGTACCTACACATGTACAGAGCTACTGGCGAATATCGTTAAACCTTGTTCTAAAAACACGAAGTATGGGAGACACAATATTAAAATAATAAGTTTCTAACTGTTTTCGAAAAATGTTTTAGTGTAGGTAAAAAAAAGTAATGTATTTTCCTTATTATTTTTCTTAAACTATGTGTTGCGATGTATACTAAATCGTTTTTTGAAACTTTAATGATTATAACCCTGAATAAAATATATTAAAACTGGAAAAAAAAACGTATGATATATGCAGAATTTTTCAAAATACGCTTTTTTACTCCCTTAGCGCCTTAACTTCTTTGCCATAAGGACTTCCAGATTATTTTAGATTTGAAATAATGTCGCTCTAGTTTTGATACGGTCCGGATCAGGATATCCAGATAAGATTATTAAAGAATTAGCAGTTTATCAAAATTCATTTTCGATTCTAGATAACGATTAAAGATAATGCAAAGAAACTGATGTGATTGTTTGTTTTTGAAAATATTTCAGAATAATTATTCTTATATTTTTGGCATTTGGTGTTGCCTTATTATATAAAATGTCTCAAAAGCTTGTAAGAATAACGACAATCGCAATTTTTTGAGATTATAATTTAGAATAATCTATTTGATTCCTCAAAAGAGGTCTCTAAAACATCCGTGCGGAGGTCGGACGTGGAAGCACGTCTACAAACTGGTAAACCTTTATCGCCGAGAATGAATCCAGAGAATCCTACATTATTTTAGATATAACTAGCAAACCCGGCGAACTCCGTTTTGCCACAAAGTTAAATTTTTCCCTGAATTTTGTTTGCTACAAACCTCACGGAGCCCGAGACCTTTCCAACGAATGCAAAACCCGAATAAATCGGTTCGTGCGTTCTAGAGTTATAGGGTCAGGAAGGAAAACCCGACTTATTTTTATATTATAGATAATTAGTATTTATCTGGGAGCACACTTTGACTTTGTCACACTTACTTAAAAAGCCGTTGAACATTCTGTACGTAAGTGTGACCTTTTGTTCGCGCCTTATAAATGCCTTACGATAGCAGTTCACAAAATACAATAAGTACACTTTCGAAAAAATGATCTTTTTTTACAATATCCCATCACCACCACTTAGTACAAGAGCCGCCATCAAAAACAATCTTAAAGCGATGTTCGCGAAAATTGATTTCGCTCGCATTTTTGGGCGAACATTAATCATGGGGGTCATGGGTTAATTAATCACTCGTTGGGAAGGCTGCACTCTGTCGATACCAGCCGCCCGCCCTAACCCCGCCCGGCTGCCCGCCCCGGGAACTTGAAGCTTACAGCTCCTCGTCATTCACATCATAGACTCCCGCCCAAAGACTCCTAGAGATAACTTATTGTTTCGTACGTAAAAGGTAAAAACGGGACCCTATTACTAAGCCTCCACTGTCTGTATGTCACCAGGCTGTATCTCAGAAACCGTAATAGACAGAAACTGAAATTACGAAAAGTTAGTATTACCGATGTCACTATAATATAGTGACATCGATTGGACACCCAGTTGACACCCTTAATATTTCATTTTTATATTATTTTGTTTATAATATTATTTTTTATATATTCACAATTAATGTGTTTTTTGCTTTATATTAACAACGGTAATTGATAGATGCTTAAAATTGTCACAAATAATAAATTTTATAACGCCTTTCAAAATTGATTATAAAATAAAATCTTAGTAAATGTTTGAAGGGGGTTCCCATACAACAAAAGTACTTTTTAGCAAGTTTTTATTCCATCTTTATAACGATGATCTAGAATTCTCAGTCCAATCATTCTGTCTCTTTCCATTTCCAATAGGGTTGTTTTCAATTCACATCCGCCATCCGAAAATTTGTCTCGCCACGGTATTCGAACTCCGGATCTCGCTATTTACTATATCTTACACTAACCCCTAGACAAACTAGCAAATAATATATTTAAATTTTATTAGTCCTAAACTTTATGTCGATCGCAATCGATATGGTAACAAAAGATAATAATCGTAGAACAATTACTTATAATCTGATTACATAAAATACAAACAATTCTTACGAAAAGAAATTGTAATTATTTCCTTGAATTTCTTAAAGTAAAACTGTCGTACTTACCATACCTTGTAAAAAAAAAATAACAAATCATTTATTTGTATACCTTATCAATAACAATACGCCCAAATAATACAGCCAAATCCAAATGAAAAGCAATTTCTCTCTTGTTTTCAAGATAAACGTAATTGGTTGTTAGACGGAGAAAAATAATGTATCTCTGACTATTTGACGTTAGGCCCTTATTACACGCTTTCATTTAATGATAGAGCCAGAGACAAAAGAACATCTAAAATAAAAAAAAAGATAAAATTCATCGCGTTTTGGCTTATTAATTTAAACTCAGCGTGTTTGGCTCGGTTGTAAAAACAACTGTTTTTCAATCTATCGGCCCCTAGTTCGATCCCGGCCCTACACCAACGACTTCTTTTTCAAGTTTATTGTATTTTTCTTCTTCATCGTATGAGCTAAGTGGTCAAGCTCTGGTGTCGAGAGTTTTCAAGCCACCCGAAGGCTTCTGACTTGACTTGACGACTTTTTGTACTAAGACTAACAGCTGGGACCTACAATTTAACGTGTCATCCGACCCACGGTAGCGCCCAGGTGAAAATGCCACTTGAAAAACAACAGTCTCGTGCATGGTCACCCATCCAAACACTGACCTTACATTGGTACATATTAAAATTTTGACAAGTTTTAATTTGTACGTATTAAAACTTTTTTAAATACTTTTTTATATAAAACCTTATTACTCTTCATAAGGAGAAGGAAGTATGATATATTCTGTGTCGGAGGCTTAAGGTCGCAATGAGGAGCATCGCGATCAAACTCGCGGCTCGCATATTAAAATTGTGAGGAATGGGACGGAGTAAGGGAGACGGGGGTGGCGGGTGGCGGTCTTAACTGTGCTTCCTTAAATAAATATTAAAAGTTAGGTTTTCTCTAAACTTAAGCTGCTAAGACTCGGTTGAAGCCAATGGAATTGAGTATTTATTTATGAGAAATCACGCTAAAATTTGATACAGAAATTTGTATTTTATATATGAGAAATCACACTAAAATTTGATTATTTATTTTACTGTATATGTATTTGTCGTAAAATGCTAAAGAGTTTTGGCGCAGTCGGATAGGTACAGATCATTTTCTTTTGAATTGAGGTTTGATATATTTGCACGAGCAAACAACACACTTACTTAAAAAACGTTTGATATACTTCCAAAGGGTTATGTTGCTCTTCAATGGGGCAAAACAGGCTTATAATATATTTTTTTGTTGATTTATGACCCCCCTCACTAGCTCCGCTCCTGTAGCGTCATTTAGGAGCAAATTAGAAGGCTCTCGCGTATAATCGAATCGCAATATAGAGTGAGCTGCGTAGAGCCTCCAGCGTACGGCCTCCGACGTGACCGGCGTGCCTCCTCGGGGAATATGAGGGTGTTAGCACCTCCCGATCAAACGGGCTATTACTCAACCTATTTATTATAGAACTTTATTATTAGGAATATGTATTATACGTTTCCCTGAAACTTGCATTTCGGAGAGTTCGTCGTAAAATATTACTGTATTTAAACGCAAGTATAAGAAATAAAAATATTGTATTAAAACTGTGGTAAGGCATATTTGAATAATGTTAGTATAACCGGCTATCACTTACGTTTATTTTGTCGGTATTAGCGGGACATGTTTCATGCAGTGCGGGTGCAGCCGTCATCGCGAGCGTACGTTGGCTGTGTTCCTGCCCTTGAGAATGGTACACTGATTGTGCTCAAACATGTCGGGCAAATACCGACAACGACACAATAAACGTAAGTGATAGGTTATACAAACATTATACAAATAAAAATATTATAAAACGCCCGTAAGAGTAGGTGAATATCAATCTGCTTATTTTCATTCTCTCATATTATATGGTATGCAGTTCTGGAAGTCAGTTGCAAAATGTCATAAAAAGAATACTTGTTCTTCAGAAGAGGGATGTCCGTTATATTTTTGAAAAGATTAAACTTATGTCAGCTTAAATTTAAAGTATTAGGTATTAAGACTAAGTATGTATTCTGAATTCATTTATCAATGTTTATTGTGTGTCTCTGACAATGTTTATTGTGTGTCTCTGAAAATATTAATTCTATGCTAACTATATAAGACAAATTAAGTCATGATTTTGATTTGTAAGACCTAATTTAATTGTTTTAACTACTCTTCGTTTTAGTACATGTAACCAAAACGATGATTAGTTAAAACTGCCAACAGCTTTCATTGTTTAGGTATTGAGTTTTATAATAAAATCCCCCAAAAAAAACGTCTGACTACAAGACTATGTTAAATTCAATAAAAAGTCGCCTATTATTGAATATGTTAAAAGTTTTAAAAGCTTTTGTGTTATGAATATTAATGTATAATAGCTATTATAACTTTTCTGATACTATAAAAGTTAAATACGTATTTAAAAATATACATTCATAACTATGTGGCGTTAATGTAAATTGACGCTATTGCTATAATACTTATTGTATTTTTAAATTCAAATAAACTTTTAATTGTAAAACTTACCGATTCTTACTGTATGTTATATTTCTACAAAATAAAGCTAATTTCAATTACCATTTTAAAATTGTTGTTTACCGAAAGTTGTTTTTCTAAACGCACCCAAGCCTCTCTTGAAAGATTTTGCATGAATCAAAGTCAATATTAAATAATTACAGAAATACAGAACTTTATTAGCCCTAAATAACATACGTTAAAGGCAAGTCATACTACAATAATTACTTAATACTTAAAAACATTAGTTAGATAAAATTAAATAAACTTACAAATTTCATTAAATAAATTTATTGCGTTATTATGAGACTTCTCTATCCCCCGTTTAACCCTGAGTCAAACGCTTTAGAATTAACAAAGCCTGAGAATGTATATATGTACGGGTGTGAATATATACACGAGGAGGGTTCCTCACATTAGTCGTTCCACCCTGGCGAGGTATACGTGGATGAATTCACATTCTCACACAGATATTTCAATTCCAAGCCTTCGAGAACATACCTATTTATTGGACCTTTATTGAAATTGCTCGAGCTTTAATAGAATAGGTAATATATAATAGGTAAATAGGTTTGATAGCCTTGTTGGCGTAATGGTTGCCATGCCGGGCTGACAACCAGAGGGTCCCGGGTTCCATTTCGGGCCAACATCTTTGTGATGAATCACCGTGGGTCGTATGACACGTATATTTCTTTTTTAAACATTTTATGCGAATATTTGTATGTAAAAGTGTGTGTGTATGTTTGTTCTCTCTTCACGCACAAACGGCATGACCGATTTTGATGATATTTGGTACAGAGATAGCTTAGATGGTGAATTTACAGATATTTCCGCGTAGAAAACGGTCACACTTACTTATTGTTAAAATTAATATTAAGATGCCTTACGTGAACAGTTTACAATGTTTAATTAGCAGATAGGCTGATACCTAGATAGATTTTGTCTCTTATTATCGCAGTAACACGGTGATTTATATGGGAAAATCTCCCAAAAACGAAACGACTCCCACGAAATCTAAGCAAAGTATATGCGCCCAAAGGGTCTTCCTTTCATTAGATCCACGTACTGTGTCCTACAAAGACAGTAATAAAGGTCGGATCATAAATTGCTACAACACTAATACTAAGATCTTGGAGCAAATAACAAACAGATAGCGCCCAATATCGAAACAAAGCGGACGGAAAAAAACGTGTAATTTCTTCGTGTTTTCGGGAAGGCGCGCTACGGAATACAGCGACGACTGTTTACGCACTACTCCCGACACTTTAGACTAAAAAGAGCACACTCTGTGGTTCGGTTGGAAAACGTCTGCTTTACAGCCCCTGTTTCTATCCCGACCCCTACACCTATGATTGTTTTTTTTTTACAACTTGTACGTTTGCGTTTGACCACAGCTTGCTTGTTTATCAAGTTATTGTGTGGATTTACGGTAAAAGAAAACATCGAAACTTTTGAAAACCACAAACTTGGCCAGAGTCGAGGATTATGGCCTAGATCTCTCTCCTCGGAAGAGAAGGCCCCGAGTTCTAGTAGTGGTGAAAAGCTAGCGTATAGTGAAAAAAAGAAATTTTCTTTTTCTGCCTGCTCTATGAAGTTATGTATTCCCGTTGGCGCTTCTAGTTGAACTTTGTTTATATTAATAATGTACCTGATTAAAACTGTACCATAATTAGAATAATTATTACGAATATATATATATATTTTTAGCATGCCTTAACAGGCTAAAACATGGTGAGATTTATTTTTATACCATTATTTTCCGCTATTATGTATATATTACCCGTATTTTGTGAAAAAAATGCTTGAATTTGATTACGCGTGCTCGACTCGCACTTGACCAATTTTTCTAGGATAATAAGTGTTCAAGATCTGTGTGTGTGAGTGAAGAGGGGAGGGCGTCGCGTGGGGTCAACGACCGGCTCCGGTCGATACGGCCGCTAAGACTCGGTGTACGTTACACTTACCATGTGACTGGGAACAGTCTTGTTCTCATCTTACTTTACTATAGCATTTATAATTATTTTGAAATTGAAAATAAAATTATTCTATAGAATCCTACTAATATCTGACGACCTCGATGGCGTAAAGTCCTAACTGCCAATCAGAAGGTCCCGGGATCGATTCCCGGCACGGCCAATATCTTTGTGCTTAACTAAATTTGTTGGCTGTCAGTCTGGGTGTTAAATATGTATCGATATTAAGTATTTATTTAGGTATATGTAATGTGTAAACTACCATTGCATAAACTAAATATGGTTCAGTATGGGGTTAACCAGCCGTGTGTGAAATGTGACCAAATAATCGATCATTAAATAACATAACATAAAAAAATCTCTAACTGCCTAGTAAAAAAAGCGTAGTATTACTTATATACTGATTTTCATTGAGATTGTTTTAAATTTATGGCCTCTAAACCCAAGATACAAACATACTACCTAGAATCTGACGAAAGCAATATTACTGTATTAAAACTTTCATAAGGCGTGTTTAAATAATGTTTGTATAACCGGATATCACTTACGTTTATTTTATCGGTATTAGCGGGACACGTTTGAGCACAACCAGTGTGCCATTCTCAAGGGCAGGAACACAGCCAACGTACGCTCGCGATGACGGCTGCGCCCGCACTGCCTACTCCACGGAAAGAAAGCTAAATTGGCCAGTTCATTCAGGTTCCAGCGAAATCTCTGAATGAACTGGCTCCGTTCGTTCTATTAGTGCAATCATCGAAGCTAAGCAACGGTCGATGCGGACGGTGTTTGGATGGGTGACTATGCACAAGAATGTCATTTTTAAAGTCGCATTTTCATCTGGGAGCTACCGTGGGTCAGATGACACGTTAAATTGTAGGTCCCGGATGTTAGTTTTAGTACAGCAGTCGTTAAGCCAAGTTAACCTTTGGGCGGCTTGAAAACTCTCGACACCATAGCTTGACCACTTAGCTCATACGAAGAAGGAGAATATGTACAAATGTGACTATTGTCATCATTTCAGTCTATAGCATGTCATAAGCAGCCCCCTGGCTGCTTATGACATGCTTACACGTTCCCACTGCTGGGACTCGGGGCCTTCTCTCACTAGAAGAGAGATATAGGCTATAAACCACCACGCTAGCCAAATGCTCATACGAAGAAGAAGAAGAAGAAGATTAGCAGGACAGGATACGTTACAAATCTTCCAGCAAGATTGCTTGAAAACTCCTTAGTAAGGGTAGAGGGCGGATGGTTTAGACCATCCTCGTTACGCATTAAGCTATGGCGAGATAAAAGGTTTTCAAGCGTCTGGAACGCTGAGCTCGCGTCAAAGGATGAGCGATGAATTCTCTGGCTTCAGCGGACTTTTATACACAAACTAGCTGCTTTAAACCGGGATAAAAAAGTTGATCTGGCTTAAAAAGTAGATAATGTGTTAATTCAATGTCTAACCTATTTTCACACTAAATTTCATTAGAAATCGGTTCAGCCGTTTGAGCGTGAAAAGGTAACAGACAAACATGCTCGGACGCACTCGTGTGGTTATACACCCTGTTGTTCATATATGGCTAGTTATTATGTTGTAAAAATTAATTATAATGCAGAAATTTAATACGAGTACTTATTATAAATTATAAGACAGTAATTTAATACGAATACTTCTTAGTCATTTATAATGCAGTAATTATAATACGAGTACTTCTTAAAAAATTATAATACAGTAATTTAATACGAGGACTTTGTAATATATTTTAATGCAGTAATTTAATACGACTACTTTTTAATAAATAATAATGCAGTAATTTAATACGAGTAATTTTTAATAAATTATAATGCAGTAATTATAATACCAGTACTTTTAATAAATTATAATGCAGTCATTTAATACGAGTACTTTTTAATAAATTCTAATGCAGTAATTATAATACCAGTACTTTTAATAAATTATAATGCAGTCATTTAATACGAGTACTTTTTAATAAATTATAATGCAGTAATTTAATACCAATACTTTTAATAAATTATAATGCAGTCATTTAATAAGAGTAATTTTTAATAAATTTTAATGCAGTAATTTATTACGAGTACTTTTCACATATTTCTGACCGATAATTTCCTTTTCTACCAATTTACCAACATATAATATAACTAAATATGTACTCGTATATACATGTAGGGCGTGCATAAAATATTTTTCGGTCACAATTTGGATACTTTACGAGCCATAAAATGTAACTCGTCGTAAATACGTTTTATTGCAAATTTTCAATTTGACGAAGTAAGCACCATCTAGAATAGGGGTTTTATCTCCGCGATTTAACTACGCTATTTGGATTACATATAGCAAATTAATAAAAGAAGTGTCATTTTATTGTATCGATATATTTCACCAGTAGCGTAAGCAACAAAATATACCTAATATACAATCAAATATACCGTCCATACATCGTGATAGAAATGCTTGTATCGATTGAAATTAAATTAATGTATAATTTTTCAATTTTTTAGGTTTCCGTACCTAGAAGGTGAAAACAGACCCTATTACTAAGACTCCGCTGTCTGTCTGTCTCCAGGCTGTATCTCAGAAACCGTAATAGCTAGAGAAAGCTGAAACTTTCACAAGATATGTATTTCTCGTGTCGCTATAACAACAATTATTAAAAATAAAATAAAAATATTAAAGAGGGTCCATATACAATAAACGTATTTTTTTAATATTTACGCAAAAAATTATATAGTAAAAAAATTGCAATTTATATAATCATCGTCAATATACCAATGCGATGAGCTTGACAAAATAATAATAATTTTTAAATTACATAAACAAATGTCAATTAAGAGAAATATAATATTGAAAAATAACAACTAATATGCATTTATATTTATGAATTTATGAACTGACTTAGTTTCATTTCAATGTCTGAACTGACTTCGTTCCATTTCAATGTCTGAACTGACTTCGTTTCATTTTAATGTCAGAATTGACTTAGTTTTATTTCAATGTCTGAACGGACTTCGTTTCATTTCAATGTCTGAACTGGCTTAGTTTCATTTCAATGTCTGAACTGATTTCGTTTCAATTCAATGTCTGAACTGACTTCGTTTCATTTCAATGTTAGAACTGACTTCGTTTCATTTCAATGTCAGAACTGACTTCGTTACATTTCAATGTCTGAACTGACTTCGTTTCATTTCAATGTCTGAACTGACTTCAGTCGTCATCTATCGTTAAGCATCTAGCGGTGTGTTTTTGTAGCCTTGAGAGCCAGTTATTCCGGACTAGGCATTCTCCACCTCAGGTTTGATGTTGTTGATTAGTGTGGTGACGCGGCCTGCTAGTTAAATGCTATTATAAGTAGTTAGCTATTATAAGTAATAAAAACACACCTTACAAACTTACCAAATAATTGTTACTTAGATATTTTAAACTTCTACCGTTTATTTTCTTTTTGACAACACCAGTTGAACATCGTAACTGCATCGTGCTACGCAAAAGTACACTTTTATTTTATTCAATAAGAAATTAAACTTTTGCACTGATTGTAATTGAAGCCTTAAAACTTTAAACATAAATCTAAACTTGAATCTTTAGACTAGCACGAAGTTAGAACATCCTGTACTAAATAACCTAGCAAGAAAGTACAGTCGTACATTTCTCATTTCCTTTCGCTGGAACAAATAGTTCATTCTGTACATTATTCATATTCTATTTAAATTCTATAGCTGAATCATTTTATATCGGAAATGAAAAGCTGTGAAAGCGGGTGGTAATGTACTAAGCAAGAAGTTGTGATTTTCGTACCTAAAGTTAAAAACGGGACCTTATTACTAAACCTGTGCTGTCTGCCTGTGTGTCTTCAGGCTGTATCTCAGAAATCGTCATAGCTAGAAAGCTGAAATTTTCGCTAGTTATGTATTTCCCGTGCCGCTATAACGACAAATACTAAAAATAAAAGTTAAGTATTTTTTTTTTGCCATTTTTTAAAATAATAGTACGAAACCCTTAATGTGCGAGCTAGACTTGCAATTAGCCAATTTTTTTTCTTATTCATGTATTTCTTACTTATAAGTAGTTTTTTAATAAGGTCATATATTAATTACAAAGATGTTATAAAAAATTTAAAGCTAACGTGCTACTAGCAAGCTACAGGCGCCGGTAGTTGTATTTTAATACTATCTCCCTAATTTTATAATGGCGAAAATTTGTATGACTGTAACTATCAGTTACTTCTTCACACTATCAACTTTGGCTCTTTGGCTTAACTGTTCTCGGTAAAAATCGATATGTAGATATTTTTTATAAAGTCCCTGGGCACATAGTTTACTTTTATCCCGGATTTACTACAATTTATATTAACAAAGCTTTGAAAAATTGTAGTATATTAATTGAATAATTTAATAAAATTGTGAAACATTAATATTAAATATAATTAAATCTGAAAAGATTAAGTCAATCCAAGCCCTCGCCCAAACGTGCCGATCAGACTCGCAGCGTTGCCTCGCTGAATAACTACAGGAAATTTGCTGTACTACTTCTTAAAATATTCAATATAGTATCAGAATTGTCTTAACTCTTAAATGGTCGACGTTTGTTTCACGTTTTAAAAAAATATATTTGTGTAATAGACATGTATTACTGTCTAGGACAAATACGAGTAAAAAAATCTCAACATGAATTGACTATACCTTTTTTGCAATAATATGAGTGTTTTTTATAAACTACATTGCGCAAAATTTAAATTAAAAATAATGAAGGTCAATTTTATCTGTGATTTTTAGTATGTTGTTTAAAAACAACCTTGTCCATTTGAGGGTTCAAATAATACTAATTTCTTAAGAAGATCACGAGTACGAGTATAACATTTTCTCCCTTCTCCCGTAACATTCGTCAGATGGAAACGTCTCCAAACGTAACAAGATTAACTTTCTCAGTTTCTTCGTCTAATAAGCGAAGTTAGCAAAAAATAGCCAGCTCCTAATTTCCGGGCTGGCAATCATTAGGGGCTTACCCGGGGGCAGCGCCGACTCCAGGGGCCGGAATGAGGGCCAGGCTTAGCCGGACCTACCGGGTCCAACTACGTATACTTTATGTAGACGACATTCTACGATAAAGTTACAAATACAAATCATTTGAATAATGTTTGTATAACCGGCTATCACTTACGTTTATTTTGTCGGTATTAGCCCGACATGTTTCAGCACAATCAGTGTGCCATTCTCAAGGGCAGGAACACAGCCAACAATAAACACAGCCACAACAGCACAAAATAAACGTAAGTGATAGCCGGTTATACAAACATTATTTAAATATGCCTTACGAAAGTTTTAATACAGTAAAAATCATTTATTGATAACACCAAAGTTACAAGTCAAATAATATGGTATCATTACAAAAGTATATGATATGTATCCATGTCAATTTTCAATTCTAATTCTAATAATATAATATCATTACAATAGTATATGATATGAATCAAATGTCAATTTCAATTCTAGGTAATCATTAATATTATAAAAAGTTTTATCTAATAGCCAAAAAATAATAATAGTGTTAAAGCTGGTGGAAGGTGCATCCCGGACAGTCGCGGGTACGCGGTGGTAGATCGCGGGCCCCGACACGTAAACGGACCTCTCCAAATTCACAAGTCTATGAACCGGCGTTTCAGTTGCATCTTCTTCACGTTGCCAAGTTTTATTAGATTACAATCTATGTTTTACACTTGGAAAAGTCTTGGCTCGGTTGCACCATATTAGTAATTAGCATCCCGTCTTCGCACGGGCTATAATCCAAGACATAATCCAAGTTGCAAAGAGAAATAGAATACAGACTATGTTAATCTGGGATTTTGTAGCTGTGAAAGAGTTTTGTGCCTTATGTATATGTTTTATGACAATAAATATATTATTATTATTAGTTATTTTTAGAACGAGCTAGTTCTAATGTTTAAAACTAGATGTCGTGTGAGGAGACATATATATTAACAGATCTTTGTTTCTGTATTCCGCCGATGAGCTCGAATTTTTGGTGAAGGAAAACATCGTGAGGAAACCACGGCATGGTAGCAGGTTATTTTCTAATGCTGGCCTGGCTAGCTACCACCCTCAAGTTGAAAAATTTGTCACCAAGCACCTAAGGGTGTTAAGGCATCCTCCTTGAAAGCCAGTATTTCCAGACAAGGCATACTTTTCCTAACACATAAACCAGGCGTGTTTTTTATATTTCAGTTGTGCCAATAAGGCGAAGCTACAGACTAAGAATTTTTTCCTGACGTGCCATATCCTTGTTTTCTGCTATCCGTGGTCCAGACTGAAGTGGGCCCGAACCACTCCGGTTCTAATCTTAGAGACGTCCATCACGGAGTCTGCGGCTAGACCACGAGCTACTGATCGTTTCGATTACACAGACACACAGAACTTTATTGTTCATAAATAACATACGTTAAAGGCTAATCAATGGAAATTAAAATTGGCTTAACACTACGTTCGTAGTACAAACTATTTATATAAGATTATATTATAAGCCTGTTTTGTCTCATTGAAGAGCAAAGGCCTCTCGGCCCTCTTTCCATTTATCACGATCTATTGCTATATCTTGCCAGTTTTTGCAGTGTTTGTCCAGTTCGTCCCGCCATCTCCGTCTGGGCCTGCCGCGACGTCGGACGCTCTGTGGTACCCACTGGGTGGTGCGTTTAGCCCACAGATCCTCCGACATCCGGCTGATGTGCCCAGCCCAATTCCACTTCAGTTCGCCTGCCTTTTGGCCAACGTCTTTTGATCTTCGCGTGTTTTGGAGCGCAGTGCGGTGTTTCTTATGCGGTCTGTTAGTATTAGATTACGAGTAATAAGATCTTATCAAGATCTTATATAAGATTAATTAGGTTATATTATTAAGATACGAACACTCAAAAGTTTTCTTTAATGACTCGTGTTATACAAAAACAAACAACTCATGAGGCCACATGTGGCTTTTACCACCGTTAATAAATGATGTTTTATTTTCAGAAATCTTCTTCTCCAACGAGAGCTTACACTCTACATAGAGATTTATTATATTTTTTTTGATATTTATATTGATTACTAGCTGACCCGGCAAACGTTGTTTTTCCTCACTAAGGAGTATGAAAAATAGATAGTAGCCGATTCTCAGACCTACTGATTACGCATATAAAATTTGGTAAAAAACGTTCAAGCCGTTTCGGAGGAGTACGGTAACTAACATGAGTTAGATTTTTTAAGCGATTGTCATGTGACACGGAAATTTTATATATAATATGTTATATTTAATTTTATTGTTGACTTGCAACTGTATTGTTATCAATAAATTACTTTGACTTTGACAAAAGTCACACGACAATCGCTTAAAAAATCTAACTCAAAATACTGTTAGATTTATTAAACTTATACATTTATTTCAATAAATATTTATCATCATCATTGTCATTGGCCCAATTTGTCTACGAAATATGATTTCATGTAGCGTCTGGATGGTTATACTGCTGTAATACTTTTTTTTTTTACACATTCACACACGGCTGGTTAGTCCCATACTGAACCAGTGCTCGTATTATGGTTGCTAACACAACTGATATACTACATATACATACATACATACATACATATTTTATATAAATACATATTTAACACCCAGACCCACAGCCAACAAATTTAGTTAAGCACAAAGATGTTTTCCGGGCCGGTAATCGAACCCGGAACCTTCTGATTAGCAGTCCGGCATGGTAACCTTTACGCCAACGAGGTCGTCAAATTTTAGTTTACTATATGGTAACAATTGTAGTAAGTATTTTCAATTGACGTGTAATTAAAATTTTAATTTAAAGACTATCCGTCAGCTCCCGGTCTCCCGGACCCGAGGGGGGGGGTGAGGGGGGAGAGTAATTGCCTCACCCCGAGCAGGGCGGCAATACGACACCATTCATTAACTGAGCTCACACACAGCCAGACCATACACCTCACATATTCCAAGAGAAACAAGATAAACGATTTATTGATAATAATTCAATTATACGTCAAAAATTTTAAAATTAGACGACTTCGTTGGCGTAAAGGTTACCATGCCGGTCTGCTAATCAGAAGGTTCCGGGTTCGATTCCCGGCCCGGTCAACATCTTTGTGCTTAACTAAATTTGTTGGCTGTGGGTCTGGGTGTTAAATATGTATTTATATATAATATGTATGTATATGTAGTATATCAGTTGTGTTAGCATCCAAAATACGAGCTAGAAATGGTTCAGTATGGGGCTAACCAGCCGTGTGTGAATGTGTAAAAGAAAAAAAATGTCAATATGAATATAGATTAAAAAATGTCAATATGAAATACAAATAATTTGTAATACATGTCATATGGAATAATGTCAATATTAATACCTAATAAAAAATAATAATATTTAGCAATAACATGTCACGACACGATTCACATAAAAAAAAATCTGATATTAAAAAATTCGTCCATAGTATAAAAAGTTTCCTGAACGAGCCAGTTCTTGAGCTTATTCTTGAAAATGCTATCATTACATGCATTTTTAATATCTTTAGGCAAACAGTTATATACCTTCGGCCCTATCACGTGCGACAACTTCCTTATTATTATATATTGTTTAATATTATACAGAATTCAATAATATTCTGTGAAAGTATTTTATTGTATGGGAACCTCCCATAATATTTTATATTTTAATTTTTAGTATTTGTTTCTTAATTAATAAAATTATATAAAATTACGTCCAATATAAATGTCACACACTAAAACCTAATACTAATCAAATAACTCGCCCCTGGTCGCCGCCGGTGCAAAGGTGCCCATCACGCTCGCCTTACCGCGCTGAATAGCTATGGCCAACCTCTGCACCAAGAACGACCCGGAGCGGGAGTCACCGGTGATGTTATTTATCCTAAGACCTATCTCGTGGATAAATTTCTTCGCTTCACTGCTCCTTGTTTTTTTCACTGCTCCTTGTTTGTTTCTGAATTCTTAAAAAAAAGGCTTAAAGTTGCGATGTCAACCCAGTCGTGCGTGCAGCCGCCTTACGTCTCGCTGTTCGTGGTTTCGATTCCTACCAATGAGCACGAGTTTTCTGTGAAGAAACATTTGTGAATATTTTGAAAGAATGCATGGTGATGGAGCATTTTTAGGGTTCCCTTAGTTACCTGTACGTTAAACTAGGTGTTTCAATCTGATATATAAAATATCCATGTCACAATGTTAGTTACCGTACTCCTCCGAAACGACTTTACCGATTTTTACCAAATTTTATGCGTATTCAGTAGGTCTGAGAATCGGCTACTATATATTTTTAAGGTAAACCAACGTTTGACGGGTCAGCTAGTTTAAATATAAAAACACCTTGGAAAGCTAAAAGCTTAACCACTTAAACTTAGCATAACATGTAAAAAGAAATATTTTTGCTTATAAACATTTATTTATTCCAATACAGCTGATATAAATATACCTCTAGCATATACTATACAGGTTTATCCTTAACCTAATACTTACAATTAAATATACAATTAGATAACCAATTGAACACCAATTATATAATTAGTTTGCTCATGAATCATACATTCATCATTTATTTAAAATTAATTATAAAATTACAAAATTAAGTACGTATGTTTATTTTACTTCTTTACTTAATTTAATCCATTTGATTACAGTTATTTTCAACTAAGGATTTTCAGTAAATAAATCCTACCTATATCATAAATGCGAAAGTTGGGATGTGTATGTTTGTTACATGCATATATTTGTCACACACAAACGGCTCAACCGATTAGGCTGAAATTTGCAATGATAGCTCAAGTTTTTGATTAAAAATTTAGTTCATCATAAAGATGCTGGACGTGCCGGGAATAGAACCCGAGACCCTCTGCTTGGCAGTCCGGTAACCATTACGCCAACGAGGAAACTTAACTGGTAACGTTTTGGGCACATGCCGGGACGATTCACTTAAAGAAAAGCCTACCATGACAAATTAAAGGAATCTTCACAAACAGACAGATAACAAAGTGATGCTAAAGCGTTCCTTTTTACATTTTAAAGTATGGAACACAATAAAAATAAAGAGTCGTAGACCCTCTACGATATCAGGTCTATCTATCTACGGCGTAGGCACACCAATAATATAAAGTGTCTACGGCGTAGACCAGTCACTAACGCAATTGGCGACGTCATTGGCCACGTCGCCATTCGGTCGCCAAGAGAGCTAGCAACCACACATCTCAATAACAACTAGTTGGTGTCGTCGCTGGTCACGTCGCCATGGCATCTCAGAGGTCCTTAGGTGTCGCGAGGGATTTTCAACTTGAGTAAGGTAGGCAGGCGAACCCTAGAAAATACTTAACTAATTTGTTATACATATACGAGTACTATCAATGTTTAAATTTACCGAAAGCTTAAACGTTTTTGCAAAGGTCTCCTGCAAGACATACTTTCAAATGTACTTATATTTTTTATTATGTAACTATTAACAATTTTCATAATTATTAATGTAAATATATATAATAATATAATTATTATTAGTGTAAATATTTAAAGGTTTTTTTTTCGAAAAATAAAACATTTAGACTATGGTACGGAACTGAATGGAATGTGTATGTGTGTGTGTGTGTGTGAACCCATCATGCGTGAGCTTGACTCGCACTTGGTCAATTATAAAGTAGAATATATTTATTTTAAAGAGTACAGCGACAAAATTAAACCACCCGTCTAAACGTGCCGATCAAATTTGCCGCATTAGGCTTACTTATTTTATTTTATGAATTGTGTTTCCCAAAATCCCCTTGTGCAGAATCCTCTAGCGCGGCATCGATCACGCTCGCAGCTATTGTCAATGTCTGGATAGGTAATACGATACGTGACCATCACACAGACATGTGGCTCGCGTACATTATATATATCTATACAATACGAGTATAAATACACCTCACGAGCTACTGCTAGCTAAAAATATTTGTATTATATATTGGTAAAAACTGCACCCGCAGAGTTTGCCTACAGCCTATAAAAAGCCACAACCATAGATACTGGCTAATCCGTTCCTTATAAAAAGTATCTTATTTGTAAATCCAAGGTCGAGTGGAGATCGTCTCCATAATACATTTTTAGGTTATTCAGTTTTAGCGTGAAGAAGTAAGAAACATTTACACACAAATTTTGAGGCTATTTAATATTGGTAGGATATTTCGGGCATATCGCTTAGTCCTTATATTTGGATAAAGGAATTCTAAAATGGCCTTGCACACATTAACTTGAATCCATCATTTTCTAAATATTATTTTAATAATTAAAGAAACCATAATACAACACAACACAAACGGTCATTTAGTGCAAAGCTATGACAGCTCAGTCACATTTATGGTCACCTTTCATCTCACAGTACGTGAGTTTAATGTCCGCCAATGAGTTTGAGTAACATCGCGAGGAAACCATAGCATGGTGTTATAGTATTTTCTAATGCTCGTCTGGCTTACAACCACACTTAAGTAGAAAATCTGTCGCCAAGCACCAAAACGTTAAATTAATACCAAACTAAGCAAACGCCATCTTCACCCAGAGTGTCTCTGACTAGTGTGATTACGTACCCTGCTCGTCAAATACTTAGCAGTACAGTATAAAAAACTTGAGAGGTGTCAAGGCACACCCGGATGGAACGAAATTCTTTTCGATTAATTAGTGAAGGAATTGTATTAAAATTTTATTTATTTAAGTTATAATAATGTATTTTTGTATTATAACAAATATAAAGTAATATAAACTTAATCAGTAGGCTCAATCGCAACTCCACCTGAAACGAATGGCGCTGTTGTAAATTAGTGAATACTTTCATTGATTGCCGTAATTGACTTCCGAACAAACTTTGGAGATGCGACGTTGCCATACCGTGCGCAAAAAGTGTCGTGACAATTTTTCGTAAGATTTTTTTTCCGTTAAGCCCTCTTTTCACAACGCGCGACAACGAACTTCGTTCCAAAAACCTCAAGGTTAAAAATATTTGTTATTAAGCCATTGATGGTTCGTCGATCTCAAATCAATGAAATACCTTTCTTTGCCGAGATCTTTCAACCAAAAATAGATGTCTAGAAACGTTTAGATTTCAGCTTCCAATTCTCACTTCGGGACTCGAAGTCGAATGAAGCTCGATATAATTTTTTTACATTATTCACGGAACATAATTTCAATTACAAGGCTGGCATTAATCGCTATTCGGTATTCTCAGCAAAAAAAATGTATTGACTAATACACACACAGTAAACACAGGTACACACTATAGTATACACACAGACAAACTTGCTAATATTTCGTTATCGCCTTAATAAACGCATAATTATTGGTTTATAATAGTTTTAAATAGATTAAATTCTATTTAAAAATAGATGTAGGTACTCGCCCTTATTGTATTTTTTTATCATTGTTTAGTTTCATATTTTACTCATTAACTTTATATTATATACACGAAAGTAAATTTTTAGGCTTTTTGGCGCCTTGAAAAATCTCAAAATCTCGTAATACGCAATTTTACTCGAATATATTTAAAAAAAATATATTGAAAGCTTTGAATAAATGCCGAAATAAATATTATTGAATTGAATTAATTTTTAATGACCGTATTGATACAAATAAGCTTTGTAATTTAAAAATAAACTAATTTGAATAACAATAAAATATTTTCTTATAACTTTTTTTTACCATTATTCAGTTTTAGATTTTTTTTTTCATAATTTGCTTGATTAAGTAATTATAATATTTACCCGTATGAAACAAAATTATTTTACTCCCTTCTTGGCTTAAAAAGTCACTAAACAAAAGAGTCATTGCTCTTAAAGTTAAAGATGAACTATTTTCTTCTTCACGATCAGTTTTCACTCACTCATTCACTCTGTGGGGTTACTAAGGTTAGTTAGTATATACTTCAATGTTTCCATGACTGTCTGTATGCACGTTAATGACTAGCTGCATGGCCCCGGTGCCGGCCCCTGTGCTGGCTATCAGGTCACTCGGCACCTCGAGACCCGTGGTAACCCCGGACACCATGGAGCTCAGGACTCGAGGAGTGGGGGCTGATGATGATGATGAGATCAGTAGAAGAGGCAGCAGGGTTAAGAGAAGTTTGAAAGACCTGGAAAAAAGGGAACAAAAAAGCAAATTAAAAAAAAACAGAATTGAACAAACAAATTAGTTATTTGTAAGTACTTTAATAAGGTTAACATAAGATTTTTAAACAAAAATCTAATCTCATAATGTAGTCTAATTTGTGGCTCAGTAGATATTTATTCAAATAGATATAACATTTTATTTGCCAACCAGGCAAAGCTTGAATTTAAGTAATCTTAATCTAGAACCCGTTTACAATTTCAAACACTGTAACTTCTAACAAGTCAGGCATCGATGGGTTAATTAACAGCAGTTGTGGGAAAACGATTCAGAAGTTACAAAAGAAATCACTTGGGATGCTGGGATGAATAAAACTAACTTATACCTATTTAACGCCATCTAGCGGCATATGAGCACTTGCAGCTTGCTAGCAAACAACCTTAAGCAACGATCAATGCGAATAGCTTTTGGATAAATCATGCACAAGACTGTTTTTAAAAAAAAATGCATTTTATGTAGTCATTTAGCCATTTCAGAGAGATTCAAGCCGCTTCATAACTCTCGACGCCAGAGCCACTTATTTATTATTTATTTTATTTCCCAGGAAAACGAACAGCTCTATAACTTTCGTATAAATGAGAAACAATAATAGAAACACAGGTTTAGCTTAGCTTAACAGTTTTACTTAGCTCATACCAACAAAAAGATCACTCACATTTTGCACTTGAGTATCCAAAAACTACCACTAAACACTTCTAGAAGTCACTTCCTCAGAAGCAACCGAGATCCAGCTTCCTGCACTGTGTTCCACATCACTGAAACTCTGTTACTGACGATGCAGAACAGATAAAGCGACATCTCATAGATTACAGATACGTGATAAGCCATCTTATCACGGCACGGAAAAATAGGGCGGATCTATCTCTTTTAAAATTGGGTAAATAAAGTCGAGAATTGAAACGATTTCTCGTATCTTGGAGAAGGGTTCCAGCTGATATGGTCTGGGAATGCGATAAGGAATGAGATAAGTTAATAAGAATGACGCTTGTTGTAATTTCCTCCTGGACTGCGTCCTCATTGATCACCCGATAATGGGGCAGGCGGTTCCCAGTTTTGTGGATAAACGGGTGTAAATGGGATGGGAGGAAAAAAACTTAAAATTGAAAAAAAATATTGGCCAAGTGCAAGTCGGGTTCGCGCATGAACGGTTCCGTACCATATTGTATGGGACCCCCCTTAAATATTATTTTAACTCATAATTTATTTTAAAGTTAACACAATGATGAATATACAATCGCCTTCCCGAGTTAGTGGTGAATACAACCAGTACAACTTTAACAATAAGTTGAAAAGATGGCTTATCGAGCAAACCTTCTAATTTGACGAATTCGTCTCAATGAAAAGTAGAGTAAAACAATGAATAACCGTAGTTATCTTAAGATTATATTATTTATAATTGAAGATGATCTGCTTTGTATTTCATTGTGTATTCATTTATAATTATTTTTTTTATTATATGATTGGGTGGGGTCGGCACAGTAAATCTTCTTCTTCCACTCTCTTCATCTCCACACTCAATCCTTTTTCCTTTTTCTCTCATGTCCTCATTCATTCACCCACTCCATCCATGTCTTTTTCGGTCGGCCTCTTGCTCTTCTTCCTTGCACTTCCATTTCCATACATCTCCTAGTGACATGTCCTCTTTACGCATCACATGTCCACACCACGCTAACTTTCCGCTCTTTATTTTCTCCCTCACTGGGACTTTCACACTTTCTTTAATGTATGATTGTATTTTGTATTTTACCTTTAATGTACAAACTTGTGTTTACGAATAAATTACTTATGACTTATGCCTAATAATAAGGAGTAAAAAAAACTAATCAGAAAAATTATAGCAGCATTTTTAATAATGTTTACGTACCAATTTTGAAGTTTGAACATACGTTACCTTGTCCCCAGATTACATGGACTCAATATGCAAGGACCATTTCCTCCAGCGGCAGTACCGCAAGGTGGAGGGCGGCGTGGTGTGGTCACGCAACGAGCGCAACTTGGACTGCACGGTCACCTTCCAGACGCACAGCATCCTGCAGCGCTTCATGCTGCACTTCGAGATGCTGCAGTTGGACTGCAACGACCACCTCTACGTGTACGACGGCGCGCATGCTACTGCTCCTCCCAAGGTTAGCCTTGCTGTTCTCTCTTTGGGGCTCCGACACTAAGCAAGGAAAGGAAGAAAGAAATATTTATTCGTGACACCGAAAAAACCCAAACTGATGAGCTCGTTTGGGCGAGGGGCATGGACGTTAATAATCTTATGATTGAATATTTTCTTTTTTATGTTCACTGTAATGGAAATCATGACAAAAAAAATATATTTTATACATATTCAAACTGTATCTAATTATCATGCTATTAAGATGCATTTCCACAAAAAAAAATACATACAGTCGAATATATAACCTCCTCTTTTTTTGAAGCCGGTTAAAAATGGTGGAAAGACTAAGAGTCCTCGTCCCGTGCTAACCCCAAATACTTTAGACCTCATTATTGTTGAAATTAATTTCATTCCATTGTTTAATTGCGAGCGGCATTCATTAAAGGTTAATATAAAGTAGATTGGAACTCCAAATTACCTCGAATTTGAGGTGAGGTTAAAGTTTTAATGGTCTGCTACTGAGCCACTTTGATAAGACTTTGACTTTGTGGTTCGAAGATTAATTCGTCTGGAGAAGAACGGGTTACTTAGTAAGTGCAGTTTGTGAAATACGAGTTAATCTTTGAATTGAAAAGAGAAAGGTGACAGATAATATTTGAAGTGGGTTTTTTTAATGTTGGCAATGAGATACAATTATAAATTAAATTATACGTATAAAAACCTTCGACTCAACATTACGTGATGAAATTTTATCAAATGTATCATACTAGTGTATAGTATTCTACTCGTTAAGCTATTTAATTTTATACCCACCCGTATTAGGAAATTACCGAAAAATAAATAATACGCCAAAAGAGCACTTCGCTTATACACCTTTGATAAAAAAAAAACTTTTAAAATCTTTATCTGTTTGGGAACTTCGATGCCACAGATACACACACACACACACACATACATGAACACACAGACCAGTCAAACTTATACCACCCACTCATTTTTACGTCGGGAGTTTTAAACCATACGCCACAGTGCCTTATGAACCGTTGCTTAACTTCTATGATCACGTCAGATAACCTCAGTTAGCTGAACTACAGGCGTTACATAACAATAAGAAATATTATTCTAAAGAAGCAACTTTCAGACTTTCTTAACAGCTTAAAACAAAATGGATTACCCTCGAGCCTCATCCATCGCCTTGATCCTTTTAGCACCGAAACATATCTCAGCGTTTACTCAACCAAATTAAAAGTAGGATTAGAAATCATTAGAATTCATTAGATAAAATAAAGTGACGCCACGTCACTATATCGTCAAGAAGAAGAGAAAGTTCTCGAAGAAATCCGAGCTAATTTTTTTTTAAGACACTAATCCTTAACTGCGGAGTTTGTGAAGTAGTAGAAGAGCCCGTGAAGATCGTCCTTCACCGATCTGATAACCAGATGAGACACGTATTTTTTATTAAATATTTTTTATAAACAAATGTGCCTAAAATTGCTTGCCCATCGAAAAGTGCTCATGGCTATTTTTAATTAAATAAACTTTTATTGTTTTTTTTTTTCATCACCTTCATACTTTTGATAACCAAATGAAATTTATTTCACTGATAGTTTTTAATACACAGAATATGCCTCGGTATGCTTGCCTACTCATTTCAGTATATAACTACCTGGCAAGCAGGTGTAAACAGGTAAGTCAAAATAGGTGACTCATTCGATTTTGATGCGCTTCATAGGAGTAACAACGATTCTGAACAGTTAGAATGTTATTTTTATTTTTAATAATTGTAGCTAAATTATCATTTGACTATACACGAGCATGCGCAAAAAAAAGCCATGAGCACTTTTCGATAGGCAAGCAATTTTAGGCATATTTGTTTATAAAAAATACTTAATAAAAAATACGTCGCATCTGGTTATCAGATCGGTGAAGGACGATCTTCACGGGCTCTTAGACTAAAGGGAGAATGCCATTTGAATAATTAAATTCAGCTGCGAAGCGAGTTCGAGAGACGGCCGACAGGTGTCGCCGGAACAAATAAATTAACGGGAAGAAATACTTCTTATTAGACACAAGGCATCGTTCACGCTGGATAGATTTAGGATACCTTATATTATGCCTAAGACTGAAAACATCTGAAATAGGCGTTAGCAGATAAATGAAAGGAAATATGTAAATGTACATAAGAAAAAATTCCTTCCTTCTATCCTTCTTTAGTTGTTTATAAATCCTTTCCATCGCATCGCTTCCAGTTTTTTTCTTTTAATATTTGATGTGATTTTCGTTTTGTCCTTAGTTCAGACCGTTTCCGTCGTTTGCCGTATCTTTGTGGTTCTTCTTCTTCGTATGAGCTAAGTGGCTAAGCTCTGGTGTCTAGAGTTTTCAAGTAGCCCGAAGGGTTCTGACGTGGCTGAACAGCCGGGACCTACAATTTAATGTATCACCCGACCCACGGTAGCGCCCAGATGAAAAATCACTTATAAAACTACAGTATTGTGCATGATCCAAATCCAAACACCATCAGCATCGACCGTTGCTTAACTTCAGTGATCGCGTCAGATCACCTTAGCTGGCCGAGCCACAGGCGCTACTCTTTCTGACATAAGACGAAAAGAGAAAAGGCTACTTCTTTATCACTTACTAGTTGTTGCCCGCGGCTCCGCCCGCGTGCAACATAATATAATCGAATTTTCCCTGAATTTTGTTTGCTACAAATCTCACGAAGCCCGAGACCTTTCCAACGAATGCAAAACCGTGGAAATCAGATCGTGCTTTCTGGAGTTACAGCGTCAGGAAGGAAAACCCACTTATTTTTACATTATAGATGACAAAAAGAGAGAGGACTACTTCATATTGAGTAAAGTCGTGTGTGCATCAGAGTTACCACCAAGTCTTGCAAATTAACATGATAATACGCTCCTTTTAAACTTGTAAAAAAGTAGATGCAACTTTCTCGAATTTTAAATTCAAATCTCGTCTCCCGTTCTTGAACAAAAGGATCTCGGGAAGGCAGACTCGACAGAGGGCGCTGTTGTCTTCTTTATTTTTCTTAATGTGAATTGTTTTTATTTTCCGACGATTATATTTATTCTTCCAAGCAGCTGCCTTTTATTCGCGAACAATAATGTAGAGATTTAAGATTTAAAATCACGTTGTTTTCTTTTGAACGTGATAGAGAACTATGGAGGAATAATGTCATTACACGCTTTTTATTAGCTTCACCTGTATGTTTGTTTGTAACCGACTTCTTTGGGCGCGATTTTGACCAACTTAAAACGGCCAGATAAGCGTGTTTTTTAGTTTTTTTAAACTATTATTTTTATCGTCAGCTTTTTTTTACCTTTGACAGCTAATCAGCAGGGTAAAGTCTCGGTATGGGAAGAAAGTAGCATATTTTAAACACCTTATAGGTACGGAACCCTAAAAATCCTGCCTAAATGATGAAGCCTAAATTTTTTTCAATTTTTCAGTTTAGAGTTACGTTAAAATCGCTCGTTACTTTTAGTTAAGAAAAATAGTCGTTTTAAAATTAAAATTTTAATTAGTTAAAAACATATAAATTTAAATGTGTTTTAATAAAATATAGATTAGATTTACTTTGCGTAATATTGAATTTGTTGTAAATAAATAAAGTTCAGAATTAAAAAAATATTATATAAATAGAATCATTTCTTACCTTTTTGTCTAAGAGCCGTGGAAGATCGTCCTTCACCGATCTGATAACCGGATGAGACGTATTTTTTATCAAATATTTTTTATAAACAAATATGCCTAAAATTGCTTGCCTATCGAAAAGTGCTCATGGCTATTTTTAATTAAATAAACATTTATCGATTTTTTTTCATCACCTTCATCCTTTTGATAACCAAATGAAATTTATTTCACTGATAGTTTTTAATACACAGAATATGCCTCGGTATGCTTGCCGGTAGGCAAGCAGGTGTAAACAGGTAAGTCAAAATAGGTGACTCCACCGATCTGATAACTTATCGAAAGTTACTTCAAATTTTAGATTATTTTATTTCAAAATCAGAAATATATACTTGCCTGCGAAAAATCGTACTTAAAGTACTATTGCCAGCTAAAAACTTTTGGAATTTTAACCACTTGATAGGTGCGACAGAGAAAGTAGAACGGCCGAGGTCCGTGTGATAGAATAGGACACAACATAGCAGCAATTTTTACTTTTTTATCATCAACCCCTATTTTTTTATGGCCATTTTAGTAAATTTCTGTGTCACAGTGTTTGTTGCCGTACACCTCCGAAAAGGATTGACTGATCTTTACCAAATTTTATATACGTATTCAGTAGGTCTGAGAATCGGCTACTATCTATTTTTTATACCCCTAATTAATAAGGGTTGATCACCCTTAAAATTTTTTTTTTCATGTTTCGACGAATTTTTTTATTTTATTTTTGTATAAAGTGGCATAAAAAATACATACAACCCTAATTTTTTACATTTTTATCATCAACCCCTATTTTTTTATGGCCATTTTAGTATTTTCTTCATACATTTTTCATCTCGCTTGATAGCCTCTCTCCACTAGCTGTTGCCCGCGGCTCCACCCATACCAATCCAGTAAGTCGCTTTATTGCGTAACCTCTCCTGCACATGACTGTTGTAAAAAAAATATTTTTATCTGTGCGCTACTGTGGATCGGATTATACGTCAAATTGTTGGTCCTCTTAGTACAAGCAGTCGTTAAACTAAGGCAGGGGCTTGAAAAACTCTCGACACCATGATCACTTAGTTCTTACGTAGAAGAAGCTATAAAATTTCAATCTTGATCAGTGGCATGAAGCCACATAGAATTGACATAAATCGTTCGTAAAATTTTTTGGGTTAAAGAAGACCAGCATGGTGGCAAATTGTTAAAGTCATAGCTTTTTACTTTTTTCAAAAAGTGCTCATTATCTTCTTTTGCGGAATAACTTTTCATAGAAATGCGATACCTGGCATTAATTACACTAGTGCAATTTTTTATACCATACATACGAGAGGTAAACTCCTGCACAGCCTGCATTTTTTCATTTATGAAAATATCCGCTTCACCTAGTAACGACGCAAATATGATTTGTATGTTTCCAAGCAAAATAATCATGACGTCGGTATCGGAAGATTTAATTAAAACCTTTGGCCCCGGTGTTACTTTGGATGCACTCGGATATATTCTACGGTGAGGTAGCGAGCAGCTGCTATGTTGTGTCCTGTTCTATCACACGGACCTCGGCCGCTCTGCTTTCTCTGTCGCACCTATCAAGTGGTTAAAATTCCAAAAGTTTTTAGGCTGGCAATAGTACTTTAAGTACGATTTTTCGCAGGCAAGTATATATTTCTGATTTTGAAATACAATAATCTAAAATTTGAGATAACTTTCGATAAGTTATCAGATCGGTGGGGTCACCTATTTTGACTTACCTGTTTACACCTGCTTGCCAGGTAGTTATACACTGAAATAAGTAGGCAAGCATACCGAGGCATATTCTGTATATTAAAAACTATCAGTGAAATAAATTTCATTTGGTTAACAAAAGGATGAAGGTGATGAAAAAAAATCGATAAAAGTTAATTTAATTAAAAATAGCCATGAGCACTTTTCGATAGGCAAGCAGTTTTAGGTATATTTGTTTATAAAAAATATTTGATAAAAAATACGTCTCATCTGGTTATCAGATCGGTGAAGGACGATCTTCCACGGCTCTTCTACTATTTGTAGGTAATATTTTATCTACGAGGATCATCAGAACTTAAAATTGTAATATTAATTTTAGTAATTGTAATAATAAATACAATAGACAACAGGAACGATGGTTTGCCACCTTATACGACATGACTATTTTATTAAAAATATCGTAGAAGGAAAGATAGAAGCCAGGAGAGGAAGAGGAAGACCTAGAAGATCATATTTAGACCAAATTAAGGAGAAGGCGAAAGTCATGTCGTATAGGGAGGTCAAGGATTTGTCCGAAGACAGAACTACCTGGAAAAAACTCCACAGACAAGAGCCCAGCTCTTAAATATTGAAATGAAAATGAATATTAATTAATGTAATATCATGTAATGTTATATTAGAGACTTATATCCCGTCCCGGCTTCGCGCGTGCTCTAAAATACTTTAAGAGAAACAAAAATAGTCTATGTTACTCGGGGATAATGTAGTTTCACAACAGTGAAAGAATTTTTCAAATCAGTTCAGTAGTTTCGGACCCTATTCGCGTCAAACAAACAAACAATCAAACTCTCCCTCTTTATAATATTTTATATAGATATAAATCTATTATTTCGTGAAGTACCTACTAACGCTCTTCAGGCACTTCGCTCAATTACGTAAGGCGTTGAACTCGGTACAGTTATTTTAAGCTCCTGATTGGTCTACATAGCCAGTGATGCTCAGTACAGGAATCAATACATCCCATGGTTGTGTTGCCAGGTAGTTTGGCAAACAAAGCCCGAGGCGAGTTAATGGGGTGACCACACCGGACAAGCCCGGCTATGTTTCAAACAGGACAGGTTATCGCCCACCAAAGGCAAAGTTTTACCGCTAATAAACTTAAAGACGCATATAAATAAATAAATATAAGGACACGTTTCGCACACACGGCTAGTTAGCTTCATAATAAAACATTGTATTATGGTTACTAACACAATTCTTCTTCCTCGTATGAACTGAGTGGCATAGCTCTAGCGTCGAGATTTTTTAATCCACCCGATGGCCTCTGACTTGGCTTAACGGTTGCTTGTACTAAGACTAAGAGCCGAGACCTACAATTTTACGTGTCAACCGATCCACGGTAGCGCCCAGATGCCACTTGAAAAACGACAGCCTTGTGCATGATTAAGCACCGTCTGCATCGACCGTTGCTTAGCTTTGATGATCTTGACAAACCACTTTAGCTAGCCCAGCTACAAGCGCTTCTAATACAATTGATTACTTACACATACATGAATAAGTTATATCGATACATATTTAACACTCAGACTAGAATCGAACCCGGGATACTCTGGTTGGCAGCCCGGCATGTTATCCGAGGTACCGTCGAAGTATTTTATTGAATTTTTAATGTATACTTTTAATATCACTTTGGATCATAGCATCTTAAAATCCAAATCTGATAAAGTTCCAAATAGTCCCACTAGACCCAATGCTCAGGTATTATCATAGAGTTACTAAAAATCAAGTTTTCTTCCCGAAGTCTACTATTCAAAGCACCAAGAAACTTGAAACGAGAGCTCGAAGTAATCCGACAGCTTTACAGAGAAGAATTTTTTAATATCACGCCGGCACTTTATTGGAGCCGAGAAGATACTTGTAATATAAAGGAGAAGGAAAAGTGATGAAGATGCGCCGAATCGTGCTTTTGTACTTGACAGTAATTACTTGTGTACAATGTACCAAAGAATAAATACATTTATATCAATACTAGCAGTTGCCCGCGGCTCCGCACGCGTATAGGCCGCTTTTCGCGTCTTCTCCACCACCACGCAAAAAACCGTATGTGAAAAATGTTTTTCCCTGTTTTTATCCTATACTGTTGAAATTTTTCTGAATTTTGTTTGCTACAAACCTCACGGAGCCCGGGACTTTCCAACGAATGCAAAACCTTGGAACCGATGTTTGTGTGTTCTGGAGTTATAGCGTTAGGAAGGAAATCCCACTTATTTTTATATTATAGAAGAAAATGTGTATTGCCTTAGTTGTATTCCTCAGTAATATAGACTAATAAATATAATGGACGCCCAACCTCTTGTTGAAAATCGTGTATGTATATTTCGATACACGTAGCGCCATCTATTCGTATTTTTTGTAAACGACTTCACTCGGGTAACTCTATCTATATACGATAGATAGTGCATGTTCCGGCAGCCTCGTTGAGAGCCAGTTATTCGAGACGATACATGCTCCACTTCCACCTATAGTTTCGCTGACTCGTGTGGTAACGCACCCTGCTGTAAAGTGTAAAAAATATTGTCGTTAACGCCTGATAGAAAAAGAATAGCAAGCGGTAATGATGCAGGTGAGCAATTGATCTGTCAGGCGCGTGGCATATTTTCTCTAGTAGCTTTATCGATAGATTGGGGCTCTAGCTCACTTCGCTGTCATGTCGTTCCACAGAATACTTAATACCGTTCATAAAGAGCTATCGGAAGTACGTGACTTCGTTGCGGGGGATTTCTTTTGGCGTTGATATAGTTACTTCATATATTATGGTATTGAGATTCATTGTGCAGTGATAAGTGATTGAGTTATTGGTATAGGTATTGAGTTATTACAATGCGAATCATTTGTATTAAATTTTTTTAACAAAAAGTGGCGATATCTAAATAATCCAATAACTCACATTCTCTCGTTGAAGGTAGGTAAAAATAACCTCAAACTTTTGACGCACAAATGGACCTGTACTGTTGAGAGCGTTGCCATGTTGCTAACTGTATCAGTCCCGGCAATTTAAAACAAGACATTATCCGATGAAACTGACTATACAAGTGTATATATATAATAGCGTTGCCGCGTTGAATAGTGATTTAGGTAGTATCTATAATCTTTAATATAAAAAAAAAAAATACATACACGTCGAATATATAACCTCCTCCTTTTTGAAGTCGGTTAAAAATAAGTCGGGTTTTCCTTCCTGATGCTACAACTCCAGAACGCACGAACCGATTTCCACGGTTTTGCATTCGTTGGAAAGGTATTGGTCACCGTGAGGTTTGTAGTGAACAAAATCAGGGAAATTTTCAACAAAAATAAATATGTGAAAATTTCACTTTCCCTGTTTTCCAACAGGGAAAGTGAAATTTTCACATACAGCGCCATCTCTCATACATAGCATGTACTACAAACCGCTATGGAATTGTATGGTGGTGGAGCAGCGCGAAAAGCAACCTACACACGGGTGGAGCCGCGGCCAACTGCTAGTTTTATATATAAATAAAAACATTAGAACATACTCGTAGCTTTCCGTCTATGCTAAACCAGTATATTAATAATGAAAATGTCATGAACATTGGTATATTTTTAATGAAAATGTCATGAACATTGGTGGTATTCCAGGTGGACCTGTCCTGCCGGAACACCAAGCAGCAGGTGGGAGCGCTGTTCACTCGCAGCAACTTCGTCACGCTCAAGTACGTGACCGACAACTGGGGCACCGACGCCAACGGGTTCAAGCTCATCATCACGGCTGTCAAGGACCCTAGTAAGTATCCCCAATACATTTACTTGTGCTTCAGAGCTCAGAGGTCTAGTGGTCTGCTTCCTAGACAAGCAATGCACGAGGTGCGGAATTTGATTCGATCAAATTGAAAGAATGGTGAAATCGAAAGTCCGTCTCGAATTTGGGTGTAAGTCTTTGACATTCGACGACAAAGAAAATACAATTTATTTGAAGGATGCGTTGTGTGGTAATATCCTTAGAAGCTATGAGTCAGAAAGCGTTTATTTTTTATCTTTTTTGGAGAAGATAATCATATTTCCTATAGCAAACACATTCAATCCAGACCGATTTGATAGAAAATCAGGAATCCATAAGTATTTTGACGAAGACAATATTTTGGCTAAACACTTACTTTACTTTTGAGCAACCAAACACAATAATAAATGACAATTCTACTTCAATTTATTTTAGTTTTACACTATACCTAAATATGTTACGTACAAATCATACTATAGATTGACATATAGATTGATCATACTTAGACGAAGAGTAAAACCATTCGAGCCACGTATCGTGATATATGAAACACAATAGAAAGCCAGTATCTACGGAACGAATGGCAGTCCGTGCTGTTAATATCCTTATCTCAAAAATTTAATAACAACAGTCGATTCGGCGAATGAAGCAATAACACTGAGCGCTCCACCGATAAATACAATTTTACAGTAAAAATTGCGGCGCACGTCCGACCCTATTTCACCCTCTTTAATTTGGCCGAATGTTTATTTATTCGTACAAACAGCCGACAGGGCAGTTCGTTTACACATTCCACCCTTTTATATATATTTTTTATTGCGTTCTCTGTCCGGATTCCGAGAGCCTCTAGCTGCCACTCGCGAAGGGAACCTGTTGCCAGCTCTCATCGCCGGCTCCTTCCTTGTGTTCTTTATTGCTTCTTTGTTACTATTCTCGCCGATATTCTCTCTTCCCGCATTCACTACATCATTGATATTGTTCTCTATTGCTTTATCTTTTGTACCTTTATCCGCCTCACTGTTTACACAAAAATATGAACTGCCGTTATTTATTATAATATATACCACTCTAACGTTCATAAATATTCATATTTATGAACGTTAGAGTGGTATATATTCCGTTTAGCTCCGATATTCCGTTTATTCCAATTAAAGTAATTAAGGCATTTCCGAGGCAAGAGGAATTAATTAAACGCGGTATCGCTAACGGAGATAAATTTCGCTCAGGAATAGACGTTAAAATTACATTCGAATATGAAGCAACAATGAGACGGAGGCACAAAGGAAGCAATTAAGTTGTCTAAAAACATTCCCGTCGGAAAGCTTTGTTTAGAGCACACAGCCGGCGAGCGTCTTTGAGCGTACAGTATCTAACACCAATTAGATTTTCCGCTTCGCTGCGTGGAAAAGTGTACTGTAAAGGATTTGCCAAGTTTCACCGGGACTTACATGAATACTCAGTGGGATGCCGTAGGACGTTTCTATTTTCATTTTATTTACCCAAATACGTTCTTTTGATGTGGATTTTTCCTTTTATCCGCCGTTTTATGGATATTTAAACATTGAGATTCGCAAATGCGATACGAGAACATCGCCTTGAGGTGCGGCCGAGTTACACAAGGAGAGATTTTATATATTTTTTTTCCGACTTCTTTAAAGAATAAAATCTCAATGTTGTGTGGAGCTTTATCTATAAACACATTTAAAAAATTAAACAGAAACCTTATATTAGTGTAATTTTGAAAATGATTAATATCATACATACGAGTTAGATGTGTTTTACATAATACTTATTGAATATTGCAATGTAACACAATAATTGGCGTATGCTTTATGTACGTTCACGTAATAATGCGTTGTGACTATAAGTCATAACATTGAAAGCATTGCATATAGTAAAGAGAAAAATAAATAAATCTGTAACTGTTGAACCATATTGTTTTATAAATGTTCTTCTGATAGGTAAAAAAAATAAGAATCATTAAGTTTCTATTTTATCGGTACAAAACGCTAATTAGCGTCTATAAAGGAAGACAAATGAATTAAGTATAAAATAAATAAAGACAACCAGTCCTCCTAAATATGTATTGAAGTTTTAATTAGAGTTAAATCCTTCAAAGCAAATTTGCGGAGGAACTGCAAAATCTTGTCCACCGCTAACCGCCACTAATAATGCAAAGTCGATGCAAGAAGTTCCCCCGATAATAGGGCCGGCGAGAACTCCCTCCATTAAGACATAGTTCACACTCCTCGAGTTCCACCATTTAAGATAAAGTTCCGGCCGGCGCGCCGTGGACACTCCGTGCATACTTACTACAGATTGTTTATAGTTCCCCCTTTTTGAGGTTGTTAACTTCGTCTATTAGGTCTCAGAAGCGTTGAAGCTTTACCTTAACTTTATATCAACTCTGCATTCGTTGCGATTGAAACGATGCGTTTCGGAAGATAGAATATTTTTTTTCGTAGCAAGGGACTGAATTCTTGCTGTTATCTACAACATTTCAATTGTAACCAGCTAGTTCCAATCCAGCAGAACGTTGGTTGTGATACAAAGCATTGTTGTTATGCTGAATTGCGCTAAGTTTTTCAAAGCATCCACCAAATTCCCTGGAATAAACGCGTCAGCGACGCAGCGTTCGAAAAATCCCCATTTCGTCGCAAGTATTCGCGCACAAAGCACAATATGTTTAGCGCGCATGCCATTGAATTATGCAACAAAAACACGTCGCGACATCCCCGTCGGAATAAAATTTTAAACAATACACTTCCCCCTCATGGGATGCTTTGGAGGGGAAGTGTACCTGCGCCAATGTGCGGCGAGGGGGGGACACCCTCCGAGATCAAAGCGTTGTCTCCTGTGTCCGCGCTTCCTCCGCGCTCTAAGTTTGTGCGGTTTCACAATCCGTCTGCCGAGTCCCGGGAGTCGGTTTGTTTAATGAGGTTAAATTGTGGAGCTTACTTGGGTTTCCTTTGGCGTTAGTTTAGTTCTAAGCTTTGTTAGCAATGTTTGTTTCTGTCACTGCCTTGAAATGTTCGTTTATCTTTGTAACTATGTTGTTTTTACTCATTTTACAAATATTTAGGTCTTCTCCACCTGTTTTTTGTTATTAATATTATCCAACCTTTGGAAGTTGTCAACTCTAATGAGACCCTCTTCACGTTGTGTGTTAAAAGCCTCGCTCGGACCAAACGCATTACATCTAAATTGAGCTGGATCTGACAGAAGCGCTTTGTTTTTTACATTTTAATGATCATTAGCGGACGTTTCTTCCAGAGCAATTACACTAGGTGTCACGATGTCGAACCACGGGTGGCTCTATTGTTCAGATATTTTTTTTTCATTTTCCGGAAATTTTCTATCGGGATGAATACCCAATTATTGCCTGTGATGCTGTGTCAGCAGTTTTATTGTCCGGCTCCTTGAATAGGTTTTGCGGGTTATATTCTGATTTAAGAGCGTCCTCCAAATTTTCTTAACTTTTTATGTCATTAACATATCATTCATTTTAACTGTTATTATTGTTACACATTGCAGTAGTTAGTTGTTTTTATTATAGATGTACGAGATTTTATCACGGGTATTTCAATAAACACTGTTGCTTTATTATTATCTACTGCTCACTGTCTTAATTTCTCGTCATATAAGATTTGAACCCAAAACGGTGCTGTCAATCAAAAGTCAAGATTATTATGTAGCTTTAATTGAATTTACATAAGCTTCAGAAAGGAGGACATTGAAACCATAATAAAGTTGGTTTCACTCTAAATGCCTACAGTCATATTTTCTCTTCTGTTTACTTGATATATATTACTATTCATTTTTTTTCTTTATTGGCGTAAGTTCTTTCTTGGCACTTTAAATTGGCTTTAAATAGTTAGTCCATGGAAATATTAAATTTTTAGACCTTACCTTGCAATTTTTAGCCTAATTTTAAAAAAAAAATTATTTTGATCCAGACCCATCAAATAAATAAAATTGCGTCTTCTAATAAACGCAACCTTTAATCTAACTTTCAATGGACTAACTACATTGTTCTTACAGTTCAAGTAATTCCCTCCACAACTCAGTAGCTAGTCTCCCCGCATGCGTCACGATGGCCTGCCCTGCGACGTAGTGCCACCCCCGGCTCCCCACGAGGCAGTACCGTGGTTATTTTTGCCCCGTCTCCCCACTGTTCCAGAGCACGGCTGCAAGGACTTCCGATGCAAGCAGCGCGAGTTCTGCGTGCACGCAGACCTGGTGTGTGACGGCGTCGATCACTGCGCAGACGGCTCCGATGAGGACAGTGCTGCACTATGCCCAGGTTATTTTACTTACTTTTTTTAAGTAACCACGGCTCTGCGCTTTCTGTCTTCTCTGTTCTGCGGGCATACTTCCACCTTACGTCATACAAATGAAGGGCTTGATCACCACTCAGCTTGAGCTCCAGCTTTCTGTGAAGGAAAAAATCGGGAGGAAACCATATCTTGGCGGTAGAGAATTTACTAGTATTTGTAGCAAATGTGTGTTCTGGTTTCCTTAAGAGATAATTATTTCAGGTTAGTCATTTTCCATCTAAGACCAGAGTATCATTGATTCGTGTGGTTATACGCTCTGTTGGTTAAATTCATAACTATAATTTAAAAAAAACCCCTGGTTATTCTAGCCCTGCCATCCATATTATCTTACCCTGGTACCGGTTCTTGTATTCTACTTATTTATCTAACTCTTACCATGGTACCTCTTAGTTATTCAGTGCCCTTTGCTTATCGCTTAGCTTGCTATCAGTAGAAAATACCAGGGGATATCCTAGATCTTGTTTTCATCTTACTCCGTTAGCCCTGGTAATTCTATCCGCTCTGTCCCACACTGAACCTGTAACCCCGAGGTATTCTATCCCTTATGCGCCTAGCTGACCTCGTGGTATGGTTAGTATTGTATCCGTGCCGCCCCTTACAGACACTTCTGGTCGGCTCCAGCGGAAGACCAGAGCCGATTGCTTGCAGTCAGCACACGCTGAGCTGGGGCTGGTGTTGTGACACTTAAATGTTCTCTTTTGTTTCTTGTGTATTGTTTTTTTTGTTATTGTTTCTTGTGTATTGTTTTTCTTTGGTAGAGTTACAAAATTAATGTTTCTTTCTTTCTTACTGAGCCTGTTCCCCGTGTGGTTGCAGACGGCAACGGCTCGTCGAGCGGCGGGCCGTGGGTGGCGGCTGGCGCGGGCGCGGCGCTGCTGATGGCGGCGAGCGGCGGGCTGGCTGCCTGCTGCTACTGCCGCCGGCGCGCGCGCACCCAGCGCACGCACCTGCACTGTTAGTATGCTCGCTCGGGGACCGCGCGACCGCGCTCTCTGAGATCTGCTCACTCAAACTGTTCTATTGGCACTTAAAGTCGCTGTGACTGAGCTACGCGTTAATAAAACCACAGTTTCAACTGAACTGCAGAGTTCACATGTCATATTTTGTTCAAATACAAATACAAATCATTTATTGATAACACCAAAGTTACAAGTCAAATAATATAATATCAGTACGAAAGTATATGATATTAATAATAATAATCAAAATAAAAAATATCAATTTTCACTACTAATTCTAGTAATATAATCAATACAATACATCAATACAATAGTATATGATATGAATCAAATGTAAATTTTCACCCACTACCTACACCGAGTATTGGGTGAACACGCTTCGTAATTTGTTCAACCTATGTCTCCAAATCTCGGTGTATTGGGTGAACAAATAACGATGTATGAACTCTTCTTCTAAGGGCCGTAAAATATGTGTTGTTGAAATTGTGGGCTTAGTACTATACTACACTTTTTTCTATAAATGGGCTTGCGCTTGATCACAATTCGCCTGATGGTAAGCGATATTATGATCTAAGGTGTATCGCGCTTACCCAGAAAAAACCGATTCACTCTTGCTTTGAACCGCCAGAATGTAGTTTACGGGGAACTGTATATGTAAACTACAATTGATCTGAGACGTGGATGAATTGTGTGAAGGAGGATATGAATGAGAAGGGAGTGAATGTGGAGATGACGGCTGATAGAGTGGCGTGGAAGCGAAAAACAGGCTATGCCGACTCCACCTTTTTTTTTTTTTTTTTTTTTTTAACGTGAGGAAATGCATTTACGCATGCCCACCACACCCGGGGAGGTGGGTGGGGTATGTCGGGCTCGATGCCAGAAGGGCATCACTACCGACTAAAACCTCACGATGGCCTCCTCACCGGAAAGGGCGGGGTGAGGTTCCGCTTCTCGCATTAACCCACCACCCCGCCCACCTCGGCTAGCCTGAGAGAGACTCCTTCTCAGGGGATGACTCCCCTTGCAGTGCACGTAGTGCACCGCAACCACCTCGGGGACCGTGAGTGCAATGGACGCCGGACATCCCCAGTCCAACGTCCTAGGTCCCCCGTGACGGGTCAGGTCTGTGGCCCCGTCACATGCCACTACGGCCGCAGAGAATAGGGAAAGTGGTAGTCTCCGGTTACCACTCCCTTCTCCCTGCGGCCCCACCGCGTCCGCCATCAACGGTGGCGACCCCGTCGAGGCCGCGGCAGGTAGGAAGAGCGGCGCACCGTAATACCGACACTTCTCTCCTGCCGCGGCCCCACACCTTCAGCTGCGGTGCCTCCCAAACCACACCGCAGCCCGCCTCAGTTGCGAAACCTCCCCGAAACGAGGTTCCGCAACCTACTGGTGCCACTCCATCTAGAACTTGCGTACAGGGATTACAAGTCTAGGGAGTGGCCCGCCTCAGGGACCCTCTTCGCTTCACCGTGGGTGACCAGGCCACGGTTACTGAGCCCCCCCGCCTCGACAATGCGGGGCCCCACGGGGGGGATGCCGACTCCACCTAGATGGAAAAAGATAAAGATAAAGAAAGAAAGAAGATCTTAAGGCCCTTTATAATAAGAGGATACGTTGTTGTTAGTGGCGGTGGTTATCATGTACTCATACATATGGTTGAGGGGGCATAGTGAGGAAGTACAGTCTGACTTCCTCACTATGCCACTTCGTGTGGACTATAAATTAGGTAATTATGTGGACTTTTAAGTTATTACTTGTTCGGCTATTTGACGAGTATAGTGAATACCAAATACATATATGGTTGTCATTTTTGTGGGTAGCCATGAAACCTAGCTAACCTTTATTTGGTGACACAAAGAAAAGCAATACATAAAAACAATAAAAAACATTTACGTGGCACAAAACCGTATTGATTTGATATGTGTGTTGCAGTGTCGGCGCTGGAGGGCGCAGAGGCCGCTATGGGCGCCACGCGGCCGGGAAACGGGGCGCTCCCTGCGGGCCCGAGCGGGTACAGAGCGGCGCGCCCGGGCCGCCGGCGGCGGCGGGGGCAGTGAGCGGCCCGCCGCCGCACAAGGACGAGTGGTTCGTCTAGGCGGTCCGGCCGAGCCCGCAGGGGGGGGCGCCGTACCGGCCCCCGAACTCTGGTCTCTATGTGTTACCTACAGCTCTAGCGACACATTTTTTAGGTGAATTTTTACTCGTTTAGTGGATGGAAGTCGCGCGCGTCGTGGGTGTCCAGTTTTTGGTGTAACGATAAACGCAATGTAAATTTATCGGAATGTAAACATTAAACATTTTTGGCTTATTGTTCGTATGTTATTGGTTTCATTTATGAAATCCGATCCCTTAGTAGTTAGTTAGTTTAGTAATTATAGGTTAGGCATAACACGATTTAATTCTTTTTTTACGTCTAGTTAGCTAAATGGCTGAGAGTTTGTAAGCCCATCTGAAAGATGTACGCAACGACTAAACTATTATAATATTGAAACTAATCCTGAATAAAAATACATATACTAGTAATACTTTTTATGAAATAACTAGTCTTATGTAATAAGCATGTCTAATATGCGTATGAGCTAAGTGGCCAATCGCTGGTGTCGAGAGTTTTCAGGCCGCCCGAAGGCTTTTGACTTGGTTTACCGACTGCTTGTACTAACCTGACTCACCCACGGTCGCGTTCAAATTAAATTGCCACTCTTATAAATTACAGACTTGTGCATGGTCACCCTAAAGAGCGTGCATAGACCTAGCTCAACCACGATAATCGAGTCAGATCATCTTAGTTAGCCGAGCTACAAGCGCTACGCTAAGTATGTAGATGTTATTAAATGTATTGCTTAAAATTTTAGTCTTGTAAGTAAAGTGCCTGACGGAATAATCAAAGCAGCTAGATATAATTAGGGTTGGAATATATAACAATTCTATTTCTCTAAGGATAAAATAACATAATTATGGTTTACAAACTTAGTAATACATTGCATTTCATCATATCCTATTCTAGATTTGTACTAAAACAATACAAGCAGCGCCATCTAATGGCGAGTAGCGACATCTCTACGCTACGTGAATGCCCAAAGCTTTCGTTACATGCGGAGCGAAATCTTAATTCGTTTTAGGAGCTTTCTAACCATTTAGTTCCGATAATCGCCACGATTGTTAGGGAGCTTTTAAACTTTTTTTTATTCTAATATTTGTTGTGATAAATTTGCTTATAGATAGATCAATAACGAGTCAGTGTTTATTCTATTTATTTATTTAGAATTCAGTTTAACTGAACGGATCTTACAATAGGTTCGATTAAAGCTTAGAGAAGAATACATTTTACATCATTTTTGTTTTGTTTTTATAAATACATTCAACTAAAAGTAACATGCTATAACGTATGTATATTAACTATCAAATTAAATATTGATAAATGTTTCTGACTAATTATTATTAAGTACTACACAACGTCACCATATAAAAACAATATAGTATTTTACTGTAATTTGAAGTTACTACTAAACAATATGAAAGTAATTTTTGTACGACATAAACACAATGTCTTACAGGCTCTACGTCTGTTCTTGAAAGGTTATAAGACCACACTAACACTTAGATGTACTTAATACATAAATTGATGATGATGATGATGTTTATTTGTCCCGGTCATAACCTTACCTGTTTTCTTGCGTTCCGAATCTGTCAAAGTCCGTGGTCCATCCATCCCCGCTCTGTCAGATTCAACCAGAATTCCAATTTCCAAAAAGCGTCAGTCAGTGACCGACCGGCGCGCGGTGCGGATGTGTGAAGCGCTCCTGAGGTTTACAATCGATCGTAATTTCTTACGAAAACTTCGAACTTGAATGGAAGTGCGGAATTCTGAATGTAAATTCGTTTGTTTGTGAAGTTTCTGTGTTTGGAATTGTGGGATTTAGTGGTTTTCGATGCTGGAAGTGTTAAGTTTGGAAGTTTAGTGCATCGACTTGTAGTTTAGTGGGCTAGGACTTAGAAATGTTTGTAGTTAAATATATAATTTAAATATCTATTTTTTTATGTAACTACGAGTATAAATTATTCTATGCATATTTTTAATTCAAATTTTTGTTCCTTCAGAAGTGAAATTCTGAAAGAAATTACCTATCTAGGTTTATTTCTTTCGCAGACTCCAAAACGTACTTATCAGATATCTAAGATAATAATAATAAAAATGTATTAATCAATTAATAAAATTCTTAAAAGTATTTAAGTACATTTGACTTAAAAATATATACAAAATAAAAACATTTAATTACCCGCCTTAGATAAAGCACAAATTCTATGCATATGTACTATTAAAATAGTAAACATACATACATACTTACTCGTATTTATTACACGTTGTATCAACGAGATTTTTGTAAAAAAGTAAATTTACTTTGTTAAAGCATTTTTTAGTAAGTTAATAAATAAAATAATCACAGACATACTCGCGTTAATCCTGGGTAAAAAAGTAGTCTATGTGTTAATCCAGGGTCGGTTTAGCCGAGCGTGGAGAAGTAACAAACATATCATGTACACACTGACACACAAACTTTCGCATTTATAATATTAGTAGGATAGACAAATTATAAATCGATACCCTAATTTGCAAACCTACTAACTCCACTGCAGATTTTTTACGGGAGAGGCTCAAAACGTCATTGTATTTTATTTAGATAAATAAAAAGTAATATAACTAACTGTTTATTATAATAATAAAAATTAAGCATAGTTTTTCACGGAATTTTGTTTTTTCTTATTGCGTAAAATAAAAAAATACAACGAAGTTTCGAGCCTCTCCCGTAAAAAATCTGTAGAGGAGTTAGGTAGTAGGTTTGCAAATTAGAGTATCGAAATACCTACTATTCTTATTTTTTTAATATTGACATCATTACATATTGACATTTATTACAAATTGATTGTATTACATATTGATTTTTTTTTATTTTAGACGTATAATTGAATAATTATCAATAAATGGTTTATCTTGTTTATCTTATTTACATTTACATTAATTTTGATTTAGTTATCTGTTTAGGCAAGTTACTGGGTGATACATTGAGTGAAGTGTAAACTAGTGAAAGAAACACAAGGCTGGTAGGAGTTTAAGTGTAACCAGTGAGTGATGGTGGTGTAGGAGGAGCAGCATGAGGTGGTGGGTGATGGTAAGCGCGCTCCTGGCGCTGGCGCACTGCCGCGGTAAGCGCGCGCGGGGACACAAGCCTGGTGAGTACTACTCTTTAGTAAAGTCTAATAAGCTACATTAATACTAGATAAGCGGAGAGAGAGATGCAAGAAGGTCGTATACAGAACAGAACAAAAAGTATTAGAATAGATCAACATATGTATATACAGTGTAAACTCTATATAAGGACACTGAAGGGTATGTAAAAAGAGCAATTTAGAGCTGTACTCCATGCGCGGTAACTCGGAAGCTTTTAATTTTCAACATTTTTTTTTACTTTGAATAGGTCAGCGCTTGACCCAATTCACATGATGGTAAGTGATATTGAGGTCTACGGTGGATCGCGCTTACCTAGAAGGAACCGGTTCACTCTCGCCTTGAAAATCACTAGATTGTAGTCATTGGGGAACAGGGAATTCAGCAAGGATATCCAAAATGACACGGACATGGAAGTAGGCTACGACGATAACCCCACAGGTTGGCTAAATCTAGAAAATTTGTCCATAACTTAGGACCTGGTGTATTTAACCGGTTGCCAAACATTATTAAAACTGTCCCTAGCATAGTCAGTTTAAAAAAACAGGCTAAAGAGCTGGCGAACCAACAAACGTTCTACAATTTTGAAGATTTGAAAAAAAATCAAAATTGACGTTTTGTACAAACCGTATATATAACTATGGTTTATTAACTATTGTTGATAGTAAAATTTTGTATACTATTATTTTATACAAAAATATTTAATTATTTAATACATGTAAATTTAAAATTTATCAATAAAGAACTTTGACTGTGTATTTTATAATATTTTGAGTCAATTGATGCCTGAACTAGTATCTAAACTGTATCTGAATGCGGTTTACATAAACGTATTTAAGAATAAACTTCTAAGCCACTGATCAACCAACCTATTTAATCATCTATGAAACTCAATAAACGATATCTACCTCTAACATACGTTTTCTATTAAACCCATCAGTTCTCATCTGTATCTATGATGGAACTAATAAAGACAGCATAAACTGACCACAAAGCACCTTCCAAAGTATCTTCAAACTTCAAACTGGTCATAGTGTGGACATTCAGTACATCTGAACGCGATTTGACATTCCTTTCAACTCTCAGTCTTCCTTATTACCACAGAATGATCACATTCCCTCATTGATGTTAACAATATGCGAGACATTCTATAGAATATTCCACGCACTGCTGCAAATGTCAATAAGGAACATACCAAACATATTGACATATTCAACATGCGGCAACTATTTTCATAAATACACTAATACTAGCTGACCCGGCAAACGTGGTTTTGCCTTAAAAATAGTTATGCAGTAGCCGTTTCTCAGACCTACTGAATACGCATATAAAATTTTAATTTTAGTTAATGAATTCTGTAATTTAGGCTCTGTGTGTTTGTTTGTTAATTTCAATTTATTATATATTTATGTGTTGTTTAAACAAAGTAAGTGGATCTATATGTGATGTACTGTTAGGCTAAGTATTATTATTCTCACATTCTTATGTTTATTTATCACAGCTGTTAGTTTCTCCTATAATATATAAAATAAAATAACAATTTAATGTTAAACAAAATTAATATAAAATACATAAGTTCAGTATTAAGTAGACTAGAAAGGGTAAATTCAAATTCAAATCAATTTATTGCGAATATAGTAATAGAATATAGACAGGAATTCGGTCAAAGAAAAAGTGCACTATAATCTGTCTACCGGCGTGTAATAATTACTAAACTATGTCAAAACATAAAGCTACTTAATACAATATTATACTGACAACACTTACTTAATGGACTGAACGGCTAGATTTAACAATAATCGTAAATTCACTAAAAATAAACATATTAACACCGTAGAAAGAGAAGCAAGCAATCATGCAAAACAAAATCAAAAACTAATCATATAAAATCATCTATTGTTACATTAGAGTGATGACTGTACAAATAACATCAAATTTTATCTCTTGTAATAAAATGTATAGTATTAAAGTGTCCATTTATCAAGTCTTTTTTCCAAAGTCCTATCTAGGACATTGGCCTTTGCCCTGCGAGTCCTAGGTCACATAGCCCCGGCAGTCACAAGAATGCAGTCGTGAGGTCACCGGACGGACACCCGAATACGGTTTCATTAGCTGCATCGCGCACGGATCTCTAAACTTCACTTCATTAGCGTAATTAGAGAGGTGTAAGTTACTGCTTCTACGAACGGTAAAGGTTAAAACTTTTAACTCGACTGCTAAAGAGGATTGTCTATACCATACCAATATTATAAAGAGGAAAGGTTTGATTGTTTGTTTGACGCGAATAGGCTCCGGAACTACTGGACCGATTTGAAAAATTATTTCACTGTTGGGAAGCTAAATTATCCCTGAATAACGTGGGCTATATTTAGTTTTCCTTTGCAACTTAGATAGTGTTATAACCCGTGCGGAGCCGGGACGCGCTGCTTGTTTTGTAGTAAGTAAAGTAGCTAGTAAAAAAGGAAAAGTATATTTAACATTATATCCCAGCTTCGCACTAGCTTCTAAAATAATCTAAGTTGCTTATGTTACTAGGGGATAATGTAGCTTCCCAACGGTGAAAGAAGTTTTCAAATCGGTCCAGTAGTTTCGGAATCTATTCGCGTCAAACAATCAAACAATAAAAAATTTCTCTTTATAATATTGGTATAGATTATTGATGTGATGTTTGTACACCATAGTCATATACATACATACATCACTTAGATAGTTATAATAATATATTTTTTTTTAGTTATAATACAAACCAAACGAAAATCAAACGACTTGTTTCCCGAAAACTGTATTCTAGTGCTTTTCAAGGCACGAGTGAACCGGTTTCTTCTGGGTAAGCGATTTACCTAAGATCACAATATCGCTTACCATCATGTGAGTAGTGATTAAGCGCATGCTCGTTCAGTATAAAAAAAACTATCACGATTTTTTTCTAATTTCTTACTTGTTAAACGCATACTAACGTGTATGTTTCCTAATGTAAACAGTTAATGAAAACAAATGAAAACGGAAATTGGTTGAGGAATTTGAGACACGAGATCTTTCATCAGATATAATTACAAAAATCCCTATTTGTAAAAAATATTGGCCAAGTGCGTGTCGGGCTCGCGCATGTTTCGGTTCCGCTCCGTTTTTATTTTTTCAATTTATTTTTTACTTTTAAAGTTAATACGTGAGAATGTATATCAAATGACGTTGACCTAAACGATGGCGTAAAAAATGCTTAGATATTACGTTTGTTGTATGGGTATTGATTATCTATTATATTTATTTTTTATAATTTTATTAGAAAATTACACATGTACACCCCGTGAAAATTTTAATGGTAGACACGTAAAAATTTAGGTTTATACCAGCTACCGTTATTGATATATTATAGCAAAAAATACGAAAAAAACACGTTTATTGTATGGGGACCCTTAATATTTTTTCATTTTTAGTATTTAGTTGTTATAGGGGCACAGGAAATACATAAATTCTAAAAGTTTCAGTTTTCTAGCTACTCGTATCACGGTTTCTAAGATACAGACAGACAGCCAGACAGACAACGGAGGCTTAGTAATAGGGTCCAGTTTTTACTCTTTAGGTATGGAACCCTAAAAATTGTATTTTTTTTACACTTCGACAAAAAAGGACAGGGTGTTCCAAAATCACAAACCCAAAGTTCTGATTCCAGCTTTTCTTCTGTCACCCATATACTCGTACGTAGTATGTAAATAGCACAAGTAGTTGCTCCCTGCGCACGCGCATTATTTATAGCAGCCGCGGGAGATAGCGACAACCGTGACGATGACTGATTGCTGCAACCACCACGACTCTCTGATAGCCTGGTACCTATGTATATACATAGACATTCCAACACATATACTATACCAATATCATAAACAATATTTTATTAAATTTAAAATACTGACAGTGGCGTGTACTTATATTTATGAAATTTGCTATTTTGTAAAAAAATATCCGTATCTGTTCCAAAAACTAGCAGGTATACCGCGCAAACACGTATTAAGACATAAATATATAGCTCAATGCATAAATACAATTTGCAAGTACCAAAGTGTAGATTACAAATGCAGAGCTCGGGCCCACATTCTATGGCTATTAAAATATTTAACAAATTACCAGACGACCTAAAGCGTATCGATAATATTGAAACTTTCCTAACAAACTTAAAAAACTTACTCATAACAAAAAGTTATTACAAAATAGAAGACTTTTTAACTGACAGAACACTTAAAAAATCTAATGAATTAACAGGGTTGCTCATCTCCAGTAAATAATTGCAATGCCTTATGGGTAATTATGTAACTGTAAAGTGACATAATATTGCAATAAATGGTTTGACTTTGACATTTATACAGCTCGAGGTGCTTGTCATTTGCTTTATTAAAATATCAAATATGTCTTGGGTATGTACATCATAAATTTAATAAAAATCTAGACTAGGCATTCTCCACCTTAAGGCCAGTGTCGCTAACTCATGTGGTTATGAGTGCTGGTTGGTGCTTTTGATCGAGCAAGCGAAGTTTCTGCTTTAACAGGTCAATTTTGCTTTTGTCTATCTGTATCCTACTAATATAGTAAATGACTCAGGGTTTGGCTGTTAGAGAATTTTTTTTATAATATAAATGCTTATTTAGAATTGAAAATTGACATTTGATTCATAAAATATACCATTGTAATGATATTATATTACTAGAATTAGAAGTGAAAATTGACATTTGATTCCTATCATATACTATTGTAATGATATTATATTACTAGAATTAGAATTGAAAATTGACATTGAATCATATCATATACTATTGTAATTATATTGTTTTACTAGAATTGGAAGTGAAAATTGACATTTGATTCATATCATATATTATTGTAATGATAAAATATTACTAGAATTAGAACTGAAAATTGACATTTATCATATAGGTACCTAATATTGTAATGATATTATATTACTAGAATTAGAATTAAAAATTGACATTGAATCATATCATATACTTTTGAAATGATATTATATTATTTGACTTGTAACTTTGGTGTTATCAATAAATGATTTGTATTTGTGTAAATCGAAAGTTTGTGTATGTTTGTTACTTCTTCACACTCAAACGGTTGAACCAAATTTCATGATATTTGGTTTGTAGATAGCTTAGAATCGGGATTAACACACAAGCTACTTTATATCCCGGATTAACGCGGGTAAGACCGCGGAACGCAGTTTGTGTTTAATAAATACATTTTTCACACACGGCTGGTCAGTCCCAACTAAACTATTTCTAGTTTGTACTCGTATCATGGTAGCTAATACAACTGATGTACTACATATACATACGTAAACTCTTACATCGATACATATTTTACACCCAGACCGACTGCCAACAAATCAAGTTCATCACAAATGTGTTGGCCGTGCCGGTAATTGAATCCAAGTCCCTCTGGTTGGCAGTCCGGCATGGTAACTATTACGAGGTCGACAAACGTTCGTAGTTAAGGAATTTAGACCTTTGTACCTCGATTAAAAAAAAGTCAAATGCCTTTTTCAAATCTTCTATGATGAGTCGGCATAGTCTTGGGCATAGAATAAACAATGCCCCATCGAGAGGTGGCATAATTTCGGTACTGGGCAGGTAGAAGATTCCGGGAAGGTGCTTTGTTTCTCACATTACCGCTCTACACCGGTACAAACTGGTAACTAATCTGTGCCAGTTTTTTTCGGGAATTATGCGCTCGTCAAATGAAAACATTTATTCGTTTAAAATTTTACATTTAACTTATTCACTAACCCTCAAACTGGACGCATTCGCCGTCGTATTATATAACAGTCTCAGTCAATTAAGAAAAAATATAAGTTATTATAGGTTATATTGTTAAATAACAAGACTTAACAGAGCTGAACCTACCTTCTTATTAAGTTTATACTAACATGCTGTGTACTCTGTTTTGGATTGCAGACTTGTTTTTGTTCTTTGTATTTGTAATGTTTGTAATCTGTTTGAGTGCCTTATAAATTCATATATTTTTAACCCTCAACAAAAAAATGTATGAATATTATGACTATGTTATGAAATGTATGTTATAAGTATGACGAGTCCGTATGTGTGTGTCTGTCTATAGTACAGTAGCTCTCAAACAATTTCAATTTTTAAATATCTTTATTCACATGAAAATTAATGCAAACACATTGGTACACACTAGTGTGCATCTAATCCTGGTGTGTATCAAACAGAAAACATTATATAACACTAGCTGACCCGGCAAACGTTGTTTTGCCTTAATAATTATTTCTAAATATACAGTAGCCGATTCTCAGACCTACTGAATACGCATGTAAAATTTGGAAAAAATCGGTCAAGCCGTTTCGGAGGAGTACGGTAACAAACACTGTGACACGGAAATTTTATATATAAGAAGATTACACAATATTCTTTGAGTTACTACGAGTATAACTACTTACGTCATTTATTTCATTAAGATTTTCATTCATTTAGAACTTGTTTCAGGGTAATAATATTGTTACATTATGATAAACATAAGCTATTAAGATTAAAAAAATGAAGATAAAATGTTCAAGTTTATTACTATCTCCAAGTTCCCAGAGGTTGGATGTCGAGAGCGCGTGTTAATCGAGTGTCAACAGCTGTTACTGTGTCAGACGCCGCAACGACTTGTAATGGGGCGAAGTGGTGTCAGATGGAACACTAAATACCCTAGTTCATGATGGGCCATGCATGGCCACTATGGAATAGTAAGTAAAGGAGATGAAGGAAATGAAATGGCTTTTGACGAAATTCAGAAATATCGTCAAATTTGCTTATACCAAAAACGAACCTTATGCAGAACTAGATATCAGTTCGTGTAGTATTTATCAGTTGTTTTAGCAACTAGATTGCAACCGTGTGTGAAATGTATGCTAATATTTATTATTAAGCCAAAGCGCACCACGCTGCTATTGTATGTTCATTACGAACAAGACTGTTGTCACCTAATCACTACTTTAAGATCTCGTCATTGTACACAGTTATGCAATAAATATACTCTTATTCTGACACCGGAGAGCGTCCGACGTCGAGGCAGGCCCAGACGGAGATGGCGGGACGAACTACACTCCTTTTGTAAAAACTGGACTCAAAAAGCTCAAAACCAGGATGAGTGGAAAGAAGACAAGTTTGAATAATGATAAGTTTAAAAAAATCTTAAAGATCTATTAACAAATAAGGCATATTATTCAATAAACGAGTTATTGGAGGATAAAAACTTCCCTAATGTCACTCAAATTACTTAATGTGAAAAAATATTTATATAATTTTATTTTATTATATACTTTATAATTCTATATTATTTAATGACTTGTTTTAATATAGACATTTTAATATTGTAGATTGACATTGTATTTTTGTAAATTGACATTTTAATATTGTAAAGTGACATTCATAAGTGTACTGTACGGTTTCAGTTTATTTTATTCAATATACCTATATTGAATAAAAATAAAATGAAACCGAGATAGAGAGACCTTTGCCCAGCAGAAGCGGCTAAAAATAAAAAAAATATAAATAATTTATTATTATTATTATTAATTGTAGCACAGCTCTACCGGAAGTAAGCCAGACGGGTTCAGGGCGACGAGTTATGATTTCCCTTGTAGACGCGTTTTGCTCAATGGACCGCTAAAATAGGGGAATGTATGGTGTAGGTACTGGTACTCGTGGTATGGAAGTATCACAGGGTAGAAGAGACAAGTCGGTCACCTTTGTGTTGTCAGCTATTAAAAAGAAACGTAAATAAAACAGCTATTCTTTCAAAGCTGTTCAAATGCTATGCGACTTAGACCGTGAAGTCACTAATGTCATTGTACGTGTGGTACAATTTGTAAAAATTAATATCAACATTATTTTTTTAAATATCTTTGTTAAATAAAATTTATTATTTGGAAATTAAACAAGTCTGTGGTTTCCAAAAATGGACTAATAGCTTCATCTTCTTCCTCGAATGACCTAAGTGGCTCAAGTCAAGACTATTCATGCCGCCTGTAGGCCTATGACTTCACTATAATTCCACTTTATTCGTTCTATTTTTAAAAAAAAGTATTAGTATTATTCCTTTATTTATATTCATCTAATTAAATATGTATCTATATAAAATATGTATATCTCGTTTATCAGTTCTATTAGCTAGCATAACACGAACTAGAAATGGTTCAATATGGGGTTAACCAGCCGTGTGTGAAATGTGTCCTAGTATTTATATTTATATTATATATTCTCTTAAAATCATCCTAGATAAAATCTGGGATTTGTTTACAAATAGTATTTCTAGTTGTACTACTTCCTATTATCCTATGCACCGATGCGGCGAGGTGAGGGAAGGCTACCAATATAGACTGCTCCTTTGTCGCGTCCACTCTCCGCTCCATCCATCATCGCAAACGACTCCCGCCTTTATGCTAATCAGTTTAAAGTGCCAATTAAACTAACTATCCTCGCGGAGATACGACAAAATTAGATAATGAATCACCGGTCACTTACCCGCGTGTGGAAAATGATTCCCGATTTATTTGTTTCATTGAGATAGTGGTGACTGGCGTACACACGGCATAAAAAATTATAAGAAGCCCTGTCTCTTTTCATCATTAGTGAATAAAAAGAGACACCAAGATCTTATGTTGAATTTATTGTTGAACTTATATATACAGTGCTGTGGGAAAGAATAAGACTACTATAAACTAAACTTATATCTAAGCAGTAGTTAGAACATATAAAGGTGTGTAGATTTTTATGTGTTCTAAAGGTGTTAGAACACATAAAAATCTGCATTATTCAGTTTGTTGACACTCGGACAAGACTATTTATTTATTCTATTCTGTATCCCGAGTGTCAACGTCTTCCTGAGAGGCATAGATAAAGTTTACCTACTCACAAATATTTTTTTTTTTGGTTTGATCTGAACCGTAGAAAAATACTGTGTTTTCTTTATTCACTAACTGTATTACCAGATGCTTATCAATCTACAAGCTCCTCAATCCCCTCACATGAAACCATCATCACGGCTTAATGCTTCTACTTATCGTCTTGCATTGACATCGCCCTAAAATCACAGCACTGCAGGTGACGACTCCGGCGAAAAGTCCCCTCTCATTTTAACTGACTTCAAAAAAGAAGGTTATATATTCGACTGTATGCATTTTTTTTTTATCATTAGTGACTAGAAAGAGGCTTCACAAAATATAAGAGAAAGAGGATCTAAACCATGGACAAAACACTAAAATCACGTCAAATACGGAAAATGACACTCACAACTAAATACTGTTTAAGAATTTGAGAGAGTTTGTTAAGATTGTAATTTAATTAACAATTATAATTCAAGCGTTGTTTTTGAAAAAAAATGTTTCATCTTGTTCCTAAAATATTATATTCTTAATCTAATATAAAGTAAATATAAAGTATAATGTCAATAAAAAATATTTAAAATGAATATATCAAAATATTAAAAGTCAATCAAATAAACCGACCCTACTCCCCCCTGGTGCAAAGGTGACTATAACACTGCTATATTACCGCGCTGAATAGCTTTGGCAAACCTCTGCACCGATATGAAGTCGATTAAAAATATTTATTTTTTGTACGCACTAGTGACAATTCTTATCTAATAATACCTGTCTCTCGACGTAGCATAGTGTATACAAGTCTGGTAGAGCATTGTTCCCTCGAGACAAAACTATAAATAGTGCGCCGGATCCAGAGCGGCGCTGATTCACTCACGTAATGACTAACTGCATACGATTCCATTAGATGGGGTTGACGGGGAAATGAATAAGAAGCTTTATGATGACCAGGTGTGAGAAGAAATAGAAAAGATCTCAGCTTTAAATGAATTAGAAGAGCAAGAAGGCGTCAATGATAAAGGAGAGGGCATAGAAGAATTGCTTATGCTCTCAGTGGTAAGGTCTATTGTTGAAATATTTAGGACGCGCGAAGGGCTTCTTGATTTGTCAAAAAACTCATCACACTCTTTATTAAAAAGAAAAACCAGCTCAAAGACATTGTTAAGTATTTTGGCAAGACTCTTGTTAACATTTTTAAAAATAATTAAAATTTGGTATTCAGGCCACACAGGGTTCTTCGGTTTGTCAAAAAACTCGTGAATGTCTTTAATTAAAGTTTAATTAAGCTCCAGTGCCAAGGTCTTCCAGCCATCGGGCAGGCATATGATATGTCAGATGACCTAGTAAAAAATGCTGAAAGGTATTGGTGGAAACTGGTTGAGGACCGATCTGGTCAAATGCCCAGCTGTAGCCAAACTAACAACAGAGGAGATGATACCGTAGTGTTTAATGGCATCGGAGACCAGGATACAATTCGGCCCGACAAACCAACACAGCAAGTATTTTTTTTTTATCCTTGATAGGTTAGCGTTTGACTACAGCTAGCCTGATGTTAAGCTGCACTGCAGTCTACGGTGTGGCACGCTTACCTAGACGATACCTATTAACTCTACTTTTGAAGGCCTCCGGATAATACCTCTTAGGAAACAGAGACTCAGGTAGTGAGTTCCAAAGCTTCGCAGTCCTCACAATAAAGTAAGTAATTAACAAGAAGCGAGTGATGCGTGACGTTACATTGGACAAGTGGTGAGACCACACGCGCTTTAATTGGAGACGGCAGGCGTCGTACAGTCACGGCTCTTACTCCATTACACTGTGTTTGTTCGGCAAACACTTGGCCGCGGTTGAGGAATGGTACAAAATGTAGGAGACAGTTAGTATGTAGTTGCGTAGGTGGTTATGACGACTGGGCAATACAAAACGTCGCTACTGTACATATTTGTTATATATTATATTATTTTTATATAGATATACTCGTATTTTGTATTCTTGTGATATGGCATGAGGTATATAATTGACCGATCCAAACAAATAGAGAAAATGCGCAAGCAATTGTTCAACCTAAACAACATCCTTGACTCAGTGTTAAGGGAGATAATAGGTGGAACAAACAAAAAAAAAAATACGACGCTACTGGATTAAGTTCTAGCAGGGATCAGAATACTAGAGAGAATTGCTAATTCCCATACAAAAAAGCGTTGCGCAGAAGTTTTCCATAATTACCGGTCAAACCTAGATGGCGCTGTAAATCGAGCGGGCAGACTAGCTGTCGCCTAATTTCGCAATGCGCTGAAGGCACATAGGGATATAATGACAGTACCTGAGTGAAGTTGTTTCAAGAAAATACGAATAGAAGGCGCTACGTGTATCTAATTATACATGTAGTACAATTTTCATCAAGAGTTTGAGCGTCTTATATATTTACTAGCTGACCGGGCAAACGCAGTTTTGCCTTAATAAAAAAAAAAAAAAAAAAAAAACTAAATATACAGTAGCCGATTCTCAGACCTACTGAATACGCATATAAAATTTGGAAAAAATCAGTCAAGCCGTTTCGGAGGAGTACGGTAACAAACACTGTGACACGGAAATTTTATATATAAGATTAGGCTATGATTCAAGGAATGGTTTTGCAATATAAATACTTTTTCGGCTCCTAGTGTGAGTTTTGTCGATGAAATCTGCTGCTAAAGCGAAAAAAAAAAACAAAAATATTGGTATTAACCAATATAAAATATTAGTGTATAAGTGTATATACCAACTGTACTTCAGCATTATGCTGAACCTGCTCCTTATGCGCAATGTACTATGCTTATTATGAATCCCAATCTTGTTTTTTGTGCACTTTTTTTTCCTTTCTTGTGATAGACGTTTTATTTGTCTATAAGAAATAAGAGAGAAATGTGTGTATGTGTGAGTTCTTTTATAGAGTTTTCTAGACTTTTGACCGCAAGACAAATTCCAAATAGTTTAGACCAGTTACTCCGCTACTCTTGCATCTTGCACCACGGTGTCCGAAGGGCCCTCAGCGCCGGTCCCGCGCCGCCACCCGGCCCCTGTTGACCATTACCAATGTCTGTGGGAACTGGACTGCTTACGAAATGCCTCACGACCGTGTCACTTTCCTTACACAAACTGCTATCATTGGGGAAATGGACAATGGAAGCTTTTCGGACCAAATATGGAGTGGACTTTCTTTTTGAGTTGACTTTTTGGCACCATGTTTTCTAGGTATGGAATTAGATACATTGCTGTTAATTTTGTGTTCAAAAGCATAATATTATGTTGTAAATTAATTACATCTTTTTTTTTTAATTTTAAATAATACTTAGTTTCTGATTACATAAATAAAAACACACACAATAATAAACCTAACAAATAGTAGATTAAATCTAAGTCGTAAGTGTCCGTGGGTAAGGTTAATTAAATTAGGAGTATATTAAATAGTTTTTCAGACATCGATAACATAATTAAATCTATTATACATTCATCAATCACACCAGAGTATACGACTCTGCCAATGTCTTGAAGCAGTTTGAAACAACAAACTTTTTCAAGCAAAACCGTCTTTTTCTTCGTATGAGCTTAGTCCAGTCTCTGGTAGCAAGAGTTTTTAAACCACCCAAGGGCCTCGTACTTGGCTTAACAACTGCTTGTACATAGATTGAAAGTCATGACTTACACTTAAACGTGTCATCCAATCTTAGTTGTGCCCAAATATAAAATGCTAAATACGTATAAATAACGAGTATATTTCCTTGGTAATCAAATATTTATATGGCATATTTTTATAAAAGATGAATAATCTATTTAATTTATTACCAAAAATTATTACGTACAATCCGATAAAAAACTATATCTAATCTAAAATTAATTAAAGTAAAACTAGAACTAACCTAAATATAAATAAAATCTAAAATATAAAATTTCCATGTCACAATGTTAGTTACCGTACTCCTCCGACCGATTTTTACCAAATTTTATATGTGTATTCAGTAAGTCTGAGAATCGGCTATTATCTAATTACTTTACCCCTTTTTTAATTTATAGAAATAATTTATAACGCAAAACAATGTTTGCCGGGTCAGCTAGTAAAAACATATATAAACATAATTAGATTAAAAACATCAACCTAAAACATATGAAGTTCTATCTACAGTCCACTTCAGAGAAAAGGCATATCATCCATTCATTTACATACGAAAGTACGTATTTAAACAAATTATCATGTTTATCCTGGATATCATCAAGCGCATACTACTGGATGGATATCAACTATGGGTATACGAACTCATTAGCCCATATCCAGCGCTGGTCAATAACTCAGCGGCGCTCGGTATTGTCTGACCAAAGCGACTATCTTCAGGAAGCCGACAAAGGCTGTCCTTGTGCTTTGGAACGTGGCTGCCCAATTAGCCTGGGGGGGAAGTGGGGGGAGTGGAAGCTGGGGCCAATTGGTCCAGAGACCGGTTCCGCGCTCCGCGGGCCGGGGATGTGTGGCATAGCTTGCTCAGGAAACATACTTTGTTGACGAAGTTGTCGACCTAGAACTAGTAAATTACTGGCTTTCTGGACAATACATTATGATGAATCATATTGAGTATAGGACAGTAATGTTGACATTTTATGTGTATTACAATAATAGGGCATTTTTTTTTCTAATGATAAATGGGCTTACGTTTGACCGCAGCTTGCCTGATGTTAAGCTTGACTGTAGACTAAAATGTATCATGCTTGCCTAGAAGGAGCCTATCTTCAGTGCCTAAAATAAATCCGTTCCTTCTTACTTGCTTTCTAAATACAGGGAGTTTAAAACAAATCACATTTCTAGACTCCATTGCACAGAAGTCAAAACATTTGATTCGACGTGAGTATCAGATAAATTCGACACTCATAACAACTTTCGAACGCCAATCAGAAATTATGGATAACAAACTGATGAATGGAATAACGAAATTTTGGTGAAAGAATCTGTTTTTATTCTTATTTAAACTTGACGTAAAAACCACTCGTAAAAAAATTGGCAAAGTGCGAGTCAGGCTTGAACAGGAACATGCAGGGTTCCGTATCATTAATAACATAATGCAAAAAATCAAGTTGCTTGTATGGGAGCCCTGCTTAAGTTTAAATTTTACAGTTTTTATTATTTGTTGTTACGAGTATAACGGCAACAAAAATACATCATCTGTTAAAATTTCTACTCCGTAGCTATCACGGCTCATTAGATACAGCCTGGTGACACACGGACAAACAGATAGCAAAGTTTTTGTAATAGGATCCCTTTGGACATACGGAACCCTAAAAACTATCCGGAAACAAAATATTTGAGAGCCAGGATTAGTATTGTGTTGCGCTGTAGGGGTTACAAAAGGAAAGGATTAAAGGAATAAGGGAACAGAACCACACGCTGTGTTTAAGGAAACCCCACAGTTGTTAGCCAAAGCCACAAAAACAACCACCACATCTTGTTCTATTTGAGAGCCTATTATTCCAGACGAGATACGCTCCATTTAAGACTGAATTGTCGCTCCTATGGTTACGTGTTCTGCTGGTCAAATGCCTAGATGTAAATAGTATATTTTTTACATTAAATGGGCTTGCGCTTGAATTGTGATCACCTGATGGCAAGCGACATTATGATCTAAGGTGGAGCGTGCTTACCCAGAAAAAACCGGTTCACTCTTGCTTTGAAAACCGCCAGATTGTAGCTCTCAGGGAACAGGGCACTAGGCAAAGAGTTCCACACCTTCACAGTTCACACTATGAAGGTGGAGGCAAACCGCTTAGTACGCGCCTTTGGAATCTCTACTGTGAACTTACACTTGTCAAGTCGATGTAGTTTTTTTCTAGTTTTTATTATTTTTTTGTTGTGTTCTTTTTTTATAGCTTATACGTTTGCGTTTGAGCACAGCTTGCCTGGCATTAAACAATACTATGGCCTATGATGTTACACGCTTACCTAGAAAATACCTATTATCTCCAGATTTGAAGACCCCCAGGTGGTACTTCTCACGAAACAGAGACTCAGGAAGAGAATTCCAAAGTTTTGCAGTCCTCACAACAAAGGTAGAAGCGAATCGGCTTGTGCGATACTTAGTGATTTTGACTGTATACCTATGTCTCTTCGCTGAGTTATAATTTTGTAACTTTCATAAGCTCGGCTATTAACTTTGGTCCAAAGAATTTCTTTTTTTTATGACCCTCTTACCACAAAAAGGTTTTATAGGATACCATTAATAAGTTTCTGATTAAGTCATAAATTTTCCTCCACGCGTTAGTTTAACTCATTATTAGAAAACATTGTTTCTTTGTATTATTTTAATAACGTAGGTCTATTAATAGATATTGCCCGCTCTTTCTATCCGATGAAGTATTGTATAAACAGATTTTCAAAGGGCTCTGTACCATTATCTTAAATAAGCTTATTTTAAAAAAAATATAACAAATTTGTTGTATGGGAGCCGTTCTTAAATATTTTACGTTGATTTTATAATTATTTTTATTGATTTTGAAAGGTAATATACAACATAAAATTCTGCCAATTTTTTAATTTGAAACGCCTTTCTATTACTTGCATTAATCTAGAGCAAAAACACGTTTATTGTTTGGGCCTCTTAAATAGTTTTTTTTTAATATTTTTAGTATTTGTAGTTAATAGATATATAGCGGCAACAGAAATACACAATCAGTAAAAATGTCAGCTGTCATGGCTTATGAGATACAGCCTGGTGAAAGACAGGCAGCGGAGGCTTAGTAATAGGTTCCCGTTTTTACCTTTAGATACAGAAATTTGACGACCTCGTTGGCGTAAAGGTTACCATGCCGGATTGCCAATCTGAAGGTTCCGGGTTCGATTCCCGGCCTGACCAACATCTTTGTGCTTAACAAAATTTGTTGGCTGTGGGTCTGGGTGGTAAATATGTATCTATATTAAAAACATATTTATGTATATGTAGTAAGTATATCAGTTGTGTTAGCTACTATAAAACAAACTAGAAATGGTATAGTATGGAGTTAACCAGCCGTGTGTGAAATGTGTCCTAATATTTATTTTTAATTATTATAATCCTATAGGGTCTTTATAAAGAGATACAAAACAAACATCTTTTAAATAAATCTCTGCTCCATTTTAAAACGAATGGAGTATGTTTGAAATACATTTATTTTATTTTTCTTTAAACTGGAAACAAGGACATTGGAGACAGAAATAATGTGTTTTGAGAAATGTAACGGTCTGGATGTCGACTTTCACCTTTTTATCTTTAAAACGTATGCATTAAAGAATAAAATTTACTAATTGGTGCATAATAATGGAGATTTATTTGAGTGTTAGTGATTTTTTATGTATTTAAAATAATATGAAGACATAAAAATACGTAATAAATTTTCTTTCTTTGATAGGGAGAATTTATTGAAGCGTTTTATATTTTTTGTGTGAATAAAATATCGATGTTTTTAGGGTTCCGTACCTAAAAGGTAAAAACGGGACCTATAACTAAGCCTCCGCTGTCTGTCTCCAGGCTATATCTCAGAAACCGTTATAGCTAGAAAGCTGAAACTTTCATAAGATATGTATTTCTCGTGTCTCTATAAAAACAAATACTAAACATAAAAAATAAAAACATTAAGGGGGGTCCCCATACAATAAACGTGATATTATTCGTATTTTTTGCTATACATCAATGATGGAAGCTGCTAGCTTTGGGATCGATTTATACGTCTAATACTAAAATAATCATACGTTCTCAAAGTCAAAGTCAAATAATTTATAGTGGTATCAGAGTGTTACCATGTTGTATATAAATTTAAATTTATTATTACTCTTATTCTTCTTCCTAAAAGCTAAGTGGTCAAGAGCCGTCCGAAGGCCTCTAACTAACAGCCGAGACCTACAATTAAACGTATCATCCGACCCACGGTAGTGCCCAGGTGAAAATTCCATTCAAACACCATCCGTATCGACCGTTGCTTAGCTTCGATGATCGCGTCAGATCGCCTTAGCTAGCCGAGCTACAGGCGCTACTGTGTAGAACTTGTATGTTTAGAAAGGTCAGTAGCTGTATAACAAGGGCCCTCAGTCCGAGCGTAGTTATCGAGTGACAAGCATTAGGGAGCCCAGTCGTAACTTGTACAAGGTGGCCACATAAACCAACCGGAGGTTTCAACTTTAAATATGCTCATTAAAGGCTAATGGTGGAATTAAGGTTGAAATACACAGAGACAGTTTAAATGTTTCGTCAAGGTGTAATCGTATACGATAAAGAATTTTGAGAATCGATCCACAAATGGCTGAGAAATCGGTGAACATACATAAAAAAAAAAAAATACATACACGTCGAATATATAACCTCCTCCTTTTTGAAGTCGGTTAAAAATTTACGAAGTGCGAGTTTTTCTCACGCATGAAAGGTTATGTACCATTATCTTAAATAATTAGCCAAGTGGCAGTCGATCGCGCTTGAAGAATTAAAGAAAGAAAGAAAGAAAGAAATAATCATTTATTTTGTGACACGAACAACTAATACACAAGAAACATAAAAGAAAAAGAAAAAGACAACATTCACGTGGCACAAAACCGGCCCCAGCTCAGCGTGTGCTGACTGCAAGCAATCAGCGCTGGTCTTCCGCTGGAGCCGATAGGTGACGGCACATACGAAATTACAGAAAGGTTACAAACATTATACAATAAATAAACAGTTAAACATAGAGTAACTACAAATACAAATAAATAAATACATTACACAAATCGAAAGTTCAGCAATAAATAGATAGGTAAAACAGTTATTAATTATTTACATTCTAAACAAAATAAAGAGTATAAGGTTAGCGTGGTATGGGCATATGATGCGTAGAGAGGAGACACATATCACTAGGAGATGTATGGAAATGGTAGTGCAAGGAAGAAGGGCAAGAAACCGATCGAATAAAAAATAGATGGAGTGTGTGAATGAGGACATGAGAGTGAAAGGAGTGAGTGTAGACACGACGGCTGATAGAGGAGAGTGGAAGAAGACAAATTGCTGTGCCGACCCCACCTAGTGGGATAAGACAAGGAAGAAGAAGATTGTAAAAAAAACCTTTGATATGTAAACTTGTGTTTACGAATAAATTGCTTTTGACTTACTCGTAAACCCCACGTTTATTGCATAGAGATCCACTTATGCGCGTACAAAATATTACCTATTCGGAAATGTATCCGAATAGTTAAAATAAAAATAATATGCCACCGGCCTATTATTTATTTATTTTAATTATTTATTTATTGTACATACAATAAGTGAGCTTCACAGTTGCCCAATACACTCACTATTGCTTAAACTACTAATAATGCAGTCTAATGCAGTTCGACCTTAGTTCCCTTGATGTTGATTTAAGGCATGGCTGGTCCATCACTGAGATGAAAGTCCACTCGGCTGTAAAACTACTCATAAAACTCTCCCGGCGGATAGTTTAGTAATCGTTCGCCTTATCTGCCTACTCTCTTGTAAAACTTTATTGGTCGATTCATAAAAACTTTTGGAAATTTTAATACATCTATACAACATTTGGGCTTTACTTTGAATTACGTCACTGGAGAGAGTTGAAGTAGTCTTTAAAAATACTATTCGAATTAGAGCTCTTCTTCTTCTTCTTTTTTGTATGAGCTAAGTGGCCAAGCCATGAGCTCTGGTGTCGAGAGTTTTCAAGCCTGAAGAGTTTGACTTAACGATTGCTTGCAAAGCCACGTGAAAAACGACAATCGTGTACTTGATCACCCATCCAAACACCGTCCGCACCGACCGTTGCTTAGCTTCGATGATCGCGTCAGATCACCTTAGCTGGCCGAGCTACAGACGCTACCTAGATAAAAGGCTCTTGACAGATCGACACGGTCGATATGACCCTTTGTGTGTGTGTGTTAAAGTTTGTCTTTGGTTTTGAGGTAGCTCCTAGCCGGAAAAATTATTTCTTTGTTAAAAGTGGGATTAGTCGGGAGTATTTGTTTTTTTGGTTGAAAACTAATGATCAAAGATGGCCGCCGCACAAAATGGCATCGTACGTATATTGTATTTAATATTAATATCAAATAAAGGTCCTGAACTAGTATAATATTATACATAATCAAATCTAAAGTAGTTACATAATTTTGTGGGGGTTTTAAAAAATATTGACACTTGTGTTTTTAAATTTTCTGTATTGCTTTGAAAGCTTACGATACGATTACGATTTCATCCAGCAATTTAGTACATAAGAAAATCTAGCAATTATTTCGAGTCATACATAATTTAGCAGCTAGATAGAGATCTGCCGCTAGACTCCCGCGCGTGGCGCCGATCGTAACCTGTTTCTTATAGTACGGGAGTCCGTGATGCTAAAAATGTATTTACTCGAGCTCGTTTGCCACTTATCTTGTAAGAAGATATTATAAGATATAATAAACTGTATAAGCAACTGTAACTGTAACTGAAAAAGGCTAGTTATAGCCTTTTTCACTGGTGGCTAACTACATTGATGGTGCGTGAAGGATTTTTTGATTTAATTAATTATTTTCATGTACCTTTGTGTACAAATCAAGTTAATAAATCATGTTACTATTTATTTATTTATTTTGTGCATGATATATATTCTTTCTACTTTGATTCTTTCTATGTAAGTACTATAATCATTCAAGGTACTATTTTAGTGTAATTTATCGCCAACCTTGCATGTCGACAGGCTTAAGACTGCGAGGGTCTTAGAAATGCCATCTTTAATATCTGAACAATTACACCCATATTGTGCATTAGATGGTTTGAAATATAATATATTTTTATTAATGGATTTGGGACCTTTTTCCCATGTCACACAAATTCTTAATTCACAAAATTAAAACACCTGTTTTTATTTTAGTATCGAAAAAAATATTGAAGTTACGCGCGTTTAAATATACATGTATGACGACTTTTTTAGCTTACATGCCACACAGCATTACATTTATTGATTAGAAGTTTATTCCCATGTAATATTTATTCTCCTTATGTATTATATACCCATCTACGAAAAAAAAAAATTGGGTCGATTACTCATGCATCTTTACCTGACTCGCTCGAGTCTGCACAAAAATCGGCTCATTAGCTCCCATACTATTCAAAGCTATTTATTACGCAACATTATGTTGTACTGCAACAAGTTGCATACATATCTTGTATCTTATTATCTGGTGAACAAATTTGTTATGACACATGTTTTTCATTACTAGTAGTTACTAATATAATAAATGCGAAAGTTTGTGTGTGTATGTTTGTTACTTCTTCACGCTCAAACGGCTGAACTGATTTTAATGAAATTTGGTGTGAAGAGAGTTTAGACCTTGGATTAACACAAAAAATACTTTTTATACCCGGATTAACTTTTTATCACTTACCATCAGGTGAATAGTGGTCAAGCGCTGACCTATTCAGAGTAAAAATATCAAACCCATAATAAGTTTTAAGCCTTTTCCAATGAACAAAATTAATACATTTCCACCACCTTCATGTACACATTGGTACAATCTTTATCAAAATATTTTAATTCATTTTTGAGTTATTTTATTATCATGATACTACCCGCTGTGTGTCCAATAAATTATACAAATTTCGGAGCAAAGCACATAATTATACTGTCCCTTGTGAATAATATTAAGACCTTTTACTTTAGAATATTTTATTACTTACGTAACCACTTAAATAAATAAATAAATAATAAAAAAATATTAGGCCACATTTCACACACGGCTGGTTAACCCACACTGAACCATTTCTAGTTCGTATTATGGTGGCTAACACAACTGATATACTACATACATACATACATATTTTCTATAGATACATATTTAACACCCAGACCGACAGCCAACAAATTTAGTTCAGCACAAAGATGTTGGCCGTTCCGGGAATCGAATCCGGAACCTTCTGTTTGGCAGTCCGGCATGGTAACCATTACGCCAACGAGGTCGTCAACACTCCTGTTGAGTTAGCGACACTCCTGCCTTAGGTGGAACATGCCTAGTCTAGAATAACTGTCTCACAAGGTTACCGGAGGACACTGTCAGGTACTTAGCGAAAGATTTTTCAACTTAAGGGTGGCTAGTCAGGCGAGCACTAGAAAATGCTCTACCACCATGCTATGGTTTCCTCACGATGTTTTTCTTCACCGATAGCTCGAGCTCATTGGCGGGGATCGAACTTACGACTATCGGGACGAGAGGCGGCCACACGCCCGACTGAGCTGTCATGGCTTCAAAGCTTGTGTTTTTTTTCTGTGTCACTGACATACGAGTAATCGTGAAGTTGACGCTCTGCAAGTTGAAAGTTTTTGACTAAGCATATGCCCATCGGAATGTGTAAATACACAAGTTAGCTTCACTATGACCAGGGGTGTATGTAGCATGTCTAGTAGACTGATATTTTTTTTTTGAGTAAATATGTCTAAAAAGATTCTTTGTAAGACAAAAAAAAACACTCCTAAAAAAATTTGCTTGATATCTTGAAAATTGCATTGAAAAAACTTTTTTCTCTATTTTCATTGTAAATCACCGAAAAAATGTTTTTTATCAAATTTATTTTTTGGTATCTTGTAGGACATTTAATTCTCTACAAAAAAAAGTAAAATTATTTTTTTCGCTAAAATGCAAAGGAATAGTTATAACTAGTTTGGTATAACTGGAAACTGACCAAGCTTTGCACTTCATTGGCGTATTGGAAATGTGGCTTATAACCAGCACTTGAAAAATTCCGGCTGATTATGATGATGACCTTACAGACTTCTCAGCAGAGCTTTATTTTCGCTGTTTTAATGAAATAATCGCGTTCCAAATGATAAAAACATCACAAATGAAATAAATTTCGGAGTTATCAGTCCCTATCAAATAACATGAGGACCGACTTCAAAATGAATTATAGTTTCCCTTTACTCATGATTTTGATATAATAATTTACGACGAGATAATATGTGGGTGATATAATTACCCTTTTTTTGGGTGTTCAGAATGTTGGCTTTTATTTCGGTCAGAAACTAAGCATTGCCATCCAACGTGGCAATTCTGCTAGCAATTTACGCACCTTTTCTTCTACCATGGACTTTTTTAGATTTAGTTTTAGTTTGTAATGTTTTATATTAGTAGAAGAGCCCGTGAAGATCGCCCTTCACCGATCTGATAATCAGATGAGACGTATTTTTTACTAAATATTTTTTATAAACAAATGTGCCTAAAATTGCTTGCCCATCGAAAAGAATAATACAGAATTTTACAAGCCATAAATAACATAATTATGTTATAGGCAAGTCACACTACAATAATTAGGTACCTAATACTTAAAAATATTAGTTAGATTAAAAATGATCTTTCAAAACCCCATCTTTAAATCCTGTTCAATCTACCCCCACTGGTTTGATTACTAACATCTCCCATAATCGTGTGAGAATTGTATGGCTTCCATACAAAGAATTCCATACAAACGCATGGGAGCCATTAGCGAGGCGGCCCTTTTGTCTGGGAAAATAAAACGAAGCACCATTAAATTGTCGTTATAGGGAATAAATTCTATAGAATGCTCTTATTTGTTTTGAGTTGTCGGAATAAAGTAGTGAGAGATTTGATGTGGGAGCTGTAAAAAGAAAAAAAAGGTTATGGGAATAACAAATATGTATGTAGAAGCATTTTTTAGGTAGTTTTCTTCTTCGTATGAGCTAAGTGGCCAAGATCTGGTGTCGAGAGTTTTGAAAAAAAAACACATTGATTGGGAATCCCCCTTTATTTTCATGTTTTTATTATTTTTAGTATTTGTTGTTATATCGGCACGGGAAATGCATACCTAGTAAAAGTTTCAGCTTTTTAGCTATCACGGATTCTGATCACGGATTCTGAGATACAGCCTGGAGACAGACAGACATACAACGGAGGCTTAGTGATAGGTTTGTACCTTTTAGGTAAGAAAACCTAAAAATAGTTAAATACTATTTGCTGTCTTTCAAAAACATAAATAATAACTATTGCATTTTCCATCTGATCCAGACAATCTAAACTAGTACTTCAAAGAGCATCATGGTACGAGTATATTCGCCATAAACATTCAGACAGCCATCGATGGTCAGACTTTCATTATTTCTGCCGCCCCATCCCAGGGTCTAGAAGCCGACACCGGCGCCAAATATGGCGCCCCTAACGAGCTGCGAGCCAAATCTGGCGTACCATGTGTGTAGCTTGCCTGAATTATTGAACTCTCTGGTTAACTGGCTTCTCACAGTTTACGTTTACGTTGTAGGGTTCCGTATCTAAAAGGTAAAAACGTCACCCGCTGGCTATCTCCAGGCTGTCTCGGAAACTCGATAGCTAGTAAACTGAAATTTTCACAAGTTATGTATTTCCTGTGCTACTAATACTAAAACAATTAATACTAATAATAAACAAATACAACATTAAGTTGGTTCCCCATATAACGTACGTGATTTTTAGGGTTCCGTACCTAAGAGGTAAAAACGGGACCCGCTGTCAGTTTGTCTGTCTTTAGGCTGTTTTGGAAACTATGATAGCAAGAAAGCTGAAAATTTCACAACATACGAGTATGTAGTTCCTGTGCCGCTATAGCAACAAATACTAAAAAAAAAACAATTATAAGGTGGGTCTCCATACAACAGACGTGATTATTAGGGTTCCGTACCTAAGAGGTAAAAACGGGACCCGCTGTCTGTTTGTCTGTATCCTGGCTGTCTCGGAAACCGCGATAGCTAGAAAGCTGAATTTAAGATTCGGCTTCGCCTTGACCACCGGTTGTACTGGGCATACGGCAGGGACAGATATTTTTTTTTTAAATTGTCACCCGACCCACTGCAGCGCCGTGATAACAATTTCACTGCTTAAGTGATAGTCTATTGCATGCACACCCATCCAAAGACTGTCCGCTTTAAGCGTTACTTAACTTCAATGATTTTGTATCTAAGTTTTTGTATTCTAACCACTGCTTCTACTATTTACAAGACTTAGTATTAATTATTATAATAAAACAACAATTATTTATGAACCATTTCTAGTTTGTCTTATGGTTGCTAACACAACTGATATACTACGAGTACATATACATACATAATTATAATATTATTATTTTATATAGATACATATTAACACCCAGACCGACAGCCAACGAATTTAGTTTAGCACAAAGATGTTGGCCGTGCCGGGAGTCGAACCCGGAATCTTCTGATTGGCAGTCCGGCATGGTAACAATTACGCCAACGAGGTTGTCAAAATGCGTAAACCGTAAATGCCATGAATGAGTAAATCTGCGATGAAATTCTCCAGCTTCAGAATAAACATTTATCCATGTCCCATACTATTAAATGTTGAATCATGAAAATGTCATAGTACTTATAGCATTTACATAAAAAATTTAATATATCTACAGTCAATCACCTAATTATTTTCCCTTAAAAGGGTCCACACTATTTCAGCGAACCCCTGTTCCAAAAGTTATTCAATTCAGTTAATTCAACTTATGTTAATTAGTGTATTCTGCCGGATAAATTGACTCACGAAAGTTACCCGAAGTAGCGTCACCGCGAGCTAATTTTTCTACTAGCGCCATCTAGTGAACTCTTGCGCCGGGACAAGTTTTGTCTGGTAGTAAATTGCGCTATGTTATTATTTACCTATACGAACGTTAGAGATCAATGTTCGTCACTATTGGCGATTGGTAATTTTAAAAGATAAAATGTAAATAAAAGCTGAAATATATCAAGAAACGAAATATAACAATTTGTAGTGATATTAATCCAAAAAAAAAAATGTTTGAAGTTACTGCTGTGTATAAAAAATGTTTAGCTTAAATGGACGCATTACTATACTTTATATAAACTTACTCTGTTTAACAGTTTCTTTATATATGATAAAAAAATATTATCTGCTAGATATTAACGTCATACATATAAAATTTAATTTATTAATTTTGTATCTTGATGACCATTTTTTTTTAAATTTAATAACTAACCCTGCAAACGTTGTTTTGCCTTAAGAAATAGATAGTAGCCGATTCTCAGACCTACTGTATACGCATATAAAATTTGTTCAAAATCGGTCAAGCCGTCTCGAAGGAGTACGGTATTTAACATTGTGACATGGAAATTTTATATATTAGAAGATAAATAAATATTATATTAAAATATTACTCAAAACTGAGAAAAAAAATTTAATTTCTGAAATTTGATCATATTTCGTTTCGATGTAAACAAAAAATCTCTTTGATTCAAATGTTCGACAAAACCTTATATATAAAATATATTTGTCGCCTCTGCAAGTTAAATTTTTATTTATTTTACTTCTCTAACTCAAAATTTATAAGAATAAACTCTTTATGTCGAGTCAAAATCCGCCCAAGTCGAAATCCTCCATAAGTTGAATACTCTGTAACTCGAATTTTTTGGCGTCTCCTTCGATGTTCGACTTATAGAGGTTCTACTGTAATATTATTCCTTTATCTATGGGCAGAATTAATGAGGTTGACTAATGTAATATGTATAACTATTAAAATAAAAAAAATTACTTTAACGAAACGGTAACTATAAAAAACTTATACTATTATTCTATAGGGGCGGATCGTCATAAGAGTTATCCAGATTATTCAAAAAAGTTATCCAGATTAATTTGAAAATGTACCCAGATGCATCATGTGTATTCTTAATTTTTAACCCAACGGATTTTTGGCCCTTTAACTTTTTTTGTACAGAAATCACCATTATGAACATTTTGACACCCCAATGGATCCCCATTCCGGAGAAAAATTGTGGAAATGTCGAAAAATCCCCACTACTGGGGATTTCCAATGGGGATTATTGGAATAACCTCGGGTGAATAATTATGTTTATATTGATTTAGTTTTCTATATCTTTCTTTTTTCTTTGTCGAATACGATTAATGCGTGTGATTATAGTAAAATTGTAAATTTGTTTTTTTATCATGAAAATAATGACTCCATTCGACAAAAACACCTATAAGTACATAACATAAAGTAGGTGTATGACGTAATTCACAAAATGTACGGATCATTTTAGTTGTCTAAAAGGCATTCAATTAAAAAGGTCTCATCATTCCATAATTGTATCAAAACCTTCGTTGAAAGTAAACTTTTTACATAGTCCAGCCAAGCATTAAACCTTAGGGTGTAAACCTCAATATCTAGCGAATGTCGTGGCGAAGTATGCAGAATGCCTAGTTTGGACATACTGGATCTCAAGAAGGCTACCGGATCACACCGGGCCAATATATTATACGGGCCTGTTACGTTACTAGCCGCCCTTAAATATTACATTTAAGTATTTATATTTTTTGTTTATACCTATTATATTGAGAGTTAAAATATAATTTCATATTCTGTGAATCTTAAGAGGGTCTACCAAATGTCATTATGAAGATCGAGTCAAAAATTGTTTAAAAATTACGTGTTTTCTATCGGAGCCCCCTGAAATATTTTTGTTTGATTCTCATAAAGGTATTATTGTGAAATGAGGGTAGAACTACAAAACCTGCAGTCCGCGCGTCGCGGCCTGAGGCAGTCACTCTGGAATCGCATGGGAGTCAACCTGCGCTCGTATCATCACCGCGCCGTAGTACAGAGTCACTCTCTTATATATCCTAAATCGTGTCGCGCGTCGCTTCACCGACGAGGATATTTTTCTGTGCCGTGCAAAATACTGCACGTTAAACATAGAGCATTCTTTGAATCGAGCAATATCCTACTAATATTATAAAGGCGAAAGTTTGTATGTATGGATGTATGGATTTGTGGATGTATGGATGTATGGATGTATGTTTGTTACTCTTTCACGTAAAAACTGAATGGATTTGAATGAAACTTTACCACAATATAGCTTATACATCAGAATAACACATAGGTTATAGCTTATACATCAGAATAACACATAGGCTACAATTATTGAGGTTTTTAATGTGAGGTCGTAAAAAAAAACACATTTTTTGCGCTTACATTGCAAACGCTGACTGAATCCTACAAGATAGATCAAAACAATTTACTACAGTATTGTACTACTTAAAAAGGTCTACAAAAAAGTCCGTGATGGTATATGTTTATCTCTTAGGAATAACCCACAATAACCATTTTTTACCCTTTACTTTGTACGAGAAATAATGGCTTATTTACGAAGCGATTTTAAGCAATACAGTATTAATCCTTATCCAATTAAGTATCTTAAATACATTGTGCATTTAATAAAGATCAATATGGCATTTTACAGCATGTAAATTAAATAAATATTTTCGAAGATATCACAGATTTAAAATGCAGCGGCGCCAGGCGAACGGAGCGGGGGTAGGTGCGGTGGGGAAGAAGTGGCTCAACGCTGAGTGCGCGACCCGAACGCGGGCAGACGCATGAGGGCAGACGTCGTTGACGGTTGTGTCCGTTTTGCGAATTTTCAAGGCACTAGCGATTTGATAAAAACGTATGGTCGCCTACTTTAAGTAATATAGGCCTAAGGTTAGTTATTGCCAGGTTTCTTTTTGGTTAGGAGTAACACGTACAAAAAGATACTTCATTTTTACGAATTACTTCATTGATAATTCAATTACTATATAGATAGGTTACTTACAGTTAATTATAACAAATTATATTAGCAATAAATTAAAATTGCGACTATAATTTGAGATTTAAACTATCCTATCTCTCAAGTTGGATCGAACTGCACATGGTGTGCGATTTATTATAATCGGTTAAGTGGTTTAGGAGTCCATTGAGGACAAACATTGTGACACGAGATTATATAAATTAAGATAAGATTATTAATATTATATGTATGTTTTTTATTATTCTTTATTGTACACTACGTCCTTCTTTAGTCGTTTATAAATTCCTTTCCATCCAAAGGTTGCCTGGAAGAGATCGCTTTAAGCGATAAGGCCGCCAATTGTGGTACACTAATTTTAAGTTAATTGTCTTTTACTGTGCCTTTTTTATTTAATTATGTCCAATAAAGAATTATAAAATTTCCATGACACAATGTTAGTTACCGTACTCTTCCGAAACGGCTTGACCGATTTTTACCAAATTTCATATGCGTATTCAGTAGGTCTGAGAATCTTTTACTATATATTTTTAAGGCAAAACAACGTTTGCCGGGTCAGCTAGTTCTTTATAACTGTAATAAAATAATTGTGTTTATAACGGCAAACTAAGCTGATCTGAGTCGATCACCGAAGTAAAGCAAATGTTGATGCGGGCAGTCTTTGAATGGGTGACCATGAAATTTTAGAGTTTTGATATGAAATGTAGTGGCCTATGCCTTAGATTAAAAATCAATTCAAATTAATAATAATTATAAATTTATTTTTATAGAAGCAAATTAAATTGAATTTAAATATGTCATATAAATCGGTTGTGCCATCCAATACATAATAATCAGCATTGGTCTTTTATGTACGTAGCGTAAGAGCAAAATTTCTATCAGGCGAAACTTGTCCCGGCGCAAGTCCAATTGAGTTCACTAGATGGCGCTAGTAGAAAAATTAGCTCGCGGTGACGCTAGTTCGGGTAACTTGTCTGTGTTAGTCAACTTAACCGGCGTACAATGATCAACGTCAAGAGTTGATAATTGATTGCCCGCTAAGTTGGTATTTTTGAAATAGGAGTCCGCTGAAACTGTGGACCCATTAAAATGAAATGACGTTTCTCGCTTTTATAAACCGACTTCAAAAAGGAGGAGATTATATATTCGACTGTATGTATTTTTTTATGTATAATCGCTATAACAGCGGCCTCTTGCAGTAAGTCATACCTTTGTGACTAGCGCTAGGCTATCCTCTGGTGTTGAGAGATTTCAAGCTACTTGTATAGGATCCAATCAAGGTTGCCTAGATGCAAATACCAAATTCAAAATTTTATTTAAAAAAATATTAAATAATTGGCCAAGTGCGAGGTGTGACATTTTAGTAAATAGGCAAAACAACGTTTGCCGGGTCAGCTAGTTTAATATAATTATCTGAATCCGAGTCTGACAAAAGAGTTTCTTCTTTCTATATAAAATTTCCGTGTCCCAGTGTTAGTTACCGTACTCCTCCGAAACGGCTTGACCGATTTTTACCAAATTTTATATGCGTATTCAGTAAGTATGAGAATCGGCTACTATATATTTTTCATACCCCTAAGCGTTAAGGATGGTTCACTCTTAATTTTTTAAGGCAAAACAACGTTTGCCGGGTCAGCTAGTTTTCAAATAAATTCCACAGAACAAATTGATGTCGACTTTGCATATTCAAATACCGAGCAGGTGCAGCGCGCGGTGTTACGTTCACAAATCGTTTAAAAACAGGTTTTACTTCTAATATAATAAATCCTCTAAGTTTAAGAGCCGGAGTTAAGAAAAAAATCCATACGAGCTTTATGGACAGTAGTCTCAATAAGTATTCTTCTTCTTTTTATCGTCCTTTCAACTCCTCCATCCAAAGGTCCAAATCCAAAGGTTGCCTGGAAGATATCGCTGTTGGCGATAAGGCCGCCACTTGTGACACGTTGTAAATAATTTTGTGTTGTTACTTTTTATTCTGATTTATAATCTGCCCAATAAAAAGTGTCTATCCATCTATCAATGAGCTAAATGGAAAAGCTAAGGTGTCGAGAGTTTTCAAGACCTTCGACTTGGCTTAACGACTGCTTGTACTAAGACTAACTACCGGGACCTACAATTTAACGTGTCATCCGTTCCACGGTAGAGCCCAGATGAAAATGCCACTTGAAAAACGACAGTCCTATAGCCCTTATTAAGTACAAAATAATTGTATCGCTATGTTTAGTATTTGTTGTTATAACGGCACGAGAAACACATATTTTATGAAAGTTTCAGCTTTCTAGCTATCACGGTGTCTGAGATACAGCCATCAGACAGCGGAGGCTTAGTAATAGGGCTACGTTTTACCTTTTAGATACGGAACCCTATAAAGGTCTTATTGCAATAGGATATTCAGAGAATAAGAATATGGCGATTCCATGGTGAATAATAAATATTTCAATTTACCAGTATATGTTTCGTAATAACTAAGCTTCATTTACCTCTAGAGTTTATAAACCCCGCCGACTGAATGCAAGCAGTGTTTGAGAACTAATTTTACGAGTATCGTCAACGACTTAGTGTGGTATGGGATACAACTACTCTTTGATCATATACGTATTAGTTTTATATTTATTAGTTAATCTGATTAAATTATTATTGTGCTCGTAAGTTTTAAGCTTAATTCCCACGTTGTTTTTTTCACATCAGAAGATCAGTTGAAAGAACTAAGTGTAAATAATTAGCCAAGTGTGAGTTGGAGTCGCGCATTAAGGGTTCCGTACCATTGTTGTATGGGAGCCTCCCTTAAATATTATTTTTTAATTAGATTATATAAAAACGCTGCACAAAGAGTCACAAAATTCAGCCTAATTTATATACAGTCCATTGGGGTAGAATTTGACAATTTGATATCCAGAGTTATGTCATGGTTACATTAAAATTGTTTAAGTATTTATGTATTAGGATGCGAAGTTTGACCCACCCTCGTATGTTTGTTGTATGAGCCAAGGAAGTCGTCAGCAACATATATAACTAAAAATGGTTCTAATTTGTATTATGGATACATAATTTAAAACAGATATTTATTTTTAAGGACCTCGTTGGCAACCTTAAAACAAACTAGGAATGGTTTAGTATGTGTCTAACCAGCCGTGTGAAATGTGTCCCAATATTTATTTATTTTTAATTTCTTCGTACTGTATTATGGTCACTGTGTATGTGTATTTGGCTTTATAAAAGTAGCAAAAGTAAATGTGTATAAGCCCTTACCCATACCTAGTTTTATGGATGCCCTTCCCGTGTGGTCTCGCACAAAAGGTCCAGTTATAGCGCGGTGTTTACTGCCCTTCACACGTCGGCAAACGACACCGCGTCTCCTAACTGCTTTATGGAGAACTAGCACCGAGTCCCGGCTTCACACGGGCTATATAATAATCTAAGTTGCAAAGAGAAACAAAATACAGCCTATTTTACTCGGGGATAATGTAGCTTCCCAACGATGGAAGAATTTACACCAATGTTGCCTTGTTTTTCAAGTTATGTGTGGATTTGCACTCGCTTTACGGTGTAGGAAAACATCGTGAGGAAACCGGCACGTTTGAGAACAAATATAAATAAAATTGTTTTAAAAAACAAACAACCGACTTCAAAACCATAACTAAAAAGGGAAAAATAATTTTATGCCTACTTCAAATTAAGAATATATAAGTAGAATCGAGGAGTTCATGTACTTAGAAAAAACTTTTTTCAATTTTTATTAATCCTATTTTCACCTCAAATTTCATGAATATCAGTACAGCCGAACGAGCGTAAATCTCTCTTCGGGCGTAAAACTAACCTAACTTTTTAGGTTTTGAACAATTGTTAAGCAAGCAAATTCCCAAGTAAATATTTTAAACAAAAGTTTAAAAAAAATGTTTGTGACCTTATTTCATTAAATCAAATTACAATATCTACCATGCAACAAAACTACAAACTTAATGAAAAATAAAACGAAAAAAATTAAACAAGATACGAGAATAACATCGACATGACAAATTTAGTGTAACTTAGATACATAGATAAACTCTTTATTAAACACTCACACACAATAAAATTACAGAGAAGACATAAAGAACCCAACAAAAATAATAAAAAAAAAAAACAAAAAAAAAAAATATCGTTTTGACAAGTGTAAGTTCACCCTGTTCAAGTATTTGTCAAGTCCGGGTTAGATAGCCGGTGGCGGTCAAAGCGCCGCGAGCCGTAAATTTACTCGTAAATTCTAATGAAAAGGCAGTTAAGGCTCTCGAGGTGGCTGCGAGGGCCCTTCGCAGCAGGATAGCAGCGCGTTCGACGCGGGATGGATGTGAGAAATCTAAAGATTGGAATATAATATAAAGTAGAATATAGAATAGAATATAGAGTACAAATACAAATACAAATCATTTATTGATAACACCAAAGTTACAAGTCAAATAATATGATATCATTACAAAAGTATATGATATGTCAATTTTCAATTATATTCTAGTACTATCATATGATTACAATAGTATATGATATTAATCATAATGTCAATTTTCACAACTAATTCTAGTATCTAATATAATATCAATACAAAAGTATATGATATGAATCAAATGTCAATTTTCAATTGTCAATTTATAGTATAAATTATCAATTTTAAGTAGAATATAGAATAGAATATAGACTAAAATAGAATATATAGAATAAAAGTAAAATTATTATTCATAATTCGAATATTTTACAAGCGGTGATAAAAATAAATTTAAACATAGTTTTAGAATAATATTTATAAAGCCTAGTTAAAACGAAAATTTTGTTAAAAAAAAAATTACATAACAAAAAATTTAAAGACAAAATTAAGCCACTCGCCCAAATGTGCCCAAAGAAATAAATGTATATTAATAAATTAAATAGATTTCTTTATGTCGGGGTTAAAATAAGCATTGCCATCTTACGTGGCAATGTTGATAGCATTCTGGGCACCTTATCCTCTACCCCCGGTCTTTTTTAGGTTAAGTTTTAAGTAGTGATGTTTTGTGTAATCTTATGATTTTAATAAATACTTTTCTTTGACATAATATTCTATTACATTACTAGCACTAGTCAAACTATCATTAGAATAGAATATAGAATAAATATTTATTCCTATTCCATTTGTAGCGCACATACCAAATTATTAGTTAAGTTTACATACCACAGTAGTTAGTTTTAGAACACTCCAAAATTTCTAAGGATGATTTTCATCTTAGTTGCTAATCAAGCTCTAGAAAATACCCTACCACCATGCTAAGGCTTCTTCACAATGTTGGCCTAGACCAAAAGCTCAAGCTCATAGGCCACGCACGACCTTCGGAACGTAAGGCAGCTGTATGCAGGACTGAGCTGTCATAGCTTTTAAAACTTAACTTACCAAGTTACCATAGAATAGTGAATAGTAGTCAGGGTGTACAATAATGCGTTTACAATAGACTTGGGTCGTTTTTCTTCGCGCATGCGCGTTGGACCGGCGCCGGCGCCCGGGGCTAGCGCTCGGACAATGCGCGTGCGCAATTTTATAACGTTCATGTACGTTTACTTGTTTTGTTATTGCAAAGTGTGAATAGCACAAGTTGATTGTGTTTCTGTGAGATATCAAGATATATGTTTATAGTTAGTACACAAACCTCATATGAAGATCACATAAGACTTAGTTTGACTATTCAATGGGGCAACTTCAAATCGAGAGTGAATAGGCCAAACTGTGGAACCTCCCCGTGGGGCCCCGCATTGTCGAGGCGGGAGGGCTCAGTAACCGTGGCCTGGTCATCCACGGTGAAGCGAAGAAGGTCCCTGAGGCGGGCCACTCCCTAGACTTGTAATCCCTGTACGCAAGTTCTAGATGGAGTGGCACCAGTAGGTTGCGGAACCTCGTTTCGGGGGGGTTTCGCAACTGAGGCGGGCTGCGGTGTGGTTTGGGAGGCACCGCAGCTGAAGGTGTGGGACTACAACCTTACTGTCTTCAAGGCGAGAGTGAACCAGTTTCTTCTAGGCAAGCGCGCTTAATTTTAGACTGCAATATCACTTAACATCAGGTGAGTTGTGGTCAAGCGCAAGCCTATTAAGCGTAAAAAAGGTGCTTTCTAGCTGAGCGTGTTACAACGTAGGCCACAGCGCTGCTTAACATCAGGCAAGCTGTAGTCAAACGCAAACCTATTACAAATTAAAAAAAAGAGACGTTTTTTTTTTTTATACTAAGATGGGTTTGCGCTTGATCAGAATTCACCTAAGCGATATTGTGATCTAAGGTGGAACGCGCTTACCCAGAAGAAACCGGTTCACTCGTGCTTTGAAAACCGCAAGATTATAGTTTTCGGGGAACAGGGCATTTGGCAAAGAGTTCCACACCTTGGCAGTACGTACAATGAAGGTGGAGGCAAAACGCTTAGTGCGCATTTAGACGTTTCGCTTACTTCGCTCGCTCGGTTAACGAGTATTCAAAAGCAATTCTGAAGTAGTTATTTGTCACGGTTAATTTACCTTTAGCTCTCCACTCGGCTGGCCACGGCGTCATTGTTCCCGGGCAGGTAGGCGCCCCGCTATTTGGGGTTTCTTCATAATAAAATAGACAAGTAGGTGCTAAGGAATAGGTTGTAGTAGGCGTGGTTACATTATAGTTTTGAGTGTTAAAAGGTATTAGTTAAAAAAACCCAAATGTATTTTTAATTCATGTATTTAGCATAAAAATTTGAAGGTTACTATACTGATTAAGAACTACAAAAAAGCAAATTTGGCTCAGCGTAGAAAAGCCGTTTTTCAATCTGACGGCCCCTGGTTCGATCCCGGCCCTACACCAATGACTTGTTTTTCTGAGCAAGTGGCGTGAAAAAACAGTTTGCAAAAAACATTGCAGTTCAACAGTTCTGCATACTTAATTAAAACGCCTATTCAGTTTTTTTGTAGTAAACAAAACTTCACGCGCCAGTATACCCTTCGTTAGCGCTGTGATTCCATCAGTTCTTCACACTGAGCCGTATTTACATGGTAAAAAAAGTTAAAAGTGTAAAAGTTGTACTAGTTTGGTACCAGTCAAGTACAAAAATGAGTCACAAAAATAAATAAATATAAAATATAAATATTAGGACACATTTCACACTCGACTGGTTAACCCCATACTGAATCATTTCTAGTTCGTATTATGGTTGCTAACACAACTGATATACTACATATACATACATACATATTTGATATAGATACATATCTAACACCCAGACCGACAGCCAACAAATTTAGTTCAGCACAAAGACGTTGGCCGTGCCGGGAATCGAACCCGGAACCTTCTGATTGGCAGTCCGGCATGGTAACCTTTACGCCAATGAGGTCGTCAAAAGTAGAGTTACTAGGTAAGCGTGCCATGTCGTAAGCTACAGCGCTGCTTAACACCAGGCAAGCTGCAGTCTAACACATACTTATAAAAAAAAAAAAAAAAAATGTGAGCCGTCACGGGACGCCTGGCAGATGTGAAACATCGATATTATTTTGTAAAAGTAATAAGAGAAGAACATATTATTATTGTGGTAGAAAATAAATATGTCATAATGATAGAAAATAAATAATTTTATTGAATAAACATTTATTTTCATGAAATACAAAAAAAAAATACGAATTTATTCCAAATCGTGACCAGTCGATTGCGCATGGCGATGCGTCGCCACACCGTACACACTACTGCTTATTATAGACTGACATAATTATAGAGTGACGACTCGTCGCCACGCTATAAATCGGCTTTACGTGCGGCTATAGATGTTTCACATCAAAAAATAGGGTAAAGTCAGTCCAGTTTTTTAAGTATTAAAGTATTAAACGTGCCACAAAGTAATAGCTGCGCTAGGTTGATGGTATCGTTGCCTCTCATTTGCATAGTAATAGTCCCTCGCTGCCACTGCTTGGGAAGGCTTCACTTTGATACGACTCTTTGATAAAAGTGCTGGAGTGAAAAAGTTTAGTTTTTTTTTTACTCATTACTGCATTTGGCCACCATTTTCACCATTTGATTTTTAATAAAAGCGAGTGTGGCTCGGTGGTAATAACGTCTGCTTTTCAATCAGACGGCCCCTGGTTTGATGCCGGCCCTGCACTAATGATTTGTTTTTCAAGTTATGTGTGGATTTGCACTCGCTTTACGGTGAAAGAAAACATCGTGAGGAGACCAGCATGTTTGACTGCAATATCCGAAGACGTGTGTCATCCGCCAACCCGCACTAGGCCAGCGTGGTGGTTAATAGCCTATATATCTCTTTGTGAGAAAAGACCCTGAGTTCCAGCTATGGGAACGTATAGTGGGCTGCTTATGCTTATGCTTTTTTGACCACCAGGGTACGTAACCATACAAGTAAACGACTCTACCAAATTCACGATTTCGTTGGCGTAAAGGTTACCATGCCGGACTGCCAATCAGAAGGTTCCGGGTTCGATTCCCGGCACGGCGAGTAGTAGTTCTCTTCGAACTCGAAGAGTACAGTTATTAAATCTATATCTATGGAGAAAAAAATAATGTAATTTCATTTTTTTGCTGGCAGTACTATTTTGACAGTTATCGTGTGAATTTAGAAGCAAGCGCGATCCTATTCTTAGTTGGCACCATAGTATTGATGTATATATGTAGAGGTCAAAGCCACAAGCATACCTCGTGAGTGGAGGGCATGTCATTCAACACTCGACACCAGACCACACGCAGGCTTGTTTCACATACAAACATACATACATACAAACCACTATAAGGTTGGTTAACCACTTCTTTAAACCCATACCAATTTTTACGTTACACACAACTAGCAGCTCCCGGCTTCGCACGGGTTACAAACTAATCCAAATTGTAAAGAGAAATAAAATAAAGCCTATGTTAGTCGGGATAAAAGAGGAAAGATGGTTGGCCACCTTATACGACATGACAATTTCATTAAAAATATCGTAGAAGGAAAGATAGAAGCCAGGAGAGGAAGAGGAAGACTTAGAAGATCATATTTAGACCAAATTAAGGAGAAGGCGAAAATCATGTCGTATAGGGAGGTCAAGGATTTGGCCGAAGACAGAACTACCTGGAAAAAACTCCACAGACAAGAGCCCAGCTCTTAAATATTGAATGAATGAAGTTAGTCGGGATAATGTAGTTTCCCAACGGTGAAAGAGTTATTCAAATCGGTCCAGTAGTTTCGGATCCTATTCGTGTCAAACAAACAAACAAACTTTTCCTTTTTATAATATTGGTGTATAGATTTTGAAAGAGCAATCTTAGTGATGAATTAAATTTGTTGGCTGTCGGTCTGGGTGTTAAATTTATATTAAAAACATTTATTACTATTGTTTATTAAGAAACTTATTAAACTTTTAACAAATCTGCCTTTATAGAAAACTTTGATTATATTTACCAGGTTGTCGGGATAATAAGTAGACTATGTGATCATTCAAGGTTTAACCTATTGCCATACCAAATTTCATTAAAATCGGCTTAGCTTTAATCGTGCTCCACCTTAGATCGCAATTTCGCTTACCATCAGGTGAGCTGCGATCAAGCGCAAGCCCATTATGAGTAAAAAAAAAAGCCGTTTTAGCGTGAAGAAGTAACAAACATACACACCGACACATAAACTTTCACATTTATTACATAAGTAGGATATTTTAAATACATAATTATCTAGAGAGCCATAAATCGAGCTCCAGGAGCGCGATCAACAGACAAGGGGTTAAGAGAAAAAAAAAGATATGGTTGTGTGGAGCTAACCAACCGTGTGTGAAAAAAAAATCTTCGTGAGAGAAGCCACGTGTGTGTTCCACCACCTTTATGCAGTAGTGACACCTGGCGATGGCTTCAGTGCGATATTAGTCTCCAATTTGCATACAGATGCAAGATAATTTTAATGAGGACAGAATTGAATCAAATTCACGGAGGTTTCTTCGACTTAATAGTGAATGAATTATTGAATCAATTCATTGTACAAACATACACGTACCATAAAATTAATTGACTAAGTAAATATTTGTAGCTGTTTGAGTTGTTTTTTGAGTTTGCAGCAGGTAATTTCGTAAAAAAGGTTTTTTCTCTAAATCTAAATGTTAGACTCATATCACAAACGGCTGGGCAGCCCCATACTAAGCAATTTCTAGTTTGTATTATGGTTGTTAAAACAACTGATATACCACATATACATACATACATCAATACTTTAAATCGATACATATTTAATGACCAGCCAACAAATTCAGTTCATCACAAAGACGTTCACTTTGCCGGAAAACGAACCCGGGACTCTCTGGTTGGCAGTCCGGCATGGCAACCATTATGCCATTGAGCTCGTCATATTGGTTGTTTTGAACTTGTTTATTGACGTAAAACGTTGTGCATTTTGATTCCAAACAGTGACGTCATAGTTCTAGACAGTAAGAATGAGCTGTCGTAATTAGTTAAGCAACATAAATTACGAGTCAATTTGTTTTAATGGTATATGACTAGGATGAATTGACTCAATAATTCATTTACAATCAAGTTGAACCAGCCAGTGAAGCGTTGACAGCTCAGTCGACCTTGCGGCCTGGGAGGTTTTGGATTCGATTCCCGCTAATGAGTAGAATAATAATGAGAGAAAATATCGCGAAGAAACCTTACTATTGTGGTAGGATTGAGCAGGGGAGCAGCGGCAATGCGCGAAGCGGTCCTGCATCCCTGCCCCCGGCGTGAGATGGGACACCGTGAGGTTTGAGTCAGTAGTGATGCCCTTCTGGCCCTCGAGCCCGACATACCCCGCCCGACTCGTCCAGGCTTGTGGCGGGAGATGCGTAAATGCATTTCCTCACGAAACAAAAAAAAATTAAAAACAAAAAGTATGGTGGTAGAATATTTTCTTACGCTTGTCTGGCTACCAACTGCCCTTCAGTTGAAAAATCTGTCGCCAACCACCTGTGTCATCCGGCGCCCTAGTGGCATGGCACTACGCCTACTTGTAAAAAACTACAACGACTTTGTAAAAAAATTGTCCAAGTGCAAGTGGGGCTCGCGTAAGAAGTATTCCGAACTATATCGCAAAAAATATGTTCTTTGATCTTCAAAAAAATTTATTAATTTTATATTAATACTAGCTGACCATCGAAACGTAGTTATGCCTTAAAAATAGATAGTGGCCGATTCTCAGACCTAGTGAATACACGAATAAAATTTGGTAATAATCGGTCCAGCCGTTTCGGAGGAGTACAGTAACTAACATTGTGACATGGAAATTTTATATATTAGATAAATAAACTATTAAATATCAATTTAATAGTAATAATAATAAATAAAAGCTAATAAAGGCATGGATAATACAAGACTTTTGATAATTTCAGCTTTCTATCTATCACGGTTTCTGAGATACAGCCTGCAGACAGACAGACAGCGGAGTCTTAGTAATTAGATCTCGTTTTTACCTTTAGTTACAGATGCCTAAAAAAGCAAGTGCGAAATAAAAATATCTGGAATTCTTCACGTAAATAATCGTAACAAACCAGATCTGGAATTCCGTACTCCGCACTTTCTTTGTAGAGGTTTGATAAAAAGCAGTGGCGTGCACCATATTTGGCCTCCCCTAATGAGCCTAATGGTCTCGCTCGGGCCTGCGCCTGCGCAGCGTTCCCACGTCAGTTTTTAGGGTTCCGTACCTAAAGGTACAAACGGGACCCTATTTAGCCTCCTCTGTTTGTCTGTCTGCCACCAGGCTGTATCTTAGAAACCATGATAGCTAGAGATCTGAAACTTTCACAGATTATGTATTTCCAATAACAAATACTTACTAAGAATAAAATAAAAAAAGTAAGGGAGGCTCCTCTAAAATAAACGCAATTAATCGCTCTATTTTAATAACTATTATTTTATACTAAATAGATCACCATACACAATAAATTATAAAAATAAAATAAAATAAATAAGTAAGGCGAGCCAACATATGTCACATATAACAAACGTAATTTTTAAGCAAATTTTTACTCGATCTTTATTTGGTAGATCCTGTAAACATTCAAAGAATATAAAAAAAATATGAATTAATTTTAAAAACAAATTATAAAGTTAAAATTAAATAAATATTCAAGGGGACTCTTATACAACTAACGAGTTTATTCCGCCTATTTTTAAGATGACATGGTGATACGGAACCTATCATGCGTGAGCCCGACTTGTACTTGGCCAATTATTTTTATATCCATCCTTACTTAGGTCCTTTGAGGACCTTGTTTGGGAACCTTGGCTATTCCTGGATCCAAGTTGAGTTTTTTTAGCAAGGGGCTCGTGATGCTTGTGGGTTAGAAACGGATTACCTTTAATAGATATCGCACGAATTTCAGTGTTGTTCTTAGTTATTGGCAGTTAAAGCCGATGTTTACTAATTTTTAGGGGGTTTTAACGTTCAGATTTTAATATTACATTTTACGCTATTCACTAAATGTTTATTAAAAAATATTGCGTATGTCGGCGTCAGCCGCCTATTGCGAAAGTGCACGTGCACTGACGCGTAACTCAACCGAATTTTGTTTTATTTTGCCTGTCAAAAGAAAATATTATTTTACATCTTTTGTAGAAAAAGTATTGAATTTTGACTCAGTGCCAAAATATACCCACGCAAAACTTGCAAAGCAGATTAATTAAATTATTGTTATTATTATTTTTATGACAGTTAAACAACATTATTTATTTTTTTATTAAATACATAAACACAACTAACTAAATCTAAACCTCAAAAAGACTAGAGGTAGAGGAAAAAGGTACCCAAAATGCTAGCAGCATTGCCACGATGGATTGTTCTATTTACAAACAAATTGTTTTGTGTATTTTGTTTGTAAGACAACATAAATGGTATTTGAATTTGAATACATAAGTAGTCAAAGCTGATTGTTTAGTAGTAAGACGTATCTAAAACGTCAAGGTGGTAATCGGTGTATTTTGTGCAGTCATTCCAAGTCATAAAGGTAGATGTGGATGCCAAGATATCGCAGTGGCTGCTGCAAAGAAACGTCTCAAAGCTGATTTGAAATTTTATTTCTAGAGATCTAGATTAAGATCGCATTGTGATAAATAACGGGAGATTGTTATAGTGGAACAACATTTGTAAGACTAGTTTGGATTTACTGACAATAAAAGCTTGTGAAATCAACTTAGGAGTAAATGGTTTTAGTTTTATTGATAAGTCAATAATAAAGTCAAATAATTGTTAATGCAAGTCAATTATAAAAATAAATAAAAAAATGTTTGCCTGTAAAGTCGGTTTTACGGGCGAAGATTTTACGTGACAACGTCTGCCGCGTGCTGCGCGCGCGGCAGACCGATCATAGTTAAGTGAGAGAGAGACGCAAGGCATTCGGCGGGCCTCTCTCTCGTTCGGTGACTCATCGTAACGTTACCGGGCGTTACACTTTTCATAAGTGACTCCCAGCCGCAACCTAATTTAAGACGTTGTCACAACAAAAAAAATCCACTAATAAAATTAATTTAATAGGCCACTCCGGATAAAACCTGACGGAAAGTTACCCATAACGCTCGTGGCATTGCCGCGTTGTATAGCTATGGATAGCCTTTGCGCCAGGTACGACTTATTTATCTACTCGTATACTACATACAAGTATTTATATATATTGTATTATATATTGAATATATTGTACAAATGTTTACTTTTAGTGTTTATGTGTATTTTTTTAAAAATGTAGCGCTCTAGAGTCTACGTCTCTGTTATGATATATTTTAAGAAATAAATTAATTTGAATATTTTTGTAAGGTGGTACTTGGCATTTTCTATCATGCTCTTACTTATTTTTTGACAACCTCGTTGGCGTAATGGTTACCATGCCGGACTGCCAAGCAGAAGTCCCAATTCCAGGCACGGCCAACATATTTGTGATGAACTACATTTATTGACTGTCGGTCTGGGTGTTAAACAAGTATCGATATAAAGTGTTTTTTTTTTTAATTTTTACTGTTGAATAGGCTTCACACATATGCCATATTTTACAAAGTACAGTACAATAGTATGTCTTATCAATTTTAGACCTAATCCACATGACTTTAAAGTTCAAAATTAAAACGCAAGCTGAAGGGCATATATGTCGTTTTTAGTCCAATAGTTTCCAGCACAATGGAAGTGCATTTCTATTGTCCAAGAGTTGTAAACAGTTGCCGATGATTTGCCAGTGTGTATTGATGCGCACGATTTTATTCCATTAGTTAAGTCAGGAACTTATTCGATGTCTTTAAGGCTTCTTCTTTAAGATGATATAAGCAAAATCTTGTTTTTAACCGACTTCAAAAAGGAGGAGGTTATATATTCGACGTGTATGTATTTTTTTTTTTTTTTATGTATGTTCACCGATTTCTCAGCCATTTGTGGATCGATTCTCAAAATTCTTTTTTTAATTGAAAGAGTATGGTTCTGAATTGGTCCCATTGTCACCAAAACTGGTTCTGATGATGGACTCCTAGGGAAATCGAAGAAAAACCTAAAAAGATAGGTTATTTTTACGCATGAAGAGAGATTCTAGCTCGTTTGGCTGTACTGATATTCATGAAATTTGAGAAGAAAATAGGTAAGACTATGTGTTAACACATACGCTACTTTTTATCCCGAAAATAAATACTATTCCCGTGGGATGCACCAAATAACATATAAATCTTTTTAACTTCTTCACGCTCGAACGGTTGTACTGACATTGATGAAATTTGGAATGAAGATAGTTTAGACTATGTGTTTACACATAGGCTACTTTTTATCCCGAAAATAATTATTGTTCCCGTGGGATGCACCAAATAACACATGACACACTGATTTCGCTAAAATTTGATATAGGGGGTAGACTAGACCTTGTATAACACGAAGGTTACTTTTTATCTTAAAAGTCATTGCTATTCCCGTGGGAAGCCCAAATAACTGGATAACCTATTTTACTTCTTCGCGCTCATACGGCAATACAGATTTTGCTCATAAAATTAGCAGCCTGGCTAACAAAAGTAATCTGACGCGAACATCGAGGCTAAGCAACGGCCCATGCGGCCAGTCTTTGGATGGGTAACCATGCACAAGACTTCCATAAAAAAATATGATATTTTCATCTGGGCGTTACTGTGCTTCGGATAACACGTTAATTTGTTGGGCCTGGACCACTACTCTTAGTACAAGCAGGGGTCAAACTAAATCAGGGGCTTGAAAAACTCTCGACGCCAGAGCATGGCCACTTGGGTCATACTTAGTGGAAGAAGGAACTGTAAAATTTGATATATTAATACAGAGTTAATAGACAAGACCCTCGAACGGATAAGGAAAATATTTACGCGCTCGCTTCGCTAGGAGTTATCCCGCTTCGTTCGAATTTCCCCCAGGATGTTCTGGGCTTATGACACTCCAAATATTATATAATTTGTGCTTGCTTTGTTTATGCTCAAACGGTTCGAACAAATACGGTGAAAATTTTCGCGCTCGCTTCGCTCGCGCAAAGCTCGCTTCGCTCGCGCAAAGCTCGCTTCGCTCGCATCCACCTCTTTTCGCTCGCACTTGGTTCTAGTAAGCTTTGACACAACAAACATTATGTAATTGGTGCTGCTTTGGACTTCTTTATGCTCAAACGGTTGGAACAAATATGGTGAAAATTTTCGCGCTCGCTTCGCTCGCATCCAGCTCGATTTGCTCCCAATTGGTTGTCTGCCTGGCACACGCCAAATTTTTCATCGTGAAGTTTATTTGGCTCTCCATAGCTAAAACTTAAACAAAATATCATTACCAACCACTAAAAATGTAAAAATAAAATTGTTTTAAAAAACAAACAACCGACTTCAAAAACACAACTAAAAAGGGAAAAATAATTTTAAGCCTAAATCAAATCAAGAATATATAAATAGAATAGGAGAGTTTATTTCATGTACTTATAAAAAACTATTTGCAATTTTTACTAATCCTGTATTCTTGGAGTCGGTGCCAGCAAAGAAAGACAATTGAAAATAGTTTTAATTTGTTCTTATTAGATGGCACCGACTTCAAGAATACAGGATTAGTAAAAATTGCAAATAGTTTTTTATAAGTACATGAAATAAACTCTCCTATTCTATTTATATATTCTTGATTTGATTTAGGCTTAAAATTATTTTTCCCTTTTTAGTTGTGTTTTTGAAGTCGGTTGTTTGTTTTTTAAAACAATTTTATTTCGTTATACAGTGTAAGCTCCACGTAACGTCATTCGATTTAACGACAAACTCTCTAAAGCGTGGAACTCAATTGGCGTTAGCTTAATTTAGTTGGTTTAGCTTGTATTCCATACAATGATACATTCTCTCTATTTAACGGCCACTCTCTATAACGCCATAAATTGCACAGTGCTTTCAGTGTCGTTATGTAGAGGTTACACTGTAAATCATATATGTATATCGATACCCTAATTTGCAAACCTACTAACTCCTCTGCAGATTTTTTACAGGAGAGGCTCGGACCTTCATTGTATTTTTTATTTTAGGCGATAAAGAAAAACCAAAATCCCGTGAAAAACTAGGCTTCATTTTTATTATTATAGTAAAAATAAAGTTATATTACTTTTTATTTATCAAAATAAAATACAATGACGTTTTGAGCCTCTCCCGTAAAAAATCTGCAGAGGAGTTAGTAGGTTTACAAAGGGTATCGATATATGTTTTTAAATAGCTTAAAGACCGCTTAAAGAACAACTCTAAGATTTTTATACTTATTTTGGTACCAATCCGATTCATCAATATGGAAAAAACTGGTTAAAAATAGTTTTAGATTTTTAGCATCAGCTAAAATTCTCATTCATAAGTTTGATTGGAAAATAAGTGAAAGTAATTTCAAAGTTATTCTTTCATTGTCATTAAGCTATTTTGCATTATTTTTTGCCATTTATGATTTATAATTAAAAATAATTGTAAGTTAAAGATGTTTGCTCCTGTTGGGGGCATAACTGAATCATATTAAGATACTTAGCGTGCAGTGGATATGGCTAAACGTACACTAAGGCAAACTTATATTAGTATTTAATTAGTTATGGTAGTTTAAATAAATAAATCGTTTATTGAGGTAAAACATACATTCACATATCAGGACATTCGTCATTATCATTATTATTATTTTTTTTCGTTTCACCCCTTTATCGCCTTAAGCAAGTCGGAAACGAATTCGATCTTTAATGTTTATCGCGAACGTGTTTTCACATAACAGTAGGACATTTCTAAGAGAGCAGTTCCAATGATTTTTTTGAAAAAATGCTTACTTTAAAACTATAGTTACTATAGTTAGCAGCCTTTTTGTTACATATTTTTTTTATATATTAATACTTTTCTTTTGTGTTTGGTGGTGTTTCTAATTCTTTGTTTTTGCAATTGTCTGTTTGTTTTATCATTATTATTATTATTTTCGTTTATTTATTGTCTTATTCATGTATTTTATGTTTGCTATTTAATGTTTTCTTCACATTTACTTCATCTGTATCCCCACGCGTCTCTAAAGGTGGGTCCTGAAAATCAGTGCTGCAGAGAAATCTGTAGCGTTTATACTGTGGGCGCTGACCTTTTCGGACGCTAGGGGACACATACTATGTTGTCTTTTTTTAACCGACTTCAAAAAGGAGGAGGTTATATATTCGACGTGTATGTATTTTTTTTTTTTTTTATGTATGTTCACCGATTTCTCAGCCATTTGTGGATCGATTCTCAAAATTCTTTTTTTAATTGAAAGAGTATGGTTCTGAATTGGTCCCATTGTCACCAAAATAGGATCTGATGATGGATTCCTAGGGAAATCGAAGGAAAACCTAAAAAGTTAGGTTATGTTTACGCCCGAAGAGAGATTCACGCTCGTTCGGCTGTACTGATATTCTTGAAATTTAAGATGAAAATAGGTAAGACTATGTGTTAACACATAGGCTACTTTTTATCCCGAATATAATTACTGTTCCCGTGGGATGCACCAAATAACACATAAATCTTTATAACTTCTTCACGCCCGAACGGCTGTACTGATGTTGATGAAATTCGAGATGAAAATAGGTTAGACTATGTGTTAACACATTGGCTACTTTTTATCCCGAAAATAATTACTGTTCCCGTGGGATGCACCAAATAACACATGACACACTGATTTCGCTTAAATTTGATATGGGGGTAGATTAGACCTTGTATAACACGAAGGTTACTTTTTATCTTAAAAGTCATTGCTATTCCCTTGGGATACCCAAATAACTCGATAACCTATTTCACTTCTTCGCGCTCATACGGCAATACAGATTTCACTCATGTAAAATTTGATAATATATTAATAGACTAGACACTCGAACGGATAAAAAAAATATTTACGGACTCGCTTCGCTAGGAGTTATCCCACTTCGTTTGACTTTCCCCCAGGATGTTTTGGGCTTATGACACTCCAAATATTATATAATTTGTGCTGCTTTGGACTTCTTTATGCTCAAATGGTTCGAACAAATACGGTGAAAATTTTCGCGCTCGCTTCGCTCGCGCATAGCTCGCTTCGCTCGCATCCGGCTCGCTTCGCTCGCGATTGGTTCTATTACGTTTTGACACAACAAACATTATGTAATTTGTGCTGCTTTGGACTTCTTTATGCTCAAACGGTTTAAAGAAATACGGTGAAAATTTTCGCGCTCGCTTCGCTCGCGCATAGTTCGGATCGCTCGCATCCGGCTCGTTTCGCTCGCATCCGGCTCGCTTCGCTCGCTGTTGGTTCTAGTAAGTTTTGACACAACAAACATTATGTAATTTGTGCTGCTTTGGACTTCTTCAAGCTCAAGCGGTTCGAACAAATACGGTGAAAATTTTCGCGCTCGCTTCGCTCGCGCATAGCTCGCTTCGCTCGTGCATAGCTCGCTTCGCTCGCAATTAGTTTTAGTACGTTTTGACACAACAAACATTATGTAATTTGTGCTGCTTTGGACTTCTTTATACTCAAACGGTTCGAACAAATACGGTGAAAATTTTCGCGCTCGCTTCGCTCGCGCATAGCTCGCTTCGCTCGCATCCGGCTCGCTTCGCTCGCGATTGGTTCTATTACGTTTTGACACAACAAACATTATGTAATTTGTGCTGCTTTGGACTTCTTTATGCTCAAACGGTTCGAACAAATACGGTGAAAATTTTCGCGCTCGCTTCGCTCGCATCCGGCTCGCTTCGCTCGCAATTGGTTCTATTACGTTTTGACACAACAAACATTATGTAATTTGTGCTGCTTTGGACTTCTTTATGCTCAAACGGTTCGAACAAATACGGTGAAAATTTTCGCGCTCGCTTCGCTCGCGCATAGCTCGCTTCGCTCGCAATTGGTTCTATTACGTTTTGACACAACAAACATTATGTAATTTGTGCTGCTTTGGACTTCTTTATGCTCAAACGGTTCGAACAAATATGGTGAAAATTTTCGCGCTCGCTTCGCTCGCGCATAGCTCGCTTCGCTCGCATCCGGCTCGCTTCGCTCGCAATTGGTTCTATTACGTTTTGACACAACAAACATTATGTAATTTGTGCTGCTTTGGACTTCTTTATGCTCAAACGGTTCGAACAAATACGGTGAATATTTTCGCGCTCGCTGCGCTAGCATACAGCTCAATTTGCTCGCAATTGGTTGCCTGCCTGGTATACGCCAGAGGTTTTTTGATCGTGAAGTTTATTTGGCTCTCTATAGCTAAAACTTAAAAAATATCATGACTAACCACTAAAAATGTAAAAATAAAATTGTTTTAAAAAACAAAGAACCGACTTCAAAACACAACTAAAAAGGGAAAAATAATTTTAAGCCTACATCAAATCAAGAATAGTTATATAAGTAGAATCGAAGAGTTTATTTCATGTACTTATAAAAAACTATTTTAAATTTTTATTAATCCTGTTTTCTTGAAGTCGGTGCCATCTAAGAAGAACAATTTAATGTTTTTTAAAAAAACTATTTTCAATTGTCTTTCTTTGCTGGCACCGACTCCAAGAATACAGGATTCATAAAAATTTAAAATAGTTTTTTATAAGTACATGAAATAAACTCTTCGATTCTACTTATATAACTATTCTTGATTTGATGTAGGCTTAAAATTATTTTTCCCTTTTTAGTTGTGTTTTGAAGTCGGTTCTTTGTTTTTTAAAACAATTTTATTCATGTTCGTTTTATGTAATTTAAAATAATGTATATGTAGGTATGTGTCTTCTGTGTCTGAAATAAATGTGTTCTTTCTTTCTTTCTTTCCTTGTTTGCGGGCACTGATTACAAAAAAAACAGGATTTGACCAGCACGACCTAACTTAACAACCGCACAAGATAGTGATAATCTGGTCTAAGATGGAGCATGCCTAGTCTGGAATAGCGGGCTCTCAATAAATGTATTAATATTTGTTGCACATTAGGAATCAAATGAACCTATGCTAATTATAAATAAATATATTAGTACACATATTATATATACACACGACACGACGGTTAGCCACATACTAAACCATTTCTAGTTTGTATTATGGTTGGTTTTTATCATTGAGCTATAAACATCATTGGTTTTTATTATACTACATATTATACATTCATAAGTCTAAGTACCTTTTATCGATACATATTAAACACCCAGACCGACAGCTAACAAATTTAATTCATCACAAAGATGCCGTGCCAAGAATCGAACCCGGGAGCAGTCGGTCAAGTCAGAGATCTTCGGGCGGGTTAAAAACTCTCGACACCAGAGCTTGGCCAATTAGCTCATACGAAGAAGAATAATAATATGGTAACTAAGTAACTGGAAAAAATATAGGAATGAGTACTTAAGTATCTAAGTAGGTAGTGAAGAGTGTTCAATCAACACAAGTATAGTTCCGGGTAGCATCATGTTGCCGAGTGTAAACAGACGAGTAGACGCTAGCCAGACTCACAGCTCTTATAGTGTGACAGCCGATACGCGTATCGGTCGTTGGCGCTTTACTAAAGCACAGAAAAGGTGTAACAATATAGTTATTAAGTCGATACCTCATAGACTAGCTATGTTAGAAAAGGTTCCCAAACTTATGGGACACAAATTATAAAGTAAAATACCTAAACATTTGAGAGATATAAAAAAGGAAGATAACTTTAGTAAAAAGGTCACTACTGTCCAAAACGATTTAAACGATCAAAGAATTTTTAAATAATGATTTAAAGAATTTAAACTAACAGGTCATTTGTTATGTAGTATGTAGACTATTAATTAGTTATTTTTATTTAGTTTATTTGAATAGATTTTAATTATTTATTATGTTGACAAGCTGTAAAGAGTTACAGCTGAGAAATAGTGTATTTATTGTAATGACATCTTTTGACGATTCCAATTTGAAGTTTAGTATTAATGAAATTATAAGTGAAATGTAATCTTTGTGACCTATTGGAAAATATATAACATCCATTCATTTCATGCCGGAATGCCAACCGGAGTGCCCGGGTTCAATTTCCGACACGGCTAACTTCTTTCAGATGAATTAAAATCTGTTGGCTGTCAGTCTGGGAGTTCAATATGTAAGGATATAATGTATTTATGTATGTATCTGTACTCTTAGTATTATGAGTTATCAACCACAATACAAACTAGAAATGGTCTAGTATGGGGCTATTCAGCCTTGTGTGAAATGTGTCCTAATATATTTTTTATTTCTTAGCATAGTGGTAGAACTCATTAAACTGTGGTTGCAGCCAGCCATGACCGCAGACACTGCGTTACTTGTTACGTCAGGACTTTGACCTCTACTTGAACTGCTAGAATGTCTATTCTATCTAATAAGATAGGATTATACGTTTCGGTCCCCGGGTCCCGGGACCCTCTTGTGGGCATGTTAACCAATACGCCAATGAGGTCGAAATAAATATAAACAACAAGCCGTTTCGGAGGAGTACGGTAACAAACACTGTGACACGGAAATTTTATATATAAGATTAAGAATTTTTTAAAATTAGTATAAATTTATATGAAATTAACAATTAAAAAATGAAGTTATAAGCTCTAACGATTCTACATAATATTATTACCTACTAATCAAAGTAAGATTTATTTTAACTTATTTATTTGTTTAAGAAAAACAGCATTATTTAAATATAAAACTTTTTTTTAAAATAAATCTATGGATCATTATTTATATAATTTTGAGCCTCTAATGATTTATAGCACAGATTTGAAAATAACTAATCAAAAAAATCGTAACTCCATCATTTACGGGGAATTTTGCAGGATTTTTCTAAATACCCTACTTTACTCGTATACCACGTTAAATCGCTTGCGCTGTATTCTAGCTGAGTATGACTGTACTAAGTCTATTTGCGGACAAATTAACTTCACAACCGTATGTTTAGACTAATAGGTAGCTATGTAAACTGTGCTCGCGGTTACTTCCTGATACATACAAACTGTCATCCGTACATTAACTCTGTTGTGTCTAATGTTGAGCTCCTTTTAAAGTGTGTTACGTAAATATTTGATTATTTTATTTGTGAGCTATGTGGCCAAGCTATAATAATTCTTTAAAAAAAATTAAATTCACATTCCGAATTAAATAAATTTGAATGGTGATCTTAAATTAAATGTTTCTCGCGAGTTTTGATAACACGAAGAAAAAGATATTCAAAAGCCTACACTAATTAATGCTAGAAGCGTACAACGTAAAACATTTATTTAATGTAAAATGTAGGCTAGGGCTTTGGGTTAACGCTGCAGTTTGTATGAAAGAATAAGGCTGCGGAACTGCCCCTGCCTGTCGAAGAGGCGACTATAAGGGGCATCGGCTCGAGGGTGTTCGAAGATGGGGCTCCGACAGCCATTTCATCGAGTCCAGGGTGGAAGATGGCGGTTTGTGACCATCGCCGTCGTTGGCAGATCGGTCAGTTATCCGGGAAGGGCCACACATCGCAGTGTAAGGAGGTCTCCGGGGTGTTTCCCTGAAGAACCTGGAGTCCTCTGTTTATCTCATAGGCAGGTCACTCGGTTTTAGTGGGTACAACTCCCACATAAACTAACTGCGCCCCATTGTGGTCTGGGTATCTTGTTGAAGATTTCCCCCTCGTCATAAAAAAAGGTAGCCTTTGGGCACGGAATACTTTGAATGATTTACGATAGGGTTACCACTCCCTCTCCGGTTTATAGGACACATACAAGACTAGGACCAGCCCTGAAAAGAAAGTGTTTGAAGTAAAAGTGGCAACAAAGTGAGGAAGCGAGGTAATGTAAACACCGCGTGGCGCGGAGAAGGAAACCACTAAGTGGGGAGACGTGACCGACAGGGATGTTTACTGTACGGTGACCATTATTCTTATTTACAACAGGCTATTCGATTGCACCCTAAAGTGTTCAATTTTGAAATTCGAATGGTAGATTTACACTACAACTTACTAATTGAAAAAAAAAATATAGAATTTTTGGATTCCGTTGTTTGATTTCCAAAGCCCTGTTCTGGAACTTTTTGTACTAAATACGTTATCTATATATTACCTGAGAAATATGAAATACCACAAATTAAATTAGCTATATAGACAGACAAATAGACTTTGAATAAATTTTGTTGAATAAATAAATATTAGGACACATTTCACACACGTCTAATAGGCCCATACTAAACCATGTCTAGTTTGTATTATGGTTACCGCCTTGTTTATAGAATAGGTTGGTTGCTTCTATACGGGCTTACAGCCTAATGAAAAAGCTACAAAATACTCAAATGTGTTGTAATTAAAGAAAGAAAGAAATTTATATGTAATTGTGTCAGAAAATATCTAGGTAACAAAAAAGGTACAAGAATTGCAAACTATACATACTTAAATTGGTAGCCAAGCTGAATAAAAAAAAACTACAACAATTTTTTTATTTACATGACAAAATTTTATTATTAACAAACAGTGAATAAACTTATAGAAACAAAATTTAATTATTACCACAAAAAAGTATAAAATATCAAGTTCTAAAAATATAAATTGAGGTTGATGAGAGAAAGATGATGCAAAGACTGAGTACATAATTAAATATTTGTGAAACTTAGAATTATTTAGTTACTAATAGATTTAATTCAATTTTCACAAATAATATGTTTTTTTTATGGTGTATAGGCAAGCGCTTGATCGAAACTCACCTGATGTTAAGTGATGTTGCGATCTAGGGTGGAGCGCACTTGCCTAGAAGAAACCGATTCACTCTCGCCTTGAAGACAGTAAGGTTCAGAGGGAACAGGGATTCCGGCAATGAGTTCCACAGTTTAATGGTCCGCACAATAAATATTATATTAATAATGAATTATAAAATATGATTACAAAATATGAGGTTTTATAAAAATAATTATTTTTTATTATAAAATCCTAGACTTTCCTCTCGGCGTATAGACTGATGGTGTCCCTAATCCCAGAGGCACCTGACTGCATCACACGAGCATTGTTTGGGTTATTTTTATCGGGAACCAGGGAAGTGTTCAGTTCAAGGTGTGGTTGGTTTGTTATTGTAACTACTTAACAGGAGCCTGTGATGATAAACTGGGAAACTATCTAATACTCATATTAACCAGCTCTAAACAACTGCATCTAAAACTGAATCTCGGCTGAGTAAAACGCTCTCCAAGGTTAGAACGGTCTATGCGGACAGTCTTGACCATGACTATGTTTCCTGAAAAATACCATGGTCTCCAAATCTAGAATAAATGAATGATGAATGAATGATTTGTCTTTAATATAAAAATAAGTTGGGTTTTCCTTCCTAACGCTAACTCCAGAACGCACGAACCGATTTCCACGGTACAGCATTCGTTGGAAAGGTCTCGGGCACTGTAAGGTTTGTGACAAACAAAATTCAAGGAAAATTTTAACAGAATAAGAGGAAAACAGGAAGAAATATTTTTCACACACAGCGACATCTCTGATACATAGCATGTACTACAAATCAATATGGTTTTGAATGATGGTAAAGCAGATCGCGCCATTTTTTTTCGCGTATTTTAAGTAGATGTCGAAGCGGAGTTCGCCGGGTATGCTAGTTATCTATAAAACTAGGTACATACGTAGGTGATTTAATATTAAATATCATAAAAGTTTCAGATTCAGATTCAGATTCGTTTATTGTTAACTGTACAGATATGGTGTTACAAATTAGTTCAATAGTATCAACAGTTTTGCTCTTTTGAACATACAATATTAATTAATAACATGCAAAAATACATTAATAAAATTTATTATAACTATAAACACAGTAGATTATGGTATTGTTTAACACCAGGCAAACTGTGGTCAAACGCAAACCTATTAGTTTAAAAAGACTTGAAAAATATTATTTGCATAATGCTAACTAACTAGTACAAAAAGTAAGCAATTTTGATTAGCTCTAGCCCCCAACATGCTGGTAGCATTACCGCGTTGAATTAGTTATTATACGCGTTAGTTAGCAGTAACCATGTAAAAGTCTGTATAGTTAATTGCTAGATGGTTAACACGGACCTGTCAACTATCAGATTGGTACCCTCGGAAACCAGTGACACACAAGTGCAACCCTCAGCTATGCTATTAGCGTCGTCTCTGCAAATTATCTAGTCTTCTATAATAGTAGTATATAACAGCTTTGCTATTCTATATCTGATGTAGTTACGCCTTTTGTAAATGTGATTTGAAACGAATTCAAAAGAGGTATTTGAAAAGGCGTCAAATTGACACAAACAGATGAGCAGATGAACAAACGAATACACAAACACACGAACCCAATGGTATATTATACACATACATATATATCTGGTACTATATATGAAGGTAAGTATATCATTCCGATGGTAAAACAATGCATAAAATTGGTTAATAAGCGACATAGTTATCAGAGTAAAAAAAAAGTTATCAGGGCAAAAAAAAGCCGAGAAATTCCGGAATTTCGGGGAGTGTGCAACGGGATTGCATGATTTGATCCCCCCCGCCCCATTCCACCATCGGACGAGTAGGGAAACACCGAGGCGGCACCGTTATACTGTGTATGCCTAAGTCGCGTACTAAGCGGTTTGCCTCCACCTTCATTGTGCGTACCGCCAAGGTGTGGAATTCTTTGCCAAATTCCCTGTTCCCCGATAACTATAATCTAGCGGTTTTCAAGGCAAGAAAGTGAGATGCGATCAAGCGCAAGCCCATTCATTAAGAGTTAAAAAAACGCCTTTTTGATATCTGTTAAAAAAAAAACATGCGCTTCGCTCGCTCAGTCCGGAATTATAAATAACAGGAAACCAGACACAGTAACCGTGAGAGTCTTTTTAACGCAATTAGAGATCACTATATCTTCAGAATAGTTGTCTGATTTGTTTTGATAAAGTATTATTAGTGTTCCCTCTCTCTCCCTCGCTAGCTGTAACATGAGACAGCGCTAATGAAGATATGTTACTCAGGAAACCGTTAATGTTATTTCGTAATACAAATTGTATAAGATTTATTTATCTATACTACTCGTACATACATGACGACCTCGTTGGCGTAATAGTTACCATGCTGGAATGCCAATCAGAAGGTTACAGGTTTGATTTCCGGAACGGCCAATTTTCAACAAGAGTTTGAGCGTCTATTATATTTATTACTTTATGGTAGACCATAGGTATCTTCTAAAGCATCTTCATAGACTTCGCAGCTTATCTTTATAGTAGATAGATAGATAGATAGATAAATTCTTTATTTCCCACTAATTACATTACCTAAATTATACATAGAAGAAACTTAAAACTAGTGCCGAAAATGGCGGCCTTATCGCTAAAAGCGATCTCTTCCAGGCAACCAGAGGAAGGACAGTGATATAAAAAACGAGAGAGGGGAGTACAAAAAAGTATATAAAAAAAATATATATATATACTACATACCATATATTACATATACCTACTAATATGCAACTACATAAAATATACTAAATTTAAATATTACAACATATAACAATATTACAAATATACATATAAACTATTTAGATTACAAGGACAAGTACCAGTTTTTTACCAAATTTCGAAAAGAATCCAGTGACTGAGCCTTTCTAATATGTAATGGTAACTCATTCCATAGCTGTATAGCTCGGAAAGTGAATGAGCTACCAAAGAATGTGGAGTTGTGCTTGGGATACATTAAAGTGAGGTTTTCCGATGACCGGAGATCACGAGCGTGTGAAGTGTGCACGTATTTCAAACGGCACTTTAAATATTGGGGGGTAGAGGGATTAAATAATACATTGTATACTAAGGACAAGATGTGAGCATTCCGGCGAAGGCGAATGGGCAGCCACTTGAGCTTTGTACGAAACTGAGAGACATGGTCATATTTGCGTAGTCCAAATATGAACCGAATGCAGTAATTTTGGAGTCGCTCAAGTTTATTCAGCTGGTCCTCTCGGAGATCTAGATAGCAAGCGTCTGCATAATCCAGGATGGGAAGAAGAAGTGACTGAGCAAGCGCAACTTTAGTGGCGGTAGGCAAAAAGTTACGGAGTCGTCTCAACGACGCTCCAGAAGCAAACACTCTGCTGCTGATAACATCTAAGTGAGTATCCCAACTAAGACAGCGATCCATTATCACGCCTAGATTTTTCACTGTCTCGCTGTATGGAATGGTAATACTATCAAAAACAACAGGTGGAATGGTAGCCCACTCAACTCTAGATATCATGCGAGAACTACCAACAATGATAACCTGAGTCTTGGAAGGATTCACTTTTAAGCCGAACGATCTACTCCACTTTAAGATTTGGAACAGATTATCATTGGTGGCAGCTATTACCTCATCAAGCTCATTAATATGGCCCTGACAATAAATTTGAAGGTCGTCTGCGTATAGGTGGTAAGGAGAAGTAAGATGGAGAGATATTGAGTTTATGAAAACAGCAAAAAGAAGAGGAGATAGAACGCCGCCCTGTGGAACACCAGCTGACGTGTTACGCCATGAAGAAAACAAGTCTCCAAGGCAAACTCGCTGCCGGCGCCCAAACAGGTAGCTATGAAACCAATCTATCACCGATGGAGATATGTTGAGAGAGCAAAGTATCGCTAGCAGAATATCCCAATCGACGGTATTAAAAGCATTACTAAAATCTAACAACGTTAGAATAGTAAGCTTACCGTTATCCATGCCTTCGCGAATATCATCGGTGATTTTTACAAGGGCAGTCACAGTACTGTGCCCGGGACGGAAGCCAGATTGAAAAGGATTTAGAAGATCATGACGAGTAAGGAAATAATTGAGCTGCCTATTAACTAGGCGCTCAAGGACTTTGGATAGAAATGGCAAGATGGAAATGGGACGGAAATCAGAGGAGGACTTAGGATTTGGCTTTTTTGGTAAGGGGATTATATGGGCCTCCTTCCAAATAGAAGGAAACTTACCACAGGAAATAGAATTATTGAAAAGGGTACAAAGGATGGGTAGGATGCTTTTAAGGATAGGCAGCAGCATGTTTCTGCTTATAGAATCACAGCCAACCGCATTGGACGAAATTGACAATATGCTTTTCTCAACATCACATTCGGTGAAAAGACTAAGAACAAAAGGTGGATGGTCAGGGTTAGGTAAGCCAGAAAGATGATTAAGAGTTGAGTTTTTATCCTCATCTAGCATTGAGGAAGAAGAACAAAAATGAGAATTTAAAAGATTAATATCAATTTCATTTGGAACTGTTGAATTATTAGACTTACCAATCCCCATGGACTTCAAAAATTTCCAGACTTTAGCTGGGTTTTCATCTTCAACAGAAGCGTGAACGTAACGGCGTAAAGCGTCCCTACACACCTTATTACAGCGATTACGAGCCTGGATATACTTTTCTTTGTTAGAGTCAGTTGGCCGCGATTTATACCGCGTCCTGGCTACACATTTATTGTGCATAAATACTTTTATATCATCGGTGAGCCAAGGAGCAGGCAAATGTTTAATTTTAATGGAACGGAAAGGTGCATGCTTGTCATAGAGTTGAATAATGATAGAATTAAACAAAGCTACTTGGTCATCAATTGAAGCCGCATTGATAACTGGACTCCAGTCAATTTTTTCCGCATCTTGTAAAAGTGCTTGACGATCAATGCCACTAAAGTTGCGCTGAAGAATAATCTGAGGCTTTGGCTTAGGGGGGCGAATTTTGTAAGAAAGGAAGATCAGATCGTGATAGGAGAAATCGTTAGCGGTGTATTGCCCATGTTTAGCAACATGTTGAGTAGAGGTGACCATCATTAAATCTAATAGAGAAGGTGTACAATTTGGAAAATGATGGGTGGCATTAAGAGGAAGCAAGTGCAAATTGTTTGACCTGACAATGCTCTCCAATTTGGAAGAACGAGTGTCGCGTTTGAGAATGCAAGTATTGAAATCGCCCATAATGATAGAATGGCAGTAGGAGGGGCAAAAATCACCAAGAAGATTATCAAACGAAGAAAAGTAATTAATACTACGATCAGGGCTATAGTAGACTCCAAGAAGAATTTTAGTCTTAGAAAGTTGAACCTCTATAAACAAGTGTTCGCCAGCATTGGCTGGAGGGGGCTGTGACGATTGAGTAATGATTGAATAGGGAATGTTTGCTTTCAAATAAATACACACACCTCCACCAACGGCGCCTAAGCGGTCGTTACGTATGAGGATAAATCCGGGAAGAGAGTAAGATGTGGTAGCTAGACAAGGCTTGAGCCAGGATTCGGAGACTACTATAGCATGAAGATGTTTTTGATTAAGAGACGCCAGCATATCAGGATAACTGGCCGGAATGCTCTGCGCATTTATGTGGACAATATTGAAATTCTTAGGAACATCGGAAAAACTTGTATCAAGAAAATCACTTAATGGAGGTAAACTAGCAAAGCTACTATCACTGTTATTAGAATCTTCGGCAGATGAAGCGGTAAAAAACTCACTGTCACTATTATTATTATTATCATTATTAAATATATTTAACATACTATAAAATTAAATAAATAAATATTACTATATATCTATACTGGTATTAAACAAATATATTCATGTATATAATTACGCTAATACGATAAAGGCAATTATACCCACCGGTTGCTCAGGAAAAAGACATTAATTATTTAAACCTAACATTAAATTAAAACAACAATACATAGTTAAGCAATAGAAGATTGAGAAGTTTCATAATAAATACAGACTAATAACCTACAACACAAAATCGAATACTAAATTAATGATTAAAAGCTTAATAAATACTGAGTCATCAATAAGAGAAGAAAAAAAAAAAATATATATATATATACATATTACAAAACATTGCCACATCGTGATGGATTGCATTTAAATTTTATGGGTGGTTACAATAATTATATTAGTCGAAGTACACATGTACGTGCGAAGCCACAAAATAACATGACAGAAAAGACTTTGACAACTGATTCAAGTGACAGCTGCGTCAAAATAGACATAAAATTGGAGTTGAACAGCAACACAAAAATTAAAAATAATAATTAAGTTATAATAAGGGTGAAAGAACTATACAAGGTATGTGCGAATGTACAAATTGCAGTAAGATTTACAAAACTACCTTACGTAAATGACGTCATGCAACAAACAAGGACAATAACATCTTGTAGCAAGCCTGATGAGACGCAATTCTACTTCGGATTTACACGACGTTTATCCTTTGCGTCTTTTGCTTTAGATGTAGCCGTTGGCTTCTTGTTCCTAGGGGCTGCTACCTTAGGAGCCGAAACATCAGCTACAACCGGCGGATTGATCATTTCTAGCTCACTGATAGATGTAAATCGATGCCGTTTCCCGTTCGCCGCCACCACGTAAACAAACCCGTCACGCGTCCAGCACTTGTTGATGCCGAAACGCTGACGGGCCGACATGAACGCATCGTGACGCGGCTTAGTCAGAAACTCTGACATAGTAAAGCCAGTGCCTTTAAGAGCTGTCTTAGCCAGCCAGAGTTTGTGTTTCATGGACATGTCCCGCAGCTTCACTAGAATAGGCCTAGGTTTACCTGAATCTGAGGAGCGACCCATTCTGTGGCAGCGACTGATATGCTCAACTGTAAAGTCACTTATTTTTAGCTGCTTAGTCACCATGTCAACAGCGGTCACAGTGGGATCTTGATCATTCTCAGGAACACCATGAAAGAGTAGGATCTTGACTCGCGCTCGCATTTCCTGGGAATCACTCTGCTTCGCAAGCAAATGAATTTGATCTTGCAGCGACTGGATAGCTGCCAGCACAAAGGTCCGGAACTCTGAAAACTTGTCAGCCAGCGTTGGCAGGTTCTCAGATGTAGGTGAAGCGGAAGATCCTTGTAATTCTGCTTGGAAAGCATCCATCCTCTTTAAAAACAGCTCTTGAAGCTGCATTTGTGTCTTCAAAACTGCTTCCATTGTACTTTGGTAAGATGTGATTTAGTGCCAAAATAATGCTTCAGTAATTTTGAAGAAGAGAAGTCAGGAATGAGAAAGGATAAGCACTGGCAGGTATTTACACTATTATCATTACATTAGCATAATAATTTTATGATAAAAGTAGATATATCTAATATTAGTTGATTTAATAAATAGGAGAACAAATTAACACAATGTTGTTGTTTGACTACCCACGAGTGAAAAATAGTAGCAGTATACAACACAAAATACCATTGACTGAAAATAATAGTAGTTTAAAAAAACTAAAAAACACGCTTATCTGGCCGTTTTAAGTGGACCAAAATCGCGCCCAAAGAAGTCGGTTACAAACAAACATACAAACAAAAATAAGTACAAAATTTTATCAAATTAGTGTATTGTCATCGGTCCTCAATAAATCTACAAAGTTTCAACGAAATCTGGCCGTTTAAAGTGGGTCAAAATCGCAACAAAAAAGCTAATATAAAGCGTGTAAAAACTAAACTGTAAACTACCGTTCCAAATCCCCAAAACATTTATTTTTCTCTTCCTGTCTATATTACCTCTGACAAAGATTATAAGACATTGTTAAGCTGAAGTCCCAAACAAATGTCCGTAATCAGAGTAACTAATACCCTCAATTTGAAGAGGTTTCCTTGTCCCAGGTGGTCTGGTTAATGAGGAGTTGTCGGTCCCAGGGCTGACAGCCGCCGCCTGCCTCTGACCACTTAATTACCGTCATCTGAACAGGTACTGCTAAGGTTTGCTGCTCTACTGAGTTACTGGGAACGCACGCACAACCTCCTATAGGCGGATTTTGAAAGACAGTGTAAACTCTATATGTATAACGACACTGAAGCGACTGTGCATTTTATAGCGTTATAGAGAGTGGTCGTTACATGGAGAGTTACCATTGGAATCTATCAAATTTATAATTAAAAAATATGATACTTTGCTGCGATAAGGAAGATTCTGTTATTAATTGCAATTATAATTGCAATATTGCTATTGGCGGTGAAGGAACTATGTCCCACAACACAGGGTTTTCTCTAGTGTGGGACATAGGGATCAAACTAAAATGGGAACGTACAATTGCAAATATTAAATAAGGCTGTATTATTATTGTTCCAACATTGTATGTGTTTACTGGTCAAATAAATGCTTTTATTATTATTATTTATAATTTATTGACAAAACTAGAAATAATGATAAAAATAAATTTAAACACAACTTAAGAATAGTGTATAGTGGTGGCGATTCAGCGGCACACGACTAAACTAAATTTAAAGAAGCCCCGTCTCTTTTCATCTTAGGTAGCCAGAAAGAGACGGCACGTTTTGAACCACAGACAAAACAACTAAAATCATGTCAAATATGGAATGTGCAGGCAGTTTTAGAGGTGATTCAAGTAAGTGCGGTCTAAAGTCGCCTATATTTTCTACATTCACCGTGATATTAGTTGTTTTTACTATGGTGTAATTATCGGCTAAAAACCAATGCAGGTACATGGACAAAGTCCAATTTTATGTATCTAAACTTGGTTTTAATATTTAAGCTATATCTCTGGCTAGTTTAACTTTATGCACTGATCACAGATTACATCAAAGACGTTTCATAACCAGCTAACTCCAAGCACCACTTACACCGTATCAGACCGCTATAAACCTCTAATCTCCTGTTGACACCACGTATCAGCTAACCACTAGTATTAAAGTGTAAATGCAGCCGCCTCATAATAATTTGCCTCAGAAAAGGTCGTAAAGTTAACAAATTATTTCCACGTGTGTATAATAATAATCTTATGAAGCGTTAAGTCGCGAAATGTCAAGAAACATGGTCGTCGTCTGTGCAGATTTAGACAATTTAGTAATGGCTGACTTGGGTCAAATATAACTTGTATTTATACTGCAGGTACTGTAATAAGGTGGCGATTCAGCGGCACACACGACTAAATTAAATTTAAAGAAGCCCCGTCTCTTTTCATCTTAGGTGGCCAGAAAGAGATGGCACTTTCTGAACCACAGACAAAACAACTAAAATCACATCAAATATGGAATGTGCAGGCAGTTTTAGAGGTGATACAAGTGAGTGCGTTCTAAAGTCACTTATATTTTCAACATTTGACGTGTATGAATCGCCATCTATTCTGCCTATTACCAAACGAGTTAGTTAATTTATTAGGTATTAATATTGACATTATTACCTATTGTCATTTATTACATATTAGATAATAGTATTAAAATATATTGTAATTTTTTTAATTTTTAACGTATAATTGAATAATTATTTATCAATTAATAATGTATCCTGTTTATCTTGTTAGCGACACTCTAACCTAATGTGGAAAATGTCTAGTATGAAATTACTGGCTGCTTAGGAGGCTGCTGGAACCCACTGTTGGGTGCTTTGTGATAGAGTTTTTAACCGACTTCAAAAAAGGAGGAGGTTATATATTCGACTGTATGTATTTTTTTTATGTATGTTCATTAACTAGTAATTTTGATAAAGTTAGGAAGTTAGGAGGATAATCTAGGTGAAGTAACTGATTTAGTTTTTTTTTATTTCTAGTATGTTACAGTGAACACAGTACAATTTTCACTTGCAACTTCAAACTTCAACTCCACTTTGGATCACTTAAGTCGTAGCTGTAATGTTCCCACATTCACCAACAACTAGGACCAATCAACTTTGGGACGATATTAATGTTCTCGTCTGTAGCTCGGCTAGCTAAGGTGATCTGACGCGATCATCGAAGCTAAGCAACGGTCGATGCAAACGGTGTTGTCAAACAGGTGACCATGTACAAGACTGTCTTTTTACAAATGGTATTTTCATCTGGGCGCTACCGTGGGTCGGATAACACGATAAATTGTAGGTCCCGGCTGTTAGTGCAAGCAGTCGTTAAGCCAAGTTAGAGGCCTTAAAGGAAAACTCTCGACACCAGAGCTTGGCCACTTAAATCATACGGTGAAAGAAGATCTAGAATGGAACGCGCTTGCCTAGAAGTTAAGTATAAACGGCTAACGCGCAATTTGTCGAAAATGGCGGCCGCATTTCCTCTTAGAATAGCTTTAGTACCTATTAAATTATTCTTATCCCACATGGTGATACGTTCAAGCACGCTATCAGAGCTATGCGGTAATGCTGATAGGGATAAATAAAGTGATCGTGCTAGCCCGACTCTACGAACTGACTCGAAAATGTTTACAAGTTACTTTACAAGTTATATATACTAATTACGAAGCCGAAGTATGTATTAACTCTATAATTAAATGAATATTAAACCCTTAAATGGACAATGTTGTTTTTAAACAACATACTAAAAATCACAGATAAAATTGACCTTAATTTGTTTTTTTAATTTTGCGCAATTTTTTTTATAAACAACACTCACATTATTGCAAAAAAGTATAGTAAATGAATGTCTAGATTTTTCTACAAATTTTTCCTAGACAGTAATACATGTATATTATTTTAAAACGTGAAACAAAAATCATCCATTTAAGGGTTAAGGGGGGCTGGTTAGAAGAAATGACGACAGGTGGAGTAAAGCCGAGTGGTGGCCGAGAACTGGCAAGCGAGGAGTTGGTCGTCTAGCGGCGAGATGGGTTGACGACATCACTGAAGTCGCAGGTCCTGCCTGGACGAGGACTGCACAAGATTGACGCAGGTGGCACATGTAGAGGGAGGCCTATACCCAGCAGTGGGATAAAGAGGGCTGTGGATGATGATATACTAATACCGAACGAGCAGATTAGCTTTAGCCTTAAAAATACTGTTTAAACAAACGTGGCAATGCTGCCAGCATTTTGGGCACCTTTTCCTCTACCCCTGGACTTTTGTAGGTTAAGCTTTAGTTTAGTGTTTTACATCATTGTTATGTTGGTTATAAATAAATACCTGTATACTAACAAACTTAATTAATAATTGGCTTAGTGTGAGTCGGGCTAGCGTATGAAGGGATCCGTAGCCCTCTTAAATATTAATTTTATTTTAATTTGATAGTTTATTTTTGAATTTAATACATAACTAAACATTCATTAATGTATAGAGGGTCTATCAAATATCATTATACAATGTGGTAAAAATATTTAAAATTACGTTTGTTGTATGAGGGACCTCCTTAAATATTTACATATAAGTATATAAAATATTTGTATATTGGGTAATAATATTTGTAAGGTACTAATCGTATGGGGACCCACCCCATACGATTAACTTGTTTTTTTATATATATTTTGTTGTATAACAATTAACAGTAACAGGACACTTGAAATTTTCACAGATTATATAGATGTACCTGTGTATCGTGTATGATGATGAGCATGATGTATATTATATCATGTATAATCGAAATGAATAATCAAATGAATATTAAGGGGAGGTCCATACTACGAACGTGATTTTTTACTATTTATTTAGGATAATCGAGAAGGACTCGCATTTGGCATTTTTTTAACCTGTATGTTCATATTACGGGTTAAAAACAAACCTTATAAGTTTGTGCCACAAGCCCGTAACATCGCCCGCGGTGTCGACCACATAATTCATTGTAGCTTGCACTCAGACACTCGATAGAGTGTTGCTCTCCGCATGTGATGACTGCCAAACATGGAGTGTGGAAAGCACAAGTTCACTCTACTTGGAATGTGTTAATATTGTATTGAACAATTTGAAAGACATTTTTCTTCTTTTTTTTTTGTACAAAAAAGAGTACATTTGTATTACTTGAACAGTTGATCTACAGCTGTCTAAGCTAGGCTAGCCTGTAAAGACAGCTGTACTTCCCCTAAATTCCTAATGTTCCTGACCAATTTGTATTTAAGAATATTTTATACATTTTACTTTATTTCGATTTAATGAAAAATATAGACAAATCATTTATATGCAAAACAAGTATGAGTTAAGTGGCCAAGCTCTGATGCCGAAAGCTTCGAAACCGCCCGAAGAACTCTGACTTGTCTTAACGATCACTTGTACTAATAAGACTACTAGCCTGGACCTTCAATTTAACGTGACATCCAACCCACTGTAGCGCCCAAAGGAAAATTTCTCTTTTAAAACGACAAGTTTGTTACGCTACAAATAGCCCAGTGTGATCAAGGCGTTAATACACAAAAACTTGTTATAATAGTTGATGAACTGATTAGGCTACTTTGGATTTTTATGATTTAAAAATAATATTGTATAACATTTAATAAAATAAAATAAAAATAGCCTTTATTTCCCTAGTTTAAAATATTATATTCCATTCATTCTTAGGTTGCTTCAAATTCTGTATAATATTTAATAATTAAGATATTTATTTATTTATATTAGGGCATCCAAAAGCGGGTAAAGGCCTCCTCCTTGCTGGCCCAGGCGTTGCGGTCTTGGGCTAGTCTGGTCCACGTGACTCCAGCCCCCGTTACTATGTCGTCCCTCCATCTCTTTTTCTGTCGTATAACATTTAAAGATACAATAAATGTTTTGACTTTAACTTTGACTTTGACCTGCCAAACATATCTGCCTGTCTTAACTGGCTTCATTGAGAAACTATTTTATGAAAAAAATTATAATATAAACGTACAAATCTAACTACTAATAAATGTACAAATCTAAATTTGAAATCCCACTATCATAATTAAAACTTAACTTACAAATATTATACTAATTAAGACTGCGACCGTTGGTAGGATACCTAATAAACTGGCGGCATTACCTCGCTGAATGGCCAAACTTAAGCGTTAGCCGAGGTAATGCCAGCTCTTGGAACGTTTGTTCACCAGCTGCTTGGAGAAATATTATAAATATTCAATGTGTATAAATCATCTTGAGAAAGAGTTTAATAGTATTAAATATTTATATATTTCGTCTGGTTTTAGATAGAATACCCATATTGGGAATCTGAGAAAAATAAAACATAAATTCAGATTAGATCCATTAGTTTTGATTACACTATGAATCAGGCGTCAGTTACTTATATCTGGGAATGATTCATATGGTAATTGATATTTTATATTTACAGGTCAAGTTATCATAAAAAACTTAAAGTAACTTAGTCCCATAGATGACTTAAAAGCTTGTCACTTAACAAAGAAGTATGCTAAAAATATTTTTAGTTTAAATACGTTAAGTGAATGGTGAGAGTGGCTCGTCGAGAAAGTTTGGGACTGCAATCCACAAACCCGGACTCGAATCCCGCCCTGCAACACACTGATTTGTTTTTCATGTGTGGAATTTGCTTCTTTGGTGAAGAAAAACATCGCGATGTTCCGCGGAATGAATCCGAAGACGTGTGTCTTACGTAAACCCACACTTGGCCAGGACCAGAGAAAGCTCTGAGATCCAGTAGTGGCACTGTATCTGCTTAAGAACCAACATTATCATCATAATTTTAGCCATCCCAAAGGCGATGACATCGAAAACGAAGGGAGGCCTATGCCCATTGCTGAGCATAGGCCTTCCTTCGTAAACGCCATTTGTCTTGGTCTTGTGCTGCCATCATCCATATCTAGATACAAAATAAATAACATGAACTTAACCATTATTTTTCTGCTTGTCCCCAGGCCGAGCGCTTCTCGACCGCTTGAGCAGCACGACGCTGAGCGAAATATCTGTCGCGAGCGAAACGAGCGGCGCCTTGCTCCCCGCTCCGCTAGATGTCGCTCCCTTCTCTAAAATCAGTGCCAATGCCACCTGCGGCATCAATGGAGCAGAAGAGTACTGCAGAGAAACGCCTGGCAAGTAAGTAGTATATTCTAAGAAGCGAGCGAAATATTTGTAGCAAGCAAAACGAGCGGCACCTTACTGCACTTCTCGGTGTCGCTCCCATCTCTAAAACCAGCGTCAATGTCGCTTTCGATATAAATAGAGCAGAAGAGTGCAGGAAACACCTGGCAAGTAAGTAATTATATAAATATTTGAAGCGAACGAAATATCAGTTGCAAGCGAAACGAGCGACACTTCACAGCTTCGTTCGATATAGTGCCCCTCCTAAAATCAGCACCTATGCGAACGGCATGAATGGAGCAGAGAAATACGTACTACAAATACAATTACAAAGACTACAGGGAAACACCTGGCAAGTAAGTATGAATAACATATTTAAATTTTAAACAAGCAAAATATCTGTTGTGAGCGAAACGAGCGACACCTTATTGCTCCGCTCGATGTTGTTCCCTTCTCTAAAATCAGCGCCAACACCACCTGGCTTTAATGGAGCAGAAGTTTTGGAGTAGATAAATAATTCCTGCCAAGTAAGTAGTGTTAAAAATTCTATGATATAAACAAAGACACAAAGTATCTGTCGCGCGCGAAACGAGCAGCACCTTACTGCTACGCTCAATGTCACTCCCTACTCCAAGCATCAATGCCACTTGAGGTCAATCACAGAGCTTTGAAATCCATGCGTGTCGCCCTCGCGCGCGGGGCGATGTGGCCCGATCCTTGTTCTGTGAGGTCAATGGAGCCAAAGAGACAAGTGACAGTATTAGTAGAACAAAGTCTGCTGTTTCCTATCAGCAATGCTGATAATGTTGATGGCCTGGAATTCTGGTACAAGGAAATACTTATAATTATGTTCTCTTGGCCGTTTCCAATCGAATCGGCCACTTTATTTTTTTTTTGTTAATAAAAACCTCAGTCAAAATATTCTTCAAGTCCATTTCCTTTTACATTGTTGTAGACGCGGCGTGGTGTGTGACGTGTGCGAGGGTGTGGACGGCTCGTCGTCCCGCAGACACCCGGCGTCGCACGCGGTGGACGGAGACCCCGCCACCTGGTGGCAGACCCCCTCGCTGGCTACTGGCGAGGAGTTCCGACATGCCCACCTCCTGGCTGCATTGCCTGATGTGAGTACCTTCTTTTTAGTCACTGTTTTCAAAATATCATCGTCAAACTACACATTCGAATTGCTTTTTCTCTTTAGGGCGGTAAAGTACCATTTTGCTCGCGCTCATTTTGCGCTCGCGTTTTTTACCATTGATAGGTTTGCGTTTGACTACAGCTTGCCTGATGTAAAGCTGCGCTGTAGTCTTCGATGTGGCACGCTTACCTAGTAGATACCTATTTACTCTACCTTTGAAGACCCCCGGATGATACCTCTCAGGAAATAGAGACTCAGGTAGAGAATTACAAAGCTTAGCTGTCCTCACAACAAAGGGTTTTGTACGAAAGCTTGAAACTTATTCTATTCTGTGAAGATTTTTCCATATTCCGAACTTCTTACTGGGTAATTAAATTAAACTACTCGTAATTCCAGATTAGCTTTCCTCCACCTTCATTCAGTCTTCGCCTTAAGAGATACCTATAGTTATTGAAGCCATCTTTTCTGTAACTATTTATGATCTTCAACAGAAGATACTTTAACGGCATTTTTCTTTCAGACTCACAGCCGATAATTTTGTAAAAATACATTTTGACACATCATTGCCAATTGCGCACAATTTGCATATTAAATCAGTGACAAAAATATAAAATTACTCCGCATCTAGTTTACACAATTCTCTCAAATCAGCACCAATCAACAAGCACTTTTAGCCATTACACGTCAGTCTATTAACTCGAGAGTTAGTACCTAGTTTAGACTAATTTTCCCTTTCCCGGTAAAGCAGGCAATCAATCCGTGTTGTAACAGCCATCAGTCAACGGTATATATTAGCCCGTATAGCACAACGGCGGGAGAGATAATTTTATCCCTGCTAAAAAAATAAAATACGGAATTTTATTTTTTCGCTGACACGTTAAATTTCAAAACCCGACTGTTAGTCTTAGTACAAGAAGTCGTTAAGCAAAGTCAGAAGTCCTCGCGCGATTAGAAAAATATCGACACCAGGGCCCAGTCAATTACCTATCTCATTCAAATATAACGAAGAAAACGAGGCTGGAAAAATGTATACACTAGGTCCCAGCTAATTACCTATCTCATACAAATATGACGAGGAAAAAAACTATGCCGGAAAGCAAGTGTGGCTCGTCATGAAAATATTGGACTGCTATCTTCAACACCCAGGTTCTTAATCTGTTTTTTAAATTACCACTCCTTAAAAGACAGTCTTGTGCATGGTGACTCATCCGAAGACTATCCGCATCGACCGTTGCTTAACCTGAACGATCACGACAGATCACCTTAGTAAGCCGAGCGTATAATATTATCAACTAAGTTACAGGTGTAAACTATAGGCTACTTTTATTCACTTTGGATTAGTCATACTTATTATATGTAATTAACAACACAAATATTGTAAAACAAGCTAGAAATACAAAAAATGTATGCATTGCACGCATGCGTTCTCGCTCATAACCTATCGCTGTCTTTACTCACACAGTGAAGTACGCGCTACAAAAAAAAAAAACAGGATTCGCTTACCACGCTACTTGACGCACTTTATACATTTACATTACTATTTATTTCATTGATTTGCTATCACGTTTTACCACGATATAAACGATATCTACCGCTGTTGTTCTTAGCCTTAGAAGCTTTATAAACAAGCGTTTAATTGGCGGTCGGTCTGTAAGACCGGTAGTTGTCTACCGGTTGTTGTGACCATTTTCGGGTGGCAGACTCGCCCACGCGCATTTGTATCTGTCTGGTCACAAACAAAACACGGTGTGGTCTGGTCCAGGTCTACCTCCACCAGCGAACTAGAATAAACGGAAGAAATAGATGACAAAATTAAATATTAAAATAACTTCGAACGACAAGTCGAGAGACTCTCGACTTGTCGTTCGAAGAGTCAGCATCTCCTGATGATGCCTTGTGGTTAGGCGAAACACGTGTAGAGTTAAGAACTTCCGAATTGTGATAGGTAACGTTAATCTTAATTAATCTTAGTTAATTAAGTTTGGTTAATTGATCTTAGTTGATTTTTCCTTTACTTGTCTTAATTTGGATTTCGGATCACAGCGGAAGTACACTAAATATTTAATTTTGTCATCTATTTACAATGGATTTCCGCAAAGTAACGCCTGAGTCAATAAGTTATAAACAGAAGAGTAACTCCATACAATTGCCGCGTAGAATTTGGATCCATCTACGCACACAATTATACTGCTATCCGAACTAAACACATAAATACAAAGCTCGCACGCGATTGATGTCGTGCCACACCATGTGACGCTATGCGGGCGCGCGTGTAGCTGTTTTGCCCCGCCCACCGCGGTATTTTACGATTACGCGTGGAACCATTTTATCGGCCAAGTTACTATTCTATTTATTCTAGTTCGCTGACCTCTACCTAAATACAGCGTCACTCGTTGCTATACAGAAATAATTGGCCAAGTGGGAGTTGGGCTTGCTTGTTGTTTGTGAGTCCCCTTAAATATTAATATTATTATAGAGTTAATACATAGTTCAATATTCTGTGAATGTATGGAGGGTCTACCAAATATCGTTATAAAGATCAAATAAAAACTGCTTAAAAGTTAAGTTTGCAGTTGGGTAAGGCAAAGAAGAAGAAGACGAAGATCTTATGATTCATGCATTGATATCAGTTAGAATAAAATATATAGATAACAGTAATCGCGTGTTTCCTTTTTACAGCCCAATGATAAACTGTTAACTGGTGACTTAGTCATGCTTTGATATACATACATACATTTTATCGATATCGATAACATTGTCATACCTTTTATTTGACATTTGGCGTAATATTATTGTATTTTTTTGTCACTAGCTGCACCCCACGATGTTACCCGCAGTAATCCGAGAAAAAATACTACTACGTGTTTATCCAAAGTTAAAGCTTTCCTCATACCAAATTGCATGTTGGTTCTGTCGTATGAGCATGCAGAGCAAACACACACACACACACACACGCACAACTCCAAACGCATTTATAATATTAGTAGGAAATAGGAGTAGTTGGATACGGTTAAAACTACAATGATTTAACAAAGATTGGTCTGTTTTTTTTATTATTACACCATACGTTTGTATGTTAAATTAACTAAAGAAAATAACAAAAATGGTTGTTCCGCATCTCAGTGTGTCTCCACGGCTAGCGGTCTGAAATATATCACCGCGAGCGATAAGGCTGACCGATGGGGGCGCTCCCGTATCGTTATAATAGCCCGTGCGATACCGGCATAAGGTTTGTGCTCCACTGTGATGCAGAGAATTAATAAAAATACAGAAAAAAGTACATTGATTATGTAACGAGTAAAACATGCCCAGAAAAAAATGTATGCCTAATATAAACGAAAAGGTAAGAAACCTATAACTAACTATATGTATAACTAGCTGTTGCCCGCAGCTCCGCGAGTATATAGTTTTTTTGGCAAATCGAATTTTCCCTAAATTGTGTGTTTGCTACAAATCTCACAAAGCCTGAGACCTTTCCAACGAATGCTGTACCGTGGAAATCGGTTCGTGCGTTCTGGAGTTATAGCGTCAGGAAGGAAAACCCAACTTATTTTTATATTATAAGGTAAGATTTCCTTTTTGGGTTAAGTTTTGGTTAGCAATAGTTTAAGCATTTTTATATTAAAAAACAATATAACAAAATATTTTTTCTTTTATTTTTTGTCTCTCAGTGGATCAGAGGCCTAATATCGAAGCTATGCGATCCCCGGGTAGTGAGATACCATCCTAATTGATGAGCTATGCGAGATACCCCTTAATGGGCGCCGCTTTGCTGCCCTTATCTGGAACACTTCATTCCTGTTTTCTAAAAAAAGTCTTTTATTTAGTGCATTTTTACTATACCTGAGTCACAATGCCTTTAAGTTATTTTTTTCACATTTCACACACGGCTAGCCTAGCCCTGTACTAAACCATTTCTAGTTTTTATTATATGGTAGCTAACATAATTGATTTACTATATATGCATACATAAACACTTTATATCGATACTAATTAAAAAATAAGCATTAACTTTTTTTTCAAAATACCTGTCCCACATAATACCCAACCCATGTGCACTCTCCATGGGTTTATCTATAGGGCAGCAATCGAGTTAGATGGACTCGCTGGCGCCACTTGAGGTGCTATTAGTGCAATTAACTATCTCTATTAAGACCGGTATATACTCGTATCCACATTTATAGTTATTACGGTATTGTACCGAATTTAGCCGCACCATACAAATTTGAGAGAAGTGCTTGAAGCCTGGTAGTGGAAATTACACGAAATATTATTAGTGTCTGCGTTAGTCTGTGACACTCTGGCCTAAGCAGAGCATGCTGAGTCTGGAATAACTGGCTCTCAAAGACGCTGTCTAAAAACTCCGTTAAGCGCTTTTTTTTGGGTTGGCGACAGATTTTTCAATTTGAAGGTTGCCAGCTAAGCGAGTACTAGAACATGCTCTACCACCAGGTTTCCTTACGACGATTTCCTTCACCGAAAACTCGAGCTCATTGGTGAGGATCGAATCCACGAACTTCAGCACATAAGGCACATCACATACCCGACTGAGCTTTCTTTACTTCTTGCTGATTGTACACTTTAGTATAACTTTTGCCTACAATGAGTCATGGCACTTGAAAACAAAACAGTATCACATACGCGCACAAGTATATACGTATCAGTCAATTCTGAAATGTATCTGAACTGGCATTGTAGTAATAAATTGACGCTGCCTTAAACTGACGAGTTAAGAGTATTCACTAAGTACCCCAAGATGGCCGCCACTGCAATATGGCGGATAATATATTATCACAACTGCCTCAATATTAAATTAAATTAAAGGGCGTGACTCCTAAAATACATTCATAATAAAAAAAAAACTATATGGCCGCTATCACATAGCAATGGTTGAGGTTTTCTTAATTTTTTATGTATACTTGTTTATTGACATCCGATATACAACGCTGTTCAAATGCTAAGCGACTTGGTCCGTGACGTTACGCGTATAATACAATTCGCTAAAATATACGCCGAAATATAATAATGTTTCGTATAAAATCGTTTATAATTATGATATCTAAGAAATTAAAATTAAAATAGGTACTGTACAAACTCAAAGAGGGGAGAAGAAGAAAAGTTAAAACACTCAACAATACAATTTAATTATGAAAAAAGAAATATTTACTAAATATTATATTTTAGCGTAATTATTTGCGAGTTGTATGTAATGTCTTGTTGTGACGCCACGGCTTAAGTTGCATAGCAATTGAAAAAAAATGTAATCTATTAGGATGCTTGTGAATATTTTAAAATAACTAAGAACACCATTATCCTGTTTTTCTTCGTTACCTTTCTTGTCTCGCCTTTTCTTATCTGCCGCCTTTTTTGTTACAAATACCAGTTTTGTCACTTACCTTGATTTATTGTCTACTCTCTAAAGGATACCCTACATTCCACTTTATTCTGTCCTGGACCAAAACAGTAGGTGGTCACTCTACAATTGATTTAAGTGGCGCCTCTTTGCTTCAGCCGCATCGTACATTTTTGAAGCGCCTACAATGCGGCGGTAGGAATTTCATGCATCAGCAGCCCACTATTCGTTCCCACTGCTGGGACTCTGGGCCTTCTCTCATGAGGAGAGAGATATAGGCCATAATCCACCACGCTGGCCAAGTGCGGGTTGGCGGATGACACACGTCTTCGGATATTGTGGTACTCAAACATGCTGGTTTCCTCACGATGTTTTCCTTTACCGAGCGAGTGCGAATCCACACATAACTAGAAAAATTAGTCATTGGGATCGAACCAGGGGCCGTCTGATTGAAAAGCACACGTTTACCCACCAAGATATACTCGCTTTCTCATTCGCATTTCATATTACTTGCTTGAGTTTCGTTATCATCATCAGGCCGTCTGCGTCCACTGCTGGACATAGGCCTCTCCTAAGGCACGCCACGTGACCCTATCCTGAGCATATCCTTTATGGGTATAGCCTTGCCTTTTCTTATTTATTTCCTTCCTCCTTTAGTCTCCGTAAAAGCCCCTGGCTATCGATATGACTTTCAGCACATCAGACCGCACGATCCCGGAGATTGCTATCTGAGTCCCCAGTGCAAAGCTTATCGTTATGTAGTATCGACAACTCAGCGGCGCCGTAATGCGAGAATGGCTTCAAACTGGGCTGTTGTTGAAATCAACAAAAACGGATTTTTTGTGTTTGAATCTATAAGATAGTTGATAAAAATTTATAATATTGGAAAAAATAATTGCATATTAATATAAGAAGTAAACTAAAACTTATTAAAGCGTCGGCAATATTTTGATTAAAAATCGTGTTAAAATACGTATAGTATTATTATCATATTAAATTGGTTTTGGTTTTAAACCAATAAAAGAATTATATAAATCAAAAATTCCAGCTTGTTTAATAATAATGTAAGTGTGACTGTTTTTACGCGGTAATATTAAGATGCCTTACGTGACCAGTTTACAAAGTTATTATAAATAAACCGTCAAATTTACTTCTCTAATTGCCAAGCAATTTTTAAGTCGATAACGTTTATTAAATCACGAAAAAATGCTTCTCTTAAGAACTTGTCTGCCGCCACGTCTTACCCACGTAGTTTTTGTCTTACGGCACCGCTGAGTTGTCGAAACACTGTGTTCGACAAACTTCGCACTCGAGACTTTTTTGCGAAGTGCACCGACAAGCTCCACGATGTTAATTACGGTGTAAATATTCAGGTTTACAGCTGATACACTGAACGATAACGCGCACACTACCATGTGTGAAGTCGCTTCTTATGCAAGAACATGGGAGATTCTTATGTGATTTTTAGTGCGATATACTCGTATTAATTACATAATTTTTTCGCCTGAATGTAAGTAAAATGTGAACGTTTTCACAGTTCCGGACCCATAAGGTACCAGCGGGACCCCCTTACAAAGACATCGCTGTCTCACCGTCAGTCACTTGGCTGTACCTCATCAACTGTGATAGCTAAAAGTCGTAATTTTGACGTGACAACGTCTTAAATTAGGTTGCGGCTGGGAGTCACTTATGAAAAAGTGTAACGCCCGGTAACGTTACGATGAGTCACCGAACGAGAGAGAGGCCCGCCGAATGCCTTGCGTCTCTCTCCCACTCAACTATGATCGGTCTGCCGCGCGCGCAGCACGCGGCAGACGTTGTCACGTAAAATCTTCGCCCGTAAAACCGACTTTACAGGCAACCATTTTTTACAAGTATTTCTATACGTATTTCTGCAGCAGCTACAGCAAGAAATAGTAAAAACACACATTTCTTCTAGATCAACGTGCTACATCTTTGGCCACAAATTCGCTTACCTTCAGGCGAGTTGGTGGCCAAGCGTAGCTCTATCTAATTATCAGAGGCACAGCGAAGAGATTCAGTGTCAAAGTTCCGATGAGTCGCTCAAAGCGTTTTGCTTTGACCTTCATGCCATGTGAGAACTGCGAAGCTTTAGCACTCTTTTCCTGAGTCTCTTTCTCCCGAGAAGTACAATTTGGAGGTCTCCAAATCTAGTGTTAAAGTAAATAATAATCTAGTTAATCTAGGTTCCTTAAATTACATTTTGTGCCATGCTTATAGATCTGGTACGGACTCGCACTTTGGTAATTATTGGTAACTAGCTAAGACTTGCGGAATCTGTCCAAATATGAAGCTATAAAATAATAATATGTATATAAAGCTTTTGTTGTATGTTGAATTTTCTATAGTTGAATTTAACAGTTAACAAGAAGTTTTACTAAATAGGTGATATTCAACCAGTACTGCATCAAATTCATCGAATTTTACTAAGGTAAATGCTAAATAATGATAGTATATAAAATATGTACACGAAACAAAATCAAAAACTCAACTTTAAGGACACACTATTTTAATGCGTAATTTCTTTTCCGTTAAAGCTATAGAGAGACAGAAATAATTCTCAGACACACTCACATATAAACATACCCAAAAACATATAAATAGTATAAAATACACACATACACATAGGTTTGAAAACAAAACCCTATCTTTCGCAGTCCAGTAAATAATCTGACATTACGTAAAAATATCACCATCCTCTCATTAAAAACAGGGTGGTAAAGGTCAATTTTCGGGATTTAATCGCATTGATTAATGAGAACCGGTTGTAACGGCTATTAACTGGATATAAGCGGTTACGTGTATAAACGCTTCGGTCCCTTAGGAGTAATTAATGATGATATTTTTAAACGATATTTATAAAACGTTCATCGATTTTTCGCAAAATTAATCGAATGGAGATTTATTCTTTATTCTTTATGCAATATCAGTGGCGATTCTGCTGTGCACACTAGGGCATTTAATATCGTATGATCTCAGACTATTCGGAGTTTAGAATAGTCTGAGCGTATGATGTTGGATTCCGGTACTGAGCTTCGATATTACTGGTTTAATTTCGGAATTCCGGAATCAGTACCGGTTTTACTTAATAAAAAAAAAACAATTAACATTAATGTCGAAAAAAAAAGTCCAAAATTTCGGAATTCCGGGATCCATGCCCTAGTGCACACGACTTATCTACATCTTAAAGTAGCCTTGTCTCTTATAATTTTTAGTGACTAGAAAGAGACGGCACGATCCGGTCTTTAGATCGGTTCCTTCTTTCTAGGTAGCGCAGCGTAAGCGCGCTCCACCATAGACATTACTCGTATATTGTTAGTAATATCACTTACCATCAGGAGAATTGTGGCCAAACGCTGACCATTTCAAAGTAAAAAAAACTGTGTTTTCGCGTTTATTTCTGATATTCCAAGAGCAATCAATTGAATTATTTTAATAAGTAATTAATTATATTGTGCATACAATAACTTTAAAGCTAAGAACATCTCTTCGACTCTGGGATACGAGTATCAGATGCCTCCGCAGATAACATGAGGCATTATCACGTTGTCAGAAATGTTTAATGTACCTACAGCTTTCTGATGGTACGTGCTATGTAGAGTAGGGTGTAAACAGAGATTAGATTGAAAATAGAAGACAAAATTAAATATTTAGTGTACTTCCGCTGTGATCCGAAATCCAAATTAAGACAAGTAAAGGAAAAATTAACTAAGATTAATTAAGATTAACGTTAGCTATCACAATTCGGAAATTCTTAACTCTACACGTGTTTCGCCTAACCACAAGGCATCATCAGGAGATGCTGACTCTTCGAACGACAAGTCGAGAGATTAGATTCTTCTTCTTCTTCCTATAAGCTAAGTGGCCAAGCATTGGTGTCGAGAATTTTCAATTTAACAGCGCCTAGATGAAAATGCCACTTGAAAAACGTCAGTCTGGTGCATGGTAACCCATCCAAACACCGTCCTCGTGGACCGTTGCTTAGCGTCGATGATGGATGATAGGCGCTACAGAGAGTGGATAAAAGTATGCAATTAACTTTATAAGGTGAAATTGCAAAAAAAAATGGTATGAAATTGTCGGAAAAAAACTATTTTTTTTTTACCGTCATATACCGTATTTTTTATAAACGCACAAGTTTAAGCAAAGTACTTGACATAAAATTATACCACCAGTATTTTTTTTAAATGCATTGTTTTAATAAGACAAAAAAATTATGTTGCAAAGAAGTAGCTCAGTTTTCATTCATTAGTTACCATACCAGTCGCGTTTTAGCATATTCTGTGCGAGAACGATGACACTGAACAACTTGTGCCATCGACGGCCACACGAGCGAGTGTAATAATCAGGGTCGTACAAATAGAAAGAGCTTAAAACAGTCAGATTGTCAACCTTACCGCGGAGTACCATACAGTAGTGCATAAATTAGCGCCTGTAGCTCGGCTAGCTAATGTGATCCGACGCGATCATTAAAGCTAAGCAATGGTCAATGCGGACGGTGTTTGGATGGGTTGACTATGCTCAAGTTGTTTTTAAAGTAGCGTTTTTATCTGAGTGCTACCGTGAGTCGGATGGCACGTTAAATTGTAGATTCCTGCTGTTAGTCTTAGTACAAGCAGTTATAGTTAAGCCAAGCCATAGGCCTTCGGGCGGCTTGAAAACTCTCGACATTAGAGTTTGGCCACTTAGCTCATACGAACAAGAAGACTTCACTAGACCCATTGATGCTTCTTCTGATTTTTAGTGTTATAACTAAGAGTTAAGAATTAAATTATTTAAAAAGTTTTTCAGTTATTCTCTGAATAAGACTAACTCTATAGGGCTGTCAATACTTTAATTACAAAAGCGTGAGAGTGCCACGCGAGAAATCTTTATTGAACTTTTATTACTTCTGGTTTTATTACTGTTTATTATAATTAACTAGCTATTCCACCCGGGTTCACACGCGCTTTGAATTTTAAATTACTTACGTAATAAATTAGAAGACTGCTCTACGTATCGATAGAGTGATTATCTTTACGATTAACTATCATGTAGTAACTTTTTTATTACAAAGTTATACAGGTTTATGTGCAAGCACGATATACCATTAAAGGGTAGATTTTGTAGATACATAAAAACCTACTGTTGTTCAAGGACTTAGAAGTTAAAAAAAAAACGCATGTTCATACAAAAAGTATCACGGTAAAATGTAAGAAGAAGCAATACTTTTGCGTATTTACAAAAGTCGTAGTACAAAAAAGCTATTGTTTAGACGTTAAGTAAAGCAGCCCTTTAAATATTTGCGGTAGCTTACAGTAATCCTGTTATTTTAAAAAATTAGGACACATTTCACACACGGCTGGTTAGCACCATACTAAACCATTTCTAGTTTGTATTACGGTTGCTAACACAACTGATATACTAGACTTACATACATTCATACTTTATATCGATACATATTAATCACCCAGACTGAATGCCACCAAATTCAATTTATAACATATAGATGTTGGCCGTGCCGGGAATCGAACCTGGGACCCTCTGTTTGGCTGTTCGGTAACCATTACGTCAACGAGGTCGTTAACTTTGTGTGCATGAATAGGTTTGAAAGTAATCTTAAACCTGTGTACTAGCTTGTACGATAAGTAATATTTTTGCCAAAATTATTAAAAATTCTGTGATAAGATTAAGAAAATGTTAATCAACAAAACAACTTTATCTGTTATTACCTACTTGAATCTACAACTAAAGGAAATAGAAAATAAAAACACTTAAATTTATTTTCATCTTAATTCGATTGAAGTACATACATAAATACAGTCTTACAAGACCTAGCAAAATGAAGTTGTACAAACTTTCCATTTTTATTAAGTACGAGTAAATACATTTCCACATTATGTATAGGTACAAAGTTATTTACAACAAAACGATTCATTATATTTCTCGTGACCAAAATGCTTGCTTATGTTGTATCCGAAAAATAAGTATTACTATGCAACGGGGCAATGCAGCCAGCATTTTGTGCACGCTGCCAGACACGGACAAATATTTTTTTTTACTTTTATATAGTTAACAACAGACAAAGCACCAAATCGTAGTTACTCTTTTTTTAAATAATTTTCATTTTTGTAAGTTTTATTGGTACCAATATGGTGTAAATATTAATAATAAGATTTATTTATTGATCATAAGCTTAAAGGTATTTACATTTTGACACCAAATTTACACTAATTGTACAGTAATATAATTTGCATATTATTGTGAAATGTATTTGGTGTGCACTGGACCACACTCTAGGGTGACCTGTGTCGTGCGGTCCAGGCTCCTCCTTTAAAATAAAATAAAAAGAAACAAAATTTAAGGCTAAGTAAGGTTACAAAATAAAGAATTAAAGAAAAAGCTTAAATAATAAGAAGAAAAAAAAAAATATGTAATCGGTCATTCATTCATGTAGTGCCGAGTTAAGATGGTAATATACAAAAGGTTTCTTCCTGACAATTGTGGGTACGAACAAAGGTCTCTGAGACTTTGGTAAAAATAAATAAATAGATAAATAATTAATGCTTTAGTGTACTTCTTTAATCGAGATAGTGTAACATGAACTAGGGGAACTGGTTGTATATTGTAGCATGCAGAGATAGTGTTATTGTATGATATTAGTTTGTAGCTAAATATAAGGTGCTAGGTCGTGGAGAGGATTCAGAGTTTTCATTAATGGGTTCCTTTAGTTTAACGGGACCTAACCCCCAACCAGTCGACCAGGCTCTCAGTGTAAGGTAGATTAAAACTAACATGATATTTGTGGGTATTATTTTTAAGATTACCATTGCAGTTAGTGTTAGTCATAGAGAGCCCAATTGACTAGTTGGCGACCAGGCCCGTTAACACAATATTTTTTGGTTCTGAATAAATTCGCTCTGTGTCTTCATAGTTGTGTGTCATAAGCCATTCGGTTACTTTTTTTTTGAACATGAAGCGTGATGACAGGAGAATATTCAGTTTGTTTTCAAGAATGGTATACAAGTATGGCCCTTTATATGGATACGTGTTTTTAGCAGCGACTGTCCTTACTAGAGGGGTTTTCCATGTCTTTGTTGGTGTTTCTGAGTGAGCTGTTGTAAGCGATGATTTATGGAACCTCTGGGTGACGGCGAAAATATATAATTGACGAACAGTTAAGTATTTCGTTTCTTTGTAAAGTGTCTCTGTTGGGTACCTATAGGGCTTTTTATAGGCCACTTTTAGAATTGCTCTCTGGGCTCTTTCGGCTTTCATCATCGTTGTTTTTGTTGCAGATCCCCAGCAAACAATGCAATACATAAGAATTGATTGGCATAGAGCTAAATATACAGTCCTTAAAGTGTTAGGATCGGCCACCGAGCCTAGCCTTTTGAAGATGTGAAGCATTTTTCGGAGACGACATTGAATTGAGTTGACTTGTTCTTTGAATTTTAGGTTTTTGTCGATAATAACGCCTAAGTATTTGACATGATTAACGCATTCAAGCTCAGGGCATTGACAGTTTCTGGTTTCTACATCACTGCAGGTATGAATTTTAAGTGATATTTGTTTAGGCCTGGTACGTTCAGTGAGTCGAAACGCAACGTATTTGGTTTTGCTCGCGTTTAAGGTAAGTAAGTGCATTTGAAGCCAACTAGCTACTTCGGATAAGCCTTTGTGTGCAGAGTGTATCACATTATTCCAGTTACTACCATGAAAGACGATTGCCGTATCATCAGCAAATGCAAAGATTTTGGCTTTCATTAGATTTAGCTGGCACAGGTCGTTTATATATGCTAGGAAGAGTGTTGGCCCCAGGACGCTTCCTTGCGGGACGCCAAATGATAAGATCTCGGAATGACTGTGTTGATCTCCAATGCGAACTTTTTGATGGCGTTCATTAAGGTAGGACGTAAACCAGTTTAGGGCGATTCCTCTAACACCGAGGAGCTCGAGTTTACGAAGGAGGATTGGCCAAGACACGGTGTCAAATGCCTTGGCCAAATCCAAAAAGACGCCTAAACACTTTTTTTTTGAGTCTAAATGTGATGTTATTTGGTTTACTAGCGCTAAAACTGCGTCTTCTGTAGATTTTTTGGTTCTAAATCCGTATTGGTTGGGGGATATTATATTATTTTGTTCAAGGAAACTAACAAGACGCTTATTTACTACTTTCTCCAGTATTTTAGAGATTGACGGTAATAAAGAAATTGGTCTATAGTTTGAGACTGATAGAGAGCATCCCGCTTTGTAAATAGGGCAGATGTCCGCAACTTTAAAGCAGTTGGGGACTATACCATTTTGCATGCTCAGATTACAGACATGTGCTATTGGTTGAGCTAAAATGTGGCAAGCTTTTTTGAGGACGGAATTGCTGATAAGGTCACTGCCTGGAGCAGACGCAGATTTAAGCCCCATGATGATTTTGCTAATTTCAGTTTCATTAGTGGGTGAAAGAAATAAGGAGTTTGTGGGAGACTTTTTCACACAAGTTGAACTGGCAAGGTTTGTTTCGGTTTTGTTTAAGTTAGTGATAATATTATGAGCGAGGTCAGGGCCAACAGAGGCAAAATACTTGTTAACTTGGTTAAGAGATTCAATAGCAGTTGAGCCAGTCTTCAAGAGATCATTTGAATGAGATTTTGGCGCTTTGATGTTACATATATTCTTAACTGTATCCCATAGCTTTTTACTACTGTTTTTGTTTTGTGTTATTTGATTAGCATCGTAAGTGTTTTTAATAGAGCTTATCAGATGGTTATATTGATTGCGATAGTTTTTGTATTTGGCTATGAGTGCCAAGTTATGAGGATCTTTCTTTGTTTGCTGATGCAAGAAGTCTTTTTTACGAGCACATTTCAGCAGGCTTTTAGTCATCCAAGGTTTGATGAGCACATCTGAACTCTTGAGTTTTATTTGAGTTGTATTCAATTTGATAGCTGTTCCAATTTGATCAATGAGATATTCAGCAGCAGTGTGCACGTCAGATTGATCAAAGAGATAATTCCAATCTATGTGATTGAGCGTGTTAATTACGTTTATATAATCAATTTTTGATGTTGTTTTACTTAAATATGGTGGCTTAGTTAGACATCTGTCTATTCCAGTGATAACTGTGTCATGGTCGGTGATGTTGGAATCGCAGACCACGACTCGTGTAGTTTTTTTGGTTCTTATCAGGGTGTGGTCTAGACAGGTTCGATTGTGTGTTGGAATTAGATGTCCTGGTATAAACCCATATTGGGCAGTCAAGTCAAGAAAATCAGGTGCCTTTTTGTCGGATGAGTCAGAAGAAATGTCGATATTGATGTCTCCAGAAATGATGCATGAGTCAGTAGATAATGAGTGCATGGTGACTTCTAGGCATGATAAGAAAGTTTTTGTATTACTATATGAAGGGCTACGATATATAGCAATTATGCTAAGTGAAGTACCCAGTTTTAAAATCAGGCAGTTTGCTTCGTTAAATTCAGGTTCTATTACAACAAAATCAAGACCCTGTTTAGTGAAGACAACCAGGCCGTCGTTTTGATTTCTTAGAACAGTAGAAGCATGGCAATTATAGTTGGGAAGAATAATTTTCTGAAAGTTAGCGTCAATCCACGTTTCTGTTAGTATGATCACGTCTGGTGTAAATTGAAGTCTATTCACAAAATACAAAAACTGATCAAAGTTTTTGTTTATGCTTCTAATGTTTTGAGTAAGAACAGTTAATTGGAGTTTATGGTTGTTTAGCGCAATTTTACAATCCTCTGGTGTGTTAACCCTACAGTTGTCTATTAAGATAGTGTTGTCAATACTTTCAATTAATTCTAGATTAGCCATAGAGTGATTGTTCTTAAAGTATATTGTTAGGAATTTCAGGTAACCCCATGGAAAACCTGGATTGACGGGGTTTTTTAATATGTGAAAGAAATTGAGCATTGACAACAATATTTTGTTTGACAACATAATTTGGTTGGTTAATGAGGGTGAGGCGTGTTGTTAATTGGTTGTTTATCCTGATATGGGGTGGGTTAGTTTTCAGCAGAACGGAGTTACTCACCTGATGCAATCTTGGATAGGGATTAGCTCCAATGGCTTGTGGTTTTTTGTTAAGAGCACTGTTAGAGCTTAGTCTTAAGTTGACGTTGTGTACTTGTCTTTGGTGACGCTTTGAAGTTCGTGACCAAAAGAGGATAGAGTGAGTTACTAAGGTAGTATCGACTGACGCTTGGCTGAGAACATGAATGAATGATATAAGTATATAAATATAAAAAGCAACACACACAGTTTTATTAGAAGGACATAGATATGGTTGGTGTTTGTTCAGAAAAATAATAGTGTACAATGTAGATCTAGATTCGTGGTGAAAAGTAAGGACGTGCTTCGGGGGACAACCTAGTCACTTTGATGATAATAAGTCATCAAGATCATCCTCGCTTGAGATTTTTATCTGCGGGTCTCCTTCTGCTTTGCGGAGGAAGGTGCGGCCATGGGAAGTCCAGCAAAAGGCAAAACCATTTTGTTTGGCAAATTCTCTAGCGAGATAGTGAAGTTTTCTCTCTTTCTGTGTTAAATTTTCTGAAATATAGATTGGTTTCGGAGGCCCAGTTAAGTTTAGGTGCACTGTACTTAATTTACTTTCTTTCTCTTGTTTGTTAAACTTCTTGAAGGAGGATAAGAAATTGTTCCTGACGGAGACCGTGGTAAATTCGGCGATAATTGGTTTATTTTCAGCTTTAGTGTTTATACGATACACATCTTTAATTTCCGACTTCTGCAACACGACTTTTAGCGTATTAGCTGTGCTGAACAAGATATTTTCAAGATCAACTTTGGTCTCTTTGTGGCCGGAAGGAACGTTTCTTATCTCAATGCTGGTGTTACGATTTGAGCGCTGCAATATTTCTACTTGCCTCTTGAGTTCATAGATTTCTACTTTTTGGGCGGCGTTTTCCTGTTTTAGGTGTTTTATTTCTTTTCGTTGTTCCGCAAGGTTGTCATTGGCGATGTCTACGGAGGTCTTAACTTCGGTTAGTTTGCTCAACACCTGATCAATCTTGTCATCGTGTCTTGTTTGAGCTGCATTAAACATTTCTAAAAATTCTGACTTGCTAATATCTTCGTTGTCGCTTGCTTTTCGCTTTGGCAAGCGTAATCGGTTAGTCTTGAATATTTTACTGTTATCGCTCTGATAGGAGGCCGTATTCAATTCAGCGTCTTCTCCTATTTCAGATGCGCTATCCAAGGGATACTCGATAGGAGTAGCAAATACCGGCACTGGAATAGTCTGTGGTGGGGTCCTTTGTAGTGACATTTTGAAATATTAATAGGACTAAATTATTCTGGTATTTTTTTTTATTATTATTTTTTTTCAACTCAGTGTTTCGTCCAGAAATAATTACCCAAATTTGTGGGTAATATTTTTTTATCTGGCAACACCAGAATCACAGAGTTTGCGTTGTTGATGACTTCTGACAGTGACGTTTGCGTATTTTTGTTTTGTAAATGACACCGCAGGTAGTAAGATATCAATATAGCGTGAAGAAAATGTGAAAATAATTGTGGATAAATTCAGTGTTAAAAGCTTGTTACTCCCTTGAAATGCAAATTGATTATTCACAAATCACTGTAGGTCACTTTCCATGCCAGGAAAACACTAGGTGAACTGTCACAATTGCGTATGTTAATAAAAATCAAATTGTTAACTTGGAGCCGTGTGACACTGTGTCGAGGGTGGAAGGAAAGAGGATTCTTAGGGTTTTTCTTCAGACGGTTTTTACCGTTAGTTTGCTTAAAATAAAAAAAAACTACCCGACTTTAATACTACAGATAACTTTTATTCTTAAATAAACAAAATAAAAATTTGTATTTCAAACAATAGATAGAACGACCAGCGTAGAAATATTTAAATATTTATTTTTAACTATTTTATATATTTGTACTAGCTAAAATTAATTATTGACAATACTAAAACGTATCGAAACGTTTTTTACTATCACAATGAAATTATATTAAATTATAGAGTTTTTGTCTCGACCTAATTTTAAGCACACAAAAAATCACAGCGTCAATCATACAGATTTCACAATTTCATACAGAATACAGTTTTAAATAAACATTTTATACATTATTACAGAGCTTCATCTTTTAAAAGGTATTTTTTATTTGAATTATTCAGCCGTCCTTTTTCAGTCGTTTATAAACTACCCTTTATCCAAAGGTTGCCTGGAAGAGACCGCTTTAATCGATAAAATACCATACCCATACTCCCTCAGCTTATGTGCAATTACCAATTACTTTTGAGCCTGTTTTTTTTTTTCGTATGAAACCTCAAACTGGTTTCTGTATCAATCATCCATATCCTCTTACTTCTTATAACAATCACACTTCTCATTCTTTCACTTTTAACAACAAAAACACACTGTTTTCACATCCTGCAGTATGTTCCCTTTAGTCCGGGGCAATGTGCTGTCTGTTGAATATAGGTCCTATGACAGCATTGCTGTTGACCTCCTTCAGGATGAGGGATATTGTGAGACCGATGAGTGCTCCGAGTAGCACCCCGACAGCTATCGCGAGGATGCGCTGCGTGTAGGGCCATCGGGAACACGCCCAGTATTGCTCCCGGTAAACTCTGCAAAGCAAGATCAAATTTTGTATGTTATTATATATTCCAATGCTCCGTCTTTTAATTACAGTAATACCCCGGACTTACGCGATAGGTGGGACCGAGCGCTATCCGCGTAAGTCGAATTCGCGTAAGTCGGGGTACAATTTTGCATATACATACCTATAAAGTCATACAAAGTATGTTTAATTGGGACCGGAGACTATAATTTAGGAAATATAAAACAATAATTTAGGAAATAAATTTTAATTTAAATCTAGATAATATGACAAACTATATTAATAAAATGTATAAATACAACCTGAAGTGCGCGGCTTTCAAACAAAAAACGTTAAAATAGACGAGAAAATTAAATCGCGTAACTCCGAATTCGCGTAAGTCGAGGTAGCGTAAGTCGGGGTATTACTGTACTTCAAAACGAAGCAATCGTTTTGAAGGCTCTCGTATATCTAGTTGTCTCGTACATGTGTTGACATCGCGTCAATTCAGTATCGTCTTTGACATTCTTCTTCATAATCTTCGTATGAGCTAAGTGGCTGAGCTCTGGTGTCGAGAGTTTTCAAGCCACCAGATGGCCTTTGACATAACTACTGCTTGTACTAAGACTTACAGCCGGGACCCACAAGTTAACGTGTCCAACCACGGTAGCGCTCAGATAAAAATTATACTTTTAAAACGACAGTCTTGTGCATGGTCATCCATTCAGACAGCCTGCATCAACCGTTGCTTAACCTCAATGATCGCGACAGATCATCTTAGTTAGCCGAGCTACAGACGCTATGCTAATATGACGTAAAATATATGGAAATGACGTAAGCTATCGAAAATCACATTTCACGTCATTTGACGATATCTAATTGAACCGATATCTAAAGCGTAAGCAACTTGTCTAGTTCATCGACCATCAGTCGCATTACATTTAAAGCAATCAAATCAAATTGTTTTATTGATTACATCAGTAAATTTGGTACAAACATATAAACTAAAGGAAAAAAGAATGTACACAAAAAAGAGTACATTTGTATTACTTTAACACTTGATCTACAGCTGTCTAAGCTAGGCAGTAGCCTGTAATATAGACAGCTGTACTTCCCCTAAATTACACTTATAATAATAATATGTACCTGACAAAATTTTATTCAAAAATATTTTATACATTTTATTTAGAATTAATGAATAATAGTCAAAACAATTATATGCTAACTTAACTTTAATTGTAACAAATTAACAAGTGAGTAAACAACTTATTGACTCAGGCGTTAATACTTTGCGGAAATCCATTGTAAATAGAAGACAAAATTAAATATTTAGTGTACTTCCGCTGTGATCCGAAACCCAAATTAAGATAATTAAAAGAAAAATTAACTAAGATTAATTAAGATTAACGTTAATCTTAATTAATTTGACTCTTCGAACGAAGAATTTCGATTCGTCGTTCGAAGAGTCAATACATCCCCTGATGATGCCTTGTGGTTAGGCGAAACACGTGTTGAGTTAAGAATTTCCGGATTGTGATTTGTAACGTTAATCTTAATTAATCTTAGTTCATTGTTCCTTTACTTATCTTAATTTGGGTTTCGGATCACAGCGGAAGTACACTAAATAATTAATTTTGTCTTCTATTTACAAGTGAGTTAACCATTGAATATACATAATTTTCTTGAGGAATTATTAAATTGATTTACATACATTATAAAGCGAATTGTTTGGTCAAAAAAATCTACTAACTCAGTGATAGGCTGCGCGGGCGCAGATTGAGTCCTGCTCCTCTCGGTCATGTTATTCACATTATGAACACTCCCCACAAACGCAGAGTTTACGTACACAAACTCAGTCTCTCTCCCCCCCTCTGTGCCTGAGGACATATTCCCCTCCACTTTAACCTCCTTTAGTTTGGGGGGTTCACGCGGAGACATCACACCAAGGGTTCGCAATCCAAAACACCAGGCATTGTGAGTTATAACGAGCAACTGAAGTGATAAAAGTAGCTCCCTCTATACTTACTTTGTTTATCACCTGATAAGGGATATCTGATAAGGCGGTTCGATATTGTTGTGAGGTGTTTTCTTTTATTTTAGGTTTTATGAGGCGTTGTTTGTGGATTCTTTGGCGTAATCTTCTTGATTATAAGTTTATTTGGAAAGATAAACAAATATAAGAAGCGAGTGAGGCTAAATGGGGAAAACGTCTGCTTTTCATTCAGACGGCCCCTGGTTCGATCTCGGCTCTATACCAATGACATGTTTTTTTAAGTTACGTGTGGATTTGCACTCGCTTTACGGTGAAGGAAAACATCGTGAGGAAACCGGCACGTTTGAGGACCGCAATATCCGAAGACGTGTGTCATCCGGCAACCTGCACTTGGCGAGCGTGGCGGATTATGAGCTATATATAATTCCTCGTAAAAAAAAGCCCTGAGTCCCAGCAGTGGGAACGTATAATGGGCTATAAGTTTATTTTTGTTGTAACCTCTTATGTAAAAATGACGGGTGATATAAGTTTGACGTGTCTGTCTGTCTGTGGTATCGTAGCTCCCAAACGAGTAAACCGATTTTGTTTTTTTTTTGTTAGGTGTCATAGTCAAGAGTATTCCTATGTTATGTTTAATGAAAATAAATCAACTATGCCGGGAGTAACTATGGAAAATAAGTAAATAAATTATAATTAATCAGTGATCGGTTTTTTTTATTAATTTTTATTTAAACTTGTTCGAACTGCGGTACAGTTATTTGACTACTTAACTTTCATTCATTCAATATTGAAGAGCTGGGCTCTTGTCCGTGGAGTTTTATCCAGGTAGTTCTGTCTTCGGCCAAATCCTTGACCTCCCTATACGACATGACTTTCGCCTTCTCCTTAATTTGATCTAAATATGATCTTCTAGGTCTTTCTCTTCCTTTCCTGGCTAACTACTTAACTTTACATAACCCAAATAAGCTCTTTGACTTAAATCGGGTTAATTGGATTAAGTTTGTGAGTATTGTTGTTCCTGATTGTCTCCCACACTGGTCCACGAAAGAGCCAGCTCGTCACTCGCCGTCTCCAAAGGTAACCAAAGGTCAGACAGTGGTAAAAACAGCAATGGCGGAGTAAAAAGTTGGAGAGACGCGTCTGGAGCGACCACATAGCAGTCTCTGCTCATTAGACGCGCCATATTTGGCTAGGGGGATTATTCTGGGGCTGCGCGAAAATATATTTATTATGTTTTATTTGTTATACTGTCTTGTTAGAGGTTAAGTTTATTTTAAAATGCAATAGGTTGAATTGGACTACTTAAATTCAGGTCTTGCCTAGTTCAGTAGTCACAAGAGAATATGTAATCTAGTACTAATAAGTTAGTAAATAAATATTTTTCATTTTCATTTCATTTTAATTTTCATATCGCTGGTCTATACTACGAGTACCTATATTATCTAGTAGTTAGTTAAAATCGGCTGTGAATGATGATGGTGCGTGAAGAAATAATACTTAAGTTAACAAAAAATAAGTATTGTATATAAGAAACAATGTATATAAGCGAGTGCCGTTCGGTGTTAAAACGTCTGCTTTTCGATAAGATAGGCCCTAGTTCGATCCCGACCCTACACTAATGACTTGTTTTTCAAGTTATGTGTGGATTTGCACTCGCTTTACGGTAAAGGAAAATATCGTAAGAAAACTGACACGTTTTAGGACTGCAATATCCGAAGACATATGTCTTGCGTCAACCCGAACATGGCCAGCGTGGTGGATTATCGCCTATCCCATATCTCAGTAGTGGGAAAAAATAATCAGAAATTATCCATGTCGGACTGCTGATCAGAAGGTTTCGATTCCCGGCACCGCCAATTTCTTTGTGCTGAACTAAATTTGTTGACTCTAGGTCTGGGTGTTAAAATATATTTCTATATCAAGCATGTACGTATATTTATCAGTAGTGTAAGCAACCATACTACAGACAAAAAATGGTTTAGTATGGCGCCTGGGGGAATGTGCCCTTATATTCCTTTGTTTTATTCTATTTATTTGTTTAATTCTATTTATTTTTTTATATTTTGAGGGTCTCTACTGGTTTTCAACTCCATTTTATTTTGTTTTTCAAGTTGATTCCCCTACGGAATACAGCGGTATTTTATCACGAGGTTATATCGTACAGCATGGGAATTGCTCCCTCTGGGTCCGAAGCTAGCTCGCCATGTTTGGCGCGTGGTCCGAGGCCATGCCTCATTTGGACCAATTTACCGGCGGCTTCTCAGGACTCCCCTTACGTAAGGTACAGGTAGGGTGACCAACTAAGAGCGCGCGTTACTCAATTAAATATTATAAATGTAATAAAAATACAGAAGTTAGTTAAAATGGCAAGACCAAGTGCAACAAGACCTAAGCGCACTTCATGCCACAGACTGGCAGGAGACAGCACAGGATAGAGAAAAGTGGCGTCTCTTGGTGTCGGAGGCCAGGATCCATTTTGGGGTTAGCGAGCCATCATAGTAATAGTAGTAATTAAAATGGCGGTTATGAAGGATTTATTTTAATCTAATCAATCAAAATCTAAGCACATTTTCGACTAACAGAAACATATTAAACTGAATCAAGATCTGTTTATTTTTTCGGGAATGCTAGATAGACAGCACACACAGTTCTACCTATTTGTGCATTTAAGAAACTTGTCCTTTTCTGACAGAACTCCACTACTCAAGAGCCAATCGTACGTCACAATTACAGTTTTACACCTGGAAAGGTCTTAGTTACGAAACGATTGTTATTTTTAAACGAGCTAGTTCTAATCTTCAACACTAGATGTCGTGTGAAAAGACATTAACAGGCCTTTATTCCTGAAATATAAAAGTCGAAATTGGCGTAACAGAACGAAATGGTTTTTAGTATTTCAGTTATAAAAATATGGCTTGATTTTAACCATGACATTCAGACCATAGTTTTTTCATTTTCATACCATCAACTTTTTTTTTATTTTATCCGTAATTTCTCATAACAAGGCTTGGTAACCCTACTCACGAGTTGTTCGTGATGTAATTTGCAGTCGTTGACAGCTATGTGTGGAGACTTTTTTAAACTTAAAATAAGCGGTGGAAGTGAGTGTGAGGTTTTTTTCTATTTTATCGCTAATAATTTTTATTTAAAAATACACAGACACCAGAAAAAAAATATTGAACAATTTATTTACTTCTCTTCAATATTTTTTTAAGGCAAGGCGCGTAATCTCACGGGTTAATCTTAGTCTACTCTTAGTGTATTAAAGTTCTTTGTGTATTAAAGTCTTAGTGTATTAAAGTTATTAGTGTATTAAAGTTCATAGTGTATTAAAGTCTTAGTGTGTTAAAGTTCTTAGTGTATTAAAGTTCAAAGTGTATTAAAGTCTTAGTGTTTTAAAGTTCTTAGTGTATTAAAATTCTTAGTGTATTAAAGTTCTTAGTGTATTAAAGTTCATGGTGTATTAAAGTCTTAGTGTATTAAAGTCTTAGTCAGTCTTAGTCGTTAAGTTAAACATATTGCTCGAACTAAAGCATATGTAAATAACCATATGTTAAACGTAAAATTTTAATAAAAATAGTGTGGTTATGTATCTGAAGTTATCAGCGGCTAAAGTTCTAAACGCGTTACGGTGTAAAAGTAAAAACAATTTCTCATAATAATGTACCACTAGGATAAGAACTCTCACTAGTGTTGTATTAAGTTATACGAGTATATCTTCTTCTTCTTCTATACTATAGGACTCTTTGTCCTGACTCATTCATTCATTCATCTATAGACAACGTAGAGCCCAAAAGGGTGGTCCTAGGGTTGTGAAATTTGGAGGGTGTATCTGTTTTAGTATGTAGACGCGTACTAAGAACAGATTTCTGGAAATTCCACCCCTAAGGGGGTGAAAGGGGGTAAAACAGTTTGTATGAAACTTCTTTGTTTTTGAACTTCCAGCAATGAAATTTTAAATATGTATAGTTTATGTAAAATTAAAAAAAAATGGTATCAAGTTTTTTTGCCAGGGGTGAACTAAAGGTTTGTAATGGGGGGTGAAAGTTTGTATGGAAAATTATTTATTTATCAAGTTAAAGTCTTGAAAGTTGTTATGGTAGTAGTTTATTCAATGGTCAAATTAAAATTAAAAAATCTTTTGCCAGGGGTGCATTAAGGGGGATGCCATGGGGGTTTCAAGTTAAAAATGAAAGTTTTGTGTTTTTGAAATTAAATACTTCTGAATTGGAATTTAAGTATGTGATCCACTTGGTGGTATGGTTCGAGTATTCTAATTATTTAAATAAATAAAAATGGGTTGGAGAACATGATCTAATCTTTTGCATCATCACCGAACTAATAAAACCAATACTTTGGTGATTTAGATATCGAACTCATTTTGATATCGTAGCAATGTAATGTTTATATAAAATTGGCACGGGAATGGGATACAATAGAATTTTTCCACAGGTTACGCGAAAAGCGACCTTCACGCGGGCGGAGCCGCGGGCAACCTCTAGTATACATAAATACACAACATTTTTAAAGTTCAAGTGCAAGCCCATTACCCGTAAAAAAAAGTTCACTGTCTGTCTTGAAAGAAACCTTATAATCTACAGCCTACGTCATTGGATTGAAATAAAAATGTATATTAGTATAGATTTTTAAAACTGAAACTGAAGTCAGAATAAGGAGGTGGTCGGAACATACTGTTAGGTCCCTGGCGGCCAGATTTTCAACTTGAGTTTGGTTGCTAGCCAGGCGTGCACTAGAAAAATCCATACCACCACTATGGTTTCCTCACGATGTTTTTCTTACGACCTTCGGGACATAGGGCGGCATCACGCCCGACTCATCTGTCATCGCTTTATTTGAAGCATGAGTCTCTGTTTCCTGAGAGGTATCATCCGGGGGCCTTCAAAAGTAGAGTTAATAGGTCTATAATCTTCTAGGTAAGCGTGCCACACCGTAGACTGCAGTGCAGCTTAACATCAGGCTAGCTGAAGTCAAACGCTAACCTATAAAGGATAAAAAAAAAAAATGATCAGCCCACTACACGTTTCCAGTGGGGCTAGGGAGAGAGATATAGGCCATCCACCACGCTGGCCAAATGCTGGTTGGCGGATGACACATGTTTTCGGATATTATGGTCCTCAAACATGTCAGTTTCCTCTCAATGTTTTCCTTCACCGTAAAGCGAGTGCAAATCCACACATAACTTGAAAAACAAGTCATTGGTAGAGCCGGATTGAACCAGGGACCGACAGATTGGAAAACAGACGTTTACCCGCCGAGCCACACCTGCTTTAATTGAAGACTTGTTGCTAATACAGATTAAATCACCTAATTAGCGTAGAAATTAATTAATTCGTCATTTGATATAATTTTCCGTTACACTCATATTGTATGATAGCCAGTTCTTTATATTCTGATATATTGTTATATATTGCTATGTAAAGGAGATAAAATATCGCATGAAAATATTTTATTGACTTCCGGTGTTATATCGATTGATAGATATAATATTAATATCACATATACATAGAAAGATTTTAGATTTTACGACCCAGTTAGCTGGTGCCTGTAGCTACTGTAACAAAGACGATTAAGTAATGGAAAGTCAGTCAGAAATTGAACAGTATTTGGATGGATAGCCACGCAAATTATTTAGTTACTATTTAATCTCTTTGTTGAACACCTCATCGTATTTATTAAAATTTCCTCTCCATGCTTTGGTTGCCTGGAAGAGATCGCTTTCTGCGATAAGGCCTGTTGTAACATACTTATAAGTTGTTTATTTATTTTTCTCTCTGATTTGTATTTCCTTTTGTGTTACAATAAAGAGTATATCTATCTATCTATCTATCAATTTACAGTCATTCTTTTTCTTCTTCGTTTGTAGTGGCCAAGCTCTGGTGTTTAGAGTATTCAAGCCACGCCAAGGCGTCTACTATACTTATGGCTGTTTGTACTGAGACTAACAGCCGGGACCTACAGTTTTACTGTCATCCAACCCACTGCCATAGGTCGGGTGACACGTCAACGTTAACGTTGCTTTTCATATCTTATCTTAATATATATAAATCTCGTGTCACAATGTTTGTCCTCAATGGACTCCTAAACCACTTAACCGATTATAATAAAATTCGCACACCATGTGCAGTTCGATCCAACTTGGAAGATAGGATAGTTTAAATCTCAAATTATAGCCGCAATTTTAATTTATTGCTAATTGTTGTCTGTTATTATTTGACAGTCACAATTATTATCTGTTAACTCCAAATGATTCTAACAGATGTCGATACCTTTCGACTGGGTTGAGTAAGTAATCAATAGATGGCGCTGCTATGGTAAATCTACGAACGTGTCATATAACTTATACACTATCTATTTTTCATACCCTTAAGTGAGGCAAGACAACGTTTGCCGGGTCAGCTAGTTATTTATTAAACTTCAAATACCTATACTTCCTACTTTTACTTATGCTGTAATTGCTGCCTTATTACTTCAAGGTAATCTAAATTACATTGTCTATGTTTGACTATGACATAAAAATCTTGATTTCTCTGCAGTTACGTGACGACATAAATAGATAAGAAAATCACTTTCTGTTTGATTTAGATTATTTTGAATTTAGTCTATTATTACTTTATTACTATGCGTGCCAACTAAGAATAGGATCGCGCTTGTTTCACACGATAACTGTCAAAAAAGTACCACTAGCAAAGAAAGCGTAAAAAAGAAATTTAATAATTATTTTTTTGGTTCATAGATATAAATTTAAATAATTTTGGATTAATTAATTCTACAGGTAAGAAGTACCCAAGGCAAATTAACAACACCTTAAAAAAAATCACGTGACGAGACATTGGTTTTGGATAGTTTTGACTTAAGTGCTGTAAGCAGTATAATAAACTATTTTAATTTGGTACAAAAAGAAGTGACACCGATGAAAAAGAAATTATATTTTATAAATATGCTTTTATTTTCAAATCCTACTCATTTATAATTAATTTGCCGTAAAATGTATAAGAAATAGCAAAACAGCGTACATTAAACTGAATATAATTTGTTCATAAAATTTTTTGCACACCATACACTTTGGTTATGAAGTTTGCGCGTAAGATTGAGCAAGATGGCGGTTTCGACAATCCTATTCTTAGTTGGCACGCATAGTACTAAGTTAATTTCTGTATGTTCTCATTACATTCGTAATTCGTCACCACGGACGTACGTTGTCTGTGTTCCTGCCCTTGAGAATGGCACACTGATTGTGCTGAAACATGTCCCGCTAATACCGACAAAATAAACGTAAGTGATAGCCGGTTATACAAACATTATTCAAATATGCCTTACGAAAGATTTAATACAGTGATTCGTAATTCTCTTGGAAATCGAAAAATCATACAGTATTTTTTAGCATAAGCAGCCCACTTTTCACTGCTGCTACTCTGGTCCTTCTCGTGAAGAGAGATTTAGGTCATAATCCATCACGCTGGCCAAGTGCAGGCTGGTTGTTGACACACATCTTCGGATATAGTGATTCTCAAACAAGTCGGTTTCGTCACGATGTTTTCCTTCACCGTAAAGCGAGTGCAAATCCACACATTTGAAAAACAAGTCATTGGTGTAAGGCTGGGATCGAACCAGGGGTCATCAGACTGAAAAGTTGATGTTTTTCCATCGAGTCACACTCGTTATATGCAATATAGTTTTTTATCTTATCTTTAAAGGCGACGACTTCTATCTTAACGTAGCTAAATAATGGTCCACCTAGTTTTTTTAACAATAAGATTAGATTTTTATCTTCAGAAATGGTAGGTACATAAAAAGTAACAATAAAGTATTTTAACAGAAATATGTTATTTATATTTTGAAATTATTTATTTTTATTCTTATTTGATGATATTGTATAAAACAAAAGTGTGATATGTTTTATTATGTAAATAGCTCCATTTACAACAACGAAAATCCCCACGATATTTTTAATTTTCGTATTTGTTGTTAAAGAGACACGGGAAATATATAAGATAAGATAAAATTTATTCATGTAAATGAAGTAATACATGAGTGCTCGTACCTAGGGTTCTATTGTCTACATACCTTATAGTATATTAACTCGTACGTTGTAGGATACCCTACGCCCTTCTGTAGTCTACTACTACAAACTAGTACTAATTCTAATTCTAATTTGAAGTGGGGGTGATGAGACCTGCACTGACATCCCGCTAGGGGCGTATTGTGCATTCCCCCCTTACCAGCCTACCCAAGCCATCCGAGCTCCTTAAAGTAACGGAGCACAGCCCTGGGTCGCTGGCATACCTGTTCCACCACTGTTGCGTCAGATGGTCTGTTTGTCTGAAGATTAGCACTGGGAGGCGAACTTTCATCTTGAGCTGCTATCATCAGGCCGTAACTCCCTCTGGTTTGTTTGGTTGCCTTACAATGCAGTAGCATGTGTTCTACCGTTTCATTTTCCTCCAGACAGCCTCGACATAGAGGGCTGTCCGTCGCCCCTATTTTATGTTGGTGGTAGTTAAGATCACAGTGGCCGGTAATGATGCCGACCATCGTACGCAGATCGCCTCTTGTGAGTTTTAGTAATTTATTTGTTACTTTTTTGTTTAATTTGGGTAAGAAGAGTCTTGAGTTTTTACAGTCAGTTCTTTTGTTCCACAGATTTTGATGTTCTCGCTCTGCGTGTGCTCGTAGTGTATTTCTAGCTTCCATAGCTGTCGGCTTGCAGAGATCAGCTATGTCAGCGCATATCGTTTGTTTCTTTGCTCCTTCTTTTGCAAGCAGATCTGCTTTATTGTTACCTTGACAAGTGCTATGACTCTTGGTCCAAGTTACTGTAACGTCATAGATCTCTGCCAGTTTTTGTAGAGTCAAATGACATTCTTTTATGACTTGTGATCTGGTTATCGGTTTTCTGAGTGCGTAGATCGTTGCAGCACTGTCAGTTATGAAATTTAGCTTGATATTTTTACTCAAATGTTCAACAGAATTTCTTAGCAGCACTGTTCTCGCCGCTAATAGTAAACCCATTGCTTCAGTTTGAAATGCTGTTGTCGTTTTAGGCAGTGACATGGAATCCTCAATCCCTAATTCTGGTGAGTAATATCCACAACCTGCTCCATTGTTGTTTTTTGCACCGTCACAAAAGACAATGTAAACCTCGTCAACAGCGACATCAGTCGCCGTTGCGTTCTGAAGCTTTATCTCCTCCATCTGTAGAGAGTATCTTTTGCCATCCAAGTATGTTTTAGCTATCTTGTCGGTTCCTCGAACAGAGTTAGGAACTATCGATATTGCTTTTTCTAGAATTCTGCTGTGGTTTGTACAAGATCCCACGCCTTTCCATTGGTTTGTTGATTTAATTCTTAGGGCTGCGGCCATTGCTTCTTGCTGTATGTGCAAATGCAGAGGCGTCAATCCAAGTATTATATCCAGGGCGGCTGAGGGTGTTGATTTATTGCATCCTGTTATCATGGAGCACGCCAGCCTCTGGAGCTTCTGTAGTTTAGTGATGGTGGTTATAAGATTTGTTCTGGGCCACCACACTATGCTACCATACGTTAGAATTGGTCTCACTATTACAGTGTACAGCCAGTGACTTAATTTGGGTTTTAAACCCCAGTCCTTACCCACGGCTCTCGTACACTGCCATAAAATATTTGTAGCTTTGGTGGTAACATGGTCAAGTTGTTTACCCCAGAGAAGCTTACTATCTAACCATATGCCTAGGTATTTAACTTCTTTGCTAAGGGTAAGTTGCAACCCAAAAAGTCGTGGAAGTTTTAATGTTTTCGGTATTTTAATTTTTCTAGTGAAGAGGACCATTTCGGTTTTCTGTGGGTTCACTGAGAGTTTGTGCCGCTCACACCATCTTTCGACGATGTTGAGTGCTTTTTGCATTTTTTCGCATAGCGTTGTTTCGAAAAGACCTGATATCATGATTGCCAGGTCGTCAGCGTATCCAATGGTTGTAATACCATCTTTGTTGAGCAGTTCGAGGAGTTCGTTTGCCACCACTACCCACAATAATGGAGACAGAACTCCTCCCTGAGGACATCCCTTTGTCACGACACAGCGTGAGTTTGTGGACGACTCGATGCTGGCTGCTCTATTTGATAACATAGTTGTGATCCAATCGTTCACTCTATCATCGACGTTGTGTGCCCGCAACCCGTTTACAATGCTGGGAAACGTCGTTTTATCGAAAGCACCTTCTATGTCTATAAATGTGACTAGACATGATTGTTTATGTTCGATGGCGCTTTCGATTTTGTATACCACTTGATGTAGCGCGGTTTCTGTCGATTTACCAGATTGGTACGCATGTTGATTTAGATGCACCGGCTTGTCTATCAGAGGACCGTTGCGTATATATTTGTCACAAAATCTTTCTAGTGTCTTCAGCAAGAAAGAGCTAAGACTAATTGGCCTAAATGACTTTGGATCCGTGTAGCCAGATTTTCCTGGTTTTGGTAAGAATACTACTTTAACTTCCCGCCATGCCTTGGGTATATACTTCCAGGCCAGGCATGATCTGTATAGAGCCACAAGGTGGTTTCTTATTTTGGCAACACTCCAATGCAGGAGTGCCGGGAAGATTTCGTCACTTCCTGCGGCCTTAAAGGGCAGGAAGGTGCTGATCGCCCATAAGAGTGCCTCTTCAGTTACTATGCGCGAGGCAAAGTTCCAGTCGTCTCTGCATGGTTCTTGTTGAGTTTGAGTTTGCCATCCTCCTTCATTGTCCTTTATACAGTCCGGAAAGTGGGTTTTTAACAATAAGTCAAACTGTTCTTCTTCTGAAGCAGTATAAGTGCCATCAGTATTCTTTAAGGTACCCAACTTTACACTTTTGTTTTTCGATACCAGCTTCCTGAGTCTAGCAGTCTCGCTTTCTGATTGAATGGACGAGCTGTATTTCTTCCATGTGTTTTTGCGATTTTCTTTAATTTGCACCTTAAGTTGGTGTCTTGCTATTTTGTACTCTTGCCAATCCTCAGCCAGTTTTGTGTTCATGGCTCTATTGAAGTGGTGTCTAGCCTTTTTCCTCAGCGTGCTAAGTTCTTTATTCCACCATCTATCTTTTTTGTGTACGCGTGGCTGGGTTTCCGTCCGAAGAGGACACGCTTTTTCGTAACTTTCTTTTAGAGATTTTACTATTGTCTGGACGAGTTCTTCTATTTCGCATGGTTTAAGCGTGTCTGTTTGTTCCATTTTCCGTGTGTTTAGAAGAGATTCTTCTAAAAGATCAGAAAAAGCTGTTTTGTCAGTCTTTTTTGGATTTCTAAACGTTCTTGGTTTGTGTTCTCCTGTCTCTAAACCGAACCTGATCCATCGGTGATCAGAACCGGAGTATTCATTTGTTGACACCCTCCAGTCACTAATCGAATCGGCAATTGCGTCAGTAGCTATCGTCGTGTCTATTATGGTTTGAGCCCAAGACGTTACAAACGTGGGCTCTGCTCCTCGGTTTAATATAGTAAGGTTGTGCCGAAGAGCAAAATCCAACACTTCTTTTCCTCTTTCATTTGTGTCTGGGCAGCCCCAGACCGTGCAATGTGCGTTTGCATCACCACCTGCAACACACTCTAAATTATTAGACATACAGTAATGGAAAAGAGCCTCCAGCTCGGGTGGAGGCGCTTCAGTGTTTCCATCCATGTACACCGATGCTAAGATAATAGAGCTTAATTTACCTTGTAGGCCCGTTTCTAATTTAACGACAGTGAGATCATCACTGCACAGATGTGTAAGCATAAAGGCTTTATAAAGTTTAGGTACATATATAAAGGTACGAGTTTTATTTTGCAAGGGAGGAACAAATATATTTCCATCAATATTGGTGAAACCGCCTACCTTCCCACGCTCTAGGTATGGTTCCTGGACCAGTGCAATTGTGTTCGGTTGGGTATCCAGCAATCTCCTTAACGTGGACGTCCCCGTAGAACTGTGTTGGATGTTGGCTTGCAAAAAATTTAACTGATTATTGCGATTTTTGTCTAGCCTATTAAAATGTTTAGTTGCGTTTTTGACTTTTTTATTTACATTTGTATTATTGTTGTGATTTTTACTATTGCTGTTAGATTTTTTATCGTGCTTATTCATTGTTATATTATTAACCTTAAATAACTACTGCACCTAATTAACGGTCCAAAGGGGAGCCGCGATCCTATTGGTCAAGGGAATGGCCGGGGAGGTCGTCTTCCTTCTCCGTCTCCATGAGCGACAGGGGCGAGAGGATAGTCAAGCTCATTATGTCACTTGAGATATCCCCCCCGCCCTCGCCGTCCACTTCGAGAAGTCGGTCCACTTCCTCCTTCGTCCACTCCTTGTCTTCCGGAGGTACCGCGTCTGCTCCTGCGTCAGCTAGCGTCCGAGTCCCTCCACTTTCGGCGTAGGAAGTCGTCGCTGCTCCTGCTGTCGCAGTCACGTTACCTCCCGATTTGTTACTTTTAATTTTGACGTATACCGACCCCGTTGTGTAATGGAGCCGGTAGTCTACTTTTTTAAGATTAACCATATCTGCTGCAGGCACGCCCATCACCAGAATATGATTATAGATTTCGCCTTTTTGCCGTACAATATGTTTAAAAATGGGCCATTCTTCTAAATTTACTCCTGAATTTAGCTCAGACAGGAATTCCCGGAGGATGTACGGCCATCGCTCCAGATCCTCCCTATCTTCACCAAAATCGGGGATATATATAACCGCGGTGACGTACCTCGGCAAATCACTCTCCGGGATGACTCGGAGACCCCCCGACCCCTCCCACAAGACCGGCAGGCGCTCCACCGTCCTCGCCAACCAGTCCAGTGTGAAGTCGTCGCTGGGAGTCATCCTAAGGCAGCCCTGAGTGAGCCGAGGCAGTTGCCAGAAACGCGGCAACCTACGCTCGTTTTTTGGTTTGCCGCGGTTTTGTTTAAAGAGGGTATACTGCTCTTTATCAATTACTTTTCTGAGGAGGGTTGCCCTAAGTTCGTCCATTAAGACGCCGCCCCTGTCCTGCACTACCACCCGATAGACCCTAACAGCAGCGGCGTACGACGGCGCCGGTCCTACTCCCCTCTCCTCAGTGTCATCAAATCTTGTTCCGGCAACATCAGATCGGGACCCAGACGCAACGGTTCCACCCGCCAAACGGACCTTTTTGTCGGCAGATGCGACGCTTGGCGAAATCTGGTCGGAGCTCCGCTGACGTTTGGGTCCCCGACCGCTGTCCCCCGGTGTCTCCACGTTATCCGTGGCGGTGGTCGCCTCGGCCCTAATCACGCCGGCGCAGCCCAGGCCATCGTTTCGCTCCTCATCGACGCCCGAACCCTTGACAGGACCGGGTGCAGGATGAGGACTAATCCGAGGCTGAGCCGCGAGCGCCGTTTTCGAAGTTTCAGTAACCACCGCCACAGTATTTTTGTCAGTTTTCCTCGTTTCGAGGTCTCTTTTTAATTCGGCACGGGCCGTATCTGGCTCCCGGGGCTGGGGTCCGAGTTCTTTAGCACAGGCCGCCGCGGGCTCAAGCCTCACGCGGGTCTCCTCACCCCCGCGCGTCACACTGTCCCTGACGGGATGGGCCACATATGGGGGTGTTGCCAATGGATCTCGGCCGGTCACTCCTGCCCCAGTCGCAAAGTCGACGCGAGACATGCACGCCGCGACAGCCGGCGCAAGCGCAGACATGCCGGGTAGCTGTAGGACGCCCTCTCTTTGTTGCCGATACAAGATTTGAACCCTATCAGCTTCTTTTTTTAAGTTCATCTTTTTAAGGTTTTTTTGGAAATTTTTTCCGTATTTTGCGGGCGGGTCGGCTCTGGGCCCGAAAGGCTTGCTGCCAACCCGCCGGTTACCTGCCGCCTCCAACACAGTTTGAGGCGTCGCCAAGTGCCGCATCGCTCGTTTCTCCGAATTGGAGCGACTGGCACGCGGTCCGCGCCCCATCTTCTGCACTGGTCCAGGTGTCACTCCCGTCGTCGCTGCCGGCGCGTCTCCAGTAGTAGTTGCGGCCGACGGAGCCTGGAGCTCCACCCCGCCGTCGCCTTCGGTCGCCAACTTCCCACCAGAAGGCCCGGGAACCTCCTGGCGCCGGGTGCTAGCCGGTTCGCATGGCATCGCATTCTCAATGTATTCGCCTTCCATTATTAAAATTCAGAATGTTTCAAGGTTACTGTGGAAACAAGAACACAGGTTAGCGGGCAAGCATGTGATGGGTGAGAGCGGGTGCCCTAGCCGCTCACTCCCCCGGTTTTTCGCACGTGTGATGGAGACGAGACTGATCCCGGAAGGGAAAGAAAAAAAAAAAAAAAAAAAAAAAAAAAAAAAAAGGAGGATGAAGGGGAGAGAAGGGGTGTTTTACAGGAAAGGAAGGGAGGGGGTGGGGGTAGTCTCATCTCCATCACCCGCGCTGGCCTCGGGCAGCCAGAGAGGGGGTGCCGATGTCAGTTTTACCTGTCATCCTCACCCTCCCAGTGCCCTCCCTCTTTACCCGGGCTTGGGACCGGCTGCACTACGCCTATTGATACACAAAGCAAGCAAAAGCGAAGCAGTGAGCAAGCAATAAACATGAATGCAGGCGAGGTTATAAACATGAATGCAGGCGAGGTTTTTTTAACAATAAGATTAGATTTTTATCTTCAGAAATGGTAGGTACATAAAAAGTAACAATAAAGTATTTTAACAGAAATATGTTATTTATATTTTGAAATTATTTATTTTTATTCTTATTTGATGATATTGTATAAAACAAAAGTGTGATATGTTTTATTATGTAAATAGCTCCATTTACAACAACGAAAATCCCCACGATATTTTTAATTTTCGTATTTGTTGTTAAAGAGACACGGGAAATATATAAGATAAGATAAAATTTATTCATGTAAATGAAGTAATACATGAGTGCTCGTACCTAGGGTTCTATTGTCTACATACCTTATAGTATATTAACTCGTACGTTGTAGGATACCCTACGCCCTTCTGTAGTCTACTACTACAAACTAGTACTACTTGTAGCCTGTATTGCAGGGCCGTAGGAAACCCCACTCCAATGCAGAAAAGCCAACTTTATACGTAATTTTAGCTTTTTTATATTTTTAGACACATTTAGACTGTATGTTTACTGCTCATTGAATCAATGGCAGTCATGACAACACATCACTTCTATTATAATAATGTCAGGACTTCATCCCACATTTATATGATTATGAAAAATTCAGCTTTCTAGCTATCACAGTTTCTAAGACACAGCCTAGTGACAGACAGACCAGACAGACATCGGCTTAGTAATAATGGCCCAATTTTAACCTTTTAGGTACGGAACCTTAAAAACAACTCAAAGATACCTCTTCCTTTCCAGAAAATGGAACTCCTCCACGTGATCATCAAATCGGGTCCCTCCCCCCGACCCCTGGCGTGGTCCCTGGAGGTTTCCACCACCGACAGCGGCGACGACTGGAAGCTGATCCGAGCGTTCGGTGACAGGGACCATTGCAGGAAGCTGTGGGACCTGCGGCCGGAGAGAAGGAGACGGAAGGTCAGGAACGCGCGGGTGCGAAGGGGAGCGAAGAGGAGCAGTAGGACTGAGCTGACTTGCTCCACACAGTTTGCCAGCCCGAGGCCACTGGAGAGTGGAGAGGTAAAGTTCTATACACATCCAACCACATGGGGAAAGAAAGAAGAGAGAAAGATAGAACAACAAAGAAAAAGAAAGAACACAAGAAACATTAAAAAAATAACAAAAAGCTTCATGGGGAGGTGTAAATAGAGTCACTAAGGGTCGGAAAGCTTGCTGTAATAGCAGTTACTAAGTCTTAGAGGACGGCAACTACTAAATATCAGGTGGCCTAATGGTTTTTTGACTGGGAATTAAATATAATTTGATAACAAAGCTATATAAAAAGAGAAATAAACATGTTTATGTTGTTTCTTTCACTATCAAAAGTTAAGTCGATATTACCAAAACAAAATACACGAATATTTTCCTCATGGAAAATAACTCAAATACGTAATGTCTTTTTGTCTCAACTATCGAATTTTGGCTACCAAATTTTATTTTATTTTCTATCTTAGAAACATATTCTTTCATTGCCATAATTGTAGCTGTTCTGTATAATAATTTTGTTGAGACTGCAGTGCAGCTTAACATCAGACTAGCTGTAATCAAATGCTAACCTATCAAGGATAAAAAAAATAAAAGACTAAAATTATCTGCATAAATTAAAGGGAAGGGAAAGAAGATTATATTACAAGTATTATACTATTACCATCTCTTATTTACTACCAAGCCATGGACTTATTCTTATTGTGGATGCTAGAGCCAAAATGAACTAGTATGTACATCTAGGTTTCATCGGTAATGATAGCAACTTCCGTCACACTTTATTGTATGAGAATCAGCAATCCTCTCTGGTATTCTAATTTCTGGTGCCAATAAATATTTTTGAATTGATTTTGGCGTGATCGTTAGACCTGTCGTATTGTATGGATCTGAGTGTTGGGGAACAAGAGTAGGGCATGTAAGAGGAGTGCATGCGGCTGAGATGCGAATGTTGAGATGGATGTGTGGAGTGACAAGAATGGACCAAATAAGGAATGAGTATATTAGAGGAAGTTTGAAAGTAGCACCAGTGAGTGAGAAACTAAAGAGTGGGAGGTTAGCGTGGTATGGGCATGTGATGCGTAGAGAGGAGATGCATGTTAGTAGGAGATGTATGGAAATGGAAGTGCAAGGAAGAAGGGCAAGAGGCCGACCAAAGAAGACGTGGATGGAGTGTGTGAATGAGGACATGAGTGAAAGGAGTGAGTGTAGAGACGACGGCTGATAGAGGAGAGTGGAAGAGGAAAATTTGCTGTGCCGACCCCACCTAGTGGGATAAGGCAAGGAAGAAGAAGAAAAATAAATATTTTTGAATGATAAGGCAAGGAAGAAGAAGAAGAATAAATATTTTTGAATTTAGAATGTGAATCCATGACATTCCAGATGCACGTGGCAATAGGAGAAGGGGTGTCAGCTCGCCGCGTGAGGGTCTCATTCCGAGCCCCTCACGAGGGGTCCTCCAACCAGCAGTACTACTCGGTCCGTGCTCTGACCCTGGCTGCGCGGTGCCTGTGCCATGGACACGCTGCCGGCTGTAATGTGGACGCTAATGTAAGATCTGGCCTGCTGTAGCTTTGTTGCCCTTGATATGAAAATGATTTTGGGTCAATTTATGAACATAATTCATTAGACTATCAATATTTTCGCGTAGAAAACGGTCACACTTACTTATTATGTGACCGTTTTCTACGCTAAAATATTAAGATGCCTTACGTGAACAGTTTACAATGTTTAGACTATCAATGATAAGTAAGAGTAGCTCTGTGGGAACAAAGTTCGTTATCGCACGTTGTGAAACAATGGGGGGTAGACGGAAAAAAATCTTACGAAAAGTTGTCACGACACTTTTTGCTATAGTAAGCTATTGTAAGCTGTGCGGCGAGCGCATGTTTCTCTGTGTCTCTCTATCTCTCATATAGAAAGCAAGTTTTTTTTTCAAAATATTACTGTTTTGTTTTAACTCGACGACCTCGTTGGCGTAATGGCTACCATACTGGACTGCCAATCAGAAGGTTCCGGGTTCGTTTCCCGGCTCGGCCAACATCTTTGTGCTTATCTAAATTGGTTGGCTGTGGGTCTGGGTGTTAAATATGTATATTTTTAAAAATATATATATGTATGTATTATAAGTAGTATATCAGTTGTGTTAGCTACCAATTAGCGATGCGCGACTGTGAATGATTCTAGTCAAATTATTCGACTTTATAAATCATTCGACGAATGATCTCCGAAAATTAGTAACTAACATGATACCCACTCAAAAATAACCGGACTGAATGAATACTACATTAGTTACTACTTGAGCCGACTCCACTCCAACGATTCATTAATATTTCATTCATTTGAAACTAAAAAGTGACATTGACAAGATTCGCTAACAATCGAGTCAAAACGCCATTAGTAACTAATTAGTAGTCATCATTCGATTATTAACATTAGTATTTTACTAATATTCATGTCGAACGTGTATATTAGTAGTTGTAGATAATTCGACTGGTCAGATTATTCGCAGTCGCGCATCTCTAGCTACCATAATACGAACTAGAAATGGTTCAGTATGGGGTAACCAGTATTGTGTGAAATGTGTCCTATTATGTATTTATTTTTGATCGAAGTTTGTTCCTCCGTATTCCAGGGTGCTAGATGCGAGTGTGTTCACGGTACGTGCGGCGCGCACTGCCAGCGGTGCTGCTCCGGGGGGCGCTGGGCCGCGGGCGCGGGGTGCGAGGAGGGGTGCGGGTGCGGGGCGCGCGGGGAGTGCGCCTACGACCACACCGGGGCGGAGCTCTGTGTTAACTGTACGGTTGGTACAATAACCCTTACTTACATTACTGTATAGACATACAATATCCATACTGTTCTAAATATTATTGTTGATAAGTAAATTTTTGAGTTAAACTGAAAATAAAAAAATGTTTTTTTAATGATAATTTTAATGATATCTTTTAGGTAGGTATTATTTTTTGACTCCTGGAGTAAAAACGACTGGGTATTACAAGTTTTACGTAGCGTTAGCGGAATAATCGGTTTCGATTTAGCTTTTTGTATATTTTTATATTGTTTTTATTTCAAACATCGCCTGTAGCTCGGCTAACTAAGGTGATCTGATGCGATCATCGAGGTTAAGCTCGGTCAATCGGATGGGTTGGGATTATGAAAAAGTGAACATGATTTTCTTATAAAAAATGACATCTGGGCGCTACCGTGTGCGGATGACACGTTAAATTGTAGGACCCAGCTGCTAGTCTTAGAACAAGCAGTCGTTAAGCCAAGTCAGAACCTTCGGGCGGCTTGTAAACTCTCGACACCAGAGCTTGGCCACTTAGATCATACGAAAAAGTTTCAAATGGTAATATTTTTTTTATGTGACGTCTATGGTCCGACATTGTATCAGCCTTATCGATCACACCTGCCTGCTCAGATAACTTTCATATCTCGGATCAATGGATTATAGGAAATACTTATCTTGTGTTCACAATGTAAATCATTTTACCACAAACATTGTAGGTTTGAGAATTTGTCACACTAGCAGATCGTCCCGGCTTTGCATGATCTCTAAAATAATCTACGAGAGAAAAAAACTATAGCCTATGTTACTCGGGGATAATATAGCTTCCCAACAGTGAAAGGATTTTTCAAATAGGTCTTGTAGTTTCTGAGCCTATTTGCGTCAAACAAATAAACAATCAATCTTTTCCTCTTTATAATATTGGTATAGAAGTAACTATAATCAGATTATAGAGACATATAGAAATCAAAAAGATAAAAAAAACATCGAAAATTGTTAAAATTAAAAGATAATCGTAATATTAACAGTCCAAATAAGGAATTTAATTTGTAGCGCCTGTAGCTCGGCTAGCTAAAGTGATCTGACACGATCATCAAAGCTATGCAACGGTCGATGCGGACGGTGTTTGGATGGATCATGCACAAAATTGTCGTTTTTCATGTTGCATTATCATCTGGGCGCTACCGTGGTTCGGAAGACACGTTAAATTGGTGGTCCCAACAAGCAGTCGATAAGCCAAGTCAAAGGCCTTCGGGTGGTTTAAAAATTCGACACCAGAGCTTGACCACTTAGCTTATAGAAAGAAGAAGAAGAATTTGATTGTTTAATAGACCAAATTGAAGAAAATTCGTAAGTCTTGTCGTATAACGAGGTCAAGGATTTGGCCGAGGCTAAAAAAGTATGTGGAAAAAAACTCTACGGACAAGAGCCCAGCTCTTAATGTTTGATTGGTTGATTTCAGGAGAACCGTGCAGGTCCGCTGTGCGACCACTGCCTCACTGGATTCTTCAGCGCGGCGTCAGACGGACCTTGCCTGCCATGCGACTGTGACCCTGAAGGATCGGATGGTAACTCCAGACTATGCCATCAAATCAGCTTGTTCTTTTTTTAATCCCTTGCGAGGCGAGCACGGGACGAGCAGTAGACATATAGTCATTCCACCACTCAATAGAAATCCACCTTATTACTATGGCAACAAGGAAAATATCCCTCATACAATATTTCCACTTGGTGTTAATCGCAGACATTTTTTGTCGCTATTTCCCGCTGTTTCCAAGTAAAATGACAGTAATCACTTTTCGATTGACATAATTATTTATGGCAGGGGACAAACGATCGTTTGAATTGGAGGTGGGGAAAAAAATCTGATGTATGTAATCATTTTGAGTTGCCATTTTTTATAACAAAATCAAAAATATGATTACTGTAGCAAATATATTGAAAAAAAAATACATAACTAAAACTTCAAACGCAGCAAAAAATGTAATAGTAACAAAACTAAACAGATTATTGCCTCTCCCGGTAGAGAAATTGTCCACTAACCGTGCTTGCCCCGCTGGTGTTTGTTGGATAATTTTGACACCTCTGTGTCTGGTTTCGGAGCTCCCGACCGGATGAAACCAATTTCGATATAATAGTATTTTCGTCGGAGTGTTCTTAGCTGTTTGATGAAAATCGGTTTCAAGATAGCCGCGATGCAAAATGACGGAAGATATACGAATATCTATTTTTATACAAATCTCGCAATGGTTATTAAATGAAAGGGCTTGTTTAGTAAAATACATATACATATTATGATAATTTTGGTACGTAAATAAATATATATATTATGATGAAATTGAAATCCAATATTATTACCTTATATTTTAACTGTGTTTATATTGTTCGATCTGTGTTTATGATTTTTTGTTCGATAGAATTTAGATAGATAGATACGAATTCCGTTTTTTTACCATTAACACGCTGGGTCGACGACATCCGGAACATCACAGGCAAGACATGGATGAGAGCAGCGCAAGAGATGACTGGCGTACAAGAAGCGAGGCCTATGCTCAGCAGTGGGCGTCTACGGGCTGATAATGATGAAAAATGATGACGAATTCCGTTTGCTACATTTGTTTCCAGGTTCTTGTAAGTGGGACCGAACACACCACCGCGTCCAGTGTAACTGCTACCCGGGTGTGGCGGGACACCTGTGTGATGTCTGTGGGGACAGCTCGCTAGCCTTCCCCGCATGCCAGCCGCCGACCCCGCCGACCCCGCCGCCGTGCAAGTGTGACCCGCGGGGGATAGTGGATCAGGAACGAGTGTGCGATGATCATTGTGAATGCAAGGTAAGTGCTACTTTTAAATCTTCTTCTTCGTATGATGATCTCATTGAGGTTACGCAACGGTTGACACGGACTGTCTATGGATGGGTGGATGCACAATCCCCTGGTTGAGTCCCGGAGAAGGCCGCCGAGTGTTCCCGCTCGCCCGCTCTGGTGAGACTCCCGCGGGGTGCAGCACTTTCCCCAGGGTCAATGTGCCCTGCAGCCCAGCCTCTACGAAGAGGAGTTCCTCGAGGTGGAATCCCTACCTCCCGAAAATGAGGCGAGGAAGAGCCAAAACTGAACTGACGGATGCACAATACAGTCTTTAAAAAAATTAAATACTCATCTGAGCGATACTGTGGTTTGGAAGATACGTTAAATTGTAGATCTCGACTGTTAGGCTTAGCACAAGTCAGAAGCCTTCGGGTGGCTTGATGTAGCGACTATTTTTACTAAGACTATTATAACCACCGGGATTTACAATTTAACGTAACATGCGACCGTCGGAAGCGCCTCGTTAAAAATGCCACGCTTTAAATTGACACGTTTGACGACCTCGTTGGCGTAATGGGTACCATGCCGGAATCGAAATCAGAAGGTTCCGGGTTCGATTCCCGGCCCGGCCAACATCTTTTTGCTTAAATAAGTTTGTTGGCTGTGGGTCTGGGTGTTGAATATGTATCTATTTAAAATATGTATGTAGTATATCAATTGTGTTAGCTACCATAACACGAACTAGAAATGGTTCAGTATGGGGTTAACCAGCCGTGTGTGAAATGTGTAAAAAAAAAGACAGTATTTTTGCATGATCACCAATCCAAAGACTAAGGTCCGATCGACCGTTACATAACTTCGAGAATTGCATCAGATAACCTTAGCTAGCCGACCTAGAGGGGCTAAAACAACAAAATAAGATGGTCGAACTCTGTTCCCAGGCTAACGTGGTGGGCGAGCGTTGCGACGCGTGTGCCCCCGGCCACTACGGCCTGAGTGCGGCCCTGCCCGCCGGCTGCCGGCCCTGCTACTGCTCTCACATCACTGACTCCTGCACACTAGCGCCACCGCATACACCCAGAGATGTAAGCTACTTCTTTGTACGAGCTAAGTTGCTAGACTCTGGTGTCAAGAGTTTTCAAGTCACACGAGGGCCTTAACGACTAGTTTTACTAATGAAATATCCCACTGGATGGGCGATGTAAGCAATGTCTCTTATTATCTACATACATAAAATATGAATGTACATATGTATATGTAGTATATCAGTTGACAACCTCGTTGGCGTAATGGTTACCATGCCGGACTGCCAATCAGAAGGTTTCGGTTCCGATTCCCGGCACGGCCAACATCTTTGTGCTGAACTAAATTTGTTGGCTGTGGGTCTGGGTGTTAAATATGTATCTACATATACAAAATATGTATGTTTGTATATTTAGTATATCAGTTGTGTTAGCAACCATAACACAAACTAGAAAAAGTTCAGTATGGGGTTATCCAGCCGTGTGTGAAATGTGTCCTAATATTACCAAGAGATAGTTATAGTTTATTTAAAGTCTTGCAACACATGTATGACATAAGGCTAAGTTACATGCACCTGTTGTAATAAGGCGTAGCAAGAGGCACTGGCTAGCTTTGCTCCAAGGCAAACTAGACAGTGTCTTTACAATTTAGATTCTTAGAAGTTGATTTTTATAATTTTGTTTCAGATTCCCCTGCCGCTTGGAGAAGCCTGGCTGGTGACCGACTCCCAGGGGAATGAGACGGTGGAGCCATCTGTGGATGAGAATGGGAAACCCTTTGTTATTAGTTACGAGGTGAGAACAATTTTTTTTATCTCGTTTTTTTATTACTAACCCTTCTTTTTTTATTCCATTAAGTTTTGATCAAGTGTAACAATTTACAAAATTAGACTTTTTGTGTTGGTGGCCGTTATGTATTTTAAATTTATAATATTGTATGTATTCTTCTAGTCTATCCCTTTCATTTGATACCTATATTAAGGCTGTAGTGTGAAAATATGTCATCCACCATTTTGTAGCGGTGACCATTTTGGACTGATTTTCATCAAACATAGCTAAGTACATTCATCACGACAACTTGAACAAAAATGAAACAAAATTAGGTCATCCGTTCAGGATGTCTATATGCCATAAAGACACACACACAGACACACATACTCACACACACGTGAAACGTATAACACCCCTTCGTTATTTCGACTGGGGTTACAAAAAAACTAGTATGTATCCTACCGCTTCTTCTTCTTTGTATGAGCTGAGCGGCCAAACCCTAGTGTCGACAGTTTTTCAAGCAGCCCGAAAATCTCTGACTTAGCTTAACGACTGCTTGTACTAAGACTAATAGTCGGGACCTACAATTTAACGATTATTACATTATTACACGATAGGATATCCTACTAATATTATAAATGCGTAAGGTTGTGTATGTGTGTATGTTTGTAACTTCTGCACGCTGAAACTGCAAGACCGATATTGATTTGCTGTGAAGATAGGTTAGATCTAGGATTAACACATAGGCCGATTTTTAACCCGGGTATATACATGGGTATTACATAAATTGTACCAAACATCCTTTTTTCTACTGGTTGCTCAAGAATCCATCTTGTATAACATCATCCACTCCCCCAGGTAGAAGGCTGGGAGCACTTCTACTGGCTCACCTCCTCCTTCAGCGGGGAACAGTTCCACGCCTATGGGGGAGAGCTGAAGATCAGCCTGTTCTGGGGGATCGTGCGCGGAGACACCGGGGGAAACCCTACTCTTGGACCTGATGTCATACTTATTGGAGCTGGTAAGTTAACTGATGTTCTTCTTTTAGAAAATGCATTTACGCATCTCTCGCCGCAAGCCTGGACGAGGCGGGCGGAGTATGTCGGGCTCGAGGGCCAGAGGGCCGTCACTACCGACTAAAACCTCACGGTGTCCCATCTCACGACAGGGACAGGGATGCAGGACCGCACAGCGCTATACCGGTATTCTTCCCGCCCAAGCTCTACAACCCTGATTGTATCTTGGCCTCTTTTACTAATCTATGCCACTTCGTGCTGTTTTGTGCCAGGCTTCTTCATCCGTCCAGTTTACCCAAGACCATCATCTTCATAAATGATCTTCTTTCAAATCAGCAAAATATAATAAATAAATATTACGCCACATTTCACACACGGCTGTTTAGCCCCATACTAAACCGTTTATAGTTTGTATTATGGTTGCTAACACAACTATCCTAATCATATTTATTTATTATACCATCCGTATGATATCCTCTTAATATTTTAAAAGCAGCATTTTTTTTAATGAACGTATTTTTGTTACTTCTTCGCGTTAGAGCGACTGGACTTATTTTGACAAAGGTTTAAAAATATCAAGTATCTTTGTAGCCAAATATTAAATTAACATTATATTACTTCGGCATAAGTGTAAACTTACTCGTACCATTTACAAAATTTCGGAAACGCTATTGGTTCCCAAAACAAAGTTTCTTTGGGTCACAACGACTTTGGGAGCCTATAGATTCCTGGTTTAGTGTAGATTTATGCAACCCTTGTTTTGATTTTTATGCCCATGCTTTACTCGAATTAATAAACGTTTTACTCAAATCATTTCAGACGGCACGAAGCTAGCCTGTGCCAACACCAGTCACGAGACTCCAGGTCCTCTCGAGGTGACGGTCCCCATCCTCGAAGGCAGCTGGTACACGCTCGGTCCGGAGCCTGAGCTGGCCAGCAGGATACAGCTGATGGATGTTCTCAGGGATGTTAAGGCCATGATGATTAGGGCACATTACCATTTCGATCAAGATGAGGTAAGGAGGCAGTTGCAAAAGCAGTTCACTATATGTTTCCATTGAAAGAAAGAAAGAAGGAGATATATTTATTTTTTACAAAAAAAAAACATTTACAATTTATGATATTATCACTAATAATAAATGCACAAAAGGAGCAAATTCAGCGTAATGCTAGGACCTGGGGCCTTCTTTCACAAGGAGAACTCTTTCCTATTTTGGCATTTGAATTATGGCCTATAACTCTATATGCCATAATCCATATCCATATTTACTTACATAATGGTTAGCCTCATACTAAACCATTTCTAGTATGTAGTATGGTTGCTAACGCAACTGATATACTACATATACATACATACGAGTACATACTTTATATAGAACGTACTGTATCCTTTTATTAAACCTATAAGTTGTTATAATTAGGATACGTTATGACGAATAAATTATATTGTATTCTATTCTATACATACATATATTGAACACCCAGAACAGCAGCCAACAAATTTAGTTCAGCACAAAGATATTGGCCGTTGAGAATCTAACCCGGAACCTTTTGATTGGCAGTCCGGCATGGTAACCATTACGGCCAACGACGTCGTCATTGGCAGAGATCAGAGCCACGATTTTTAGGACGTATGGCGGTCGCTCATCCGATTGACCTGTCTTTAATACTTTGTTATAAATGTACTACCTAATGCCTAATGTACTACCTCTGTTATTCTTTTTCTTGATGTAACTGTTTTATTTTTTGTATTTTGGTGTGCAATAAAGTCATATTGTATTGTATAAAAGCCTGATGCAAGCAAGCATTTTCACTGGCTTCTGTAACCCTTATATCCAAAGGTCCGGTTAGAGAACGTGGAAGTCCGCGGTCCCTCAGCTCCGGTGTCGGAGCAATGCGTTTGTCCGCGAGGGTACGCTGGGTCGCATTGCTCGCGTTGCGCGTGGGGGCACGCCAGCGTGCTGCACGCGCCGCGCGTCGAGTGCGTCCCCTGCGCGTGCAACGATCACGCCAACTGCGAGACAGGTGAACCATAATCATATTTATTGGTAAAAAATTAGAGGTCAATTCATAATCTTTCGTAATCTAAACTAATTTCTTAGATTATCTTTTTAAAAATGAACTTGGTACAATAAGTTCATTAATTTATTTTTAGAATTATATATTATGCTGCTTAGTTTTGTATAAATATAAGAAGTAATCGAATTTTATTACTAACATTATGTTATTAAAAACTTTAAAGAGGTGTTTAGCCTGAAAAGTAGGTATTATAGAAATTATGTTTGTACAAATTGTAGGATATGCTTAAATTTGTATGTTATGTTTATTATTAGTATTACGTAAATAAAGAACTTATAAAATCAAAATCAATCAATTCATACATAGGCCCCATGGCCCTATCGCCCGTAAGTTATTTATTGATCTGTCCAAACGGCTGTTCGACAGAACAAATGACCCAAGAGCTGGCGCTTACCTCGGCCAACGTATAAGCTTGGAGATCCAGCGAGGTAATGCCGCCAGCACTTTAGGCTCCTTACCCGCTGATACTGACTTAGATTTAATCTACTATTTATAATGTTTTGTGTTTTTATTTATTTAATTAATTAATAAAATAGATACTATAACAAAAAAAATATACTTGTGTACATTTCGGAAAAAAATATGAGAAGTAAAATATGTCATCTGTATTAAACAATATTAAAACAATATCAAAAATAATAAAAATAATAGAAAGCAGGCCTAACACGGGACCAGGACTTAATAGTCTTTTCTCCATCTTATTCCACCTGCCAGTGGAAATAATAAACTTTCCATCTTAATGGCATGGCAACTAGAGACATTTTCCACTGGACGTTTATTGTGGACATTGGTGGTAATTCTGGCGAACACACAACTAAACTAAATTTAGAGTAGTCCTCTCACTTTTCGTCTTTAGTGAACAGAAAGAGACAGCACGATTTGAACCATATAAACTTAAATCACGTCAAATATAGAAAATGTAGGCGATTTTAAACACACCCTATTGTATCAGCTCTAAAACTACCTACATTTTCCATATTTGACGGGGTTTTATTTGTTTTGTCTATAGTTTAGATCGTGCCGTCTCTTTCTTTTGACTAATGGTAAAAAGAGACGGAGACTCTCGACTTGTCGTTCGAAGAGTCAGCATCTCCTGATGATGCCTTGTGGTTAGGCGAAACACGTGTAGAGTTAAGAACTTCCGAATTGTGATAGGTAACGTTAATCTTAATTAATCTTAGTTAATTGATCTTAGTTAATTAAGCTTGGTTAATTGATCTTAGTTGATTTTTCCTTTACTTGTCTTAATTTGGATTTCGGATCACAGCGGAAGAACACTAAATATTTAATTTTGTCATATATTTACAATGGATTTCCGCAAAGTAACGCCTGAGTCAATAAGTTATTTATTGAGACGGAGTTACTTTAAATTTAGTTTAGTCGTATGTCCACCAGAACCGCCACCATTAATTCCCCGCTGTCATCCTTTCAAATTATAATGTATATATACTCTTCAGTTGACATAATAATATGACATGGGACAAACTATCGTCTGCACTGTAGGTGGCGAAATAAAGAAATGCAAATAACCCTTGGAGTTTCCATTTCTACAATAAAATGAGAAATATTATATATGATACAAAAATTTAGAAGAACTTTCCAAAAACAATCTTTTGCCCTAGAGATTTTTTTTTTCTTGGGAAATCTTTAGAATAAAAGTTATATGAACGAAAATATTGTTACCACTCCCGGTGGATACGTTTTCCACTGGCCGCGTGCTAGCCCCGCTGGATTATTTAACTCTATCCTTTGGAAATGCGTCTATGAGCCCATTACCACATCATAATGGTCTCATAGGCGAAAATTCTTCCTCATTTTAATTTTAATGGTTGGTAATGGACTCATCCGCTAACCCGCACGTGGCCAGTGTGGTGGATTATGGATATCTCTCTTCCCGTGAGAGAAGACCCTGAGTCCCAGCAACGGGAACGTACAATGGCCTGCTTATGTTATGCTTATGACTATTTTATACTATGTGTTTCAGTGAACGGACCGTGCGGGCCTTGCCAGCACAACACTACCGGACCTACTTGTGAGAGATGTCTACCCGGGCACTATGGCAACCCCGTACAGGTGAAATAACTATTTTTATCTCTTTATTTATTTTATTACGGCCAGATTTCGTACAAATTTTGTAGATTTATTGAGGACCGATGACAATACACTAATTTGATAAAATTATTCCATTTTTTGTATTTTTGTTTGTAACCGACTTCTTTGGGCGCGATTTTGACGCACTTAAAACGGCCAGATAAGCGTGTTTTTTAGTTTTTTTAAAGTATTATTATTATTATATAGATTAACGCGGGTAACAGTAACACTACGTGGCGCTGCCAGTAAAATATATAAATAAGTTCTAAAAAAGTGTTGACTGTTCCCAGGGTCCGTGCAAGCCGTGCGCCTGCCCGCTGTTCGAGCCGTCCAACAACTTCAGTCCGAACTGCATGCTGGCGTCCGCAGAGGGAGAGGCGTACGTGTGCACGCAGTGCCCCGACGGCTACAGCGGAGACCATTGCGAGAAGTAACTATCATCTTTCTTCTTTATTACCTTCTTATTTACCTCTTTATTGAAATGTTATCTATAATGATAATTAAATGTTGCCGAAACATGGACCCTCACCGATGAGACTGGGCACAAAATCAGAGTCGCACAGAGAGCCATGGAGAGATCCGTGCTCGGTGTCAAGCTTAGAACAAACCCAGAGATCCAATGGCGAACGAAAGATCGAGACGTTGGATCTACAGTTATTGACCTTAAATGGAGCTGGGCGGGACACCTGGCACGGCGAACTGACGGCAGGTGGAGCAAGGCTGTGACCGAATGGTGGCCAAAATTAGGAAGATGAGGCGTCGGTCGTCCGCCGGCAAGTTGGGTCGACGACATCATATCAGTCGCAGGTCGAATCTGGACACGATTGGCACAGGACCGAGATGAATGGCATACTAAAAGAAAGGCCTTTTCCCAACAGTGGGAGGTAATCAGTTGTGGATGATGATGATGATACTAAATGTTTTAAGATATCGTCTTTGTGCACAGTTACATTAATTTATGTTACATAAATATATTCTTATTCAATATTTTATTGCAAACGCCAGCCAGAGAGTGCAATGGTATTTCACAATTATCCATTCCATAAAAGAGTGGTTCAGAAAATAAATAGACACCGATTCACATTTTCTTATGCGTTATAGGTTTGCGTTTGACCACAACTTGCCAGAAGCTAAGTAATATTGTGGCACGCTGACTTAGAAGGAAACTTTTCACTCTTGATTTGTAGATGGCACTTTGAGGTTGATACTTCTCAGGAAACGGCGCCAGAATTCTCTTGCGACTGCAGAACTTCGCAGTCCTCTTTACGAATGTTGAGGCGAATCGCTTTGTGGGAAGAACACCGCGGGTGCATTTAAAATAAATATTAGGACACATTCACACACGGCTGGTTAACCCCACACTGAACCATTTCTAGCTCGTATTATGGTTGCTAACACAACTGATATACTACATTTACATACATACATATGATATATAAATACATATTTAACACCCAGACCCACAAGCCAACAAATTTAGTTAAGCACCAAGATGTTGACCGGGCCGGGAATCGAACCCGGAACCTTCTGATTAGCAGTCCGGCATGGTAACCTTTACGCCAACGAGGTCGTCAATTGTGTATGTGTTTGTGTGTAAACGTGTGTGATAGTGTGTTGGTGTTTGCATGTGTTTGTGTGTGTTGATGTGGGTGCGGTGGGCTTAAGCTTCTTCTAAATGTGACCTACGTTGTAGCACGCTTACTTAGAAGGAACCTATCACTCTCGATTTGAAGGTCTCTAATTAACAAATTACTTTTATCCTGGATTAACTTCTTTTGTCCCGGATTAACGCGAGTAACAGTGCAACTAGTAGACGACCTCGTTGGCGTAAAGGTTACCATGCCGGTCAGAAGGTTCCGGGTTCGATTCCCGGCCCGGTCAACATCTTTGTGCTTAACTAAATTTGTTGGCTGTGGGTCTGGGTGTTAAATATGTATTTATATATAATATGTACCTATGTATGTAGGTATGTATATGTAGTATATCAGTTGTGTTAGCAACCATAATACGAGCTAGAAATGGCTCAGTATGGGGCTAACCAACCGTGTGTGAATGTGTCAAAAAAAAAGTATCACAATAAAGCATTTTTTGTGTTTTCAGTTGTGACTTCGGCTACTGGGGTTCCCCCACCACCCCGGGCGGTTCCTGCAAGCCGTGCGAGTGCGGCGGCTCCCCGTGTCACCCCACCACGGGGCTGTGCCTCACCTGCCCGGCCAACGCTGAGGGAGCTCGCTGCGATCTGTGCAAGGTATGGATCCACTATCATCAAACGCTTTACGTCGACCTTTATCGTGAGGACTGCGAAGCTTTGGAACTCTCTACCTGAGTCTCTGTTTCCTGAGAGGTATCATCCGGGGGCCTTCTATATCACTTACCATCAGGTGAATTGTGGTCAAACGCAAAACTACTACAGAACAAGCAGAGAGTCAGTGAAGAGACACCGATACAGAGTTGAAGTTGAACTTTCGTACAAAACGCTTTGCGTCGACCTTTATTGTGAGGACAGCGAAGCTTTGGAACTCTCTACCTGAGTCTCTGTTTCCTGAGAGGTATCATCCGGAGGTATTTTTAATTTTCAGTCAAATGTAAACCTTTCAAGTGTAAAAAAAGGAAACATTATAAAGAGTCTGTAGCTTGGCTAGCTCGATCGTCAGATCACCTTGATCTGACGCGATCATCGAAGCTAAGCAACGGTCGATGCGGACAGTGTTTGGATGGGTGGTGGGTGATCAGTGTATTATTCATCGTTTTTCAAGTAGCATTTTCATCGGAATTTTTATCCACGATAACATGTCAAATTGTAGATCCCGTGAGTGAGATTATATCAATACGAAGATAATAATATAAAAAAAGGAAAAAATATGAAAAAAAAGAAGTACTGATATTTTTGATATTTATATTATGATACTTATTTATGTTTCTAATAATTTCATATAAGGTGCTATTTTGACAAATACATTAAATTCGCAACCAATTATTGTTGAACCCAAACAACATCCAATATCCTGAAATAGACCTCTTTGCTGACGAGTGGAAGATGATAGAAAAAAATACCCTAAAGTATACTGAAAAAATAACAGTCTGTAAGTGGTTGAAAGGTGATGAATGTGTGAAAGCGGGATGAATGGGATTTATATTATATTTTATTGTTGTCTTGTTTTTGTTTAATATTTTTTTACTGTTATGTTAATTGTAATAAGTGCATTTACTAGTTTTTAAGTTAATAATATAATAAACATAGACGGTTTGGCTGGAATGCTGTAGGTTTATGTTTATAGTTAAATATATGAATAAATAAATAAACATCCTCGACTAAGTGTTAAGGGAGACCTGGCGAAACAAACAAAAAAAAAACATAAAAATTAGAGAAATAAATGAATATGTGAAAAGCTACGAAAACAGTAGAATACAGTGACGGCTGTATATCTGACTTTCCTGTGTTCCAGGAAGGTTTCTGGCTGGGTCCGGGCGGGTGGTCGGGCGCGGGCTGCGTGCCGTGCGCGTGCGGCGCGGGCGCGCTCTCTGCCGCCTGCGACGCCGGCGCCGGCCAGTGCGCGTGCCGCCCCGGCTGGACCGGCCGCGCGTGCGACTCCTGCGCACAGGGCTTCGGAGGTGAATAAGAATAAGAATATATTTATTCTCGCGTAGAAAACGGTCACACTTACTTATAAATAAAAGTTGGAATGAGTCCTAGATACATTTGTCCTAGCAGTACAGTAAAATCCTCCGCCATAATCCATCTTTTACTGAACAACAACCTCAATGTTTTATAAGCGAAAAGGTTTCTTCTTATTGTGTTATCTTTGTTTAAAATAAAAAGATAGTTTGCTGTAAAACTACTTACAGGATCGTATTTCAAACTTCTTTTTGACGATGTCATTTTATATTTTGAAAGTTCCCATAACTCACGATTTATTCGCTGTCTTCTTTCGTCCAAGCGAGACATGAAGCACCTGTAGCTCGGCTAGCTAAGGTGATCTGGCGCGATCATCAAAGCTAAGCAACGATGCACATGCCACTTTCATGGGTACTTACGTGGATGAGACGTTAAATTATAGATCCCGGCTGTTAGTCTTAGTACAAGCAGTCATTAAGCGCCAAGTTAGAGGCCTTCGGGCGGCTTGAAAACTCTCGACACCAGAGCTTGGCCACTTAGCTCATACGAAGAAGAAGATGCGAGACATTCCTCTGACGTCATCTACGTTAACCCAGGAGTAGCAGCCGGGTGCCCCCCGTGCCGGTGCGGCGCTGGCTCCATCTCATCCATCTGCGACCCTGTGACGGGCGAGTGCGCGTGCGCCGCCGGCGCCGCGCCGCCATCTTGTGACAACTGCCTCGAACTATACTACGGGATAGACATCACAGGATGCAAAGGTTAGTGCGTAGTTTGTAAGCGCGCGGATAGATGGCGCTGTATTATAATAAATAGTACGTATATGTACGTAGCACCAGGGATCAGAATACTAGAGAGGATTGCTGATTCCCATGCAATAAAACGTGGCGCGGAACTTTGCCATAATTACCGATAAAACCTAGATGGCCCTGCAAATCGAGCGTGCAGTCTAGCTGCCGCCAAATTTCGCAACGTTCTGCAGTCGCATAGTGAGTCGCATTATGATGATGGTAGATTGCGTGAACGGAATGAAGTCGTTTCAAGAAAATACTAATATACACGTAGTACGATTTTCAACAAGAGGTTGAGCGTCTATTATATTTATTTCATATTATATTTATTTCATGATGATGATGATGATGTCTATGGTAAAATATAAATTTTAATGATAAGGTGATAAGAATGCAATTATTTTCTATTCAAAGATGATATTTAAATATGAAGTTTTTTATTTCCTGCTTTAAATGTAATTTTTTGTAATTTACTTACGTCGAAGTTCTGCAAATCGCATAGTTTGTCGGTAAAGGTAATATCAACCAACATAACTCGGTTTCAGCATATCAAATTTTACATGAGAGTTACCTTGGTCTAATCTGTTTCAAAGATAAGTGTACAGTTTATGCGAATAGTCGTAAGTCAGCCTGAGGCTACAATTTCACAAAGTTATGTAGAGTGCATCAAAACACACACAAGCTGTAGAAAACCTCCAAGCTCCTTATAAGGCCAAGAGTACACATCAGTGCCTGTTAATTACTTTATAGCAATTAGCGTATATGTATTGCTATTTATTTTACGTAGGAAATTACTGTTGCGATAATTTCCTTAGAGCCTAGGTCAAATTATTTGTTTATATTCTTTATCAAAGAAATCACAAACCAAGACACCGTAATGTCGATATTATGTTTTCGGCAGCTACGGAGTTGCATTTGTTTTTAGAACTTTTTTTTTAAATATCAGGAGACATTTTACACATGGCTGGTTAAACCCATACTGAACCATTTGTAGATCGTATTATGGTTGCTAACACAACTGATATACTACATATACATACATATTTTATATATAAACATATTTAACACCCAGACCGACAGCCAACAAATTTAGTTCAGTACAAAGATGTTGGCCGTACCGGGAATCGAACCCAGAACCTTCTGATTGACAGTCCGGCATGGTAACCATTACGCCAACGAGGTCGTCAAAATCAAGTAAATAAATATATTAATAAAAAGTATGAAAAAATTTAGGTAACTATTTACTTTTTATTTATTTACATATAGCTAGTACTACTAGTCTGTTCTGAGCTTAATACATACATATGTGTTTTTGCCTCTGTGATCTTTAAGAACAATAACCTATTATGCGATGTGCATCACACAGAGATCGTGTTGGCTACAAAATACATTGCTAGTTAGCAAAGTCGGAAGTGTAGTGAAATTAATAATGTGCGCGCAATGTATGATAAAGTAGACGTGTGTGTGGTGAGTCGGATTAGGGCTGGCGCTAAGGGCAACTATAGTTTTTTTTATATTTACGTATTATTTGTCTCCAAAAAAAGATCTTCGTTATAGGTGTAAAATAATAACACCTGCTTTTGAATCAGACCCCTGGTTCAATCTCGGCCCTACACCAATGACTTGTTTTTCAAGTTATGTGTGGATTTGCAATCGCTTTACGGTGAAGGAAAACATCGTGAGGAAACCGGCATGTTTGAGGACCACAATATCCGAAGGCGTGTGTCATCCCCCAACCCGCACTTAGCCAGCGTAGTGGATTATGGCCTATATCTCTCTCCTAGTGAGAGAAGGCCCAGAATCCCAGCAGTGGGAACGTATAGTGGGCTGCTATGCTATGCTATGCTATGCATAAAACAGGATAGATAACATTTTTTTTTTCTTGTGCCAACCCTACCTGGAATGAAGTAATACCGTACATGAAATGAAGGGTTATCACGCATTACGTACGCAAATTGCAGTATCCAGAGTAGAGCGGGACTCTCCGGGAACACGCGTGTTGTCTACTTAGAGAATACCGCCGCGGGCATTTGAACTTAAACCTGATTTGTTTTATTTACCTATGTTTTTATATAATCAATAAAATGAAAGGTAGCAAATCTATATCAATATTATAAAGAGGAAAAGTTTGATTGTTTGTTTGACGCGAATAGGCTCCAAACTACTGGACCGATTTGAAAATGTTTTTCTTTGTTGGGAAGCTACATTATCCCCGAGTAACATAGTTTGTTTCTCTTCACTACTTGGATTGTTTTATAGCCTATGCGAAGCCGGAGCTAGCTGCTAGTTCTTCATAAACTTTTTATTTATTTATTTATTTATTAGGCACTCAGACAGATTACAAACATTCATTTTAACATAACTAAACTAAAAGGAACAAAAACAAGTCTGCAATCTAAAACAAAGAGTACACTAAACTTAATGATAAGGAAGGTTCATATACACATTTAAAAAAGGGGAAATCTTAAGTACTAAAACAATTTAACAATTTAACCTATAACTTATATTATTTCGGCAGTTATTGCAGTTTTCTTGCATTGCGCAAGCGCACCGAAGCGTTTGATGATGAACTAGTAAACACGCGTACGAGCTAGTTTACTGAGCGTTGTTTATTCTGGCGATCATTTCTGGGATTTATTAGAAGCTTTGAGCTTTAGTGTAGAGTATTATTATTGCGGAACAAGAAAAAGACTTTGTTCGTCGAATTGTATTCGCCTTAACTAGAATATGAGACTAATTTGGATACTATATTTCACCATCTTCTTCTTTCTTCCTTTTAAGTCCTAATGATATCTTTACTGAAGTGTGAATTCAAGCCCTAGAAACATAGAATTTTCCCCGCGCGAAAAAGTTATGTCGTCCTATGAAACTAAGTAAATGATGGTACATTTATCGCGAGGGAAATTTGTATAACGTTTAACCTGCCCATTACAAGTTTAGCCCTAATCTTACAAGTATATTCATAGTTATGAGATGAAAAAAAAAACGGCATTTTGTGACGGACGCCATCTTAAATTTCTTCGAAAATGGCTAAGAACACTCTTGACGTCACTTTCCAACAAATAAAAAACAAATCAAAATCGGTTCATCTACATATTTGGCAGCGACGTAGTCAAAGTCAAAGTCAAATAATTTATTGCGGTTCCAGAGTGTTTATGTTGTACAATTAATTTAAATGTCCTAACTGAAACCTACCACTAGGGCATGCAAAATACATCTGTCTGGTTTCTTAAAAACATTACATACTCGTACGTTATACATTGTGATACATTAGATTAATTAAAAAAAGTTAATTACATCAAATAAACAATAACATGTCAGGTAAATTTAGAGGTATAAAACGATGTAACGATGCCAAAGACAGATAGATACACAGACACGTAAAACTTTAAGCACCCAATTGGTTTTAGTCGCGCGAGAAGATTAAAACTGTTTCAAACATAAAATGAAAACTAAAGCGCTCTAGACCAAAACTCGCCTAATTTGAAGTGTATTGGCTCTCCGTGCTCGGTGCTTAACTTCACTGCGCTAACAAAACAAGCCGAGCAATAAATCTCCTCTCGTTGCGCTATATTCGGGTCGCAGCTGAGTGCCCTACCACTACATACTGTCTAGACTAAATGCGCATTTCTGTAGAAACTAGTGTAGCCAATCATTCGTCAGTCCTAATGAATCGGTAAACTTTTACCAGATTCTTTACTATTGTGTCTTTTCCTTCTATATCTTCTTCCTCGCCTTATTGCATTAGGTGGGGTCGGCACAGCAAAATTTCATTTTTCACTCTCCTCTATCAGTCGTCATCTCTACATTCATTCTTTTCTCTCTCATGTCCCCATTCACACACTTTTCAACCATATGTTCTTCGTTCGGCCGTCTTTCTTGCTAGTGCAAGAAACCGCTTTCATACATTTCCTGCTAGCATGCATCTCTTCTCTACACATCACAGTATGCCCATACTATGCTAACCTTCCACTCTTATTTTTTTAGGTTCTAGAGTTCTAGACCTATTTTCAAACTTCTTCCTATGAACTCGCTTATGTGTGAAAGCATACAAAGAATTGTATTTGTTAGAAAGTCTCTCAACGATAACACTCTCAAACTGTTTGTCTCATAAACCAAGTGTTATTGGTTGTGGTCGGTCCCTTTGCGCAGCGGCATATAAAGTTGCTATATTGAACAATGTTGACGCGATAACCCAAACTGGGTCTTGACTTCCAATACTTAGAGACGCCGCACCTCTCGATCCTATGTTATCTCCTGCCATTAGATGGCATAGAGTCATTGTAGGTATTCTTCTACCTGGTCTTTTCAGCGGTACTTGGGATGTCCGCCTGGTCGACGACGTTCCCCAAAGTACGCTACTCTTCACAGCACTACCGGTTTCTATCCTTTCTACGTGAACAAACCAGCAAAGTCTGTGAGCTTTCGTTTCGCCTATAATGTTGTGGTCGGCCACTTGTTCTTCAATCTCGCATTCGCATCGCATTCTCTTTGCTGGCTCAAGGATTTATGAGAGAACTTTCCTTTCGGTGACACATAGTAGAGACATTTATAGTACGGACGGTCAAACTGTGGAACTCCTTGCCGGATCCCTGTTCCCACTGATCTACAACTTTACCGTCTTCAAGGCGAGAGTGAACCGGTTTCAACTAGGCGAGCGCGCTTTTTCTTAGACCGCAATATCACTTAACATCAGGTTCCCCGAAAACTACAATCTGTCGTTTTTCAAAGCAAAAGTGAATCGGTTTTTTCTGGGTAAGCGCGCTACACCTTAGATCATAATGTCGCTTAGCATCAGGCGAATTATGACCAAGCGCAAGCCCATTTATTGTAAAAAAAAGGTGAGTTGTGGTCAAGCGCAAGCCTATACATAAACAAAATCAGCCTACTTGCCTTATTGAAAGTGTTATTTGAAGCACACATGGTACAGCCTGTGGACGGATCCGGACCGTCAGCCGGCGCGTGACCAGACGGGGTGACGCGGTTCACTCCACATCGTTTTGTTGGAATAGGTTTTATTCACGTTGTTTTTGCAATCTTTTAATATGTACGCCTACCTTTAGCTTATAAATACCGTTTAAACTTGTTGCGTTCTATATAGGCATTACTTTTGTTATCTTTAATTTACAAGAAATGTACATACCTAATAATGATATTAGAATGTATTCGCGAACAGAAATAAAATGTTTTTATATACAAATTTATAGACAATTCATATATGTAAAGCTATAGTTTTGTGCTTTGTGCATAATATTATTAATAACAAATACGTAAACATCTTTTTATTCAAGAATAATCTTTAATCTTCGTTAAAAAAAATGTTTAGAATCTTGCAAACTTGCTAGTTAGACCCACTCCCCACTGTCCGATTGTATTCAAATTGGTGTCATTGTACCAATTTGAATCTTAACCATGGCCATATTTGTAATAATTATAGAATATTTGACTTCTACTCAGACTTTGCTAGGAATCTTATAAAAGTATGCAGCCCCTATAACTTAACGCCCACACCAGAAAACACCAAAATCAAATAAAAAGCAAAGTAAAAGTAATTCAATCGTTCATAACTCATTGCGTTGTTCCAAACAACCAAGTTTGAATTGACACCGCCCATAAAGCACTCAGTTACCGATCGATTTGATTACGAACAGCTCCCAATGAATGCTCCTGATTAAATTGATGGACTCATTCCTCCGATGTCTGATGTGTGACTGATCTTGTGTTTGAATATCAAATTGATGTGTATTGATTTTAACTGAATAGGTACTGCTTATTGAATTACACTTTCCAATCTTTTGTGTACTTAGGCGAAGATATATTTTTATCGTTCCGTATTATGATTCATTTTTCTTTTGTTTCGCTATCTATCAAATTTTTGCTCTGTTTCGTTTTGTCATTGCCCTTTTATAATGAGATTAGTCTAGAAAGTACTTGATGTCTATGCCTGAATTTATTGCGTCAGGGTCTAGGAAATTAGAGCAACAATTCTGAACCAATTCTAAAATGCAAATTCTCCGTAAGAAAAATAAAGGTTTCAGTCATTGAATTTGTAAAACTCTGCCCACAAATGTCAAAGTTCCATTTCACCGGCGAAATTCCATTCATCAGAATTCCTCAGTCCATTGACTCGGTCGGTATGTAACCAATCGGTTCAAAAATAACCTGTTAAAAAGAAATCCAGGGCAGTTAGCGAGTTGAAAACAGTATCGAAGGTAATGATGAGATCGAGGTGCAATCATGTGTCGGTGAATTAACAACGGTGCGAAATGAGGGCAGAGTGGAGGTCAATCATTTGCCATGAAATCGTGGTAACTGTAGTGCCCAATTAGAATTGGATGGTAAAAGTTAGTTTATTAATTGGTGAAGATTATTATTTTTATAGTGGTAATATTTGTGGGTTGGATGATACGTTAAATTTTTGGTCCCAGCTGTTAGTAGTACAAGCAGTTGTTAAGCCAAATCAGATTCCTTCGGGCGGCTTGAAAACTCTCGTCTTGGCCACTTAGCTCATACGAAGAAGAAAAAGTGGTATTGTTGAAATATTGATTATAGTTATGATAAGTAGATGATAATAAAGATGTACATGTATTTGATGAATAGATGCAGCGTCTACAGCTGATTCCTTCGATGTCAGATATTATCATAAGCCACTTGTTTCAGGGTTGGTGCAATCAATATTTTCTATTAGTAGAGACGACGTGGAAGATCGTTCCAGTGAGTGAATGATCTTCATCTGATAACCAGATGAGACATGTTCATTAAATATAATTTACTGGAAAGCACAAAAACTGATTACGTTTTTACGCGAAAGTTGTTATTAAAAGATGCCTAGCGTGAGCATTTCACAAAGTTTAAAATTTACTAGTTGAGATAAAACTCAATCGGTCGAAGAGTAAAGGTGTTGAAAAGAAAAAATAAATAAATAAACTAAAATAAAATATTTCAACAAAGTTATACTTCACACAAAGCTGTGTAAATAAATTAATATACTTAGTTAACACACCCTACGTTATAAATACTTAACCCACCGAAATATATAATCTGACGATTTTCATAGCATGAGTGAATCAGTTTTTCTTTGGGTAAGCGCGCTCCACCTTAGATCATAATATCGCTTGCCATCAGGTGAATTCCGAACAAGCACAAACCTATTTACAGTAAAAAACCACTCAACACTTTAATATTTAAATAGCTAACAGAACTCATTTCTACAAGATTTTAATTTATACTTACAAACAAATGTTTACCGTTTAACCCAGACAAGAGTAGAGTAGGTATCAGCACTGATTCCAAATTATCTCCTCCAATCAAAGTTTTCTTCGAACTCGCCTTTTATCTTTCGCTAACTAAAGCATTCATGTCGGCTCGATGAAATCGCACCATAGTTTAAGTCTATTAACTAACACAAAAGCAATCAAATCTCAACTCAATAACAATCAGATTAGAGTCTACATTTGAGTGTTCTGACGATTGTTAAGACTTAACTTGTACAGAATCTAAAATAAATGAAAAAGAGGTGAAAGTCTATTCAAATGGGCCAATATTAGAACAGCTGTGCGAAATGTAAAACAAGGAATAGATTTAGATTTAACTGAAATTATTTATAGTACTAGAAAGCTTCAGTGAATACCAATTACAGTAGCTCAAGAAATAGTAATAATAAACAATTATTTTGTACACCGATGCATTATAAAGACTTTGATATTAATAGCAAGTATATATTCTTACAATTACCTTATTATTAGATATTTCAATGAAACTGTCATGACAATCATTGTAGATATCGCTGACTGGCAGTTATGTGAATGCCATAAGGTTACATTATGAGTAAAAATTTATGATGATCATCAGCCATCTTTTTTTCAGCCAGCCAGTTTGTTTTAGTCTATTTGTTACACGTAATTCTGATGTTCTAGCAATATTATTGAGTGGTTTCATAATCTAATATATTCGTTCTATATCTATATCTATTATTGTGTGAAAGAGGAACCAAGATCCAGACATCCAAACTTGACATACAAACTTTTGCGTTTATGATATTAGTAGAATATTCTTGTCGAAGCATAGAACATACATATCTATTACTGTAGAAGCAAGTACAGTAAAAGCCACTGAATATGCATGAATGTCATTCCAGGTAGAAGCTCCCGTAGGCGAAGTGATAATTGCTTGGATACCAGCTGGTGGAAAGTGATTCCAGGACACTGCAGGGATTTATGATCCTTGTCACTGGCTTGTAATTGGATGGAGTAATTAATTGAGCTTTAGTCTTAAATTACGAGGCTTTGATTGTACTTTACGTTCTGATTGGACCAAATGATAGAAACGTTGAAAATGTACAAATTGTCCATAGAATTTTACTACGCTTAACTGTAAAATATGTTTTAGCTGAAGAAAGGCTCTAGACTGATTGAAAACTGAATACAAGAGCCTAGCTTAGATGATAAAGAAGAAGAAATGTTAAAAACGACACTATTGATTAAAAAGACAGCTTTTAAAAGAGCTAGTTTATACTTATTGTTTGATTTAAACGAACGCAAAGGATCAAATTAATTCTAAGAAAGAATGTTACATCATGAAATTCATTGACTGTTCTGATCGGCAATGAATCAATACATTTTTCATCTAGCTCTGCCAACATCAAATAGAGCTTCAGTCAACAATTTGATATTTTAATCAGTGCGATAATATCGGTGATTGCGGCGGCTGTAGACCACAACTATATATTAGCTACTGAACCTAAAAAAGAACCTTATTCCAATGGAGCTAGTGCTTGAACTGTAAGCAAAATAAATTTGTCAGGGGTTTTATATAGGTGAGGTTGTAGAAGGAAGTTATGCTAATAGCTGATGCTGCGAAGTGATGGATGCGACAGGTTCCTAAGAAGCCTCGCAGTTGGAGGCTGTCTTGTAAATTTTGCGCGTTTTGATTAGTCATATCATTATTTTAAAAAATACGTCTATCTAACTAATATTTAGACACACAGTTCAGATACAGATAGAGTTCCGTTTTTTCTTCTTTTAGATACAGTTTCCATTTCTGAGTAAGTAAATAATCCAATTTGATCAAAAAGCTTTGCGTATATGCTGCATCGGATTTTTTTACCCCTTTAAGTATTTGACCAGCAGAGCGCATAACCACGCATAAGTTAGTGATACTCTTGCCTAAGGTGGAGCATGCTTAGTCTGGAATAATTGGCTCTCGAGGAGGCTGTCTGAATACACTGTTAGGTGCGTGGCGACGGATTTATCAAATTGAGGATGTTTGCTAGCCAGGCAAGGCAGTTAAAAAATTCTATACCACCGTGATATGGTTTCCTCGCGTTGTTTTTCCTCAAGCACATTGGCGGCAATCGGTATGTCGAGTGAATGGCGACATTTGGTGATAACAGCATTTTAAAGGCTCTATTTGCTTTGTAAACCGGTGATAAGCGAGTAGTGGAGCGCCTAAATTTTTTTGTGCAATTAATTTTTTTACAAAAAAAATAAAGTGCACAAAAAAATTTTGGGTAAACATTGCAATTTAGAGTTTAAAAAACAATATTTCATACCAATTATATTAATTCATTTACTATAACTCTAATCCGAGGTTTTACTATTTTGAATGCTCCAGGCACTCGACTAGAGCCACAATTCTTAATCTCTTACTCAACATACGTTCTTTTGTTTTGTACACCAAACTTAATCAAAATAGATAAAAAATAAAAAATACAGTTACAGTAGAAAAAAATTCGGTAGACAAAGTCTGAAATACAAAAGTTACAGTGTAAATAAGATAAGAGAAGCAAGACACAGTAGAGACAGGTGAAGCGGTAGGGCTCCACACGTCTGCAAGGCGCGCGACCACCCGCGCTGCATCGCGCGTGTCGTAGCTCAAAATTATAATATCCCACTTGATAGCACGTAGCCTTACCCGTCTTCCGAAACATATAAGTGATTCGTCACTAAATACGCATTAGTTTACCGTATTTATACCAATATTATAATGAGGAAAAGTTTGATTGTTTCTTTGTTCCTTTGACGCAAATAGACTCCGAAACTACTGGACCGATTAGAAATTTTCACCGTTGGGAAGCTACGTAATTATCTCTGAGTAACATGACTTTATTTTATTTTTCTTTAGATCAATTTATAGCCCGTGCAAAGCCGGGACGATCTGCTAGTATATAATAATTTTACTGAGATTTACATTATACCAAATTAGCAATTTTTTTTTTCTTTTTTACTTTACATTTTTATCACTTACTTTTTCCGTGCGCTGTGCTACGAAATTATTCTTTGTCTAAATAAATATATCGTAAGCTTAATTTTAGTAATCCGTAATTAATTAAATCAATAATTACTCAAATAAGAAATTACACTCGAATATTAAGTAAACGACACCCCGTTAAATTCTTGAGTCCGTCCTGTTCTTCCACGAACATATTATATCCCTTGTCCTTTGCTAGCACCGCGTCCCGCGACCGCAGAGGTGATCAGCGCTAATATGATACATTGCTTACATCGGCAATCAAGTGGGATATCATCATTGGTGACCCATCTTTTAAAAACACATGATTACACTCTTGTAGATATAGCTAATTTGAATTGACGAGTGAACGAGCGAGCTTTGAGCTCTAGATTAGTGTCCAGAGTTTTCAAGCCGCCCGAAGGACTCTGAAGTCAGATGTACAAGAAGTAATGTACTTGGTAGTATTTGTTAGTCATCGAAGATTTATTGATGGAAGTGAGATTTCGGCTGATCTTTAGTGAGGTTTGAATTTAACTAACAAACACATACATGAGTCACAATTCAGCAATATTGTATTTATTTTCAAGCACTTAATACGAGTAATGGCTATGTCGATATACTCGTATTCTATTACAGCGCTTGTGAAAAATTTATAATCCATCATTTTGTAGCGACGACCATCTTAGACCGATTTTCATTCGTCCGGAAACCACAAACTCACCAGCAATCACAAATAAAAATTCACTTAGACGCTTCATAGCTGTTTTTTTGCATTGCGGGGGTTAAAAATAATAATAATCTATAACCTATTGACTCAGGCGTTACTTTGTGCAAATCCATTGTAGATGGAAGAAAAGTTGCAATATAATCTGTAATCACCGCTGTTTTAATCACAGCGGAATTACACTAAATATTGCAGCTTTTCTTCATTTGGTAATCTATGTGAGGTAATCAGTGAGGTGGCCTAATTAGTGGACTCGCGTGCTATGGCCTGTCCAACAGGTAAAATGCTGGCTATCTATAACATACAGGGGTACTGCTAACCAAATTCTTACAGCCCGAAGGTGGCTTATAGATAACATATCTCTTACTACACTTCAACTGAAAAGTTGCGAAAAATAATGAAATGTAGCTCTAAAACATACTAATTGATAATTTTTACAATTAGTATGGTGACCAGCCCAATTGTTAAATTGGCCAAGTGCCAGTCGGACTCGCGCATTAAGGATTCCGTACCATCACTACAACAATGGCTAAAACTTAGTTTTTAATATAGGAGCCCCCCTCAAATATTTATTGTTTTCTGTTTTTAGTTGTTGTTATATCGGCAACAGTAATACATTATCTGTGTAAATCTGAACTATCTATATGGTTACCTATTCTATATCATAAAAAGGTTCAAGAAATACTAGTTGGTGACAGACAGACCGAAAGTCAAATCTCAGTATGGTCGAGTTGACAACCCAACAAAACCCATAAAATGAGCATATTGTTCAAACGGCTGAACCAATTTAGATTTTCACAGGCTTAGTACTTATACTCTGGATTATAGCGGAAAAAGCCTAGGACCACCGCGTCCTAGTTTCAGAATAAGCTGTTATTACAATCCCTGTACGTGTAGGTTCTAAAGCTTAGATAAAGATATAGTTAACTATAGATAGGGCCCATAGTTATACTAGATACGGGAGAGTAATCTCAGATAGGGAAATGAGATCTCTTTATCTTTCTTTATCTGGTGATGGTGTAGATTATTGAGAAGTTGTTATAGAACTTTTATTATTGATATTGGTTTGGAATTTTTAAAATATAATTTAAGATGAAATATATTTCTTTCATAAAGCTTTTATATATTGTATGATCATTATCATAAATAATTATTTTATTATCAGTCATTACTACGCTTAGTTTAAGAAACGCTTAATGCGAACAGTATCCAAAGACAAATGAAGGCTATATACCTACCTATATATAGACCTACCGTGAGTCGGATGATACGGTAAATTGTAGTATCTGGATGCTAGTCTAAATACAAGCTATCGTCAAGCCTTGAGTTGGCCACATAGTTCATAAAAAGTAATTATTATAGTCATTTCATTACAAATATTCTTTAGTCATCAAACATAGTTATTAAGCTCATCAAAACCTAGTAAAGGAAAAAAAAAACATCTTTACATCAACAACAACTTTTAAAGAACTCGTGCTTACTAAATAGCATCAAACCGGCTTTACAACGAATGTTACCTTTTTTTCTACCACCCCGAGCCTATCATTCACCATGTAATCCATAATGATGTCTATATCTCAAAACACTATCCTAAACTACAGGAGCTACGATGCCACAGACACAGAGAGAGACAGAGAGAGAGAGAGAGAGAAACTCTAAAATTACAACTATCCATCGGTTTTGCGTCAATTAAAACTAGTGCCTTTAACTTTATTTGTTTGTCAGGATTTTTGGTAATCCTGAGAAGTACAGTAGCAACAACGACTTCAACGATCTAGAAATAATTGCCATAGAGATAAAAGTAAAGTAAAAGAAACGTGTGACGGGATCGTAGCAAATTTAATTTTATTGTCTCTGTCTGGGCTGATTTTTAAGATAATGATACGAGTAATAATGACAAGTTCACCTATATCTACCTATCCTCATCTATCATCTTCTAGATGGGTTCCATTAATTAAACAAATAAAAAAAAAATATTAGGACACATTCACACACGGCTGGTTAACCCCATACTGAACCATTTCTAGCTCGTATTATGCTAACACAACTGATATAATACATATACATACATATTATAATATATAAATACATATTTAACACTCAGACCCACAGCCAACAAATTTGGTTAAGCACAAAGATGTTGACCGGGCCGGGAATCGAACCCGGAACCTTCTGATTAGCAGTCCGGCATGGTAACCTTTACGCCAACGAGGTCGTCAATTATTATCATCATCCTCGTGTAAGCTACATTCCTGTGTATATTACGTACATGAAGTCACAGGACACAGCCAGACTAGAATTGTAGAATAAGCTCTAGCTCGCTATGTCGCACCAGTCGGCGCGCCAGAGCCGGGCCGAGCACACGCCTCGGGTGACCCTCTCTCACCCGACTTGTTCCTCCCGCCTCGTAACTACATCGCGTGAGGTGAACGACTGATTGCCGGTACAGACGGATCCTCGGATTGCTGTGCCGAATTGTGAAAAAAAAACACTGTGGGAAACAAGTGATTTTTTGTGTTCAACACCAAAAAAAGTGATTTGTTTTGGTCCGGTCTGTTGTTGTTTTAGATTCGTTAGTGAGCTTTGAGATTTTACGCTGAATTTGATTGTTTTGTTTTGAAAATTTCGTTGTTACTTTCAAACTTGTACATCCTTAATAATTCAAAAGGTTTTGATAAATCTTGCACCTAAGCGTTTAAAAATAATAAAATCTAGTCGAAAAAGAAACGTGCCAAAAATTGAAGTTCTTACGAAAATGTAAGCGTATCAAAGATCATCAGGCTACAAGATGTTGCCTCTATCGCGCCATCAGTAGAGACAGACCATAATGAACTAGTGATGAGAGTGCGTGTGGTGATATGGCTGGTGGCGGCGACACTGGCCGCAGGCGCGGTGACCGGCCCCCGGCGGTGCGCCGGCCGCCTGGCCCGCGAGCGGCTGAAGGCAGCCGAGAAGATCCGGGACAAGAGGTACTTCCTCCTGTGCTGCGTGCCAGCCTGCGCCACGCCGCCCCAGCGCCACCCGCGCCCGCAGACCACCAGGAAGTACCAGCCCTTCCACAAGACCTGGTGGGGACTCAAACACGGTACGGGTTTTGAGTATCTATGTTGCTAAAATTCAAGTTATACACGTACATTTTTTTTGCCCATGCTTTGATGTCAAGAATTTCTCAAAGCATCTGGTTTTATGGTTATGTATCCAAGTTATTCTCGTACATTTTCTTCTTATGAGCTAAATTCTCTCGCATCTGGTCTTATGCTTAATTATTCTTATGCTTAGTTGCCATATCATCAATTGGTACTAGGAAAATAATGCTACAAAAGTTTCAGCTGATTTACATAAAAAAATTTGGATATGAACTTGTTATAGATTTACCTATTATGACTCAAACTAAAGCAAGAGTGATTCATTGATTGGCCAGAGTCATTAGCACAATTTTTATCACAATTTATTCAAATATTGTTTTTATATCTTGGACAAAGATTCCAAGAAGCGACCGCCGTTTCGACCACCTTAAACTCGTTCAAAAATTTATAACTGTTCTTACGAGCCTTGAAATTACAAGTCTTATCGAAAATTAGCGTTTACTCCCATATACCTGCACCTTTCAACAGGGTTTATTATCGACGACCAATTTTATGCAAATGTTAAGAGGGCCAGCTTTTTGCTGGGATCCAGATCGTGACCCTAAGATCGAGGTCATCTTGAGGTCACTGCTTCCGGCCACTTCCCGACCACGGCCTCAGAGCCTTGGCTGGAGTGTCGGGTTGCGCTGACAGCTCCAGATAATTTGTTTTGTTTATAATAATAGACATAACTGGGCCACTGGGCCGGTTCTGTAAAGCGATAAGCTACAGTAGTATAACAAATTTCTTGTTTAATTTTTTTAAGGCGACAATAAGGGCATTACCTTTTTTCCTGATTGTTTCCAAAATTTGTATAAATGTTATTAGATTGTTTTTTTAGACAATCAAAATTTAAGCAATTTTTTTGTTTTTTTTTTTACCGTTTATAGCGAAAAAACTATAAAATAAAGATCTTGCCCTCAAGTATATTTTGCCCTTAAGTACGTTGTACTTAGTGAATTAATACTTTGCACAATAGCTGAACATTTCAATAGGGCTCGTGAATGAGTCAGCGACACTCTAGCCGAATGGTGAGCATTTCTAGTTTGAAAGTACTGGGTCACAATGAGCTTACAAAAACACACCACCACAAGTACTGGACGGCAGATTTTCTACTTCAAATTCAAAATAATAAATACTTCCAAATTGAAATGAGATCTACTTACTAATGGTCCTTTAAAATAATATAGTATTTAAATACTCCTTTAGCGGATAGTGTTCTATTGTAGAGATTCCAAGTAGTCTGTTGATGATGAATCCACTTCATTCCAACCATTCATCCATCATCTTTCTCATGATTAATAGTCCAATAATAGAGCCTAGCAAAATAGATCGCATTAGGATCGACCTCAATTTACTGATCTCAAGACTGATTGAACTATATGAATGTTTACCTAATTCAAATTAGCATAGTTATTTCTATTAGGGTTGCGCTTCCTGACTCACTCGATGTCGAGATCTAGGATAACCCATAATCTTATCTATTCTATACATTGAATAATTGTACCAGTAAATATATTTTTTCTTAGAGTAAATTGATTTAATTTTGAGTATTATTTAAATTAGCAAAATATTTATTTTTAGATTTCACGCATTAAAGTTTCCGTACCATTATCTAAAAAAAAAATACAAATTATCATAATAAAATATAAATTATTGTATTACGTGTACATGTACGTATATTGTACATGTATCTCCGCGTTTTAGTACAAGAACACAAATATTTCAAGCTTTAAAAGTATTATAATCAGCATTAAGCTGAACAACAAATGTTTGTTTTATAAATCACCCTTTAAAGCCGTTCCCACAAATTCTCGGAACAGTTTATTGGCTGCGATACGTTTGCTGATTACGAAAATTTCATTCACCAAGTTTCATGAGCTCCTTGGCCCGTGGGTTATCAGTTGGACGCATTCACACGTTCACCTACATACATATGTATATATCTGTTGCTGTCGTATATTGAGGAACAAGGCTTTTAGCCCGATGTCTTTTATTTAACTTGGCATTATGGCTTAGACAAAGCAACACAGTCTTGCTTATGTTTCATGATTCATTTATTCAATTAAATAGTCAGAACACTTTTTTATTTATTTTTGTATGAGAGAACTTAGTTAATTAATTGATGGAATATTTTTATTTATTTATTATTATTGTATTTTTGCATGTTATGAAATATTGTATGTTCAAAAGAGCAAAACTGTTGATACTATTGAACCTAAGTAAGTTTACTTGTAACACCATAATCTGTACAGTTACCAATACATGAATCTGAATCTGAATCTTTTTACACCAAAGTGCTGACTATTTTAGACTTAAAAACAACACTTCTGAATGCGCTCATAATGCAAGTGCCGGCACTACAGAAGACATCGATATCTTGGATTTTGGATAAAGCGTTAAAGTACGAGTAAGTTAAAGCACGTCGCTTTGGGGCCGTTTTAGCATGTTGTGTGCGAGAATGATAATGAGGTGGATGTTTAATGAATCATAATCTTCATCATAATCATCATTGATGTTAACGATCTTTTTCTTCAAGTTTTTTTATTACCTTGCATTGCATATGATATTTTACTCTGGCACTGATATTACTATGATAATATAGAACCAAATTTTTTATTTGGGGGAAAACTAAACACTACAAATTCAATAAATATTACTTAATGTTAAATCTAATCAAAAATTAATTAAATTAAGAGTATATCTAATCTAAAAAAACCAGTGCCAGTGGGAAGAGTACCTAAAATTTATATTAGGCCAAATTTTGCGATTTAAATTAGAACTACCTTAGGTTTTCCGATTGCATTCAAGTTTGATACACTTATGTATTTTAGATTACTATAATAATATGGCAACATGGAGCTGTTCTGAAGATTTAGCCTAGCGAGCCATGCGAGTAAATGCATGCTAATAAATGTTCAACTATCATAAAAAAAATTACCTATCTAGTAATGTGATTTCTTCCATTCATATCTTGCCCGTCCATTCAACCGCGCCTCATGTTGCCAAATCTCTGAAAGGTGTTTGATAAGATTGGTATAGTTGTCAGACTGGACTTCCTCAGTTTTTGGGTCACCGGAGAAATTTATAGATAAGCTTTGGACAACGCGTCACGTTGGCTAGCGGGACTAGGTCAGAGTAGATTAGAAGGCGACCCATTCTGAAGATAACTTTCGAGGCGTCACTCAAGGAGTAAACCTAGGACCCTATTCATTCATGTTTCACGTAATTGACTTAACCTATTTATTTAGTACCAGCTGCCTCCAGCAGCCTCGCAGTGTTAATCTGGGATGAAAAACAGCTTTTATTGTCTTAATCCATAGTCTAAACTTTCTTTACCACGTTTAATTAAAATTAATGGTTCAATGGTGATCTAGCGTCCATAATAATTTGATTATATTATGAGAATCTACAAATAACTTAAGAATTGTTACATTCTGGCTGATTATTTATTATGTTACTAGAAGAAGTACTTCTCTCTATTGATGTTTCTATTTCTTATTCTCTTTATTGATTTCTTATTCCATTCCATTGACATTATCATGTAGTGCGTAGGTTCGTCCACGCACTCGTTATGCCGACTCGAGTTACCGGACGAGTCGATAACTCGATCGATCACTCGAATGCGGTCATTCGTCTCGATTGCGCGATGCAAATCCATCGAACAATGAGGCGCGTCCCCCATCGTGTCCAACGGGACTATGACTTGTAGTCACAACTATTCTCATTTCGACATTCTTTATGATAAGCTTAATATCATCTCGGCCTGCTAAGTCTACTAAAGAAAAACAAACGTTTATGATATATTTTGTAAAATCTATACTAATGATAATTAATTACAGATTAACTTGATTGTGTATAGTAGTTAGGGTAACTTTGTGTTGTCTATGAACTGTCGATCGAATGTCAAATGAATCTGATGTTTGTAATATTTTGCTTGTGAGATGAGAAATGTTATGCAAATTTGGTTATTATTTATATTATGAGCTTATTTATATAATTAGAATATTTTCTTAAATTTTTGTCTAATTTAGTGCCAATACTGCTAATTAAAATTAAGCATAGACACTCTTGCGAAGGTCTTAGAAATATCATCTTTTTTATCTGGAAAATGGCACCTGTTTTCTTCATTAAATAATTTGAATATAATTTCTCATTGTGTAAAATTTTTCGCATCACCAAAGCATATTAAGTCAACACCGCCTTACAAACGAGCAACGCATTAGCAAACGTAGAATCAACCTCACAGGATGCATATTTTATTTCAATATCAAACGTTAATCTAGTGCCACTAATGACTGGACGCATAATATTGTCATCACGTTACCGCAACTCGATAACACCGTAATAACTGGCTCGGAATTAAAGTCTCAATCAGGCGCACGCATTTATCAATCACTGTGGCCGGCGCGGGACCCGACCGGCGGTGGCGGGACCGGTCGCCTCAACGGGATCCATTTTATCGACACACCACATCACTATTGATGCATTGTCTCAATCGGCGAGCCAGTGCGGCGCGCTGTCGATAAATCACGCGCTCTCATTCATGTCGACGTAGCGGCTAGAGTCGTCAATAGCGCGCTTGAGGCTCGGAGACCATTCATCATTGTTGTGTTACGTTCGTTACACTAATTCAAATAGGACGCGCGTTCTTCTTCAGTTTGTGAGGAGATCATGTCACGGTCACGCCGCTGTTGTCTCGATGGCTCAATCGAGGTGCGAGTCGAGACCGCGGCATCAAAATATCCCGCTTGATAGTGCAAGCTTTACCCCTCTTCCGAAATAAGTAAGTGATTAATCAACGCTTTCCGTGCGGCGTACTTATTTTTTGTCTAAATAAATAAAATCAATCCGTCTGAAAGATTGAATTTGTTTCTACAAGTAAGCTTGATTTTCCATCTGTAAATTACTTAATCAGGTAGTACAGAAATTATGACGAACACACGAAAATTAAAGCATCTACACCCCGTTGAACTTTTAAGCATATCCTGCTGTACCGCACGAACTACACTTAACTCTGTCCTTTGCAAGCACCCCGTTCCGCGACCGCAGATGAGAACAGTGCTAATACAAGACATTGCTTACATCGGCATTCAAGTGGGATATCATCATAGCCCGCGAGGCTCTGAGCCGGCCCGGTGGACGCGACCCGCGGGTCGGTCTAGCCGCAGCATCATTCGGTAATTTCCTCGGTAATTACACAACAAAGCGTTCTGATCGTGAAGATAAGCGGGAAAAAATGAATGGATCTGTTCTGACAGGACCTCCTGGCGCGGGGTCAACGACCGCGCGAGGCCTCGCCACACGCGTCAGGTTATCGCTGACGTAATAATTTAGTTAGTCTACTCGCGCCCGATTTGTATCGCCAAATTGAATAATAATCAAATAATATAAAGTCATTAATTGAAATTCTTGTTTTTTGTCCATTGTCTTTGAGAGGTTGGTCGGCGTAGGCTCGACCGGTCACGACTCTCCAGTAACGACAGAACGAGCGATAAACTCATTCGAAGCATTCGTGAGCTAGCGATCTGAATTGTAGACATTTCTCGTCTTCTCCAAATGATACGGTACAATAGCGTCATGAATAATTCCTTACCCATCACACCATCTCCAGTATCGATTGCTTGACTTGATTGATCGATTTATTATACAATCGATTTCGGATATTTGCGCCGTGAATCACTAATACCAGTTTCGGGAATCGGGTTATAAATCGATTTGTTTATGCAACGCTTTGTAATTTGAGACGCGTGAATGCAATATTAATAATGTCAAGTCGAATAAGGGTTCCTTTTACTCATTTGTGAGTATTTAGGCCGTTTAGTTTGTGAAGTAAATTATTGAAATCGTTTTATAATAAATACAACGTAAGACAGAGCTGGTTCGTGATTTGATCGTCCTTTATTTGGAGTTTAGAATCGCTTGGCAGGAGACGAAAGGGAGAAGCGCGGAAATGTAACGTTTTTTGAAGTTTACTGTCAATCTATTTGTTATTAAAAAAATATCAATAAATATTTCTATGGAAATATTCATTAGTCATTCCATGTATAGAAAAATTAACAGTCACTTTGAAAATTCTAAACATAACAATCAATTTATGTATTTTTATTATGGTTGTTTGCCGTTTCACCACAACCTAATTGCTCATCAGTTTGTCATTTACATTAAAATATGGTAAAAGCTTAAAAATGTATTTGATTGTTTCTGTAGTTCACAACTTTGTCATATGTTAACTTATTTCCTTACATTAAAAAATGCACTATATCTATTTTCTTTAATGACTAAAGTTACGTATTTTGCTGATTTCAAATATCATCTTGCCTTAAAGCCGACTGCATTTTCTAAATTTAATCTGTTCAAAGTTGTTAATATATTTTATTGAAAGCAACCATTTAAAGTTATTACAATAATTTGTGTCACCTATTTTAGTAATTTTACTACGCTTCAAAATTGCATTCCGCATAGAATTGGAATTTCTGACTATAATTTGAATATTTAATCGTCTAATACGTAAGTTTATCATAAATTGTTGATAAAATTAAGTTTTTCGATTAATTCACTTAGTTATTCAAAGTCAAGTCAAAGTCAAAATACCTGTTCATTAGCCATAGACAACTTTAATGCAGTTGGAATTGTCATACATACATACTCGTATATACTCGTAAATGTTAGTTTTGCTGGGGGTGGAGCGTTTTCTAGTGCTCACCTGGCTAGCTACCACACTCAAGTTAAAAAATCTGTCGCCACGCACCTAACTGTGTGCCGACAGCCTTCTTGAGAACCAGTTATTCCAGACTAGGCATACTCCACTTTAGGCCAGAGTATCACTAACTCGTGTGGTTACGCGTCAAATGTATAGCTGTAATGTGTTAAAAATTCTATTGTAACACGCTTCAATAAAAAAAAAACTGGGCTTGCTAAGGTGATCTGACGCGATCACCGAAGCTAAGCAACGTTCGATGCGGACGGTGTTTGGATAGCCGACCATGCACAAATCTGTAGTTTTTTAAGTGGCTTTTAATCTGGGCGCTACCGTGGGTCGAATGACACGTGAAATCGTAGATCCCGGCTGTAAGTCTTAGTAAAAGCAGTCGTTAAGCCAAGTCAGATGCCTTCGGGTGGCTTGGAAACTATCGACACTACTAGAGCTTAACGACTTAGTTCATACACAGAAGAAGAGTAAAGAATATATTTGAAAGTTCGTCCTCTCTCGCTCTCACTCGACTAGTTGCGTGAGCGAGAGGACATGTTATTTTAAATGTTTTCTTTATTAACGCGAGTTTCACTATAGTTGCACAATATGACAAGGTGGCGCATTATTGTTGTTCACTCTACACACTGTACAGGGCTACTGGCACTTCTTACAAAATGACAGAGAAATATTTACTTACGGTTATTTTTAACCCCGACTCAAAAACGACGGTGTGTTATAAATTTTGTGTGTGTGTGTGCGTGTGTGCGCGTGTGTGTTTTTGTTTGTCTGTGGCAAAGTAGCTCTCAATGCGAATGAACCGATTTAGAGTAAGATTTATTTGTATAAATGGTTAGTAAAGATTGTTAGATATGCTTTAAGAACATTTTAGATGTTGAACTGTTTTAATATTGCCTATATATGAAAAGGCTTGTTTAGAAGAATACACATTGTAATACATTCATTATTGTTATTTTATATATTATTATTTTAAAACCGAGATGGCGGCCACCATTAGATTATTTTTAAATTCTTAATTTACACATGATGCTCCAGAAAATTTGTTCGGAAATATATTAAAAAATCACACACACTTGTTAGACGTTCAAATTCAGTCGTTTCGTTCTATCACACCGCAAGACTCGAACACACGATCCAACCAATTAGCAATCTGAAGTACAAACTACCAGGCCGAACGAAGCAGTCCAATTTAAGTTTATCTGCAATTTTTATATTTTAAAGTCGTCGTATCACTTACAACCCTGTATGGTAAAATGACATACAAAATCCCATACAAATTCCATACAATACACATTTTGTTCTCGTGAATGGCCTCGCGGATCGTTTTAAGCCAAAGGGTTAAAGTTCAAAATTGCGTGTTTCTACAATGTATTCAGGTATGGTAATGTCAGGCTACCTTTGAACGTGGCACGTGACTCAAGTTGTAAGTAGCCAGTGTTTTTCAGTAGGTTCTACTATTCTTCTTCTTCTTTTTATTAGGAAGAATTTTGTCACGCAGTGACAATGCCATCCCCATTAAATTATTCACTGTGTACAAAAAACAAACTACATACTTATAGCAATAACTTAACCTAATATTTGTGTTGAAACTTATGCAGTTTCAACAGAACTTTGGCCTCAGTCATTATTACTCTTCTTCTTCATATGAACTAAGCGGCTGAGCTATGGTGTCAAAAATTTTCAAACCCAAAGGTCTCTTTCTTAGTTTAAAGCCGGGACCTTCAATTTAACGTGACATCCGACCCACAGTAGCGCCCAAATGAAAATGCCCCTTTTTAAAAGAGAGTCTTTGGCATGGTCACCCATCTAAAGACTGTCCGCATCGACCGCTGCTTTGTCTCGATCAGTTTCAGTTTCAAATTTCTTTATTGTTCATTAATAGCGAAGTACAAGTTATTATTCTGTGTTAATAGTTACATTAAATAGGTTAGTGTTCATATAATAATAATAAATTACCAATTAAATCAATGTCTTGTTAAATTGAAGATATTCTTCTTCTTCCTTGCCTTATCCCACTAGGTGGGGTCGGCACAGCAAATTTTCTTCTTCCACTCTCCCTCTATCAGCCGTCGTCTCTACACTCACTCCTTTCACTCTCATGTCGTCATTCACACACTCCATCCATGTCTTCTTCGGTCAGCCTCTTGCCCTTCTTTCTTACACTTCCATTTCCATACATCTCCTAGTAACTAACATACATCTCCTCTCTAAGTTAAAGATGTTAGTAGATACATATACGAGTATACACACACCGTAGATCTCAATATCACTTACCATCAGGTGAATTCTGGTCAAGCGCTGACCTATTCAGAGTTTAGAAAAAAAATGTTTCGTTTTGATCGCGAATTTTCAAAAGTCTAGGAACAAAATTGGTTTGTCAAGACTTACCATAAGTAGGATCCCTTTAAAATGTTTATTAACCTGTTACTTATTTAGAAGCGTTAGATTTCTCAATCACACTGGATTCTTTATTTATACGTCGCTCATCAAACGTGCAAACATAAGCGGAGCCGGTTACATGTTGTGCAATGTGAGCATTAACCTCTGTTTGTAATACCTATTAATGCCACTCCATGACTAGATAACCGATAGATTGAGTTTATAGCTTCAATATAGATAGGTATCCAATTGAAACGTTTCAGGACAACAATTTGTATTTAACCAGGGTAAAATTTCGTCCGAAAGTTTTTTTTTTTTTATTTATTTGATTTATAGGCGAGCAGCATTAAAATAAATAAATAAATATTAGGACACATTCTCACACGGCTGGTTAGCCCCATACTGAACCATTTCTAGCTCGTATTATGGTTGCTAACACAGCTGATATACTACATATACATACATACATATTTTTTATATAAATACATATTTAACACCCAGACCCACAGCCAACAAATTTAGTTAAGCACAAGGATGTTGACCGGGCCGGGAATCGAACCCGGAACCTTCTGATTAGCAGACCGGCATGGTATATTATGGCATGGTAACCTTTACGCCAACGAGGTCGTCAATGCTGATGCTTATGCTGATGTACCTATATATCACACTGAGTTGAAATTTTATTTTGAACAGTTCACATAATGTCCACTGTTCAATGTCAATGTTTAAAGTCCACTGGTGCATTGATCACAGGTACGCAAGATTTTTTTTGTTTTCTGCAAACAGCTATCAAGCCGGTTATCTATCTTAGATTATATCTTAACTTTTCTGATATCTAAGATAAGATAAGATTTATCTGGTAAGCTAACTGATTTTAAAATAGTAAGTAGTTTTAGTATTAGAACCAGCCGTATGTGAAATGTGTTTTAATATTTATTTACTTAATACTAACAGATCGTCCCGGCTTTGAACGGGCTATAAAATAATCTAAGTTACAAAGAGAAACAAAATATAGCCTATGTTACTCAGAGATAATGTAGCTTCTCAACGGCGAAAGAATTTTTCAAATCGGTCCGGTAGTTTCGGAAACTTTTCAGAAAATCAAACTTTTCCTCTTTATAATATAAGTTAGGTTAGTTCTTTTGTTTATTTATTATTTGTTTTTTCTTTCTTTTAAGTTTGTACACCATCTGCTTGTCCGTAGCTGAAATCCATCCAAAGGTTGCCTGGCAGAAATCGCCTTAGGCGATAAGGCCGCCTAATGTACTACCTCTGTTATTCTTTTCTTATATAAAACTGTTTTTTTTTTTAATTTTGGTGTGCAATAAAGTCATATTGTATTGTAATATAAGTATAGATGATTACGCAAACAACTTAACATATTATTGTAGTTGTATATATAACGCAAAGAAACAAAAAAAGAGCTGTGAACTATTTTAATATTCCCACGCTCGATTATTATTTTTATTCCTTCCTACCCAGGTGAGTGGTACATTAGTAAGTTAGTAGTGTTTCTACGCAAAATTAGTTTGCCGATCAAGTGATGCTATCAGAGTGATTAACTGCGTGATCGCCTCAATTATCACTCGCGCGATATGCAGTTACGAGAAAAAATCAAAAGGAAATGAGATTTAAATAGTTATCTAAAAGTGAAACGCTGTTTTTTTATTACTTAGTATCTGGTTGACCGAGCTTAGCTCGGTATTTTTTTTTCAATCGATTTATCGCCCCCGAAACCCGCTATATACTAAATTTCATGAAAATCTTTGGAGCCGATTCCGAGATTCCAATTATATAACTATATATACAAGAATTGCTCATTTAAAGATATAAAATATGTATCATAAAATTACTAACAAAAAAATTGCCAAGTGCGAATGAGGCTCGCGCATGAAGGGTTCCGTAAAATTATCAAAAAAAAAACAGCAAAAAACATGTTTTTTGTATGGGAGGCCCCGTTAAATATAATTTTAATTTTATAATTTATTTATTTCGAAATATAATATAATAATAAGTAACAAAGTAAAAAAGTATACATGTCACAATATACAAATAAAATGTCAAAATTAATTTATTTTTTGAGTCAATACATAATAACGTGTACCTAATAGGTTTTTATTTTTCAGGTACGGAACCTTAAAAAAAGAAAATAAGGAACAATAGGTAATATTATACTACTTATTTGTGTATAAATAAAAAAAATGGTTGCCTGTAAAGTCGGTTTTACGGGCGAAGATTTTACGTGACAACGTCTGCCGCGCGCGCAGATAGTTGAGTGGGAGAGAGACGCAAGGCATTCGGCGGGCCTCTCTCTCGTTCGGTGACTCATCGTAACGTTACCGGGCGTTACACTTTTTCATAAGTGACTCACAGCCGCAACCTAATTTAAGACGTTGTCACGTCAAAAAACCTTTACTATTCTATTTGTGATCTCTGCTTGCCATACTTTACGAGTGAAGTAAGTCGAGACCTATATCGCTTAGCATTTGAATTGGACTTTACTCAAAGAATGAAGGCTCTAACACAGATTTCAATTGTATGGAAAGGTCAGATCTATGCAGTACTACCCCCTAATCGTGGGTACCCCCTTAAATGAGTGCGCCAGGATGACCTCTAACAGAGAAAAGTGGCGAGGCATCGTGAGGCGTGTACTATCTGTCCATCCACCACTACTTCTTGACGACCACGACCGCTCTGTCAAGATCGTACCGACTTAGAAGACCAAGCTATCTAAATACGCGCAAACGCGTGCGCGTGCGTCACCCGCCGTACCCACTTGACAAATTGCAACGCGTTGACTTCATTCACCTTATTAAGGCGATGTTATACCGAGTGAGACCGCGTCATACATATTTGAGCGAAGCGCCTCACGCGCGGCAATAGGTACTTCACGAAATAAAATCAACAATTTGCAATATTGAAATCTTAAGCTCTTACGATTCTGGATTATATCATACCTACATACCTACTAGAAAAGTAAGATTTGTTATGATTTTTTTATTTCTTTCAGATGCACACTATGTTAAAATACTATTTTTAAAATAAAATAATGCTATCGAACAAATATTATAATTACGTAATTGTTTTTGGAACTCTACCGATTCCTAACTTCAATTCAATTTAATAGAACTGATAGCGTTTAGTAGCGCCTGTAGCTCGGCTAGCTAAGGTGAACTGACTCGATCATCGATGCGGACGGTGTTTGGATGGGTGACCATACACAAGACTGTCGTTTTAAAAGTGGCATTTACATTTGGGTCGGACGACACGTTAAATTGTAGGTCCCAGTTGTTAGTCAGAGTTGAAGTTCCAAACTTTCGTACAAAATGCTTTGCGTCGACCTTATTCTTAGGACTGCGAAGCTTTGGAACTCACTACCTGAGTCTCTGTTTCCTGAGAGGTATCATCCGAGGGCCTTCAAAAGTAGAGTTAATAGGTATCTTCTAGGTAAGCGTGCCACAACGTAGACTGCAGTGCAGCTTAACATCAGGCTAGCTGTAGTCAAACGCTAACCTATCAAGGATAAAAAAAGACCGGTGCAGGCGTAAAGCCAAGTCAGAGGCCTTCGGGCGGCTTGAAAACTGCGAGAGAGCTTGGTCGCTTTACACTAAGAAGAAGCAGAATAAAACCGAAAAATCGTACATAATCCTATCATTTACTAATTTGCGTGCCGCCTTAAAGCTGCTACTTATATTTCCCAGGCCGCGGCTACGTGACTGAAATAATAAATTCAGATCCTTTTGTAAGTGGCTTTAATGTACTGCCTTTGATGGTGCGTCTGTTTACAATAGAATAGGTAATTAATTAATTGAATAATTAACTGTTAACTGTAAAGCAGGATATCCGTTGCTCTATACTTCCAAATTAGCTTTTCATATTGCTAGAATAGCTAGTTCAAAAAATTATTCTAAATATATAAAGATGAAAAGTTTGATTTTTAGTTTATTTGTTTGACACAAATAGGATCCGAATCTACTGGACCGATTTGAAAAATTCTTTCACCGTTGGGAAGCTATATCTCTGACTATATTTTATAGCTATAGGCTATATTTCGTTTCTCTTTGCAACTAAGAATATTTTATAGCTCGTGCGAAGTTGGGACGATCTGCTAGTAAGCTATAAAAATTTGCATGAAATTGAAGCTAATATGAATTAAAAATTACCGCTTTATAGAGGAAGCTTAAAAATCTGCTCTAAACGTTTCATTTTAACATTTTTAGTACGGAAAACCGAACTGGATTTTTGTTTTTTTATTTGTTATATATTCCTATCTAAGTAAATAAATAAATGAATTGAATTGAAAAATTTTACTTTGCTTAATATATAAATAAATATTAGTTTATATTTTTTTTTTGTTTAAAAAGAAGAAAAAAGCAACAAACATTTCATAGTATATTGTTTTCAAGGCGAGAGTGAACCGGTTTCTTCTATGCAAGCGCGCTCCATTTTAGACCGTACTTGATATGATATTCAGCAAGATGTGGTCAAGCGCAAACTCTAATGTTGTGAGTTTCAAGCAACACTGAGGACAGGCTAAGAGCTGAAACCTGATACATATCCACCGGAACCAAACCGAGCGCCCAAATTGGCCTGATTCCATCCTGTGCCATAGCCCTGCGCACTGGCTACCTCCTATAGATTGAACAATACTTTATTTGACTGTTAATGAGTAACAGTACATAAGACTAGTAATTAACTATCTATTATTATCCTTAATATTATAAAAATAGTTCAAGATAATTATTTCTACTTTATTTATTAAAATTGTACAATTTACAAAAAATGGTTGCCTGTAAAGTCGGTTTTACGGGCGAAGATTTTACGTGACAACGTCTGCCGCGTGCTGCGCGCGCGGCAGACCGATCATAGTTGAGTGGGAGAGAGACGCAAGGCATTCGGCGGGCCTCTCTGTCGTTCGGTGACTCATCGTAACGTTACCGGGCGTTACACTTTTTCATAAGTGACTCCCAGCCGCAACCTAATTTAAGACGTTGTCACGTCAAAAAAAATATAGTATAATAGTAATAGTTTTTTTTTATTTACAAAAATGTTAAAAAAAATCATGCTGCAGTCGATATGAGACAGTTGTGGTTGTTCAAGAAAAACTAAGAAAAATCTAATTGAGATTGTTATGAAGTTTAATGAATGTTTAATAGTTTACCTACAAGTCAAAGAAATGGAAAAAAGGAGATGTGACGAATGGAACTATAAGATATGTATGGTCTAAGAGCCGTGGAAGATCGTCCTTCACCGATCTGATAACCAGATGAGACGTATTTTTTATCAAATATTTTTTATAAACAAATATGCCTAAAATTGCTTGCCTATCGAAAAGTGGTCATGGCTATTTTTAATTAAATAAACTTTTACCGATTTTTTTTCATCACCTTCATCCTTTTGATAACCAAATGAAATTTATTACACCGATAGTTTTTAATACACAGAATATGCCTCGGTATGCTTGCCTACTCATTTCAGTGTGTAACTACTTGGCAAGCACGTGTAAACAGGTAAGTCAAAATAGGTGACTCCACCGATCTGATAACTTATCGAAACTTATCTCAAATTTTAGATTATTTTATTTCAAAATCAGAAATATATACTTGCCTGCGAAAAATCATACTTAAAGTACTATTGCCAGCCTAAAAACTTTTAGAATTTTAACCACTTGATAGGTGCGACAGAGAAAGTAGAGCGGCCGAGGTCCGTGTGATAGAACAGGACACAACATAGCAGCTGCTAAAAAAATCCAATTAGTATAAAATGATCATCTTCTAAGAGCCAACCACAGTTTTCAGGGCGCAATTTTAAACAATCTTGATCAGTGGCATGAAGCCACATAAAATTGACATAAATTGTTCGTAAAATTTTTTGGGTTAAAGAAGACCAGCATGGTGGCAAATTGTTAGAGTCATAGCTTTTTACTTTTTTTAAAAAGTGCTCATTATCTTCTTTTGCGGAATAATTTTTCATAAAAATGCGATACCTGGCGTTATTCACACTAGTGCAATTTTTTATACCATACATACAAGAGGTAAACTCCTGCACAGCCTGCATTTTTTCATTTATGAAAATATCCGCTTCATCTAGTAACGACGCAAATATGATTTGGTATAATTCATTTTTGGAGAACAGTTTTAATGGCCGAACTTTTCATCCTACTACTATTATAAAGGCGAAAGTTTGTATGTATGGATGTATGGATGTTTGTTACTCTTTCACATAAAAACTACTGAATGGATTTGAATGAAACTTTACCACAATATAGCTTATACATCAGAATAACACATAGGCTACAATTTTTGAGGTTTTTAATGTGAGGTCGTAAAAAAAACACATTTTTTGCGCTTACATTGCAAACGCTGACTGAATCCTACAAGATAGATCAAAACAATAATCGGTTAAGTGGTTTAGGAGTCCATTGAGGACAAACATTGTGACACGAGATTTATATAAATTAAGATAAGATTATTAATATTATATGTATGTTTTTTATTATTCTTTATTGTACACTACGTCCTTCTTTAGTCGTTTATAAATTCCTTTCCATCCAAAGGTTGCCTGGAAGAGATCGCTTTAAGCGATAAGGCCGCCAATTGTGGTACACTAATTTTAAGTTAATTGTCTTTTACTGTGCCTCTTTTATTTTTGTGTCCAATAAAGAATTATAAAATTTCCATGACACAATGTTAGTTACCGTACTCCTCCGAAACGGCTTGACCGATTTTTACCAAATTTCATATGCGTATTCAGTAGGTCTGAGAATCTTCTACTATATATTTTTAAGGCAAAACAACGTTTGCCGGGTCAGCTAGTTTTTAATAAAATGCCGCTGTGTAATCACAGCCAGTATACGCATGGAAAGCTGGTAGGCTTTGGCATAGTGTTGTTCCTAATTTTTGGCCAATTCTGTGCAATTAATGCAAACGAGGTCTGTAGAATTTTTTTTTATTTGTTGAACTTGCTATCCAAACTGATAGTTCCAATTTATGTATGTTTCCAAGCAAAATAATTATGACGTCGGTATCGGAAGATTTAATTAAAACCTTTGACCCCGGTGTTACTTTGGATGCACTCGGATATATTCTACGGTGAGGTAGCGAGCAGCTGCTATGTTGTGTCCTGTTCTATCACACGGACCTCGGCCGCTCTACTTTCTCTGTCGCACCTATCAAGTGGTTAAAATTCTATAAGTTTTTAGGTTGGCAATAGTACTTTAAGTATGATTTTTCGCAGGCAAGTATATATTTCTGATTTTGAAATAAAATAATCTAAAATTTGAGATAAGTTTCGATAAGTTATCAGATCGGTGGAGTCACCTATTTTGACTTACCTGTTTACACGTGCTTGCCAAGTAGTTACACACTGAAATGAGTAGGCAAGCATACCGAGGCATATTCTGTGTATTAAAAACTATCAGTGTAATAAATTTCATTTGGTTATCAAAAGGATGAAGGTGATGAAAAAAAATCGATAAAAGTTTATTTAATTAAAAATAGCCATGACCACTTTTCGATAGGCAAGCAATTTTAGGCATATTTGTTTATAAAAAATATTTGATAAAAAATACGTCTCATCTGGTTATCAGATCGGTGAAGGACGATCTTCCACGGCTCTTCTAGTAGTAGTATCTGTCTAAAGAAAAAATAAGTTTGTATATATATGTTTGCGTGTATATAATTGTGTTGTCAACAAAAAAGATAATTCATTTTTGTTTTATCTAAATATATGTTGTGTACTACATTATATAGATCGATTATTATTATTCAACGACATTTTTACATAGTACAGATGACATTTGTAGTAAGATATATGATAATTTGTTTGCATATAAATTAAATTCATCGCTTATTACTGTATCTTTAGTAGGTAATCCAATCGTCCGTGCTCAAAAAGCAACGTGTCTGGTTTATATTTGCTCCCAGTTTTTAAATCAAAAACGCGTTTAGCTGCCACTAGGCAGATTATAGGTATTTAATCTGATTTATTGGGTCGTTATAGTTTTAGGGTTTATGAAAATATATGAGCGATGCAAAGGGAATGTAGTTAAAATTTGCATTGGGAAATTGTTATGACTAAATCGTTATTTGAACTGTGGTTTCATAATCAGATGAATTTTAATTTTAGCTTAGCTAAGGTGAGCTGACGCGATCATCGAAGCTAAGCAACGGTCGATGCGGACGGTGTTTGGATGGGTGACCAAGCGCAAGACTGTCGATAAAAAAATGGAATTTTCATCTGGGCGCTACAGTGATTCGGATGACATGTTTAATTATAGGTCCCGACTGTTAGTCTAAGTACAAGCAGTCGTTAAGCCAAGTCAGGGGTAGCTTGAAAACTCTCAACACCAGAGCTTAGCCAATTAGCTCATATGAAGAAGAGGAATTTTAATATTAATACGTCAGGTACGCAATATCGATGGAATGTGGGATAAATATATATAAAAAAAATTTAGTGTGTGTATGTCTTCGTAGCTTCCGAACGAAAGAACCGGTTTGAAATTAGTTTTTGAAAGGTGTGTTAGTGGGGAGTGTAAATAGCTATGTTTGATGAAAATCAGTCTAAGATGGCGATCGCTACAAAATTGTAAATTACATATTTTTTCACAACTTCCTCAATATGGGTATGAAATGAAAGGGCTTGTGACGTAGAATTCATACACTATGATAGAATTGAAATCCAAGATTTTTAATTTACAGATGATTAGTTTTATGGCATATGTATAATTGTGTTAGCAACCATAATACAAACTTTAAGTGGTTTAGTTTGAGGCTAACCAGTCGCGTGTGAAATATGTCATAATATTTATTTCATTTTATTTATATTTTTTATATATATTATGTATTTTTATAAAATACAGTGTCTGGTCGCACGCAGGATCGCAAAATCTTAAAGAGTCTGATACGAAATTCATATTTTTTTCCAGCCAAGGTATCATTATCGCTTTGCCATGGGTCCGTACTACCACTTAGCTTTATCACTAGTGTTTATATTTTTTTAGGGGTCCGTAACTAAAAGGTAAAAACAGCACCCTATTACTACGCCTCCGCTGTCTGTCTGTCTGTCACCAGGCTGTATCCTAGAATACGTGATAGCTAGATTTTAAGGTCCCCATACAATAAACGTGTTTTTTCGTATTTTGTTATAAATCAGTAATGCTAACAGGTAGACGTTTAAATAAATCACGGAATATATAGATGCATCATATTGTGTTTCGAAATAAATAATTAAATAAACTAAATTATATTTAAGCGGGGGTTCCACACAACAAACGTAATTTTCTACACAATTTACTCGACCTTAACGACATTTGGTTGACTATTTAAACATTCACACATTATATTATGTGTTAAATTCAAAAATAAATTATAAAATTTAATTTTCATTAATTTTTAAGTTAAGCTTTGATACAATCGTTTTTTTTTGCTTTATTGTAAGGAACCCTTAATGTGCAAGCTTGGCTCACACTTGGCCAATTATTAAAGGGTTTGTAAATTAAATTGCATCGGCGCGGTCTTAAGTAGAGAGTGGTTGACCCGGGGTCGGGGAATTAGTACGTTCGTACCGCGCCGAGCCGCGACCTAACGGACTTTGTTGAGTACTATTATTATGAGACCAAGTAAATTACGGAGGCACACGTACAATACATAGCAATACTTAGCATTAGTACATAGGAACGTTACCGTTTTAACTCTTGAACACGTTAGAATACTTGTTTTATAAACTAACTAGCTGTTGCTCGCGGCTCCGCCCGCGTGTTAGTAAATTTTTTCACGAATAGAATTTTGCCTTATTTTTTTGCTTCAAATCTCACGAAGCCCGAGACTTTTGCAACGAATGCTGTACCGTGGATATCGGTTCGTGCGTTCTGGAGTTATACCCTCAGGAAAAAAAAACCGGCTTATTTTTACACAAAACACACTTACTTTTAGGTACGGCTTTTTCATTCAGTTTCTTCATCTATACAAATATTATAATTAGGAATTTATTTTTTGTTTGTTTGTTTGACGCGAATATGCTCCGATACTACTGGACCGATTTGAAAAATTCTTTCACCGATGGGAAGCTACATTATCCTTGAGTAACAAAGGCTTTATTTTGTTTCTCTTTGCAGCTTAGATTATTTTATAGCCCGTATAAAGCCGGGACTATTATAATTTGTATTCTGCAAGAAGCTTCACTCTACTTTTATCTTCGTTCTGTCAATTCTGTAATCTTCGTAACTAGATATGGCCTTATTATCCCAATGTCTCTCATATATTCTGTGTTATTATTGTGTCCATCCATGGCACACGGATGGCACATTGATGGCCCATGTCGAATGAATGGCATCACCATGGGCCACTCCACGATCATTAGCGTGGGAGGACACTCCTATTGATGAGATATGATGGTGACAGCATGGTTGTGTTCAAACAGGTTTTTTTTATCAATGAACTATAGATGATTTGAGCACACGCATTTCGTTTACTTCAAACAAAAACAAAATTTAGAATCTTTATTATTATTTTTCGATGTGACGGAACGAAGGCCGAGAAATGTGTTTATTTATTTGTGCAAACTAATGTTGTCATTTATTTACCAAAAATTACCAATCCTATTTTAATGCTCCTTCCAGTGATAATTTGAGTTGATGGATTTGATTATATTTTTTTATTGAATATTATCCAAATTAGTGCAGTCATTTTACATTGTAGTTGTTTTTTCAATTTGTTATCGTTAATATGTCTTCAAAGTAAGAAGTTTTATGTATTTTTTACCTAATTCAAATTTCAAATCACTTCATTGATTGTATTCATCATCATACAGCCAACTAATATATTATAGTATATTAATATTTGGTGTATGTAAGCTTCCTTTGTATGTATGTATAAGTATTTACACAGTTAAAATTCGGAACAACAACCTACCGTTAGGCGTGTCTCTTAAAACCTCTAAATCGTGTGGGCTGAAACCAGTCAAAATATTTATCTTAAACATTTAATTGGATGATAAAAATGTATGATAATGGGCATTTAATAATGCACTTAAGTGTTCTTTCTACTAACATCGCTTCATACAAAAAAAAGACATACTTAATTTCGTGGTACGATAGACTAATAAACATATTAGACGCTAAACCTCTTTTTGAAAATTGTACTACGTGTATCATTCAATACACGTAGCGGTAGCGCCATCTATTCCTATTTCCTTGAAACGACTTCACTCGGGTCACCCAATCCACTATCGTTATATCATTATGCGACTGTAGCGCATTGCGGAATTTTGCAGCAGCTAGGCTACACGCTCGATTTGCAGCGCCATCTAGGTTTCATCGGTAATTATGGCAAACTTTCGCGCCACGCTTTATTGTATGGGGATCAGAAATACTCTCTAGTAAGTATTTTGATCCCTGGTAGTTAATTATTCTGCGGGTAATTAAACTGCGGAACTCTTTGTTAGAATCCCTGTTCTCTCTAAACTATAACCTCACTGTCTTCAAGGCAAGAGTAAATCAGTATCTTCTAGAGGACCCGCTCCATCCTAGATCACAACATCACTTAACATCAGGTGAGTTGCGGCCTAGTACAAGCCTATCTATCACAAAGAAAAGACGGAATGAAAATTTCCCAAGTGTTCTAGGAGTTTTCACAGATTTGGGAGCGCCTTTAGCTCTGATAAAGTGATAAGACGCTATCATAGCCGTTAAGCAACGATCGATGCGGACAGGCTTTGGATGGGAGACCAATTGTGGCACCCTTTTTTTGTTGGAAGTTTTTCTTTTAATTTTAATTATTTTCGCTTAATTTTAATTGACCATCGCTATTCAGTGTGGAAACGCGGCCAGCCTTATGGGCACCTTTGCGCCGGGCACGGTCGATGGCGGACTGTCCTGACTTTTTATTGTTGTTTGATATTGTAATTTGACTTTTATTATTTATTTTATTGACATGTAATATATCGTATAAAATTTGATTACATATAACAGTAAACAATAGTTTCATTACCTGTTCAATAGAGATTGTTTTCTGTATTTTATATAGTCCAATAAAGAATTGTCTAAATATCTGTCTTGGTTTGAAACACTGAACTCTAATAAAACGGTAGTTTTATGAATGAACGCGACTGGTTTTAGACACTATTAAAGCCGCCAGTTAATGTTGGTTTTGTCACGTTAAAAAAATGTTACGACTATCCAAATGACCATTCAGTTTGATAGAGAGCCTTCCGGATTCATTTTGTTAAAATAGTAATGAATAAAAGTGGGGCGATTTTTATTTTTTATTTTATTTATTCATATATTTAACTATAAACATAAACCTACAGCATTCCAGCCAAACCGTCTATGTTTATTACATTATTAACTTAAAAACTAGTAAATGCACTTATTACAATTAACATAACAGTAAAAAAAATACTAAACAAAAACAAGACAATAGTAAAAATCTTATATATAAAATTTCCGTGTCACAGTGTTTGTTATCGTACTTCTCCGAAACGGCTTGACTGATTTTTTCCAAATTTTATATGCGTATTCAGTAGGTCTGAGAATCGGCTACTGTATATTTAGAAATAATTATTAAGGCAAAACAACGTTTGCCGGGTCAGCTAGTATAATATAAATCCCATTCATCCCTCATTCACTCATTCAGCGATGTGACTGGATTAGTCATTTAATATTAATGTGATATTTTTATAATTTTAAATATTTCGCTCATTGTTATTTGTCCCATGATTGGGATATTGTCATTGTTATTTTTAATGACATTACATGTCAAACGATATGCGCGTAATATAACAAAATAAAAAAGTTATAGTTAACTAATAATACCATATAACATCGTGAATTAAAACTACCATATTATCTTAAAAATAGTGCCATTGTGTGTTAAAGATCTTGAAAAAATTGAATTTGTCTGCAAGAATGGAGTTGATTCAGGTTTGGACAAAAAAATATGCTTATAACTGGCAGGAGATCCGAAATATTTAGTGTACTTATGCTGTGAGCACACTGGAAGTAGTTAAACCAAATAATTTGCATTTTGTTCCACCAAGAAATAATAATAATAGATTACCGCAATGTAACGCCTATATCTGTATTGTAGGTAACTTACTATCGTTGTATACTACGAGTATTATTTTATTGATAAATAGCTAAAAATATATTGGTTTACACAACCTTTTCAGAGGTAACATTTAATGTAGATCCTTATACAACCCACCAGTGTTCCAATGCGGTGGGTCAAATTGTATCGACCCAATTAAAGGCTTACTCGGGCTTGTTTCTTGTTAATTCTAATCGTGTATTGATGCTAATCCAAGCAACTTGTCTAATTCTTATCCCTTTAATTACCCATTGATAGCAATTAGATACGCCTTTACAGTTTACTGACCTTTATTTTCTGGAGATTAAGGTTGAATTTTGGATAAAAAGCTAAAGGTTATTTTGTGTTATATTTAGTCTTATTCCGTTACAATAAGATCTAATTTTGAATAATTTATAGAATTTAATGTTTGTGAAGGGCTTAGTGTTGTTCGAGGTGCGCAATCGATCGGCGGCTCGATTAGACATGCATGTCTTCATACATCGATATGACATCGATGTAGTAATTGTCGATTAGTTGTGATTGCTTTAACTGTTTTTTTTTTTAAATGAGTTATGTTGTTTACATAAGGAATAACAAGCCTGGGTAAGTTATTTCTTGTTTGTATGAACTCGGAAATAAATAATGTTTAACAATTTAAAAGCCAGCACAGTCTTATTTCTTTAAATAAAATGTATTTATTTATATTCCTTATTACCTATGTTTGTATGTATGTAGTTTTTCGTCAAACATCAGTTCTCTTATATGACTACTTTCTTATCTGATTTAACTTACGCTTTTAACTACTGCTTTCAAAGATAAAAATAAAAAGTCTATTTCAGTATTTTCTCTTACGGTTAATACAAAACCTTCTTTTATTAAAACCTTTTAGACGTTTTTTTCTGATTTTTGGCCTAACACTATTAGTTGAAAGCATTAACTTCTAAGTTCATATCTAATACGTTTTACCATCATTCTCATTATCATCATCATCAATCACATTCCATACAAGTAAAACTTTTAGAATAAAATCTAATTCACATATTTTATTCCAAATGTCCGGTACTAAATCAAAAGTGAATCATAATAACACGGCCTGATGATGGAGTTGCGTGGACGCAAGCTTGCGTGTCTATAAATACAAATAATTCCCCCGTCTGGTTTGATGGTCACATTAATCTGGACCAGGGAACTTTAAATTATGTATTGAAACAGGAATGTAGGGCAGATTACTCTTCTAGGTATGGGTTTAAGTTTAGTATACCAGTACTAAGACTGTTTTTTTTTTCGCTTATAGTACAAGAGATAGCAACGTCAGAAAAACAAGCATTTCAGGTAGGCCAGTTTTAAGATACATATCCTATCTCTCACTCTCCCGAAAAATATGGCCATATCTCAAAATTGGCCTACCTGAAATTCTCTCTCAAAAACGTTGCTAGATGTTAGAATTTTATGTTGCGTTAAGTTTGACTTGCGGCTGTTTTTTGTATTCGCACTCGTATGTCGCTGATGTTTTTGGATCAACTTCGTAAAGAGGTTCTTAATTCATCTGTATGGTTTGTTTGTTTTTGGACCGATTTAAACATATTATTTTCTTGAATAAGATTCACTTAATTGAAGACAGAAAATTTTATTGAACTCGGTTCAGTTTTTCTTACTGAGTTGAAGTGGTTATTTCACTATTTTCTGCAAAATTGAAAGATATTTATTAACAAATAGTAGGAATTAAAACAGCAAAATACAAAAAGTAATGTAAAAACAATTTTTCGTTAAAAAGTCTTTAATATTTGTATTCAATGGTGGTATATAGATATATCGTAATAATTTTCAAAAATCATAAATAAGTCACTATCAAATTATAAATAATACCTAACAGTAAATACCCATAAATTGTGAAGCATTTGACCAACCAGCAACTAACCAAAGTAATCATTAAAACAGAAGAATCAATAGAGCAAAGAACCTCGGCGATTCATCAAAAACAAGATATCAATAATTTATACGTCCAGAAATAAATATGAAAGCAGTAGCTTTCATTAATTCTGTGACACACATATTAAATGAAAGACATTCGATAAAAACATTTACTATTTACCATTTAATTGCACCGCATTCTTGAATTTAAATGCACACGCCTCAGTTTTATTGCACATTTATTTTATAGGGACAAAAACAATGAATTTTATTGTAATGGAAACACATAATATACGAGTATTATAAAAAGAATAAACATGTATAATAATAGTATTTTATATTCCCACTTCTGTACCCAAATAAGGAAATGGTTCGATGAGATAAAACATCTGCTTTTCAATCAGACGGCCCCTGGTTCTATTCCGGACATCAATGTCTTCTTTTCAAATTATGTGTGGATTTGCACTCGCATTACGGCGAAGGAAATCATCGTGAGAAAACCAGCACGTTTAAGGACCACAACATCCGAAGTCGTGTGTCATCTGCCAACACGCACTTGGCCAGTGTGGTTTATGGCCTACATCTCTCTCCTCGTGTGAGAAGGCCCCTTGTAAGAAATGGGAATGTATAGTGGGTTGTTATGCTTATGCTAAAAAAATAGATATGAAACAATTAATAAAATTGACATTGTCAGTAAAGACTGCAATCAGCTGTGTTGTTGCGTTCAGTTTTAGAAAAACTTAAATAATTTAAAAAAAACTCTACTTTAAGATTAATTTACAGATAGACATCCATAAATTATCATAAAAGTAAATAAATGATCTATTTATTACCTTACTTACAAACATGTTCAAACAATTCGGATCGTATCAAACATTCTTAAGTACATTTCTCATATAGAGAAAGCCTTCATTATTTATGCCTTTATTTAAACAGTAACCATTGAAACAGAAGGATAAGTCTGTTATTTAAGACACTGCCACTTGTCAAACATTGACATTGGCTAATTGACATTGACATAAGTTAACATTGTCTGAAAACTATTGCAAATAACAAACAAACAAACAAAATCTTTATTTGACATGGTAAGTAAATATAAATCAACAAAATTTTATGGAATACAAAGGCTTCCAAACTAGTTGTAAGAACTGTATATAACTGAACTGTAAATAAACCAATTATTGCCATTCAATATATCTTTAACATTCTAACATGTTAATAACAAAATTTTTAGAAAAACTGTACGCTAGATTAAAATTTGATCCTGCTGTTGCTGGATTCGAACCTGCGTATTCCGCTATAAGAAGCTTTATACGCTCAAGCCAGTAGCTAAATAGATGATTCTATGATTCACTTCTAGCTACGCTATATCGCTGGTCGTGATATTTTCGATTGTTTCTCTTAAAGTTATCAAATAACCCATCGCGGGTATAGCACTACAAATAAAATTATACATCTTTAACTCATAAGACGACCACGTAGGCGTAAAGGTTACCATGCCATACTGCCAATCAGAAGGTTCCGGGTTCAATTCCCGGCACGGCCAACATATTTGTGCAGAACTAAATTTGTTGGCTGTGGGTCTGGGTGTCAAATATGTATCTATATAAAGTATGTGTGTATTTATATGTAGTATCAGTTGTGTTAGCATCCATAATACAAACTAGAAATGGTTCAGTCTGGGGTTAACCAGCCGTGTGTGAAATATGTCCTTATGTTAAAAAATAATAAATAATCGTTTAAAAAAACTACAAAACACGCTTTTTATAGAAAACCGAACTAAAAAATAGAAAATGTTAGCTACCATAACACGAACTAGAAACGGTTCAGTATGGGGTTAACCAGTCGTGTATGGAATGTGTCCTAATATTAAAAAAATCTACAAACTTTGAACGAAATCTGGCCGTTCAAAGTGGGTCAAAATCGCGCCTAAATACAAACAAGCATACAGATGAAGCTAATAAAAAGCGTGTAAAAAATAATTCACTGCCAGAACCTCAGCATCTCAAATAAAAGACTTGACCCACTAATCTTTTTTTTTTTTTTACTCTGAATAGGCTTGCGCTTGACCACAATTCACCTGATGGTAAGTGATATTGAGGTCTACGGTGGATCGCGCTTACCTAGAAGGAAACCGGTTCACTCTCGCCTTGAAAATCGCTAGATTGTAGTCATTGGGGAACAGGGAATTAGGCAAGGAATTCCAAAATCTCCGTACCAAACCATGCGATGCCATCTCAAATGTCTCTCTATTTGTTGTCACACGCGATGCTATCTCCAGTGGTGACTGAACACCGTTACCACGTCGTAAATGGTACTAAGAAGGTATTACTTTTGTCTGATAACCATCTTATACTCACAGTCGTATCGGGGAACGATCACAAGGCAGCGGCTAGAGAGTTGATAGGAGTTGGAAATTAAAATCATTTACTTGGTCACATTAAAGAAAATTTTAAGAAAAATACAAAGAACCGACTTCAAAATTATACATACTTTTTATATAACAAAAAGTGTTAAAGTAATAAGTAAGTAGAGTAGTAGTAAGTTGCGCACTAAAAAGTGTAATATATTTTTTCTACTACATTAAATCAAGAACATAAAAGTACAATCGAAGAAATTATTTGATGTACTTATAAATAACTTTTTTAACCTGTATTCTTGGTGTCGGTGCCATTTAAAGAGGACAACCAAATCGTGGTTTTTTAACAAACATTTATTTGTCGTTCTAGGCACCTTCTAGTTAGGGGAGACCTTTGCCCATCAATAGGACAATATAGGTTTAAAAAAAACGTATATAGCAGTTCTAGACCATTCAAAGCTCAAAACCTTACTGCTTAGGTTCTCATAGTTTCATGACCCTAAACCCAGAGAACGATTCCACAAATCATTTTTATCTCCCGACCATAACTTTATCTGTTGGAGATAAAGCCTCAAGTTTACTGAGCACTTGTTTCTATTACCTCCTATAAAGCGGGAGTGTTTCTGCTTTGTGAGACACTTTCTGTTGGTTTCTATTGTGTCCTGACACATTTATTGTGAGCTGCCTGAACGATACTTTGTAAAGGGCTTAGTTATAGGGCCACTGTAAGAAGCTTGTAGAAGGGCGTTTGTGTTTGTGTGTCGATTTGTGTTATGTCGATAAATGGCGATTTAAAGTTATGTACTTGTATGTTAGTAGGGTTTTATCGTCTTCATATGAGGTAAGTAACAAGGCCTCTGGTGTTGAGAATTTTCAAATCACCCGAGCGCCTCTGATATGACTCGATTACTGTTAAACTTGCTCGTAGTATCAAATTCTAATGTGTGTTCAGCGAGAAATACAAATTACATTGACGACTTCGTTAGCCTAATGGTTACCATGCTAACCTGCGAACCAGAGGGTTCCGGGTTCGATTCCTAGCACGACCAACATCTTTGTGATGAAATAAATTTGTCTGTTTGGGTATTAAATATGTATCGCAATAAAGCATTTATGTAAGTAGTATATCAGTTGTGTTAGCAACCATAATACAAACTAGAAATAGTTTAGCATGGGGCTATCCAGCCGTGTGTAAAATTTATCCTTATATTTATTTATTTTATAAATATAAGGATACATGTCACACACCGTTTTGGCGATAAAAGTGTCAAACCATTAAGAAAATAACCGTTCACCCACTAGTGGGTGAATTGGTGAGTGCACGAGTCACAACCCTACTAGTGCTTATACTGGGAATAACAGCCGAGGCCTACTATTAAAATTGTCATCCGACCCACGGTAACAGTTAGATTAAACTGCCAATTTATAAATGACGTATTTTGCATGATCATTATTGCTTAACATCGATGATCGAGTCAGATCGCTTTAGTTAGCCGGATCTACAAGCTACGCTAAGCAAGCTTTACGGGAATACTTCCTCTTTGAGAGTGACTTTCTGTTTCTATTGGTTTCTGACACATTTATTGTGAACTGCCTGAGCGACACTTTGTACGGCATTTGTAAGAGGTTTGAGTAATAATGCCACTGATTGTTTTCACCTCATAAATGTAAAGCTATGTGTGGAGGGATTCAATTAGTTTCTTGTATTCGGTTGTTTATTCAACGTACGTAATTGAGATATTTAATTTTCCCAGCCTATACTAACTTTTAAACCCAGCTTTCAAAAGAGATTTCGTATTCTCGGTATTACATCAATATTTGAATAGTTTTAATTTTTAGTCTCAGTTTTCTTAGAGTATCGTCTGTTGCTCGGTTAACTAAGGTGATCTGACGCGATCATCAAGGTTAAGGCTGATGCGGACTGTCACGGGATGAGTGCAAATCTCTTATTTATTACGTTAAACTTAATATCAAATTCTAATAGATTAAAAAAATGCCCTTATTATTCAATTATGATTGGATTTTTTTTGGTTTTCCTGTCATTATGTTGTTATTTACTGTGTCAAATAAATAAAGAAGAAAGAAAGTTATTTATTGTGCATACAAAAATACATATCGGTATAGGTAATTGCTTATAATTACTTCTAAATAAGCCTTTGAGCATGATAAAAGGAGCCAATTCACCACAGTGCTGAGAGAACCTACCAGGTACTTCAGCGCTGGTTTCCAATTTGCTCCAATTTGCTGGCTTACAATATGTTTGTATTTGTATTTGTAGATACATGCAGTACAAATCCTTGCTGTATTGTACTGTTATCCCTTCACCACGTTTCCATAACAGACAGCACAGACTTGCAGACAAGTAGGCTTTGTTTGCCACCACTAAAACAAAGAGGCTTAATACTCAGTTCTTCTATAGAGGTCCTAGCACCGCGCCGTGGGAAAAGGAGAGAGATACATTTATGTCGAGCGAAATCGAGACTGCCTTATCACATTTTATTATTATTATAAAACTCATGTCTGTAAGTCCTACGGGCAAAACTAGAGGATCACTACATACATTTTAGTTGTAAATAGTTTTAACTTTTATGACATTTTATGATACCACCAATGTTTCTAGTTTTATAGGCAGATAAATCATTCATTCATTCAAAACGTTTTATCTATTTATCCATCAACTTCAGGCAGATAAAAGGAAAGAGCTTGTTTTCACGTGATATATTTTTTTTGACACTTTTCGCACGCGGCTGACTAGCCCCATACTAAACCATTTCTAGTTTGAATTATGGATGCTAACACAACTTTTATACTACATATTCGTAAATACTTTATGTCGGTACATATTTAACACACAGGCCTACAGACAACAAATTTATTTCATCACAGAGATGTTGGCCACACCCGGGATCCTCTGATTGGTAGTCCGGCATGGTAACTATAACACCAACGAGGTCGTCTAAGTTTATAATTTTATCATACATCATAAATATGTAGTTAAAAAGATAAAGAAGTAAAAGTATCTTACAGACCGCGTATATCCCTAAACATATTTACACTATTGTTTGATTCTATTACCAATCAGATATAATAATCAAAATTAATTAGAAGAAACTAGCCACTGTATTTCTGCAAACCCGGCGAACTCCGTTTCGCCACAAAGTTGAAATTTTCCCTGAAGTCGTTTGCTACAGACTTTACGGGAATGCTGTACCGTGGAAATCGGTTCGAGCGTTATAGTGTCAGGAAGGAAAAGTCAACTTATTTTTATACATGCTTTATATTAGCTTCACTTGTATGTTTGTTTGTATGTTTGTTTGTAACCGACTTCTTTGGGCGCGATTTTGACCCACTTTAAACGGCCAGATTTCGTTGAAACTTAGTAGATTTATTGAGGACCGATGACAATACACTAATTTGATAAAATTATTACATTTTTTTTGTATTTTTGTTTGTATGTTTGTTTGTAACCGACTTCTTTAGGCGCGATTTTGACCCACTTCAAACGGCCTGATAAGCGTGTTTTTTAGTTTTTTTAAACTACTATTATTATATTATATATAACACATAAAAATATATTTCTATATAAATATACCCATTTTTTATCTATCCCGGAGCCATGTTAGCAGGGCAGGACCTAGGAAGGCTAGACCGCCGCCGGAGCGCGTGGGAAGTTACCCACGCAGCCTTACGGAAGTAGGCTCTATCAATACAGGTGCCCCGTGCAATACTGCTAAGCTGGTACACGTGATGGTGGCAGATGCATTTAACCGCCTGCCTGTCGGGCTGCAGCAGGTTTCCTCGCGACACAAGTTCAAAATCAAAACAAAAAATGGCTTGTCGAGATAGCATTCTAAAATGTACCGGAATATATTAATATTTTAGTATAAATTTGACAATTTTTTTTTTATTTTTTATATTTATGACCGTTATTTATATACATATACATATTATAAGAATATTATTTTATATGAAATAATTTTGATTACTCGTATTTAATAATTAATTGGAAATGTATGACGTGTAACTTTTGTTATCAGTAAAGATCTATGAACTATGAACTGCGGACATTTTATTTATTGTGCTAAATGTGGTTCGTTTTTAGTTACCATGCCGGACAGCCAATCAGAAAGTTCCGGGTTCGATTCCTGGCACGGCCAACATCTTTGTGCTAAACTAAATTTGTTGGTTGTCGGTCTGGGTGTTAAATATGTATCTATATAAAAAGTATGTATATGTAGTATATCAGTTGTGTTAGCTACCATAATACGAACTAGAAATGGTTCAGTATGGGGTTAACCAGCCTGTGTTAAATGTGTCCTAATATTTATTTTTATTATTTACTCATCTACAAATATGTACAGCATGTACATTATTAGAAGTTCCTTCTTTCAGATCAGCCGCAATACACAAAAAGTATTATTCACGTATTCTATATAGTTAGCAACTCTTTTTCGGTCATTTCTCCCAGTACGCGGTACATAGAGGTTGATTCAGAGATGCGTGGGCAGACAACCCACGCAGCACTGTCGACTGCCTGTCTGGACTGCCTAGGCTACCTAGGCACTACTAGGTCACCTAGGTAGCAGGCACACCTACGGGCTAGTCTGGGCACTAAACTTGAAACCCATTGAGAAATTTCATTCATAATACGGGACTTTTCGATGAATATGTAAATCTAGTTATTCTAGTTTTGCTAGACTACTTTTTGGTGTTTTTGTCGTTCATTGTTTTAAAATCAAACTTAGTTTGTTATAGGTAATCTATACTATAAGACTATTTGTCCTGTCTCATTCAGCTATAGACAACGCAGAGCCCAAACGGCTGGTCCTAGGGTTATGAAATTTGGAGGGTATATTTGTTTTAGTATGTAGACGCGCACTAAGAACGGAACGCATTAAGGAGGATGTTATTGGGGTTGAAATTAAAAATGAGAGTTTTTTGTTTTTGAAATTAACAGGTGAAAACATAAAATTGGCACGGGAATAGGAAACATTAAAAAATAACCACAGGTTACGCAAAAAGCGACCTATACGCGGGTAACCGCTAGTACGAAATTAAAATAAATAAATACTAGGTCATGTTTCACACACCACTGGTTAGCCCCATACTAAACTATTGAAACAAAACCGGCAAAAAGCTCTTATTTTTGTGTTCAGTAATTTTTAATCCATACCGACAATTAAAATTGTACTTGAGCTTGCATTTTTTTTACCAAGAAATTAGTTAAATTTTCATTAGTTAACTTAAAAGTTAGTTAACAATACGAAAATAAACAAATAATCTTAAGTCGTAAGTATATTCTTAAGGTATAAACATTTGACCTGAAAATTTGATGCTGAAAATTTCATGAATGTATCTCTTACGGTTGATTTTTAATCATTTTTTTTATTAAAAATGCTTTAAATTTTCATTGTAAATTTTTTTTTGTTAAAATCAAAATTTTTAAAAATCGTTTGGGGATCATTTTTCCATCATAAGTACGTATGAAAAATATATATAGATTAAATTTTTATGATCAAGTGGTAAACGGGGGGTTCACTTGACGTGATCTTGCTCACTTTGTAAACCACCGCCATTAAAAGTACACCATAAAACTTACACGTTCTTAGGTGGGTATGCATTTGAGCATCTTTAAAACACTTACTGCTTTGTACACAGCGAAGGTGGTTACTTAGAAGATATTTTATGAATGGATCAAGCGGCCGATTTCAAACAACTTTGCGGTTAAGATAGTACCCGTTAATTTCATGCAAGCATTTTGTGGCTACAGTTTGCATTCACTATGGCTCATACATCAATCCGTTTCAAAAAATAATAAGATTTTTTATTGATCATAAGCTAAAGTATTTTCATTTGACACCAAATATAGATACAAATACATAGATACATAGCAGAGCGTAGTGCTCCCTACAGCGTACCAGTTAATATTTAAGGTATCATGTAGACGTAAGAACTTTGTACGTACACTTTTTTATTTTACAAATAAATTTATCTTTATCTTTAACTTTATCTTTTCATATTTTATAAGTGTAGTACAGCTATTCGACTTGGGCTGTGACGTATCTTGGTACCTTTTTTTAAAAATACGGTAAAAAGAAATATTTTTATGTGGTAAATAATTAATTATTTATTATCGTAATAAATTGTGTTATCATTACAATTTATAACGATAATTTTAGCGTTTATTTTCTTTGACAATATCTTTGTGAGAAACTAAATTTGTTGGCTGGCGGTCTGGTTGTTAAATCTTTAATATATATAAATCTCGTGTCACAATGTTTGTTCTCAATGGACACCTAAACCACTTAACCGATTATAATAAAATTCGCACACTATGTGCAGTTCGATCCAACTTGAGAGATAGGATAGTTTAAATCTCAAATTATAGACGCATTTTAATTTATTGCTAATTATTGTCTGTTATTATATTTTGACAGTCACTATTATCTGTTAACTCCAAATGATTACAGATGTCGATTTTCCAGACAGACCTTTCGACTGGGTTGAGTAAGTAATCAATAGATGGCGCTGCTATGGTAAATCTACGAACTTGTCATATAAGCGACACTATCTATTTTTCATACCCCTAAGTGAGGCAAAACAACGTTTGCCGGGTCAGCTAGTAGTAGTATGTTCACACTCATTGTCATTATCCGTAGATTTGTCCGGGTGTTCTAATAAAATTCATCCATCAGCATTAGCGATGCAAAAACTCTAAATCCACCGCCAATAAAATTACGTTTATTTGAGCTGTCAATCAAAACGCGAAACATTAAAAAAACGTGATGAGGTCTGTTTATTGTACATCTACTTTATTATACAGGGCTTTTGATAAAGCTTTTTAGCACGTTACTTCGTTGTATAAACACAGCGAACTAGAATAAATAGAATAGTAACTTGGCCAATGAAATGGTTCCACGCGTAATCGTAAAATACCGCGGTGGGCGGGGCAAAACAGCTACCCGCGCGCCCACGTGGCGTCACATGGTGTGGCACGGCACCAATCGCGTGAGAGCTTTAAGTAATTAATAAGTTTTTTGAATCGCGATATTGTTTTGTAATATTGGCAAGCATTTATGTACGGATAATACGTAATCAGAAAAAAATATTTAATTGATTTCTACTGCGCAGTGGTCCAATTTTGTTGCAGCGCTGTCTAATCCAAAATATAAACTATTTTCATAGCAAATCTCATTAAAATCTCTTCAGCCGTTGGAGCGTGAAGGAGTAACACAGATTTTGAAGTTATTCGCGTATCCTAAGGGAACCACAGTTGTTTTCAAGAAAAAAAGTAGCCTATGAGTTAATGCTAAGTCTAAACTATCTTCGCACCAAATTACATCAAAATCGGTTCAGCCGTGTAAGAAATATACACACAAACATTCGCATTTATTCTCGTAATATTAGTGTGATAAAAGTGAGATACTAGTTACTTTTATCACTTAACTGAGACTGGACCCCAACTCAAAGGCGTAAGGAGTTGGTGGACTTTCACACCAACTGGAAGGCGCTGGTCCAGCATAATAAGCGTGGGGATCATCAGTGAGACAATATAGTTTAGATGAAAAAAAATTAAAACGACTAAAACTAAATCTAAATCTAAAATTTAATTTTATTGAACCACTTTTTATACATATTGTTAAGTCTGTTTGGTACCAAAATAAGTATAAATATTCTTAGAGTGGTTTTTTAGACGGCTTGTAAGCTATTTTTTTCCGTTTACAATTTTAAGGGAAAAATCCTTCGATCAAATATATATTTTTGATCGAAAGAAAAAACTGTTAATTCAAGATTTTGCACTTCATCTTTGCCTTAAAGCAAAATATTGAAACCAATTAGTCAGCGAACTAGAATAAATAGAATAGTAACTTGGCCCATTAAATGGTTCCACGCGTGATCGTAAAATACCGCGGTGGGCGGGGCAACGTACTTATTGTAATATAATTTTAATAATTCTCTAAGTGTCTTTTTATCGCGTTATTACCAGATTTCTTTACCAAGTAAGGCGTCATTAGATTACCATTCGAGAGGTTGATATCATCCACCCATATTAGCCGTAAGACAGCCTAGGAGATTTTTTTTTTGGGCATCAAGCTTTTTTTGCCCCCGTTGCTGTTGGCTCTCATGCTGATTTTTTTGTGTTTTTTTCGGATTTCGAACCTTGTAACATGGATGTTTCGTAATAATTCAAATATTGAAGTATTTTTTATTTGTTTATTTTTTAATTTATATTATGTCGTGTTGATGTAATTTTTAGAAGCTTATTTTCAGTTGCTATAGCTATTCGGTTTCTGAACTGAGTAGCTTATTAAAATACCTAATTATAATAATTTAGAAATGTCCATGTTTATTCACAATAAAGTGATTTGTTTTTACAATTAAAGCTGAAAATAAAATCTTGTATCCGATGTCTTAACCATACCAACGGTTTACAGTCAACTATACAAAAAAAAACCTGTATAATATGATATAATTTTATTTTTGAAATACGTAAAAAAGACCCAGGTGTAGTCAAAAAAAAATATAAAGCTTTTTTTTAGCTACGATTTTATAAGAAAAGTGAACTTTTGTGTTTTAACTCTTAAAATATCTTCTTTGACTGGCCAAATGGGTTTTATTGTACGGGGGCAAATAAGTGACGTTCATTTTCGGTCAAGTTTTTGCTTGTGCCGAGGCCACTATGGGTCATTAGAGACATTGTACCGCGCGGCGGCAGGAAATCTAACTTGTTATTACGGCTTATTACACACAAAAAATATGTGATCTTTCAATAATATTAATTCTAAACTGTCTATGTGTTTGCTTAGCTATTGTTTTTTGTAAGCGGCCATTGGAGTGGAGACGAAACCGCAAGGAAAACTTGTAGCATCTTATTCTAATTTTGAATGTACTTAATAATAATTGATCAACACTCATTAAGAAACCATTTATCTCTTAAATATAAAATTTCCATATCACAATGTTAGTTACCGTAATCCTCCGAAACGGCTTGATCGATTTTTACCAAATTTTATATATTGTGTATTCAGTAGGTCTGAGAATCGGCCACTACCTATTTTATACCCCTAAGTGATAAGGGTTGTTCACCCTTCAATTTTTTTCTAAATTTTCACGGATTCTTTTGTTTTTATTTTTTATAACATGGCATTAAGAAATACATAATACAAGCCTAAAGAGGTTATTTATATCTACTTATTATAAAAAAAATAGAAAAACCTTACAATTAGTAGATTAAATCTAAGTCAGTGTCCGCGGGTAAGGTGCCTAAAATGCTGGCGGCATTACCTCGTTGGATCGCCAAACATATACGTTGGTCGAGGTAAGCGCCAGCTCTTGGGTCATTTGTTCTGTCCACCAGTCTTTGTTTATTTATTTAGTACGGTATTCTGCCTTGTAGAAGAGCCCGTGCAGATCGTCCTTCACGGATCTGATAACCAGATGAGACGTATTTTTTATTAAATATTTTTTATAAACAAATGTGCCTAAAATTGCTTGCCTATCGAAAAGTGCTCATGGCTATTTTTAATTAAATAAACTTTTATTGATTTTTTTTTCATCACCTTCATACTTTTAATAACCAAATGAAATTTTATTTCACTGAGATAGTTTTTAATACACAGAATATGCCTCGGTATGCTTGCCTACTCATTTCAGTGTATAACTACCTGGCAAGCAGGTGTAAACAGGTAAGTCAAAATAGATGACTCATTCGATTTTGATGCGCTTTATAGGAGTAACAACGATTCTGAACAGTTAGAATGTTATTTTTATTTTTGATAATTGTAGCTAAATTATCATTTGACTATACACAAAAAAAAGCCATGAGCACTTTTCGATAGGCAAGCAATTTTAGGCATATTTGCTTATAAAAAATACTTAATAAAAAATACGTCTCATCTGGTTATCAGATCGGTGAAGGACGATCTTCACGGGCTCTTAGACTATAAAAGAATATGTATTCCGACAGAGGCCCATTGAATCGGCAACTAGAATTCTGAGATAGCATCGAGCGGCGCGTGCTTAGAACTTGTTGCTACGGATATGTGACTGAGTATGTCGGCAGATATACATAATTTGTTTGGACTGACGAGTTTTTGGGTACTGTGGTTGCGTAGAAAAAAACTTAGTCTTATCTTAGTCTAACATTAATCGGTAGTTTTACATACTAAGACATTTTCAACCCGATTAATTATTCTTCTTCGTATGATGACCTTAGTGACCAAGCTCTGGTGGCTGGACGACTGCTATTAGACTAAGAGCTGGGACCTACAATTTAGCGTGTCATCCGATCCGATCCGATTTCACGGAAAATCTCAGATTATTAAGCCACTTTTTAAAAGACAGTCTAAATTGTGTGGTTGCACCACACAATTTTAAAAATATACTCTGCTGAATAATATGTCATGTTTCGTATTAAATTTTAATGATACATAAATGTGAACAATAATTCTTTTATTTAAAACTAATTAAGTATATAAATAAAAACACACACACACAAAACCTTATAAATAGTAGATTAAATCTAAGTCAGTGTCCGCGGGTAAGGTGTCTAAAATGCTAACGGCATGATATATTACAATTCTTATTTTAATAATATAGTTTTTGAATAAAAAAATATGGAAATATATGTACGTGTGGCACTTACCTAACTGTATGTCAGATTCCGTGCTCAGAGTACAAAATATGATGTATAATTCATGCATGAAAACAGGAAGCAGAAGAAAAAACTTATGTTTGCAGATCAGTGTAATATCATGTTTTTTAAGGCATACGTTTGTAGATATCACTGGTAATGTCACGTTTCAAGTCGCATAGCATTTGAAACGGATTACTATTATTTTATGAAAACCACGTTTGTACGTAACATAATAATTATTTCTACGGAACCCTTGCTTGTTCTCCGTCACCAACTCAAAACTGATTTCACAACAGTTTGGTTTCGTTTCCGCAAAATTAATTACAACTATCAATTTTAACGACACTAGATCTTTAGTTTCTGTTCATTGTTTATCTCTTCAATTATTATTGATTAAGTCATTGTTATTTTTAAACTCAAATCTTACACCTACGCTTTATGATTACCTTCATGTTTAAAATATTGAGTTCAATCAAGGGGGATATAATTCATCTACACTATAATATAATATTATAAAGAGGAAAACTTTGTTTGTTTGTTTGGTTGTAATGAATGGGCTCAAAAACTACTGGGCCGATTTAAAAAAAATCTTTCACCATTCGAAAGCTACATTATCCACGAGTAACATAGACTAAATTTTATTTTGGGAAAAAATAGGGTTCCGTAAGATATTTGGATTTTTCGGACACAAACTGAAAATATCAACCAAATAACATACTTATTTTTCGTACGCTGCCTAAACTACAAAAGATAGAACCATAAAATGTTGTAATTAATTGTAGATCTCATAAATATCTACAAAAAAGTCCGCGACACACTATACCTATCTATGTCGACTGAGGCACAACAACCACATTTTTATTGTAAAATCTTGAAATTTTTTTTTGGACTACATTTAAATGCGTTTATTTTACTCATGCTATTTATTAATCCTTATCAAAATAAATTATTTCATCAATAAGTATAGTTTATATTGATACTATTTGGCCCTAATGATTAAAATTGGACGTTTGGTTTTGAAGTTATGGTGAAATTAAAATATTACGATCGGTTGCACTGCGGGACTGCAGGCAGAAGTGAACACTTTTGCCGGGAGCAAGACTTAGTTAGCGCTTTGCGGGCCTTTGGTTAGTTCTAATAAAAGATATATTTAGTATCGGCTGTGCACCCGTGCGAAGCCGGGGCGGGTCGCTAGTGCTTTATACAAGGATTGATTTTATAGAAAAAATGATTGCGTAGCTCACTGCCACAGATTAACGTAACTGACTGACATCTAACTGACACTACACGGTCAGAGTTAGTGAAGAATCACTTACTTGCTTCGGAAGAGGGGGAAAGCTATGCGCTATCAAGTGGGATGGTATGATTGGTAGCTTATGACATATATGTATGTAGAAGCGAAGTACTAGTTATTATTCTGTGGTAGAAGGCAGCAACATGCGCGTCGTGACTGCGCCGTCGGAAGTGCGCTCGCGCACTGTTTGCACAGCACTGTACGGCCACTGTCTCGCTGATTGGTTGGATTCGCATTGCACGCCTGCGCAACTGTTACGGCCGGGATACCGCAAGTGCTTTCCTTTCTAGGAGCTGGTGCTTTCATTCTTAATATGATAGGAACCTATTTTTGAAGTGGAACATATATAGCCGCATGTAAAACCGATTTCTGGCGTGGCGACGCATCCCGTGGCGACGTGGTGCCATGCAATATGATGGTTTAATTATATATAGGTATACAATTTATAAGCAGTAGTGTGTACGGTGTGGCGACGCGTCGCCATGTGCAATCGACTGTGATGAATTAAGTAAGTAGTCACAATTTGGAATGAATTCGTAAACTTTTGTATTTCATGAAAATAACTGTTTATTCGATAAAATGGTCTTCGTTATCTGGAAAAAAATAATCACGAGTTTATTTTATCGTTATGACATATTTAGTTCCTATCACAATTTGTTCTTTTCTGCATATTACTTTTACAAAATAAGGCCAATGTTCCACATCTGCCAGGCGTCTCGTGACGGCTCATATTTTTTTTACGTGAGGAAATTCATTTACTTATCAACCACTCTCAGATTAAAAAAACAGTCGCCAAGCACCTATCAGTTTGTTCCAGCTGCCTCTTCGAGAGCCAGTTATTCCAGAGTAGGTATGCTCCGCCTTAGGCCGGATCATCGCTAACTCGTGTGTTTACGAGACCTGCTGGTCAAATGCCTATAAAAAAGTAGAAACACTATAATCATAGATATTCGTCCAACTACAATGGATTTCCGCATTGTCCCTGAGTTATCGCCAAGTATCTTTTTATACGTCTACTAGCTGAGCCCCGCGATGCTACCCGCGTTAATCCGGGACAAACGATGTTAATCATGGATATGAAGTAGCCTATGGGTTAATCCAAGGTCTAACCTATCTTGACACCAAATTTCATCAAAATCGGTTCAGCCGTTAGAGCGTGAAGAAGTAACAAACATACAAATAAACTGCTGGAACTCCGGGCCTTCTCTCATGAGAAGAAAGATATAGACCATAATCGACCACGCTGGCCAAGTGTGGATTGGCGGATGACACACAACTTCGGATATTGCAGTCCTCAAAGCTAGTGCAAATCCACACATACTTATACAACAATGGTGCCGGGATCGAACCAGGGACCGTCTGATTGAAAAGCAGACGTTTTTACCACCACGCCATATTCGCTTGACATACATACTTACACACAAACTTTCTCATTTATAATATTAGTAGGATATCCTTACTCTGACATTTATATCGATTTGCAACACTCTCTCTGCTGAATCAGTTAGTTTGTCTGTCCACCTGGCGCGCTATTTATCACTATAATACGACAGAAGCCAGGACTAATGCGCATTTACGTCGCTACTCGCATAAACTGGCTATTTTCAAACATACAGACAGCCAGATTCAATTCTGATATTGTGCTGGTGTGAATTTATGGACAGTAGCTGAATTCAATTTGCATTCGTAACTCAAGTCAATAAAGAAAATCATATGTTTACAAAATGGCATGGTAGGTAGATAGGGTTACATTTAGTTAAACGCAGAATGATATTATTACTAAACAAAAGTTAATTATTATAATATAGATTAAGATTGCACAATCACGTCAGAAGAAAATGAAGATTCATCAAGTTGCATATTCAAGAATTATTTTATTCTAAAATGGATTAATTTTAAAGAATTCTTTTGAATTTGATAAAATCTTTGATCAAATATTTGATTGATTCAATAATTTTAAGTGACACTTCACAGTGCTAGCCTGCTGCGACTGCAGTGACAGTTTGTTAAACATAATTAGGTATTTTGTTAAACATTCCTTGTTTTTGTACTTTGCCTAGTCTGTTTGCTGGTTTTCAAATGATTCTGTTTCCTTAGCTTTAAGGCGCAGCGATGGAACACCTAGGAGGTTTTAGTCGGTATAATGCATTGTCTCCATGGCAAAAAAGGCTCTGAAGTTTCGCCTAGAACCTAGAAGGAAGCAGTTACCAAGTATATGTAAAACACTTGCTAATCCTCTGCGGAACAGTCCCTGTCAGAAGCTTACACCGGATGAAATTAGCAAGTTGTTTAACATTGGCACTTTAACTGTTATTACGCCTACTGGACTCTCCACAGACAGTGTGACTTTGGTTTTGTGTGAGTTAGACGTTTTATATATTGAGTTATTTATTTTTAACCCCTGTTGTATGTGCGGGCTTGACTAGTAGAATACATATACCCACATACTCTTTAGTAATGTAGTCTATACTAAGTAGTATGTGGGTATTCAAATTAAAGGGCTTGTCTTGTAGAATCAGCGTACTAGAATAAATAGAATAGTAACTTGGCCGATAAAATGGTTCCACGCGTAATAGTAAAATACCGCGGTGGGCGGGGCAAAACAGCTACCGCGCGTGAGTGGCATTCGGCTGGTATCGGTGGTGTGACCTTGATGCGACCAATCGCGTGCGAGATTTGTGTGTGTGTGTGTTTCGTTGGCATAGCAGTATAATTGTGTGCTTGGATCCAAATTCTAAGCGGCAATAGTAGTTCAAAAACAAAGAATTTTCTTACAAACTGTTTTTCCAAACTGTTGTTACAAACCCCTTTCACCCTCTTAGGGGAATCCTCCTGGAATTTCCAAGAATCCGTTCTTAGTACGCGTCTACGTACTAAAACAAATACACTCTCCGAATTTCATATCCCTAGAGTAGTATAATATTGGGCATTCTGCCCCACCTTGTTGCTCGGCAAAACTCCGTTTTGCCATCGCAACATCGGTGTTGCAGAATGCCCAATATTATACGTTTGACATGTTGAATTGATTTCAAAAATATTTTTTCATTGTATTTGTCAACGAAATAAATCTTAGAACGCCGTCGTGATAACGCGCTCCAATTCAATGATCGATCATTGAATTGGAGCTCGGCAAAACTCCGTTTTGCCATCGCAACATCGTTGTTGCAGATTGCCCAATATTATACTTTGGACATGTTGAATTGATTTCAAAAATATTTAATTATGATTTATATTCAAATGAGTATTAAATTGATTGCTAATGCAACTTTAAAAACCTACCTACTCCCTACGCTTAAATCATTGCAAATGTACAAAAACAATCGGTTGCTGAAAACAAATTTATTTATAATTATTAAGTATATACATTATCATTTTACTTATCATAAAATCGAGGTGGGTTCTTGAACAACGAGTCAGCGGTCTTGACAAATTTTTGTAGAGTTTTCCACTGCGGAGCGTCGGTGTCGGCTTGGAATTTGATGCGGACGAGCGCCTTCTTCCACAGCTCCAGGGAATCGGAGGAACGCGCGTCCTCCGTCTTGTACACCTTGACATCGATGTAATATTCACCTTCAGTTACCGCTACTCGCCGCTCGCATCCGTTGCCCACTCGATTTACGAAGTACGATGTCAGCTGGTGCTGTCCGTCTTCACCCGCCATTGTGTCCGCGTCTTGGTTTCTGACTCCGAAGATATCATAAATCGTAGTTGGCTTTTTACTGAAACAAAAAATAAAATTAAATGTTAAATTGTATTTATGTTATTATCTTACCACACCGTAACATGAACACAAGTAGGTAAATATCTGGTTTTTGTAAGGTGAGAACCTGACTGCTTATTTAAATGTAAATTAGTATAGCTAGAATATGATTTTGCTTACAGTTGGAGATGCTCAAAGGTAAATATGAAATAAATAAGTACATTTAATCAATACTAACAAAAGCAATTGCCGCAAGCTGAGAAGTTGGTCATTGGACAGGGAAATGATTATAAGAATATAAGTAAAAGTGCTATTTACCTCGGTGGAGCTGAATTCGATGACCTCGGCTTGCGTTTCTTATTGTCGCCTGCGGATTTTGGAGTCGCCTTGTTCTTCTCAATACTTGAAGTTGATTTATAGTAATCGCTCTCAGAGTCAGACCTGAAAAATAAATATATCATTTAGAATACAAATTTTTATTTCAGTAGACATCCATACGACTATAATCAATCACAAAATACATTTACTTAGAAGTCAGACAAACAACAATTTTATGCATCCAATATAAAATGAAAATACAAAATAATGATCAATGCATTAAAATAGTTTTCAAAATGTTAACAAAATTAAAAGACTTTTAAAATTAGTACAGACTTATTTTTTAAAATACGTCAGTGTTATATTAAAAAAAATACCTTATTTTTCACTACAGTACTTACATTTTACGAGGTCGGAGTGTGCAGCACAGGAAAGCACGGGAGACAGCTTCTTGGAAACTGATTACTTCTTGATTGCTGGATCACTTGAAGCCGGTGGCAGCGACTTTGTTGATGAAGATGGCAGCGGAGTTCTTCTTTGATTACTTCTTGGTTGCTGGATCACTTGAAGCCGGTGGCAGTGACTCGTTGATGAAGATGGCAGCGGAGTTCTTCTTTGATCACTTCTTGATTGCTGGATCACTTGCAGACGATGACGACGATTCGTTGATGAATACACACTTCGAATTGAGGACGATTATAAAGCAAAAATCCTAAAACTACTCGCAATATTAAATATCACTCGTCATATAATCAGATTTACTGTAAATACGACTTCTATTCTTTGTCGTATTATCCTCATTCAAAAACTAAAGAATTGCAAAAAATAAGTAACGAACTAATCAAAAATGATAGGGCTGTCACACTAGATATGTAATTAATGACACGTGTAGTATTCAATATGCAAACTGTGGTAATATTATATAAACCTGTTTCTATTGCGAAGTCAATATTTAGTCAAATTAACAGCAATTTTTTTTTGTCATTAAGACTATTACCTCCAACAATTATATTTTTTAATGGCTTCATTGTCCTATCACTACTTACTGAATCAATTTTATTAAAATAATATCATTTATAATCAAGTATTAATTTTAATTTAAAAGAGTAGATCAATAAGTTAATGTGTATGCGATAGCCACCCCTGATCGAAACAGCTTAGCCTCGCGGTAGGTACTTTATGCTGACACTAATTTATACACAATTTCAAGAAATTTCGACACAGTTTCGGTATCCGGTGTTGATTTACCAATCACTATCGTATTACAAAGACCGACGCGAAGTTTCTTTATAATATTATAATAATTAATATTTGGTAAGTATTAATACATATTTTATTTTCATTTTATTTTGTTTTTATTCATCGATAATTAATTGATATATATTTTTTGTTTTAGATTTTTGGTGGTGATATCTTATAAGGAGAACATTGGTATACCTAGGTACTACATTCCAATTTCTAAGATTTCGAATGAAAAATCAGGTATTTATTTTTATTACTAACTAATTTTACAACAATTAATCGGATATTTATATTTTAACCAATTTGATTTATCTTTTTGAGCTGTTATATTTCATTGAACTTTATATTCAGTTAATAGTAAACTGTTTCAATTTTCATAATTGATAAAAAATATTATTATTGAAAATTTTATGCATTTCGCAACGACGGGTTCCTGTTAAATACATGACTAATATAATTTTGTTTTGTTTTAGATTGTTGGCGGTAATATGTAATGAGGAGAAACATTCCAAGTTGACTTACAGACCGAATTTGATTTTGGGTCTCTAATGAATAATCAGGTATTTTTTATAATAGTTAACAGTTATAAATTATAATAGTTTAAAATAATTTAATATGTGTCTTTTCTATTTATGTGTGTACTCATTTAATTGTCTATTAACTATAAACATTTTCATATTTGATATAAAATAATCATATTTTCTCAATAATTTCAGGATTTACGGAACGCAGAATGCAAATTCGAAGGCCTGACTGAAGACGACGACTTTAATATAACACATTACTTCTGTATGAAATTTGTGTGGTATGTACCTGCTTGCATTAACCTAGATAAAAAGTAGAATATGTGATAATCCTGATTCTTGGCTACTTCCATACTAAAATTAATTAAAATCTGCTCAGGCTATATGACTGTGAAGAAGTAATAGACTATACACATAAACTTTTATTTTGGCGTTGTTTTAAGACGTATGTAAGTGATTGTGATTTATTTCTTTATATTACATTAGTACCTTTCATTAAATAACGTCAAAATGCCTAGCTGCTCGGTGTGCAAAGTATTTATTGACAATCGTCGATGGTCTGGTCATCTACGAAGTAACACTCATAAAAACAATAGTAAAACGCATCTGGGTGACAATGTAGAGATAATTAATTCTTCTTTTAAAGGAAGAATCATAAGCTATAGAATAATGGCGAAGAATAATCAAATTGATAATAATCTTCCGGAAATATTTCTCAAAAATATTAGAAATGATGTAAAAAGTCTTATTGATAACTCACTACAAAAACATACTTCGATTAAAATTAATTTCGAACTTTTTTCGTATTTTCTCTTATTAAAAAATGATAAAAAAGAATTAAAGTCTTTTTATACTAAAAACTTAACCATTCATTTACATTATGACTTCAATTTAATTTTTAAGTCAATGGTAGAGACTCTCTTGAAAAAAATTGAAGAATTTCAGGAGAGAGATAGTGGTTGGTCATTTTTGTGCAATTCATATTTAGAATTAAACATCAATAAATATCAGCCTCTTAGCGGATCATATTTTATTCCTTTGCCTAAATATATTCAAAATAAAAAAGCTTGTTTGAATGTTCAGAATAACGACCAGTATTGCTTTTTATGGTGTATCGTGGCAGCTTTGTACCCGACAAAACATCATCCAGAGAGAGTATCATCTTATCCTCATTTCCGTGATGTACTGAATATCAATAATTTGTCATTTCCTATTTCCTTTCAAGATATAGCAGTGTTTGAGAAAAACAATTCAAATTTAAATATATTTGTTTATGGTTTAAAAAATGATAAGATAATAGTCGGGCCCTTGTATAGATCATCGAACAATAAGTCTAAAACTATACATTTATTATATTTAGAAAATAATACAGGTTCACATTTTTGTTTAATTACCAATTTATCTCGCCTTGTCAGAAGGCAGATTAGTAAACATCATGGTAAATTATACTTTTGTGAAAACTGTTTATTATTTTTTTCGACTGTAAATCAATTCGATACGCATGTATGTGGGGGAGTTGTCACAGTTTTACCCGACCAAGGATCAATTTTAAAATTTAGTCATTATGAACGTAAACAAAATATTCCATTCGTCATTTATGCTGATTTCGAAACACTGCTCGAGCCCGTCGATGACGTCAATCTGTCATTAGACACCTCCAGTACATCTTACTTGCAACGGCACGTGCCGGCAGCGTTCGCTTATAATATTGTATCGTCATTTAATATGTCTGTTGAAGGTTTTAGAACTTATAGAGGCGATGACTGTGTTACTAAATTTATGGAATATTTGATCAAAGATGTTAAAGCTATTCACATATCTCTGTCTAAAAACGAGCCTATGATATTTACAGAAAGAGATGCTAATAATTTTAAACATGATGTCACATGTCACATATGCGAAAATTTACTGTTGAACGATAAGGTTAGGGATCATTGTCATATCACAGGCCAATACCGAGGCGCAGCGCATCGTCATTGTAATCTGCAATATAAAATACCTACGTTTGTTCCGATATTTTTTCACAATTTAAGCGGATATGATTGTCATTTATTTATAAAAAAGTTAGCCGAAATTCCTGGTCACGTAAAAATTATACCTAAGACGAAAGAAAAATATACAACACTGACTAAATATATACCTATCAGTAACAATGAGTTTATACAAATAAGATTTTTAGATTCCTTCAACTTTTTAGCATCGAGTTTAGATAAGCTCGCTAAAACTATGCATCCCGATGACTTTGCCATTCTTAGGGCTCATTTCCCTAACAAAAAACAATTTAATTTATTGACACGAAAAGGTGTTTATCCTTATGAGTTCATGTCACATTGGTCTCGGTACGAAGTATCATCATTACCACCTCGGCATCATTTTCATAATTCTCTGACCAATGAAGATATTACTGATGATGATTATAAACATGCTATGCTTGTCTGGAAAGAATTTGACATTACGAATATGGGAGATTATACTGATTTATACTTAAAAACAGACGTACTTTTACTGACTGATATTTTTGAAAAATTCCGTAAAACATGCAAGCAACATTATAAACTAGACCCTGCGTTTTACGTAACCGCGCCTAGCTTATCCTTCGATGCAATGTTACTTAAAACAGGTGTAGAGTTGGAACTTGTGTCTGATTTGGCGATTGTGAGGATGATTCAAAGCGGTATTCGAGGAGGGTTGTGCATGTGCTCTCATCGATATGCAGAAGCAAATAATAAACACACGCCAGGTTATGACGCTACGAAACCAGATTGCTATATTTTTTACGCGGATTGTTGTAACTTATATGGATTTTCTTTGTGTTCTTATTTACCTTATTCTAGTTTTAAATTCCTTGATCAAAAGGAAATAGATAATCTGTGTATAAGCGAAATAGACAACAATGCCGAATGGGGCTTCATTTTAGAAGTTGATCTATTATATCCTGATTATTTACATGAGCTTCACAACGATTTACCTTTTTGTGCCGAGAAATGTATACCGCCTGGAGGTAAATCCGAAAAGTTAATTGCAAATTTGTGTAATAAATATAAATATGTAATACACTACGTACATTTGAAAAAATGTCTCGAGCATGGTTTAATTTTACGCAGAGTTCACAGGGTCATTACTTTTAGACAGAGTCCCTATTTAAAGAAATACATAGAGTTAAATACTCGATTAAGACAAAACGCAAACAATGCTTTTGAACAAGACTTTTTTAAATTGTTGAATAATAGCGTATTCGGAAAAACATTAGAAAACACTGAAAATAGAGTATGCGTACATTTAATCAATAAGTGGTCGGATCAAGATAATAAAACCAAAAAATCTATATCCGCTGAGAGGCTCATAGCTAATCCTTTTTTCCATAGTGCTTGTGTTCTCTCCGAAAATTTAGTCGCAATACAAATGAAACCAGATCAGATTATTTTAGATAAGCCTATTTATATAGGTTTTACTGTTTTAGAGCTTTCTAAGTCACACATGTATGACTTTCATTACAATATTATCAAACCTTTTTATAAAGATCGAGTGAAGTTGTGTTATACAGATACGGATTCATTTGTTTATAAAATATACACTAATAATTTTTACGACGATTTGAAATTAAACTTTTTGCAATATTTTGATACAAGTAATTTTACCCCAGAAAATGAATATAATATTCCATTAAAAAACAAAAAAATTCCAGGTTTATTTAAAGATGAAATGGGAGGTCAGACCATCACACATTTTGTAGGGCTAAGGGCTAAACTTTACTCTATAAAAACATCTGATAAAATTATTAAAAAAGCAAAAGGTGTGAAATCATGTGTCATGAAAGATTTGAAAATTATGGATTACAAAAATATCTTATTTAATGGTGGTATTATCCAAAAGAAAAATGTAATATTTAAATCAATAAAACATGAAATATTCACTCAAACTATCAATAAAGTAGCCCTTTCAAACAACGATGACAAACGAGCAATATGTGTAGATAAGGTTTCCACATTGGCTTGGGGCCATTCATCTATTCTTTAAAATGAATTAAATACTTATTAATTGAATAATGGAAGTTTGTGTGTAGGTATGTCTATCAAATTATCCATGTACCGATTTCATGAAATTTTAGTATGGAGGTAGCAGCAGGATTATTGCCTACTTTTTATTCTAGAATAAAGTAAGCAGGTAACATTAAATATAAGTATGGGTACCTATAGTTAATTGTGTAAGATTTTAATTTAGTTTTTATTTTAAAAGTTAGATAAATAAAAAATGTTGGTATAACTTTACAATCGTCTTTTATTTGTCCTTAGATAAGTACTAGATAAATTCAAATTTAATAGAGTTTATAAAAACGAATTCATATTGATTTATTATTGTTTTTTTTTCTTATAAAATAGTTTAACTAAGATTTTATTATTTTCTTTATTTAAAAACTATAAAAGTATTTTTATAATTATGTAGGTCAGTTCATTGTACTCAGTTTCAAGAAACGAGGTAAAATGCTTAGTTCGCTTTTCTTGTTAAAGCCGTTGATTAATAATTAGTAGATATGCCATACGCTAAAATACCTAACACGTTATACATGCATACTTGCTTATTTTACTGTAATAAATTCATATTACATACTTAATTTAATTGTGCAATGTTATTGATTGGCATATCTAACTTTCTTGGTCTATGGTAAGTACGTAATGTAGTGTCATATTGCATTTCGAGCAAAATTGGTATAGGTATCATAAGTATATTTTGTCTTGAATAGACCTAGTAATAGAATAGAATAAAATAATCATGTCGTCGGTAAGTTAAATATTATTTAAAATTCTATAAAACAAATAACTTTTTTCGTACGATATACTAAAGATTTATTTTTATTTTACAGTTTCTTGAAGAGCCCGAAGACATTTTTCAATGTGCTCAGGATCCACGAATGATGGAGGAGGAGTTTGAGGAGATGAGGCGGCGTGACGCTGATTTAAAATCCAAGGAGAAAAAAAAATTAGCGAAGCGCCGCCGAGAACAACAGAAAAAAACAAATTCAAAGAAATCTTTCGTCTCCACACGAGTGGAGCAAAGAGGACTAAAATTAATAAAAATAGCTATAATAGACCTTAATCATGTAAATAGTGACAGTGACAGTGACAGTGAGGTTATACTTAACGCACAATATGTTGTGAAAGACAATATAGACAATATCATGGATGAGACTGAAAGTTTAATTAAGAAAATTTCTAAAACTTTAATAGATAGTGATTTAAGATTTTAATAAAGTGATAGTGATTTTATATTTTAAAAGTGTTGTTTCACCTACCTAGTTGTAAGACTATTTTAAATTTGCTTATTTACTGTGTGCTTATGATAAATAAAACAAAAGTAGTATTCGTATGTCAAGTTCTTTATTTTTTAATAAAAACTACAGGTATAGGTACACTTATTACATTACACATTAGGCACACAATCCTTTTTCTCAAGATACATTTTTAAACACAGGACATTTTTTAGCGCACATTGATTAACATGTTTAAAACAATTTAATTTATTTTTAATATTACTATATTCTTTATGTAGTATAGATAATTTAGGACATTGGCTTTCATTCAATTCTAATATACTACAATTCTTTACACCCAAGTTCTTTATCCACGTTACTTTCTCTAGACCTTTGACAACAATCTTCTTATTTTCCAGATAAGGTACGATTATACGTTGGAATTCTCTGTAGTCAATATATCCTTCGCTCCAATAAATACCTCTATTTCTTTCCAACCATTTGACCTGCTTTTTTTCATCAGTTGTTAAGTATTTAAACATGTACGGAGGTTTGATTAAAAACGTTTGTGTGTGCTCTTGAGTGGCCACCGCTAGTTCTTTAATAATAAAATTATTATTCAGGTCTTTAAAACCTTGAACATCCAATATAATAGTATCAGGATTCATGATATTTTTTTCACAGTATTGCTCAAGGGTTTATACTCAATTATACAGTCATTCAAAATAAGACAGTATGCTGAAGTCCGATCTGGTATATCCGTATTGCTTTCAATTTCCACTCTCACATCTACAACCGGACCTCCTTTCAAATTATCGGTTTGCCTTGAGCAATCTATTACAAACAATGGTGCTAACTCTTTAAATTGTTTTTCACTTAATAAAGGTTCCGAGCGACGTCCATAATACGACTGTTGGAATCTTGTGTATTGTTCGTATAATAAAGCAAAATTATTATTAGCAAAATTTATATTTAGATTCTCATATGGAAAATAGTTTGAATTTAGATACACTCTAACGTCACGAATATTGCAATGGTCAAACCGCGACATATCTGCGGACGGGCTATTTTTTCTATCCGTTTGTAAACCAATGATTACATATCTTGGTTTTTCTATTTGCGATGAAGTTTTTATAGACCAAGTATGTTTTGTAGTTTTAGGCAAAGCAGGATATTCATACAAATCCCAATTTCTAAAAATCATTTGTAGTGAACGATCTCTCTCTAAGACTTTAAGTAAACTAATCTTTTCTTTGTCTGAAACTTTAACATGTGGTACTCTCCATATGATTTTTTTAATCTGAACGTCTTCTATTACGTCACCTGTGTTAAGCATTACAGAATTTAAGTTAGTATTACTTCGTAACAATATCAGTTCATGTCTACTATTTATAACAACCTTCTTAAAATCTTCGGCATAACCTAGAATATTACAAAGTGGGATGGAAGCAGAAAAATTACCATTATTTACATTTTTTATACCATCGATATTCCAACCCCAAGCGTGGGATATTTTTGATTCGTTTTCATTCATCGATAGTAACGATTTCATTGTAGTAGTAATACCGACATTTTTTATTTTATCAATTTCCACTCCGTTTAGTTCATACCTTATATCTTGGAATAAATAGAGCAAAGCGTTGTTTGTAAATTGCACACTACTAGCCGTGTCTTTTTGATCATGTTTCTTGACGATGACGGTTCCTTCTAAATACAGGGTACTGGCTGATGGTAGTATGTATAGATCTTGCTGATTTATAGGAATTCTAATTTCATCATTTCTATTAAAACTTGTTACATAAGGTTTGTATGAATGAAATTCTATTCCTTCGACTGTGTTGTCATAAGTAGGAGTGGACAAAACATCTAAAATATTCATTTTAGTAAGCCAATTGTTTTAAGAAATAGTTTATTGTCTTCCGTTAATTTTATTCTTTTATTAGAGCGAGCTCTTATTTGCTTGATAGCTTGAGAAGTACTGTTGTTTTTAATTTGTTGCGATTCATATTTATTGTAGTCAATCATTTTTTCTTCTAAGATGTAGATAAAGTTGCACTTCTTCACCTCGCAAATTTATTAAACTATTATTTATATCTAACAGTCTGATATGTATGCAGCTTATATTATTCTGATTGATTGGAAAATATATTGCGTTTTTTGGTATTTCTATAATCCGATATCCTGGAGGTACGTTGAGTGCAAATTCATGCACTATGTGACTGGGTTCTCCGTTTATGTACGAACCACTCACAATATCACATTCGATCCTGATCACGGTTGTAGGCAAAATGTTAACTGGAAATTCGGACACATGCCATTTATTTGCTTTCAAAATCTGCTTTTTAAATCCCAATATACTAGCAAACGTATCTTCTTTATCAAAATTTATATTTTTAGTGCAATATAAAGTAGTTTTCAAAGTATTGTTGTTGCACTTTAATTTAATTGTGGCATCTTTTACTTCAGATTTTATATAATCGCTAATATCTTGCAATTCGTAACTGCCCTCAGGTATCTCAATAACTTGATTGGATCCATAATATAGCTTGTTATTTCTTGTATCAATATTTGGAATAGAATTAAATGTTGAAAAATGTAACAACGCACATTCATATTGACCATATAACTGCAGAGAGTTAGGATAGTAGGTAGATAAATCTGAGGAATTACCTGTAATCGACAAGGTGAGAGACATTTTGCAAATGGTTGAAATGAAAGACGATCATATGATTTATAGTTTTTATTCCAAAAATTTCTTAAGTATTTCAAACACAAGTGTCCGCAATTTACAGTATTAAACTTTTGTAACCTTTTGTAGTTATAATACACCTTATTGTTTTTAAAATATCTCATTAGTTCTGTTGGAGGTTTTAAATCTCCAAAGCTATCAAAATATTCACAATAATTATTTATTTTTATATAAGCTACCCAATGCGTACCTTCATTTATGGATTTGTCTAAGTTAACGACACCACATTCTATGTCTCTTGGCTTCCTCGGTAGCTGATCTTTCATATATACTCCTCGAAAGTATGGGATGTCTCTAGCATACTTTCGAATATCTATGTTAGTAAGGGCACGCTTAGGTAGCTTAGTATTTAGTTTTTTATAGATTTTATAAACAAACCTTTACCCTGTTTATATGATTTAATATATAAACCTTTGCCTAAAGCTAAAGCTTCCATACTCTTGTTATGTCTTTCAGTTTCTTTCAAATTTTGTTGAGCTGCTTTATAATCGTTAACTGTCTAAGCAATACCTGCTGCACCACCAGCCAAAGTTCCTAAGGCGGATAAACCAGCAAATATAGGGATTAAGGGTAGAATACCTCCAGTCTTTGGTACGGGTATAACACGAGGTATGCGAATATTTGGGATTTTCTTGGCAATTTTTTTTGCAACCAAATGAGCTGTGGTAATTAAAGATTTATCATCTTTTGGTTTGAGTTTTTTAATTTTAGATCTTATTTTTGACAAGAGATGGTTGAAACTCTTAATACCGGCACCTGATTTTAATTTAGCTTTCATAACTTTACTTACTAACCACGAACTTAGTTTTTCTCCTTTTCCTGCCGTTTTAGATTTTAGCCGCTGTTTAGCCATGTTAAGTAATTGTAAATCTGCTTTATGGCGATTTAATAAATCTGAATGATTTTCGTAAGCAATATCGTGTTGCATACAAGCTTCGTCTAGCTTGTTCACGCCTACGTCACCACGTTGTAATCGTTTTTGAAGTTTAGTGCCTGGACCACAATAATTGTAACCGGGCAAATGTAATTCAAAAGGCAGATTATTAATTATATTATTAACAAGTCCACCACCTTGCATTGTTTAAATCATAATGAAATGATAATAACTAAATTTATATTAAATATACTTTTTAATTTAACCTACAATGTCAGTTTTGTTAATCCAACTATTTTCTTCCTTGCTTAAACCCAACCATTTCACATACAGTTTCTTAGCTTTTCTTTTTAAAACCTTTTCTATCAAATAAGTGTTTGGACAGTTAGACTTTTGAAGTTCTTGTTCGTAAAAAGTTCCTAGTATTAGTTGCTTACGTTGATCTTCTATATGATAAGTCACAGGTATAGTCTTGTTAATCTTTTTGATAGTGAATAACTCAGTTGACCAATTGGGTGTGTACCCTTTCTCAAAAATATGTTTGTATTTGCTGATACGAACTTTATCGCCAATTTTAAACCTCGGTTTTCTCGAGCGGGATACCTGTTTTATTGTTTTTTTATATTGTTTCTTATTGTATACTCGTTACGTTTATTAACATCACAAGGCTTACATTTTATAGTACGATGCTTTGTATTGTTATACATGTAAATTATATCTTCCAATTCTGAACCAAGCCATTTATAATTTCCATTAAAACTAAAACGTTTAAATAATTTATGTTTAATAGTTTTAATCAACCTCTCTACAATTGACGCTTTTTTAGTAGAAAAAGACGAGTAGTGATTAATATGATATTTTTTCATTAACGTTTGGAATTCAGCGTTATAAAATTCTGTTCCTAAATCAGTTTGTAAGTGGATAGGCTTGCGTTGGCTTTTGGCGAGTATTCGATTAAAAGCGTGAGTAACACAATCCTTATTTTTCGATTTTAGTGGTTCTGTCCAGGCGTACTTTGAAAAACAGTCAATAACTATTAAAATATAGCTATATTTTTTGTTGTAACTTTTCACGTGTTGCATATCTATTAAGTCAGCTTGCCATAAATCATCAATACCTTTTAGTATAACAGATCGACGTGGATAATTTTTCCTTGCCATTCTATGTATTTCATTTACAATCTCTTGTTTGGTCATTATGCTGATTTTTTTAGTTTAAAAAAGTTATCGACTTCTGCTTTCGTATAAAACTTGTCTTCTAAATGAGTCAAGATTTCTAATAACCCGGCTTTTAAAGTCTTTTCAGTGGAACTTTGAGTATCTCCTATGATTCTTGTACGTTGTGCCTCAAACAATTGTCTAAGTTCATGTATTACGTTGTCTTTAAATCGATCGACATATTCTTTGTTAACTGCATCGTCTGCTTCTAAAGGTAATCTGACCCCCCTGAGTCTAGAGTTTTTCAAATTATAATCTCCATTTTCAGATTGTATTAAAGCATTACTATTATACTCAAGTATTTCGGATAAACGTAATCTTTTATGAATGGTGTGTCCAAATTTATCTACATTCATGCTTGATGTCTTTCGTGTATAAAGGTTTATAGTAAAATGAATGAAACACACTTTATATCAATTATTTATTAATAATTTTATTTTCACGTAACTCTTCAATAATAGATATAATTTCATTATCTAATCCTGTGTTACCGGCATCTCTGGAAGCAATCAATAATTTCAACCTCTCTACTAGTTCATTAGGGTCATCCCAGTATATGAAATCTACATTTTTCCTCCACATTTTTGTCATAGGTAAACCTCTTCCTTTATATTTGCCACCTTGGTATGTGTTTTGGAGAGTAAAAAGTGGCTTTATAATTTGCATATATTTTTGACCTTTATTACTTTTGATTGGCTTCGAGCTGTCGAAGTCTCGACGATGAGCATTTGTATCGATCAGCATCGATTTGTAATTCAACAAATCACTTTCAGTTACCAAGTCTAAATCTACTTCTTTATTGAACAATAACTCTTTCAACCCGGGAGTTTTCCGGTATGCATGACCCATCACTGTGATTTTATCGTTGTTAATAGTTACACAAGCAGAACCCAGCATTAATTTCTTGTTTACAATACGTACACCAAATGGTACATCTAACGGCGCTTCTGTAGAAACTGACCAGGAAGATATATAGCTGTCTTCATTGTTATCAAATGATTCATACGAAGTGTTACTAACGTTATCAGGTTCATTTTCATCTGCATTACTAGCATTATGATTTTTTATACTAATGTCATCCTCCAATATTCGTTTGTCAAAAGAAGGAATATTTATATAATCGTTGGTGTCAGGTAAAATACTTTTGGCTTGCTTACTATTCTTAGCTATAAGGTTAAGAGGTTCTGTTACGGGCTTAAAAACTGAATCCAATGCTTGATTTTTATCATTTTCAAAATCTCTCATTTTTCGCACTTTTCTTTTGACAGCTTCTGCCGCATCAACAATTTGTCTTTTTAATTGTGTTTCCATTATATTAAAAAGGTTGTATTCGAGTAAGAGTTGTATATAGAATAAATACTTAGAGAAGTTAATGGTCTTTAAATATGATTCAGATATTGCAATAGTATTTATATAGAATTATTAATCGAAAACGACGAAAGTGTCCAATTTGTTTCTATAACACCCATTATTTTTAGGACAATCTTTATTAATCACAACGTAGCTGAAAGGTTCATCACTCCATATTTTAGAACACATTTCACGAAAATCAAGCCATCTCATGTCAGTGTTAACGTGTTCTTCATAAACATGTTTCAAATTAATATCATCTTGCTTGAATAGTATGATTAAGTTAGCATTATCTCTCACTAGCTGTTTTGGTACCTTACTGTAGGTTTGGTTTAGATAAAAACAATCGATATACTTGTGTCTACCCATGGCAAAGTAATCACGCATATTATTTTGATTTTCACAAGCAACATCATCGAATATAATCACCGAGTTAGGTTTAGCATCCTGAACTTTTAAAACTTCATCACTTCCTTGATATTTGTGAAATGATGCGCCAGGCACATGCTGTAAAACCTTTTCCAAAAACATGTATTTAGGTTGGTGTAGAGTTTTTGAATAAACGTAAATATTTTGAAACTTTAAGCCATTTTCGTGTATAAGAAGTCCAATTAATAAATTTGTTTTTCCGCAACTTGACGGTCCACAAATAATGCATCGAATTGAGTTAGGTAATAATTCTCCATGTCGTATGACGTTCTTAGAAACATTGTCACATATAGTGTTTATCATTAATGATTGTGGCTGTTTAACGAATCTCATGTTTAATGCGCGTAGGTTTGATTTATAATGAGTAAATTAAATATGAACACAAACATTTATGACCACCACTTTGAGACGCACACGCGTTAATTCGATCATTGAATTGGAGCGCGTTATCACGACGGCGTTCTAAGATTTATTTCGTTGACAAATACAATGAAAAAATATTTTTGAAATCAATTCAACATGTCAAACGTATAATATTGGGCATTCTGCAACACCGATGTTGCGATGGCAAAACGGAGTTTTGCCGAGCAACAAGGTGGGGCAGAATGCCCAATATTATACTACTCCCTAGGTCCAGCCTTTGGGCTCTGCGTTGCTTATAGATGAATGAGTCAGGACCAAGATTCTAGTTTAGATAGATTAAGCGAGCGAGCGAGGGAAGCGAGTTATGTATGCAGTAACTGGCCAATTTGGTTTTCGTCTGTCTGTCTGCGAGTAAAACTAATCACGAGGTCTGCTGTTTGCAGAACTTATAGTTCACCAATGTTATTTATTTTTAGGTATTCTTATTAAAACTGAAGCTAGCTGGAACAAATTAAACAACCTACCCAGTATCCAGTAACTCATAAAATTCTATCAACCTTTAGAAACTAGATTAGAATCGATAAAATCTATAAACACATTAGTCGATTGTCACTTTCACCGCTTAGCAGTTAGCTGTAAACACGCCTTAGTGTATTTAACTTTATTATACTCGTACCTAAGTAATAGGTTTGGTAAGAGCTGTGGGCGGGTCCGGTGATTGTAACCTCACGGCTGAGAGTCTGCAGTTCGAGCCTTTCTTCGTGCCCGTTTGGGGGGTGGAGAAAGAATATAAAGTATAGACATTTAATTTAATCTTATTATTTACTAACTGACCCGGCAAACGTTGTTTTGCCTCACTAAGGGGTATGAAAAATAGATAGTGTACCTTATATGACACGTTCGTAGATTTACCATAGCAGCGCAATCTATTGATTACTTACTCAACCCAGTCGAGAGGTATCAACATCTGTTAGAATCATTTGGTTACCAGTTAACAGATAATTGTGACTGTCAAATAATAACAGACAATAATTAGCAATAAATTAAAATTGCGATATATATATATTTGTGATTTAAACTATCCTATCTCTCAAGTTGGATCGAACTGCACATGGTGTGTGAATTTTGTTATAATCGGTTAAGTGGTTTAGGAGTCCATTGAGGACAAACATTGTGACACGAGATTTATATGTATATATTAAGATTATTATTAAAAGCCTGTTGTGGTCCCACTACTGGGCAAAGGCCTCCCTTCTCTCCTTCCAGTCAGCACTTAGTGGTCCAGTCCATATCAAATTTATATAGATCGTCGCGCCACCGTTTCCTGGGTCTAGTAGTTTATGGCACCCAAGCTGAGGTGGCATTTGTCCAGCGGTCGTCATTTAATTTAATCTAATCTTTAATTTTTTTATTGCTGAAACCCCAACATTTTGTGGGACGCTTAGCTTGAATCGGTTTTCATCCGACACTGCTAAAAACATTCTCGTCCAACACATTTTCAGTGTACACAAAAATTGATCAAGTGTAAATTGCGGTCGCAATTGAAAGTATAAAAAATTACACCAAATACTACGTTTGTTGTATTGGTTCCATACCTATTGATTTTAATATATATTTTATATAATTATATTGTTATTAATATTTTGAAAAAATATCAAGCTTCTATCAATTAAAAAAATCGAGAAAAACCAATTGAGATCGGTTCATCTGTTCGGGAGCTAAAGACACACACACACACAGATACGTCAAACCTATAACAAAAGGAGGTTCAAAACTGTTTGCTTCGTTACCTAGATGTGTCATATAAACAGCCCCTAACTGTACTCCACTTAGCAGATTACTGGGAGAAATCCGCGAGAACAAGCATAATCCTCTTACGGAGCTAAGTGTGTGAGTAGGAGGGATTACTGATCCAAGACACGATGCTGGCTAACTCGGCTTCATGTTTTGACATAATCATTTCTTCCTCTAAATGTCTCTATTGTGCATTTGCATAAATAAAAATTTCCCTGCTTATTACACGAGCTAAATACAAATACGAAAAGGTTGGTCCTGAAAATCATTGCTGCAGAGAAAACTGTAGCGTTTATACTGAGGGCTGACCTTTTTCGGACGCTAGGGGACACATACTATGCTGTCTTTTTTCATGTTCGTTTTATGTAATTTAAAATAATGTATATGTATCTGTTTTCAGTGTCTGAAATAAATGTGTTCTTTCTTTCTTTAAATTTATTTATTTGGCAAAGTAATTGTTACAAATACATATATAAAGAAATCCAAAGACTTCCGAATTAGTTCAGAACTATATGACGGTAGCCGATGTCTTCTCCCAATAATAAGTAGTATGAAGTACACTATGTCATAAAGTTTACAAAAATGGAAAGAAAAAAGTTTTGAAAATTAAAAATAAATAAATTAAATAAGTATAAGTTTGAAATTAAATTGAATTTAACTAAGTGCTATAGATTACTGATCCAAGACACGATGCTGGTTAACTCGGTTTCATGTTTTGACAAATAATTTCTTCCTCTAAATGTCTCTTTTATGCATTTGTATAAAAAGCGAATGTGGCTCGGTGGTATAAAAGAGATATATAGGCCATAATACACCACGCTGGCCAAGTGCGGATTGGTGAATGACACACGTCTTCGGATATTGCAGTCCTCATATTGAAAATCAGACGGGCCCTGGTTCGATCGCGGCCCTACACCAATGACTTGTTTTTCAAGATATGTGTGGATTTGCACTCGCTTTACGTTGAAGGAAAACATCGTGAGGAAACCGACACGTTTGTGGACTGCAATATCCGAAGACGTTTGTCATTCACCAACCCGCACTTGGCAAGCGAGGTGGATTATGGCCTATATCTCTCTCCTAGTGAGAGAAGGCCCCGAGTCCCAGCAGTGGGAACAAGCTATGTATTTCACTGGCCGCTATATCAACAAATGCTAAAAATAAAAAAAATATTAAGGGGTGTGGGTCTTCATACAATAAGCGTGTTTTATTCGTGTTTTTTTTGCTATATAATCAATAACAGTAGTAGCTAGTCACTTAAAATTTTCACAAAATACACAAAGTAGCTTAAAAGTATATTGGCTATCAAGTTTTACATTATAAAATTGAAATAAAATAAATATTTAACCCTCTTAAATATTACAATAATGGTACCGAACCCTTCATTCGCGAGCCCAACTCGCACTTGGCCATTTATTGATAAAAAATCCTATGCTTTTAAAGGTCACAAACATGTTGACAAAATGTTTTACTTGGTTTAAAACAAAGGGTCAGAATCACTCAAAATATTGGAATGAACACTGACTTATCGAATTACCCGGATAATCAAACCATTTTAGATACCAGATAGAACTACCTCGGTTTCCATTCGTATCTATTGACTCAGGCCCGATATCTCAACATTGATTTCGCGATGGAAACTCCATTTATCGACGTTTAACCGGCCGTTTAACCACATTCCGCCCTAACCGGCGGTTAGTGGAGCACTAAATAAATAACCGACAGCGGTGGATTTACGGTGGCTAGATAGAGTTGTACCGAAAGGGCAGATTGTATCATTATGCCCCGTTTAGTTAGAGGTGCTGAGTAGGAAATACTGCAGAGGAATGAGAACTGCTTTGCGTCAGCGGAAAGTTTGCTTGTCTGCAGATGGTGTCAGCTAAAAATTTGTTGTTTATAATTGGAAATGGCGATTGAAAAAGTCAATAAACAACCTGATAGATTAAAAAACACAGAAAATGTTAACAAATTCGAAAAATATCTTAAAAATCTATTATTATATAAGTGTTAGGTATTATGACGTAAAAGAATATATTCATGATAATAATTTTAATGACATAAACTTAGAATAATTAATAATAACTAATGTATATTATATAAATCGGCCCGCTCCAAATCTAAATTGCTACACCTTGACTCCGGGTATATTAAGTGTTATTTAAACAAAAATATTGTTACATAACATTTAATTATGCAATAAATGTTTGACTTTGACTTTGGGAAACTACTGAGATTTTTATCTTCCCATCTGTCTCCACCATATTCATTTATGGCAACAAATGGATGGTTTTGTCTTACAGTTTGGCAAAGTCAGTGGTAAAGAAACTTCGATAGCATGGCTTGCAATGCTTTGGTGTCATATGTTTTTGTGATACTTTTAATTGCCGTTTTTACGAAATTTAGTGTACTTAATAAGTAGTATTTGTGCATGTTTTTTTTTTTTATTTAAAGTACTCTACACCAAGATTAAACATTAAATATAATATTTTATCGACTTCACACGACATGTTATAAAAATATAAACACTAATAATATTATATTAAGTTTTATATTACATTTCAAAATAAATTATAAAATAAAAATAGGACCACAAAACTAATTTAGAAGACCACTCCGGATAGAATCTTTGGGTAAAGAATGCACAAATAATGTATCTAACCATGGGTACCCATAACGCTCGTAGCATTTGTATGGCGATGGACAGGCTTTGCGCCGGTTTTTTTTATGTTACTTTTATATTTAATAAGCGTTATATTTCCAGTATATTTAAGCTAAAATTATCATAAATATACCATTAGTATCGTCGATAGGACCCTAATAGGCAATTACGAAAGTGAACGGTCCTTGCCGTTTAAAATTCAAAACATTCACAGATCAATATATTATATATTTGCCTTCCTCTCTGTACGTTATCTACTCCTTATTAGCGAGCCCTTTTCTGGCTAAATGTCGGAAGCGAGCTGAGAATGTTTTTGAGAACAAATCTCTATTACCTTTTTCGTATGTTGCAAAGCGACTTCAGTTAGAATCCATACTATTTATGTTTATTGCATTTTAGCATAAGCAGCCCACTATACATTCCCATCGCTGGGACTCGGGGATTTCTCTCACGAAGAGCCATAATCCACAACGCTAGCTAAGCGTGGGTTGGCGGATGACACACGTTTCGGTTGTGTCCTCGAACATGTCAGTTTCCTCACGATGTTTTAAAATTCAACGACCTCATTGGCGTACTGGTTACCATGCCGGACTGCCAACCAGAGGGCCCCGAATTCAATTCCCGGCACGGCCAACATCTTTGGCTTGAACTAATTTGTTGGCTGTCGGTCTGGGTGTTAAATGTATAATTATGTATGTATCAATATAAAGTATTTATGTGTGTATATGTAGTATATCAGTTGTGTTAGCAACCATACTACAAATTACTCGTTATAATTATAACTATTAGAAATGGTATCACTTGTAACTGGTGTTATTAATAAAGAACTATGAACTATGGTTTAGTATGGAACCAGCTGTGTAGGAAATGTTTCCTATCATTTATTTATTATTTTAGTTTCTATTCATTCTGTATTGGTTATTAATATTGCTTCACTCATTATAGCACAAGAATTTAATAGCCTACCTAGATAAGCCTCCTTCAACCACTTCTTAGGTGGCCGAACACGGTTCTAAAGGCTGTTTAAGATAACCCGAAGTCTAGAAGTAGATTAGTGTTGTACCGCAGACTGACTAGTCGATTCGATTACTGCATGCTATCAATTCTCTAGTACTATCTGTTGTCTCCCAGCTAAGTGGTCGGGCCGGTTCCGTCTCTTCACTATATCTTGGTAAAACGATTATTGACATTTCAATTCTGTTTGAGATTGTCGGTAGTCATTTTTAGCGATGTTCTGAGATAGGTTTTTATGTCGGTAAAAATACTACTACATAATATATCCATAGTCTATTAAAATATCAAATACAAATACAAATCAATATTGATAACACCAAAGTTACAAGTCAAAATCACATGAGCTTTGAATTTTAGAGGATGCTTTTAATTATTATTTTTAAAGATCGAAAAAAAGAAAGAAATATTGACATTGCCATACATAAGAAACAATGAAAAATGAAAAAAAAAACATTTACGTGGCACAATTTTTTTTTTGGGACATGTGCCGCAAAAATAATGAGGGTCGATAGAAGCTAAACCTCAATATTGTGTATCGCCACCTTTATCCCCCGGCCGCCATCTGTAAAAAGGGATAAAAACATTTTTTACCTATCTTCATACCAAATTTCATCAAAATCAGCTCAGCCGTTTGAGCGCGAAGAAGTAACAAACATACACACATACACTTTCGCATTTCTATACCGATATTATAAAGAGGAAAAGTTTGATTGTTTGTTTGATGCGAATAGGCTCCGAAACTACTGACTGATATAAAAAAATATTTCACCTTTGAAACTACATTATCCTCGAGTAAAATAGGTTATATTTTGTTTCTAAAAATATTAGAGATTCTTACAAAAAATCCACTTATGTGACAAAAGCCCTATATAGTCCGTGTGAAGCCGGGGGTTCGACTTCTAAAGTCTGTTCCAACTAGAGAGCAAAAAAGAGACATTGATCTTTTAGTGTTGCGCAAGGAAGACCAACCTTCTGTGCATCTATAAATTGTTTTAATAGTTACCTAACTATTTTGTCACTATCAAAATTCAGGATTTCCGTTTTTACCTAACAATTATCATTACATTACTATTATCACTATTTAACTGTAGAACAAGTTTTCATGTAACTATCTATAGTCCATTAAAATGTTAAATTTTTTAGGCCTTACCTTGCGTTTTTTAGAGGACGCAATTTTATTTTTTTGATGTGTAGGGGGGGTAAGTGTAAAGCTAAAATCAAGTTTTTTTTAGTATTATATTGGCAGGATATCACCTTAATAGTTTCTTATTTATCTGAACCATGGCATGGAAACAAGATCCTAGATTTAGTGCATCTAAGGCATTCGCGTTGTGTGATAATTGTAAAGGAATGCGCAGGCGCACGCGGTGAGACATGCTGACAGTGAATTACAGTGCCAGGTTTTTGTTACAGGGCACGTATGTTATTAAAAGAGGTATAATTAATATTGCAATGAAGGTTACTAAAGTGTGATAATAACTAATATTGTACTTTGACTTACTTTATCTAGACTTCATAGTTTGGAGCACCGGCGTAAGGTTGCCAGTCTGTCGGTGTTTTATAGAATACATTTCGGGGAGTGCGCTACGGAGTTGCATAATATAATATGAAGAAAGCATGGTGACGCTATGCGATGCGAAACTCCATAAACGAAACAGCTGCGTCTGTGTAACGGCGAAACAATAGCGACAAAGACACCACTATTTCATCTAGGTACATATTATATAGAAGAGCGAGACATAACACATGCGAAACGTTGCCATACAACTGATTGTTTTTTCGTCGTTTCGTTGCCGCATGCGAATGCGTTGGTGTCCCAAAGCCGTTAGTCCATCTGTCATCACTCTGCCTCGCAATATGTCCTGCCCAACACCACTTGAGATTAGTGATAGTTTGTTCGACATAACGCACCTTAGTGCGGCACCGGATCTATAAGATACTTTAACTTATTTAGAAGGTACTTATGTGCTATACTTTTGAAGAGTAACCCTTCAGGAAAAGGAGACTCAAAGAGTTCCAATACCTCGTTGTCCTTATAATAATATGTAGACGCAAAGTACGAAAGCTTGGGACTTGTATCGGTATTAATTTACCAAGTCTGCTCGTTCGATTGCAGAGTATTAAATTATACAATTTTATCAATTTTGTATCCGAAAAAGCGTGTATTTAAAATATCATAAAAGCGTATAAAGCGTTTTGGAACCTGTCCACTCCATTACCAGAATTATGACCGAAGAGCATCAATAAACATTTTACAACTTTACGAGAGTTTTACAATAATTTTACGATTATTTTTACAACTTGTAAAATTGTTCAATCGAGTTCGTAGGTAGTGAAGTAGTAGATACCTACTACTCGATCGTTTCACGAATAATTTCGGTTTTTATAGTCCGAGCTTTACGAAATAGATACAACACTTTACTGATAACGAAACGTATAAAATAGATAAACTAGATACTTCAAGCTTTTAGATATTGAGAAAGTTTAGGAGACAATACCTACTAAATAAAATACATTTTATTTGAACCGCGAAGCTTTGGAACTCTCTTCCTAAGTTTATTTTTCCTGAGAACAAACAATTTGGGACTCTACAAATCTACGAGTAGAGTAAATTGGTTATTTCTAGGCAAGCGTGATACATCTTAGACCACATTAAAGCTTAACATCAGTGTCTACCTACTATTCTAGACACAGAACGATCTATTAAATCTACATAAAAGGCAAAACTGACTGACTGATTTAAAATTATAACGCAGGCGAAGACACTTGAAATTTGATATTTATAAACGTTCCTTTTATAATGTGAGAAAAACTAAAGGATATTTAAAGCTTCGACCCGTATGGCGGTAAAATAGAAGGTTGCATTTTATATGGAATTTTCTCATTTCTGGACGTACTAGTAGATATATTGAAGCAGCTACTATGACATATGTATGTTCTCAACAACAATTAAAAATAATCTGTGGAGATGAAATGGACCAGAATCCACCATTATGGAGTAAAATGGGGGTAAAAATAACTATCGAAATTTTCTCATTACTTGACTTAGCAGATTAATTAAACAATCATATCTTAAACTGCTTTATTTCAAGCTTTTAGATCGATTACAGAATTACCTAGCACAAGTTATTCCACTTAGTATAATAACCATACTAATGGTGTTTGGTTTAACCATTGTTTTAATACGCCATTGTGTAGCGCTTACCTTACTCTGCAGTTCCCGTAAATACGAGTAATATGTATGTAGAATCAAACTAATATACCATTTGATATTCAAGTTTCAAACTAACCTGTGTTTGTTCTAAGGAATTAATATCAAAACAGCTCCGTCGTTGTGAGTATATTTTGTAAGATTTTTACAAATTATGGTCAAATTATATTCAAATCCACAAATTACTTGAAAAACAAGTAATGTGTGGATTTGCATTGGCTTTACGTTGAAGGAAAACATCGTGAGGAAACCGACATGTTTGAGGATCACAATATCCGAAGACGTGTGTCATCCGCCAACCTGTACTTGGTCAGCGTGGTGGAATATGGCCTATATGTCTCTCTTCGTGAGAGAAGGCCCCGAGTCCCAGCAGTATAGTACCGTATAATGTGCTGCTTATGCTTATGCTATATCAAAAAGACATTTGACCAGCAGGATTTGTGAATAGGCAACCAACAAAAGCTAAACCAACGAAAGCCAATTGATTTCGACGCTTTAGAGAGTTTGTCGTTAAATCGAGTGACGTTGGAGTTTACCTACACTGTATAGAAATATATGTATAAATTTCAGGTGTCTAGCTATCACGATTTCTGAGATACAGACATGTAACGAATTAATCGGGGATGCTTACCTATAGGGTCTCGTTTTTACCTTTTAGGTATGGAACTCTGAAAAAATTACTCGCTCACTCGCTAGCTTTTAAGCTCGCCGACTAGCATCTCGTAAACTAGCGCAGTGCCATCAAGCCTTAATAGTATTTAAGCGTAAGAACTTTATATCCACTTATCATTATAATCATGTCAATGATTATCAAGTCACATATTTCCCCATCAATAGTCCGGCTCCCTGCCTTGCTGATTGCTTGTTCTTGCATTAAATACAAGATAATTCTACACTAAACGTGTTTATTGCACGTTTGTTTGTTTTGTCGGGGTATTTCATGTGTGTATGCAAAATGATGGGCAAAGGAAGGTATAAAGAATCATAAGACTAAATTAAATATTAGGACACATTTCACACTCAGTTAATTTTCCCCGTACGCCCGTACAAAACCATTTTTTAGTTTGTATTATGGTCGCTAACACAACTGATATACTACATATTATAATACCTACATAAATACTCTATATATCGATACATATTATTATTTAACACCCAGACCGACAGCCAACAAATTTAGAACATGTTGGCCGTGCCGGGAATCTAACACGCGACCCTCTGGTTGACTGTTTTTCAAGTGTCATTTTCATCTGGGCGCTACCGTGGGTCGGATGACACGATAAATTGTAGGTCCCGGCTGTAGTCAGTTAGTCTTAGTACATGCAGTTAGTCGTTAAGCCAAGTCAGAGGACTTAGGGCAGGTTGAAAACTCTCGACGCAAGAGCTTGGCCACTTAGCTCATACGAAGAAGAAGTTCTCAGATTCTCTCTCTTTCTGTCTTGGGTTAGTGTCTCTAACCACCTATTCAATCTTTTTATATTTTTACTTCTATCTTTTTTCATACTCATCCCAACCAGTTCAGCCGTTTCAACTTATAGAAGTAACAAACATACAGTGTAAACTCTGTATAACAACACTGAAGGGACTGTGCATTTAAGGCGTTATAGAGAGTGGTCGTTAAATGAAGAGAATGTATCATAGATGTTAAATGAAGAGAATGTATTGGACGACCTCGTTGGCGTAATGGTTACCATGCCGGACTGCCAATCAGAGGGTTCCGGGTTCGATTACCGGCACGGCTAACTTCTTTGTGCTGAACTAAATTTGTTGGCTGTGGGTCTGGGTGTTAAATATGTATCTATATAGAATATGTATTTATGTATATGTAGTATATCTGTTGTGTTAGTAACCATAATACGAACTAGAAATGGTTCAGTATGGGGTTAACCAGCTGTGTGTGTAATGTGTCCTAATATTTATTTATTTTTATTTGTTTTATCATTGTATGGAATACAAGCTAAAATCAAATTCTGTTTATTATATAAATGACACTTACAGATAAACCAAACGTATTACTTAGACTATTAGAAAATTAAAATAAAATAAATTACAACGATAAGAACTATTTAATTGTCTAGGCTTAAATACTACATTAAGATGACGCTTTAGAGAGCTTGTCGTTAAATCGAGTGACGTTACATGGAGTTTACACTGTATTTACAAACTTTCGCTTCTTTAATATTAATGGAATGATGAAATCTACTTTCGAATTCCCCACTCGAACCGTAAATAGGTGTTCGCGAACCCGGAAATAATGAGTTTAATTAGAACCCACCAATTAGTGGAGAGGCACGCAGCGAGTGCAGCCGCGCGCCCGCACTAGTTTACTGCTTATTTGGAACGAGCTTCTGCACTTAGCGTACAATGTTTTAGTTTCAACTTAGTCATTATTTATGGTGAGTGTACACATGGCGAGCGAATGAATAAAAACAATTAAACATAATAGTGGCTTTTGAGAAACAGGGTTTTCTCCTAGTGCAGAAGGCACAAGAAATCTTTATACCATAAATTAATTAGATATCATAACATAACGGAATTTTATTTATAAGTAATTATTTATTTTTATTTATTTACTAGCTGACCCGGCAAACGTTGTTTTGCCTTAATAATTATTTCTAAATGTACAGTAGCCGATTCTCAGACCTACTGAATACGCGTATAAAATTTGGAAAAAATAGGTCAAGCCGTTTCGGAGGAGTACGGTAACAAACACTGTGACACATAAATTTTATTTATAAGATTTATTTAATCTAACCGCAATTAATTAATTATTACGGTTAGTACCAATTACAATAATTAATAAACTTAAAACATATATGTAAGTCTAAAATTATTAAGAAACATCACAATATCACAACAAAAATAAAATCACAATAAAAGTTAAATAAGAAATGTCAGGTAAAAAAAATAATTATGAATGTACTGCATGTGTTATGGATAAATAAACTAATAATAAAAATAATAATTCCTTTATTTTTTTAACACATAGGTAAAGGAAAGCGAATTAGAATATATATATATATATAATAATATAGAATAATAGTAAGCGTATATTATGTTCCCTTATAACTAAACTGGTGGTTTTCAAAGCAAGAGTGAACCATTTTTTGTTGGGTCAGCGCGCTCCGTCAGGTAAACATTTTGTTTTCAGGAAACTGAAAATTATAAAAAAAAACAAGTCTGCAGTGTTGATTTTATTGGTTATGTGTAAGACCACAGTTAACGTGCCAAATGGCTACTTCATTTCAGAAATAGTTTAATTTCAAACGGAAGTTGTGGTCGCATAACGTTTACCAAACAAATCCTAATTTAAGAAGTAATGGTGTGTTACACACAGTTGGACACAACTTCTCTTGGCTGGAAAATACATACACAAGTAAAAGTAGCCCACTCAAATTTCCACTGTTGGGACTTGGGGCATTCACTGGGAGAAAGAAATAGGCTATAATCCACCACGTAGGCCAAGTAAGGGTTAGAAGATGACACACGTCTCCGTTCATAAAATTCTTTGATGCCCTGGATATCATTGGAAATATATATGTCTTCAAGATCCATGATAGTTCTCAATGTACTTGTATTTTAGGACTCTTTCATCTTATATTTTGACTAATTATAGGCAATAAAATTAAAATTATAACCCAGACATATTAAGCAAAACAAAATCAGCAAATCGAATTGTGTTCATAAACATAACAAAACTAAATTTCATATCTACGAGTATCTAAACAAAACCACTGTATTCACTTTTTCATTTGTACTCGTACTTCTAAGTTTATTACAGTAAGGTCATATCAAAAGGAAAAACAAAAAACCTAAATGCTAGCGTGCTTGCAGCGGGGTAAGGCCCAAGCCGGCTATTATTATGTATTATTACGTTATATGTATTATACTATACTAGCTGACCCGGCAAACGTTGTTTTGCCTCACTTAGGGGTATGAAAAATAGATAGTGTAGCTTATATGACACGTTCGTAGATTTACCATAGCAGCGCCGTCTATTGATTACTTACTCAACCCAGTCGAAAGGTATCGAAATCTGTTAGAATCATTTGGAGTTAACAGATAATTGTGACTGTCAAATAATAACAGACAATAATTAGCAATAAATTAAAATTAGGACTATAATTTGAGAATTAAACTATCCTATCTCTCAAGTTGGATGGAACTGCACATGGTGTGCGAATTTTATTATAACCGGTTAAGTGGTTTAGGAGTCCATTGAGGACAAACATTGTGACACGAGACATATAATTATATTAAGATTACTAAATGTATGACTATATTGTTGCAGGATGTAACTGCTCGCCGGTGGGGTCTGAGAGCAACGTGTGTGACATCCGCACCGGCCAGTGTCGGTGTCGGCTCCACGTCACGGGCCGCGCCTGCGACACTTGCGAGGTAGGTTGATGATGATGATGACACTCATACGAGTGTCATCATCATTATATACCACAGCTAGGTAGACCGCCTCTTTTTGATACAGAATTCCTTTCGAAGTATCAGTTATGGATAGCGTCTTATATTAGCGTAGCGCAGTATATTAGTTTAAGTCGAAGACACGCACAAAACCTACTCGTAGTACTTATAAATTACAAAAAAAAAAAACCTTCAACATTCCAAAATCTGTGGGGATCATTGGCATAGCCCAAATTTTACACATAATATGAAAACCAAGTGTAGTCAGTCCAACTATTTTCAGTCTTTAGACTTCAATAATATGAAAATTGGCCAAGTGCGAGTCGGGTGAAGGGTTACAACCCAACGAAAAATAAACGATTATTATCAAAATATAGCAAAAAAACACGTTGTTTGAATATTTCGTTTGTTTGAATTTAATTTGATTTATTATATTTATATTATAAAAGTTTTTGCACTATTAAATATTCTGTGAATATTTATATGATTTAAAAATTACTTTTGACAGTCATATATAGAGACAGCGGAGGCTTAGTAATAGCCCTTTTATACCTTTTAGGTACACCCTAAAAACAATCGGAGCATAAAACATAATCATCTTGAAATGCCGGCATTCGTACAAAGTAGGTAATGTTTTCGCGCCTTTGAATATCATTGGAGGAAATGTCCCACTGACATTTCCACGTAATAAATGCAGAAACTGGAGTAACTCCGCTCGCACCACGGCAGGGAGGTAGTCAGGGAAGTATGGAGTGGACTAAAAGATTTTAAATATCAAAAGGTTTTAGTTGTAATAAGGCAGAACTTGTTAAATATGTGTATAATAAATTTAAAACAAATGCAGTAGTTTGAGTACTGTTAATTGTGTAAGTAATGTAGTGTAATTGACTTAGATAAGCGAATCAGAGAAATTCTGTAATGATTGTTATAAGTGTACTAAATAAATAAATAAATGTTTTCTTAATCTAAAAAAATGTAGCATGTCTTTAAACAATTATGACGACATGGTACATTTTTACCGGTAGCATTTAAATATAAAAAAAATATAATAACAATTTTATAACAACTGCATACATTAATGTTGTGCTTAATGTATTCTGTACACAGCAGTACTGACAACTATCCCAAAACTTCTAGAAGCGGGTTTAGGACGTCTCGTTTGGATCCCTAACTTTTAAAATTTGCAATAAATAAGTGAAATTCAAAAGAAGCTATTTTATCCGAGAATAGCGTGTGAAATTTATTTTGATTACATATAAATTGTATGTAGTATTACGTCATCTAGTACTCATTGTCATGTGTTAGATACAAAACAATAAAAAGACGGATCTTCTATGTCTAATGTCTTTTATGACAGTTTTCAGGCTTTAATTAAAATTCAGATGCATACTTAGTCTTTATTAGCAACACAATAAATTATATAATAATAATTATGACATCCTCATATAGTCGACATTGTCAACAAACAAAATAAAATTAACAGAATATCCGATGCCCCTTTCCCTAAGTGCGTCCACTTTAACTGGAATCTATAATGGCACCAATAAAATAATTGGCCATAGAACGATGGCGGGTTATTCAATTAAATGTCATTCGGCCATTTGCGAATGTAGGCCAACATGAGGTCTACTGCACTGTCGGAATATCAGCCGCTTTATCAGTAGCGCTTGAACAAAAATATTAATTTACAACAAGTTGACAGAGAACATTAACAAATCTTAATATTACTTAATTATGTTTAAATAAAAAAATAAAGAGTTTTTGTGATAGTGGGATTACTTTATAACAAGGAATACGCATATTTTTATTGCAAAGGTAACATCATTTTATAATAGTAAAAAACGCACGCGCCCTGTTGGTCAAATACCTTTTTTTAACGTAAGGAAATGTATTTACGCATGCTCACCACCACACCCGGGTAGGTGAGTGGAGTATGTCAGGATCGATGCCAAATGGACATCACTACCGGCTAAAACCTCACGATGGCCTCCTCATCGGAAAGGGTGGCATGAGGTTCCGCTCCTCGCAATTAAAACTGCTGGTCAATTGTCTAGCTGTAAGGCAGCGAACTAGAATAAACGGAGGAGTAACTCCACCTAATTGCCGCTTATGATTTGGATCCATCTACGCACACAATTATACTGCTATCACAACGAAATTCACACACACACAAAGCTCGCACGCGATTGGTCGCATCAATGTCACGCGGCGCGCTGTTAGTTGTTTTGCCCCGCCCACCGCGGTATTTTACGCGTGGACGGTGGAACCATTTTAGCGGCCAAGTTACTATTCTATTTATTCTAGTTCCCTGCTGTAGGAAGTAAAAAAATGCCATGGTAAACCAATTAGCGCCTTCCAAAGCGTTATCCAATACAAGTACCATAGCGATGATTTGATGATAGAATCAGGCTTCGTACAAACAGATGAGCTGTTTCGATAGTACGCGCTAAACTGTTTCCATTAGTTCAGTGTTGTTCACGATAATCTGCTCGTCCGGATCAATAGAATCGGCTTTTTAGATGTAGTAAGAAGAGGATACGGCATAGGGGGTATGCAGAAGTGGTCACGTGCTGGCAATGTTACGGCTATAAAAGACTGAATAAAAAAATCATTGTTTTTATTGTTGTCTTTTCAGTACAGAAAATATGGTTCAAATTTAGCACAATCAAAAAATCGCAACTAGCAACGTCTAGTTTATTTAACAGCTTTAACGAAAACTATGTAGAAGACTATGTAGATGAATTGAGAAAATCCTCCTTATTAAAGTTTATAAACTTTAGCCGCGTTTAAATAGGAAATATTTATGACGCACTAGTTTACCGTTAATTTTTATTACGTTCTTTTTCTTGAGTTTAATTTAATAGTTCTGTCAAAGTCTTATATTTTTTCACAAGTGGCATAACAACCTACCAATATTTTAGATTATAATTTGATTATATTTTAAGTTATAATATTAGGCACTATGAAATTCCTTTAATTGTTATCCACCATACTACTCCTAGCAATAATAATAATATATGTATATACTAAACTGCACGGTATATGCCGTCTCCACTAGATACTAACTCCATGTCCAGTTCACACTTTTCTAAGAAATGTTAATAGGCCCGTGTTAATCGCAAATGAGATTATTGCATCGTCGACGAGGATTCAATTATGATGGCGAAGATTAAATATAACGAGGTCTGGTTTATTATGTTTTTCTATCGTTTACCAGACAGCGTCTATAGACTAACTAAGGTGATCAAAGCGAGCATTGAAGCTTTGCAACGGTCAATATTAGTTTTAAAGATGGGTGACAAAACAAAAGACAGTCGAGACATCTGGATGCTACCGTAGCAGAACCTGGCTGTAAGTCGTTGACGACAGGTGGAGAAGAACCGTTACAGAGTGATGGCCGAGAACTGGCAAGCTAGGAGTGGGCTGTCCGGCAGGGACATGGGTTCATATCAGCTCAAACCTGGATCAGGACTGCACAAGATTGACGCAGGTGGCATTTGTAAAGGACATAAAGGGCCTATGCCCAGTAGTAGGAAAGAAAGGGCTGTGCATGACGATGTTGTTAGTCATGCCAGAGACACCCGGACTTGAAAACTCTCGAAGTTCCTGGCCACTAAACAGGCCATGAATAAAAAGCCTTTCAACTTTTCCTTGTCTTTCATCTATACCAATATTATAAAGAGGAAAAGTAGATCTTTGTTTCTTTGTTTGTTTGACGCGAATAGGCTCCGAAACTACTGGACCGATTTGAAAAATTCTTCCACCGTTGGAAAGCTACATTATCTACTAACATATGTAGGCTTTATTTTGTTTCTCTTTACATCGTAATTGGATTGTTTTATAGCCCGTGCGAAGCTGGGTTTGGCTGCTAGTAGTTACTAATGTCTATCTATCTCTTTTTCTCTCAGGAAGGCTACTGGGGCTTGGAGCGAGGCGGGTGTAAGAAATGTTCGTGCGGCGCGGGCGCGGCTGCGTGCGATCCCGAGACGGGCGCGTGCGCGTGCGCAGCCGGCGTCGGAGGCGCGCAGTGCGACCGCTGCCTGCCAGGGTACTACGGGTTCGGCCCTAAAGGGTGCTTACGTGAGTCTAAACAAATATATCTACAGCACACTGTGAGTTACTGTTTTTATTAGTTTAGATATTGCTAGAAATGGTAGATAAAGACAGGTGGCGATCCGGATCGAAGAAACAAAGGTGTCGATTCGTCATTCATAAGTATCTACTGTAACAAGCATACTAAATTTATATATTAATTAGCAAAAGATACTACTAGTTTGTTTAAGTCGTCTCCACCGTGAAACAACAGCCATACGTAGTGTAAATCCGGCTCGAAGGACTACAAAAGTGAAGTCTTGAACCAGCCATCAGTATTTATAGCCCAGTGAAATTAGGTAAAAAAAGGGGTCAACCTCGGAATGAAAGATAATAAGTATAATATATGACTGTACGCTGCGCACTCTTCGCACTCTACCTCAAAAACGGTTGATCGTATAAAAAAAAAGTTTAGACAAAAGTTGTAGAGAATTTTATATTCTACAACTTTCATAATAAGTGAAAATATCATTTAAGCAATAGGAACCGAGATATTCGCGAAAAATCGTTTTTTGTGACCTTTGACCTTCAATATCTTAAGACGCGGACACGATAGCATTTGTGACTTTTGAGACAATCTCGTATTTAGGGTAACAAAACAAAGTTTTTTACCAATTTCCAGCTTATTATCTTTCATTCCGAGGTGAAACCCCTAATATGACTGGGCTATTAACATCGTGCCACAATTGGCGACTTTAACTTCTTCCAGGACCTTAGCATGGAATGGTAATAGGACAAAAATAATACTAGACGTTTTCACATAATTTATTATTTTGGGCGTTATTTTGCAACAATTCCATGCTGATGAAATAAAAGCGCTAGTAGTACATTATACTTTAGGATTTTATTTCGTAGACTTATTTTCAGTAGTTACCTATAGCATGTGATCTCCATTTCAGCTTGTCCGGCGTGTACAGACGGCAAGGTGTGTTCCCCTGTGAGCGGGCGGTGCGCCTGCCCAGCGGGGTCGCTGGGCGCCGGGTGCCGCCAGTGCGCGCGCGGGTACACGGCGCGGGGCGGGGGCTGCGGCCCGTGCTCCTGCGGGGAGGGGGCTGTCTCTAGTAAGTGAGCTTTCCTGTGACGTCTCAATGTAACGACCTCGTTGGCGTAATGGTTACCATGCTGAACTGCGAATCAGAAGGTTCAGCCAACATCTTTGAGCTGAACCCAATTTGTTGGTTGTGAGTCTGGGTGTTGAATATGTATCTATATAAAATATGTATTTAAGTACATGTAGTATATCAGTTGTGTTAGCAACCAAAATACAAACTAGAAATGGTTCAGTATGGGAATAACCAGCCGTGTGTGACAAAAAACACTGATCCCGGTACTTCGCGCTTTGGAGCCTGAAGCACGGCCTACTATTCCAACAAGACAATTGATCCTGAAAACTTATTTTATCACACCTGAGTTACATACAACGTAATCTCCTTGTACATCTACAAGTTTCAATGGATCAGTCGACTTTAAAGACATTTGTGGCAGCATAAAAACTCTGAACGTCAGAATTCCACCACAAACCTCACAATAATGAAGAAGAATAAGAAATACCCACCTACTCATCCTATATCTTAATACATGTCAATGAATATTAGATTCCAACCCTCGTTTCTCCCCCAGACGTGTGTGACCCCCACACTGGCCAGTGCAAGTGCCGCTCCGGATGGTCGGGGAGCTCCTGCGACACCTGCGCGCCTGGTCACCACGGGGCGCGTTGCAAGCCGTGCCACTGCGACCCGGCGGGCACCAGGGACTGTAACAGCACTGTTTGCGACTGTGACCAATGGGGACGGTGCCCCTGTAAGGTATGGTTTAGATTGTAGATTGTTTACACAACACAGCATTTGTCCAGAAGGGTGCGTAATCAAACGAGCAGGACCTAAAAATCGACCGGTACGCCTGACTGTACTGTCATCATTAAAAAATTGATCGTTTTTAGCTCCTCCTCCACAAAGTCGCTTTCTCTGTGCCTATGTCCCTTTGTATGCTTAAATCTTTAAAACTAGGCAACGGATTTTGATGCGGTTTTATAATACGAGTAGATAGAGTGATTCAAGAGGAAGGTTAATATGTATTATAAAATTATTATTAATTAGTGGATGAATACTGTTATTTTTGAGGTTTCTAATGTGATGTCGTTAATTATCATTTATTTCCTCTTGTATTGCAAACGCAGGCTGACCCATACGAGATTTATCAAAATATTGTACTAATTATTTGTACACATTGAAAAGGTTTACAAAAAACTTCACTATGGTATATGTTTGCAGTGTATTTGGTATCAGCTTTGCACCCGTGCGAAGCCGGGACGGGTCGCTAGTTTGTTTCTAATTTATTTATTTATTCATATAGCATTACAGATAATTACATTAACTTATTAGCTAATTAATTACTGTACCCTGTACATAGGGTGTAGCTACATCTAACTTAATCTATGTCTACTTATAGTTAAAAATTATTTTAAAAATTGCAAATTGTTTTAAAAATTATTTTAAAAATTGTAAATTGTAATACTCACTCCCATAATATATTTTTTTCAGGAGAACGTAGTAGGCGACAAGTGTACCCAATGTCTGGAGGGAACATTCGGCCTGTCTGCTTCCAACCCCTCGGGTTGTACCGCGTGCTTCTGCTTCGGTCGCGTGTCCAAGTGTGCGCAGGCGAGGCTGGCGCGCGCTGCGCTCCACGCGGCTGCGCCTGCGCATCTCACGCTCAAACGACCAGTGGGGAGAGAAATCATTACTAATGTGAGTGAAGTTAGAAGTTTGAGTTATAAGGGACATTGTTGCAAAGTTAAAGTAATGTATTGATAACAATACAGTTACATACAAGTCATACATTAACAATCTATTAAACACTTAATCAATATAAATGTCCAATATAATTGAAATATAAATGTCCGATATAAATCTATAAGTTATAATTAATAATTAATCACATATATATATACAATAGTTATCTACATATATATAATAGTTATCTACGGACGTAGATGCGCATGAGAATGAAATGCCGGTTCAAGCTTGCATGCAACACACATCTTTTACAAAATAAAGTCGGCAGTTTTCTGCATGTTTTTTCCCTAAAGTCTAAGGAATAAGTGATCTAGGACTAAATATTTTAATCCACTTCGTAAAATTTTCTGTACTGTACCTAGCCGTTCTATATAGCTGTTCATTGTATTTCAAATGTCATTGCGGGATAATATAAATTAATGTACCTATCTGTAACTAATAATTAAAAACTATTTTTTAACTTAGATGTGACCGTTTTTAATATGCCTCGCGATAACAGTTCGCAAAGTAAAATAGATTGAAAATGAGAGTTAGATAATAAAGCACCTGATTATTAAAACAAAAGTATACAATTTTATTCCTGTAAATTTTATGCAAACAACAATTGCTTGAGCATGAATAAATAGTAGGTAAGAATAAATTGTAGGTAATGATAAATAATAAATATCTATTAAATAAATAATAGTTTATTCAGGCAACAAAGAGTTAGTACATATTTCGAACTTACTACTATAAACTATGTAATGACTCAAATGTTTCAGATGGACGAAGACTCCCTGCTAGCAATCCACACGCATTCAACAGACGCCACCATCACCCTCCCGTGGCCCCCCGTGCCAGTCTACATGGAGTTAGACCGCCGGTTCCTGGGGGACCGAGTGACGTCATACGGGGGGTCACTCAGGTTCCGCGTAGAAGAGGAAGGGGGGAGCGAGCTGTCAAAGGAGGTGTTAGCACGGTTCCCCCTCGTGAGGATATATGGGAAGAATATCGTTCTAGATTATTATGAGGTACGTTTGACCTTCATTTTCAAAGTCAAAGTCAAATTGATTTATTGCATCATTACGGTATACATAAGGTCTTAAAAGTTATTTATTTGGTATCACATAATAGACCCTTCTCGTGTATTTCAAAAACATATTATTATGAGGAGTGAGCCGGCTAATTAAATTATAATATAAACAGTAATCGTTCATCATCGTATAGTTTTATCATATAGGAAATAGTAACATTTCTGACATAAGAAGCTTTTTAATTTCATTTGAAAGGCACTATCTCTTTCTATTTATAATTTTTAAGTTATATAACATTCTTAAGTTACTTATACTTTTGACTTGTAACTTTCGTGTTATCAATAAATGATTTGTATTTGTATAAATCATTAGAATATCTTCAATTTTGTCATCTGTTTTGCACGATCTGAAAATTATTCCGCACAAAACTCTATGGAATATACAAGGAAATGACATGGTGGTCTTGCGAGGGACTCTCAGGGAGACGCTATCACGGGTGGAGAGGATGCTGAATCCTCTTTAGGCTGAATTAGGCCTCCGCCAGGATAAAGCTCTCCTGGGAAAGAACTCGACTTAGCCATTTATTCTCACAACCACAATGCTTGATAGCTGAACATTTTGCATTACAAAAGGCTGAAGCTAAAACTTTCATCAAAGTACCACGTTTCATTCTTTTTTGACCCAAGAATTCCCTCTGTCCAGCATGTTCCACCAACAAACGGCACCCACTCGGTCCGGCTGCATGAGACCCTGTGGAAAGTGCGAGGGAGCGGCGCAGTGGCCTCGCGAGGGGCTCTCATGGTGGCTCTACAGCGGGTGGAGAGGATCCTGCTGCGGGTCACCACCAGGGCACCTCTGGTGGGGGAGAATGTACACGCTTTGTAAGTATAAGATATTCTATAAGTGGTATGTTCCCACTCATATATACTAATAATCACTGCTTCCCGGGCTTCTAAATTTTATCGAGAAGAGCTGGAATAACAAATAATTTATTTGCACCAAAAGGATATACAAAACAGTTACATTATAAATGTGCCCTATAGTTATAACTATTCAAAACTGTACATATTCAAAGGACAATTCAAATACTAAAAATATACATCTTGATAATACAAAAAATTTGAGTTTAAGACTGAAAAAGTTAACGTACGAGTAAATGGACGCAGATAGCAAATGTATAAAGAGGCCCATAACCAGCAGTGTGACAAAAAGAGCTGCGGATGTTTATGTGTGTGAAGCTACTGACTTCTTCTTTTAAAATTACTCCGCATAACAATCAGCAGTAACTTTGCTGATTGGCCAAGACGGCATCGCTATAGCATGGAAGTGCCAAAGTTGTGGACAAAGCTGTTTGCCTTCACATTCATTGTGCGAACCGCCAAGGTGTGGATTACTTTTCCAAATGCCCTGTTCCCCGATTTCTTCTGGGCAAGCGCGCTCCACCTTAGATTTTGATATCGCTTACCATCAGGTGAATTACGATCTAGCGCAAGCCTATTAACCAAAAAAAGTGCTATCTAATAAAATCAACTGTATGTTAAACTTAACTGTGCGTTTTAACCACAGGCTCCTAAACGTATCTCTGGATACCGCAATCCCCGGCCTCAGTCGTTCCGAACCAGCTCTCGGGGTGGAACTCTGCGACTGCCCTCGAGGCTACGCAGCTTCCTCGTGCCAGGAACCGGCTGTGGGCTTCTGGATCCCTCCACCCAAGTTCCACATGACCACCGTGTCGGGGACCATCGTGATCAACATAGAGGGAGACGCTCAGCCTTGTCTCTGCAATAATAGAGCGACAAAGTGCGACCCTGATACTGGAGCTTGCTTGGTGAGAAATGTCTTTTAGTTATTAAAGTACGTGATTGACCGATCTTTTTTATGACATTTTCTTAAAATGATTCCTAGCATAAATTTCATGACAATCGTTGGAGCCGATTCCAAGATTCCAATTATATAAATATATATACAAGAATGGCTCATTTAAAGATATAAGATATAGTCTATGTAGAGATAAGTGTAGGTTGCTTATTAGCAATAAGGCCGCCGCTTATCTTTTTGGTGTTTGCTATGATTTTTCTTATATTGTTAATTTAAGTGTCCCTTTAAAGATTCTTCTGAAATGTCGCGTAGCGTTCAATCAAAGCCATAACGTTAGCGTTGCTTATGCGTAAAATTTCTGACGAATCAAGCATCATTGTTTAAAAAAAATATCTTAAAAAAAACATTAATTGAAGCAAACAAGACTATAGTAAAAAGATGCATTTGATTGTTTTTTCTAACAATATTTTCTTGCCCTCGTAAAAGTAAGCATTGTGTCTGAAAATTTTTTATTTGATTAATTCTTAAAATTATTATTTTGGCTCTGCTGACGACAATACGTCACGACTAATTTTTTTAACATAAGTACAATTTCCCCCAGAACTGCACGATGGGCACAGCGGGTCCCCGGTGCGAGGTATGCGCGGCGGGGTACCACGGCACTCCAGACGGGCCAGGCGGGTGTCAGGCTTGTCCCTGCCCTTCGCGTGCAAACAACTTTGCTTCGGCCTGCGCGCTTAGCCCCACAGGCCGGCTACAGTGCTTGTGCAAACCTGGTAAGGGGATCGATATCCGCTTCTTTTACTAGTATTATAAGATAAATTTGACAGAGTCACAGAGTAGTTATGAAATATATTATATCGTTAATAAAATCGACAAGTATCTAGTGCATGTTGACCAAATGAAAGTGTATAAGATATGATATATAAGCAGTCGGATAAGTTTAAAGTATATTTCAGGAAACAATACTTTGAAATTTATCGTATTAACTATGGCATATGCCTGACAAATGCAGAGGCGGATATAAAATATGAGTGACTTGAAATATTGCTAGTTGAGAGTATGTGAATACGAATGATTACAGCAAGTGCGGTCCGCCCCGTTAGTTAGAAAATAGCGTCACCGAGAGTTAGCTTTGCATCGTTTTTCACCTAGCACCATCTATTCTTGCGCTTTTAACGGGCTTCTTAACAAGTGTTAATAAATGCTTCTTTTAACATCACTAGTATTCCGAAGAATAGAATACGTTGGATTAATTTCAACCAACTTCATCTTACCAATATTATAAAGAGGAAAAGTTTTATTGTTTGTTTGTTTGACCCGGATAGGCTTTATTTGCTCATTTATTGACTTTAGGCTTATAGGCTTTATTTATTGATTTGAATTTTTTTCTCCGTTGGGCAGCTACATTATCTCCGAGTAATAAAGGCTATATTTTGTTTCTATTTACAATTTGTACTATTTTATAGCCTGTGCACAAACCAGTGTTTAATGTGTGACTAGTTATTGTATTATTATCAATAATATATTGGTACTTTAACACACTCACTTACTGTTGTTTCTATTCCCCAGGGTACACGGGCTTGGAGTGCGAATCCTGCGCCCCAGGCTTCTACCGGTCACCGACCGGCGCGTGCGTCTCTTGTGCTTGTAACGCCCTCGGCTCTCTATCTCCCCGATGTGACGCCAGGGGGCGCTGCCGGTGCAGGGAGTTCACCTCGGGGGACAAGTGTGACACTTGTTTGGCGAGGAGAACGTACTTGGACGGAGACGGGTGCATGCGTAAGCTCATTATTCTTAATAAACAAAAAAATATACAACCTATTGACTCGGGCGTTACTTTGCGGAAATCCATTGTAGATAGAAGAAAAACTGAAATATTTAGTGTACTTCCGCTGTGATCTGAAATCAAATTAACCTGGTATATGAGTTAAGTGAATTTGTAGTTGTTGGTCGGAGGAACACACAATTTTTTTTACATTTTGATGATTCCATTGCTTTTCTTAATTTGGTTTTAACACAACGGAATGCATTTAATATTTCAGTTTTAATAAATTATAAAACAAAGTTAATGTTTCATGTTACTTCACTTCGTTTATACAGAAGTGTCATCATTATACCTTGTTCTAGATTAAAGTTTTTCTTTGCTCAAATAAATACCTATTGATTTTTTATTTTTACGGTGTATTGCCAGAAAATGCTGCTTTAAAAATAATTTCCAAATCAGTTATCTCCAGAAAATGTACGAGAAGAGAAATATATTAAAATTTATACTTGTATTACATTCTAATATTGTATATTTTTCTCTTCTCTTCTAGTTTGCGACAACTGCACTCAAACACTCCTCGACTCAATAGAACAAATATCTTCGCATCTCCGGTCCCGCGCCGACCCGGCCGAACTCAGTAGAATACCAAAACCTTTCCCCGCACTACGCGAGTTCGCACACAACGCTACCAACATACGCACACAGGTACACAATACTCGACAACACGTGGAACATTCGAGAAACATCGAGCAAGCCATAAAGAACCTAGAAGCCAAAGAACACGAAGTTTTCACCGATGCAAATCGCTTGAAAATCGAAGCGAGCTTACGAGACAAAGAAGCTGGTTACCTGAGTTTGGAAAGCATGAGCGCTCTGGAGGAAGTTTTGAAGCAGAAAAGAAAGATGGCGGAACAAATAGAAGCGTTAGATGAGTTTGCGAGAGGAGAGAAACATTTGAGCGCTCATAGGGCGTTGAAAGAAGCGCGACGGTTGTTGAAACATATTAAAGAGATGAGGGTAGATGGATACGTTACTGCGGCGCATGATGTGTTTGACACGGTAAGTTATGGAATATTAATTTAAACTGGTTAAAGAAATACTCTGTTTGTAGGTAAGATAAAGTCATAAGATACTTCGGATGCTATGATTAATAATAATAATTTTCTTAAAAATGACATATACCCAGTTAAAGGAAAAAAAAACGTTTATTTTGATTCGATCACTGCTGTGCTGGATTCATATTCTTTAACTCGATTAAAAAAGAAAACATTTGAAAGTTCGTTCTTCTTGCTCTCACCCATATAGTTGTGCAAGCATGAGGACAGTTACTTTCAAATGTTTTCTTTATTGTCGTAAGTTATTCCATATCCAATACGGCCCTTTCAGGCCAACGTGCAATCTACAGCAGTGCAAGAGTACGACTACCGTATCGAGGATGCGAACCGACGCGTGCGCAAGCTAGAAGCCTCTCTCGACCAATGGGAGCGCAAAGCGGCGGACCTGCCTGCGTTGGCACAGACCGTGTGGCGAGCTGACGACGCTGTGTCTGGTCTACAAGGACGCGTGAAGCCGAGACTTGCTGCTGTTAGAGACACGGGGTTGAGGTGTCGGCTGATGCTGGAAGTAAGTTACTTGTTCAGAGCTTCTAGAATAGAATAGAAAATAGTTTATTATGATAGGAGACAACTAATGCAAGTGTGCTGATTGCAGACAGTCAGCGCTGGTCTTCTATTGAGACGGACGAGTGACGAAACGAACAACAAACAAGACTTTAGTCAAGTAAACATAACACTGTAAAAACTAAATATCAAAATAATTTGAAAATATTGCTGGACCATATAAGACAATAATTTGCTAACCACGACTAAAAGTACTATCCATATTCTTCCAGGATATAACTTCCCATTCAGTTCAGAACCTCACCGACGATATATCGTCCTCGATCCTCAAGGCACAGTCTCTAGCCATCCACCTGCCAAGCCTGGGAGCCGAACTAAAGACACTGACCCTGGCTGCTGAGGAGAAGGAGGGTATCCTCTATAATCTGACTCCGGTGTATAGGGAGAAGTATCTGGGAGCTGTGGAGAAACACGTGGCGGATCTAGGAGTTAAAGCGCGAGAATATAAGAAGTGAGTTAAAAAATATAATCATTAAAATATATATCATTTAGAATTGTCCTCTTACGTAGATATCACATGAGCTAGTTCACCATCAGAACTAGAAAACAACCGAAGCAGAAGTAAAATGTAAAGAACCTTGTTTAATTTGGATCAGACACCTTTGAGCGCTATTAGCAATGCTTGTTTATGGCATGCTTGACTGACCTGTCATTGTCTTTCCAGTCTGTTTGCCGGCACACGAGCAGCCGCGTCTCTTGGAGTGACAGCAGCTCAAGCCTGGGCTAACGTCGCTGCAGGAGTACGCGAGGCTCAGGCGTTAGCTGATAGTGCTGTGAGGAGCGCTGCTGCTGCGGCTGCGCTGGCGAGGGGGTCGGCTCCCATGAGAGATACTGCAGCTAAAGGGATGAAGGCATCGAAGGAACTCAGACGGAGGGGAGCGGAGGTGCTGGCTAAAGCTGAAGGTAACTAAAGTAAAAGAGTATATAAAGTAGGTACTAATGACAGAAACAATAACCGCTGGGGTGTACAAGTTCTGCTGGAGACCGCGCGTACCGGCACACGTAGCGTGCGACGTCCTGCCATTAGGTGGAGTGATCATACACTCAAAATAACGGGCAGTGGATGGAGACAAAATGCTAAGGATAGTGTTCATTCCTGAGGTTTAAAAGTCAAAATTGGCGTAATACAGCGCTATGGTTATTATATTTTGAGTTGTGCCAATCTGGCACGGTCTGACACCATGTTTTTTTCTGTTATCCGTGAACCAAACACATTTTTTGCTCAGTTTAGAATATTTCTCCCAACTCCACAGAGCTTCGATCTCAACTGGAACATCTTCGTCGAGGAGCTGACCTGGTTAGCGTGGTGCTCCGGGGGGTCGGCTGGCAAGAACGGGACCTAGCTGCCAGACCCACGGCGAGAGTGGCTGAGGCTTTGAAGGAGGCAGACGAGCGGGCGGACCGAGTGTACGCTACTACGAGAGCCCTCTATGATGAGGCTAGCGAACTGAGACGACGAGTCAGGTATTCATTTTTTGAAGCAGAAAGATTTAGGAAATCTATGGAAAGGTTTTTTACCAACAGCCCCAAAGTCCGTTGTTAAGGTAAACAAATTCTAAAAATAGTACAAAAATAGTAATATTAAAGGGATTATAAGAACAAATGTGTAAGCTTCTGCGTTGTTGTCGCCGCGTTCCAAAAATTGCCACTAGATGGCGCTATTAGGTTGGCTGTAGTTATCTGAATCGCGATTACAAGATATTTAAGCTAATATTTTGTCTTTCCGATCTTGTTTAGTGTGTTAACTGTGGAGACGCTATGTGTACACGTAGCGAATGGAACATCCTTCGTGTCCGATTTTGACTCGAGCCGTTAAAAATTAACAGTGCTTTATTTTTTTTTATGACAGGTACCATTTACGACGCCAATTGGCTGAGCTCCAGCGGCACGGAGACACCGCGCTGGGGGCTGCGCAAGAACATGGTAAGTTGATTGCTGTTCCTATCAAACAGTTTGGTCGCCTAAATTTTATATAGATGCAAATACTTTTACAAATGTCTAAATATCATAGAACAAATGAGTTTTTTGTCTTGTCGTGCTGAAGCTGCCATTAAAATAAATAAATAAAATTTCTTAATTGCAGGCCTTTAGCCCATAGTTACAAATTAAATTAAATTAACAATTTTTTCAAATAAAATAAGAGTTAAGTTAAGTAAAAAGTAAAATAATATAAAATAAAATAACCACAAACTTACAACTTAAGCTATTTTCGGTTTGCGCTCCGGTGGACGTCGGCCCAGGACCGATAGATATGACTGTTGATATCTTCAGATAGGCACTGCAGTATGCCATTATTCGGCCTACGTATCTTATCCCAGAAGGACGCAATGCGTGATCGAATAACTGCAAAGAAATCAGGAACCCGTGCATCAGCGAACATGCCGGACGCGCTGCTAAATCTAGGCCTTTTCATAAGGATGCGAAAAGCGTCATTGTATTGCACTTTTGTAAATGATGTATACAAATTTCTCCAGTATCCCAAATCCGCGGCAACACCGTGCGAGGAGCAGAGACAGCTGAGGCGCTCGCCACCGCTGCTGCAGCTAGAGCGAGACAACAACACTCTGCCGCCTCCACCCTCACACCGGCTCTGCAAGCGCTTAGAGACAAGGTGCAGAGAGCCAAACATGCTGCTGCTTCGGTGAGACATGTTTTTATTTTATTCTTTTTATGACAAGGAGAGCCCAAATGAGCCTGATGCTGGCATAATAAACAGTACCTGGTTGACCGAGCTTTGCACGGTATATATATATATTTTTTAATATGACATTTTCTAAAAATGATTTCTACCTAAATTGATTTATCGCCCCCAAAACTCCTTAGATACAAAATTTCATGAAAATCGTTGGAGCCGATTCCGAGATTCTAATTATATATATTATACCATACATAAAATCATTCATTCATAAAATAGAACTCCAAGATGGTCGTTCCCATGCTTTGAAAACCGCTAGATTGTAGTTTTTGGGGAACAGGGAGCTTGGCAAAGAATTCCACACCTTCGCGGTTCCACAATGAAAGTGGAGGCAAACCGCTTAGTACGCGCCTTTGGAACCTCCACGGTATAACGATGCCGCTTTAGTGTTACTTATTACTTCCTCCTGTTTTACTATTAACTTATTCTGTAACAATGAATAATAACTAAAGAAAACAATATACACTGATCACCCCCCAGATCTCAGTATCGCTGACGTCACTGGAAGGCGCAGGCGCAGGATGCTCGCGCTCCTACGCCGTTTCGAGCGCGTCGGGTGCCGTCACGCGGCTCGCACTCGCACTCTCCTTCGAGACCTCCGTGCGGGACGGGCCGCTACTTTACTTACTTGATAACACACAGGTATGGAGGTCTCTAGGACATATCTGCCGAGAACTCTTCTACCGAGGGTTTCTTCTTATTATTCTTCGTATGAGCTAAGTGGTCAAGCCTCTTGGACTAACGACTGCTTGTACTGAGACTTACAGCCGGGACCAAAGTTTAACGTGTCAATCGACCCACGGTAACAGGCTTGTGCATGGTCACCTATCCAAACACCATCCGCATCGACCGTTGCTTAGCCTCGATGTTCGTATCAGATCACCTTAGCTAGCCGAGTTACAGGCGCTAAACTGCCACTGCTGTGGTAGACGAGATTTAAAGTGGAGGCTGAACATCAGCAAGTGTAGAACGGTGTGTTCCAGCTGCCTTTTGGAGAGTCAATTATTCCAGTTTAGTCATGCTTCTCGTTCAGCTAGAGCGTTTAACTCCTGCCTGTTATGAGTAAAAATATTTTTTTTGTCCAGGAAAAAGAGCACTATATGAAGTTATTTGTGGAAGATGAGCGACTCCACTTGACGTGGGAGCTGGGGGGCGGGGAGGGAGAGATCGTGCACCCTGAACAGCTGCTGCCCACGCATGATGATGCCGACCATACCTCCTACAGGATTGAGGTGGAGAGGTAACGAATATCTCGCTAAAGAACAAAATCTTGTAGCTCCTTCTTCGGTTGGAGAAAAATATAGGAACATCAAAGGTTTAGGACTTGTCATTATTTTTTAATTATAGTTGTTTGTTTCTCTTTTTTGAAATACTTACCAACAGTTTATTAATACTTAGTAACCGTTTATGTTATAATAAAAAAAAAATCTAAACGGACGTTTATCACACTTTCGCGGACATATGTTTCGTACTTGTATCTTTACATCTTATACCGATACAATAATACAGTCTTGATTTTTTCCTGTTTTGATTTTCTTTTTAAGACAAAGTGAGACCAATAAGCCAATTGCTGGCATAATAAACATTACGCAGGCTTTACAGGCAGGCTTATTCCAATTGCAGAGACACCCAGAGTTTATAGCTCACCCGTGTTTGTGTTGTGTGAGTGTGCGTGTCTCTGTCTATGGTATCTTCATTCATTCATAAATTAGAAATTCAAGATAACCGGGCCCACAAAATCTTATGCGCGAAATTTATTATTTTTAATTTACACTTGTGAGTCATCAGTCTTCGTTTCCCCAGGATATGGAACACGGTCCACTTGAAAGTGGAACGAGCTGGTGGCACCGCGGTGGTGGCTTCCAACAGCACCGCTCCTTCCTCCATCAGCCTCGTCAGCAACCAGCTGTGGCTGGGCTCGCCGCACAGCGCCGTGGGGTTGCCGGGGTGTGTGCACGCCCTGTACAGCGATGACCTCACTGTGGGGCTGTGGAACTTCCACCAGCAGCCGAAGGAAGCCAAGTGCAGTGGCTGCACGCAGAGGTAAGCTGGACAACCTAGATTTTAATGGAATAAATAAAATAGCTATCTAACTGACAACTAGCGTACAACATTTTAAGGACGGCTTTAGTACGTGTAGATTAACAATTATTGTCGTACGGTTTCTGGAATAATGCGAAAAATAGGTTCTCCTTATAATTTGTTGCGTTGCAACGAACATCTTGTAAGGAGAAGCGAGTTTTTACTTTTTCTTCGGATGGACTTTATAAAAATAGTTATAAAAAAAATTAAAAATGTTTTATTGATTGTTAATTTGCCTTATTTTTGAGATAAATTCAAAAAACAATCTTTCCCGTATACTTAAATTGCTGCGCTGCAACAAACAACTTGTATGGAGAAGCAAGTTTTTTCATGATATTCTAGACTAATGGCATAAGTCTTCTACTTAGTACTAAGTATGTAAAGCGGTTTTACGCTAGTTACCAATAATCTTGTACTGGAACAATGCTTATCCAAGCACAGCTTATAATGACCATTAAAGAAGTAGTTATAAGTAATAACCATAGAAATAGAAATGGTTCTCAAAACAACGGACTTGTTGTTTTACTTTTTATTATTACAGCTTGCAAGCAAAGCAGAAGCTTGATTTCTGTGACCACCAATGTCACAACACATTTTGCAGCTGATCGGTGAATTTCAAAATTCTTATTTCATTTCGATGTCAAAGGCAAGGTATTAGGCCTTTGACATTGAATTAGAAACTGTGGGGAAAGATAGATAAATGTAGATTCATGGACAAACACCTAAATCCTGTCCCTCTTCTCTCCAGATGGTACGGCATGTCTCTCGGAGGGTCGGGCTCCATGGCGTGGTTCAACGGGCGCGGGTACGCCGCCCTGCGCCGCTCGAGACTCCGCCCCGCCGACCGCAGGCAGTTCTCACTCGCGTTCACCTTCCGGACCAGAGACGAGAATGCGCTGCTCTTCTCTGCTGTCGATACTGCTAATGTATGTATGGTAGATATACTTGGGAATATCATCTCTTCATAGACATAAATTGGACTCTATTGGCTATCCTTAGGGTTACCAATCACCCATTACCTAACCAGGACTGTTGTAGCTATTTAGTTGAATAAATGAATAAAGACTTTCCTATATTCATGTGAAAGTTCCCAATACAGAAAAAACTCAATTAACCGGGCTAATTGTTTTTGTCAGGCATTCGGATAATCGAAAATCTGGGTAAAGTATAAAGAAAATCGTTTTTTTTTTTATGTTCCGATGAGAAGCCGTCGCGAGCGAGGTGATGCTAGTTCTGTCCGACACATCCTTGTAAAAATACGACCGGATGATCGTGAATCCGTATAACTGAGGGTCGGATAATCGAGGTTCTTCTGTATATCAGAAACGTGAAATACTGATTATTGAGGTTACTTTGTTTTTCTATGACTATGACATGGTTAAAAGTAGAGATGCGCGACTGCGAATAATCTGACCAGCCGAATTATCTACAACTACTAATATACACGTTCGACTTGAATATTAGTAATATACTAATGTTAATAATCGAATGATGACTACTAATTAGTTACTAATGGCGTTTTGACTAGATTGTTAGCGAATCTTGTCAATGTCACTTGTTAGTTTCAAATGAATGAAATATGAATGAATCGTTGGAGTGGAGTCTGCTCAAGTAGTAACTAATGTAGTATTCATTCAGTCCGGTTAGTTTTGAGAGGCTATCATGTAAGTTACTAATTTTCGGAGATCATTCGAATGAGTCGAATGATATATAAAGTCGAATGATTCGACTGGAATCATTCACAGTCGCGCATCGCTAGTTAAAAGGCCGGAGTGGTAATGTGTTCCAGAACCGGTCGGTGTCGGTGGTGGTGCGCGAGTGCCGCGTGGAGTTCGTGGTGGAGTACGGCGGGTCGGTGCTGCGCATCGCGGCCGGCGGCCGGCACTGCGACGGTCGGCCGGCGCACGTGCAGGCCGCCCGGGTGTTCCACCACAACAAGCTGGAGAAAGGTACTGTAGCGGGGAGACACCCAACACTATGACGGCTACCAGTATCCCCCAGATCCTCAGATATGAATATGTATTTATATATTATAGTTATAATTTAATGTTATTTACTTGTTTATTTTAAGTCCTCCATCAGAATTATAAGTATTACTATTCTTTATTGTGCAACCCCTCTTTTTCTCGTCCTTTCAACTCCTTTCCATCCAAAGGTTGCCTGGAAGAGATCGCTGTTAGCGATAAGGCCGCCATTTGTGGCACGTTGTATATATTTTTATGTTGTTACTTTTTATTTGTTGTACCTTACCAATAATTTGCCCAATAAAGAGTTAATCTATCTATCTATCTATCCCTCAGTGAAACTGATCACTCACAATGTGAGGTATATGCCATATACCTCATTATCATATAAATATCAGCTTTATCATTAGCACCTCAAGAGACCTAACTCCTACAAATACAGTTTATCCAGAACAGGAGGCACCACACTTCTACAAATTATATTACTATTAGTATATCTTTTATTAAAAAAATTGGTTATAATTGTCCTAGCAAACCACAAAACAATATGATTTCCATACAACAGATTCTCGTTTGGATTGTCAGTAAAATAAGTAAACTATTTGATATCGTACCAGATATGCAATTGTTAGCAACCATAATACAAACTAGAAATGAATTAGTATGGGGCTAATAACACAGCTGGCGTGTGTGAAATGTGACCTAATACGATGTCAAATCTAAAAAATCACAAACAAAATGTGCGGAACGTTTTTATCAAAAATCAAAAATCAAAATCAAATTATTTATTAGCCTTACGGCATCACGCCGTACTGGGCAAGTCAATTTACAATTTGCTTAATTTCTAAAATGTATATGCCTATATTACAAGTACACTCTTAATATTATTACATAAATCTATATCTATATTTTTCTTCCACCTGGAATAGTTAGAAAGCTTTATAACTACACATAATAAGACTGCTACAAGAATGAAGATTCTGTTATTGACTGTGACATGAATTCATTGAGAGAGTAATAAGGGTTCTTTTCGAAAACTCTTTCTTTCTTTTTATTTGAACATTTAATTTAATAGTACTGGAACTGGTCATCGTATCTAGAGAGACTTGTCCCAACACAGACGTGTATTGAGTGCGGCCTGTCCCCAGGCAGCCTGCGTGTGAACGGCGAGGAGACGCTCGGCTCGCCCTCTCCCCCCGTCCAGTCCGCAGCAGCGCTTCCCGACCTGTCAGGGGCTACCTACAGCGTGGGGGGAATTCCCCCCGGAGGGCCCGTGGTGGCCCGCGCTACCCCGCTCCTGGGGTGCCTCGGGGCCCTCACCGTGGACCGAGAGGGATACAATCTGCTCGACACCCCGACCCGACATGGAATCGAGCCGCGGTGTGGAGGCAGAGTGAGTTTTGTTATGCTAAATTAACTTTTAATTGTCAAATACAGTAAGACGTGTTTTGCATGGACAAAACTATTTATAATATTTTTCGTTTCCGGTAAAAAGCTCCATAGAAATATATGTTCTTATTGGTTTAATGGCAAAACCAATGAGATTGAAGAATTACTTTTATCGTTTGTCTATGGCAAGTACTTTATCATAACGGTAGCTACAATGTAGATTATTTAGATTCATGTAATAGTTTATCCTAAAACTCTAACTAGTGGTAATATCAGTTTACACCCACCATACCACCCGTATAGTATACATAGATCCTTTATGGCCAGTGGTATCATGAGTCTGATGAAATATTCCCGAATATCAACACCCTTATCTAAGTCTTAGAGAAGAAGAGCTGAAGATAATATGTATTAAGAAAGTAAGAAACATACAATAATATTTATAATGAACACATCCATATTTTCAAGTCATCCTATTTTCCCCCAGACCTTCCGCTCAGCAATCCTCGAAGGGCCGGGCTACATCGAGCTACCCTCGCCCGTGTTCCGTCGCAAGGCAGCGCTAGGGCTCTCATTCCGGACCCGCGCTCCCGAGGGTCTCCTGCTGTACCGGGCCCCCAGCACGGTCAATGATAACGAAGTCGATGATGAAGATGGGGATGAGAAGCATTATCTGGCGCTGGTGATGGTTGCTGGTAAGACTGTGCTATTATTTTAGTCTTTTGTAAGTATTGATCCGATACTTTAAGATGCGGCTGCTCATCCATAACTAAGCATAAAGAAACGAACGTGGCTCGGTGGCAAAAACGTCTACTTTTCAATCCGATGACCTCGTTGGCGTAATGGTTACCATGCTGGACTGCCAATCAGAAGGTTCCGGGTTCGATTCCCGGCACGACCAATATCTTTGTGCTTAACTAAATTTGTTGGCTGTCGGTCTGGGTGTTAATAGATCTAATATACTTAATATTAATTGATCGGCCTTAATTCTCATGGATTATCAGTTATTTTTGAGTTGAACCTCTACTATTTTAAAGACACAAATCAGTCCGAACCTTTTCTAAATAATTTGTGATGGATTCCACAAATATTATACAAAAATATTATATGTATAATGTAAATAAACTGAAAATATAAAACTTGTAACTTTTGTTTATTCAGGTGAAATAGAGGTGATAGCAGCTGCAGGTAAAAGTGAAGTGCGGCTGAAGACCAACGGATCCAGGTTCGATGATGAGCATCTTCACACCGTCAGACTCGTGCGCTCTCATAAACAGGTGAGTAAGTCTTGTAGCTCGGCAAACTAAGGTGATCTGACGCAATCATCGAAGCTAAGCAACGGTCGATGCGGTCGGTGTTTGGATGGGTGACCATGCGCAAGACTGTCGTTTTTCAAGTGCCATTTTCATCTAGGCGGTACCGGGAGTCAGGTGACACTTTAAATTGTAGGTCCCGGCTGTTAGTCTTAGTACAAGCAGTCGTTAAGCCAAGTCAGAGGCCTGCGGGTGGCTTGAAAACTCTCGACACCAGGGCTTGGCCACTTAGCTCATACGAAGAAGAAGAAGAGTCTTGATATAATCCCGTTTATTTTTAGGGTACTGTATCTAATCCTAAAACTTCGCTGTTTGTCTGCCTGTCCACTATTTCAAAAACCGTAATAGCTAGAAAGCTGAAATTTTCACAAGTTGTGTATTTTTCGTGCCGCTATAACATCAAATACTAAAAATTAAAAAAAATGTGTTTATGATGTTTGAGTGAACTAGACAGCCGATTGACATAAAAGGAAAGGAAAGCATGTGAGAAACGAACAATGATGATGAAGTTATTGTTACGTGCTGGACGGGGCACTCGGGATAAAGGTTTGGGTATATGACTAAAGCATCGGTTTCGTGGATAACTAGGATTTATTCTCTATGGAATCCTCACGCTGATACGTGTCTGGTCTTCCAACTCGTCCAAATCGTATGCAATCGCAATCCTTGATCCTCGCCGGAGTCGTTCACACGTAGACACTTATCGCACTTTTCGCTCGGAGTTAACTCTCCGACAACTCGCAGTTAACTGACTTCGCTAGTCCAGTCCGCTCCCTTATATACGGTATACAAGTCTCTAGAAAGTTGTAGGTACTGTGTGAGTGAAACAACAAATATGTGAGAGAGCGAGACCGAAGTTGTTCGTGTGTTTTCTAGAACATTCTATTCTGGGAGCTTCGCGACATTATAATAAGTTACTTATCTGACTCCGTGCCTTTTTCGTTTCAGCTAGAACTGTGGGTAGATGAAGAACAACTAGCTGTGGGTACTCTCCCGGGTAACGCGTACCCTCAACGTGGAGGAGGCTTGTTCTTGGGAGGAGTGGAGGAGGAGGCGAGAGTGGGAGCCGAGAGAAGGAAAATACCAACAGTGGGTTTCGCAGGAACTGTAGCTGACTTCATTGTGGATTCTGAGTAAGTGCGAATAAGAATATGTCTATTGCATAACTGTGTACGAAGTCGAGATCTTAAAACAGTAATTAGGTTACAACAGTTTTGTTTGTAAAGAACATACAATAATAACTATACTGTTTTAACTTATTGACTCAGGCGTTACTTTGCGGAAATCCATTGTAAATAGAAGACAAAATTAAATATTTAGTGTATCACAGCCGAAGTACACTAAATATTTAATTTTGTCTTCTATTTATACTGTTTTATTAAATTTACGCTACTCCGAAATATTTCTTCATATTATAGAACTCTTTGTCTATCAACCATTTTCTCAACCTAGGCTTAAATTTATTTAATATATTGAGCGATTTTAAATTTTGTGGCAAAAAAAAAGTTTTACACATTTATTGCCTTTTTATATATAGGCGCTTTTATGATACATGGCTTTTACTCTGGTGAGATACAGGTTTGAACCCAACCAAAGGGCTGGGTCTGATTTTCTGTGCTCTATGTCAGCACTGGTTCTCTGAACACAGCCGCAGGGCTAGGTTCTTACCAGGGGACGTCTTCAATGACTTGTTTTCAGAGTTATTTGTGGATTTGCACTAACTTAACGGCTAAGGAAAACGTCGTGTGGAAGTCGACATGTTTGAGAACGACACGACCACAAATCCGAAGACGTGTGTCCGGCACTTGGGCAGCACGCTGGTTGACCTATATCTCTCCTAGTGAAAGTAATGTCTCTCGAGTCCCAGTGGCAGTGGGAATATAATTGACTGCTTATGTGGGCTTCTGCCAATAAGAGCTTAGTTCATCAAGGTTTGACTTATATGTGTATGAAAAAAAAAAAAAAAAAATTGCTCTAATTGTTATTTATCCTGGTTTCCAGATTGATAGGCTTAGAGACCGCAGTAAGGTGGAGCAAGGCGCAGCTTGGACGCGGTGAAGTGACGCCGAGTACACCGCGGCGCGCCGAGCCGCGCGCGCTCCACGCTACACGAGATGATGCGGCTTGTACTAAGGTAAATAGAGATATTGGCAAGGCAATAAAAATAGACGCAGTAAAGAAATATACAATAAATATGAAGTCAATAAAGAAAAAAGACAATAAAGATAAGGGCAAGAAAGTAATGGGCTACAAAAAAGATATTAAAGAAGGTGACAATAATAAAAGTGACTATGGTGGCGAGGAATATAGAAAAGGGAAATAAAAATAGAGGAAACTAAGAAATATGCAACACATATGAAGTCAATAAAGTTAGGGGCAAGAAAGTTATGGGCTACAAAGAATATATTAAAGAAGTAGGCAAAAATAAAAGTGACTATGAATAAACAGGCCATAAGGGTGTTTGTCAAGATCGTCTTTCCATCGCTTTTTTTCCAAATTAAATAAAAAAGGCAAAATAAATCAAGAGACAATAAAAAAGGAACAAAGCAAGAGGCAACGTGGAAAGAGGCAAAATCCTCTTTCTCTCTCAAGAAAGGGTTTTTTGCTCATTACTACTAGACATTTGACCAGTAGGGCGCGTAACTACACGATTTAGCGACTCTCTGTCCTAAGGTAAAGTATGCCTAGCTCGAACCCGTTAGCGGAAATTGAATCCACACCCTGTAGGATGTAAGGCATAAGGCAGATGCTGATAGATGCTGCATAAGATGATGACCGAGCTGTCATCGCTTGAAACTTTCTTCTTCTTTACTGGTTTCTCTTTTTAAGTTGCCAGGGAAGATAACAAATATTAATAATAATTGTATGCTTAAACTGAAATTAAAAAGTTTTTGTGAAAGTTATTCATTTTATAATTTAAGCGAATAAGTATATGAATATGGAGCTTGCAGAATCGTTATTCATGTGTAAAAAGTAGTATTTTAAATTTAACAGAAATTAAAAACAAGTGATATTGTGTGTGTAGAATATTTATTGTGTGTGTAGAATATTTATTGTGTGGGGTAGAATATTTATTTAATGAAATTTGTAAGTTTATTTAATTTAATCTAACTAATGTTTTAAAGTATTAAATAATTATTGTAGCGTGACTTGCCTTTAACGTATGTTATTTATGGTTAATAAAGTTCTGTATTTCTGTTCTTTGCAGACATCTTCATACACGGTGGAAGCGGGCGCGGTGAAGTTCGGAGACACGGCTTGGAGTCATGCGACCCTGAAGATGCCCAAGCGGTCGAAGGACCTCGCCGTCTCTCTGCAGATACGGACGTACGCTAACGATGGACTGCTCCTACTTGTGCCGGTGATTAAATATTTTTTCATTACTCATACTCTGAAAGTAGGTCTGAAGTTGCCTGAGGTGCGGGATGAAAGTAATACTTTTGATCCGTAGGGAGAATCGCTTTCAACTGACAGCTGTGAAATTATTAAAAAACTAGTTTTTATTCACATCCGTATTTACTGAATCACGTTCGAACTTTCTATGCAGCTACGATATACAATTGAAATAACTTTAAGTTAAGCATTGATTAAAGAATATCTATTTTTTAAATAACTTATTTATAAATTAATAACTAATAATTAATAACTTATCATTATTAAAATTATTATTAATAATTTATAATTTAGTCTCAACAATTTCTTTAAAATAATTTAGATTTGGGCAAAATATTTACCATTTTTCAATGATGAAAATAAAAAATAATAGAATAGCTGGCCGCAGAAAAAGACAGCCGCATATAACACTGAGTTGAAATTTTATTTTGAACAGTTCACAAAATGTCAACTGTCATGTCACAAAAGTCAATGTTTTAATTCCACTGGTGCACTGATGACACTGGTTAGGAAGAGATTTGTTCGAGAAGTTAGTTTCCTCTTGTTCGATTCTTTTATGCAAGTGAGACCAGACAGGATATTAACTTTTGATGATAATTATTTTAATAATTCTTGATACTTTCAGGGATCCAAAAACAAACCGAAGCACTACACGGCACTGTTAGTGCGAGACGGCAGATTGCGGCTTGTCGTGAGAGGAAGGAAGAGGAAAGAACTCTCTCTTGCAGCCAACGTCACTGACGGAGTCTGGAGATCGGTAAGGAAGCCTTAATTTTTAAGTTTTGCTTTGGTATGTCAAATCAAATGGGATAGAATGTGAAATAGAAAACACACTGTTTCACAAATTCATATCATTGCAATGTATTGGAAATGCAAGTAGATACACTTAAATTAAAAATGTTGAATTGACGACCCCTCAACGCTCGTAAGCTCTTCAATGATCTTTCCAAACGGCTGGTGGACAGAACCAATGACCTACGCTGGTGCTTACCTCGGCCAATTTTGGCGATCCAGCGAGGAAATGCCGTCAGCGTATTAGGCACCTTACCCGCGGACACTGACTTAGGTGTAATCTTCTATTAGTAAGTTAGGTTTTTAAATATTTTGTAGTTTTTTTTTTCGTTAAATTGCGTCTATTAATAAAATATTCAATTAATTTATTTAGTAAAGTTTCGCCCGAAATTATTAAAAAAAAATCTTCAACTCAAAACTCCGACTCAGTACATGAAACCCACGCGCTTATCTTATATATAAAATTTCCATGTCACAATGTTAGTTACCGTACTGGCTTGACCGATTTTTACCAAATTTTATATGGGTATTCAGTAGGTCTGAGAATCGGCTACAAACTATTTTTATACCCGTAAGTGAGGCAAAACAACGTTTGACGGGTCAGCTGGGATATTTATATTTGCAGGTGTCAGTCCGCGTGACTCGGTCCCGCATCACGCTATCTACCGGCGGCGCGGCGAACTCGACGCGTGCCCCGCCCCCGGCGCGTGCGCAGCGCATCTACGTCGGCGGCATGCCCGCTCCGCCCACACTGCCCAACATACCTCCAGCTGTGAGTTCTTTTTACAGCTTTATTCTTCTTCGTATGAGCTATGTGGCCAAACTCCAGGTCAAAATTTTCAGGCCGTCCGAAGACCTGAATTGGCTTAGCGACAGCTTATACTAAGACTAACAGCCGGGACTTTTAACGTGTCATCCGCCTAGATGAAACCACCCGTAGTAGCATCCAGATGAAAATGCCACTTTTTAAACGACAGTCTTGTGCATTGCGACACGAGAGATATGAGCTGCTCCAACTCATAATAATGGGCAAAATCGCAGGAAAATGGCGCGTTGGACGTAGAAAGAAGTCATGGCTACAAAATATACGGGGGTGGACAGGAATTGCCAGTGTTGATAAATTATTTCGCTTGGCAAAGGATGAAACGAACTTCAGTAGGCTGACGGCTAACCTCCAGTAGTGGAGAGGCACTTGAAGAAAAAGAAGAAGTCTTGTGCATGGTCCATCCAAAGACTGCATTAACTGTTGTTTTACTTCGATGATCGCGTCAGATCACCTTTCTGAGCAGAGTTAAAGGCGCTTGTGGCTTCTGTGTCACACTTCACCGCCCACTACCAATCAGAGCGCTCGATCTGAATCGTGCAAGCGGTAGTTACAACGCGCGTATGTCTGTACCTAGCTACAATGCATGACATGACATGACATCTTGAGTCTGATCCCTTTGTTAGATGGAGGGTCATCGCTACAAACGCTTTTTACAGTGAATATATTATTATAATTATGTTCCCTGGAAGACAGAGGAAAAGATGGGAGTATATCTAAAGATATGCGGATGGATAAAATAGATCCTGCCATTATAGATGAGACAGGCGAGGGAGAGTGAGAGTTGGAGAATAACGGGGAAGGCCAAGGAAAAACAAGAGAACTGTTGCATGTAAAAATGTACATATTACTCAACTAGAATATGTACTCTTTCTGCTGTTGCATAAACTTTAAATAAATTAACGGAGGTTTACGGGGGTCCAAGTTACTGGCCTAGCTGAGTTTGGGGCCCATTGTTTAATAATGTAAAATTAATATTTATGGCCATAAATGATATATTATTTATGTAAAAACCCCCTAAAATATAGAAAAAAGAATGAATGAATGAATTTTACTTTTGCTTGGTACTGACTTGGCTCGTGTGTGTCCAGATCACCCGAGTGGGCGGGTACCGAGGCTGCGTGCGGCGCGTGACGGTGGGGGGACGCGCGGAGGATCTGGTTCGCGAGGCGCGTGCGCATACCGGCGTCGGTCAGTGCTTCCCCAGCATAGAGCGCGGCGCTTACTTCGGGGGTGAGTACTTACTACTTCTTAGACATTACTCTAGCAGGTCGTGTGACTTCTTTGTCTTCGTATGAGATAAGTGGCCAAGCTCTGCTCTTGAGAGTTTTGAAGCCGCCCGAAGGCCTCTGACTTGGCTTAAATATTGATTGTTCTAAGACGAACAGCCGGGATCTTCAATTTAACTTGTCATCGGGCCCGTAGCGCCCAAATGAAAATGCCACTTGAATATCGACAGTCTTATGCATGGTCACCCATTTAAACACCGTCCGCATCGATCATTGCTTAGCTTCGATGATCGCGTCAGATCTGCTTAGCTAGCCGAGCTACAGGCGGTAGTGTACATATGATTTAGTCAATACCAAATTCTGACTTTCACTACCTGAGAAACAAATTGAACTCTTTTCTTCATATTGTAACCATTGCTGTGTTCAGGTGACGCGCACGCGACCTGGTCGAACTCTTGGAGCGGTGGTCGCGAAACAGCGGTGGAGTTGTCGCTTAGTTTCCGCACCACCGCCGCCAGCGGAGTGCTGCTGGCTGCTAGTGGACTGCTGCTGGAGCTTAGTGACGGAGCTGTGAGTAATGCTTCTATTCTTGGTCAAAAAAATCTAAATAAAAAAAAATATTTATATACAGGCAACAAAACATTGCCAAAAAAGGCACAATAAAGAATGAGTAAAGTAACAAGCCCTAAAAATTAAAATTAAGTACCTACGTGCTTTTCCTGCGGACCTTAAACTATCTATATATCTATTTTATCTGTCTACCTGCATTTTTATAGTCATTTGAACACCAATTTGCGACAGACCCAAAGGTTCAGTTCCAGTTCAGTTTATTTATTTTGTACAAAAAAAGATGGAACAGTCTGGAATACTGGCTTTCAAAGTGGCTGCCGGAACGCCTGTTATGTGCTTGACGACTGATGTTCAGCTTGAGCAGAAACGGTGGCTACCATCCTGGTAGCTAGTAAGGTCATAGTTTCTTAACGATGTTTTACTGCGCCGGACTCAAATTATTGATTGGAGTCAAAACCGCGTCCTGCAAGACGAAAGACAACCGATCTGACTGAGCTCTCATCGCTTCAGAAACACGGAATTATCACCTTCCTATCTTTCCCAGGTGGTCCTATCCCGCCAGTCCCCGTCAGGCGGGGAACGCGCCAAGGTCTCCACTCGCGGAGAGAACGGCATCTGCTCGGGTGCATGGCACCGAGTGCGAGTGAGAGCGCACGGCGCTGCATCCATCTCGCTCCAACTCGACGACGGGCCCGTACTGAAGGACTTGCCGGGCAATACGCTTATTGAAGACGTCACGGATTCGCCCGCGTCGCACACTCCGCTTTATATTGGAGGAATTCCTGGTAAGTTGTCAAGAGCGAGAAAATATACAGATACAGCGTCTTTCTCTTTCTAACTCAACAGCTCTGAGGTCTGCTGTTTTTTATGTGCAATAGGCCTGACAAAATATTAATAAATTAGTAGCAAAAATTTGCAATATCCTATCAATTAGCCCCCGGATTTAAGCGATAATAGTATCGGAATGTTATTTTGAATGAACGAAGAATAACAATACAATTATTTACAATATCATGTTAACTATTAATACTACGTGTTAATTCGTATACGCATACGTTCATTAATAATAATACATATTGCATATCCGTATTGCCCGGAGGTTCCTGTCCTTGTAGATCCTACAACCATCAACAAATGGGCCTCGCTACCGGTGGTACGCTAGCTTTAGGATTTTAACATTTTTGTATTTTTTTTATATCATTTGATAAAACTTAAAAGTAGAAATTAATCTAAATACGTTTAAATATTACGTTCAAATGAACAAATGTAAATAGTCCCGTATCTAACAATGTTAATGGCCAGCCAGTGGTAACTCAAAAAACTCATTAATCGGTCGTAAAAATATAGATACAAATAATAATCTAATATATAAAATTTCCATGTCACAATGTTAGTTGTTACCGTACTCCTCGGAAACGGTTTTTTTTACAAAATTTTATATGCGTATTCAAACAAAACAATATTTGCCGGGTCAGCTAGTAATAAAATGTATTTCACCACAAAATTCTAAGTTATGAACTAATCAATTTTAAATTATGATTTCGTCTTTTCCAGAGGGAGTGATAGATACGACAGAGGGCGGCAAGGCATATTTCAAAGGCTGCATCCGTGACGTCGTCGTCGGCGGGCTCAACAAAGACTGGATCCACATGGACGGCTTACATAATGTACTGCTGGACTCTTGTCCAATACAGTAGATGTAACTCGAGTCAATGAAGAAAACAATTGAAAGTTTATCTGCCTTAACGCACGACTCAAAAGCCTGATTATTAGTATACCTACTTTTTAACCGACTTCAAAAAAGGAGGAGGTTATATATTCGACTGTATGTATTTTTTTTTATGTATGTTCACCGATTTCTCAGCCATTTGAGGATCGATTCTCAAAATTATTTTTTTAATTGAAAGAGTATGGTTCTGAATTGGTCCCATTGTCACCAAAATTGGTTCTGTTGATGTATTCCTAGAGAAATCGAAGGAAAACCTAAAAAGTTAGGTTATGTTTACGGCCGAAGAGAGAGATTCACGCTCGTTTGACTGTACTGATATTCATGAAATTTGAGATGAAAATAGGTAAGACTATGTGTTAACACATACGCTACTTTTTATCCTGAAAAAAATACTGTTCCCGTGGGATGCACCAAATAACATAAAAATCTTTTTAACTTCTTCACGCTCGAACGGCTGTACTGACATTGATGAAATTAGGAATGAAGATAGGTTAGACTATGTGTTTACACATAGGCTACTTTTTATCCCGAAAATAATTACTGTTCCCGAAAATAATTACACCAACCTGCGCGGCTAGTATCGGGGCGTGACCTTGATGCGACCAATCGCGTGCGAGCTTTGTGTGTATGTGTTTTGTTCGGATAGCAGTATAATTGTGTGCGTTTATGGATCCAAATTCTAAGTGACAATCGTATGGAGTTACTCTTCGTTTATTATAGTTCGCTGGTTAAAGTGTACTTAATTACTATTATTTTATTATTCAGCTAACCTTAGGCTATTAGGTTTATTAAAAGTTAATTCAATGGAGGCTATGTAAATAAATATCTACTTAAATACTTAGATCTATTCTTAGTTAATATAGCATCACAATATTTTCTTAACGAATACTCATTTTAAATATACATACAATACTGTTCAAATGTTATGCGACTAGACGCGACGTCGTCCCTGGTAACGTGTAGTATAGTTTGCAAAAATACGCTGAAATATAACATATTTCGTATAAAATTGTAATTATAATTGCATAACGAATATTATTGTATTAAAACTTTCGTAAGGCATATTTAAATAATATTTATATACTGGCGTTATACAAACATTATATATATATATATATATATATTTTAATTTTAAAAATAGTATGCTTCAGCATATTTGTTTGGCAAAAATACCAAAAGTGACGTCTCCAGTCGCATAGCATTTGAAAAGGATTGCATAATGATGTAAATAGCATAAATAGTATGTAAAAAGTAAAGTATGTACTTACAAATAGTCCTAGTACTTAATTTCAACAGTATTTTGAATCCTTATAGTTACTTAACACGTACGTTTCATTTTTAAAACTAGTTTAACTGATCTTATATTAATAGTTGAAATTAAGTTTAGCGTTGCGATTCAGAAAAGATAAAGTGCCCAGCGCATTAACATTAGTGCGAAAATAAAATGTGCCAGACGCGCACTAAAATGCTCCCAATAATAATTATTGGTCATTTGGGGCACATTTCCCTATCATCTTATATATAAAATTTCCGTGTCACAGTGTTTGTTACCGTACTCCTCCGAAACGACTTGACCGATTTTTTCCAAATTTCATATGCGTATTCAGTAGGTCTGAGAATCAGCTACTGTATACTTAGAAATAATTATGAAGGCAAAACAACGTTTGCCGGGTCAGCTAGTAATTATATACATTTCCATAACATATAATGTGGCCATACATATAATATTTACATGTTGTTATAATAATTATCCGCACTACCATTAGAAGCGTGACGCGTCCTGCACATTTTCTTTTCGTCTACGTATGGTAGTGCGCTGAACATAATATTGAAATATTATAAGATAAAGAATATATAGTCAATAAAAAAATTTGTTCGTGAAGCGTACCGTAGTTTTAAGTTTTAGCTTGTTTTGGTGTGTAAATATAAAATTGATATTAGTTATTATTAAATATTTGTGTTGAAATGAATCAGCCCTACCTACATATTACGTATGTAAGTCTTTAAAACAAGAAGAAAGAAAGAAAGAAATTAGCCTAATAAGCATAATTTTTTTTTGTTTTTTTTTTCTTATTGACAAATCTGATTGGTACCAAAATTGGTATAAATATCATTAGAGTTATTCTTTGGACGGTCCAACACCTATTTTTCAATAATTTAAAACATCTATGATTTATAACGATAATACCAATGTTTTAATTTAATATAATTGTATTTGACATAAAAATATTAAATTGAAATTTTTTAAACTTTTCAGTAAAAAAAATAAAATAATATCTGTCTGTCACTGTCATTATTTTTTCACAGACTTAGTAAGTTGCATTTATTTAGTCACTAGTATTAAAGTAAGTTCATTAACTTCTTGCCTGAGTAAGTGGCCTTATCCGACCACAGGAAGCCATAAAAAAAGAAAGAACTTCTTGCCTTAGTATTAAAAAGTACGCAACTGGTATTCAAAAAATATTTGCATGACAAAAAAATTATACTAAAAAAGTAGCGCCAGGTTAGTTAATAAGTAGTGGTGTATACGTTACTACTATATATGTTGAAACCAATCGTACGTCAACGGAATAATGGATGTTTTGCTCTCTTTAATTAGAAAACGTTATTTTAAACGAGGTATTCCTAAGATCAAATTAGATGTCACGAGAGGCTTTCACTTTGACAGATCTCTTTTTTCTGAGAACTAAGTCGAAATTGGCGTGACACAGCATTATCGCCATTGAATCTCAGTTGAGCAAATCTGGCATAAAACTATAGTAGTTTTTTCCTGACGTACCATATATATACTTATTTTATGTTGCCAGTGGCTAAAACAGTGTGTACGTATTATTTAATTTAATATTCTTGTAAATAAATAAAAAAAACTAGGTTTACAGCTTTAATAGTTAACAAGCATTTTGTATACTATCACAAAATAATTTATTATCTAATAAAAACCCAGTGTTCAGTAGATTTAACTTGTACAAAGACTTTGTAACTGTAAATAGTTATTTTACCTAAGTATTTATTAATAAAGGTTTTTTGTAAAAATAAAACAATAATATGGCAATAAAAAACATTTATTTTATTTCTCTTTCTTACACCACCCTTCATTGTTGAGAATGTGATACTATCGAAAATGTATTTTTCCATTATTTTTTTTATTAATTAGTTATAATTCCAAAACTTTAGTATCACATTTCCAGATTCAATTAAAGATATCTTTGATCATTGTTCGACTGATTTGAAAATGTATCTTGTTTTTTTTTACGAGATAGTTTATAGCTAATCTTACATAAAACATATTTCAAATCAGTCGTACACAGATCATGAACTATCCAGACTTCTTGATGATGATTTTTGCAGTAATCCAGTTTTTTTTTTCACCTGCAAAAACCATCACTGGCCAACTTATTGCCAGATTTTTTATTCTGTTGGCAACACACCGATATTACAAGTTGCCAATTTTTACCATTTATTACCAACTATACATAATATACAGAATAAATGGAAGTGGCATTTCGAATAGAAGGCTGGATTTTTTTAATGAAAATAAAAATATGATAAAATGATATAAGGTAGCAATGAACAACTTTTATTCTTAGATTATGTTTTGATTACTAGTCTAAATATAGTTTTTAAAGACACAGTATTTTAACGCTACCTATTGCGTCTACGGTCTATTACAATTCATTCGTAATTATATAATTATATGCTTTATACATAAAATAAAAAAATCACGTTACACATAATATAACGGACATAAATACGCGGAATAATATCTTTGGACAAAACAAATCACAATAAAAAAAAAAACATAAAAATCAATACGTAATATTAATATTGCAAAAATTACAGTCAATTCTGGAATATTCTCATAATAATTTCATTTCATATCTTTGAAGAGTTTCTACCACTTTTCTAATTGAGAAATTATTAAACCACTACATAATTTTAAATGATTATTATTATGTCCGAAACTACACACATATTTAGTTCATTATTCCATTTTATTTTACCAATCTATAAATAATTTATCATCTGGCAATAACTTTACGGAGAAATGGCAACTCTGAATGCTATTCTCGACTACACTTTGGAATTCGATTCAAATAAAAAAAATACAGTTAAAAATTTACCGAGTCATTGTGTTACCAGCGTTCAAGATTTTTGAGCAATTTGTTTTCCTATCTACCCTCGAAATAAAAACCAACAATTTCCCAGAATTCCGAGTTCGAGTAATCACTAAAATGTGTTTAATATTACGATTAATGAATGAAATGATGACGTACATAATCAAGATGGCGGGTACCTAATTAAATAAACAAGGCAACGTGACGACTTAAACCAGAATGAAATTACAGTATAATATGTATCGCCTCTGTAGACCACTACCTGAAAACGAAGATGCACAATTTCAAATTTACAGAGTTATATAAAGTTAATAGAATAAATGAACTACGTAAACTGTTATCGTAAGGCATATTATATATTTACACGAAACAAAACGGTCACACTTACTTAAAAACGTTGGATATACGTCCAACGGGTTTCAACGCATTAAGAGCGTCATCATCGGGGACGAGCTGCACACGGACTGTCACCGACGAGATCCGCGCACAGACTGGCCCGGCGCATGTTGCGCGGGAGCGTCAGCGACCCGCGCGTCCCGCACCCCGCGACGCTCTGCGCGCGCCGCAGCCCTCCGTTCCCGCGCAGATAACGCCGGCTGGATGGAGATTGTTTCTTCCTCATCACTGGATGGTATTGAAGAGAGTATACTCGGGTCCGCACACACTACACTGATTGTGTCTTGAGAAGGTTCCGTCATATCGGATCGCACAATATTTAAAACGGGCTTCCATGATGGCGCCAACGTCCAACCGCGATCCCGATTGAAATTAGGGTGACGATGAATCTCGATTGCCTCGCGCACTTTTCGTGGTACCACAAACTTCTCTCGCGCTAAGACAGACGATATCCAACGTTGGACGTATATCCAACGTTTTTAAGTAAGTGTGACCGTTTTGTTTCGTGTAAATGAACTACGATTACTTATATTATGATTTTTGTATTTATAATTCAACTACCTTATCCAATACGACCTATTTATATCTCTCTTCTTGTTAGAGAAGGCCTCGAGTTCCTACAGCTTATGCTATGCTTAATAGCGGCCTCTTGTAATTCCAAGGTTCAGAATTTGCCCGTACCGGGAATCGAAACTTCTGATTGGCAGTACGGCATGTTAACCATTACGCCAACGAGGTCGTTAAGTATCGCGGTAATAAGCAATTAGTACGTACATGTTTACATGGAGAGGTATCCGCGCGCGTTGGAGCGCCGGCGGCCGACGAGCTAGTTGTACGTACATGTTTACATGGAGAGGTATCCGCACGCGTTGGAGCGCCGGCGGCCGACGAGCTAGTTGTACGTACATGTTTACATGGAGAGGTATCCGCGCGCGTTGGAGCGCCGGCGGCCGACGAGCTAGTTGTACGTACATGTTTACATAGAGAGGTATCCGCGCGCGTTGGAGCGCCGGCGGCCGACGAGCTAGTTGTACGTACACGTTTACATGGAGAGGTATCCGCGCGCGTTGGAGCGCCGGCGGCCGACGAGCTAGTTGTACGTACATGTTTACATAGAGAGGTATCCGCGCGCGTTGGAGCGCCGGCGGCCGACGAGCTAGTTGTACGTACATGTTTACATGGAGAGGTATCCGCGCGCGTTGGAGCGCCGGCGGCCGACGAGCTAGTTGTACGTACATGTTTACATAGAGAGGTATCCGCGCGCGTTGGAGCGCCGGCGGCCGACGAGCTAGTTGTACGTACATGTTTACATGGAGAGGTATCCGCGCGCGTTGGAGCGCCGGCGGCCGACGAGCTAGTTGTACGTACATGTTTACATGGAGAGGTATCCGCGCGCGTTGGAGCGCCGGCGGCCGACGAGCTAGTTGTACGTACATGTTTACATGGAGAGGTATCCGCGCGCGTTGGAGCGCCGGCGGCCGACGAGCTAGTTGTACGTACATGTTTACATGGAGAGGTATCCGCGCGCGTTGGAGCGCCGGCGGCCGACGAGCTAGTTGTACGTACATGTTTACATGGAGAGGTATCCGCGCGCGTTGGAGCGCCGGCGGCCGACGAGCTAGTTGTACGTACATGTTTACATGGAGAGGTATCCGCGCGCGTTGGAGCGCCGGCGGCCGACGAGCTAGTTGTACGTACATGTTTACATGGAGAGGTATCCGCGCGCGTTGGAGCGCCGGCGGCCGACGAGCTAGTTGTACGTACATGTTTACATGGAGAGGTATCCGCACGCGTTGGAGCGCCGGCGGCCGACGAGCTAGTTGTACGTACATGTTTACATGGAGAGGTATCCGCGCGCGTTGGAGCGCCGGCGGCCGACGAGCTAGTTGTACGTACATGTTTACATAGAGAGGTATCCGCGCGCGTTGGAGCGCCGGCGGCCGACGAGCTAGTTGTACGTACATGTTTACATGGAGAGGTATCCGCGCGCGTTGGAGCGCCGGCGGCCGACGAGCTAGTTGTACGTACATGTTTACATAGAGAGGTATCCGCGCGCGTTGGAGCGCCGGCGGCCGACGAGCTAGTTGTACGTACATGTTTACATGGAGAGGTATCCGCGCGCGTTGGAGCGCCGGCGGCCGACGAGCTAGTTGTACGTACATGTTTACATAGAGAGGTATCCGCGCGCGTTGGAGCGCCGGCGGCCGACGAGCTAGTTGTACGTACATGTTTACATGGAGAGGTATCCGCGCGCGTTGGAGCGCCGGCGGCCGACGAGCTAGTTGTACGTACATGTTTACATGGAGAGGTATCCGCGCGCGTTGGAGCGCCGGCGGCCGACGAGCTAGTTGTACGTACATGTTTACATGGAGAGGTATCCGCGCGCGTTGGAGCGCCGGCGGCCGACGAGCTAGTTGTACGTACATGTTTACATGGAGAGGTATCCGCGCGCGTTGGAGCGCCGGCGGCCGACGAGCTAGTTGTACGTACATGTTTACATGGAGAGGTATCCGCGCGCGTTGGAGCGCCGGCGGCCGACGAGCTAGTTGTACGTACATGTTTACATGGAGAGGTATCCGCGCGCGTTGGAGCGCCGGCGGCCGACGAGGTAGGCGATGAGCACGACGAGCACGAGGCCGCCGAGCGCGCACCCCACCGCGATCGGCACCGCGTCCGGTATGTCGCCGCCGCACTCGCGCGCTGCAACACACACACACACACGTTACAACATACTACTAATACACATTCATTATCATTACTACTTTTCTTTACTATAATTATAACAAATGTGAAAAATTTCAGGAATAAGTTAAAACTATTGTTGTTGATCGATAAGTCATGGGGGAAACGCGGTTGGGAGTTTTAGCTATACGTGAGCGAAGCGAGCGCAAAATTTTTAAGCGATTCCGATCGAGAAGTTTGAGCAAAAAGAAGTCCAAAGCAGAACAAATGACATAATGTTTGGAGTGTCCTAAGCTATAACCAATCTAAACGATTCTTTCTACAATAATGAAATTTTTGATGGCCGCTATAATATATTCAGACGAGACAGACAGGACTCAGAGTCGTTAAAGGAGGGTGGAGGTGGTGTTCTTATCGGAATATTAAAAGATTACGAAGTCACACGTAGGGTTAATTGGGAATCCAAGTCAATGTGCGAGGACCTGTGGCTTACTTTCAAACTGAAAAGGGGCCCTTCAATAATAGATTTAAACATTGGTGTTGTATATATCCCACCTAATATAAAACTTGACCATTTAGAAGTTATCCTAAATAAAATAACTAACGTTATGAATAATGAAGTTGATATTTCATCTCAGACTTTACTATTTGGGGATTTTAATAGACCACATTTCAAGTGGGTGCAAGACCAGACGCTAGCGTCCCTGAGACCTATTCCAGGACCAGGGGCAGTTGACGCTTTCTTTCTTGATTTTGTAAATTTTAACGAACTTAAGCAGTACAATGAAATTTTAAATGAGAACAACCATATTTTGGATCTGATTTTTTGCACGGGAAACGTTTATCATGTAGCTGTAACAGAAAACTTAGCACCGCTAACAAAGTTAGACAAAGAGCACCATCCTGCGCTTGATGTCATGGTTGAGATAGGCGGCAGACCACTAAAGAAGAGATCTGACCTAAAATATAAATATTATAAAGCTAACTACACTAAAATTAATAACTCTCTCTCTGAAATAGATTGGAAGGATAAGCTTCAGTCTTTGGACTCAGTAGATAGGATGGTAGATGTTTTTTATAGTGTTTTTATTCCTTTAGTTAATGAGCATACCCCACTGGAGCGAACTAGAGGCGAGAGATATCCCATATGGTTCTCAATTCCCCTAATCAAATGCTTTAAGGAAAAAGCGAAATATCATGCTAAATTTAAGAGATATGGTAATCTTCAGGATAAACTTGCTTTTTCGGATGCCCGTAAGCGGTGTAATAAGCTTCTTAAAGAATGTTTTACTACTTTTAAGGACAGTACGTCCAGTAATTTAAAGAAGAACCCTAAATCTATTTGGCAGTATGTCAGAAACTTGAAAGGAAATAATTCCTCAGTACCTAATTCTATGCAGCTACACGGTAAATCGGCAGTGGGTGGTCAAGCTATATGCAATTTATTTTCCGAATATTTCAACAATGTTTACCAATGTATAGAACCTACTAATAGCAATTTGGATAATTCGTACAATGAAAATAGGTTATGCAGTGCTAGTTGCTCTGGGTCTCTTATTCTTTCTAGCATTACTGTATCTGAAAATGAAGTTCTTAAATCATTATCACTAATCGATGCTAACAAGGGAGCTGGCCCTGATACGTTACCTGCTATTGTATTAAGGGAATGTTCTACCCAACTATCAAAGCCTTTGGCAATCTTGTTTAATAGGTCGCTTTCTTCTGGTGTGTTTCCCTCCAAATGGAAGTTGGCAAATATAACACCAATCCATAAAAAAGGGGAATTAGGTCTCATTGAAAACTATCGTCCTGTTTCAATTTTGTCGGGAATAGGTAAGTTGTTGGAATCACTGATTGTAAAGAAAGTATACTGGCACATCTCACAATACCTTAATTCTAATCAGCACGGGTTTAGGCCGAAAAAGTCCACTTGCACTAACTTGGCGTCTTATGTTACTGATATTCTGGAAGTACTAGATTCTCAAGGAGAAGTCCATGCCATATATACTGATTTTAGCAAGGCCTTTGATTTGGTGGACCATGTCTTGCTTCTTGGTAAGCTGCATAGTTTAGGGATCCACGGGTCATTGCTCAGGTGGTTTGAGTCATATTTACGAAACAGATCACAGTTGGTAGTTCTAAAAGGTTTCAAGTCAGAAATAACGCAGGTCCCTTCTGGAGTCCCTCAAGGTTCTCATCTGGGTCCCTTGCTGTTTTTAGTGTTTATAAACGACTTACCTTCAATAGTTACATCGGAAGTTAAATTGTTCGCTGACGACCTCAAGCTATACAGACAAATCAGGAGTCAACAAGATGTTGATGACCTTCAATCCGATATTGATCGAGTTAGCTTGTGGTGTGATAACAATAAGATGCGACTAAACGCTGCTAAATGTTTTTTCATTAAGTTTACACGAAAACGTAAGTCTTTTTCTGCCAATTATAACATTAATAATGTACCTTTGCAGGAAGTACATTCAATAAGAGATTTGGGTGTTATAGTGGACTCGCAGTTAGACTTTAGGGAGCACATTGTGGGCATCACAAGTAAGGCTAGTAGGATGTGTGGTTTTGTTTCTCGTCAATCCAAGATTTTCCGTAATAGGGATCTCTCCATTACTCTATTCAACAGTTTAGTGCGTAGCATTCTCGAGTACTGTTCGGTGGTATGGAACCCAGGTTACGAGAACCATTCTGAGCATATAGAAAGAGTACAAAAATGTTTCCTCTACCACCTGGCATTTATGGAAAATAAGTGTAAGACACTAAGGTCATATGAATCGAGGTTAGGACATTATAATCTAAAGTCTTTAAAAACGAGGCGGGAGATAGCAGATGTTCAGTTGCTTTCCAAACTAATAAATGGGTATATCGATTGTCCGGACTTGTTAGCTAAGGTGAACTTTAGGGTTCCGTTACCGCGAGCGAGATTACTTTGGAAAAAAATGTTTTGTCCTAAAGCTTGTCGTACAAATATGCTCGAATACTCTCCTGTACATCGTATGTGTAAAACGTATGATAAAGATTGTGTTAGATTGCGTTTCGACATTTTTCATGAAAGTTCTCTTTCCTCAATGAAATCAAAGTTAAATGAAATGTTTACATAGTAGTTTTCCTTTTTTACAATATGTGCATGTAAGCCAAAATATTATTTACTGTAAATTAGAGTTAATACTAGTATTAAAATAAGGTACAAACCATTCAAAAGGTTTTAGGTATAAATTTTTAATTTAGTTTTGAGATAGGTTTTCATTTAAATGTTTATATTGTTTTGTGTATTAGGTATGGTAGATAGTTATAAAATATGTTGATAAATAAGCTAGGTTCACTATTAAGGATTTATATAAATTGTAAATAGTTTAAGGTTTGTTATTATGTTGTGTCTAAAAATTTATAAATCTGTTTGTGAACTAAATAAAAAAAAAAAAATAAAAAAAAAAAAAAAAAAAAATAACCCAAAACGTCCTAAGACCAACTGCGACAGAAGAATGAGCGAACGAAGCGAGCGCGATTTTTAGTGTATTTGTTCGAGACGTTGAATCATAAAGAAGTCCAAAGAAGCAGAAATAACATAATATATTCATATAATTCCATATGATCACATTGCAAAAAGCTTAACAAAAACTAAGATAAATAAACGAACAAAAACGCTGGAAAGTTTATACAAAAAATAGCAGTAACAATTATCGTGCGATACACAGAAACTATTTAGTCATCTGTGACAAAAGCCACGTTGTCGTGATAACCGGTGCGCGTGTTATCAGTAAACAGACGTGATGAGTCCACCACCGTGTACCGACACTACACACCACTGATTTTAACTGCTTTGTTTACTTCAATATCACAGTTATTACATCAGATTTAACCTAAACTTACACCAGAGCTTGGTCACTTAGGTCATACTAAGAAGTTATAGCTTGCGTAGGGGCCGCGACGAGCTTTAACTTATCTTAACGCTATATCCGATATACAAGATACCGATGTCTTCTGTAATGCCATCACTAGCATTGTGAGCGCTTTTAGTTTTTAGATCTAAAACAGTTAGCGCTTTGGTGTCATAACTGTTCTCTGTTTTATTGGATAATTAATGAACTATGAAATATTATAAAATAATTATTGATTTAGGCATTACTTTTAAAAAATCCAACACTTTTTAGTTTTTACATCTAAAATAGTTAGCGCTTTGGTGTTATAACTGTTCTCTATTTAATGGGAAAATTAATGAACTATGAAATATTATAACATAATAATTGATTTAGGCGTTACTTTTAAAAAATCCAACACTTTTAGTTTTTACATCTAAAACAGTTAGCGCTTGGTGTAATAACGGTTCTCTATTTTATTGCATAATTAATGAACTATGAAATATTATAACATAATTATTGATTTAGGCATTACTTTTAAAAAATCCAACACTTTTAGTTTTTACATCTAAAATAGTTAGCGCTTTGGTGTAATAACGGTTCTCTATTTTATTGCATAATTAATGAACTATGAAATATTATAAAATAATTATTGATTTAGGCATTAATTTTTAAAAATCCAACACTTTTAGTTTTTACATCTAATACAGTTAGCACTTTGGTGTAATAACTGTTCTATTTTATAGAATAAATAAACTATGAAATATAACATATTGACTCAGGCGTTATTTTCTGAAATTCTATGGAAGGTAGAAGAAAATAAAAAAAAGCAATATTTAGTGTACTTTCGCTATGATCACATGTGTGTTATCACAGATGAAATACACTTTTTTTTCTTCGAATTATGAAATATTATAACTAATAATTCTAAACTAAATAACGTGCATTTTTTTAAACTAGACGCGTCACCACGCGAGTCAGCGAGACTCCGTTCTAAGACGAGGCATGCCTAGTCTGGAATAACTTGCTTTTAAGTAGGATAGGCGCTTAGAGACAGATTTTTCGACTTTGAGGGTTGTAGCCATATTTTGTTTCGATTTTCATCAAACATGGCTAAAAGAGCCTACCACACACACACACATCAGAAGAACTAAATGCGTAATTTTAATTTAATTTCACTCATTCCAACTCATAGCTTTATACTTTTAATTTAATTAATTATAGATTAGATTTAACATTAAGTAATTTCAATACGGTTAGAATAATTTGTAAATAGCCTTAGTTTTATTTTTATATTTGTATATTTTACTTGTATCACAAATAAAGCATTTTGTATTTGTTTCCAACTTTATTTCTTAACGGTCAATATTTGTTTATTTCCAGTAGTACATACTACATTTGTATTGTTTTCTTTGTTTAGAGTCTCGCGTCATCGCCTGAGAAAACACGGCTGATGACTCATTCAAAACACTTTTGTTTATTTTGTAAAAACAAACATTGTTTATCTACCAACATACCGTTTACATAAACAAAGTACAATATTGTCTACTAGCCTATAGGCTGTAGGTGGTTATAGGTGGTTATAGGTGGTTATAGGTGGAGCAAAGTTGTATAACCACCTGCCAGAATAAGTAAAAAATGCAACTTTCGATAATTTATTTAAAATTAAATTAAAATTGTTTTTAGCACAAAAAGCATATTATGAAACTGACGAATATTTTAATGATAAATATACCAATGACGGTAACAAGTGATATTTATATTAATTTAAATTGACTTAACAAAACAATAAAAATCTGTATTCTGTATTCTATAGCGCCCCTAGCTTAGCTAGCTAAGGTGATCTAACGCGGTCATCGAAGCTAAGCAACGGTCGATGCGAACGGTGTTTGGATGGGTGACCATGTACATGACTGTCGTTTTTCAAGTGGCATTTTCATCTAGGCGCTTCCGTGGTCGGATGATGGATTAGTAGAAGTAGTCGTTAAGCCAAGTCAGAGGCTTTCGGCCGGCTTGAAAACTCTCGACACCAGAGCTTGGCCACTTAGCTCATACGAAGAAGAAGAACTTATAAATATTATTAACTTATCTTAACGCTTTATCTGAAATCCAAAATATCGATGTCTTCTGTAGTGCCATCACTAACATTGTGTGCGATTTCACGCTTTTAGTTTTTAGATCTAAAATAGTTAGCACTTTGGTGTTATAACTGTTCTCCATTTTATTGGATAAATGAACTATGTAAAATAACCTATTGACTCAGGCGTTACTTTGCGGAAATCCATTGAAGGTAGAAGAAAAGAAATAAAAAAGCAATATTTAGTGTACTTTCGCTATCAACACGTGTGTTATCACACAATTTTTTTTTCTTCGACTTATGAAATATTATAAACAATCATTCTCTGGTAATCTTTTTTGGAAATGGTTTTTGCCAAAACTTGACTATGAACTACCTGCGCCCCTCGGCGCTACCTGCGATAGACCGGGATAAAAGTAGACTATATCTTAATCCAAGGTCTAACCTATAATTACACCAAATTCCATCAAAATCGGTCTATCCGTTTGAAAATGTTAAAGTAACAAAAATACACACTAGTTTTTGTTACTTCTGTGTATGTGTACACACAATATGTGTATGTGATACACACAAATTTTCGCACATACATAATATCGAAAAAACCTTTATACAAAAAACCTTTATACAAAATTTGGTGAACATTTATTCCAAAATTACGGCCACTTTTCAAATACTAACATCTAAACATATATTCATACAAACATAAAGCCGAAATAAAATTTGATCAGTTTAGATGCCAATTAGTTCGACCTCCAAAGACGATAAGGAAAGGCAAGAACATTTTGGCTTTACCCTTGCGTTAATGAGTATTTTGCACTGATTTTATTCAAAACCAGTTTCACTTATATTGTATTTGTTTGGTTCAATAAGGCATCGATAGTTAGTTCGTACTTTTCATGCTAGATGGCGCCACTAGAAAAGTTCACGCATACAGTATGTCGAATCATTCTGACTATATAAAATTTGTTTCAAATCAAGCTTCTGACCACAAACAATCCGAATTCGATTCCACGTCACACAAAGTTAATCAGTATATAAATAACTTAGCTTAAAAACGGGTTATAATCGTGGGTCGGATGACACGTTAAATTGTAGGTGCCGGCTGTAAGTCTCTAGTACAAGCAGTCGATAAGCCAAGTCAGAAGCCTTCGGGCGGCTTCAAAACTCTCGACACCAGAGCTTGGTCACTTAGCTCCCTTCATAATTTATAGAATAAACTGAAGCAAACGGTTTCATTGCAAAATTGGCCTGTCACAGACTTATGAAAATTATCCTTTACAGCCTGTCGCCTAGTAAAAGTAAAAATGCCATAAAAAAATAATAGTATTATTAAATGCCTAAGAAGTTACAACTACAAGGAACTACTAAATAAACTCGTTTATAAACTCCTCTCCGATAAGCGATAAGGCCGCCAATTGTGGCACACTTATTTGTAAGCCCTGTCTTTTTTTTTTTATTGAATGCGTCCAATAAAGAATTTTATATCTATCTATCTATCTGCTAATTAAGATCAGACTTGACAGAACTGTTCATGAGCTACAGCCTCACAGCCTGGTAGCTGACAGATGGATAGACGGAGAACCTTAGCAATAGAGCCCGCTCAGGCTACTCTTACTTTAAATTTCTGATGTTTAGTTCATACTTTTAGAACCATTTATATTGTAAATTATATATTATTCCTATTAATTGTATTTTTTTTAGTACTTTTTTTTGGAACTGTTCTGTATAAACTTAAAGAATTAACTTTTTAACTTTATAACTTGTTAACTTTATAATATTATATTTTTTTTATATAGAAGCAGTAAATTCTAAATTAGACAGTTTTTGTTATTTGGCATAAGTTTTTTTGTAAATGTTACATCACGGGAGAAGTCATTGGCTTTCGAGTTACAGTTCTGTGAACTAGTTCGAAAGCCTTTGGACTCTTATTTTATAATTGTATAACTTACTTGTGTCAGAAATAAAGAATTTTGTATTTGTATTTGTGTCTGGAGCCCTAAAAGGAACCGTGCCAGTTTCCAGTTACAAGTAGTTGAAAACTCACCAGCACTGAAGCCGGTCCCGTTGACAGTCCTGAAGGCCTGCTCCTGGAGCTTGGTGAAGGTGATGGTGGCGACGGCGCCGCTCACCGAGTCGCCGGTCATGTTGAGATGGGTGGCCGGCATGCAGCGGTACGACGTCGTCAGGGGGGCGGGCCACGCCGCGCCGTGCAGCAGGGATACGATCGTCTCGAACGCTGGAACCGAGACACGTCTGATTGGAATCAAATCCTTCATGGATAGTCTAAGAGCCCGTGAAGATCGTCCTTCACCGATCTGATAACCAAATGAGACGTATTTTTTATGAAGTATTTTTTATAAACAAATATGCCTAAAATTGCTTGCCTATCGAAAAGTGCTCATGGCTTTTTTTTTGCGCATGCTCGTGTATAGTCAAATGATAATTTAGCTACAATTATCAAAAATAAAAATAGCATTCTAACTGTTCAGAATCGTTGTTACTCCTATGAAGCGCATCAAAATCGAATGAGTCACCTATTTTGACTTACCTGTTTACACCTGGCAAGCATACCGAGGCATATTCTGTGTATTAAAAACTATCAGTGAAATAAATTTCATTTGGTTATCAAAAGTATGAAGGCGATGAAAAAAAAAATCAATAAAAATTTATTTAATTAAAAAAAGACATGAGCACTTTTTGATGGGCAAGCAATTTTAGGCACATTTGTTTATAAAAAATATTTAATAAAAAATACGTCTCATCTGGTTATCAGATCGGTTAAGGACGATCTTCACGGGCTCTTCTACTAGGATAGATTTACCTTTTTTACCTAAGGAAATGCATTTACAAATCTGCCTGCCGCAAGCCTGGACGAGGCGGGCGCGGTATGTCGGGCTCGAGGGCCAGAGGGGCCGTCACTACCGACTACAACCTCACGGTGTCCCATCTCACGACGGGGGCAGGGATGCAGGACCGCTTCGCGCAATGCCGCGGCTTTCTCCCCGTCCAAGATAGATTAACCTTTTTTTTTCGTGAGGAAATGCATTTACGCATCTCCCGCTGCAAGCCTGGGGGAGGCGAGCGGGGAATGTCGGACTCGAGGGCCAGAAAGGCCGTCACTACCGACTACAACCTCACGGTGTCCCATCTCACGACAGGGGCAGGGCTGCAGGACCGCGTAGCGCAATGCCGCTGCTCTCCCCGCCCAAGATAGATTTACCTATCTGATCGTATGTGGGAATGACACTAGAAGGTATGCAAGGTCAGTTTAAAGCGCTGTTGTACCGAGTCCAACCGCGCCATAATTATTTAAGCTAAGACTTAACAACTGAAAACACCGCATTTCTATCATTTACACTACAAGATTATAAGGGATAGAAGCTGTAAGTCTTGGTGGTATCGTTTTTGTTGTAAATAAGAGTCATGGTCATGGTGTTGGAGACATTGTAAGGGACGAAGGACCATAAGGTGATGAACTAAATGAACTTTATTGGCTAGACGATAAGGTAGATTTTAAAGAAACACTCACAAGCATTGACAAACTGGTCGGGCGAGAGAGCGAGCTCCAAGCTCTTCAAGCCGTAAGTCTTGGTGGTGTCTTTCTTGTTATAAGTGAGAGTCTTGGTTGGAGACTTTAGAAGGGACGAAAGACCAGGCAAAGGTGATGAACTAAATGAACTTTATGGTCTAGACGATAAGGTAGATTTTAAAGAAACACTCACAAGCATTGACAAACTGGTCGGGAGAGAGAGCGAGCTCCAAGCTCTTCAAGCCGTAAGTCTTGGTGGTGTCTTTCTTGTTATAAGTGAGAGTCTTGGTTAGGTACTTTAGAAGGGACGAAGGACCAGGCAAAGATGATGAACTAAATGAACTTTATTGGCTAGACGATAAGGTAGATAGATTTTAAAGATTGAGGTAGATTTTAAAGAAACACTCACAAGCATTGACAAACTGGTCGGGCGAGAGAGCGAGCTCCAAGCTCTTCAAGCCGTAAGTCTTGGTGGTGTCGTTCTTATTGTAAGTGAGGGTCATTGTGTTGGAGATGTTGGAGGAGCCGACCGGCCAGGCGAGGGTGATGATCTGCTCAGTCGGGTTGCAGCTGCCGCCCACGACGGTCGCGTTTGCAGGTACGTTGAAAATCAGGCTCGCAAGGGATGAGTCTGTAATGGGAGAATATAGTATTTAATACAAGAAACAAAATGTTTTCTACTCTATTTTCTACTGTCATTATTAGGGATGATAGCTGAGGCCGGTTTGCGGGCGTCAAACGTTCTCTAGGTTGTGGACTCGATCGCTCAATGAGCTTCGAGCTTTCGGTGAAGGTAAACATCGAGAGGAAACCATAGCATGCTCGTGGAGTATTTTTTAGTCCTCGCCTGGTTAGCTAGCTAGCTACCTGCTCTCAAGTTGTCCTCAAGACCACTACGTTTTACTGAATGATTCGACGACCTCGTTGGCGTAAAGGTAACCATGCCAGACTGCTAATCAGAAGGTTCCGGGTTCGATTCCCGGCCCGGTCAACATCTTTGTGCTTAACTAAATATGTTGGCTGTGGGTCTGGGTGTTCAATATGTATTTATATATAATATGTATGTATGAATGTATGTATGTATATATATGTAGTATATCAGTTGTGTTAGCAACCATAATACGAGCTAGAAATGGCTCAGTATGTGGCTAACCAACCGTGTGTGAATTTGTTCTAATATTTATTTATTAATTTTATTTATTATGTTTTTTTTACACTTTAGTGACAATATAGATATTATATTTCAGTATAGGAATGATTAATAGTCAGTAACCTGGACTAGATTGGCACAGGACCGAGACAGATGGCATGACAAGAGAGAGGCCTATACCCAGCAGTGGGATAGAACAGGCTGTGGATGATGATGATGATGGATGAACATTTCTGTTTTTTTTTTTATACTGTTAACTATTAACGAACAGGCACCCCCTTAGGGGATATAACGGGGGTCTAATGTATAGAGAAATAAGATAAACAAGAGCAAAGGTGTGGGAAAATATTGCGTCTTTTATAAATACTACTGCGTCTACAGCTAACAACTCTCATATCGATCGTCTTTGAGAGTTACGTAGTTATGTTTGTATGCAGTAATGAAGCAACACAATGACCTAGAATTCTTAGATTTCTACTAAGACTTAATTCTTTTTTTTTTTTTATAGAAAGACAATGTAATCATTTTTGCATGAGGCCATGTTATGACCTATTTCGGGTGTTACTTTTTAAAGTTTAGTTAAGTAACCAAACTCGTTGTTGTTCCACAAAAAAATCATTATAATACAGTAAATTCGTTATCTACAAAAGTAAATTAACAATTTAGAAAACTCCTCACTCTACATTTTGGAGGGAATTTCGGATTAGAATTATATCTTAGTGTGATTGATTGACTAGAATGATCATTAGATTAAATTCTTTTAAATTTGATTATTGAAATTGTTGAGAAATGTCATCCGCCATTTTGTGACCACCGTCGTCTCTACACTCACTCCTTTCACTCTCATGTCCTCATTCACACACTCTATCCATGTCTTCTCAACTCACATAATAACTTTATTTAGGTACAATGACGACCTCGTTGGCGTAAAGGTTACCATGCCGGACTGCTAATCAGAAGGTTCCGGGTTCGATTCCCGGCCCGGTCAACATCTTTGTGCTTAACTAAATTTGTTGGCTGTGGGTCTGGGTATTAAATATGTATTTATATATAATATGTATATGTAGTACATTAGTTGGGTTAGCAACCATAATACGAGCTAGAAATGGTTCAGTATGGGGCTAACCAGCCGTGTGTAAATGTGTCCTAATATTTAAATAAAAAAATAAATAAACAATCCGAAGCTAACTTAGCTGTAGCTTTGTTCTAAGTATACTTATAAAGCAGTCGAGGCCTTTCCAGCACGCTAAGGTCATCTGAAAATACTTTCCAATACTGTTCTAGAAGTTAAGATAAGCAAAGTACCGCGTGGACACATCGTCGACAGTACTTGGGATTATCAGAAAACATATCGGCTTTATCAAATCCTAATACGAGTATTATCGTACTTCCTGTTATTCACGTACTCAATCCTATTTTTAGGGTCCCGTACTAATTTGACCCTATTACTTAGACTTCGGTGTCTGTCTTATAAATATATAAAAGTATATTAGCTATCAAATTAAATAATAAAATTTAAATAAAATAAATATTTGAGCTCCCATACAAGAAACGTAATTTTTAAGTAGTTTTTTACTCGATCTTTATAACGATATTTGGTTGACCCTCTACATATATATATTCATAGAATATTGAATTAATGTATTAAATAAAAAATACATTATAAAAAAATATTTAGAGGTACAACAATGGTACGGAAGAATTCATGCGCGAGCCCAATTCGCACTTGGCAATGTATTTTAAATATATCCTGATATGTTATACGTAGGTACATATTTAATTCTGAACAATTTACATGGCCAACGAGAGGTCCAGTCATAAACAGTTCCGATAATGCAGCCCTATACATAGGCTGGAAAACAACCGATAGCGAAGTAATTTTATCTCTAACAGACGGACAGATTTCTCTCTGTTGATATAAAATTAATATGAAAAACATATCATCCGACCCTCAGTTCACAATAATTCATTTATTCATTAAAATAAACAGAACAGTTATGACACCAAAGCCACCTCGTTGGCGTAAAGGTTACCATGCCGGACTGCCAATCAGAAGGTTCCGGGTTCGATTCCCGGCCCGGACAACATCTTTGCGCTTAACTAAATTTGTTGGCTGTTGGTCTGGGTGTTAAATACGTATCTATATTAAATATATATCTTATATATAAAATTTCCGTGTCACAGTGTTTGTTACCGTACTCCTCCGAAACGGCTTGACAGATTCTTTCCAAATTTTATATGCGTATTCAGTAGGTCTGAGAATCGGCTACTATATATTTAGTTTTTTTTTTATTAAGGTAAAACAACGTTTGCCGGGTCAGCTAGTGTATGTATAAATGTAGTATATCAGTTGTGTTAGCTACCATAACACAAACTAGAAATGGTTCAGTATGGGGTTAGCCAGCCGTGTGTGAAAAAAAAACGTTTACTATTTTAGATGTAATAACTAAATGCGCACACAATGTTAATGATGGCACTACAGAAGACATCTTGAATAATCTTGTATTTCGGATATAGCGTTAAGATAAGTTATAGCGCGTCGCGTAGGGGCCGTTTTAGCATAATGTGTACGAGAATGAGGGACACTGAACAACTTGTGCCATCGCCGGCCACACGAGCGAGTGTAATAATCAGGGACGTACAAATAGAATACAGTTATACAGATTCACGATTATCCGGATTACAGACCCATTGGCTAAAGTTGTATTTTGGCAAACAACAGAATGGTTCGGACGGAAATCAGAAAGAGCCGATTTTCTTCATATTTTCGATAATCCAAATGACTAACAATAGTAATGGGTGCGGTTAATCGAGTTTTTGCAGTAAATAAAAACAGCCTGTCGATCTGAAAAAAAAAATACCTACTCGTAAAATAATAACAAACAGTCTGCAAAATGTCAATACCCTTGAACAACTCTTTATGTAGATAACCGTATTAAATTAGTTCCTTTCATATTCATACAATAAGATACGAATAACAGTTACAACTTTGGTGAGAAAGAAAAATACGCCGAGAAAATTCTAAAGAAAGAAAGAAAATATACATATTATTATGACAGCAAACAACCATTATATTATAATGGTTAACATTAGCGAGTGACAGCCATCTTGGATTTGAAATTGACGAGTAGCTTTTATTTAATTTTATGGTCACCGCCATCTTTGACCAATTTTGATCTAAACATATCAGACAAAAAGTAATAAGTTCTGAATAAAAAAATTTCAAGCCCGCGACACATAATAAAATGTTTAATTTATAAGTACTGTAACGACTCCTGGCGAGGAGTCAAAACACTTATCGGACAAATTGCACCAATGAAACAAAAAAATAATAGGTAATTAAGAAAAAAAATATTTGAGGAAACCGGCATGTTTGACACCATATCCGAAGACGTGAGTCATCTGCCAACACGCACTTAGTCAGCGTGGTGGATTAAATCCTGTATCTCTCTCCTCATGAGAGAAGGCCCCGAGTCCCAGTAACGGGAACGTATAGTAGGCTGCTTATGTCAGTCATTTAAAAACCAAGCACCAAAAATTTGTTGTCTGCCTGTCCCATCGTATGGAAAATAACCGAAACGTAAAAAATAAGGAAGATTCAGAGATAAACATATTGGCTGCATATCTGAACGGACCGGTTGGTCGAGGTCACGAGACTCAAGGAAGAAAGGTAAACCACGCACGTACTTAACATGTATTTATTTATATATATGTGCAGCTGCCCTGTTGGAACTTGATACACAGATCACAGCAATGATTCACATTCAGGATCCAAGAGGGGACATGACCTTCCGTTGTAACCATATTGCTCGATTGGCCAATTTGCTGACCGGGTCTTATCAGGTTGCTTATCGTAGTATCAACTATTTATATACATATATTATACAATTATTGATTTAATATTTCATGTTAAAATCGGTGACTTGTAACTGTATTGTTATCAATAAAGTACTTTGATTTTGATTTTTTGACTTTATAGCAATATTTAGAGCTAGAAATTTGGTATACTAGTTTTTAGGCAAACCCGGATGGGGGTAAGTCTAAGTCCAAGGCTGGGGCTGCAAAATACAAAAAAAAAGAACCCTCTTTGAACTCAGTGGTAATTAAGTAGCCCCAATTTATTTTATTTAGTTTTATTTACTAGAAATAAATCTTAAGATTACTGTAATAAGATAGTTATAAAAGTTGTAAATAAAAATAAATAGATAATTTAATAAATAAAATTTATGCAGTATGTGCTAAATAAAATACGTAGTATAGTAAGTAAATAGACTAACAATGCAGTGTCTTAGTATATAATGTCCCCGATTATTTCAAGAGTTAAGTATACTATTTAAAAAAAAAAGTGCCCCCAATAAATTATTTTCCGAAGGCAGAAAGCTAAAATAATAAAGATTGTTCAGGTAAATATACAGTAGAAAATAAATATACTTTAGAGCAAGGCACGTAAATTGTAGCATCAGCCTCGTCTTAAAAAAAACCGGATCGGTTCCGTATCCTATTATTGAGACTTGGCCGTCTGTCATCAGGTTGTCATATTTTTCACAAAAGATGTAGTTAGTTGCAGCTATAACAACAATAAATAAATAAATATTTGAACACATTTCACACATGGCTGGTTAGACCGATACTAAGCCATTTCATCGTTTATTTTATGGTTGCTAACACAACTGATACTACTACATAATATGATGTAGTTATTCTGTTTTATGTATGTATATTATACCTACATAAATATTTATAGAGATACATAAAACAGAATAAAATACAGCGGCGGCACAATGGTGGCGATTCTGGCGTACATACGACTAAACTAAATTTAAAGTAGCCTCCGTCTCTTTTCGTCATAAATGACCAAAAAGAGATGGCGTCAAATATGTCAGATATAGAGCTGATACAATTGGAGCGTTCTAAAATCGCTCAAATTTTTCATATTTGACGTGATTTTAGTTATTTTGTGTGTGGTTCAGAACGTGCTGTCTCTTTCATTTCACTAATGATCGCCGCTGAATCGTCACCATAGGTGGCAATTCTGGCGTACACACGACTAAACTAAATTTAAAGAAGCCCCGTCTCTTTTCATCTTAGGTGGCCAGCAAGAGACGGCACGTTCTGAACCACACACAAAACAACTAATATCACGTCAAATATGAAAAATGTAAGCGATTTTAGAGCGCACTCAATTGTATCAGCTCTAAATCTGACGTGTTTGACGTGATTTTACATGTTTGTCTATGGTTTAGTCTCTTTTTGGTCATTAATGACGAAAAAAAATCAAAATGAGACGATCTGAATCATAGACAAAACAACTAAAATCACGTCAAATACGTCAGATTTAGAGCTGATACAATTGGGTGCGTTCTAAAATAGCTTACATTTTTCATATTTGAGGAGATTTTGGTTGTTTTGTGTGTGGTTCAGATCGTGCTGTCTCTTTCTGTTCACTAATGATGGAAAGTGACAGGGCTACTTACTCTAAATTTAGTTTAGTCGTGTGTACGCCAGAATTGCCACCTATATCGCTTTAAACAACCACGATAGCTCACGTTCATCACGTTGTTAAGCTGATTTGTAACTTTATGAACACACGCCTTATCGGTCACGTTACGTTTGATCGGGCAGTGATAAGGCGCGCTAACGAATACGTTAAAATGTGACATTTGACCTAAAACTGATAATTACATACAAAAGATTTTTGTTATCGCTGCGAATTGCACAGTGGACAAAATGATTTATTAAAAACTTTTTTGATAAGGCAAAAACTTGATATTTTCTTAGTCTTTTCAGTATTTAATTCTAATAATTGGTAAAGTGCGAGTTGGGCTCGCGCATGAAGGGTTCCGTACCAGTGTTGTATGGGAGCCCCCCTTAAATATTTAATTTATGTAAATTTTATAATTTAAATTTGATAGCCAATATACTTTTAAGTAGTTATTTTGTATTTTTACCTTGATTGATATACCTATAGAAAAAAAATACCCAAAAAACACGTTTATTGTATGTGGAGCCCCCTTATTTTTTTTGTATTAATTGTTATAGCGACATGGGAAATACATATCTTGTGACAGTTTCAGCTTTCTAGCAATTACGGTTTCTGAGATACAGCCTGGAGGCAGACAAACAGACAGCGGAGGCTTAGTAATAGGGTCCTGTTTTTACCATTTAGGTGCGGAACCCTAAAAACATGACGTATACTGTGTTACCCGCTTTAGTCCGGGATAAAAAGTAGACGACGTGTTAATCCAGGATTTAAACTATCTCCATATGTGTGTAATATTGTGTAATAATTTCAACACCTGCCTGTCCCTGTTCTTTTCAGTTTTTAATCAACTATATTACATACAGGCTTTAGCCTAGCCTAGACAACTGTAGATCCAAAATTAATACATATGTACTCTTTATTTTCTATACATAATCTTTAAAGTTTATATCTTTGTACTAAATTTAAATAAAATAAATACATAAAATAGCCTTTATTGCTGTTTTTCTTAATTAAAAATATTATATACATGCCTACTGACTAAATATTTAATTTAACTATTTGTATATTGTATTATCTAAACTAATTATCGGCAACTGGATTTTTGTCTGTAACAGCCTGTCTGTCGACAAAGGCCTCCTCTACGTACCAAATTTACTTCTGTGCTAATAAACAATTTTATTAGATAATCTGAAGGCGTTTCTTTACCTTTATATGTATTGAGACTGAATCGGTTTTTTTCTAGGCAAGCGCGCACAATCCTAGATCGCAACATCACTTAACATCAGGTAAGTTGCGATCAAGCACAAGCCTATCATAAAAAAAACCTCTATAAAAGTATTTAATCTGAGAAGAGTATTAAAAGTTTAATCAGTGAGAAGAGTATTAAAAGTTTAATCAGTGAGAAGAGTATTAAAAGTTTAATCAGTGAGAAGAGTATTAAAAGTTTAATCAGTGAGAAGAGTATTAAAAGTTTAATCAGTGAGAAGACTATTAAAAGTTTAATCAGTGAGAAGAGTATTAAAAGTTTAATCAGTGAGAAGAGTATTAAAAGTTTAATCAGTGAGAAGAGTATTAAAAGTTTAATCAGTGAGAAGAGTATTAAAAGTTTAATCAGTGAGAAGAGTATTAAAAGTTTAATCAGTGAGAAGAGTATTAAAAGTTTAATCAGTGAGAAGAGTATTAAAAGTTTAATCAGTGAGAAGAGTATTAAAAGTTTAATCAGTGAGAAGAGTATTAAAAGTTTAATCAGTGAGAAGAGTATTAAAAGTTTAATCAGTGAGAAGAGTATTAAAAGTTTAATCAGTGAGAAGAGTATTAAATGTTTAATCAGTGAGAAGACTATTAAAAATTTAATCAGTGAGAAGACTATTAAAAGTTTAATCAGTGAGAAGAGTATTAAATGTTTAATCAGTGAGAAGAGTATTAAAAGTTTAATCAGTGAGAAGAGTATTAAAAGCTTAAAGTTTTCTTTATTTTCCTTTAAGTCATTAATAAAACATTTACTCTATACTAAACTGTAAGCAACATCTAGATCACAATAAAAATCTAAAAGTATAATCGGTTGAGTTACTATGCTGAGCTAAACGCTACGAAGGTCAGATGTAAATGAAGGGATCAGCTCTTATGTAACTACATCTATCTAGGTCACAACAGAGCAAACTTTCCAGAGCAAAATATTTGATTATGATTCACCATATTGGTCTATATGTTTTTTTTTGGACACATTTCACACATGGCTGGTTAACCCCATACTGAACCATTTCTAGTTCGTATTATGGTTGCTAACACAACTGATATACTACATATACATACATATATATTTTATATAGATACATATTTAACACCCAGATCCACAGCCAACAAATTTAGTTCACCACAAAGACGATGCCCATGCCGGGAATCGACCCCGGAACCTTCTGATTGGCAGTCCGGCATGGTAACCATTACGCCAACGAGGTCGTCAAAATCCAGTGACAAGAATTACACAAACATACTTAAGAGTATAACGTCTTTGTGTCAGAGTAAAAAAAACAAACAATCCATAATTTAAGTTATTTAAGGGTCCCATACCTATTACTGAGCCTCCACTATCTCTATGTCTGTCACCAGACTGTATCATCTGACTATGTTCAGATTTAAAAATAAATTAAATAAAATCTTATTTTATCTTATATCTTTAAATGAGAAATTCTTGTATATATATATGTTATAGACTCCGAAGCTCCGGCGCTCCTAGGTTGGACTGGTCAATCCTCAGGTCAGACTGAATGACTTAGTCAAAGCCCAAACAAATGTAAATTTTCGGCCTTTGACTAAACAATTATTATAATTGGAATATCGGAATCGGCTCCAACAATTTTCTGAAATTTAGTATATAGGAGGTTTCGGGGGCGATTAATCGATCTAGCTAGGAATAATTTTTAGAAAATGTCATATTAAAAAAAAAAACTGAGCAAAGCTCGGTCAACCAGGTACTTATTATTTAAAGGGGCTACTATACAACAATTATGTTTTTTTTTTTTAATAATGGTACGGAACCTTTCACATGCGAGCCCAACTCCCACTTGGCCAATTATTTCAGTTATCATCAACAAACACACAAAATCCCCGACCAAGCTAAATCTAGATCAATATGAAACCTTATTCCAAGAATTAGGTCGTGTAGTAACGCAACACTTTCCTGAGAACATTGTGCCACCAAGGTTGTGAGAATTATTGCCAAAACTGAAGCAAACATTTCAGTGCTAACAGAATAAATAATAGCAGATATTGCTCTGAAGGTCACTGACAAACCTGAATAATACCTTACGTGTCTCTCACTATGAATCACTGCATGATTTAAACAACTTACTGAATAGTAACTACGTCTATAAGTCTACGAAAAAATACCACCAATGTTTTGCACTCAGAAAAGTCTCAATTACTAAACGTGTGTCATCCGCTAACCTGCACTTGGCCAGCATGGTGGATTATGGCCTATTCCCTCATGAGGAGAGACAACTACATCTCGATGAAATTTGATATGTGGATGGGTAAGAACCTGGATACTATTCTAAAGAATATTGAACATTATACTTAGGCTATTTTTATCATGGATTAACGCGGGTAACACCACAGGGCATAAGCTTGTAATCTTAATATATATAACTCTCGTGTCACAATGTTTGTCCACAATGGACTCCTAAACCACTTAACCGATTATAATAAAATTCGCACACCATGTGCAGTTTGATCCAACTTGAGAGATAGGATAGTTTAAATCATTAAAAATTTTTTGTCGTAATTTCAATTTATTGCTAATTATTGTCTGTTATTATTTGACAGTGACAATTATCTGTTAACTCCAAATGATTCAAACAGATGTTGATACCTTTCGACTGGGTTGAGTAAGTAATCAATAGATGTCGCTGTACCCCTAAGTGAGGCAAAACAACGTTTGCCGGGTCAGCTTGTATTTAATTATAATCATACTTAGCTGCTACACAAACTACCATGTTTACCTGCTTACATAGATATCATTGTGTCTCAATTACACAATAAATTAATTAATTACTACATATTTATTACTGAGAAGCACAAATCCGCAAGTTCCAATAGTACAAAGGCCATCTCAAGAGAGAGTGAGACAGAGCATTACTTAAGTTACAAATAACACTGGAAAGCTGATAAGGGCAGTTCCAGAGAATGTTTATGATGATAAACAAATGGTCAGAAGGGGCGTCTGCATATCATTTTCCTATGATGCAGAAAATATGAATCACAAATAAAGTACTCATTTTTATTTTTATACATTACACACACAAACGTGATTCTTATGTCTTGTCAATACATACTTTCATAAGATTGTTTTTAATCTTACTTTGTTAATTACTTTGTTTTTAAAGCTAAGAGAACAGACCTACGTTTGATGGTTGGTATCATCACCGTCCACTGCTATGTTGACTATCACCAGCAACTGGTTGGTTAATGAATTACAGATAACCCTTCGCGTCGAGGTTATAAGATAGCATACAAGACTGTGGAGTATGTGCTGTTGCACTACGAGCCCACAAATGAAGCAAAGCTGATGTACTTCTCCAGACAGCATGGTTGTAGCTAAGGGGAGGCTTTGTGGAGCAATTCCCTACCCTACCTTGTAACCTCAATATAAAAACATGAATAAAAATTAAGAGTTATTTAGGAGCCCCTGCTTTGGAACACGTCATTTATCGTATTTTTTCCGCCATATCTGTATATCTGTAGCCAGGCAGCATTGGCTACAGATATTCCTTCAAACATGAGTCTAGCTACCAGGATGTATGAAGACAGACGAGACTGTGGAACATGTGCTGTTGCACTGTGAATCCACAAACCGAACAGGAGAGAAAACCGGACTAGCAAGGGAATCTCAACAAAACACTACGCTATACTATGGACGCCTCCTGTTTTAAAAGAAGTACCACAACATCTGACGCAATGACAGTAGAACAGGTATGCCAGCAATCCAAGACCGTGCTCCGCTATTAAGAAGCTTGGATGGCCTGGTAGAGGGATATGCACAATATGCCTCTTGCAGGTTGTCAGTGCTGGTCTGATCTCCTCCATCATAGAATAAGAATAAGTCTAGCTACCACCCTGCCGGATGGACAGCTTCCACAAAAGAGGCCTACAGCTACTAAAATTAACAAATACACAAATAAAAACTCATTAAAAAAAGATATGCAAACTCACCATTCTTGGGATATGTGACATTGACTTGTGCAGCAAACTGGACAACAATGCAGGTCACATTGTTTGTTGTGTTGTTGTAGTACCAGGTGTGTTGCTCTGGCGCAGGCAGAGGACCAGGGGCTGGAGTGGGAGCTGGGGTGGGAGCTGGAGTGGGAGCTGGAGTGGGAGCTGGGGTGGGAGCTGGAGTGGGAGCTGGAGTGGGAGCTGGAGTGGGAGCTGGAGTGGGTGTGGTTGTGGGAGCTGTGGAGGGAACAGTTGAGGGAGTTGTAGTGGGAACTGAAGTGGGAGCAGTGGTAGGTGAGGATGTGGATGCAGGAGTGGTAGTGGGGGGTTCAGCAGCCTCAGCTACAGGTTTGGAAGCTGAAGCAGCAATGAGTGGGATTGGAATGATCTCAGGCTTTGATGGTGCAACATTTCCACTGGAACCTGGTAAATATAGTTATTTTACTTTCATGAATATAATATTAATAAGTGAATATTATTTTCTTATTGTTCTTAGTATGGCTAACTTAATGAGAGTTTTAAAGTATTTTTAGAAGCAATTAGCTATATTATAATCTTCTTCTTTTTGTTCATATGAGCTAAGTGGTAGAACAAACTCTGGTGTCAAGAGTTTTTAAAACTTCACAGGGTTATTTTGCAATATAATACTAATATGTAGTCTTCCTTTAATGTGTTGCTAAATATATGATGACTAATCCAAACAGATTATTATTGAGACATACAAATGGACTATATCCCAAACTACACTCTACTTAAATATAGGCCTTTAAACCTTTTTCTCCAAAGCCCTTTTAAAAGCTCTCTTTTTAATGTACTAAATAAGTTTTGGAAATAGAACGGCATTTACAAGCAACATTGTGAAAAGTATTTGCACAAATGTGTCAACCTTCTTATTAATATAAACAGTTCCTAATTACTTGTAAATTCGAAAAAGCATTTTTGATTACATGTTCTTACCTGAGTAGTTTGTATGATTCATCAAAAAAAGTTCAATTTTCTTGATATTTATAATTATGTTTTATTAGGATGACACATTTTATACAAAAGGAACATTAACTAGTTATTCTGACTTGCCATTCAAAACAAGATATAAAAACATGTCATCATTGAGGTATATTGACTTGTTTAGTTTTGAATTACGGTTTATCGCGTGCGCATCGAATTACGGGTCAACCCCCCGACAGTTGGAACAGTAAAATACATTTCAATATCTGTAGCAATTAGGTACCAAAGTGGGTAGACGAAAGACTGAATCTTTCTGGAACACTTGCGACATTGAGTGCGCAAGTCTATGATCTTTTACAACAAATTGCGCAAACATTATTCAATAACGGACAACAAAGCGCTCCAAACGGCTTTCAGCTCCCATGCAGCGCGATAAAAATGACAAAGAAACAGATAGCAAAATACCTATTTGAACAATGGCCCTTACCTAGCCCGCAATACGCGCATAATACAGCCAGCACCAAACAAAATCTCACTTGAGCCATTTTAACACTATACCGACGCGATTTACACAACAAATGACTCGATAACAAATCTCACAAACGAATAAATAACGGAGAATTCAATGCACGGCAGCGGAGAACTCGGCGAAATAAAATGAAATGAATTGAAATTAATTGACAGCTGATAACTGTCACTGTCAAGATCTGGGCAGCTGGGCCGGGTGTTGCTAGATAAAAGTATAAAAAAATACCAATTGAAGAGCGTCCAAAAGCTGTACTAGCAAGTGTGTGATTCCACCAGACGCTATAATTATGGTACCTTTCCACGATGGTGTCAGTTTGAGGATGCGTTTAGCATATCAAAATGGTGCACAGATGATACCTAGCATGCCCTAATAAATAACCACTAGTTACATATTAGTTGCTCTCTCATATCCATCTGTTGCGTCATTATTAAAAAAATATATTTTTTTAAATTTGACCATATAATTATCTTTTTTATTAAATTCTTATTGAAAATTGAACCTGTATCTATAATGTTTCCGGGAGTTTAAATTGTAATGAAATTATGTAATAGTTACGTTTAACGATGGTGTGATTCATAATTAATATAAATATCATGTTTTAATATAGTAATGACTTTTAGGTCTAGTAATAAATTAAAGTGGGGAACTACTAATTTTAGGTACATTTTTGGTCTAGTAGCACCAAGTTCAAAACGTAGCTTAAAATTATTATTCATCTCTTTTTAACTCGATGAGATTTGCTGGGAGCGCATGAGACAACAAAACTCGCAAGACCAACATGTGGCGAAAAGCGCGGAAATATTTAAAAATACCTTACATATATTTTATAGGTATTTGTTTACTATAATCCTGGGAAAATTACCTGTAATTGTGATACGCTTCTTTAAGCCTACTTGAAAATAAGTATTAATAAAGTAAGTTACCATTAACAATAAGCAAAAGGAAGTACTCAGGAAGTATTATCCTGAAAATACTGAATGTAAATAAATGCAATGGATGGAGGCATAGAATTTATTTGGGTTTCACATTTATTTCTGTCGTTAAAGATTACATTTAGAACTACACCAGATAAGACTCACACTTCTCACGTACATTTATTAACACACATACATTTAATTTTCTTTCAAAATTCGAGAAATATTGCTAAACTTATGAATTAAACGATACTATTAATAATATAGCTATTAAATTGTTTGTAATTATTTATTTTTACCAGTTAAGGAATGTAGGTAGATAATCACTTATAAAAGATGATTAATTCCTTCCTAATACCAAATAACCAAAGGTACATATTAGTCAAGAAGCTTAAATGCTGAGGATTTTTCTTTTTATTGTTAAACATAGATGAATCAAATATATATTTAGCCGAGTTTGGCTTAGTATTTTTCACCAAATATATATTTTTAGTATATAATATTATGTATTAAATATACACTTAAATTTTTATAACACTGATTTTGAATAAATACTATATGACTTTAACATTTTTATTACTGTCTTTACCTGATACCAATTAACTTAATTATATTGTTATTAGAGAATTGTTAATGAAAGCTATGTAAAATGTATATAGTCGCTCAGAAAAAAACGTTTTTGATATTGCAAAGGAGTAATTATTTCGGTTTCATTTTATTACCAATTATTATTTATTCACAAAATACAGAAGCATCAATTCTTAATACTATCTTTAGTAGGTACGAGTACATTACAACATTTATTTAAATTAAATATAAATTTATTTAACGAAGGCATAAGGAATGCACTTATTTTGAAACCTTATACTAATTATGAAGAATGATATAAATACGTGATTTGTGTTTTGAAATTCTTACACAAATATTAATCATAATAAGTACTAATAATTCTACAGAATGTTACAAGAAATGTTGTACACTGGTACAACATTTCTTGTACACTCGTACAACATTTCTTGTAATATTTGTAAGCAGGTACAGGTTTCATATTTTAAGAATATAGTATTTAATTGCTCTGCCATAATATGGTACCAAAATATGGCATACATTGCAATTGTAGGTCCTGGCTGTTACTCTTAGCCAAGTCAGAGGCCCTTGGGCGGCTTGAAAACTTTCGACACCAGAGTTTAACCACTTAGATCATCCGAAGAAGAAGTTTTGTTCTCAATAATTTTAACCATATAATTATGATGTACCTACAACGAGTCTTTATACTCTGGCGAGGTACATATAAAAAATACCGAAAGTCACAAGACGATCATATCTAACATCGGAAACAATAGTTAAAGTTTAAAAACGTTAATGTGTCGCCTTAAATAGTAGTTCTCCGACCAAAAGACTCGCGAACCAAATTTCTACAAACATCGTTTATAAAATAACGAACACTTTATGATTTATGATGATGATGATTCCGAAAATATTTAACAATTGTTAAATATATATAATTATTTTTATAATTGCTCTGCAATTCCACAAAATCGACCACTAAATAGGGCTGCTATAAATTTCCCCTTTTTGTGAGAATCAAACCCCAATTAAAAATCGCTGTCGATAAATAAAATCTATTGAGTGGCAATGCCCTCCAAGTTTCGCCGTGATTGGTTCTAAATTACGGCCTCTACACGATGACTAACATGTATATGTACAGATAAAAACAAAATTGGCCAATGCCAACCAAATGCAGAGACGTCCCTCACTTCGCTCGATCGGACAAATATAAATATGTAGTACAACACAAACACAAACACAACACAAACTTTGAAATTGATATCTACGAATTTGGAAATACGGAAACTCTTGCTGGATATTAATCTAGCAAGAGTTTTTTTTTATATTTCAAATAAAATAACCAGAATAAATTATTTTCCTGATAATTCCGTACATAAATATATTTTAAAAGGATTATCCGATATCTTCATTCTTAAAAAATATTATTAAGATGCAGTTTGACAATTCCTAAAGTGGCCGTTTTCAGCCAAATTGAATTGTGCCGTCTTAATCTAAAGCAAGTTAACCAATGAATTCACAACAACAAGTATATAAATCTAAATGGGCAAGGGGGCTACTACCAGCTTTAACCAGCTGCTGAAATTTTAATATCTTTTTAATTAAAGGAATATAGTAGCTGACCTATTGTACAATAATATTCTTAAACAAAAACGTCTGTGACTTTTATTTGAATAATTTTGTATAAAATTTGCTTATAGATTATCCAAATAGAATTTGAAATTGTGGCTACAGCTTCGATGACCATTTCCACGAAGGGGCAAGTACGGACAAAATAAACGTAGGTACCATTTACAAATCCATTTCAAATGCTCTGCTACTTGTAAATAACGTCACGGCCCAAGTCGCATAGCATTGTACAGCGTTTATATGTGATAGCCGGTTATACAAAAATATTTAGTAATATTCTTGTTTTAAAAAAAGCCACAGACATGCTTTTGGAAGTCGTTTAAAAATTAAAATGATAATTTATCGTATTTTTTTTAACTTGCCTTACTGTTTGGATTTTGGCATAATTGACGGGAAAATCACGCAACAAACAAAAACACAGTCTTAATTGAGAATGCGTCATAAGTTAAAGCTCGCAGTAACCGCTAAGGATGCGCAGGCGCAGGCTTCTATTCGATGTAGAGTTCGAAGCGAGCGCGACCGTAGCCGCGAGTGGCGCGCTCGTAGTACAAGTCCCGCGTCCACACTCGACATTCCACGTTGATCAGCACACTGCCTGTAGGTAGGAGATGACATTTGGTGGAGAATCAACGGCACACACGACTAAACTAAATTTAAAGAAGTCTCTTTTCATCTTAGGTGGCCAGAAAGAGACGGCACTTCCTGAACCATAGACAAAACAACTAAACTCACGTCAAATATGGAATGTGCTGGCAGTTTTAGAGGTGATACAAATGAGTGCGGTCTAAAGTTGCCTATATTTTCTACATTTGACGTGATTTTAGTTGGTTTGACTATGGTGCACATCGTGCCGTCTCTTTCTGGCCACCTAAGATGAAAAGAGACGGGGCTTCTTTACATTTAGTTTAGTCGTGTGTGCCGCTGAATCGCCACCAATATTATTAGCAGCAACGGACAGACAAATAATCTTTTTCCCGAGAAGTACAATTTGGGGGTTTTCGAATCTAGGGTAAATAGGTTCCTTCTAGGCAAGCGTGATACATCTTAGACCACAGTCAAGCTTAACGTCAGGAAAGCTGCGGTCAAACGGTAGCCTATTCAACATAAAAAAAACGAACATTTGCATGTTTTTAGGCATTTGGTGAGTTGCGACTGCGTTGCGGCAAACTTTGTTCATTTGTTTTGATTAATATTTATATGTATTTAAGGTTTGTGTTTGCCCCAATTTAAAGTTAGTCCATTGAAAAGTTACATTTGGGGTTGCGTTTTTTAGAGGACGCAATTTTATTTTTTTGTTGTGTAGGGGGGGTCAGTGTAAAGCTAAAACCAAGTTTGTGGGGTCGCCACCCTTGTCCCACGGCCGCCATCTTGAAAATAGGGGTTGAAACGGTTTTTATGATATATCTCTTAAACTATTTATTTGATAAAAAAAAATTGTTAACATTTTTTGTTGCAAATTAAATTCTCTACAACTTCTCGAAGTATTCTTCTAACTTTTCTTTCTTTCAAACCAACCATATTTAGTAAGATTTTGTACTTTCTCCCTAACCCAGCATATTTTTATAAAATAAATGCGTTGAAGACTTAAAAGCCACCAGTCCAATAAAAAGGTCACGTGGCTATAATAGTTGCGGTGTATATAATTATACACATGTGAACCTGCCAATATAAAGCGAGACCAACATCATTTGATAAATTTATTTTACAAATTTAGACACACGGCTGATTAGCCCCATAACCATTTCAAGTTCGTATTATGGTTGCTAACACAATCTATGTAGGCGAAAAAGCTATTGTTTCATATAAGGCTCCATTAAGCTGCTTTGGAACTTACGTCGCGGATTCTCAAAGAGCACCGCAATGAGGGGTCCAGGAGTCTCGTCGGGGAGGTTGCGGCTGGCGTAGGGGATGCGGTCTGCGGTGTGAAGCCGCGAGGTGGGGAATCCTGGCGGGAAGCCGGCCGGGATGTACTGGATGGGCCCGATGTTTTCCTGGTCAGCGTTGTACTCCCCTTGGCATGAAACCCACACGAAGTCACCGAACTGGTACGCTGGGCGTTGCATCTGTAGGATGAAAGTTGGATTAACACTTCCATTACTCATTATTATGTAAAGAATTTGTAGGTCGGCTAGTTAAGGTCATCTACCGCGCTCATCGAAGTTAAGCAACTATTGATGCGTGAAAACTCTTTGGAGGGATGACCATTCAAGACTATCGCTTAAAATGTGGCACATCCATCTGGACTCTACCATTAGTCAGACTGCAGATTCCGGCTACTAATCTTTGCTTGTGCAAAGACTAGTAGAAAAAAGATAATAGCCAAGCTAAGTCTCAGGCTCGTGGGCGGCTCCAAAACCCTTGACACCAGATCCTGGCCACTTAATTTAGAAGAGACGAAGAGAACAAAGAATTGCTTAAACAAGAAGATAATAAAAAAGAGACTACGTAGACAACTGATTCATTTTATATAATCAAGCTATCGTAATTGGCTGAACAATAGAGTAGACTCACCATAAACTGCCTGATGTGATTCGGCATGTCCGCAGGCAGAGGAAGAGAAGATGTGGTGTTGTACGGATGCGGTACCCAGTAGTGGATCTGTGTTCAATCATTTTGGAATTAGTTTCAAGGCTTTTTGAATTTACTGATATACCTATACATATGTACCTACCATGTTAACAACAAAAGAGTATAGTAGAGGAAAATGGAGGCAAAGTGAGGAAGACAATGATTTAAGAAGCAGTTAGTAGACCAAGTTGAGGACCAGACTAAGAAAATTGCGGATCGTTGAACAGATAAAGAATATAAAAATTTAAAACATCCATTTCAAGGTGTAGGATTTAGCCGAGATTCGGAGGAAAAAACCCAGCTTATAAATACTGAATGAGGGAAATTAATATATGTAAATCTCTCTCATTTTGTGACTCACATGGTTGAGTCTAAGGAAGACGCAAGGGGTTCCGTCACGGTAGCCGTAGAATTGGTCGGCGGTGCATGGTGCCCACAGTCTCATGGCGATGTCACAGGTCTCCGAGCGGAACTGCTGCTCCTCCTTGTTGTGAGTGGTGCAAGGCGCGCGAGGAGGGTCCTCGGGGACCGAGGTCTCATACTCTGGAAGATGGACCACGTTACTCACTCAAGAACAGTAGCTCAGCTAATTTAGGCCATTTGACATAATTGTTAGCAGTGGTCGATGCAGACTTTGGATAGAGTCGATGATGACGGCAGTTTTAGATAGATGATGCAAAAGACTGTTCTCACTGAAAAACCAGTTCAGTGATTGAACTGGGATATTTGATACTATTTAAATTACTTAGAGAGTATCTGTTACCGTGTTTGGAAACGTTGCGCTTCTTTGGTTTGAGCCAACTTCAAATGCCAAATATGTAAGAACTATTAATTATAACCTAATTGTCCTAATCTCAAACTGGAATCTTGATAGCTCCTTCGGCCTTGTTCTCTTTCTTTATATGTATATAAGTTAAGTAGTCAGGGTCTGTGGTCTACAATTTTCAAGACCCCAAATACTAACAGCCGGAACCAACTATTTAACTTCATCCGATCTTTGTAGCGCTCAGATGAAAACTTTGTTTTCACTTTATGAACAACGTCTTTTGCATAGATGCGGGAACAATTTGCTCGGCCACCCAACCAAAGACTGTCCTACCGTCAACCGTTGTCTAAGTTAACCTAAGGTCACTTTATCGCTGTTTTCCATAATACCATAAGTACTTACGTCGGAGGAAGTCATTAGCCCGCTGGTACCACACGTGCCAGCTTCCAGCATCGCTGGCTCGCAGCCGGATCACAGGCTCGTACCTGTTGTACTCTTCTGAACGGGGCCATACCTCCAGCTCTGAGGATATGAGATTTACATGTATTTCCTTTTTTTTCCTCATTTCTCTTTCTATCTGCAATCGGCGACGCTATAAGCAGAACTGTTGTATGGTCGGGTATTTAAGGCTTGGGGTCCTGTGACCTCACATTTCCGCTATTTTCTTGACAAGTCGGCTATTTTTAATTTTTAAAAGTTGTGTGTGTAAAGTGAAAATCGTCTCCTTCAAAGGATGTAAGTAATAAACGAATTTGTGCCTGTGTAAATAGGCAAAATAAAAATACGTATACCGAATTACCAAGAGTATGCTACGGCCTAGTAGCACTTAAGAGGTTCAGCTGTAAAGAAGGGACCAAGAGGCGATTTTGAAAAATGTCTGAAAGTGGAACTGACCCTGGTGCTCCCCAGGGGATATATAGCGTATTTTTATCCAGGGATAGCGAATAGAATACTTGTATGACGTTGTTTTATTCCAATTTTTTTTATTTCTTTCTAGTTCTTTCTATGTCGGAGCAAAATAAATATTCAACTTTGTTAAATTTTGTATTTATTCATTATTGGTATTATTATAGATATTGAATTATATTAATATAGTAGAATAATGATATATAATAATGAACTCACCAACATAGCGGTATGGCAACACCAGAGCTAAAACGGTCCCGATGATACCAGCTAAAACATAAATAAATTTAACAAAGATTAGTTTTATTCGATTTTTTTCTCTTTTTTTAAATATTAGGACACATTTCACACACGTCTTGTTAACCCCATACTGAACCATTTCTAGTTCGTATTATGGTTGCTATCACATCTGATATACTACACATACATATCTACATACTTATTTTATATAGATACATAATTAACACCCAGACCGATAGCCAACAAATTTAGTTCAGCACAAAGATGTTGGCTGTGCCGGGAATCGAACCCGGAACCTTCTGATTGGCAGTCCGGCGTGGTAACCCTTACGTCGAAAAAAAAGGATTTAAACAATGGCCAAGTGGGAGTCGGGCTCGCGCATGAAGGGTTCCGTACCGTTGTTGTATGTGACCCCCCCCCCCCCCCCCCCTATCAAAAGAATACGAAATAAACTCGTTTATTGAACGGACCCCTTATATATTAAATTTTATTTTTAGAATTTGTTGTTATATCTGCATGGACAATACATGACTTGTGAATATTTCAGATTCTAGCTATTACGCTTTCTGTAATACATCCTGGAAACAGACAGACAGACAACGGAAGCTTAGTAATAGGGTCCCGTTTTTACCTTTTAGGTACAAAACCTTAAAAACTATATATATTAATCGGTATAAAAATATATAATATGTTTGTAGATACATGTAGTGTGTATATGATCCCGGTGCATTGTCCTCTGTGCCTAGACAGCTTACCGCTATGAAACTTGAAGCCTTATAAACGCGCTTCCTAGTGACATACAAACTAACACTATTAAATTTAGCTTTTATTCACACACGTACTACCTATGCTGTCTTTCTTTTTTATTTCTCGTTCGTTTTATGTAATTTTTAATCTCACTTACATAAAATATCCATGTTAGTTACCGTACTCCTCCGAAACGGCTTGACCGATTTTGAGCACAGATTTTGCTGACTTCGATCGCTCGGTAATTTAAACTTATTGTCTAAGCAGCCCACTAAGATAATGCAAAGATGATAGAAACACAAAAATTGTGCGAACTCTCACGAATCAGGAGTAAAATAACAAAATTTGAATGATCCTTCAAAATTCTGCGTAAAAATAGCTACGGTTTTTTTCAGAAAAATTTGATTTGATTTGATTTGTTGGCGTAATGGATACCATGCCGTACTGCTAACCAGAAGGTTCCGGGTTCGATTTCCGGCATGGCCAGCATCTTTGGGCTTATATGTTGGCTGTGGGTCTGGGTGTTAAATATGTCTCTATGCTATATAATATGTATGTATATGTAGTATATAATTTGTGTTAGCTACCCCGCGATCTACAACCGCGTACCCGCGACTGTCCGGGATGCACCTTCCACCGCCAGCTTTAACACTACACTCAGGGTTTGGCTATTAGATAAAACTTTTTATAATACAAATGATTATCTTGAATTGAAAATTGACTTTTGATTCATATCATACTATTGTAATGATATTATATTACTAGAATTAGTAGTGAAAATTGACATTTGATTCATATCATATACTATTGTAATGATATTATATTACTAGAATTAGTAGTGAAAATTGACATTTGAATCATATCGTATACTTTTGTAATGATATCATATTATTTGACTTGTAACTTTGGTGTTAACAATAAATTATTTGTATTTGTACCAAAACACAAACTATAAATGGTTCAGTACGGGGTTAACCAGCCGTGTAAAAAACTCTTAATCTTGTGTCACAGTGTTTGTTACCGTACTCCTCCGAAACGGCTTGACCGATTTTTTCCAAATTTTATATGTGTATTCAGTAGGTCTGAGAATCGGTTACTGTATATTTAGAAATAATGATTAAGGCAAAACAACGTTTGGCGGATCAGCTAGTATCTATATAAAGGTACAATATCGTCGTAATAAATAAATTATAAATTAATGATCATTATGTCATTCTCACCTACGACAAGCACGCTGACACAGACTATCACCACGATCTTAATTGTTCTCTTATCCATGCCCATGATGACGTTCTAATTTTAAATTTAACTTTTTAATTCTTTTTTTTTTTATTACAGGCAAGCACTGTCGTTACTGCTATTCAGCCAAGAGTTGGACACTGAATGCCGCGCGGAGCCTCGGGGAGGGATGGGGGAAACGGGTACTTGGGATTAAACGGGATGCGATACATTGCTGGCTTTCCTTTTACTTTCTAATAATAACATTATTGAAGAAGTTTACAAGACAGTCAAAGCGTCTCTTAAGGCACGCATGCACACGCATCAGGCCAACACTATCAGTTTAACTATATATATAGCAAGTCATTAAAGAAAATATTTGAAAGTTCGTATCCTCATACTCGTAATTCTTTCAAATTCATATTCGTTTATTGTGTATACATCTAAGAGTTAGGTACATAAAGTAATGTTTAGTTATAGCTATGTGAGTATGGCTGTGTCGTACCTGAGAAAGTCGCTGTGCTCTGTGCTAGGTACCTCAAGGGGCCTGTAATGCAGAGCAGCAGAGATCTCACACTACGATACAATTATAGCACATCTTATACAGCTAACAACTTACCTTTTAACTAAATGACGTATATATGTGACGTAATAAACGTAAATATTGTAGGTACACATTTATGCAAAAGGAAATGTTCGAAAACTACTACACAAATAAGAAATAAACAAACAAATAGAATATTTGTGTGTTCTCTGTAATTTTATTTTATTGTGAGTGTTTTGATAAAGTGTTTATCTATCTATCCAGTTAGATAGAAGAAAAAAATAATTTTTAGTGTACTTCTGAGCCAAGGGGAGAGACACTTCGTTGTGTGTACCTAGTTTAGGCATACTGGCGTGAGTTGTAGTGTGGTCGGACGGAGGAAAACGCCTACCTATTTTTTTTTATTATTTTACTATTTCCTTTGCTTATTTTAATTTGGTTTCAAATCACAGTTAAAGTACACATTTAATTTTTTCTTCAATCTACAACGGATTTCCGCAAAGTAACGCCTGAGTCAATCGGAAATACCGCTTGATGAAGCCAGTATATAGAGAAATAATAGAATTTAATTACCTAATATTCCCTTTATTTTTTTTTGCGGACCCTACAAGACAAGTTTTTCAATTTTGAAATAGCACCTAGTGACGTATAAAGACCAATGTTGATTAAATATTATTTTTACTACCCATTGCTATATAAAAATAAGCTTCCAGACATCTAGACGCCAACTTTCTCCACCTCCCTCCAGCCAGCAATGTACATCGTCTAACTTCTCCCATTACCGATCTACTGGCAAACTGTTACCTATTCTATGGCAACACCCTTGCAAAATAATAGTAACCTACTTAATACATAAGAGGGGTTGTTTTTGCAAAAATCTAGTAAAGAGAAATATCTCAAAAGTAGGTATAAAAAAATAACGTTGCTGCGAGACCATAGCGCTGCTTAACATCAGGCAAGCTCGGAGTTGTGCTTCTGAATATCAAAAATAAATTAAAATAAATTTTACTTTATTTTCTTGATAATGATATTATCTACAATCGTTACAGAATTATAATTTTCAAATTGTACCAATCGCTACGTGACGTCACAACCCAGGTCGCATAGCATTTGAATTGTGTTGTACTTACTTACCGCACATAGTAGCTGCTATTTGAATCAGGTACTCCGATATTTTTGTTTTATTTTACGCCATCATTTCTTTCTTCAGTAATTTCAATAATAAAAAAAAACTTTATTTAAGCCAGGATATTACAATACTAAGAAGGAACTAGTGATTAGGTACCTAACTTACTAAATATCGCTGCTTGTTTGACCCGCTACCAAACCGAACTGAGTAACAATATTCGTATATCGGTATTATGGTAGCTAGTAGGTATAGGTATTTTCGCGTAGAAAACGGTCACACTTACTTATTATTAAAAGTTGGAATGAGTCCAACAGTTTCGGTGCTTTCCGAGCACCATCTTCAGGGGCGAGTTTTAATAATAAGTAAGTGTGACCGTTTTCTACGCGAAAATATTAAGATGCCTTACGTGAACAGTTTACAATGGTATAGGTATTGTTAATTGTTGATTTTATAAGAATTTATTTCGTGATAAACCCTCTGCTGCACGTCAAGCGATTCGCTCAATTTGTATGGCGTGCCTGGACCGGGTACATGAAAACAACCTGCACAAGCAAACTACGCATCCTCCATCCCCTGCACAATGTTTGCTACGTCGTCCCGCGGAGAGCGAGCCCCGGCGTCACTCGGGCGGGCCCGCGCGCCAGGCCGGCGCCGCCGCCCGGGAGAGCGACGCAAAACACTGCCACCTCATACAGGCTTACTGGAAAACAATCTGACGACCTCGTTGGCGTAAAGGTTACCATGCCGGACTGCTAATCAGAAGGTTCCGGGTTCGATTCCCGGCCCGGTCAACATCTTTGTCTTTGGCTGTGGGTCTGGGTGTTAAATATGTATCTGTATAAAAAATATGTATGTATGTAGTATATCAGTTGTATTAGCTACCATAACACGAACTAGAAATGGTTCAGTATGGGGTTAACCAGCCGTGTGTGGAATGTGTCCTAATATTTATTTATTTATAATTATAGGTTGTAACCCTGTAATCTGCGTCTCTGCGATTTGGTGGCGAAATCCAAGAACACCAGTATATGTGCCAGTTAGTATGACTTGTGCTTAACTAAATTTGTTGGCTGTGGGTCTGGGTGTTAAATATGTATTCATATATAATATGTATGTATGTATGTATATGTAGTATATCAGTTGTGTTAGCAACTATAGTACGAGCTAGAAATTGTTCAGTATGGGGCTAAGCAACCGTGAGTAAATGTGTATATAAAAAAAAAAAGAAAAACCGGCCCGATCAAATAATATCAGTAAGTTTTTTACCCTGACAGCTTGGCATTTGACCTGCCAGGCGTGTAACTTCGCAAGTTAGTAGCATGTTTAGCCTGAAATCTTTCGAGCTTCGCCCAAGGAAAAGCAACGTGAAGAAACCATAGCAGGTGGAAGGGAAATTTTTAGTGCTCGCCTGGTTAGTTATCACACTAAAAATGAAAAGTCTGTCGCTTAGCACCTAACAGTTTATTCAGGCTGCCTCCTCGAAAGTCGTCCTGGTTTAAGCTGTGCTGCGCCTCATCATTCTTCTGGCTAAAAAATAAAAAATATTTTAATTTTAAACTAAATATTCCAATGACTTAATAATCTATTACTTGACTTGACGATCATTGTCCCCACAGTTGTATCGGTAATGGCCTCATAGCGAAGAGCCTCTACCATCATCTCGCGAGGCTCTCGCTAGATGGATGGATCAAGGGTCGGATACAGAAGGCACGCATACTCGACACGGCGCGCATTGTTCGGAGGTTCCTGTCCCTGTAGCTCCTACCGCCGGTACCTTGGGCCTTGCCTCGTGACATCAGTTTTTTTTTTACCAGTGACACGCTAGCTTTTAGGAGTTATATAATATTTTTGTATTTTTATATGTGCATATTGTAATAAATGTAAAAGTAAGTCTATTTCCCATACACAAACAAAACAAAAGATAAATACAAACAAAAATTAACATATTTAAATTGTATCTTATTTTATTAAATACATAGATACGTTTCTTTCATCTGGGCATCCAAATTTGGATAAAGGCCTCCTTCTTAGAAATAAATAAATACGGAATATAAAATTTCAATAAATTATTTGAGGTAGCCCTGTAATCTGCGTCTCTGCGATTTGGTGGCGAAATCCAAGAACACCAGTATATGTGGTAGTTAGTATGACTTGTGCCAGGGATCATTGGCATTAGGTGAGTAGGTATATGGGAGTATGTGCGGTGCCAAGCTTTGTTTACGAGGTCAATAGTTCTACTAGGTATGCGTGCCACCCCCCGTGGGGCCCCGCATTGTCGAGGCGGGGGGGCTCAGTAACCGTGGCCTGGTCACCCACGGTGAAGCGAAGAGGGTCCCTGAGGCGGGCCGCTCCCTAGACTTGTCCTCCCCCATGCAAGTTCTAGATGGAGTGGCACCAGTAGGTTGCGGAACCTCGCTCCGGGGGGGTTTCGCAACTGAGGAGGGCTGCGGTGTGGTTTTGGAGACACCCACCGCAGCCGAAGGTGTGGGGCCGCGGCAGGAGAGAAGTGTCGGTATTACGATGCGCCGCTCTTCCTACCTGCCGCGGCCTCGACGGGGTCGCCACCGTTGATGGCGGACGCGGTGGGGCCGCAGGGAGAAGGGAGTGGTACCACAAAATACCACTTACCCTATTCTCTGCGGCCGTAGTGGCAGGTGACGGGGCCACAGACCTGACCCGTCACGGGGGACCTGGGACGTCGGACCGGGGTTGTCCGGCGTCCATTGCACTTATGGTCCCCGAGGTGGTTGCGGTGCACCATGTGCACTGCAAGGGGACTCATCCCCAGAGAAGGAGCCTCGCAGGCTAGCCGAGGTGGGCGGGGTGGTGGGTTAATGCGAGAAGCGGAACCTCATCCCGCCCTTTCCGGTGAGGAGGTCATCGTGAGGTTTTAGTCGGTAGGGATGTCCTTTTGACATCGAGCCCGACATACCCCACCCACCTCCCCGGGTGTGGTGGGGATGCGTAAATGCATTTCCTCACGTAAAAAAAAAAAAAAAAAAAAAAAAAAAAAAAAAAAAAAGGTATGCGTGCCAACTAAGAATAGGATCGCGCTTGCTTCAACTTCACACGACAACTGTCAAAAAAGTAATACTTGTTTTTGGTTCGATCGATAGATATAAATTTTATTATTGTAGGTACAATTATTATATTCATATAAAAAACTTTTCTTGAATTTTATTACTGGATAATTTTGGATTAATTAATTCTACAGGTAAGAAGTACCCAAGGCAAATTAACAACACCTAAAAAATCACGTGACGAGACATTGGTTTTGGATAGTTTCGACTTAAGTGCTGTAAGCAGTACCTATAATAAACTCTTTTATTTGGTACAAAAAAAGTACCAACAATAAAAAAAATATATAAATATGCTTTAACTTTCAAATCCTACTCTTTTATAATTAATTTGCCGTAAAATGTATAAGAAATAGCAAAACAGCATACACATATAAACTGAATATAATTTGTTTACATTTTTTTGCACACTTTGGTAATGACGTTTGCGCCTATTATTGAGCAATATGGCGGTTTGACAGTCCTATTCTTAGTTGGCACGCATAGTATCTACTTAGGTATTTACAGGAGATTCAGTAACTTCTGGGAGATTTAAGAATTTAGAAATACTGGTTTCTTACTCTATTTACAATAATAGTATCAACTAAATTATACCTACTTTGAATCTCAAGATTGAAAATAAGCTATCCTTATATGTAAAATAGGTATAATGTTTTAGAACATGATTTTCGTAAAAAATAATCCCAGACATTTATTTTCGTAAGTGATGTAGCGACGCCATTTCGGAAAACCAATCAAATCTGTGAAACCTAGGTATTTTAGTCCAAGTCGAGTGGGGCTCGCTTATAAAGGGTTCCGTACCCATAATCTTAAAAAAATGGCAAGAAACAAGTTTGTTGTATGGGAGCCCCCTTAAATATTTATTTTTGTTTTGTTTAACTATGATTGATTATAGCCTTAACGAAACGACATAATTTTATTGCATTGCATGGTACATGTGTGCATATGACATCATTCTAGGCGTGGGTGAACCTTTCAATTTAATGCGATACATAATGGATGCACTTACTTACCCAACACATGCACGGCTAAAGCAGTTATTTTAGCTTTTCATGGAATATAATATTAAATGATGTTAATTCCAGCTGTTTAGAAATAATAATTTTGCACGCACATAAGTTCGAATAAAGTGATACTTTTCCTACTAGAACTAGCATCATTCCTAACTATTCGATCAGAAAAAAAAACTTCGAGTGAAGGTGTATGAATCTTGGATTGCACACAACTCGTTTTATTACTACATGAATATTTATTCCAATAAAAAAAATACGTTTTCTAAGATAATTATTATTATTCGTTGTGTGTTTTTTCGACGATATTCACGAAAAGAAGAAAGAAGAGAAATCGCAAATTTCTCCCAAAAAAAAATTTAACTTTAAGAGAGTGGCGCTCCTCTGTCAACAAGGCTGTTACTGTCTTTGAACAAAAGCGTCTAGAAGACCTTGACGCCAAACGCCATAAACGAAAGACCCGCCCAAAGTCTTCCTACAACTATACCTATAACAATGATGGCCAACTGCACTGCGCACCGTGCAGTAGGCTATTTAAAACAAAATTTGGCTTCGCCAGCCATATCCGTGCACATAACCGGAACTAGCCAAGTTCGCCATTGGCGGATACGCCTATGAGGACAATATATTATTTTACTTTATTATTATTATTTACAAAAAAATACATACCTAAAAATTAAACAAGAGTTATTGATAATTCTTTTTAAATTTTGATAGCTAGTGTGACATTGAGAATTCGAAACTGAACCTTATAATGTAGGTAATTGAATAAATGGCTTTATTACTTTAACTTTTGCCTTGAAATGTCGTCCAATTTAATATCCACAATCAATGATGTTATATGTATAGCTCCATGTCCACAATGTTCAATCTGTCTCCTTTACTTATATAGCTAAAAATAGAATCTAAAAACAGTGAACTATCCTGGACAAAGACCTACAAGTAGGTCATGTGGTCTGAAGCAGAGGCCAGAGCCGCCCGCCTGGCGCCAGAGGGTTGCCAAATACCACCCCCCTGGTAATCTTACCATGGGGAGGGGTGGATCCATCCCCTGTTTATGTCATTCGAATGTGCAAAGATTTTTATTAGATCTTTTCGATAGGGCGTTTATTTAGATGAGGCAAGTAAAACTACGTTTTCGGAAGTTCATCAATATTTATTAATAGTTTTGGTTAAGTATTAAAGTAAATGGTAACTAACGTAATCACAATAAATTGAAATACACAATTTTGCAGCCTTGTGATACATTCTATTTGTAGAATAGGTTAATTATTAAATTGATGTATTTTTTTATTTATACTTATAGCTATTTAGCTACACCCTAATGTCGTCTTGCTCCAGGTTACAAGCTACTTTAAATTTGTTAAAATTAATTCTTCTTCTTCGTATGAGCTATGTGGCCAAGCTCTGGTGTCGAGAGTTTTCAAGCCGCCCGAAGGCTTCTGACTTGGCTTCACGACTGTACTAACTGTACTACTTGTACTAAGACTAATATCCGGGACCTACAATTTAACGCGTCATCCGACCCATGGTGGCGCCTAGATGAAAATGCCACTTGAAAACATGGTCACTCATCCAAATACCGTCCGCATCGACCGTTGCTTAGCTTTAATGATCGTGTCAGATCACCTTACGGCTTCGGTTAATATTAATGATGTGTATATATGTAAAGGTTGTTCGCATGCCACAAGTGCTCAAATGCCGCTAGATGGCGTTAAATTTTAGTAATAAGTATAGTAAGGTGCTTACTAGACCAGGATGGCATGATCTAGTAAAGAGTGTTTAGTCTAGCGGGGGACATTGACGTGATGATGGTGTTTCTAATTCTATCGACGACCTCGTTGGCGTAAAGGTTACCATAAGTATAAGTATAGTAGTAAAATAAATAATAAATACTGTTTAGAAGCGGTCGACGAGTAACTCGAAGCGCGTTTCTCCACTTCGCAGAACAGAATCGTGGAGAATGTTCCTCGCCCATGCTTTGCACACCACACTGATTATCACCCCGGCTGGAAAACACAAATTATCTCAGACATCATAGAACTTTGAAATAACTAAGATCAGAATATAAAAGAAGATTGCTGATTCCCATCCTAATATATATAAATCTCGTATCACAATGTTTGTCCTCAATGGACTCCTAAACCACTTAACCGATTATAATAAAATTCGCACACCATGTGCAGTTCGATCCAGCTTGAGAGCTCAGACTATTCTAGTTTAGAATAGTCTGAGCTTGAGAGATAGGATAGTTTAAATCTCAAATTATAGTCGCAATTTTAATTTATTCCTAATTATTGTCTGTTATTATTTGACAGTCACAATTATTATTCTAACTGATGTCGATACCTTTCGACTGGGTTGAGTAAGTAATCAATAGATGGCGCTGCTATGGTAAATCTACGAACGTATCATATAAGCTACACTATCAATTTTCATACCCCTAAGTGAGGCAAAACAACGTTTGCCGGGTCAGCTAGTAATTCAATAAAGCGTGTCGCGGAAGTTTGCCATAATTACCGATCAAACCTAGATGGCGCTGCAATCGAGCGTGCAGCCTAGCTGACGCCAAATTCCGCAACGCGCTGCAGTCGCATAGTGATGAAGCACGACAGAGTAATCAGCCGTATTGGACGCTTATCATGCATATCGTATCTAGGAGTGATATGTAACCAAAATTACTGCATCTTCTATCTCTTTCCTTTCGTATTTGCTTTGCATTCAAAAAGCGAGAAAGCGAGTGTGGCTCGGTGGTAATAACATCTACTTTTCAATCAGACCGTTCTATGCCGGCCCTATATTAATTATTTGTTTTTCAATTATGTGAGGATTTGCACTCGCTTTACGGTGAAGGAAAACATTGTGAGGAAACCGGCACGTTTGAGGACCACAATATCCGAAGACGTGTGTCATCCGCCAACCTGCACTTGGCCAGCGTGGTGGATTATAGCCTATATATCTCGAGCCCCGAGTCCCAGCAGTGGGAACGTATAATGGATTGCTTATGCTATGCTTATGTCTTTTACCTTTCGTTTTACTTCGGAAGAAAGTACTTACTCGTGGGCTTCTCAAAGTAGACTGCGACTAAAGGGCTCAGATAGCCCTCTTGGTTGGTGAAAGGGAAGTAGTAAGCGGGGAAGCCTCGCCGAGGAATGTACTGTATGGGCCCTATGTTCTCCTGGTCGGCTGGGGACTCTCCCTTACAAGAGGTCCATACGATATTCGCCTCAGACCTGTTGGACTGGAATTGACATGTGACTGGGTCAAATTCTGCAGAATGGGTCAAATTCGCACAAAGCGTTTTGCTTCGACCTTCATTGTGAGAACTGCGAAGCTTTGGAGCTTTTTCCCGGGAAGTACAATTTGGGGGTCTTCAAATCTAGAGTAAATAGGTTCCTTCTAGGCAAGCGTGTTACATCTTAGACCACAGTCAAGCTTAACATCAGGCTAGCTGCGGTCCAACGTGAGCCTATTCATCAATAAAAAAAAGATTGTTTTTTTTTTAAATATCATTAGGAGCGCTTTACAGTTGTTACCAAATCGCCCACCCCAGATTACTTAAACACACTTATAAATATACGAGTACATAAATAACATAACAAATAATAAAAGTCTAGAATTATATCTGAGTCACAACTATTACTTTTTAACATAATTATGTACAAACTCTTAACCAAGACTAAAAGAAAAATAATGTTTAATTTAAATTAGGGTAAGCATACCGTCCAAGTTTTTTATTTATAATTAGGACACATTTCACACACGGCTGGTTAACCATACTGAACCATTTCTAGTTTTGTGTTATGGTTGCTAACACAACTGATATACTACATATACATACATAGTATATATTTTTATACATATTTAACACCTAGACCCAAAGCCAACAAATTTAGTTAAGCAAAAAGATGTTGGTCGTGCCGGGAATCGAACCCGGAACCCTCTGATTGGCAGTGCGGCATGGTAACTTTTACGCCATCGAGGTCGTCGTCGTTTGTTAGTTAATGTAAAATAATGATGATACTCACAAGAACATAAATATGATATTTTAGGTCCTCTGGCATGTTTTCCGGCAGATTTTGTGAGTTATTGTAAGGTTGTGGTTTCCAATTCAAAATCTGAAAAGAAACACGAGCACGTTTGTTCGTAAATTGTAATTTTATTGTTATAGTTGTTTAGGCAGTGGTCCCACCGGCAACGATGAACGAGAAACGAGTAGAACTAGAAACTATAAACGAGTTGGCGATCAGCGGGAAGCGAGTGTAGTTTCGATAGTTTTGTCACCGGGCTATAAGCGAGTGTGTAAGTGCGACGAGCGATTACTCGCAGGTCTACATTCAATGCCGCACTGTATAGAAATGATGAAGCGGGCGAGTATCGCTGAGCGAGTTTATTTTTAAAATCTCGTCGCTTAAGCAATAAAACTAGTAAAGCGAGTCGTCGCCGGCAGTGTGAACAGTCAGCGATCAACTATTTGTATGTGCATCTCTTTTATTTACACGGAATGTTATATCTATTGAACGTTTCTTGAACGAGAAAATAGTCGATAGTTAACCGTTTACTCGCCGTTGGTGGGACCACTGCCTTAGTATATCAGAGGAAGTTTGAAAGTGGCACCTATGCTAGAGAAAGTTAAGAGCGGAAGGTTATCTTGGTATGAGCATGTCATGCGAAGAGAGGAGAAGCTTGTGACTAGGAGAAGTATAAATATGATTGTACAAGGTAGTAGAAGTAGAAGACGAGCTAAGAAGATGTGGATGAATTGTGTGAAAGAGGGTATGAAAGAGAAAGGAGTAAATGTATGACGGCTGACAGAAGAGTGTGGAAGCAAAAAACGGGGTGTGCCGACCACACATAGTGGGAAAAGGTGAAGGCAAAGAAGCAGAGTTGTTTATATTGTTTTACACACTAAACTAGGCTATAGAAGATTCTGGAGGGTAACCAGAATACTGCGCGTTGATTGAATCACCTAAATAACAATGTAGCACCTGAAGCTGGGCTAGCTCGGTCTGGGTGTTTTATGTATCTATATCAAATATGTATGTATGTATATGTAGTATATCAGGTCATAACCCACCACGCTGGCCAAGTGCAGGTTGGCGGGTGACACACGTCTTCGGATATTATGGTCCTCGAACATGTCGGTTTCCTCACTATGTTTTCCTTCACCCTTAAGCAAGAGCAATTCCACACACCTTGAAAAACAATGTATATTTTAATAGATAATACTAATACTACTGATGGCAGATAATTATCGCAGGCGAACCCGCGGGTAACGGCTAGTATAATATAATGTTTCTAAATGCATGTGTTTAAGTTGGGAAATTAAGGCTATTTTTATTGTATTTATTAAAGAATAAAAGACGATGACTTGTTCTCAAAATCACCAATAGATGTCGCTGTACGGCCTTAAAACGCGCAAACGTTTCGTACACATTAGGAACTAGTAATTTTAAAAACGTTGCATTACACTTTGAGTACAAATAAATAATATGTATATGTATATGTGATTTTTTGAAGGGCCAATAAATAGGCCTTATATAAGTAGAATTTTAATATGTATAACAGCGGCACACACGACTAAACTAAATTTAAAGAAGCCCCATCTCTTTTCATCTTAGGTGGCCAGAAAGAGACGGCACGTTCTGAACCACAGACAAAACAACTAAAATCACGTCAAATATGAAAAATGTAAGCGATTTTATAGCGCACCCAATTATATCAGCTCTAAATCTGACGTGTTTGACGTGATTTTAAATGTTTTGTCTATGGTTTAGATCGTACCATCTCTTTTTGGTCATTTATGACGAAAAGAGACAGAGCTACTTTAAATTTAGTTTAGTCGTGTGTGCCGCTGAATCGCCACCACTACTAGCTTACAGATACCTGATCAAGCTTGATGAAAACACAAGGACTTCCGTTCTCGTAGTTATACCGGTTGCTGTGAGTACAAGGGTGGTAATCCTCCACCGGTACATCGCACACCTGCGCATCACGCAAAGGCCCGGGGGCGAACGAACACGAAACTCGGTTAGAACTTCCTTGTTTGCGATAACCTTAAATTGATTAAAACACATTTCAGTACAACGCGGCAATGCCTCGAGCGTTATGGGTACCTTTCCGTCAGGTTCTATCCGGAGTGGTCTTTTATTAGTTTCATTCATTCATTTCATTCAGATATGGCAAAACGTACGCTAAGGCTAAGCTATACTTTAGTATTTAATTAGTTATAGTACGTTTCACCCCTGTATTTGTACTGAATAAACTATTTGTATTTATTTGTATTCATTCATTCGATATTTAAGAGCTGGGCTCTTGTCCGTGGAGTTTTTTCAATATTTTAATGTTTACATATTTAATTTTTTTATTTCAATATTATTTATTACAGTGGCACGGGAAATACACAACTTATCAAAATTTCGGCTTTCTAGCTAGTACGGTCTCTGAAATATTAATTTGGTCTGGTGACAGACAGACAGATAGCGGAGGCTTAGTAATAGGGTCCCGTTTTTACCTTTTAGGTACGGAATCCTAAAAATAAAGTATTTTGTTTTAATTTCTTTATTACATTCAGAAGCTCAACATTTTGAATTCTAAACACGTATTATGGTAAACGTTCTAAAACTATCGTATTAAACACAGTCGTGTTTGGAATTCTATCCATTTTTAACACTAACTAAACATAATACAACTGTATAAATCAATAGCCCTAAATTAACGCAAGATTTTTCAAAAGCTATTTTGCTCCCTTTACGCCTTAAAGCTAAAAGTATGAAATAATTATAGTTTCCACTCACGCTCCAGGAAGTTGTCAATGAGGCTACTCCACTTGTCGATAGAGGCTCTATCGTTGACTCGGTAGTAGATTAAAGAGCTAGTACTTAGCTTTGGGCTGAAGCTCAAACCTAGAACATATAGTAAGCCTAGAACATTCAAGCTTGCGAACTAGAACTGCGAAGCTTTGGAACTCTCTTCCTGAGTCTCTTTTTCCCGAGAAGTAAAATTTGGGGGTCTTCAAATCTAGAGTAAATAGGTTCCTTCTAGGCAAGCGTGATACATCTTAGACCACAGTCAAGCTTAACATCAGACTAGCTGCGGTCAAACGTAAGCTTATTCATCAATAAAAAAAAAAGCTTTTTTTGTTCTTTATTTTGTAATATTACTTAGCTTTAAATTTTGTTTCTTTTTCATTTGACACAGGTCACCCAGTGCACACCATATGCATTCCACAATAATAATTATGTTATTAATATTACTGCACATTAATTGTATTTTGGTGTCAAATGTTAATACTTTTAAGCTTATGATCAATAAAATCTTTATTATTATTTATGAGTAATTATTATTATTATCGTATTTGAAATTGGTTTGTCACATATGCTCTCGTCAAGCGAGGTTTTACCAGAATCCGCGGGCTAAAAGCCAAACGAACATTATTATTATTATTATACTCAACATTTTTCTACTCGGAATTTGAAGGATTCCGGTATTTTTATGAAACGCCACGGGCCTAAGCCAAGTGATGCTTATTTTCTGTAGACTCTTCTTGCAAAAATTTACGTACGATCCGACAAGTATTCAATATGGCGGCTTTCTGCATGGTTATGTATGTGTTTTATTATTATTATGTTCGTAAAGTTTTATTTCTTGGAATTTGAAGAATTCCGGTAATTTACGACACATCACAGGCCTAGGCCAAGTGAGTGTCGGGTTCTGAAGTCGGGTTTGGAATTGTGTCGTCTTGTAAGAATTTTCTCACTATACGACACGCGTTTAGAATCGCAGCCTTTTCTGCATTGTAATAAACACATTTTTGGGTATGCATTGTAATAAACACATTTTAGGGTATTAAACAAATTTTTGGGTAATAAACAAATTTTAGGGTATTAAACAAATTTTTGGGTATTAAACAAATTTTTGGGTACTAAACAAATTTTTGGGTAATAAACAAATATTATTATTATAGTCTCTCATATACCATACATTTGTATACCTAACAGTTAGGCATTTAAGCAGGCGGGTGCGTTACCTGACGAGCTAGTGACGTTCTGATCTAAGGTGGAACATGCCTAGTCTGGGATAACTAGATTTTAAAGAGGCTGCTCGAACACACTGTTAGGTTCTAGCCAACATGACGACCTCGTTGGCGTAATGGTTACCATGCCGGACTGCCAATCAGAAGGTTACGGGTTCAATTCCCGGCACGGCCAACATCTTTGTGCTTAACTTAATTTGTTGGCAGTGGGTTTGGGTGTTAAATATGTACTCTATATAAAATATGTGTGTATGTATATGTAGTATATCAGTTGTGTTTGCAACCAAAACACCAACTATAAATGGTTCAGTATGGGGTTAACCAGCTGTTTGTAAAATGTGTCGTAGTATTTATAAAAACAGATTTTCCAAGTTGCTAGCCAGGCGAGCACTAGAAAATATTCCATCACATGTTCTTTTTGCCCAAACATTTCTAGTTTGTATTATGGTTGCTAACATAACTGATATGCAAAGACGTGTGCCATCCGCCAACTCACACTGGCGGTGGTGGATTGTGACCAATATCTCTCTGCTCGTGAGAGAATTAGTCCAAGAAGCGGGAATGTTGAGTAGGCTGCTTAATGGTATGGTTAGTTTACTTACTAACTATTCTGCCTTTACCTATCGTAGCCGTCGGTCCTTGTTCAAGACTTAAAACTGTCCCTGTAAAAAAAAACACCACCAGTCCCGGTAAACACACCAGAATCAGAAAAAAAAAATCTATTTTTTTATATATTTTATTTATTATTTTGTGATATAGCCATTTATTAGTTTATGTATCACAAGTGTACTTTAATAATGGTTTAATTATTTACCTTTTATTTTTTTGTGATTTATTTCAATATAAATTATTTACTTACTTTTCTTATTGATATGAAATCAGTATAAGAGGCTGTAAATATAAAACCAAACCTTAAACTACAACAGTAAAACCTTATTACGTTCACAAATGAATATAAAGTAATTATTTTTCTGACTTAATAAACATTAAAAAGCTGTTTATTTCGTTAAACATAGTTACTAAATTTTTATCATTCAATAATAGTACCTCTTAGGTACTTACCAGCTATAAAAAGCACGAAGATACCAATCTCCATGGTTGTGTTATTTTTTTTACTAGCTCTATCTAACTCAATATTATTTGAAAATTATAACTGAATTACAATATCTATTCAACTAGAGCGTTTGACGTTAACAAGACCAACATTATTATATTACAATAACATATATTATTATAATTGCATGTAAATGATCTTAGTCATTCGTAAAAAACAGACGCACATAAACCGGGATAAAGCAATGATAATAATTACCTAGTTACCTAGTTGATGGCGCATAGCTTTATCCCTCCTCCGAAATAAGTAAGTGATTCAGAACCAGGGATCAGAATACTAGAAAGAATTGCGGTTTCCCATACAATAAAGCGTGGCGCGGAAGTTGCCATAATAACCGATGAAATCTAGATGGCGCTGCAAATCGGGCGTGCAGCCTAGTTGCCGCTAAATTCCATAACACGCTGCAGTCGCATAGTGGTATAACGATAGTAGATAGCGTGACGTCGTTTAGATAGAAAAGTCGTTTCATGAAAATACGAATAGATGGCACTTATTTCAACAAGAGGTTGAGCGTCTATTATATTAACTTACTCTTACCGTGCAGTGCCACGCACGTATTTTATGTCGACATTAGTAAAAATATGGGCTAATGCACCATGTAAGATTGTTCGAAGAATTCCAAGCTTACAGAAGGATTGAATTGGCTTGCTAGAAGCTAAGCTTATTTTTTCAGTTATCCGTTATTCAGGAATTACAAACATTCAGAAGAAAAAAAACACGATAACCCTTGAACGCTTTAGTCCATCCTGCTCTATTGCACGGATACAGTATAGCTCCGTCCTTTGCTAGCACCCCGTCCCGCTACCGCAGCAGTGAGCAGTGCTAATATGAGACTTAGCTTAAATCGGCCATCAATTGGGATATTATCATTGGGATAAAGGTGATAAATAAAACACAACACGTCCTAAATTTGAACCAACTATTGCGTGTTTAATGACACTCCGTCCGAAAACATTACAATACAATAATTTCCATAATAATAATAATAAATATTCAATCATTTAAAACTGTCAACTTCGAAGCGTGAAACTGAACTTAGATTTACGCCCGGGGGCTTATTCTAAAACGAATAGAAATGAAACCGCCGACTATGTGGCTATTGCCTATTGCTATGCGCGTGCGACTCCTTGACGGACCAATGGCGACGCGCGGCTGCCGCGACCGGTCCCGGCGACTACTTCCCTAGCTCCCAACACTCGCACCCAAACTCACAACAATGGAATTAAAATTACACACTCACACCCGATCTCACACATTCTCACTCAATACTCAAGCGGGGTATGACGCCCACCGACCGGTGACCACCAATCAACGTAGTGATTTGATCAACTAGACTATTTGGCAGTAGTTGAAGACGCTATCGGCCAATTGGCGGTCAATAGTGACCTCGGCGACTGCGGCCGAGCGGTCGCCGGCGACTGACAGTCAGGTTACTCTTGATGACTGGATATATGACGGCTACATAAACATCATATTCTGGCTATTAACAGTCATACGATAGCCATTAACAGTTATGTGATGACCATTAACTATCATTTGTTTGCCATTAACAGTCATATAAAAGCCATTAATAGTCACATGACGGCTTTTAACTGTCATGCGATGACCATTAACTATAATTTTATGACTATTAACAGTCATATGATTGTCAATAACAGTCAAATGACGTCCATTAGCGGTCATATTACAGTCATGAACAGTGGTATGACGGTCAGTCGAGCAGCGACTAGCATGGTCTGGCAGCGCTTAGTTCCGGTCCACCATCAGCTCGAAGTGGACCGACCCGCGTCGTTCGTAGCGGTCATAGAAGATGTTCTTCGCCCACGCTTTGCACTCGATGTTGATCAGCACACCCGCTGGAAATAACAAAAGAATTGTTCAGAGAAAGTCGACTGCCTCGTTGGCCTGTAATCTGAGCCGCAGACTGGTAGTATACAGTTAGCCATTTAGTATTTAACCACATAAGTTTACGGCACACTAGCCTACGGTGGAACAAACCTATTCTAGTCATTATAAGATCATGAATTTTAAATATACAAAAATAGATTTGAAGAAATAGATTTTAAGACTTCAATAGATTTAAAGTATGTAATTCCACCATCTCCGTTCCGTATGCATATAGAATGAGTAGAAACTCAGCGAAGGGGTAAACTAGAAGATACATATTGATTCCCTTCAACTATGCTTGTGGGGACTGCATAACTTCAAAACTTCCTTCCTGAGTCTCTCAAAAAAAATCAAAATTAAAATACGTATATTTGGCAAAGGTTACATAAATTTACACTATAATAGGAATCCTAAGGCTCCCAATGCAGTTTTAAGAAACTGTGTTATGGGAACCAATGGCATCTCCCAAATTTTCTCAATGGTAAGTTTACTCTTATGCCAAAGTAATATAAAAATAATTTATTAGAAAGTTGCACTAGAAACAGAAAATAATTAGTAAAAGATAATTCCAAATTCCTAAGAAGTACCAATTGGGGTTCTTTACATCCAAAGGTAAAAGGTACTTTCTAAATAAGCATTATCATCATTGACGACGTAGTTTATCACCAGGCAAGCATAAAAGCAAGTTGTAAAAAGGGTGACTTACTTCTGGGCTTCTCAAAGAGCACAGCGACGAGGGGGCTGAGGTAGCCCTCCTTGTTGGTGAAGGGGTAGTAGTAAGAGGGGAAGCCCCGTCGCGGGATGTACTGCACTGGTCCCATGTTCTCCACGTCAGCTGGGTTCTCTCCCTCGCACGACACCCACACAGTGTTGGCTTCGGCCTTGCCGGACTGGAACGAGACACAGACTTAGGAGCTTCTGTTGATATGCAAAAAACTTTATAACTTACAACCGAGTTAAGATCCTCCTTTTTGTGAAGTCAATTAAAATAGGTCGGGATGGATGAGGGTACTCGTATTTAGATGAATGTTTTCCGACATTCGGGCCAGAAACGAAGGAAACTTTTGGAAAGGAAGACCTCCTGATGCAAAACTGTGGGTATTACAAGATCAGTACGGAACGACCAATTTTGTTTTTTGTCCAAAACGATAAAACTTAGTAGCTAGATTTTGTCTAGCAGAAAGTTCTTATTTATTTGCTTACTTACCACCATCTTGATGTGCTGCTTCAAATCCTCCGGCATGGTGGTTGGCAAGTCTTCGGTATTATTGTACGGCAGTGGTCGCCAGTTGAATATCTGAAAAAAAAATAATGCCGATACATTAGATGAGATAATTTCTGGATTCTTTCTTGAAAATCTACCTAAATTCTGATTTAGTAAAATTCTTTACTGACTCGAAACCATAAGATGAAATTGGGAATTTGCTTTGCACTTTATGCGTACATACTGTACTGCCCCTACATGAAGCGGGATTGGGTCACAAAGAAGAAGTCGAGTGAATTTTCCTTAGGGACTGTTTTTGGTTGAGGGCTTATTCTCTGTTCCATCCATTGCAACTGCAACCAACTGATGATAGGTCTGATGTTAAGAAAGCGGCATATCAAATAAAAAAAGAAGTCTGTTAATTTTAGGCAATTAATTAACCTTGGCAGTTCAGTTTAATTTTCAGAAACCAGCCTCAATCCAACAGAACGCTGATTACGAACAACCAGCAGCCGTCTTCCATCCGAAGGAACCATAGATAAGGGTTTATGTTGTGACAAACCAGATTCTTTCAAAGTTTTTGTAAAATTATACTTTCTGTACAATAAGTTGGTCGACACGCGTGGAAGGAGCGGGTTTTTTAGAGTAAGATTCATCTACCTTATTGAGCTTGAGGAAGACGCAGGGGCCAGCTTCTTCATAGTTATACTGATTGGCGGGGGTGCAGGGGTGGAACTCGTCCACGGGCACGTCGCACACTTGCTTGTCTCCCACGGGGCCGCTGGCAAAGGAGCACGCCACACGGTTCTCTGTCCCGGGGACCTCACCGCTACCGCTTCCCTTCTTGCGGTACTCTAGAATAATGAATCACAGATAAGATGGAAAGGAAATTAGTTGGACCCGGGATTAACACGCAAGCATCTATTTGTAAAGGCTCAATTTCATCTTGTATATGGGTAAACTGGCTACTCCCAGCGAATTTACTCGCGCTAATGCGGGGTGATAAGCAGCCAGTAAAGCCGTTTGAGTACAAATAGGTAACAAAATTTCGCCTAATACTATTAAGAGCATGAGCTTCAGAAATGGTCCAGGTTACTCACGGTCGAGAAACTGGTCGATGATGGTGGCCCACTTGAGCACGGAACCCTTGTCATTGGCGCGGTAGTAGATCAGGGTGCTCTCCACCTTGTCCACGTCCGGCATCGGACGGAAGCCCAGTCCTGGAACATTTCATACACTAGAGTAGAAGGATGAACCTGGCTTAACTAGCAAGCAAAATTTTATATCAGATATAGAAACTTCTGTAAAAGGATTTTGAAGCAAGAGCTCAGTCAGATCTGCTGTCTTTATATCTATCAGAGTGTGGATTCGAACCCTGCAATTAGCTCCAGCTACCGATAAAAGAAAAAATAGCGAGAAAACCATAATATGGTGGTAGAGCCACCTGGTCTGGTGCAAGCCAGGCTAGCTGCCTTCCTCAAGTTAAAAATATGTCACCAAGCATCTACTGACGGTGTGTTACGACAGCATCACTGAGAGAAATTCCAGAGTAGGAATGCTCCCCGTTTATCCCAAATTCCTAACTTGGGTGATGCGAATTTCTGGTCAAATATCTAGCTATCTATTGTTAAAAAAAATACAGTGGTGGATACCTGGATTGCTGCCGATGATGGAGGCATCCAGCTGCCACTTGGGCACCTTGTTGTCGAGCGTCTGATAGAATACAGCCAGCATGGCCGCGAAGAAGCCCACCAACACAGCATAGAAGATCACGTAGAAGATCAGGATCTTGGCTATTGGAAAAGATTGTGGAAGAAACTGTTAGAATACTGTCCGTTTTAGATTGTTGTTAAAGGCTGATAAAAATAATGTGTGTGTGTATATATTTCTGAGATTGGATGATGTATGTCGAACTCCTAAAGCACTGGTCATATGGAGTGACCTCGGTCTGTCTCCATTTGGTAAAGGGAATTCCTCCAGACAAATGCTGTGGCCGGGGGTGGCCATTCAATCATAAATTGTAGCGTGAACCTGTCTCAAAGAGCGTGTTTTGTCCTACGAGTTTAGGAAATCCGTGTCCCGACTTTTGGAAAAAGTTAATCAATGCGCGGCAAAGTGAATTTTAAAACTCCAATTGGATCTACATGTGGATCCGCGGATACTTTTATCTTCTCCTAGAACCACCGGTGGGTCTATGGATACTTCTTTTTCCTGTTAAATCCACTGGTGGATTCTTCGATACAATTTTTTCCACTTAATCTCTGCAATGATTTATACTTCTTTTTCCTTTTAAATCTTCAAATGGAATCATGGATACTTCTGTATGGAGAAGCGAAGTGGACGAAGTGGATTTTTTCTTCAAGCTTGCTCCAGTTGAATTTGAAAAAAAAGTCTTAGTGGTTCTCTTGTTTGTCTAGACGTCCTAAGCTATCCTATTAAAAGATATCGCGTTCGTTACTGGTAGCTCTGTATACGATACAAGTGGCGCCCAGCATCGATCCGCAATTGATCTCAAGTGGAAACAATGGATGCTTCCTATTGAACTGCACCAGAAATGAGCAGAATATTATCGCGTAACGGTTTTAAGATAATGCTGTACATTTCTAACTTTAGATATTATGTTCTCAGGAGATTTGACGCAGCCTTATTTGATAACGGTATCGAAATAAACCACTTTTGATTTCAAAAAATTAAATCCCCTGATGTATTCGACTGCCAGTCCTGAGAAAACACTAAGTATAATTTTAAACTTTAGATGTTCTCAGGGACGCAGTATTCATTGATAGCGGTATCAAAATTAATAAGTTTTAATTAAAATTTAGATAACCATCGACAGATCGTTGGCCAATTTGGCTTTCAAATTGTAATAATCGATGTACTAATCAAGCCTTTTCATTGGATACCGGTGATATAATTATTGTCTTACTAAAATGGAAAAGTGGATGCATTGTATAAAAAGACTGAACCGATTCAGACGAAATGTTATAGATTTTTCTTAAGCAACTATCGTTGCGGAAATTCTTCGGGTGACCAAGCAACTCGCAATTGCCTACATCTGGGCGCTACCCTGGGTGGGATGACACGTTCAATGGCAGGTCTCTGTTGTTAATCTTATAACTTTATAACAAGCAGTCGTTAAATTAACATAGAGGCCTTCACGGCTCGAAAATTCTCGACACTAGAGCTTAGCCACTTAGCTCATACGACATTATTTATTACCTACTCGTATTTGATCAATCATCAATGGATCGTTAGGAAACATAATTTTTTGACGACCTCGTTGGCGTAAAGGTTACCATGCATGCCGTCCTGCCAATTCTGATTGGCAGGTTCCGGGTTCGATTCCCGGCCGGCCAACATTGTGCTTAACTAAATTTATTAGCTGTGGGTCAGAGTGTTAAATATGTATCTATATAAAAAAAATATTGTATGTATATGAAGTATATCAGTTGTGTTAGCAACCATAACACAAACTAGAAATGGTTCAGTATGGGGTTAACCAGCCGTGTGTGAAATGTGTCCTAGTATTAAAAATATTAATAACACATAGACACTGTTGTCTAACAGAAAAATGTCTAGGTCACATTTTGCGTGAACGAACGATGAAGAGTTCAATCAACACAGTTCAGTCCATGATTACTAGGCACAACACATATGACCTAACTAGTAACATCTTAAGGATGTCACGTAACAATTGGCAGCAATTAGTGGACTCGCGAGAACAGTACCACTTAGTACCGCGTCGCTGCAGAATGGATTCAGGGCGAGACCTTGAAGTGACACCCCTGAAATGAAGGCCTTGACGTCATTTCTAGGGTTCTGTACCGAAAAGGTAAAAACGGGACCCTATTACTAAGACTCCGCTGTCTGTCTGTCTGTCTCCAAGCAGCATCTCAGAAACCGTAATAGCAAGAAAGCTGAAACTTTCGCAAGTTATGTATTTCCCGTGCCGCTATAACAACAAATACTAAAAATAACAAAATGAAATCATTAAGGGGGGGTCCTCATACAATTAACGTGCTATATAAAATTTCCATGTCACAAAGCCGTACCGTACTCCTCCAAAACGGCTTGACAGATTTTTACCAAATTTTATATGCGTATTTAGTAAATCTGAGAATCGGATACTATTTTTCATACCCCTAAGTGATAACGGTTGTTCACTACTATTTTTTTTTTAATTTTATGACGATTTTTTTTGTTATTATTTTTTTATTATGTGGCATAAAAAATACATAGGGTACAACCCTAAATTTTTACTTTTTGTCACCAGCCCTATTTTTATAGTCATTTTAGTAATTTAATCATTTTTCATTCTGCTCAATAACTGATCAATTATTGTGTTTTTAAACTGTACAAGGCAAAACAACGTTTGCCAGGTTAGCTAGTATTATATATAATAAATCTTACTTAGAAGTACTTTTCTATCATTATAGACGCAATATAAGTACTTGTTCCCTCTTGTATACATTTAGTACAGCTCTAAATTACTTTTTATATACTTCAGTTTCCCACTTTGACATACCCCCGGGCGCATACATGGCGCAGATATGCATAGTGTTGCATAATTGAGCACGCTAGCGTGAAGCACCCTCAGCCCCTACCAGGTAACCTAGGTCATGGAGTCTGCGCACTAGCTAGGAGACAGGCGGTGTCCTATAATTGATTACTACTCCTAGTTTCTTATATCCTGGTACTTTGATATTGAAGATACGATACTGGCTCTTGTGAGGCTTCAAAAGTGTTGACTCCAGAGCTTGGCTATTTAACTCATGCGGAGAACAACAACAAATACGACTATACGTCATGACGTTTAACTACTTTTCGGTATTCAAATTTGTTCAACGCGGCAATGCTGCCAGTATTCTGGGCACTATTCATTCCGCTAATGGTGGTTTAGATAACTTTTTTTTTTATATTTAGTACACTAAGTTTGAATATGTACCATATAGAATTGACTTAGGATTAAGATTAAGTCTAATTAATGAATTGTCAAAAAAATAAACTTCAGAGTGTTTTAAGAATTCAAGTTTATATTTTAAATTGTTTCCTAAGTTATTGTGTAATCGCACTTCTTATTAACCGAGATCATAAAAAGGAAATACTGTTTGAAAACGCCCGACACCAGGGCTTGACCGCTTAGCTCAAACAAAGAAGAAGAACATCAGAAAAGTTGTGGTCAAGCGCAAGCTTATCATGCATAAAAAATGAAAAGAACGATAATCTCAATTCAACTGTAAGTTTTTTTTTGTTTGGTATACATTATTTACAAATCGATTCCGAAAATATGTTTTTTTTTTTACTTTATAGAAAGGACATACTTTACTTTCCGAATAGACATACGTTTTAACAAAATTGGTCAAAAATTTCAAATTAAAATTGAATTCAGTATTCCTATTTTAAAGTGTTTGTTACATAATTTACGAATCGTTACATAATTTGAAAATATTTTTATTGCAGAAAGGATATTCTTTACTTTCCGAATAGACATACGTTTAAAAAAATTGGTTCTGTATTTAAAACTAAAAGACAAAATTAAAGTCGATTTTTCTATTTTTAATTGCCTTCTTGTCAATCAGCGGACTATTTACGTACATGTCTGTTACCGATGTTAACTAACTTCATAAAATGACTAACGAGGCTTGGTGACAGATAGTCTGAACACACGATGACCTATTTGATGCCAGATTTGAAGATTTTACGAGAGTATAGTTAGTGCTCATGGATAAAAAAAACTGCCAAGTGCCAGTCGAGCTCGCGCATTAAGGGTTCCGTACCATAATCTTAAAAATATGGTGATTAAACATGCTTGTTGTAAAGGAGCTCCACCTTAATTACATATATATGGGACTTTTTCTCACTAATATGTTAATACTGATTTCGTATAAGCTAAGTGGCCAAGCTATAGTGTCGAGTATTTAAACACTACCCACTCTAAACAGCTAAACTAAGGTTTTAGTGGGAAAGAAACCTAATGGCCAACAGTTGCCCTAAAGGGCCAACTTCGATGCCTGAAGGGACGATCTGGGTTCTCTATTACTAAATTTTTTTTTAATTGATGAATAGGCTTACGTTTGACCGCAGCTTACCTGATGTTAAGCTTGACAGTGGTCTAAGATGTATCACACTTGCCTAAAAGGAACCTATTAACTCTAGTTTTGAAGACCCCCAAATTGTACTTCTCGGGAAAAAGAGACTCAGGAAGAGAGTTCCAAAGCTTTGTAGTTCTCACAATGAAGGTCGGAGCAAAACGCTTTGTGCAAATCCTCGGTATAGAGAATTGAGTATACATTTAAAATAAATTAGATACATTGAAAATTATTTTGCGAAAATCCAGATTAGATAGAAGGAATTATCATTTCTTTAAATTTTTCAACAAAAAGGTTAACCGCTAATCGCATTTCTCGCGGAATTCCCCTAATCCTTACTTCTAGAAGCCAACTATCCTCTAAAATCTTGACATGTTCCTAATTCAAATAGGATTTGGTCGAAGCTCCTTCGGCTATTTCCGTGAACGTTCGGCCGTCCTTGGATCGATTGGGCGAAGGACGGGGCGCGCGCAGTCGGTGCGGCGCCGCGCAGCCTCCCCGTTCCAATTTTAAACTTTTCCAACCAAATAATTATTCAAATACCCACATTTTTTCATGAATATAAATTTTATTGAAATATAAATAAGTTATCAACTACTTAATGTCGATGACTCCGAATCATATACACAGTATTTATTTCATATCTGTACATTCATCCGTTATGATGAGTTAATAATAAAGATTAGTTAAAACAGCAACACATAAATTAACCCGATAAGTAGATGTAACAAACAGTACAGCGAATTTCTGGTTAATGACACAATTAAATCAAGGACGTATTTAGTAACCAATGTAATGGCTCAAATAGTTAACACCGGAAATTGCGCTGAAAAAATTAAAACTTGGACACGTTTCGCAAAAGGTCACAGAGATTACGTAAGATAAACGCCTGTAAGGGTCGGCTGAAAATAAAATTTTCAGCCCTCCAACTACGTTACGTAACACTATCTGTTATTTTAATTCTTCTGGAGTTGACTTGAAATTTAAAATTAATTAGACATTTATAAGTACGTTATTAAAAAACCATGCGGCTGCAATTCCACCCTGATCGATATTTCCCTCCAAAAGCGGATACCCTTTGTCCTCGTAGTAAAGTAAGACTTACCCCAGCTGGATCCGGTGCGGCCCAGGAACTGTCCGGTCTCGGAGTTCCACAGGAAGACCCTGAAGGACTCCCATCCTCCCATTTCCGGTGGCGGGGCATAGTACTGCTCAGCTACCTTGTTCTTGTCCGCCATGGTTGAGCTCCGCACCGGACTGCGGCTCACGATCGATTGACGCCTTCCTTCGCCCCGGCGTACCCTGCTCCCCTCACCCCGCGCCGCCGCCCCGCGCACCCCTGCATCCCCTACTTCCCTTACGTAACGATTACGCAACGCGGCGCGCGCACTTGCAGGACCTACATTGAGCGACCACTTTTCTTGGAGCTCTCACGTGGAAAGCTTTTCATGTTATTGACGTAGGGAGCCGAGGACTCAGATTTACTGGACGGATTTATTAGGGTTGCGAATTTTAACACGTACAAAGGAAATTACGCCTTATTTGTGAAGCGTGACGAGCGAAATTTGTAAAGCTGTGAAGAAGCGGGTTGTTGGACTCTATGGAAATTGATTTCATATAGTCTGTCTGCGCAATCTAGACTTGTATGAGTTTTAAAGCGGCTGCTCGCCTGCTTGTCTATTTATTGCTATAGTTTGGCATACTTTGTGTCATTCGTCTTAATTAGATGTTTAGTCTGGTCTCCAATAAAGATTTTAAACAGTAGGTATTGTAAAATGGTTTTGTGTGATATGGGCAATGGGCAAATGGACATGGAAATCTGAAATTTACAGTTCTATCGTTATAGGTAAATCATACACGGAAATAATAGAAAATAGGCCGTCTAAAGAACAATAAAATATGAAATAATAAAAATATTTATATTAATTTTGCTACTAATCAGATATATTAATAACAAATGGGTCTGGTTGGCTGTCCGGCAAGGTAACTATTACGCCAATGAAGTCGTCAAAAAATTAGATTTTTGTTTTTTTTTTTAATATTCATTGCTCTGATTGAAACAAAAATTGGTAGAAATATTCCCAAGAGTTGATGTTTCGATAAATAAGCAATTTTTAAATAATGTTAACAGTTTTCGATTTATACGAACGATACAACTGTAGGTAAGTTCAGTTGTTGTTCATCTCTTATGTAATTTTATTCAAGAGATGATTAAATTTTTTTCTTTTTTTTTCTTTTATTTCTACATGACACATATATACATACTTCATAATGCTAGTGACTTTATCGCTGAGTCAAGTCATTTTCAGAAATATATATACACGTCAACACTTCAGTTAAAAGTAAAAAATCTCTACCAAATGAAATTATTATTTTATCGAGTAAGCTTTCGTTTGTATCTAAATAAAATAGTTAAAAAAACTAAAAAAGACGCTTTTTATAGAAAACCGTAATTTTATCAAATTAGTGTATTGTCATCGGTCCTCAATAAATCAACAAAGTTTGAACGAAATCTGGCCGTTTAAAGTGGGTCAAAATCGCGCCCAAAGAAGTCGGTTACAAACAAACATACAAACATACAGGTGAAGCTAATATAAAGCGTGTAAAGATTTAAATATTTGACATAGGTTACAATGGTATCTACATGATTAATATCTAGTGTGACTTGTAAATGTGATATTATGAACCTATTAATCCCGTCAATTTCAACATTCGTGGCTAAATAAATTCCCATCAGATATTTTTCGCTGAAAATTGCGAAGACTAATTTTTTTTACCTTCGACCTTGATTTTTTTTCCATACAGGGGAAAGATGGGGAAAATTATTTTTTTAATTATATTTTTAACAAACTTACTGATTTTTAGCTTGATGGGAATTTATGTACCTTCGCTCTCACTTTTAGGTCTAGATTGACCGGACTACTATTTAGTAATTATATTTTAAATATGAAATTAATTAATTGTACAGTGTAATCTTTGTAAAATGTATTTATTATATATGTGTAATTGAATAAATGTCCATTTTTATTAACCGACTTCAAAAAGGAGGAGGAGATTTTTTTTTATGTATGTTCACCGATTTCTCAGCCATTTGTGGATCGATTCTCAAAATTCTTTTTTTAATTAAAAGAGTATGGTTCTGAATTGGTCCCATTGTCACCAAAACTGGTTCTGATGATGGACTCCTAGGGAAATCGAAGAAAAACCTAAAAAGTTAGGTTATTTTTACGCATGAAGAGAGATTCACGCTCGTTTGGCTGTACTGATATTCATGAAATTTGAGAAGAAAATAGGTGAGACTATGTGTTAACACATACGCTACTTTTTATCCCGAAAATAAATACTATTCCCGTGGGATGCACCAAATAACATATAAATCTTTTTAACTTCTTCACGCTCGAACGGTTGTACTGACATTGATGAAATTTGGAATGAAGATAGGTTAGACTATGTGTTTACACATAGGCTACTTTTTATCCCGAAAATAATTATTGTTCCCGTGGGATGCACCAAATAACACATGACACACTGATTTCGCTAAAATTTGATATAGGGGGTAGACTAGACCTTGTATAACACGAAGGTTACTTTTTTTCTTAAAAGTCATTGCTATTCCCGTGGGAAGCCCAAATAACTCGATAACCTATTTTACTTCTTCGCGCTCATACGGCAATACAGATTTCGCTCATAAAATTAGCAGCCTGGCTAACAAAAGTAATCTGACGCGAACATCGAGGCTAAGCAACGGCCCATGCGGCCAGTCTTTGAATGGGTAACCATGCACAAGACCTCCATAAAAAAATGTGATATTTTCATCTGGGCGTTACTGTGCTTCGGATAACACGTTAATTTGTTGGGCCTGGACCACTACTCTTAGTACAAGCAGGGGTCAAACTAAATCAGGGGCTTGAAAAACTCTCGACGCCAGAGTTTGGCCACTTGGGTCATACTTAGTGGAAGAAGGAACTGTAAAATTTGATATTTTAAAAGACAAGACCCTCGAACGGATAAGGAAAATATTTACGCGCTCGCTTTGCTAGGAGTTATCCCGCTTCGTTCGAATTTCCCCCAGGATGTTCTGGGCTTATGACACTCCAAATATTATATAATTTGTGCTGCTTTGGACTTCAAACGGTTCGAACAAATACGGTGAAAATTTTTCACGCTCGCTTCGCTCGCGCATAGCTCGCTTCGCTCGCATCCACCACTTTTTGCTCGCACTTGGTTCTAGTACGTTTTGACACAACAAATATTATGTAATTTGTGCTGCTTTGGACTTCTTTATGTTCAAACGGTTCGAACAAATACGGTGATAATTTTTCGCGCTCGCTTCGCTCGCAATTGGTCCTAGTACGTTTTGACACAACAAACATTATGAAATTTGTGCTGCTTTGGACTTTTTTATGCTCAAACGGTTGGGACAAATACGGTGAAAATTTTCGCGCTCGCTTCGCGCTCGCTTCGCTCGCGCATAGCTCGCTTCGCTCGCATTCATCTCTTTTCGCTCGCACTTGGTTCTAGTACGTTTTGACACAACAAACATTATGTAATTTGTGCTGCTTTGGACTTCTTTATGCTCAAACGGTTGGAACAAATACGGTGAAAATTTTCGCGCTCGCTTCGCTCGCGTATAGCTCGCTTCGCTCGCATCCAGCTCGATTTGCTCCCAATTGGTTGCCTGCCTGACAGACGCCAAATTTTTCATCGTGAAGATTATTTGGCTCTCCATAGCTAAAACTTAAACAAAATATCATTACCAACCACTAAAAATGTAAAAATAAAATTGTTTTAAAAAACAAACAACCGACTTCAAAAACACAACTAAAAAGGGAAAAATAATTTTAAGCCTGAATCAAATCAAGACTATATAAATAGAATAGGAGAGTTTATTTCATGTACTTATAAAAAACTATTTGCAATTTTTAGTAATCCTGTATTCTTGAAGTCGGTGCCATCTAATAAGAACAAATTAATGTTTGTTAAAAAAAACTATTTTCAATTGTCTTTCTTTGCTGGCACCGACTCCAAGAATACAGGATTAGTAAAAATTGCAAATAGTTTTTTATAAGTACATGAAATAAACTCTCCTATTCTATTTATATAGTCTTGATTTGATTCAGGCTTAAAATTATTTTTCCCTTTTTAGTTGTGTTTTTGAAGTCGGTTGTTTGTTTTTTAAAACAATTTTATTTTTATTCTATTTTTTACTTATGTGTACACTAATGACAAAATACAAAAATAAAATTTTAATTGATAAGTTGAAACGGAAACCTAGTTGTATGTATACTCGTATGTATTTCAAAAATAACAATAAAAATGTAGAAAAATTAAATTGTTCCCAAGTAATATTTTGTTTGTATTGTATTATTTGTATATGAAGCGTAGCGTATTGGATAAGTGGAATGTAATTATTTAAAAGTGTTTACCAGACTGTATTGTATGAAGTTAAGATTTGACTTAATTTAGTTGTTATTGCACGACTGAAGGCAGAATATGGTGGCTCTTTTATAATGGACCGAAAACCTGTCTTTGTAGGTACTAATACGAAAGATATTCGTAAAACATTAATTTCTATTAAAGGTAAATAATTTATTTAGCATCTGATACAAACTAGCTCATATGAATCTTTAAAACAAGAGAAACTTGATTAATCAATATTATTTAATTCGTTAAATAGTTTGCGATAATAACAAAATTACAATAAATAAATTTAATTGTGCTACTTATGCTAATTAATATACGAGCGACCAAGCGAGAATATTTTATCCCATAGAGATCACGCCGCAACTAAAACGCCTCAAGAACTATCTTAGTAACCATTAGATGTGTTGCTCTTAAAATTCTGCTAGGAGTTCAGAATCGCCGCTCATTGGGCAGGCTTAACTTCTTCAGTTGTCTTTTCTATTTTTGCCGGTTTTGGGACTTCATCGCTCAAGGCTTGAGGTTCCGGTGGTTTGGACCAGGCTTGGCACACGCAGGTGGGTCCACCTCCACCAGTTTGCTGGCTGCTAGATTGGAAACCGCCACTGGACTGCTGACTGCCGGATTGGGAAGCGAAATTTCCACTCTGAGAGCCTCCGATACTTTGGCCAGATTGAATCTGGCTACCTTGATAATTTCCTGATTGGTTCTGGCCGTACTGGCCCTGCTGTGTTTGAGTAAACTGACCAGAACTGCCTTGATTCTGACCAGTCTGGAAATTTTGATAGTTTCCTCCGTTGTTTTGTCCTGCATTGTTGTAGTTGCCACCGTTAGTTACACCCCCATGTTGGTAGTTTCCACTGGATGACTGTCCTGTACTCCCTTGATAGTTGCCACTGCTTTGTCCGCCGTTTTGATAGTTTCCGTTAGCTGGAGCGTATTGTCCGACTCCTTGAAAGTTACTACTACCGGTGCCATATTGCCCTGACTGGCTGTTCTGGTTTTGAGCTTGGTTTTGATTCTGTCCCTGATAGTTGCCTTGTTGGTTTTGCGACTGTCCCTGGTTTTGGAAGTTCTGGAACTGTCCTTGGTTTTGCGACTGCGTGAATCCTTGTTGCGGTGCGTAGTGGCCAGGGTTTGTTGGATACTGCCCGGAAGGTGCTATGACTGGATTGACTGTATTGACTGGATATACTGGTCCGGTAGAAGCTCCCTGATAGTTCCCTCCCTGGTTACCGTAGCCATATTGCCCTTGAGCTTGGAACTGCGCTTGGCCCTGAAAGCCCGGGCCTTGGGGCCCTGGTCCTGTCCAGGTTTGCTGGCCATTCCCTACATTTCCCTGTGGATTCCCCTGCTGGCTGAAGGTAGTCTGTGTCTGCACGCTCTGTTGGAAGGTGGCTTGAGTGGCAGGCTTGTTCTTGTGGCTGTGAACCATATCGATGACGCCTCCGATGATCTTTTCAGGGATGTGAAGCACTTTGTTTCCAAGTGCCAAAGATGCTGGTGCTTGGTCAAATGTTGATGCGAGGAGCATCTGAAAAATAAATTACATTTTAGTTATCCTTCTAATATTATTAATGCGAAAGTTTGTTACTTTTTCACGTTGGGATGGCTAAACTGATTTTGATAAAATTTGGTATAGGCATAGTTTAGACCCTGGATAAGCGTCAACAACACTCTTCTTTTTGTCCCGGATTAATACTAGCAACACCGTGAGTTGCAGCTTGTTTAAATATATTCGTAGGATCAAAATAACAATTTATAAGCTCTTTATCCCGGGATACCGCGATGAAGTATATGTAACTAGGTACTGTTAACTTACAATTGCGAAGATATTCCGGAACAGCTCCATGGTGCCCTGATGATGCTCCGCGAGTGATATCGGAGGCTTCAAGGACACATTTATATACCTTCCTTAAGGAACGACCACACAGCTGCACAATTCGGCACCTGCGCAGGGTTGTCGAAACCCTTTTTTTGTTTTATATTATACAGTATGGTTTGCATTTCAGTGTGGTTTGCAATTGAGTTCTTTCGCCTAGAAGAAACCGATTCACTCTAACCTCAAGGAAAATAAGTTTTTTTTTAATGCTACATTATAAAAACACTTATATCTTAGGGTTATGAAAAATAACTAGTAGCAGATTCTTTGACCTGAATACGCGAATAAAATTTGGTAAAAATCGGTCGAGCCGTTTCGGAGGAGTACGGTTACTAACATTGTGACATGGAAATTTTATATATTAGAAGAAAAAGATGATGATATAATAAGAATATGATTCATGGATAAATACTTTTACTTTTTTCTTTTTTCTTCTAATTATTAAAATTAATTATCCAAAATGTGTAAAATAATACAAAAATAAACAAAATAATGTTTAATTTTTAAAAATATTGTTGTGTAGCAACCCTATTTACGCGCCTCATCAATCGCATGTAATCGAAGCTGCAACGCGAGTTATCTCACCCCTTGTTCGAGTACCGCTATAATGTTGATGAAAGAGATGCGACACCATGAACATCGATATCGATATCTACATCAATGAGGCAGTTACCTTTTCAACCAGTAATTCAGTGCTTGACACTGATACTAGATAGATTTTTGAGATAACACAGCTTGACTTTTAGGCATCAGATCAAGTTACACGAGTCAGCCATCACTTTATTCAATTGTGGAACATAGCTAGTCTGGAATTACTGGCTCTCAAGAAGGCGGACAGCGGCATTAGTTAGCCAGGCGAGCATGGGCTAGTAATTTAATTTAATATGCTTAAGTGTATAAGCATTTTAAATAAAATACATAAAAACAACAATAATAACACAACCGAGACAAGACAGACGAGGTGTAGTAATGCAAAATTATATATTTTTTTAAATGTTTAAAAGATATCAGTTTTGTCTATTATAGCACGATAATTATACTACACAAATTACTGGATAACAGTTTATTAAAGTAAATAAAACTAAATTTATTTAAAAACTACACAATTGTAAAAAAAAAAACTAACTTACAAATAATAAATTATACCTAAATCTGTGTCCGCGGGTAAGATTCCTAACATGCTGGCGGCATTACCTTGCTGGATCGCCAAACTTAAACGTTGACCGAGGTGAGAACTAAATTAAAAATAAAATTCCATACTCTTATCGATGAATTTAATGAACATCGTTTCCCATCCCTACTCCGCGTCCGATAATGATTGACGCTGCGCCCGCGCATCATTTTTGGTTCTTTTTGGACAAATTATCGTCCGTGATCGATCAGCGAGCGAATTAGTGTCGGCCACTGGTTTCAATACACACATTCAATACACAATTTTATTTAAAATAGTATGTTGGTTTGTTTGTAAAATGACGTTCATGTTTTTTTTTGTGTCTGGTTTCAATACACACATTCAACACACAATAAAAATTTTAAAAGTGTGTTGGTTTGTTTGTAATATGACGTTTATGTATTTTTTTCGTATATGATTGTTATATTTGTTGTCTTTAGCCTCTTCTTCCTATTGTTAAAATCATAAATTTGAATTAATTACTTTTTTTTATTAGGACACATTCACACACGGCTGGTTAGCCCCATACTGAACCATTTCTAGCTCGTGTTATGGTTGCTAACACAACTCATATACTACATATGTATATGTACATACATACATATTATATATAAATACATATTTAACACCCAGACCCACAGCCAACAAATTTAGTTAAGCACAAAGATGTTGACTGGGCCGGGAATCGAACCCGGAACCTTCTGATTAGCAGGTACCGGCATGGTAACCTTTACGCCAACGAGGTCGACATTACTTGATGTTTTATTGTTATAGACAGCCATGTTAAGACCTAAATACGAGTAGGTCATAAAAAATGTGAGCCGTCACGGGACGCCTGGCAGATGTGAAACATCGACATTATTTTGTAAAAGTAATATGCAGAAAAGAACATAATTATTTTGATAGGAACTAAATATGTCATAATGATAAAATAAAATATTACGATTTTTTTTTCAGATTACGATGACTATTTACTGAATAAACATTTATTTTTATGAAATACAAAACATTATGAATTTATTCCAAATCGTGGCCACTTAATTCGTATGTTTTAAGAATAAAGCAGCGTCTCTCTATACCATCATATAGCGTGGCGACGCGTCTCCACCCCAGAAATCGGTTTTACGTGCGGCTTTCCCATTTCAATAAAAAATAAACGAAAATATTCAAAACAATTATTATAATTACTGTGAAACATATGGATGTTTCACAGCAATTATAATAATTGTTTTAAATATTTTCGTTTATTTTTTATTGAAATGGGAAAAGGAAGAAATATCTGTGAATACGAGTATATATAGAGAAATAAAGTACAAACAAAGCCACGGGCTTAGGCTAGTGTGTATGAGTAGAGGAACGGAGCCGAGTCCTGTCGATGCGCGATGTAAGATATGATGGTGACCTCCTTACCTTCCGGGAACTGAGCTGTCTTTTGAGGTCAGCTTTTGTGAATTGTTAATGAGGAAATTACATTTATAATTAACTAGCTGACCCGGCAAACGTTGTTTTGCCTCACTTAGGGGTACAGCGCCATCTATTGATTACTTACTCAACCCAGTCGAAAGGTATCGACATCTGTTAGAATCATATTTTGGAGTTAACAGATAATTGTGACTGTCAAATAATAACAGACAATAAAGAGCAATAAATTAAAATTGCGACTATAATTTGAGATTTAAACTATCCTATCTCTCAAGTTGGATCGAACTGCACATGGTGTGCGAATTTTATTATAATCGGTTAAGTGATTTAGGAGTCCATTGAAGAAAACATTGTGACACGAGATTTATATATATTAAGATATAGGATTAAAATTAACTATCAGTGACAATGATATGAATAACGCTAATAAATTATTTTTATAAGTTATTAAAATAGATGTGATAATAAATATAATATAATATTCTTTTACAGTACTTAATTATATTTTAGCTATAAGAGTAACTGATAATGTAAAGACATTGTCTAGCTTGTCTACGAGCAAAGCTAGCCAGTGCTTCTCGCTCCGCCCTATTTCAACAGGGCACGTGTAATCTTAAGTTTGCCTTAGCCTATTAACTGAAAAATACCGTAGCCCCTATCATTTACACAGAATTTTATAGGATTTTTCAAAGTTTGATATTTTACTACTATATCACCTTGATAAATAATCTAAAACTTGAGAAATCGATGTAAATTGGTGGTCTATTGCACGATCTATGATTTCATTGTTGCCTGGCGTAAACTCAGAATATGAATCAGTAGAGTCCAGTATGTAGCGGTATGGTGAGGACAGGTGATTGGGTTTCAGAGGTGAAGCCTGGCCTACTGCAATCAGCACTGCGTGGGCAGCAACAAAGGGACGGTAGTATGCAAAATTAAACCAGTATTAAGGCGCTATTATACAATTTTCAACCGTGACTCAATATTTGAGTGAAGTGCCTGCAGCGTGGCTGCAGATTTTTCTCAAAATAATCATCATCATCATTTTCAGCCCTCTATCGCCCACTGCTGAGCATAGGCCTCCCTTCGTGTACGCCACTCGTCTCGGTCTTGTGCCACCCTCATCCATGTCCTGCCCACGATGTTTCGTATGTCGTCGACCCAACGTGCTAGTGGTCGACCGACACTTCTCCTGCCTAACATTGGTCTCCAGTCCGTTAACGCCTTAGTCCATCTGTCATCACTCTGTCTAGCAATGTGTCCTGCCCAACACCACTTGAGTTTAGTGATAGTTTGTCCGACGTCACGCACCTTAGTGCGGCGCCGGATCTCCACGTTTCTCACACGATCTTGTAGTTTGATGCCGAGCATGGCGCGCTCCATGGCTCTCTGCGCGACTTGAATTTTGTTCACTGTCTCTTTGGTGAGAGTCCATGTCTCGGCACCGTACGTCATGGTGGGCAAGACACATTGGTTATAGAGTCGAGTCTTTAGGCTTTGTGGAATTTTAACGGACTTGAGGATGTCATCAAACTTACTGAATGCCGCCCATCCCAGCTGGATTCTCCGAGCAATCTCCTTCTTCTGTAATTCTTTGTCAAAAGATAAAATATGTCCAAGATAAACGTACTGTTCGACCATCTCCAGCGTCTCGTCTCCGATCGTAACGATTGGACGCGAGGCACTTGGGAAGTTCGTCATAACCTTAGTCTTGGACATATTCATCTTGAGACCAATCCTGAGCGAAGCATTATGTAGGTCTTGGATCATGCTCTGAAGATCTGCCAACGACTCGGCAAACAATACAAGGTCATCGGCAAAACGTAGGTGCGACAAGAAGACACCATTTATATTAATTCCTGTTCTGTCCCATGCAAGCGTTTTTAAGACGTCTTCTAAAGCCGCCGTAAAAAGCTTGGGTGATATGGTATCTCCTTGCCGCACTCCCCTCTTGATGGAAATAGGGTCACTTAGCATGTGTAGACGCACCTGCATCGTCGCCGACCCGTATAGCTCCCGGAGTATGTCCACGTAGTGGGAGTCGATAGAGCAGCGATAAAGAGAGTCCAACACGGCCCAGTGCTCGACGCTGTCGAACGCTTTTTCATAATCGACAAACGCCATGCACAGGGGTCGGTTGTACTCGTGACTCTTCTCCATTAGCTGTTTTACCGCTTGTATGTGGTCTATGGTTGAGAATCCACTTCGGAAGCCGGCTTGCTCGGGTGGTTGGCATTCGTCTAGGATACGGGTTAGACGATTGCAAATAACTTTGGAGAAAAGTTTGTAGATGTGTGAAAGAAGGCTTATGGGGCGATAGTTAGCAAGTTTTGAAATATCTCCTTTCTTATGAATTATGGTGACTATTGCATTTTTCCAGGCTGCTGGGGTACATTTATCTTTCAAAACTTTGTTAAACAGTTTTGTGAGAGTGCTAATAACGGGATCACCTCCTGCGCGTAGTAGGTCAGATGTGATACCATCTTCGCCAGGGGATTTATCAGATTTCATATGGTACAGGGCATTTCGGATTTCGCTTGGTATTATGGCTGGTATGCCATCTTCGTTTTCATGAGCTGTTGGTGGTGCTCTATGATCTGACGGGTCTTGATTCTGTTTTTCTGATTGTGAGGTATAGAGTTTGCTGTAAAATGATTCGACAATATTCACAATTTTATTTCTATCTGTCACCAAGTTACCACCTTCGTCCTTTAGTTTTCCTCAAAATAAATTCCTTTAGAATCAACTATTATTTATTTATTTGATTTATAGGCGAGCAGCAATATTTATTCTTATTATTCGACGACCTCGTTGGCGTAAAGGTTACCATGCCGGTCAACATCTTTGTGCTTAACTAAATTTGTTGGCTGTGGGTCTGGGTGTTAAATATGTATTTATATATAATATGTATGTATGTATGTATATGTAGTACATCAGTTGTGTTAGCAACCATAATACGAGCTAGAAATGGTTCAGTATGGGGCTAACCAGCCGTGTGTGAATGTGCAAAAAAAAATGCTGATGTGCCTATAACACACTGAGTTGAAATTTAATTTTTAACAGTTCGTAAAATGTCCATTGTTCAATGTCAATGTTTAAAGTCCACAGGTGCACTAATCACAGGTTAGCAAGAGATTTTTTTGTTTTCTGCAACCAGCTATCAAGCCGGTATTATGACAATATTGACATTATATGCACTAACGATTCTAGATAACATCATTACCTACCTATAGAAAAATAATATTAGTTTTAAATTATTGATTACTTTCAGAAGCAAAACATTTTTAAATTCTAATTAAAAATAAAGAGTAAATAGCACGTAATCGTGTTATAAAAGTCTAACAAGTTACAACACTAAATTATCATTACAGGTAAATCGGGTTTTCGAATTTGATGAAATTTGGTAAGATGATGAGCCTGGGTTAACTAATATGTTACCTTTATCCCGGATTAACGTGAAACACCTCGCACGCAGGCGCTACTCGAAATATTATGAAAATATTTTCACACTAGCTTATTTTTTCCGAAACATAACCGTATCGTTTGTTACTACATAGTCAAATTTGATTAAGGAACATAAGACTTAATGTTGACAAATAAATTTAATTTGTTTTAAGCTAGAAATCAGGCGAATATCGCTCCGGATCGTACCTGGCGCAAAGGCTATCCATAGCTATACAACGCGGCAATGCCACCAGCGTTATGGGTACCTTTCCGTCAGGTTCTGTCCAGAGTGGCCAATTAAATTAATTTTAATAGTGGTTTTGTTTTTAGTTTTTAATTTTATAATTGACTTGTATTATCATTATTTTAAGTTGTATAATATCGATGGCGCAAGGAGTTGGTGGACTTCCACACCAACTGCAAGGAATTGGCTCAGGACAGAAAAGCGTGGAAATCATTGGGGGAGACCTTTGCCCAGCAGTGGGACAAAAAAGGTTAGATAAAAAAAATTAAAACAATAAATTTGATTTCTTGATTGCTTGTGGCATGAACCCGTCCAATTATCCTGATTGTATGACGGATGGACGCCGGCGCAGTGTTGCTATCGAGCGCTCCAGGCTCGGGCTTCTCTCTGCAGGACACAGGTTAGTTAACTAGATTATATTTTACAAGTCCTTCTTCTTTTCTAATCACAGGAACATTATATTTGAATAGATTCAGAACTATATAAAAAAGCTAGTGTGGCTCCGTCTAAAAACTGTCTTTCTTTTCTTCTTCTTCTTGTACTTACTTACTTACTATGATGGCTCGCTAACCCCAAAATGGATCCTGGCCTCCGATACCAAGAGACACCACTTTTCTCTATCCTGTGCTGTCTCCTGCCAGTCTGTGGCATGAAGTGCGCTCAAGCCTTGCTGCACTAGGTCTTCCCAGCGATACTTGGGACGACCAATTGGTCGTCCCAAGTATGCTCGCCTCACAGGCCGATCCTCTCCCATCCTTTCTACGTGGCCGAACCAACGGAGCCGATGTGCTTTACTTTCGCCCATGATGTTAGGTTCTGCCACAAGGTCTTCTAATTCTTTGTTCTTTCTTACTCTGTAACTCCCATCCTCTTCCTCTTCTTCTTGTGCATGCTTAATTTTAATCATCGTTAGTCTTAGTACAAAAAGTCGTTAAGCCATGTCAAGACAAGAGAATTTCGGGCGGCTTGAAAACTCTCGACATTTGGCCACTTAGCTCATACAAAGAAGAACAAGAAGATGAAAGTCAAATTAACTTGTTCTTTTTATGGGCAAGAGGCTGAAAGAAAAAGAATGAAACTAATTTCTATTCCTTCCCCAGAAGGTGGCGGTGAAGATGACTGTGAAGAAGCGCGTGTCCGACCTGACGAGCCTGGAGCGGTTCAACATGTACTACAAGGAGAAGGAGGTTCCCCTCACCGGCTACCAGAAGTGCAGGCGCTTCATGTGGAACCCCAAGACTAGGGAGTTTATGGGGAAGACGCCGTCGGGCTGGTGTGAGTATCTTTATAAAATACCATTTTACAAATTCACTATTGGTCTAAAAACAGAGCCTACATCGACCTTCACCGGCGTGAAGGTAATCGTTGCAAAAAAAAAAAAAATATTAAATTTTAATATATTTTCTAATATACTTAATTTATTATGAAATTAATTTTATTCAATTATCACGTCGGTGAAGGTCGATGTAGGCTCGGATCTTCTACTAATAATAACAATAAAATCCGATTCGCTTCGACCTTTCTTGTGAGAAGCAAAACTTTGGAATTCTCTTCCTGAGTCTCTGTTTCCTGAGAACTACCACCAGGACGTTGTCAAATCTATAGTTAATGGGTATTTTCTAGATAAGCGTGTAACATCATAACATATTGTTTAACACCAGGCAAGCTGTGGTCAAACGCGAACCTATAAGTTGTAAAAAAAAAACTATTTGAGATCCAAAGACTAAAAAGGTGCACACAATGTTAGTCATGGCACTACAGAAGACATCGATATCTTGTATTTCGGATATAGCGTTAAGATAAATTATAGCTCGTCGCATAGGGGCCGTTTTAGCATACTAAGGATCGCGACTCCCCAGCAGAATGTATTTATTGGAGGACTTCTCTTGGGCAAGTACATCGTTGTGGGCGCCTGGAACCTTTCACACCTGTCCTCGGATTTTGGGGTCCTCAAACATATCGGTTACCTCATGAGGTTTTCCTTTACCAACTCGTCTTTGGCCAAAACCTTTTATAGGAAGAGAAGAACATACAAGAATTCTTATAAAAATAAGAAGCGAGTGAAAATAAAATCCGAAAAATAAAATCGCAATAGAAAAAAAGAAAAATAAAAAAAGAAGATAAGATTTTAGAACAAAAATTAATTTTTTTCTAAAATATTATCCACCGTACTGTGCTTGACACTGAGATTTTACAGGTCATGAAAAAATTAGAATTACAGTATAAAGTTTTGATTTGATTTGCTTTGATTCATGCCCAGTTATTTCAATAGAAACATTGAACACATACTCGTAATATACACTTATGTATAAAATTTTACTTATTTTTATTAAATGAGATTGTTTGACTTATTAACCGACTTCAAAAAGGAGGAGGTTATATATTCGACGTGTATGTATTTTTTTTTTTTTTTATGTATGTTCACCGATTTCTCAGCCATTTGTGGATCGATTCTCAAAATTCTTTTTTTAATTGAAAGAGTATGGTTCTGAATTGGTCCCATTGTAACCAAAACTGGTTCTGATGATGGACTCCTAGGGAAATCGAAGAAAAACCTAAAAAGTTAGGTTATTTTTACGCATGTAGAGAGATTCACGCTCATTTGGCTGTACTGATATTCATGAAATTTGAGAAGAAAATAGGTAAGACTATGTGTTAACACACACGCTACTTTTTATCCCGAAAATAAATACTATTCCCGTGGGATGCACCAAATAACATATAAATCTTTTTAACTTCTTCACGCTCGAACGGTTGTACTGACATTGATGAAATTTGGAATGAAGATAGGTTAGACTATGTGTTTACACATAGGCTACTTTTTATCCCGAAAATAATTATTGTTCCCGTGGGATGCACCAAATAACACATGACACTCTGATTTCGCTAAAATTTGATATGGGGGTAGACTAGACCTTGTATAACACGAAGGTTACTTTTTATCTTAAAAGTCATTGCTATTCCCGTGGGAAGCCCAAATAACTCGATAACCTATTTTACTTCTCCGCGCTCATACGGCAATACAGATTTCGCTCATAAAATCGGCAGCTTATAGTCTGGCTAACAAAAGTAATCTGACGCGAACATCGAGGCTTAGCAACGGCCCATGCGGCCAGTCTTTGGATGGGTGACCATGCACAAGACTTCCATAAAAAAATGTGATATTTTCGTCTGGGCGTTACTGTGCTTCAGATAACACGTTAATTTGTTGGGCCTGGACCACTACTCTTAGTACAAGCAGGGGTCAAACTAAATCAGGGGCTTGAAAAACTCTCGACGCCAGAGCTTGGCCACTTGGGTCATACTTAGTGGAAGAAGGAACTGTAAAATTGGATATATTAATAGACAAGACCCACGAACGGATAAGGAAAATATTCACGCGCTCGCTTCGCAAGGAGTTATCCCGCTTCGTTCGAATTTCCCCCAGGATGTTCTGGGCTTATGACACTCCAAAATTTAAATAATTTGTGCTGCTTTGGACTTCAAACGGTTCGAACAAATACGGTGAAAATTTTCGCGCTCGCTTCGCTCGCGCATAGCTCGCTTCGCTCGCATCTAGCTCGCTTCGCTTGCAGTTGGTTCTAGTACGTTTTGACACAACAAACATTATGTAATTTGTGCTGCTTTGGACTTTTTTATGCTCAAATGGTTGGAACAAATACGGTGAAAATTTTTGCGCTCGCTTCGCTTGCGCATAGCTCGCTTCGCTCGCATCCACCTCTTTTCGCTCACACTTTGTTCTAGTACGTTTTGACACAACAAACATTTTGTAATTTGTGCTGCTTTGGACTTCTTTATGTTCAAACGGTTCGAACAAATACGGTGAAAATTTTCGCGCTCGCTTCGCTCGCGCATAGCTCGCTTCGCTCGCATTCGTCTCTTTTCGCTCGCACTTGGTTCTAGTATGTTTTGACACAACAAACATTATGTGATTTGTGCTGCTTTGGACTTCTTTATGCTCAAACGGTTCGAACAAATACGGTGAAAATTTTCGCGCTCGCTTCGGTCGCAATAGGTTCTAGTACGTTTTGACACAACAAACATTATGTAATTTGTGCTGCTTTGGACTCCTTTATGCTGAAACGTTTCGAACAAATACGGTGAAAATTTTCGCGCTCGCTTCGCTCGCGCATAGCTCGCTTCGCTCGCATCCACCTCTTTTCGCTCACACTTGGTTCTAGTACGTTTTGACACAACAAAAATTTTGTAATTTGTGCTGCTTTGGACTTCTTTATGTTCAAACGGTTCGAACAAATACGGTGAAAATTTTTCGCGCTCGCTTTGCTCGCAATTGGTACAAGTACGATTTGACACAACAAATATTATGAAATTTGTGCTGCTTTGGACTTTTTTATGCTCAAACGGTTGGGACAAATACGGTGAAAATTTTCGCGCTCGCTTCGCTCGCGCATAGCTCGCTTCGCTCGCATTCATCTCTTTTCGCTCGCACTTGGTTCTAGTACGTTTTGACACAACAAACATTATGTGATTTGTGCTGCTTTGGACTTCTTTATGCTCAAACGGTTGGAACAAATACGGTGAAAATTTTCGCGCTCGCTTCGCTCGCGTATAGCTCGCTTCGCTCGCATCCAGCTCGATTTGCTCTCAATTGGTTGCCTGCCTGGCACACGCCAAATTTTTTCATTGTGAAGTTTATTTGGCTCTCCATAGCTAAAACTTAAACAAAATATCATTACCAACCACTAAAAATGTAAAAATAAAATTGTTTTAAAAAACAAACAACCGACTTCAAAAACACAACTAAAAAGGGAAAAATAATTTTAAGCCTAAATCAAATCAAGAATATATAAAATATAATAGGAGAGTTTATTTCATGTACTTATAAAAAACTATTTGCAATTTTTACTAATCCTGTATTCTTGGAGTCGGTGCCAGCAAAGAAAGACAATTGAAAATAGTTTTTTTTAACAAACATTAATTTGTTCTTATTAGATGGCACCGACTTCAAGAATACAGGATTACTAAAAATTGTAAATAGTTTTTTATAAGTACATGAAATAAACTCTCCTATTATATTTTATATATTCTTGATTTGATTTAGGCTTAAAATTATTTTTCCCTTTTTAGTTGTGTTTTTGAAGTCGGTTGTTTGTTTTTTAAAACAATTTTATTTAAAACTAATTTTATAAATAAATACATACTCCCACAAAAACCTTACAAATAGTAGATTAATTCTAAGTCAGTGTCTGCAAGTAAGGTGCCTAAAATGCTGGCGGCATTACCTCGCTGGATCGCCAAGCTTATACGTTGGTCGAGGTAATTGCCAGCTCTTGGGTCGAAAAGAAACAATTTTCAGAAACAATTCACTTTAAACCAGAACATAGTAGCGCTTTGACTCTACTGCTTGGCGGTAGAATAACTAACAAATTACGAGTACTTCCTCGGCACCAGCTCCCGCAAAAGATTAACTTATCCAAAGACAGTCTGCATCGACTTTTCCTTAACTTTGGTGTTCACGTAAGATCATCCCAGTTAGTCACCCCGAACTACATGCGCTAGGATGCCATCAGAACAGCTTGTCCTTTCCTCCAGGCTCCATCTTCTGACACTCCTTGACCAGCCAGCTCTTCCAGCATCCTACTCTCTAATTCTCCAAGGCGTACAGTCGTGAGCGGATGTAGCGCGGCCACAATTGCCAGAATGAGATCATGGGCGACATCCTGCGCGGGCGACTGTACCGGCGCTAGCTCGATCTAACCGGACCAGACTAACGCTAATGTAATCACCGGGATTTTGGCCTCGGTTAAGTTGACACAAGTTGTTCAATTAGGATTTGTAGAATGGTGACTAAGGCAAAACTTTTCAAATGCCAACTTCTTCTTCTTTGTATGAACTAAGTGGTCTTGTGTCGAGAGTTTTCAAGCCGCCCAAAGGCCTCTGACTTGGCTTAACGACTGCTTGTACTAAGACTAACAGCCGGGAACTGCAATTTAACATGTCATATGACCCACGATAGCGCTCAGATGAAAATGCCACTTCAGTACGTCTGAACTTTTCTGCCACAGGGCAGCTTTAGTACGTCTACTGCACATAGGTTTTCGTTTCTTTTCTGTAAAAGACGGAGTAGCCTATCCTCCGTCAAAGTTACAATCTACGGTTTTCACGCGAAAAAGTCTTTAATTAGTAAACGTTAAAATTAAAATTTGCATAGCATGTGCATTTATCAAACTAGTAACTAGTTCTAATGTTCAATAATTCATATATACTATATGTAGTAAAAAATATTTTAGGTGCAAGATAGATACTGATACATACTTACGTAGGTGCGCTTGACACTGAATTGAATAATAGATGAACCGTGACCCCGCCATCAAGCCGGCTGTGACTGCTTTCATGTCAAAACATAGATACATAGTATTATAACTATAGATTTCAATTTATATTAAAAAAGTAATTATAATAGTTGTCAGCCCAAAAATGAGGGTCTTAGTTTTGCTGAACTAACTTATATTCATAAAAACATGAACTGTCTAATATAGGACCACCAAATTTAAGGTAGATTTATGAAGATACCCCTATCTTAAAAATCTACCTTCAAATTGGTGGTCCTTGGATATTTAGAAACTTATCAACCTTAAACTTTTTTTTCTTATTTCTCTTTCGCCATGAGCAGAACTGTTGTAGAGTGGTCGGGTTTTTGAGGCTTGGGTTCCTGTGACCTCACATATTTTGACTCTCTTTAGCCGCCTGCATGTGCCTTCCTTATTTTTAAGCTGAATAGCAAGTGGGTTCACATGTCTCTCGAGCCTGGCCTGGTATCTCCTACTGTGCTTTGTGACTTCCTCTTATATAGTAGGCATTTCTAGATACATGTATATTCGAGGTTTTCGCATACAATGGTGTATTAGCTATGTTTCGGAAAACATTGTAACCATAAACTTTACAGACGATTATTCCTTTCTAATGTCGATTACAAAGTATTTCTCTATTCTTCCAGCTAAATTATGCCTGTTCTACTTCATATTCTACTCGGCGCTGGCCATCCTGGTGGCCATCTGTATGTGGACCTTCCTGCAGCTGCTGGACGCGAGGCAGCCCAAGTGGCAGCTGGAGGACAGCATCATCGGCACCAACCCCGGCCTCGGCTTCCGGCCCATGCCGCCAGAGGTCGCCAGCAGTGTTATCTGGTACAAGGGCAACGACCCTGGAAGCTATAAGTACTGGGTCAAGGAGTTGTCCAAGTTTTTGAAAGGTCAGAACTTTTCCACTCGTATGTACACAAAACTTAAGTTAATTACTACATAAGTATACACCACAATATTTTTTGTTTCTCGTTGGACCTGAAAGATCAAATCATTGGCGAATAAACTTTTGTATATATGTATACTTCAGTTTATTTAAAGAGTACATTAATACCTTAAAAAATGTTTCTACGAATACCTATTTTTCTAGTAGAACCGACAAACAAAAAAATAAATTCGAGTCTCCATACAAATATTCCGATAGAGTCTTTTTAAACTCTATCCCAGGCAATAATTTTTGAAATGTCCTGATTATTTCATGGTTCTTATAAATAGATGGATAGAATCACACTCTAAGGCATTGTTCAATCATAAAATACAATACTATTATCATAATTTATTCACTGCGTCTAGTAATAGAAAGCTTTATATGTATCGAAAAACTCTAATCCATATATTGCATAACTATAGAAATTTCTATAAGTATGTATACCTTTAGCTACCCATATTTGGGTGCCCCAAGACTCATTATAATAGTATTTTAATTTAATTAATTGTAATTAACAAACAAAAGAATGTATTTATTTATAAAACTAACATAGATTTCATTAACCCATTATATGTTTTTTAAGCCTTTTTTATACCTTTAGCTAAATGAAGGCAGACTTCGATAGCTACATCACTCAATAACCTCATTATGCAAAAGTCCAATTTCATTTCAGCCTACAAACGGGACGGCAAGAAGCCCGGCGCCGGTCAAAACATCCACAACTGCAACTTCCAGCTCCCCACTCCAGCCGGCAAAGTCTGTGACGTGGACATCTCCAGGCTGGGACCCTGCGTCGAAGACAACCACTTCGCCTATCACAAGTCCACTCCTTGCATCTTCCTCAAGCTCAACAAGATCTTCGGCTGGAAACCAAACTTCTACAACAGCTCAGAACACCTGCCCAAAGATATGCCCCTGGGTCTGAAAGAGCATATCAGGAATATGACAGTTTATGATAAGAATTCGGTGAGTAGCACTTTCATACAATACAATATCTTGATTTTTTTAACAACTAAATTCTAACGATCAAGTATCAAGATATTGAGCATCCGTTATACGTTTAAGTCACCAAGATTTTTTATTTAAATGTTCTTATACGTATTTATTTACCTTCTTCTTCTTAAGGTTTAGTTTACCAAGTACCTACCAAAGCATAGAGCATATGCGTGAATTAGAGATATGAAAAATTCTACGCTGATATTCTTAATTTTTGAGAACATTTTTTTTACGTGTAATAAGGCTTGCCATTGACCACAACTCACCTGATGTTAAGTGTCATTGCAGTCTTAGATGAAGCGCGCTTGCCTAGAAGAAACCCATTCACTCTCGCCTCGAAGACAGTAAGGTTGTAGTTCAGTGGGAACAGGGATTCTCTTCAATACGAGGGTAACAGTTCGATAGACAACTCGCTTTCAGTGAAATTAACCCGTAAAATATTAAGGTTGGAGACTGATAAAAGATTAAAAAACTAGTAGATTTGAATGATTATTTTCCAGTTAAACATGGTATGGGTATCATGTCAAGGCGAGAACCCTGCGGACGCAGAGAACATCGGTCCCATCCAGTACCTTCCCAACCAAGGGTTCCCCGGGTACTACTTCCCTTACACAAACCAGGAGGGGTACCTCAGCCCCGTGGTGGCTGTGCACCTGCAGAGGCCGAAGAGTAAGTTCTCCAGTCTCGTTTCCCTTTTCGATACTAGTCAAGGATTGACGTTACTCAGGTTTCCTCACGACAGGTGTTGTGTTCTGGAGCTACACACATAATGCTTGACAAACATGGTGTACACTCAATGTCTTTTACACTTGAATGGGCTTGCGCTTGGCGTAGGTAGCGTACGTTCCGCCAGAAGAAACCGATTCACTTTGAATTTTTGGTAGATTATAGTTTTCGGGGAACAGTGTATCGGCAAAGAATAGTTACAGACGCTCGAATAAACGAAAATCTAAAATGTTTTTTTTTCACAGCAAAAAAAACTCTTCCGTCATTATCTTTGTCTTTGTCTTACTTTAACTTTGTTAGAATTATTTTGAGTGACTTATAGATATTTCTTTGTTTTTCTCCTGTGACCGTAATTTTTATTTTTATTGAATTTTTATTAGTATCAAATTTTGATTTGAATTGTACGTATGTCTAATGCAATATTTTTGTGTTATGTCTGAAATAAAAGGATTTTTATGTGATAAACTCTTAGTAGCTATTACAATACATACTCATAGTAGGCATTACGAGTAGCCAATACAACTTTTCCATTTCCTTTGCAGCTGGTATGCTGATCAACATCGAGTGCCGCGCGTGGGCCAACAACATCAAATACGATCGACACACCGGCATGGGAAGCGTGCACATCGAGATCATGATCGAGTAGACCTTCCCTACACTAGTTGTCGGCTGTTCCGCGTTATCGAGCCTATACCTAAATCTTCTCTTCTCACACGTTGGTTCTTCTCGGAATATCATGACAAGAAGAAAGGGAAGGGCCCGACAATGTTTTATCTTTCTCCTTTAATATGTATAATATATTTGACGACCTCGTTGGCGTAAAGGTTACCATGCCGGTCTGCTAATCAGAAGGTTCCGGGTTCGATTCCCGGCCCGGTCTTTGTGCTTAACTAAATTTGTTGGCGGTATTTATATATATTATGTATGTATGTATGTATATGTATTATATCAGTTGTGTTAGCAACCATAATACGAGCTAGAAATGGTTCATTATGGAGCTAACCAGCCGTGTGTGAATGTGTCAAAAAAAAAAAATATTCCTCATTTCTGAGGATTGTGACTCCCCCGTAGAATTAATTTGTAGGGTGAGTTATCTTTACAGTAGAAGCTCGATTAACTGCACTAATAGTTATTGTTAGGCATTCGGATAATCGAAAGTATGAAGTAAAAAGTTTTTTTTTATGTTTCTATGATAGGCCGGCGCTCTGGTGGGTCAGTTTAGTCAGACACGTTGATTTTGGCAAAAATACGACTTTGGACAATTATTATTGATCTGTAATCCGAATAATCGCGAAATATGACCCGTATAACTGAGGGCCGGATAATCGAGTTTCTACTGTACATAAATGTAAGCGTCCGGATCCGAATGAACCATTGATTTGTGTTGTGCTTGGTTAATCATAATAAATAAATTTAACAAAACAAAAGCTTGATAATTGTAGTATCCGATTCTAAGGTTGTAAAGGCAAAATAACTTGGACTAGGTATTGTGCTCAAGGATGTCCTTGATGCTTGTTTGGTGCTTGGTTGGTTGTAAGATTGAAATCGGCTAGATGTAAGCTTTATGTCGAATTTGGATAGCAGTAAAAGGATCCAAAATGTATATGAGGCCATAAGCAAGAAGAACCAACGTTGAGAAAATTATTTGCTTTTATGAATGTTAATTGTGTTCAAATGTTTTATTTTTATAATGTTGTATGATTGCGAATCGCTGGATAGCCAAGTGGAGGAGGAGATGCGCAATCTTCAGGTCACGCAGTGGCAGGAGAAGGCACAGGACCGAGAACAGTAGCGTCTCCTAGTATCGGAGGCCAGGATCCGATTCGGGTCGACGCGCCAACCCAGTTAGTTAGTTATGAGTGCGAATGATCCGGCTAATTTGCTAAGAGATATTTTAAGTTGACTGCCGTAGGTAATTTATAAATTATTCGTAACAATTGAATTTAATTGTGACTGTTGATTCCGATGACTGCTTTTTTCCATGAGTGGATTGTGTTGTGAGTGTGTGATATGTAGTTTCTTAATTTATTAAAGTGTAGATAACCAGATACTTCAGATTTATTATTTATTTATAACCCGAGTCAATTAAGACACCATATGAAAGTTCATCTCCCACTAGTATAACCTCAAGAAGTAGGCGTTATACATGATGTTCTGTCTGCTCCACACAGTGAGCCAGCCAGAACATTATTTAGAATGTTTTGCAAGTTAATTAAGTAGTCTAGTTCTTAGAATATACAATGGAACTGTCATAGTCGCACAGCGATATAAGCGCCTTAAAATAATAGGTCATAAAAAAACTAGTTCAACCAAACGAACTTAGGAAGCGAACTTTCAAATGTGTTCAATATTGATTCGAGTTCATTTTACTCATAAAATAATTTTGGTAAGAATATAATGAAAACACCATTGTTCTGTAGAAGATTTTAATAAATTAAGTACATTTATAAACCCATTTACAAAATATATTTGACAAAAATATTTTTCATTTGATTGTTTGGTCAAATAGAATTCTACTGTCTTACTTGATTTAACAGCTTGTGGTATCAAAAACTTGAATATGTCATAATTTGCTTTCAAAATTTAGGCTAAATGCCAAGATGGCGGCAAAAACACTGACTAAACATCAAAATATATTTTTTATATCTCTAAAAACGTACAAGGCACGACAGTTAACATCAATCACATTTAAAAACTACGTAATGCGAAAATTTATGCTTTAGCACTGGTTTCTTACAATTACAAGTATAAACCCTTAATTTTCTATTGAACTCCTTCTTCTTTTCTCTCAGGTTTTCAAAACTTTTTTCTAACAGTATCAATATAGCTCCAGCATAAATAACATTCATTCATTCATTCAGCCTTCACGGAAGAATAAAATTGGAGGTAGCAATAAATTACCAACTGAATGAAGTTCGTCCCAATTTTAAGTACGTTGTTAAGTTTTTAACAAAGAATAGAATAAAAGAAAATTAAGAAAACTAAAAACACGCTTTTCCGACGGAATACATAACATCACCTGAAAGACATGAGTAAGAGTATCAAAACCAGGATGACTGGCGTACACCAAGAGAGACCTATGCTCAGCAAAGGGTGATTACAGACTGTCATTGGTGATGAAGATGACAAAAAAACAAAAACAGAAGAAAGGAAAAGAAATTACTATAGATAGAGGCCTCATTGTAACAGAGCTTTCCCAAACCAGCAATATTATAAAAAAACTTGCAACCCGTCCTTGCATGGTCTCTAAAATAATCTAAGTTTCAAAGAGAAACAAACTTTAGCCAATGTTACTCGGGGGTAATATAGCAGTAATATAGCCAACAGTGAAAGAATTTTTCTATTCGATCCAGTACTTTTGGAGCCAACGAACAATAAATCAAACTTTTCCTGCTTATAATATTAGTATTAGATAATCAAAACTTTAAAGAAACCAGTGACCAAGCTGTATGGTCCGCGTGTCTCAGTCGATCATGATCTCCAAGTGGGTGGAGCCGATTCGATCCTTGAGGCTGTCTGTGTAGACCACGTTACGTGCCCACGCGCGGCAGCGGATATTGATAATCACGTGCACTGGAATTAAAATAATGCATAAAGATTAACCAATAGTGCATTCGCTTTTCTAAAATAGCATTTGACCAGAAGGCATGCAACTATACTAGTCAGTGACTTCTGACCTCTGGCCTAAGGTAGAACATCCCTAGTCTCGAATATCTATCTCTCAAGGAGGCTGCCAAAACACAGTATTATGTAGATACTTGGCGACAGATTTTACATCATGATCATCATGGGTGGATTCTAGCCATGATGATCATGATGTAAAATCTAGGAGAGCACTAGAAAATGCTCAACACCATGCCATGGTTTCTTCACGATGTTTTGCTGTTAATGTTTTCCTTTACTTACATCTCGAGCTCATAGACAGAATTTGAACCCGTCTTTATACTATTTTTCCACTTTTCAGTGGAAATAACAAACTTTTCCATCTTATATAGTATGGCAAGGGAAAGGGATAATATATTTCCACTTGACGTTTATCGTGGACATTTTATTTCGCTTATCTCCTTTATATGACATGGACTCGCCGTTCACCGTGGAATAACTATCCATCGGCGAGTCCGTGCTCTAAAAGAAGACAAAAGTGACAAGGAGGATTTAGGAGATTTTTTTTCTTTTCCTGGTACAAAAATGGTCTACTACTCATCCTAGCCTTAATGAAGAAATGACTCCAATCAGCTGAGAAGTTGAAAAAATAAATTGAAGAAGTTATGTTAACTTACAAGCAGGGTTTAGGAGCTGCACCGCGACCACGGGGCTGAGGTAGCCAGGAGTGTTGTCGTAGGGGAAGTAGGTGTCCTTCAGGCCAGGGTACGGCCAGTACTTGAGGGGACCCAGACTCTCTACGTCCCCTGGACGCTCCCCCATGCACGTCACCCATACTTTACGACGCTGGAAAATGAAGAGATAACTATACTAACATACATACAAAGGAACAGCTCAGAGTGCTGAGTGTGAAGCTTCTCAAACACATTATATTGACAACTTGGCACCGCCGTAATGCGAGAATCCTTGAAATGCTTGATGAGAATGGCTGCTGAGTGACGCTGCTAAGTTATCGATACAATGAGTTTTCTAAGCCCCGCACTCAGGCTCGATACAGTATTTCTAGTATACATTTTTCAAAACTCAATCTCATTCATTCTGCCAAACATTTTAAACATTGAGATAGGTGAGATAGAAATGAAAACTATAAAAAAACTGTTTTGCACATTCGAAAAACTTGTACTAGTGGTACAGTACATTTACAGGAATAATACAAAGAAAGAACAACTTTGGAATAAAGCCTAAACAGATTGCTTATTGCTCTTGATTTCTAGGAAAAGATGTAAAAAAAATATTAAAGTTTAAAATTATTATTTTTTTACAGAAGTTCTCGTAATCAATAATTGTTTTATATGCCATAAACTAAATAGTTATGGTAATATTTGGTGTCAAGAGAGAGAAGAAGAAAAAAGGAATGGGAGCCTATGACATGGTTAGTTCTGTGGTCCCAAAGATTTTGTGTGGTCCTAAGAATATCTGCGAAGATAAAAACCAACTTAAAAACCAATGAGATACAACGCTTGCGCTCTATACTACTACTACTATTTACAATATACTATTTATTTCAATACTTAAATCTAAAGGGACTCAACCTTTGAGAAATGTCAAAAGCTTACTTCTTCCAATGTTTTGGTGGAATTGATGTGGTCAACTAAATCCTTAGGCATCCCTTCAGGTAAGTCGCCGGGGTCGTCGTAGAATTCAGGGTTCCAGTCAAATAACTGGAAACAAAACAGTTTCAATGTGAGAAACGGTGATATGTGTTTATTATAGAGCTTTTAGACATTACTTTATTATGTTATTACCATGACAATACACGGCCATGTCGTCCGAACACTATATCATAATATTTGAGATAATTATATCGTGACCATTTAATAGGCTGTCGAGGGTTAGGAACCAGATTCCGGTGTCAGTTTTGACACCGGATACGGCAAAAGTCAAAAGAGTGTCAAAGGCAAATTGGGTGTCGTAGAGATGAAGAACCGGATTTCGGTGTCACTTTTGACACTGAAAACGTCAAATATCAAAATAGTGTCAAAAGTCATGTTGGGTGTCATTTAATAGGTTTTCGGGAGGGAGGAACTCGAATTCGGTGTCAATTTAGACGTCGGGTATGTCAAAAGTCATGTTAGAAAGCTTTGTTGTCCTCATAATTATTTTAATTTGTATTTTTATTGAATTGACATAAATTTAAATTTTATTCATTCATTTTATTTTGACTTGATTTAATTTCTTTCCGTGTCCAATTTATTATCTTTATTGTATTATTTAATGTAATATTTAATGTAATGTATTTTCTTATGGGCCACCATGCCTGAAATTAATGAATTTATTATTATTATATTCATACATTTTTATTTCTCTAAATTAGAAGAATTCCGGTAGTTTACGACACATCACGGGCCTAGACCAAGTGAGTGTCGAGTTCTGGAGTCGGCTCTGAGTTTGTGTCGTCTTGTAAGAATTTTATTATTATTATTATAAGGCAGTATGTGTGGTGTGACGCGAATGGATAAAATTAGGAATGAGTATGTTAGAGGAAGCCTGAAAGTAGCACCTATTACTGACAAACTGATGAGTAATAGACTGTCGTGGTATGGTCATATTATGCGACGTGAGGAAGACCATATCACGAGGAAGACAATGAGTATGAGTGTGGACGGACAGATAGGAAGGGGACGGCCTAAGAAAGTGTGGATGGATTGTGTGAATGACGATATGACCAGGAAGGGTGTGAATACAGAGATGACGAATGACAGAGAGGTATGGAAGAAGCGTACATACTGTACCGACCCCACATGAAGTGGGATAAGGTAAAGAAGAAGAAGAAGATTATTATAAGGCAGTATACTCACTCTGTTGAGCTTGACGATGATGCAAGGGGTCTTGTTGGCGTACCCGTACTGGTTGTCCGGGGAGCAGGGCCCGAGCTGGGAGGTGTTGAAGGCGCACACCTCGTTCCGAGGAGGCTTCACGTCCCCACACTCGTGCTGGTTCTCCCCCCCGCCCACCAGGAGGGACTTGTTGTTGTAGGCTGGGGACACACGGAACTGGTGCATTTTTTGACACGACATAATATGTCGAGAAAATAAAACACTTAAAAAAATACATACAGTCCAATCCTGAACCTACTCCGTTTTAGATTTCCGTACCTAAAAGCTAAAAACAGGACTTTTGAATTAGAAATAAAACTAATATGGAGTTTTTTTTTTGGAAGCCGTTTTTTGAACTCTAAAGTGAGTGAGTGGCTGAGCTCTAGTGTCGATAATTTTCAAGTCGTTCGTATTATTGTTAATAAGTCTATGATATTTTAGGAATATCTAATCTAATCTTCTAATATATAAAATTTCCATGTCACAATGTTAGTTACCGTACTCCAACGAAACGGCTTGACTGATTTTTACTAATGTATTCAGTGGGTATGAGAATCGGCTACTATCTATTTTCCATACCCCTAAGTGATAAAGGTTGACCCTTAATTTTTTTTTTTATTATTAGGAATAATTTATCAGGCAAAACAACGTTTGTGGGGTCAGCTAGTATATTTATTATATTTTAGTCCATGATTTCTATTTAAAGGATTTGATTAGAACTTTGTACTCACGAGCTAGAAACTTGTCGATATTGTCCACGTATTTCTTGACCTGTGTCTGGTTGTCGGCGTTGTACCAGATCAGAGCACCTTCCTCCAGGATCAGAGGCCGGTGACCCATGCCGGGGTTGTTGCCTGCAAAATTTCACCAGGGAAACTTCATAATCAATGGTGGCGATTCTGCCGTACACACGACTAAACTAAATTTAAAGAAGCCCCGCCTCTTTTCATCTTAGGTGGTCAGAAAGAGGCGGCACGTTCTGAACCACACACAAAACAACTAAAATCACGTCATGAACAATGGACATTTTGTGAACTGTTATAAATTAAATTTCAAATAAGTGTGATATAGGCACATCAGTATATTGCTGCTCGCCTATAAATCAAATAAATAAATACTTTCAAGATATCCTCCATTGAATCCATTGTTATTTTAAAATCCCATAGCACTTTCAGCATTTGCCATTGTTATTTCCGTAGGAACGACTTGACGCAAATAAACTCGATTCGACTCAGTCTCACCTACGTCGTAAAACTGAGAACCGTGAGTAACTACTTCGAAAAGCAAACTAAACCGAACTTCACTCGTAGCTGAAATAGCTTCTAGAAATGAAATGAGTTCAGATAGAAGTGAAATGAATACAGAATAGAGCTGAGCCATACTACTGAGACATACTTAACCTAGATTTAAGTTTCTGTGGCAAATATATCATTTATTTATTTATTTATTATAATCGATATGTTGCCGACAAGATCTCGTAAGGAATAAAGATTCAGGTGTCTTATATTTGCCTAGGTTCAGGATGAGGAGACTCTGTGCTTCACAACACAGGGCTTGTCCTAAAGTGAAGCACAGGGTACACCTTGTTGTTGTATTATAGAATTTAAGCAGCGGACAAGAATAAACGGAAGAGTAACTCCATACAATTGCCGCTTAGAATTTAGATCCATCTACGCACACAATTATACTGCTATCCGAACGAAACACATACACACAAAGCTCGCACGCGATTGGTGCCGTGCCACACCATGTGACGCTACGCGGGGGCGTCATAGCTGTTTTGCCCCGCCCACCGCGGTATTTTAAAATTAGGCGTGGAACCATTTTATCGGCCAAGTTACTGTTCTATTTATTCTAGTTCGCTGAATTTAAGTTAATTTTGTAAAAATATTCTACTAGATTATTGTACAGCATTTTGTTTGGACAAATTAATGTATTATTATTATTATCTCTGCCTATATAACTGACGCCGCGCGGCGCTGTGTTCGAAATTTGAATAGCAACAGCGCGCTGCTCACTAGCTGGAGTCGTGCGGCGGCGATCAGTTCCATATTTGAAACGGCAAATATAGTCTAGTCAACAAGTGCCTTTTTGGTCAACTTTTTTCAGCAGTCTCCGAAAATTATGATTGAGGTGTCATTCGATTCGGAATGGCATCTAAATAGTTTTCGAAAAAAATAAAGTTCCGCAAAAAAAAATATTTATTTTAATTATTTATTATTTAAACTTATTAAATATGAAAATTAAAATTTGAAAAAATTCAGGTGCCTACAGGACAGATCAATAAACAATAATCCGGTGGTAAAAAAAATTAAAAACGTCTTTTATTTTTTAGCGGCACTTTATTTTTTTCGAAAACTATCTAGATGTCATTCCGAATCAAATGACACCTCAATCATAATTTTCGGAGACTGCTGAAAAAAGTTGACCAAAAAGGCACTTATGGACTAGACTAATAATACTGTTATGAAATTTGTATAGACTATAATTTAACTATTTGCTTTGAGAACACACGCGTCTGTTATGACCCGCTTTACATATTTAAAACCGTTGTAATTACATGAGCTTTACGAGCAAGTGTGTTAAAAAAAAAAACATACCTATGATGGAGTCAGCGAGGGTGAAGTAAGGTATCCGGTCGTCCATGGCGGCGAGCAGGCCGCACATACAGATCGAGAAGAAGATGATGATACACACGTACATCACCAGGTAGATCAGCCCGATCACTCCTGGAACAAGGACGAACACGCAAATAAACTTCAGTATTGATATTTATATATTAAACACAAATAGTGTATATTGTACCCTAGGAGTGACACGTTTTTATAACCCTGCAGCCTGGGTGAAAGAATAAGGCTGCGGAATTGCCCCTGCCTGTCGTAAGAGGCGACTAAAAGGGGCATCAGGCTCGAAGGTGTTCGGAGATGACACGACACCCACTCTATCGAGTCCGGGTTGAACGACGACGGCGTCGCGAAACAATCCGGGAAGGGCCACAGCGCAGTGCAAGGAGGTCTCCGGAGTGTTTCCCGGAAGAACCCGGAGACCTCCGTTAAGCACAGAGGCAGGTCACCGGGGGGGTTTTAGTGGGTACAAATCCCACATAACCTGGCTGCGCCCCATCGTAGCCAGGTAACTTGTCGAAGATTTCCCCCTCGTCAACAAAAAAAAAGGAGTGACACGTTTATACAATTAATATGTTATACCTACTATTCGGTATACTATTTTGTATAATTTATAAAAACTTATATCATCATTATTTTAAAAAGAATTACATAAATACATTGAAAGAATAATATAATATATTTTTTAATTTACAACCTATAGATATAAAATACTAAACCAAAGCTTAACCTTAACAAAGTCCAGGAGTAGAGAAAAAGGTGCCCAAAATGCTGGCAGCATTGCCACGTTGGATGGCAATGCTTAGTTTCTGACCGAAATAAAAGCTAGCATTCTTGACACCCGAAACCTCCACCAGCCGCTTGGCAAGTTCTCCGTTCTCCATATAATATAATATTCTGTAATTCGTATATTAAAATAACATTTTAATATACGAGTACGTAAACTTTAGCATAAAACTACATTTATTGCCTATTTATTTATAAAGTGACTAGAAGGATAATAAAGTACTCAGTGGAAGTACGTTATATTAAAATGTTTAAAACTTCTATTTTTTATTTATTTATTCCAATTCTATTTAAATACTAGCAGCCAGTCCCGGCTTCGCACGGGCTATAAAATAATCCAAGTTGTAAAGAGAAACAAAATATAGACTGTGTTACTCGGGGATAATGTAGCTTCCCAACTGTGAAAGAATTTTTCAAATCAGTCCAGTAGTTTCGGTGCCTATTCGCGTCAATCAAACAAACAAAAAACCAAACTTTTCCTCTTTATTATATTGGTACTAGCTGACCCGGCAAACGTTGTTTTGCCTCAATTAGGGGTATGAAAAATAGATAGTGTAGCTTATATCATATAATTATGAAACGTTCGTAGATTTACCATAGCAGCGCCATCTATTGATTACTTACTCAACCCAGTCGAAAGGTATCGACATCTGTTAGAATCATTTGGAGTTAACAGATAATTGTGACTGTCAAATAATAACAGACAATAAAGAGCAATAAATTAAAATTGCGACTATAATTTGAGATTTAAACTATCCTATCTCTCAAGTTGGATCGAACTGCACATGGTGTGCGAATTTCATTATAATCGGTTAAGTGGTTTAGGAGGCCATTGAGGACAAACAATGTGACACGAGATTTATATAAATTTAGATAAGATTATTAATATCATAATATGTATGTTTTTTATTATTCTTTATTGTACACTACGTCCTTCTTTTGTCGTTTATAAATTCCTTTCCATCCAAAGGTTGCCTAGAAGAGATCGCTTTAAACGATAAGGCCGCCAATTGTGGCACACTAATTTTAAGTTAATTGTCTTTTACTGTGCCTTTTTTATTTATGTGTCCAATAAAGAATTATAAAATTTCCATGACACAATGTTAGTTACCGTACTCCTCCGAAACGGCTTGACCGATTTTTACCAAATTTCATATGCATATTCAGTAGGTCTGAGAATCAGCTACTATATATTTTTAAGGCAAAACAACGTTTGCCGGGTCAGCTAGTAATACATATTATAAAATGAGAAAGTTTGTATGTACATATAAACCTAAAGATGTTTGTTACTTGTTATAATCTTACCTCAAGTTGCAAATGTGATCTGGGTGGTTTCGAATCTCCTAGTTATAGTTTTTTATATCGCTGTGATAAAATGACTTCAATATAATAACTGCGGTACGGCATTTTTGTCAAATAAGGAATTTCAAGTCAGCCCAGACCGCGGTTGCAAACTGAGTTATGTATGAACTGCAATGTAAGGTTTTAATCTCACAATTACTAATAAATTCAAAATATAATGTTGATAAGTATAAGGTAAGTAATTAAGTATATCATAAATACGGAGCTTGATTCGGTACATGAAAGTTACGCTACATACAGTTTGCGCGTTTTAAGACTGTACAGCGACATCTATCGGATTTGTGCGGTTTAACCATTTATATGTTACCTTTTCCTAATTTTTTATTTATGTACACAAAACAGAATACAATCAAATGAAATGTTCGAATTTCCGTGTTTTAGTTTTTATATCGCTGTGATATTAAGTGACCTCAATATAACAGCGGCATTAATGACAAATCCTACTACGATTATAAAGGCGAAAGTTTGTAAGTATGGATGTATAGATGTTTGTTACTCTTTCACGTAAAAACTACTGAATGGATTTGAATGAAACTTTACCACAATATAGCTTATACATCAGAATAACACATAGGCTATAGCTTATACATCAGAATAACACATAGGCTACAATTTTTGAGGTTTTTAATGTGAGGTCGTAAAAAAAACACATTTTTTGCGCTTACATTGCAAACGCTGACTGAATCCTACCTACAAGATAGATCAAAACAATTTACTACAGTATTGTACAACTTAAAAAGGTCTACAAAAAAGTCCGTGATGGTATATGTTTATGTCTTAGGAATAACCCACAATAACCATTTTTTATCCTATACTTTGTACGAGAAATAATAGCTTATTTACGAAGCGATTTTAAGCAATACAGTATTAATCCTTATCCAATTCAGTATCTTAAATACATTGTGCATTTAATAAAAATCAATATGGCTTTTTACAGCATGTAAATTAAATAAATATTTTCGAAGATATCACAGATTTAAAATGCAGAGTCATAGCAATTTCGGCGATAAATACCAGCAGTGGCGCCAGGCGAACGGGGCGTGGGGGGAGCGGGGTAGGTGCGGTGGGGAAGAAGTGGCTCATCGCTGAGTGCGCGACCCGAACGCGGGCAGACGCGTGAGGGCAGACGGCGTTGACGGTTGTGTCCGTTTTGCGTTTCAAGGCACTAGCAATTTGATAAAAACGTATGGTCGCCTACTTTATGTAATATAGACCTAAGGTTAGTTATTGCCAGGTTTCTTTTTGGTTAGGAGTTACACGTACAAAAAGATACTTAATTTTTACGAATTAGGTACTTCATTGATAATTCAATTACTAAGATAGGTTACTTACAGTTAATTATAACAAATTATATTAGCAATAAATTAAAATTGCGACTATAATTTGAGATATAAACTATCCTATCTCTCAAGTTGGATCGAACTGCACATGGTGTGCGAATTTTATTATAATCGGTTAAGTGGTTTAGGAGTCCATTGAGGACAAACTTTGTGACACGAGATCTATATAAATTAAGATAAGATTATTAATATTATATGTATGTTTTTTATTATTTTTTATTGTACACTACGTCCTTCTTTAGTCGTTTATAAATTCCTTTCCATCCAAAGGTTGCCTGGAAGAGATCGCTTTAAGCGATAAGGCCGCCAATTGTGGTACACTAATTTTAAGTTAATTGTCTTTTACTGTGCCTTTTTTATTTATGTGTCCAATAAAGAATTATAAAATTTCCATGACACAATGTTAGTTACCGTACTCCTCCGAAACGGCTTGACCGATTTTTACCAAATTTCATATGCGTATTCAGTAGGTCTGAGAATCTTCTACTATATATTTTTAAGGCAAAACAACGTTTGCCGGGTCAGCTAGTATCGATATATTTTAAAAATATCGGATCGATAAAAAAAACTAATGCTTACTCATAATGACAATAAAACCGAAGTAAATTAACTTTAGTCAATGATTTCTATTTTTAATCAATTTCATTAACGTAGAGCAGCTAGCCGATTAACACTGAAAACTCGGAGAATTGAAGTAAGAAGAGCCATCTTGTATAATGAAAAGTTAAAAATGTGTCCACCTGTAAACAGCAAATAAATAAATAGTCAAATGTAATTTAGTAAATTCTTATATTCATAAATTTCGAATTTCTTAAGTTTTCTTAGTATTTAATTTCAATTTTTTTTTCTGTTTTTAAGTATTAGATATGTATTAAGTATACAATAAATAAAATATTTCAACTATAAATTTGTTGTTTCGCTTACAAATGTATAAATCATCTCACCACTGGTACTAGAGCAAACTACAATTCTAGTAAAGCAACACTCATATCATAGACAAAATATTTTTGTCTATGCTCATATGATACTCTAGTCTCTGATTATACTTTCATATTTAACACATAAACGACAACAAACCCTTTGCGTTTTATAAACTAACTTTTGTAAAAATATTCGATATTAAAAAATATCGATGTTTTCAAACGATATATCGGAAAACATCGATGTCACGTACCGATATTTTGTATCGAATACATATCTTATATATAAAATTTCCGTGTCACAGTGTTTGTTACCGTACTCCTCCGAAACGGCTTGACCGATTTTTTCCAAATTTTATATGCGTATTCAGTAGGTCTGAGAATCGGCTACTGTATATTTAGTTTTTTTTTTTATTTTTTTTTTATTAAGGCAAAACAACGTTTGCCGGGTCAGCTAGTATCGATATATTTTTTAAGTGGACACCCCTAGTAGTGGTAGATAATTCGACTGTTCAGATTATTCGCAGTCGCGTATCTCTACCACCTAGTTAAAGATTAAAGTATATAAAGACTTAAGTTCAATTTAAGCACATGCAGTAGTTTTCGGTACATGAAAGTTACGCTACATACAGTTTGCGCGTTTTAAGACTGTACAGCGACATCTATCGGATTTGTGCGGTTTAACCATTGATACCTTTCCTTATTTTTTATTTATGTACACAAAACAGAAAACAATCAAAACAATAACCAAGTTAAATTAATTTAACTTCGAGTAAATCATTTTAAGGGTTCCGTACCTAAAAGGAAAAAACGGAACCCTATTACTAAGACTCCGCTGTCTGTCTGTCTGTCTCCAGGCTGTATCTCAGAAACCGTAATAGCTTGAAAGCTGAAACTTGCACAAGATATGTATTTCCCGTGCCGCTATAACAACAAAAACTAAAAATAAAATATATTAAGGGGGTCCCCATACAATAAACATGTTTTTTTTTTCGTATTTTTTTGCTTTACATCAATAACGGTAAGTGCTAGACACTTAAAATTTTCACAAAATACATAAAAGTATAAAAGCTATCAAATTAAATAATAAAATTTAAATAAAATACATATTTGAGGGGGTCCCATACAACACGCATAGGAGGGCGAATTAGAAAACATCGCAGCCTAATACATAAATACTCAAACTATTTTAATGTAACCATGACAACAATGTCACAACTCTGGTTGTCAATTTGGCAAATTCTATCCCAATGGACTGTATTTAAATTGGGTCCGTCACGCGAAAATTTTTGTTCGATGAACGTAAGATCAACTGAACGTTAGTTCGAATTAACTTTGGTGCGAAACAACTTTATATCGAAAATCGCTGCTGCGAATGAACTATAGTTCGAATTTACTTTTGTGCGAAATAACTTAATATCGAAATACGGTGCTGCGAATAAACTTTTGTTCGAAGGAACGTTTGTTCGAATATTGAATTTTGTTTGCTTTTATGCAGCGTTTTTAAATAAAATAATTAAAAAATAATATTTAGGGTGGGCTCCCATACAACAATGGTACGGAGCCAATCATTTTTTCCACTTTATTCATTTATTCGGGCTAAAAATAACTGAACTTATAATTTAATCATGCGTGAGTATAACTCGCAATTGACCATTTATTATGAAATAGTGAGTAGTGAGGTAAATAATCTTACCTCAAGTTGCAAATGTGATCTGGGTGGTTTCGAATTTCCTAGTTATAGTATTTTACATTGGTATTTTATATCGCTGTGATAAAATGACTTCAATATAAAAACAGCGGCATATTTGTCAAATAAGGAATTTCAAGTCAGCCCAGACCGCGGTTGCAAACAGAGTTATGTATGTACTGCAATGTGAGGTTTTAATCTCACAATTACTAAAAATATTCAAAATATAATGTTGATAAGTATAAGGTAAGTAATTAAGAATATCATAAATACGGAGCTTGATTCGGTACATGAAAGTTACGCTACATACAGTTTGCGCGTTTTAAGACTGTACAGCGACATCTATTGGATTTGTGCGGTTTAACCATTTATGTGTCACATTTTCCTTATTTTTTATTTATGTACCTACACAAAACAGAAAACAATCAAAATAAGATTTACCATGATCAAACTAGATCATTTTTCTAATAATGTATATACAACATGAGCAAATAAAATTAATGGAAATAAAAACAACATAAAACTGGTTGGTGACAATTATATTAGGTTAGGTTGAGACATTACATTTTGATTTAGTTTAGTTTGGTATGAAAGCTAGTTTGGCGCGGTGGTAATAACGTCTGCTTTTCAATCAGACGGCCCCTGGTTCAAACTAATGACTTGATTTTCAAGTTATGTGTGGATTTACACTCGCTTTACGGTGAAGGAAAATATAGTGAGGAAACCGGCACGTTTGAGAAACACAATATACGAAGACGTGTGTCATCTGCCAACCCGCACTAGGCCAGCGTGGTGAATTATGACCTCTCTCCTAGTGAGAGAAGGCCCCGAGTCCCAACAGTGGGAACGTATAGTAGGCTGCTTATGCTAATGCTTAGTTTGATATTATTATTATTATTATTATTAGCCGGTTCCGTCCCACTGCTGGGCAAAGGCCTCTCTATCCTCTTTCCACTCATCCCGGTTTTGAGCTTTTTGAGTCCAGTTTTTACAAAAGGAGCCTAGTTCGTCCCGCCATCTCCGTTAGTTTGGTATAAGTTTAGTTAATCTAAGTAGAATAATTCTAAAATGTTGTTGTTCTATAAATATAATATACATATAAAAAATCTTAAAATTAAAACATTAATAACTACGATTCACTCTTACGAAATGAAATGAAATAATTTATTTGCATAGCCACAGGTAATATAAAACATGGGAAATATTATAAAATGTCCTTTGTTATATGCGATGTGCAGTGACATTTTGCAATTTTAATTATATAGTAAAATATGCGAATACTACATATACATACATACTTTAAATAGATACATATTTACCACCCAGACCGACTACAAATTTTGTTTATCACAAAGATGTTGGCCGTGCCAAGAATTGACCCCGGGACCTTCTGGTTGGCAGTCCGGCATGGTAACCATTACGCCAACGAGGTCGTCAAGATCTCATAAAATGTTTTACAAACAACAAGACAATGTTCGTCACAAGTGTATAGCTCCCGTATGACGTATGAGTTCTAATATAATACGAAAACCTTTTTTTACTTTGAATATTATTATATATTATTACACTTAGCGAGTGTATGATAATCGTATCTGAATATATCGTAAAATGGTAAGCAAATAATGAATGACTGCGATGGTCAAATACTATTACTATTATCCATTATTTTACTAGTTCTTTCTTGAGATCAATAGACCTCAAAATGCAACCAATAGTAGTAATAATAGATATAACGGATTATTGGAACTCCATTTATTAGGGTTCCGAATCTAAAAGGTAAAAACGGGACCCTATTACTAAGACTCCGCTGTCTGTCTGTCTGTCTCCAGGCTGTATCTCAGAAACCGTAATAGCTAGAAAGCTGAAACTTTCACAAGATGTGTATTTCCCGTGCCGCTATAACAACAAATACTAAAAATTAATAAAAAATGAAATATTAAGGGGGGGGGGCAAACAATAAACGTGTTTTTTCCTATTGTTTTAGTATATATCAATAACGGTAGGTGCTAGACACTTAACATTTTTACAAAATACATAAAAGTATATTGGCTAGGAAATTAAATTACAAAATTAAAATAAAATACGTATTTAAGGGGGTCTTCCGTACAACAATAGTACGGAACCCTTCATGCGCGAGCCCAACTCCCACTTTTGTTTTTTACTCTTAATAGGTCAGCGCAACACAATTCACCTGATGGTAAGTGATATTGAGGTCTACGGTGGATCGCGCCTACCTAGAATGAACCGGTTCACTCTCGCCTTGAAAATCGCTAGATTGTTAGTCATTGGGGAACAGGCAATTCGGCAAGGAAACTTGCACTTGGCTAATTATTTAAAAGTGTTGTAATGTGTATTTGAACAAATTACTTTTTTTACTTTTACTATAAAGATTTGGTTTCGCGTGAAATAGCCATAGAGCAATAAAATATGATTTTATATGCGGAGGAGTAAAATGTTTACAATTTTCGCTAAAGATAGGATAGTTTCCTTGAATCAGTTTGCCTTTACAATAAACAAACATAAAAGCAATTAAACTGACGCATTACTGATACTGGTTAAAATTAAACTATATTTAATCTGATTACTCGATACATTTTTGAAACGTGACTACCAAAAATTTATCTTCTACACCGATCGGAAAAACCGATCTACAAGAAAATTAAATCTGTGTTCCGTGCCTTCTTGTGATCTAGTAATTCCAGACCTTACATGCTAATATTTGTTTTCAAAGACTTTTTTTGACTTATTTTTATTGATGAATAGGCTTACGTTTAACCGCAGTTAGCCTGATGTTAAGCTTGACTGTAGTTTAAGATGTATCACGCTTGCCTGGAAGAAACCTATTTACTCTAGATTTGAAGACCCCCAAATTGTAATTCTTGGGAGTCAGAGACTCAGGAAGAGAGTTCCAAAGCTTCGCAGTTCTCACAATGAAGGTCGAAGCAAAACGCTTTGTGCGAATCCTTGGAACTTCGACAATGAATCGGTGTCTCTTCGCTGTGCCCCTGCTCGTTCTGTAGTGGAATGGAGAAGCGGGAATTAAATTGTGCAGCTCCATTGCACACTCTCCAAAATGTATCCGATAAAATACAGACAGACTGGCAACCTTACGCCTATGTTCAAGGCTTTGTAGCCCTGCTTTAGATACGCAAGGCTGGCCGACTAATATGACTACTTTTGTCACGGTACGTCACTTACAAAAACATTTTATTATTATTATTTTTTTTACTCAATTACAATAATAAACATTAATAATAAAAATAAAATTAGAATTGATATGAAAAATCTAATTTATGTCACTGAATGTAATTTATATACAATATCAAGAAGATGTTTTATTATTAATCTTGTCATGTCCGAACTAATTACTACTAATTATTTATAACATGTCAAAGCGTATTATTACTGCAATGTATAAATTACTGCAATATCAAAATCTCAATAATGTCAGATTTTTAAGATATTAAGTACAGATAAATGTTCATTTAATACAATTTTAATTCATCAATTTCAGTATCATTTACATTTATTTATTCGAGAACAAAGATTCAATCAAATGTGTTTTTAAAAATATTTTTAATGATCAAAACTGAGTACATTCAAAGAAGTGTTTTATCTTCCTCTTGAAATCACTAAGACTTCCATCAAGCTGGCCTAAGAGAGGTGTAATTTGTGTAAATTTTACCGCCCTAAAACTTGACGCCTGGTTTGCTAAAAAGATCCCGGGCTAAAAGGCGTATGGCGCCATCGGTAATAAATTTTAACCGAATATTCATATTCGTAGATTCACGCCACAAAAATGATTGCAATCGACGTCAGGCCATAAAGCTTACCAGCTATACACAAATAGAACGACGGCCTCGGCAACAGTTAGGTACCTATTCCGCACCTACTCCGCTGTAACACTAGATACTCTTTGACCTACTTTACTGGAACTAGGATATTCCATGGAGTTTTTAAACCTACTCCGCTGTAACACTAGATACTCTTTGACCTACTTTACTGGAACTAGGATATTCCATGGAGTTTTTAAACCTACTCCGCTGTAACACTAGATACTCTTTGACCTACTTTACTAGAACTAGGATATTCCATCGAGTTTTTAAACCTACTCCGCTGCAACACTAGATACTCTTTGACCTACTTTACTGGAACTAGGATATTCCATGGAGTTTTTAAACCTACTCCGCTGTAACACTAGATACTCTTTGACCTACTTTACTGGAACTAGGATATTCCATGGAGTTTTTAAACCTACTCCGCTGTAATACTAGATACTCTTTGACCTACTTTACTGGAACTAGGATATTCCATGGAGTTTTTAAACCTACTCCGCTGTAACACTAGATACTCTTTGACCTACTTTACTGGAACTAGGATATTCCATCGAGTTTTTAAACCTACTCCGCTGCAACACTAGATACTCTTTGACCTACTTTACTGGAACTAGGATATTCCATGGAGTTTTTAAACCTACTCCGCTGTAACACTAGATACTCTTTGACCTACTTTACTGGAACTAGGATATTCCATGGAGTTTTTAAACCTACTCCGCTGTAACACTAGATACTCTTTGACCTACTTTACTGGAACTAGGATATTCCATGGAGTTTTTAAACCTACTCCGCTGTAACACTAGATACTCTTTGACCTACTTTACTGGAACTAGGATATTCCATGGAGTTTTTAAACCTACTCCGCTGTAACACGAGATACTCTTTGACCTACTTTACTGGAACTAGGATATTCCATGGAGTTTTTAATCTAGCTTTAGATCTTGCAGACAGTGGAAATAGACCAGAATAAATAAACAATAGAAGATCTCCGATAGAAAGTGTTCGTTTAGGGACTTCCTAGATTTGAAATTTATCATAATATATGTATTCCACTTCCAATATTTAAGGGGGCCTCCCATTCCACAAACGTGATTTTAAGAAGTATTTTATTCGTGCTTTTGAAACTCCATTGAGGCCCTCTAAAAATTCTGAATCAAAATATATAAATATGTATTGACTTTACAAATAAATTACAGACTTGGCTGGCATTTTAGTTCCCACCGGCACTGGTTTTTTAGATTAGATATACTTTTAATTTAATTAATTTTAGATTAGATTTAACATTAAGTAATTTTACTATTTTAATTTATATCTAAGAAAATTGTTACCAATATTCAATAATGATTAGTTTTAGTGTTAAATTCCATAATTTTATAGTAATTTTTATGTTAGATCTTATTTAAGATTTTGAAATAAGAATAAAATAAAAAATACGTTTATGGGGGCTGCCATACCAAAAACATTTTTTGAATGATAATGGAACCCACCAATTGCGTGCCCACCATTAATATGTCGTTAGTACAATTATTCCTCTAGTTACTAGGCTCTATCTACACAATACAAAACGACTATACAAGTAAACAACCACCCGCCCCAATTCAAGGAAATGGGGTAAACACCCTTCTTGTAGGCTTCGTGACAATTACTGTTGCCTCTACAACATAAACGTACCTACATGTGTTACATATGACTACAATATATGACGACGAATAACAAGGGTAAATAAATAAATAAATAATTCGTTTATTTCACACATCTACATATTACAAAAAAGAAAATCCCACGACTCCATACTTTGAAGTGACAGCCATCTTGCATTTGAAAATCACAATATTCTATACTAGACAGTTTAACAGTAAAAATAAATAGCAAAGCGCCTGTAGCATGGCTAACTAAGGTGATCTGACGCGATCATCGGTCGATGCAAACAGTCTTTAATGGGTATAAAGTAACACTGTCGTTTACAAAGTGGTATTTTTTATCTAGTGAAAACAAGTGAAAGCTCTAGTGAAAACTCTATGAAAACACTAGTGAAAACTCTAGAGAAAACTCTAGTGAAAACTTTAAGACCTAGTGCGTCCACTTAGCTCATACGAAGAAGAAGAAGATTTAAATAAAAAACAAGTTTTAGTGCATTTTACTGTATCTCCGTTCCATTGCCCAATGCCCACTGCCAAAGTATACTAAATACGGTGTAAACTCCATGTAACGGCACTCGATTTGACGACAAACTCTCTGAAGCGTCGAAATCAACAATGGCTTTAGTTGGTTTAGCTTGTATTCCATACATTCTCTCCATTTAACGACCATTGTCTATAATGCCATAAAATGCACAGTCCCTTCAGTGTCTTTTTTATTTATTTATTTTTTACGCTTAATAGGCTTGCGCTTGACCACAACTCACCTGATGTTAAGTGATATTGCAGTCTAAGATGAAACGCGCTTGCCTAGAAGAAACCGGTTCACTCTCGCCTTGAAAACAGTTAGTTTCGTTATATAGAGTTTACGCTTTATTTCAGTTTTTTTTCCAACTAGGCTCAATCAAGCGGCTGAAGGCGGTACTACATCGTACAGGTACCACCGCAGGGCTTAGCTAGTAGTTTCTATGTACATAGAAAATATATAACCTACATATATGTAAGTACCCACACTTCATGTTCGCGTGGCAATAGTTCGCAAATCGATTCCCCCGGTCCGACGAGTTCTGAAATAGAGTAACTGTTTACTCGGCGATGACGTCATTGCCACGCAGTTAGGTGTTCTAGCGAAGTAGGTATGACCTAGCTCTATTCTAGAAACCTAACTTTTTAGGTATTTCCTATAATAAGTGGTAAAATAGGCCAAATGTTTTTTTTACGAAATAGCCTAAAGCTTTTCGCCGTTGGCGTTATGGTTACAATGCCAGACTGCCAATCAGAGGGTCCCGGGGTCGATTCCCGGCACGGCCAATATCTTTGTGATGAACTAAATTTGTTAGCTATAGGTTTGGATGTTTCGATATAAAGTATTTATGTATGTATATGTAGTATATCGGTTGTGTCAGCAACCAAAGTAGTAGTAAGATGTACTACATATACAGAAATGGTTTAGTATGGGACTAGCCAGATGTTGTGATAATAAAATAAAAATAAAATAAAATAAAAAATCTTTTATTTATCTTAACCGAAAATAAAACAGAGTTAAGGGTTTTTTAGAGTATTAAGTATGTACAAGTTAGTAAAATGTTTTTAGATAATTATTTAATTACAGTCGGTGTAAGGTCCGCTTGTGGCGGTAAAAGCCTCCTCCAAGTTTCCACATTATTCGGCTTTTGGCTGTTCTCGACCAGAGAGCCCCGGCTACCTTCATTATGTCCGTTGACCACCTTTGTAGAGGCCGACCTCTCCTTCGCGCACTATCTCTAGTGGAGACCTAGAGATAGTGGCTGTTGTGATATGTGTCCTAATATTTATTAATATAAATGATTGACATCAACAGAACACTTATTCCGTTGCTACTATAACAAGAAATATATTTAGTTCAGACCCTGGATTAACACACAGGTTACTTTCGCGTTGTGAAAGGGGGCTAGACGGAAAAAATCTTACGAAAAGTCGTCACGACACTTTTGCTATAGTAAGCTATTGTAAGCTGTGCGGGCGGCGTGCGCGTGTTTCTCTGTTTGTCTCTCTCTCTCTCTTATATAAAGCAAGATATTTTCATTTCTATTTCGCATTGAACAGTGTGGTGTCGCGACGATTTTATTTGTTGTGGATACAGGTTTTTGTAAATAATAATAATAAAAAATGGAACTTGACAGTGTTTCTGCACAAGTTCCGGATATTGCTGATGAAATTCCGAGGACTTCGTTCCATCCTTTTATCCGGGATTAACACGCAGCTAGACTTGTGATAAAAACCTTGTATATAAATAATGTTATGTAAGTACCTCAATATATAGGTATATTTATGTGGTAGTATCAGCTAGAAAGCTGGCAATGTAACCATTAACTTTATGGGCTATTTGGGAACCACTCATACCACTATATTGCTACAGTAATGCCTACCAGTAATACCAATAAATATACATACTACAAGCTATACATACATATACTCGACTCGACTCGACGACCTCGTTGGCGCAAAGGTTACCATGCCGGTCTGCTAATCAGAAGGTTCCGGGTTCGATTCCCGGCCCGGTCAACATCTTTGTGCTAAACTAAATTTGTTGGCTGTGGGTCTGGGTGTTAAATATGTATTTATATATAATATGTATGTATGTATATGTAGTATATCAGCTGTGTTAGCAACCATAATACGAGCTAGAAATGGTTTATGAGGCTAACCAGCCGTGTGTGAATGTGTCAAAAAAAAAATACTACATCAATACATAAATAAAGACAGTAAGAATCGAGTTTCTGTCCATTTAACGCATTTTTGGATTTTTTATCTGTCTTACTGGTACGTTATAACATCGAACTAGGTACTCAACGGATTTGAACGCGGTTTTCAAAGGAGGATTACATATAAAATTAAGAGCGTTGTCAAAATTGGTTTAGCCATTCAGGAGTCCGGGTGACTATAGTCGCCCAAAACTTTGGGAGTGGTTAGGCAAAATCAGGTCAGGGAAAAAATATAACGGTAATTTCAAAATTTACTTCATGCACTGCTTCAAAACTTTGGTTTCATAGTTACATGCTTTCATAATCGTAATAAACTAATATTATAAATGCGAAAGTTTGTGTGTGTACATACACACACAAACTTTCACCAGACAAAACCAGAGACCTAGATTTATTCTAGTTCACTGGTCGGTACCAAATTTCATCGAAATCAGTTCAGCCGTTTAAGCGTGAAAAAGTAACACACACATTCACTCTCGGTCTCTCACACACGGCTGAACTGATTTCGATGAAATTTGGTACCGACCAGTGAACTAGAATAAATCGAGTTTGCTGGTCGGTGGGAATAAATCGAATTTCACGACATAGTAGTGACATGGTTTAGACTCCAGATTAACGCATAGGTCAAAATTAGTATTCCGATGAAATAATTTTGTTATACCTAAGTTTAGCACTTAATATATTTTAGTATTGTTTTATCTATTGCCATTGTTAGCAGAGATCATTATTTAAGAGGAGCGCCTGTAGCTCGGCTAACTAAGATGATCTGACGCATCATCGAGGTTAAACTCGGTCGATGCGGACAGTGCTTGGATGGGTGATCATGCTCATGACTGTCTTTTAAAAAGTGACATTTTCATCGGATGACACTTTAAATTGCCGGTTAACAACCGGGTGCCTTAGCACAAGCTAGGAGTTAAGTCAATACAGAAGCCTTCGGGTGTCTTAAAAACTCTCAATACCAAAGATTGGCTACTTAACTTATATGATATGTGACCTTATATATTTCAGCAGTTTGGTATGATTGGCTGAGAGGTTTAAAATATCTTCGATGAAAGCGTGATTGATGGCGAAATGTATATCTCACATTGGAAATACCGAATATAAGCCTTGTATATTTGATTCATAACAATATTTTTATACGAACAAGTACCAGGCGTAACCTCCCACGCAAAAACTACGGAGTGTTATAATTTTGACACGATTAAAAAAAATCAACTGAATTTAACAAAAGAATAAACAACGGTTTAACAAGAGTATATAAAATTTTAGAAAACCCCCTATTGAACACGTTGTGGTGCGGCCATTTTGGATTTAAATTTTATCACTTTATATCCCCTTCTCTATCCCTTTTATTTGGTAGGCCCGAAATATAATTAATTGCAAGTATAGTATTTGCTGTTCTGACCCCACCTAAGTGGGATAAGGTAAAGAAGAAGAAGATTTGTAATACCCAAATTGAAGCAGTTGTTAAAAAATATATCGTCCGCCATTTTGTAGCGGCAGCCACCTTGGTTAGATTTTTATCAGACAGCTAAGAACACTTTCGCCAAACACACACACACTGACTCTTCAAACTTATAACACTGCGTTTAAACACTGCATCCGGTCATTTTAGACAATTGAAATAAAGAAAATTCCGACAGAGTCAAATCTTCGTAGAGACCTTAGGATTACCACAACGAATAAATTGTCAAAAGTCCCCATCAGACCCATGTGACCTTAGAGACTTATTCGGGGCCCAAGGTCAAAATTTTAGGTTTTTTGTATTTTTCTCTAAAACGGTAAGTTTTATCGAAAAAGTACCTCAGAGCAAAGTTGTATATCTTAAAATTATCTTTAAGAATGGTCCCGATAATTTTTAGTTAGGGGTTAAAAATAAAAAAGAAGGGAATAAGATAAACATATTCTGTTCTTAAATAACTTATTGACTCAGGCGTTACTTTGCGGAAATCCATTGTAAATAGAAGACAAAATTAAATATTTAGTGTACTTCCGCTGTGATCCGAAACCCAAATTAAGACAAGTAAATGAAAATTAACTAAGATTAATTAAGATTAACGTTACCTATCACAATTCGGAAATTCTTAACTCTACACGTGTTTCGCCTAACCACGTCAAGGCATCATCAGGAGATGCTGACTCTCGAATTGTCGTATTATTATATTTATGATTAATCTTAGTTAATTTTCATTTACTTGTCTTAATTTGGATTTTGGATCACAGCGGAAGTACACTAAATATTTAATTTTGTCTTCTATATTCTGTTCTGATAAACCTTGATATATTTTCCTCAGCAACAAGATACTCATATTAAAATGTAAACTATATCATATTTTATTAGGAGCGCGGTCGAGCGGCGCGTGTAAACCAACACACAATGTTTATGAAGTAGTTAGAATGTGAATTATTTGCTTTGAATCTTCAAGAATGTTGCTCAAAACCTCACTAATACTGGAACGTGCACTTGGAACAATGTTTAGTATTAATAGAAACTAATACAATTATTCCGCTTAATCGAGTCAATATATATTTTTTTAATTTAAAAAATATTTATTTACGTGAAAAATCATTAAAAACACACTGGTGTTCATCTAATCCTGGTGTGTAAGAAACAGAAAATATTATATAACATTCTTTGAGTTAAGTTTTACACTCAATTCGAACTTGTTACATGGTAATAATAATGTTACAATATGATAAATATGAACTAGGTTATACCAAAAAGTTATTGCTGTGTGTATGTAGCTGTGTTTAGATACAATCGATCGATTAAACGGAATAATTGTTGACAACAGAGCTTGGCCACTTAGCTCATACGTAATCTCCAAGCTAAGAGGCCAAGCTCTGGTGTTGAGAGTTCCTAAGCCGCCCGAAGGCCTCTGACTTAGCTTAACGACTGCGAGTACTAAGACTTACTGCCAGGCCCTACAATTTTACGTGTCATACGACCCACGACCCCAGTCTTGTGCATGGTCACCAATCCATAGACTGTCCGTATCGACCGTTGCTTATCCTTGATGATCGCGTCAGATCGCGTAGTTAGACGAACTACAAGCGCTACATTCATACATACTCGATATGTTAGAAGATAGTTAGATACCTGTTGATTCTAGTCTTACAGTTTACTCAAAAGATCTCCTACTGGAAGGGTTTCTATTTATGATTTACAAATGAAGAGATTTGCTTAGTATATTGCACAAACTGTATTTACTTGTGTGCCTGTTGTCTGTCTACCCTGTTACCTATTATAATCCTGTTTTATTTCTATATCCTTATATGTATATGCGTACTTCATCTTTGTGTATCGTGTGTGACGTCACAGCCAGCCTCAACGGAAGACCAGCGTTGGTTGCTCTCCAGCAACCAGCATTATGCTGAGTTGAGGCTGTGTTGTGACAAATTAAAGTTTATTATGTGTCCAATTTTAATTATTATATTTTGTCCTGTGTTTTTAATTTGTCACAATAAATAATTTTCTTTATTTTTTCTTTTTTTCTTACTTCTGTATAATTTTTCTTCTAGGCAAGCGTGATACATCTTAGACCACAGTCAAGCTTAACATCAGGCAAGCTGCGGTCAAACGTTAGCCTATTTTTAATAAAAAAAATGAGTTTTTATCATCATCATCATCAGCCTGTTTCTTCAGACTGCTAGGTATAGGCCTCCTCTCCAACACGCCATACAGTACGGTCTTCAGCCAGTTTCCACCATCTGACCATCGGGCTGGTGGTCTCTCTGTCTATTTGTATTTATTGTCCACAACATCTTTTTATTTACTCAATCACTTTTTTCTTATTCTCCTCTTCACCTACGACATTAGTTTTAGAAAAGTTTCAGACTAATTAGTAGGAGAAGATTTTGAAAAACCTATGTAACTCACCCCATCTATGTGGTGTACGTCCCAGGAACTTCTTCTCCTCAGGGTCCCAAATCATGTACTGGAGTTTTTGCAGGAAGGGCCTCTGCGGCGGCCGCCGGTTATAGTTCACCACCCCATTAGCCCGATCTGCTCCCATCTTCCGATCTTCTCTTCGATCGATCGATTCGATCTTCCGACCTTCCAAACTGAAGTCTAAATTAAACTCTTTTCCTACTACAATATGGTATAATATTGGAAAGCCACTGGTAACTAAGTTTGTGATGAAAGTGACCGCTTTGAGTTCTTCCGAAAGACTGACCAACATAAGAAACTTTGATGGTGCCGCTGTCAAAGATGTGGAGTAAAGAAGTGGCGCTCGATTTGTGCCTATTTCGATAGAGCTTCAGTGAGGCGTGGATATACACCGCGAGATTTAGATGAGTATTTTAAACTGACTGTTGATTGTTGAAATTTATTTATTTATAATACATAATTTGATTAAATTTTAACTTTTGATAAAAATTTAGTTAATAGACGTGTAAATTTTGGTGTTACCAATAAATAATTTGTATTTGTATTTATTATGTATGAATTGAATTTCTGTAATATTTTGGTGCCTAAATATATTTTTTCAACGAATGTTTTTACTAGTCGTATTCCTTTACTTTTGGTGGTGTTCAGTATTTTTTTGTATTGTATTATATTTATGATTTTCATGTTTTATATGGACGCTGATACATTTTTGGGTACGATAAAATTAAGCAACGCTCGATGCGAACAGCCTTAGGCTGGGTGACAGACAATTCACAACTGTAACTTTTATTTATTTATTATAAATACAAAAAGCATTACAGTTATTATACAATCGCCCACCCCAGATTACCTAAACACACATAAACACACATAAAAAATACATTACAAACGTGGCGTTATCAACTTGGATTTTCATCAGTACCGTAGGTTGGAGGGCACGTCAAATTGCAGGTTCCAGCTGTGAGTCTCAGTACAAGCAGTCGTTAAGCCAAGTCAAAGGCCTTCGGGCGGCTTGAAATCTCTCTACGCCTAAGTTCTTACGAAGACGAAGTCTCTCTGTACACTTAGTCTTTGCCGGCGAGCACGGAATCCGCCCAGATCTGGCTGAAACCACTCGCCGCCCGCCCAGAGGCCTCCGCCCTGCCCAGCCTAGTTGCTGAAGGCAATCCCGACTTATCACTTACATAGTGTGTACTTTATTAACCTTCGACTCAAAATAATAGTTTAAAAAAACTAAAAAACACGCTTTTTATAGAAAAACGTAATTTTATCAAATTAGTGTACTGTCATCGGTCCTCAATAAATCTACAAAGTTTGAACGAAATCTGGCCGTTTAAAGTGGGTCAAAGTCGCGCTCAAAGAAGTCGGTTACAAACAAACATACAGGTGAAGCTAATAGAAAGCGTGTAAAAACGGGGGTACGAGTAAGTTTGACGTATCTGTGTGTGTGTGTCTGTCTGTGGCATCATAGCTTGCGAACAGATGGACCTACTTCAATTCGGTTTTATTTTGTTTTAAAGGTGTGCTAATAGAGAGTATTCTTAACTATGTTTTGAAAATCTGTCCAAGGTGGCTGCTGCTACAAAATGGCGGCTTTTTTCACAATTCCTTCAATATGGGTTTTCTATGAAAGGACTTGAGTAGTAAAGCCCTGTATGTATTTATTTCCGACTAGATTTGGATACTCTACGTGAAAATGTACCACAAATAACAGAATAACGTAAGGAAAAAAATCGTTTATAGTTGTGCCAAATTGGTACAACTGAAATAAAACTATTATAAATACTGTGTTACGCCAGTTTCGACTTTTATATCTCAGGAATAAAGCTCTGTCAGTATGCATGTCTTCTCGCACGCCATCTAGTTTTGAACATTAGAACTAACTTGTTTAATGAATGCTATTTTGACTGAAACGTTTCTTTACGAAAGACTTTTGTTTCACACACGACTTTCACACCCCATACTAAACCATTTCTATTTTGTATTATGGTTGCTAACACAACTGATACACTACATACATACACACTTTATATAGATACATATATATCACCCAGAGCCAACAAATTAAGTTCATCACTAATATGTTGGCTGGGAATCGAACCCGGGACCCTCTGGCTGGCAGCCCGTCAAACTGCACTGCAAACAGTGCACTTTTAATGTATTAAAAAGATACAAGGCAAATAAAATATAAAGATTCATTTTGATAATAATTTTATTTAAAAATCAACACACTTTAGGAATTAAAATAATTTAATTTTAATTACGATATGGAATTAAATACTTCATGTATTTTAATCAAGGATGTCCAACTAAACTACTTTAACATTAATTTTAATGAAGTCAAGTTACACCTTATTTTATTACAGTATAAACTCCATGTAACGTCACTCGATTTAACGACAAACTCTCTAAAGCGTCAATATCAATTGGCTTAGTTGGTTTAGCTTGTATTCCATGCAATGATACATTCTCTCCATTTAATGACCACTTTCTATAACGCCATGAAATGCACAGTCCCTTCAGTGTCGTTACATAGAGTTTACACTGTATTTTAAAAACTTTAAGCCTGAGGTTGTTTTGTGTCACCCTACTTAAGGCGCCCTTAAATTGTTTTTTTTTTTGCGTTAATTACTAGTTACCTGTACATACGTATATCTACGTATATATTATAATATAATACTTTATTGAAAAACTTTCAAATAATTATGTTCTCACTAGGTAGAAATTTTGTTAAATTTTCATCAAATTATTTTCACGCTTGTATATTTTTGTACTTTCTGGTCAAAACTACATATGTACAAGTTCTATAGGAATCTAGATCACAGTCTCATGATATGACAAACATATAATGGGTTTACTTAGTTCTCTAACACACTGACAATTTTTACACCTATAGGGATAAATATTTCTACTCTTCAATAGCCATTTTACATTTTCTTTTTCATTTAGTTTTAATCGGATATATTAGATTTATGATTTTTCTTTGATGGACTCGTGATCTCTGTTACAGTAGTGTAGTTAAGTCATTTATTTTTCTCGTAGTAACTTCTGGTGGTGGGACCAACAGTAATTGAGTAACATATACTCGTAAGACTCGTGGTCTCACTACGTGGTGGGACCAACAGTACGATTACAGACTCACAGACTCATTTTAATATAACACTAATAGTGGAACTATGAGTCTTATATATATAGAAGACAAAATTAAATATTTAGTGTACTTCCGCTGTGATCCGAAATCCAAATTAAGACAAGTAAAGGAAAAATCAACTAAGATCAATTAACCAAGCTTAATTAACTAAGATGACTCTTCGAACGACAAGTCGACTTGTCTTTCGAAGAGTCATCATCTTTTGATGATGCCTTGTGGTTAGGCGAAACACGTGTAGAGTTAAAAATTTCCGAATTGTGATAGGTAACGTTAATCTTAATTTATCTTAGTTAATTGATCTTAGTTAATTAATCTTAGTTAATCAAGCTCGGTTAATTGATCTTAGTTGATTTTTCCTTAACTTGTCTTAATTTGGATTTCGGATCACAGCGGAAGTACAGACTAAATATTTAATTTTGTCATCTATTTACAATGGATTTCCGCAAAGTAACGCCTGAGTCAATAAGTTTCTTATATATATTTTAATATAAGACTCTTGGTCTCACTAGGTAGTGGGACCAACAGTAATTGAATGAAATTATGAGACTTGTGGTCTCACCAGGTGGTGGTACCAACAGTAATCGAATAAAATAAATGACTCGTGGTCTCACTAGATGGTGGGACCAACAGTGATTGAGTCTCACTAGGTAGTGGGACCAACAGTAATCGAGTAAAATATAAGACTCTTTGTTAGACCAGTGTAACCACGAGTAATTTAGTGTATCTAGTAGAAATACTTATTGTATTGTGGTCTATCTTATGGCTATTGATATTGTGCTCTATTCCAAGACGTAGTCTATGGTGTAGTGGTGTTGGCAGTGGTATTGGAGGCTGGGTCCGCGCCAACTTGCAGCACTATCCGCGCGTACCCGGAAGCCTCCTTGATGCTCTTATTGTACACGATGTTGCGGGCCCACGCGCGGCACCGGATCACCACCACGGACTCCACTGAAATTATAAAATATTTACACTAATCAAATGAAATATTTTTTCAAATTTCTGAGCGTAAAAGCTGTTGTTACCCCCTCGAGGTAACAGTAAATTTGAATTTAGAATATCGCGTGCACTAGGTATATGATTTCAAAACATCATTAAATCTATTTACTTCAATCTTCATGGTGCCGTATTTATCATACAACTTATTTTTTAAATTCAGTCTCGGAACCTTCTTAGTGTTTTTGTTTTTAATTTGCTTTACGCGCGCCATTTTGTTTTGACGTCGTATTGTTATAATTAAGAAACTTGAAAACAAGTAAAAACAACGAAAATTAGTGATTCCAGCGACGAAAAAGTTTATTTTAGAACGCCAACAGAATTGACTGTTAAAAATGCGCAAATGAGCTTTCTCCGTCAACAATCACGTGAGAATTATTTAAAACAGTACGATATGTTTTCCTCGCTTAAGGGGGAAGAAAAGTCATGAGTTGCACTCGAGGGCAAAGTTTTTTCACCTTGTGCTCTTTTGATTCCCTCGCTGACGCTCAGGATTTTAATTTTTAAATCACTCGCTGCGCTCGTGATTAAATTTCAGGTTCCTTCGCTTGCTCTGTCATCAAAGTTGAGCACGCGGTTAAAAAGCAACTTTGTACTGTTCTATAACAAATAACTATAGTACGTTTGCCGCAGGAGATTACGAATGCATCTAATGACAGCATTTTAAAAAATAAGCTCATGAACTGGCTCGTTCAGAGAACATGCTATTCTTTGGACGATTTTTTTAATATCGAAAAAAAAACTTTTATAATGTGTGTTTGATATTATTATTATTTTAATAATATTGACATCAGTACATATTGACATTTATTACAAATTAATTGTATTTCATATTGTCATTTTATTAATTTTTGACGAATAATTATCAATAAATGGTCTATTTTGTTTATCTTGTACCACAGGCTTGGGATGCTGATGTTATTTATTTCCATAGCTAAGCACGCACACAAGCTATCGATGTATTTAATTTAACTTTTAGTAACATGTGTTGCAAGGTAATAAATAACTATAAACCGTTAAGAACAAACATACCTTGCATGGTGATTTTGACAGCCACCAGTGGACTCATGTACCCCTCGGTGTTCATATAGGGGAAGAAGGACGCAGGCAGCCCTCGGCCCCACGGGTACTCGAAGTGCATCCTCGATTCGTTGAGCGTCTTGTGCTCTTCCCAACACGATACCCACACTTGTTTTTGCTGGAACCGAAATTAATATAAAGTAAATGTTAAATAAAGATAAATAACACTGGTCTACAGTGGTTTCTTTGATATGATGATGATTTTGGGTCCGTTTATACACACAATTCGTGAAAATATCAATAATTTTGTAAGATTTGCTCGGATTTTTTTCACCAAATGACTCAAAAATTTAATTTTGATGATAAATCGTTCAAAATTCAATTTTTAAAAAGAGCACATTTTGTACTTTTACGAATATATTCGTAATCTGGGCACTTAAAAACGTAAGAATTTACTATGATATCCAGGACAACAAAAAAAAAATAGATTTTTGTAGAGCTGTGATAATTTATTGGCCTTACAACATCTCGTCGCATTTGGCAAGTCATTCATTACATTCAGATTTACATTGGATTTAAAATGGAACACTACATTATTACTTATATTAAAATTAAATTAAATGTAACTAATTATAATCTATCTATTCAGTCAACTTAAATACAGATTCCACTAGGTGCATAGTCATGAATTCCTTTAAGGAGTACAGTGGATGACCTTGAAAAAAATGTTTCAGTGTTGTTCTGAATTTGGCGTGTGGCAATTCAATTACTTGACGGGGTAGTTTATTAAACATCATTATTTTATTATACATTTCTTGTTTTTATACTTTGGCTAATCTGACACCTGCTTTTTTTAAATGGTCCGGTTTCCTAAAACTATATTTATTATTCGTAATAATCTTACATCAGGAGGCTTTATGCTTGTATAAAGAACTGGAAAAAACTGAAGAGTATATAACTGCTGAGTACTAGAGACCACATTACTGCCGCTTAGAATTTGGATCCATCTACGCACACAATTATACTGCTATCCCAACGAAACATACACACACAAAGCTCGCACGCGATTGGTGCCGTGCCACACCATGAGACGCAACGCGGTAGCTGTTTTGCCCCACCCACCGTGGTATTTTACGATCACGCGTGGAACCATTTTATCGGCCAAGTTACTATTCTATTTATATTAGTTCGCTGATGCCATCTAAGTCTAAAGTCTAAAGATATACAACCGCTAATAAGTTCCTTCACCGCAACAAGCGCAAATATACATATCTCGTATTCGATGAAAAAAAAAGAGGAGTTGAAGATTTTTAGTTATGGAATCTAGAGTGAGAGTTTCAAAGGTGTGAGATCTTCTTACCACGATCAGGTAAGAAGATCTCACACCTTTGAAACCTTTCTTCATCCTTTGTCAAGCGCCTGTAGCTCGGCTAGCTTAGGTTATCTGATGCGATCATCGACACTAAACAACCGTCGATGCGGACAGATGGGTGACCGATGCACAAGACTGTCGTTTTTAAAGTTGTATTTTCATCTAGGCGTTACCGTAAGTCGGGTGACACGTAAAATAGCAGGTCCCGGCTGTTAGTCTTAGTACAAGCAATCCTTGAGTCAAATCAGAGGCCTTCGGGAAAGAGAAAACTCTCGACACCAGGGCTTGGCCACTTAGCTCATACGAAGATGATGATTTATCTCATCATCATTTTCAGTCTATCTTAACCAACTCAAAGATATCCTCTCTCTTATGCCAGCAAATTCTAGAATAATCTTACCTCTTCTGCGGGCAAAGCCTTGATGTACTCCTGGAGATCTTCCCCCATGTCCTCGGGTAAGCTGGCAGCATCGTACAGCTCGGGGACCCAGCCGTAGATCTGTGATAAATCTATACTATAAGACTCTTTGTCCTGACTCATTTATTCATCTATAGACAACGCAGAGCCCAAACGGCTGGTCCTAGGGTTGTGAAATTTGGAGGGTGTATTTGTTTTAGTAAGTAGACGCGTACTAAGAACGGATTTTTGGAAATTCCACCCCTAAGGGGGTGAAAAGGGGTAAAACAGTTTGTATGAAACTTCTTTGTTTTTGAACTTATAGCAATGAAATTTGGAAAATGTATAGTTTATATAAAATTAAAAATAATGGTATCATTTTTTTTGCCAGGGGTGAACTAAGGGTTTGTAATGGGGGATGAAAGTTTGTATGGAAAATTCTTTTTTTATCAAGTTAAAGTCTTGAAAGTTGTTATGGTAGTAGATTATTAAATGGTTAAATAAAAATTATAAAATGTTTTGCCAGGGGTGCATTAAGGGGGATGCCATTGTGGTTGAAAGTTAAAAATGAAAGTTTTGTGTTTTTGAACTTAGGGGTGTAAAATTTGGAGTGTGTCTATATTTTAGAACTTAAACATGTACTAAGAATAGATTTTTGGAAATTCTACCCTTAAGGGGGTGAAAAGGGGTAAACAGTTTATATGAAACTTCTTTGTTTTTGAACTTCTAGCAATGAAATTTGGAATATGTATAGTTTATGTAAAATTAAAAATAATGGTATCAAGTTTTTTTGTCCAGCGGGAACTAAGGGTTTGTTGGAGGAGGGGGGAGGGGGCAATGTAATGTTTATATAAAATTGGCACGGGAAAAGGATACGCGAAAAGCGACCTACACGCGGGCGGAGCCGCGGGCAACCTCTAGTCATTAATAATACACAACCCATTGAGGCGTTACTTTCACGATTGTTGTAGATGGAAAAAATCTGACATAAGCTTTGCTTCAGTGGACTTCTGCTGTACCGCTGTTCACGGCAGAAGTTCGCTAAATATTTCGGATTTTATTCCATCTTTAATTATTTTTTGTGACAAGACACCCAGCCCTACCCAATCATATAATGGCGCTCCAAAACGAAACATGGTAACGCTTGGTTTAGTAAGGGGCTGACCAACTGCAGTGTGTGAAGTTTTAAAAAACTGGCAAAGATATGAATGATAAACTTCCCCAGACAGCTCTTGCAAAGAGAGTTAACTTTACCGAGATTTGTGCCAAAATTCCATATAGCAGTCCATATGGATAAGTGCTGGAATAATGCGTACCTTATTAACTTTAATGAAGAAGCACGGAGTGTCAGGGTAACCGAACTGGTCTGCTGCTGAACAACCCTGCAGAGACTTCTCCGCCAGCCACCGCTCGTGCTTGTACGCTGGAAACCAAGACAAAACCTTAAGTTATCCGTTGTCTAATTTAATTTATTTTTTAATTTATTGAATTTTAATCAATTAAAACGGTACATAGACCAATTACATTAATTAAATATGAATATTAATAGCATAAATCTAATAACAATAGTTTCATTAGTTAGGTAATACATTGATGTAAAGGATCTTAGGCAGTGCGACGCAATGGTTTTTTTTGACATATTTCACACACGGCTGGTGAACCCCATACTGAACCATTTCTAGTTCGTATTATGGTTGCCAACACAACTGATATACTACATATACATACATACTAATTGTATATAGATACTTATTTAACACCCAGAAAATATGAAAAAAAAATTGGAATCCTTAGAAGGAAATGCAGCAACTATAAAAGACTAAGCAAGAATAATGGTTCCTATCTTTTGCCAATCTTATATTACTCAGTTACTACTACAGTCACTTAGTAATAATTATAAGTAGACCAATATACATTGCAACGACTGAGACTCGGACCTTCTCTCGCCTCTATCCTATCCTTATGAGTGAATCTACCATCCTGACCAAGTGCAAATTGGTGGAAGCCTCATTGACAGCCAGTAAATCCAGACTAAGCATGAGTCCACCTTCGCTCAGTGTCTCTTCGCTCAATTTATTTTTCTACCTACTTCTAACTACCTCTTTTATCAGAGACGGTTTAGTTACACGATACACATTCATTAATGAAAGGAACACCTGTATCGAGGATCCAATATCATCTATAAGCTAGGTCGCGGTAATCCATCAGCGGTGACGCGAAGCCACTCCCTTGAGCTGAAATGGGAGTGCCGCTCAAATGTTCCATATATTTACTAAGTACAGCGAACTAGGATATAGTTCGCAGACTAAGTACTATGCTGAATTCATGATCATTGCTCTATCTTATATCTTTAAATGAGCAATTCTTGTATATATAAAATATAATTGGAATCTCGTAATCGGCCCCAACGATTTTCATGAAATTTTGTATATAGGGGCGATAAATCGATCTAGTTTAGAATAATTTTTAGAAAATGTCATATTTACTAAAAAATAATACCGAGCAAAGCGGTCATTAGGTACTGGCTATATTATAATATGTAAGTAGCAGCTAAAACCTTGGTTTAAATTATATATGTACTTTATCCCGGATAAGCACAAGACGCACAGAGCAAAACTTCATCATTGTCACTCGTAATTTCAAGATCTTCTTGCATTGACGACCTCGTTGGCGTAATGGTTACCATGCCAAACTGCCAACCAAAGGGTTCGGGAATCGATTCCCGCCCGGAATCTATACGACGAACTAAATTTGTTGACTTGTTAAATATGTATCGACATAAAATATTTATGAAGTATATCAGTAGTGTTAGCAACCGTAGTGCAAACTAGAGATGGTTTATCATGGGGCTAACTAGCGGTGTGTGAAATGTGTCCAACTATTTACTATTTTTATTTTATTTTATTTGTGATGCACGACCTTACTCCTGGATAAACTATTTATTTTATTTTCAATATTAGGGTCTATTCCGTTAGCTACAGTCTAAGAATAGACAGACCGCCACATTCAAATTGGCAAGAGATTGCTCTCCGTCCCCCCCGGTAGGGATAACATGATCCCTGAGGATAACGACGGGATGACATAATTTACGACACACTGGGTCATAGTGACTCATTCTTGTGTCGCTCGCTTTAAGGCTAGACTTAGAAAATATACCTTGTATAATATAATAGTACCTGGATGACGGAGCTTTGCTCGGTATTTTTTTTATTTCACATATGATATATTCTAAAAATTATTCCTAGCTAGATCGATTTATCGCCCCCGAAACCCCCCATATACTAAATTTCATTAAAATCGTTGGAGCCGATTCTGAGATTCCAATTATATATATATAAGAATTGCTCATTTAAAGATATAAAGCTTTTATTATAAGTAAAAAAGTACCTTTTATAATAGTATAGTAGCTATTTATGTAAAACAGAAGAGCCTATTTCATGACCCAGGTTGAATCTAGTGTGAAGTACAGTCTTCCCTGAGTTTACTAACATTTACACCGATTATATCAATGTAAAAAAAAAATTTAGTCATGCCTCGTCTCTCCTATACTTCCGCCAAATTCGATGTGAACTAAATGTAAACAAACAAAAAAAATACAAATTTAGGGTTATCACTTCAAGAAAGTGCTTCGGATAACAGAATTTCTATATTTTGTCATAAATGTCGTCCAGACTTTTTGTAATTTCAATCGAAAAGTCATATTTACTGTATTTAAAGATCAATAGCAATTACAAATTGCCAAGAAGTGGGTTTTAAAAGAAATCATAATATTCAGTGATTACTTACATTGGAATTTGCATCAACCCTAGCTATGTTTTCGTTTGAGTGCAGGAATCTCAAACCATTGGCCACTTTTCTATTAATCTTCCAAATAAAATAAAACAAAATTCCAATTAACAAGTTAGTTTTCATTTAGTCGCATTATTGACCTGATATATGATGTTCCGTTGTACACTGTATTTTAGTAAGATGCAATTTCAACAAATACTTTTATTTAAGGGAAATAGTAATTTGTTATCACTAAAAATAACAGTTTTAGTATACATTTCAATGACAAGTTTCTTATAAAATCTACGTCATACTTAAGTGCTATTTTAGGGAGAATACAATATGAAGATGTATTTTTGTAAGGTATCAATAGTGTAAAAAGAAACGTGCTAAAAATAAATCGTAAACAAACATCTCAAACATGGCCGCTCCTTCAACACTTTTTTGCCGACATTCGTTTGTAATACAAGTATTTCTATATTGAACATCAGAAAAAAAATTTAACATTAGAAAAAAGTTCTTTACCACTGCTGTCAGTGGTTGCTAGGCAACGCTTTGTTGGTAAACATTTCACATCGAATTTGGCGGAAGTATAGACTGTATCATTCGAAACAATATGTACGAGTATGTATATTTTACAAGCTGCGCCTCGCAATGCTACCCGCGTGAATCCGGGATAAGAAGATGTTAATCCGGTATAAAGAAGTAGCCTATGTGTTAATAAAATATCTAACCTATCTGCATAGTAAATCTCATCAAAATCAGTCCAGCCGTTGGAGCGTAAAGGAGTTACATAGATTTTGAAGTTATTTGCGTATCCCACGGGACGCACTATTGTTTTCGGGATAAAAAGTAGCATATGTGTCAATCCAAGGTCTAACCTACTTCACACCAAATTACATAAATATCTGTTCAGCCTTTGAGCGTGAAGAAGTAACAAACACAAACTTACATACAAACTTTCGCATTTATATTATTAGTAGGATAACTATACTCAGAATTCGGAGTCCTCCAGCACATAGGCAGGTCACCGGGGGGGTTTTAGCGGGTACAAATCCTATATTACCTGGCTGCACCCAATTGTGGCAACTTATCTTGTTGAAGATTTCCCCCTCGTCAACAAAAAAAAAAGGTAACTAAACTCGATGTAACCTTGATTTAAATTTTCTCTGAACTAAAGAAATAAAATTATTTAAATGATTTACTATCAATATACTCCTGCAGCTCCTGGACGTATGCTTCCGACTCGGACTGGTTAGCGGAGTGAAGGCTGACCTGCAGACCGTCGTGAGGGATCGGCCGGAACGACACGCCCGGGTTCTCGCCTGCGGACAAATGTACACGGTTACTATCATCTACATCATCATTATCTACAGCCTGTCCTATCCTACTGTTGAGTAGCCGCTCTCCTGTTTTGCCACCAGCCTCGGTAATACAATCCAATATAATCTCTGCCAATCTAGTCCTGCGGAGCTAGCAGGGGCAGTAGAAAATTTCTCTACCGGGGGAAGAAGTAATCTGTTCGTTTTTGTTACTTTTAGTATTAAAAAAAATGTTTTTTTACTGCGTTTGAACTGAATGAATGGATAAATGATTTATAATCTATAAAACTAGTAGAGCATACATGAATGGAAGATAGATAGATAGATTGACACTTTATTAAAACACATACTAAAAATAATTACAGAAACAAAAAAAAAGGTATTTAAAAAATAGTTCCTTAATTGGCGATCTCATCGCTAAAAGCGATAAGGTGACCAAGGTATTATATATTAAATGTCATAAAAGTTAAACTATCTTAATAGTGGTTTTAATAAAAGAGTTTGACGAGTAGATAATACCTACTATTATACATTATGATAAATTTAAATCCATATTGGCCTCCACAAGGTAAGAGATATTCAAAATTTTTAATTTCCACTTGCTATCCCATATTGAACCGAGTAACACCGCAGGGCGCGGCTAGTATACAACAAATAAACACAATATGTGATGGCGAGGTACGAAATGTAATGTAGGCACGTGTCAAGGGAATCGATATTATCATTACACCGCAACAGCCGTCCGAGTCACGTATTTTAGCCTATGATAAATGTCGCCACTGTGCAGAGCGACGCGACAGTACCTACAGTCTACAATCTCATTTATTGTCTGTCTATCAGATTAAATCTTAACCAATATTATAAAGAGGAAAGTTTGATTCTCACTTTAAATAACTTATTGACTCAGGCGTTACTTTGCGGAAATCCATTGTAAATAGAAGACAAAATTAAATATCTAGTGTACTTCCGCTGTGATCCGAAATCCAAATTAAGACAAGTAAAGGAAAAATTAACTATGATTAATTAACTAGGATTACTTTAACTAAGATTAACGTTACCTATCACAATTCGGAAATTCTTAACTCTACACGTGTTTCGCCTAACCACAAGGCATCATCAGGAGATGCTGACTCTTCGAACGACAAGTCGAGAGACTTGTCGTTCTTTTTTCCTTTACTCGTCTTAATTTGGATTTCGGATCACAGCGGAAGTACACTAGATATTTAATTTTGTCTTCGATTCTCTCTTTGTTTGACGCGAATAAGCTCAAAAACTACTAGACCGATTTGAAAAATTCTTTCAACGTTGTAAAGCTACATTATTGCCAAGTATCATAGACTATTATTTGTATCTCTTTGCAAAACTTAGATTAATTTAGAGCCCGTGCAAAGCCGGAATGGGATGCTAGTATTTAATAAAATTGTTTTTATTTTTTATTTACTTGTTATGGTTCACAAAACAGAATAAAATCAAAACTATAATTAAAATTAATAAATTTACCAGCATCAAAACTAGATTATTTTCTTAACTATGTGTACACAACATGATCAAATAGAGGTATTACCTAGAAAGAAACAAAACAAAACTAGTTGTTGAAAATTAGATTAAGCTACAATTCGATTTAGTTTAGTATAACTATATCATGTTTACTATACTGTGGCGCCGCTAAACACATTAATTCTTTCATCCATTACTACAGATAGTTATAGCTATTATCATTATCAGTGGCGATAGAAACCAGACTTGGGAAGCAAGGCTGTGTGTAGCATCGCAATGGCCTGATGACTTACAATGCCTGTCCTATTACTGTTGTATGTACCTACATAGATAGGTTCAATATAGGTCGGTAGCGACAAGGCAGTGGAAAGTTTACACCAACGTAGAGTAACCGGTAATTAACGCAATACTGGATGAATTAGTATGTATTTAGGCCAACAACTATTATTATTTTCGTGATATGAAATCAACTTTCATTATGAGAACTGCGATGCTTTGGAACTCTCTTCCAGTGTCTCTTTTTCCTGAGAAGTACAATTTAGGGGTTTTCAAATCTAGAGTAAATGCGTACTCTTTATCGATAATAAGTAAGGTTCCTTCTGAGCAAGATGTTACACCATAGACCACAGTTAAGTTTAACATCAGGCAAGCTGCGGTCAAACGTGTACCTATATATATTCATAATTTTAAAAACGCTTTTCCATACATACTCGTACATATTATTATGTACATACATAGATATTCCCGCGCGTCGGCCAGCGAACTTTTTTTATGGATTCACGAAATTCCATAGGTCGCAGAACAAAGGTTTTGTTTTTCTAGATGTACTAAGGAAACAGAGCCTAAAGAATTCCAAAGCTTCGCAGTTCTTACGTCGATCGACTAATTTATTATCTATGGAATATTACTGGTTATATTATAGATCTATTGAAGAAGAAAATTTGCTGTGCCCTCCCCACTTAGTGGGATAAGATGAGGCTGAAGATGAAAAAGCAAAAACAAAACGAAAACTATGTAGTCAGTCTTGCGCATTCGAAAAAAGTTGTATTATCCCTACAGACCTTGGGTAGCATTACTTTAATTCCCGCAGGATATGCCAACAGAGGCACAATTAAACAACGCTTATGTCGGCTATTCTATTGTTTATATCCGCCCTCTGCCCACGGCCACCGGTTTACGACTCGTTATATTATTACGTAGGTAAAGAAACGTGGAAACGTTTACGACAGTCTGACTATAGCGTAATGGGAAGCTATTTTGAGTTGTTTATTGTCTGAAGGCTAGTGGGGAAAGAAATATTAACATGTGTTACATGTAAGTGGTAGATTAATAGGAACGTATTTAGATGAAGTGCGAGAAAAAACATGTAGGAAATCGCGTTGGAGACATAAGTTTATGTCATTAGATATAGTACCTGGTTGACCGAGCTTTGCTCTGTTTTTTTTTTAATATGACATTTTCTAAAAATGATTCCTAGCTAGATCGATTTATCGCTCCCGAAACCCCCTATAAGTATACTAAATTTCATGAAAATCGTTGGAGCCGATTCCGAGATTCCTATTACTTATATAAATACATATATATATACAAGAATTGCTCATTTAAAGATATAAGATTTGACACGCCAAATTTAGATATAATAAATCCAATCTTCTCGCTAAAAGAAGCATAATGCTGACCTTGGCAACATTACAATAACTAACTCAATTTATAATACGACCATTAGGTTTAGAAAAACAACTGATAAAAAATCTAGACTATGTTCAATATCCAACTTACCGGCAGAAATCGGTGGAACAAGAATTGCACAGATTAAAGAGGGATACCACAGATAAAAGACTGATGAACTATTTTCAGAGCCACAGAGCATTCTCTTGATTACTCCATGACAGCTGACGTTGACATTTGCGGTGGCAGTGACAGCGAAATGCGTTTAATACTACCTCCGTTACGCGAAGAGAATTCCCGCCGCATAAATGTTGCATACCGGAGATTGGTTGGTTATTGTGGCTTAGACTGGAGCCAAGAGCGTAAATACATAATATGTCGTTTGCGCGATTCAGGAAGATCATTATGATTGGACGTTGGTGACATATGGCAGTGACGCAACTACAGTGCTTCACGAAATTCAAACAAAAAGTCTTTGTTCAATCTGTCGTGTTGAAATGTTTTGTATTTGCTTGCCAGAGTTACCTTGTATAACCAGGCAATGCCAGACATCCTCGTTGGTTTTCCCCTCCAATAAGGATTTTTGGACTTTTTATGAGTAGCTTTTTTGTCCAGTAATCCCTATTAGTGTAAATGTTTTTAGTGGGGTTTTCTGGACAAAGTTGAAAAACAAAAATCTCGATTAGGTAAAAACAATGTTTATTTCATAATAAATAAATATAAAAAAGCGAGTGTGACTCGGTGGTAATAACGTCTGCTTTTCAATTAGACGGCCCCTGGTTCGATCCCGGCCCTACACCAATGACTTGTTTTTCAAGTTATGTGTGGATTTACACTCGCTTTACGGTGAAGGAAAACATCGTGAGGAAACTGGCATGTTTGAGGACCACAATATCCGAAGACGTGTATCATCCGCCAACCCGCACTTGGCCAGCGTGGTGGATTATTTCTCTCTCCTAGTGAGAGAAGGCCCCGAGTCCCAGCAGTGGGAACGTATAGTGGGCTGTTTATGCTTCTGCTAATAAATAAATATTAGGACACATTTCACACACGGCTGGTTAACCCCATACTGAACCATTTCTAGTTCGTGTTATGGTTGCTAACACAACTGATATACTACATATACATACACATATATTTTATATAGGTACATATTTAACACCTAGACCCACAGCCAACAAATTTAGTTAGGCACAAAAATGCTGGCCGGGCCGGGAATCGAACCCGGAACTTTCTGATTGGCAGGCCGGCATGGTAACCTTTACGCCAACGAGGTCGTCAAAATGTTAATTTATTAATGTTTTTTTAATGTCGCTTACCTATGAGGGAGCTGGCGAGGGTGAAGGTGGGTTTCTTACTATCGATCGTGTAGAAGAGAGCCGCCATGCAGACAGCGAACAATGCAGCCAGCACGGCGTAGAATATCAAGTAGAAGGTGAACATTATGCCTGAAACAACATAGTTACACAATTGTTAATGACTGCTCGTTTAAGCGATGTTTTAGTGGATCCAGCCGCGTCATTAAATTTGGGCGTCGCAACCGAAACGCGGAACAACTATTCTTAATATAATATATAAATCTCGTGTCACAATGTTTGTCCTCAATGGACTCCTAAACCACTACCGATTATTATAAAATTCGCACACCATGTGCAGTTCGATCCAACTTGAGAGATAGGATAGTTTAAATCTCAAATTATAATCGCATTTTTAATTTATTGCTAATTATTGTCTGTTATTATTTGACAGTCACAATTATTTGTTAAATCCAAATGATTTTAACAGATGTCGATACCGTTCGACTGGGTTGAGTAAGTTTTCAATAGATGGCGCTGCTATGGTAAATCTACGAACGTGTCATATAAGGTACACTATCTATTTTTCATACCCCTAAGTGAGGCAAAACAACGTTTGCCAGGTCAGCTAGTTAATCATATGTATATAATAAGTTATAACGATTCAAAATGCAATTTAAATCTGATATATAAAATTGCCATGTCGCAATGTTAGTTACCGTACTCCTCCGAAACGCCTTGACCGATTTTTACCAAATTTTATATGCGTATTCAGTAGGTTTGAGAATCGGCTACTATCTATTTTTCATACCCCTCAGGGTTAAGGGTTGTTCACCCTTAAATTTTTACTTAAGGCAAAACAACGTTTGCCGGGTCAGCTAGTTAGATATAAAACCTAAAAATCAACTACAATCTTACTGACTTCAAGGCGAGAGTGAATCGGTTTCTTCTAGCCAAGCGCGCTTCATCCTAGACCGCAATGTCACTTAACATCAGGTGAGTTGTGGTCAAACACAAGCCTATCTCACATATAAAACTGCGTATATTGTAACACTGATTCAAAGATAAAAAAGCTAAAATAATCGCATTTTTCAAAATATGTAGATATACTCTCTTTATCTTTTTTATGTATCTTTTCTTTAGAAGTCTGTGGTTCGAACCAAGAATTTGAACTGTTAAATGAATCATAAATAAATTTTTCAGCCAATTTCAATACACCAAAATATTTATATTCATATAATTATATTTATATTACTAGTTCTATGGAGTCCTAGCCGTATTGTAAAGCAGGCATATGCCCAACACACGAGAATGGTACGAGCTGAAGATGCTAAAGTTCCTTATTATTCCCTTAAAACGCATTGATCGAAATTTTGACCACAACTTTTAACGGAAATAATTACTTACGTACCGAATTTAAAAACAAGTTTTTTTTACTTTTAAAGGCCCTTTACGAACCCTCGACACCCCATCCAATTCTCAGCACTTGAGCAGTTGTGGTCGGTATTCTGAATAGACTCCTTACAAAAGCAATTCATTCCCATGGCCTCTATAAAACATGCTTTTGTCGTACCAAGGACAAACCGGATAGAGGATGAAGGGTCGGAGAAGTACTTAGATAGCGTTTTAAAATCTATTTTAAAATGCAAAAATACTTAAAAGTTCACAACTGGTTTCTTACTGTAAGGAGTTGATCTCCAAAAGTGTTTTACAATTTGAGGAGCTATGGAGCGACGACGCTCCATCTAGCAAAGGGATATCCCTCCGGACAGATGTTGTATCCGGAGACGGCCGTCCAACGGTCATGCATTGTAGCTAGGACTATTCGTACGCGCGTTAATAACTTCGTTTGCACGATTCAGAGCGAGAGTTGTGATTGGTGCCGGGCGGTGGCGATTGACAGTAGCGCCGCAGAGCTTATTTATCGCCATTAGTATTACCAGTCCGTAATCGCATACTGCATTTAATATATGGATAGTTTATTTTTGTGGGGGAGAAGACATTGGCTTCCCAATATACAGTTTTTAGAACTAGTTTGGAAGCCTTTGGATTCGAAATTCGAAGTTTAAGGATTGTATATTTTATTTTCCCTCAATGGGATAGAAGGAAACAAAATAATAATTGAAAAATGTTTGTATAACCGGCTATCACTTACGTTTATTTTGTCGGTATAGGTAAAAATAATAATTATTATAAAAGGCGAACGTTTGTATGTATCGTACCCACGCTAAACGGCTAAAAAACTATTTGGAAGAAATTTGGTATGGAAATAACTTAAACATACATTTTCTTTTACTTTGAATAGGTCATCGCTTGACCACAATTTGACTAATGGTAAGTTATATTAAGGTCTATGGTGGAGCGCGCTTACTAAGAAGGAGCCGATTCACTCACGCCTCGAAATTCGCTAGATCATATTCATTGATAGATATAATACATATCTCTTCCTGTCTGGAAACAGAAGGAACTAAAGAAACTGTCGGACTCTTTAAGAAGTGCCATTTAGACCTTAGTAGTCCTACAGTAAGCCGTATAAGATAAAAGAAACTGTTATAACCCTGTCCTACTAATCATAACACTCCTCATAATATATGTGACAATAATGTCTTATAAAATAATAATAGTTTAAAAAAAACTAAAAAACACGCTTATCTGGCCGTTTTAAGTGGGTCAAAATCGCGCCCAAAGAAGCCGGTTACAAACAAACATACAACAAAAATACAAAAAAAATGTAATAATTTTATCAAATTAGTCATCGGTCCTCAATAAATCTACAAAGTTTCAACGAAATCTGGCCGTTTAAAGTGGGTCAAAATCGCGCCCAAAGAAGTCGGTTACAAACAAACATACAGGTGAAGCTAATATAAAGCGTGTAATGACGAAAGGAAGATCCAATTTTAGGTACTATTACTATCTCCTGTCTCCGAAATCTATATAATATAACTCTTAAAATTAAAAGCAGGAACGCAACTATTACATAATTTAGTTAGTACTTATCAGAGGACGAATGTGGTGGGAATACGGTTGCGTCTCGCACCATCGCTCGGTGCGCTGTGACGTCACAAATATCAGCTATTTCCTATCCCAATTCTAGATTCTATAAATATACGGTCACGGCGCCACTGGAGCAGTGGGTGTATTACGGTGTATTCACGTAAAGGATGGAAACAGGTAGATTTGATACAAGAGAGAGAATAACCGGGCAAGTGCGAGACGACCTCGGGAACGGAGGGTTACGTATCTTATTTTACTTCCTATTAATATTATAAATGCGAGATTTTGTGAGTGTCTAATTTAAAGCATTAAGGTATTTATCACTTAATTGGCTAGGATTATGTCTATGTTATCCTACTAATATTATAAATGCGAAAGTTTGTGTGTAAGTATGTATTTTTGTTACTTCTCCGCGCTCAAACGGCTGAACCTATTTTGATGGTCGAAGTTAGACCTTGAATTAACATAAGCTACTTTATATTCCGAAAAAAAAAACAATAGTGGTTCCCGTAGGATACGCAAATAACTTCAAAATCTATGTTACTCCTTCACGCTCCAATGGCTACTAGACCGAATTTAATGAGATTTACAATGAAGATAGTTGAGACCTTGGAATTACACATAGGCCACTTTTAACTTCTTGTCCTTGGTTGTTACTCGTACTTCTTTACGCTCAAACGGTTGACCCTATTCCGATGAAAATCAGTAAGTACAGAAATAATTAAGACCCTGTATTAAACACATAGGTTCCTTTCATTCCTAGATTAACGCGGGTAACAGTTTGCTATATGGGAGCTTTCTTTAGTATTTATTTTATTCCGTTTTTAATATTTATTATAATAGTAGTAACATCATCATCTGTTAAAATTTCAACTGCCGTTTGCCAGTATCACGGTTCAAGAAAAATATCAAGGTCCCGTTGAAACCCTATGGGTAAGGAACCCTAAAATGACACTGATATCTACGTCATGAATATGACGCATATACGAAAACTATCAAATTATGATAGTTGAATGAGTTGTTTTATTATATTCTTGTTCTTCTTTGTTTTATTTATTTCCTATATTATTAATGTAAAACAACAGCTGCAAATTAATTGTGAACAATTATTAATTTATCATATTTTAGTCATCAAATATTCACACTATCAAAATATGATGACTATCAAAGTATGATAGTTTGAATGATGAAGTAAATAACAAAAATATGTCTCGAATATCAAAATGTTATAGCGATATTAAACGGTAATACCGCTTACGCAACAATTTCAATATAATCATTGAATATAGGTCGAGTTTATACAGTAAACGAAATACGGAAATTTTGATTTGATCCGTCTTCGCAGAATTGCCATGCTGATATAAAAGTTATCAAGTAGAATATTATTATAAAAAGCGAGTCTGACGCGGTGGTAAAAACGTCTGCTTTTCAGACGCCCCTGGTTCGTTCCCAGCCCTAAACCAATGACTTGTTTTTCAAGTTATGTGTGGATTTGTACTTGCTTTACGGTAAAGGAAACATCGCGAGGAAACCGACATGTTTGAGGACCACAATATCCGAAGACTTGTGTCTACCAACCCGCACTTGGCCAGCGTGGTGGATTATGGCTCATATCTCTCTCTTAGTGAGAGAAGGCCCCGAGAATACAGAACTTTATTAGCCATAAATTACATATGTTAAAGGCAAGTCACACTACAATAATTACTTTAATACTTTAAAATACTAGTTAAATTAAATAAACTTACAAATTTAAATAAATATTTTACACTATTAAATACTACACACAATATTACTTGTTTTTCATTTCTATTAAATTTAAAATACCTAATACTACTTTTTACACATGAATAACGATTCTACAAGCTCCATATTCATATATTCGCTTAAACCCTTCTTAAGGCAGAGGCGATATATTTACCACCAACAAAAACTTTGTTTATCTTTTCATGTAAGTTATCAAATGAGCCCTAATTTGTTGCACTGGCAACTATGGATGTCTGGTTTATTATTATAAAAAAATATTACGTTTGTGTGTCATATTTTTTCTTGGCGCCACTAGCTGTCAAAAATTGCGGTAATTTTGAAAGAAAATTTGTTACTCCGTCAATCTTCATAAAAGGGATTACTACACAAAAACTCTTTATTTTCTGTTTAAACATACTACTATATATAAAGAGTCCCAGTAGTGGGAACGTATAGTGGGCAGCTTGGGATATTATCATTGGGTCTGCCGGCCAGGATCCAGGAAGTAGCGGCGGCGCCAAATGAGGCTGATTACCTCCCAGACGGAATGTCGGCTCGGCCCTCGCTAGCCGCTAACCACTTCAATCAGTTAACTAATCTGTAGCGCCTGTAGCTCGGCTAACTAAGGAGATCTGACGCGATCATCGAGGTTAAATACAAATACAGAATATCTTTATTTGACATAGTAGGTAAAAAAAATCAACAAAATTTTATGGAATCCAAAGGCTTCCAAACTAGTTGTAAAAACTGTATATTGGAAGCCAATGTTTTCTCCCAAAAAATCTTTAATATATATATAAATCTCGTGTCACAATGTTTGTCCTCAATGGACTCCTAAACCACTTACCCGATTATAATAAAATTCGCACACCATGTGCAGTTCGATCCAACTTGAGAGATAGGATAGTTTAAATCTCAAATTATAGTCGCAATTTTAATTTATTGTCTGTTATTATTTGACATTCACAATTATCTGTTAACTCCAAATGATTCTAACAGATGTCGATACCTTTCGACTGGGTTGAGTAAGTAATCAATAGATGACGCTGCTATGGTAAATCTACGAACGTTTCATATAAGCTAAACTATCTATTTTTCATACACCTAAGTGAGGCAAAACAACGATTGCCGGGTCAGCTAGTAAACTATAGATTTTAGGCGTTTTGCTTCGACCTTTATTGTGAGAACTACGAAGCTTTGGAACTTTCTTTCTGAGTCTCTTTTTCCCGAGAAGTAAAATTTGGGGGTCGTCAAATCTAGAGTAAATAGGTTCCTTCTAGGCAAGCGTGTTACATCTTAGACCACAGTCAAGCTTAACATCAGGCTAGCTGCGGTCAAACGTAAGCCTATTCATCAATAAAAAAAAGATGCGGTCAGTATTTAGATATACAATAGGTGATATACACAAGGCTGACTTTAGAATAGAGGCATTTTCATCAGAGCGCTACTGTGGGTCGGAAGGTCCTGTCTTTTATCCGTAGTACAAGCAGTCGTTAAGCCAAGTCAGAGGCCTTCGGGCGGCTTCAAAACTTGAGAGTTCAGATTCAGATACATTTATTATTGAGTTTGGCCACTAAGGTCATACAAAGAAATAGAAGAATCTGGAGCTAAGTGCTCATGCACTACGAATGCGGCTCGGTGGTAAAAACGTCTGCTTATCCATCAGACGGCCGCTGGTTCGATTCCGGCCCTACACCAATGACCTGTTTTTCAAGTTATGTGTGGCACTCGCTTTACTGTGAAGGAAAACATCGTGAAACCGGCATGTTTGAGGACCACAATATCCGAAGACGTGTGTCATCCGCCAACCCGTACTTGGTCAGCGTGGTGGATTGTGGCTTGTATCTCTCTCCTCGTGAGGGAAGGCCTCGAGTCCCAGCCGTGGGAACGTATAGTGGGCTGCTTACGCTAATGCTGTTAGCAACTTGGTCTAAGACATTTTTAATAATATACTCGTATTTATGTAACTCTCTGTAAATATTCGGTAGCGAGGCAGTTCGGCCTTGTATGCTATTATTTAGTATTAGTTCTACATCTCAGCGTCTTATTGTTTGTATTTCGTTTCCGTTCTTAGAATAGATAGCTAGATATACCTAAATTTATGGTATATCTATATATACGTATTCTAGCTGACCCGCCAAACGTTGTTTTGTATTATAAATTACTTTTATTATTAAAAAAATAAAAGGCATATTGAAAATATATAGTAGCCGAGTCTCAGACCTACTGAATACGCATATAAAATTTGGTAAAAATCGTTCAAGCCGTTTCGGAGGAGTATGGTAACTAACATTGTGACATGGGAATTTTATATATTAGAAGATTAGAAGAAGTAGATCTAAGGATATTGATAATTGACGCAAAATATTTTAAGAATAGTTTTGACACACAGAAACACAGAACTTTATTGGCCATAAATAACATACTTTAGGCAATTCACACTACAGGCATTAGTACTAGGCAATTCACACTACAGGCATTAGTACTAGACAATTCACACTACAGGCATTAGTACTAGACAATTCACACTACAGGCATTAGTACTAGGCAATTCACACTACAGGCATTAGTACTAGACAATTCACACTACAGGCATTAGCACTAGTTAGATATTATAATTATAATTAGATACTATAATTTAACTAATAAATTTCATTAAATATTCTAGACAGCTAACTAGAATAAATTGAATAGTAACTTGGCCGATAAAATGGTTCCACCGTCCACGCGTAAAATACCGCGGTGGGCGGGACAACACAGCTACCAGCGCGCCCGCGTGGCGTCGACCTATCAATCGCGTGCTAGCTTTGTGTGTATCTATATGTTTCGTTGGGATAGCAATATAATTGAGTACGTAGATGGATTCAAATTCTAAGCGGCAATTGTATGGAGTTACTCTTCCATTTATTCCGTTCGCTGATTCTTCACCATTGAATACTACACGCAATAGCAATTGTTTTTCCATATCTATTTAATTCAAAATACGTATACTACTTTTTACTCGTGAATTCACATACTGCAAATCGTGAGGAAACCGACATGTTTGAGGACCATAGTATCCAAAGATGTGTGTCATCCGCCAATCCGCATTGCCAGTGTGGTGTATTATGGTCTATATCTTTCTCCTCGTGAGAGTCCGAGTCCCAGCAGTGGGAATAGTGGGCTGCGTATGCTTACCCTGTATAAAAGCACGTGTCCGCAGTCGTTATCCACGCTCGTATAAGCTAGTCTCCGCTCCGACCGGCTAAAATTATCTTTCACCTTTTTGTTTTTAAACAAATCGTGTCATTCAACTCTTAGTTTACTGCGCTACTCTTTTATTTACTTATTTATATCTTCGTAAAGAGTAATACCCAAACTATATTTCTTTTACGTAATCACAATTGACTTTATGTCATTCACGCTACATCGTGTTTTACAGTCCTACTGTGTTTTATTTGTTTCATATAATTTTTCTCTGAATTTGTTCTTTATTTTTCATTGTATATAATTGTAAATAGTCTACTTAATCTTAATGTAGTATTTAAGCATAGTCATAGTAAATTTTCTTAGCATTGAAATTTATTTTATTAATATTTTTATGTAATTAATTAATTTTCTAATAGTCTAAGTGATACGTTTGGTTTAGCTGTAAGTGTCATTTATATAAATAAACAGAATTTGAATTTGAATACGCATATAAAATTGGGTAAAAATCGGTCAAGACGTATCGGAGGAGTACGGAACATAGATGTTTTATATATTAGATAGAAAAAGATATTTAATTATATGTTTAATAAAATAATAATACATAATACATACTTATACATAAAGTATATTATAATAATAAAATGTAAACAATAAGTAACAAAATAATGAAGTTAAATTAATGTCGAGGTAGCGATGCACTCCTCGACAAGATTGACCACGTACTAGTGAGTTTTTATTAGGTTTAGGTTTTACTCCATTTTTTATGTTTTAATCTATTTTTAAGGTTAATTCGTTGTTAAACATTCTGTGAATATTTAGAAGGTCTCTCAAATGTAGTTAAAAAAATTAAGTAATAAAATTACTTAAAAATGACGTTATTGGGAATAATATACCTTATATATAAAATTTCCGTGTCACGGTGTTTGTTACCGTACTCCTCCGAAACGGCTTGACCGATTTTTTCCAAATTTTATATGCGTATTCAGTAGGTCTGAGAATCGGCTACTGTATATTTAGTTTTTTTTTTTATTAAGGTAAAACAACGTTTGGCGGGTCAGCTAGTAAATATATATATTTTTTTAACGTACTCTTAGTTGAAAAGATCGAGTGAAAAAAACAGATATTCAGTGTAATTTTAAGCGTCTATCTACCTTTTACAGTTATTGGGCATGAAAAATGCAAAATAAACGTGTTTATTGTAAGGAGAACCACATCTATTTTTTTTATGAGCTGATACCTCAATGTCACTTACCATCAGGTGAATTGTGGTCAAGCGCTGACCTATTCAGAGTAAAAAAGAAGTGGCCAGTGACAGACGGAGAGGCAGCAAAGTCTCAGTATTAGAGGGCCCCGTTGGTAGGTACCCTCTGGGAGCAGATTCCTAAAAAGTATTACCTAAGTAGCCAAACCCTAAGTTTTTTAGTACTTTATATAGTACGCGTACTTAGCTATGTAAACCGACACAGTAAGGCGGCGCATGTCAAAAGAACGGATCAATAATTGAGTATTGAGTCGGAAGAACAGCGTGGGTCGCGACCAATTGGGTAAACATGCAATAACCTATTACGAAGTGAATTTACCAGTCTTTTAACAATCACTAACTTCTTTGCCCATTTTTCCGTCCGGTCTTTAGTGACTAGGTATCTAACTTATTGACTCAGGCGTTACTTTGCGGATATCCATTGTAAATAGACTGACTCTTCGAACGACAAGTCGAGACACTCTCGACTTGTCGTTCGAAGAGTCAGCATCTCCTGATGATGCCTTGTGGTTAGGCGAAACACGTGTAGAGTTAAGAATTTCCGAATTGTGATAGGTAACGTTAATCTTAATTAATCTTAGTTAATTAAGCTTGGTTAATTGATCTTAGTTGATTTTTCCTTTACTTGTCTTAATTTGGATTTCGGATCACAGCGGAAGTACAATAAATATTTAATTTTGTCTTCTATTGACTAGGTATCTACTTATCTGCATTTTGGTAATTAGAGGGCGTCTGTTAATGACGTCAGGTGTTTCTAAGGGGGAAGGTTCATGCTAAATCTTTCCAAATCTCACTTGGCAGAAGCGGGGGTTTAGCAACTATCACGTTTATTTTTTCTATCATACAGCGGTGTCAACTTGAGTTAAAACTGATCCTGTAAATATAACAAAAACATAACTTGACGACCTCGTTGGCGTAATGGTTGCCATGCCGGCCTGCCAAACTACAGGATCCTAAGTTCGATCCCCGCCACGACCAACATCTTTGTGATGAACTAAATTTGTTGGCTGTCGGTATGGGTGTTATGTATATCTAGTGTATAAGTTGTGTTAGCAACCATAATACAAACTAGATATGGTTATTATGGGGGGCTAACCAGCCGTGTGTGTTATATAAAAAAAAAAACCGGAATCGGGTAAATAAATACTCATAAGAACAAATCGTAGCGCCTTATGATTACTTAACTAAGGTGAACTGACGCGATCATCGAAGTTAAGCAGCGGTTGATGCGGACTTTCTTTGAATGGGCGACCATGCACAAGACTGTCATTTAAAAAAACAAATGACGCGTTAAATTTTAGGTTCCTGCTGTTAGTCTTAGTAGGTCTTTTGGCGATTTGAAAACTCTCGATACCAGACCATAGCCACTAGTAAAACTAGCTAAAGTAATAAACTAACTAAACATTTTATAGCCAGCGGAGTTAGCACGGGACGAGGACTAATAGTCCCTCCACTATTTTTTCGACGTCGCAGTGGAAATCCACCTTAATTATGAGCATGGTAACAAGGAACAAATTCCCTTATAAAATATTTCCACTTGACGTTAAACGTGGACATTTTGTTCCGCTATTGCCGCGGTTTTATCACGGGACGAGGACTCATAGTCTTTCCACTATTTTATCCACCTCTCATTGGAAACCCACCTTAAGTGCATGGTAACGAGGAACAATTTCCCCTATAAAATATTTCCACTTGACATTAAACGTGGACATTTTGTCCCGCTATTCCTCACAGTTACCAAGTAAAACGATGATAAATACTCTTCGATTGACTTATGGCAGGGGACAAACTCTCGACTGATTGGAAGTAAGCGAAAAAAGGAATGTAAGTAATTATTTAGAGCTTCCATTTTATGTCAAAAGAGAAATATTATTCGGTGTTGCGAGAAAGATTTTGAAGAAGTTTACAAAAATATATCTTTAAACACAGCATCTTTTTTTACCATAACCTATATTGTACCGCTGTTGGGCAAAGGCCTCCCCCAATGATCCCCACGCTTTTCTATCCTGGGCCAGCTCCTTTCAGTTGGCAGCATTAAAATAAAAGTAACAAAACGATCAGTTTACTTCCTCTCCCGGTGGATAAATTGTCCACTAGCCGTGCTACCACAGAAGCATACATAATTACCACTTGGTGACATTAATTTCAAATGGCCATAACAATCATTGTTTGATTGATTGAAGAATGCCAAAAGATGTTATTACAAAGTCATTATAATGCCGCGTTTTGTAAATAAATAGGTCATAAGGTTAATAAAATACTGATTGCGTTGTGATTACGTTGTTTTTTGCATATAATTTAATTTAACTATAGTTTATCTTTTGAGCGTTTCTATCATTAATAGCCTTTATCACAAAATACCTAATAAATATTGGTACAAAAATAACGTCTAAGATTATTTTGAGAGTAGGTTATAACCTCTAAGTGAAACAACTTAAAATTAAAAATTTAGAATGTAGATAAAGTAAAGTGTTATTATAGTGTTTGTTTTCTACGTAGTTACGCCGTTGATTTCATATCCATATCGAGGAAGTTGTGAAAAATAAAATACATATTATGTAATCCGCTATTTTGTGGCGGCTGCGTTTTTTTGCAGATTTTCATCAAACATACTCGTAGTAGCTTTTTTTACTTTATTAGCAACACAAATATTGTAATACAAGAAATGTGCACCTTGTGCTTAGTTATTACTAAGACTACTTAGAATTAATTACTCAATACTATAACTATTTAGAACTAGTTATTTATGTTTAAATTATTATTAATTTATTTTAAATTCATTTACAGCTTAGAATTCTCTCGACTAACACACCTTTTAAATAAAACTTTAAATCAAATTGGTTCATCCGTTCGGAAGCTACGATGACACACACACACACACACACACACACGCACACACACGCGAAATTTGTAATGCAATGTTGTTTTTGCGTGAATATAAAAGAAATTAATAGATAATAATAATAAAGACGTCGATGCTTAGATTTGTTATTAATATTAAAACAAAGGTTTATAAATCAAGCTTGATCCTATTATGACGAATTCTATTGTTACAGTTTAATTTATATTATATTTCCAATAATTGTAAAGAATTTGTTAATTCTATACCAATATTATACAGAGGAAAAAAATGTTTTTTGTTTTAGGCTCCGTAACTACTGGACCGATTTGAAAAATTCTTTCACCGTTGGGAAGCTACATTATCCCTGAGTAACATAGGCTATATTTTGTTTCTCTTTGTAACTTAAAATTTTTCAAATCGGTCCAGTAATTTTGGAGCCTATTCGCTTCAAACAAAATATCAAACTTTTCCTCTTTATATTGGTATAGATATTGATTACTCTGTATTACTCCGTATTGTGGAGTTTTAGTGCAATTAAATCATAAAGGAGGTCCGCAGCTACTGCGTTAGCCGGTTGTGGCGAGGAGCCGGTCTAAGTCCTTGCCATCAGATATGTTGAAGCATAGCAAGCAATCAAATTATTTATAAGACAATCTGCGGTCAAACGCAAGCCACCATAAAATCTATCGAGTGAGGCAACGTGAAACTGATGCAATGCATTTGTAACTGGACACGTCTGTATCTGCAGCGCAATTTGACGTCAAAGAAATGATTGAAACAGAACTACATCGAAGCAATAATTTTTCGACCTACAGCAAATTTTGGATCTCGGTCAATTCTTGGATGGTTGACCGCCAGTTCTAGAATCAGTAACACTCGGTAACCAAGACAACGAAACTAGAAAAGAGATCGGCTCTGAGAATTTACCTAACGTTTGTTTTGGTAACCAAATAACATTATTTTCATTTCATAGTTCGATGTTCCGTCATAAAACTTGAATTATATATAATTATAATTATATTAATTATAATTATAGTTGATGGTAACAATTTTAGTTTTTACCTATTAAAGAGTCGAGTCGAAAAAAAATATACTTATCTAGACTTATTATTTTTATTTGTAGTGATTTAAACGACTTACCCCATCTCTTAGGCGTCCTGCCGAGGTAGCTATTCTCCTCTGGATTATAGAAGACGTTACCAAACCTCTTCCAGAACGAGTCAATCTTGGGCGGCGCCCTCGCCCAATCGTCAGAATTGTGCGCACCGTTCGACTTCCCCGCCATTGGTCAAAAAAATCGAAAATCGAATTCCTTATTTAAAATATGGAACGTGTGTCAGAGATCGTTCTATTTTTAAAGTGCGACTGTCGCAATGCGCGGTGTGAGAGAGACTGCGCGGGCGCAGGCCGCACCCGTGTCGTCTATTGACAAAGCCCTCCTGTGGCGCCCTTGGGGGTCTTATTGTGATGAATGGCTTCTATCAGAATATCTACTTGAATGTGAATGGACACGTACAATGTTACAGGATAGGCCTACGATGTAGCAATTGGGTAGGCGAATGAATGGATTACGCGATATTTTTCGTTTATATATCCGAATAGCCAATTATATACTTACATATTCAGATAGTTAGCATCGCATTTAAAGTTTTTTTTGTATTAGGTATTTGTCTCAGAAATCTTTGAGAACACAACAACCATTATCAAGATTTGGAGATCTGTACTAAAATCTTAATTATTATATATTTTGACAAACAGACAGAATAAATCATAGTTTTAAAGATTTTAGACTTCTGTTACGTCGCTCAGCAAGTAATTGTCTTATCTATTGCCACTGGTAGCAGAGGCTGTGATCCTTAGCAATAGCGACAGCTGTCTTTAGACTTGGGGGGCTGGAACTTTAATTTTTAACATATAAATAGGTTTGCTATAAAATACTTCATATCTATACATATTTAGCACCCAGACCGACAGCCAACAAATTTAGTTCATCACAAAGATGTTGACCGTGGAATCGAATCCAGAACCCTCTGTATGGTAGTCCGGCATGGTAACTAACCATTACGCTAACGTAGTCGTTTTTCTCGGGAAAAAGTCTTGTCTTTCCAGAGTTTTGTCATTTGGAGAATATGTTAGTAATATTGCGAGGTCCGACCCCCAGGCCCGGCGGTGGTATTAGATAATAGGTGGGAGACAATAGGCACGTAGGTAGATGGGGGCGTCAAACGGCGGGATCCGGCTGGCGACCGACGCTTACCTTCAAGGTTCCTCCAGGCAGCACCCGTACCATCATCTCTTTCTCTTTCTTATTATAGTATATCAGATTTTTTTGACGATAAAGAAATACATAGTAAAACATATAATCTGGTGGACATAATTATTGAATATTGACATAGAAACAGTGACATGTTGTATTGTATAGTATTAGTAACTTAGGATTTTAATTTAGATTTATTTTCAATTTCACGCGCCTTATACGGGTAAGAATATAGCTGACTTTATATATTTTAATTACATGTAACATCTTTTAATTGCTGTATTCTGTGAATAAATGATTTGATTTGATTTGATTTGATTCAGCAGGGTTATAATTTATTTTCTTATACCCTGATAGTTTTGCGTTTGACTACAGCTTGCCTGATTTACCTAAGGCCTTAAATCTCGCCAAACGCGTATATTTAAATCGACGAACTAAGGAACCAAGAATTACAAAAAATGCGAAAAGAAAGATATTAAGTTCAGTCTGAACCCTATCGATTTGTTGAGAAAAAAATATAAATTAACTTATACATTATTAATAAAAAAAATTACATGAACGTTTTTTTCGTTCATGTAGCATGCATTGACGTGATTATGATGATTGCATCACTATATACTATTACACATTCGGATAGGAAATTAAAAAAAAAAAAAAAATCTATGACTTTTTTAACGCAAAATTTAAGAAGTTATTTAGAATTTTGTTTCCAATTGTGTTTTTGGCTATCCCGTAGTCTAATGTAATGTGGCTCGCTTTCTTTTTTTTTGTTGACGAGGGAAGAAATCTTTTACAAGATACCTGACTACATTGGGACGCAGCCAGGTTATGTGGGATTTGTACCCACTAAAACCCCTCCGGTGACCTGCCTCTGTTCTCAACGGAGGTCTCCGGGTTCTTATGGCACGCTTACATAGAAGATACCTATTTACTCTACTTTTGAAGACCCTCGGATGATACATCTCAGGAAACAGAGACTTAGGTTCTCTAAATAGGTCAGCGCTTGACCTCAATTTACGTGATGGTAAGTGATATTGAGGTCTACGGAAGAGCACGCTTACCTAGAAGGAACCGGTTAACTCACGCATTGAAATTCATCGCTAGATTATAGTCATTGGGGGGAACAGGGAATTCGGCAAGGAAAAAAAGTTTGGCGGTTCGGTCAACAAAGGTGGAGGCAAAACACTAATTGCGTGTCTTAGGTACTTCAACTGTAAACCGATGCCGCCTTGGCGTTTCCCTGCTACTTATTTCTTTGTTACAATTTTAAAGCAAGTGGTTATTATGTAAGTTCATAACTGACATATTTAGAAAAATCGACAATATATATGCCTACAATTAAAAGTTGTCTTCTCGCTTGCATAACCTAATGAGGGCGAGTAAGAGGAACTAAACATTTGAGCGTAAAGTCTGCCATTGCTGGAACTAGTTTTAAGTATCTAAAGTAAATAGAGGCAAGTATAATGATAAATTTTATTTGTGGTAAAACTTAAGTGTAGGTACATGATAACTTAGAGCTAGGTCTTGAAAGAGTTTGATGTAGTTTGTGGTTACTTTAATAAGTGTGAAAAAAAAGATTTAATCTATTTATCTATGTTTTCTTTATTAAGTCGACTTATACAGTCTAAAAGTTGTGTGTAGTACAAGCCTCTAGACATTCATCAGTCCAGTAAAACAGGAAGGTCTGTCTGTCCTTATCCTCGGTGTCATACGACCTCATATGCAATACTAGCTGCGCCCGCGGTGTTACTCGCGATAATCCGGGATAAAAAGCAGCCTGCGTGTTAATCCAGGGTCTAAACACCATAACAAAATTAATTGCAATCGGTTCAGCCGTTCGAGCGTGAAGACGTAACAAACATACACACGCACAAACTTTCGCATTAATACAGTGTAAACTCCCTGTAACGTCACTCAATTCAACGACAAACTCTCTAAAGCTTCTAAATCAATTGGCTTTAGTTGGTTTAGATTGAATTCCATACAATGATACATTCTCTCCATTTAACGACCACTCTCTATAACACCATAGAATGCACAGTTCAGTGTCGTTATATAGAGTTTACACTGTATTAGGAGAAGAAGAAAGTAGAATAGAATGAAAATGTTTCTTTTTCATCTTGGTTCCGTACCGACATGGTATGTAAAAAATTACAAAAATGTAGTTCGATTATATTTACCTACTAGCTGACCCGGCAAAAATTGTTTTTCCTTACAATTTTTTTTTAGTCTAATGTGTAAAATTTCCATGTCACAGTGTTATGGAGACAGAAAAAAAAATAGGGTTGTATGTATTTTTTACTATTATTATAGTCTTGCTATTAATGTAATCTTGCATGCTTGACGGTCAAATAACACCAATTATTGTACCTATTTTGCAAGAAACATTTATGATAGGATTTGATTTTTAATACCATATTATAAAAAAAAAACATATATAAAAAAGGTGTACAATCCTTATCATTTAGAGTTATGGAACCCACCTACTGAATACGCATATAAAATTTAGTAAAAATCGGTTTTTCGGAGGAGTACGGTAACTAACATTGTGACATGGAAATTTTATATATAAGAATTAAAAATGTTGTTTGTTTATGGGTCTTAAGTATTTTATTTTATTAGCCTAAGTACGAGTGACAGTGTGGACGCAGACACGCGCTGTGTGAGAACACATGTACCGGACAGCCGAGACTAATTTGACATACACCTGTGCTTACACATTACCAAACTACTTATCTCATACCTACCTACCTACTAGCCAATTGTACCATAGACTAATACAGTAATACCCCGACTTACGCTACCTCGACTTACGCGAATTCGGAGTTACGCGATTTAATTTTCTCGTCTATTTTAACGTTTTTTGTTTGAAAGCCGCGCACTTCAGGTTGTGTTTATACATTTTATTAATATAGTTTGTCATAATATCTAGAATTAAATTAAAATTTATTTCCTAAATTATAGTCTCCGGTCCCAATTAAACATACTTTGTATGACTTTATAGGTATGTATATGCAAAATTGTACCCCGACTTACGCGAATTCGACTTACGCGGATAGCGCTCGGTCCCACCTATCGCGTAAGTCCGGGGTATTACTGTATATGTATTAGACGCTCAACCTCTTGTTGAAAATCTACTACGTGTATCATTCGATACATGTAGCGCCATCTATTCGTATTTTAATAAAGTTTGTATAACCGGCTATCACTTACGTTTATTTTGTCGGTATTGGCCCGACATGTTATTTGTGTTTTCTTGAAGCGACATCATTCGGGTCAATATATCGTTAGATCACTATGCGACCGCGGTGCGTTGCGGAATTTAGCGGCAGCTAAGCTGCATGTTTGATATGCAGCGCCATCTAGGTTTCAACAGTAATTATTATGGCAAACTTCCGCGCCTTTCTTTATTGTATGGGAATCAGCAATCCTCTTTAGTATTCTGATCCCTGCTTTTAGGTACGGAACCCTCAAAAGGATTGATGTAGGCAGTTAACGCAAAACAGCTAAGTTTCAATTAGGAATAAGTATTTTATCAATTTGCAAGCCGTAACAAACATATGCTCTGCTAATATTAAATTGTAAAGGCTAACATTATTATAATCTTAGTGCTATGGGCACTATCAATTTGCATCATATGATGAAGGGCTAGACCTAGAACGAGAGCATTATTACTCGATATTTAAAAAATTCTTGATATTTTGAAAATATCCTGATATTTTAAATATTTGATATTGATATATTTCTTGGTATCGTAAATGCGGAAATTCTGCGTTCAAACTTTTTAGTCGTAATTTAGGTAAGAGTGAGTCATGTGATCAAAGGACGGCCATTGATCACGTGACTTTTTTAAAACTTTTTTGAGTTTCGACTAGTGCCGTAATAAACATAAGCTATCCTGCTCCGCGATAACATCTATAAAATTGTATGACCGTACGCAGTGAGCGTTAGAAAATTCAACTGTACTACGATACTAATAACGCTTAAATTCCTCAAACTCAAATAAGACCACACTGCTACTTGTGGTAATTTTCCTTGCCGTTTTTAGAGACATTATATTTTATCTATTACATTTTTGATCGAAGCTTAACTAATAGAATTCAACGGTAACAGGATAGAAATGAGTATTAGTTGATCTGAAGTAAACTCACCTTTAGAAGTAAGCAAGTTAGATTTGTATCGCATATAAGATTAGTGGCCGTTATCATAACTAATAAGTAAGTTGTAAAATAATCATGACTAACAAAACACGTCAATAAAGAAAACAAACAAACGTATTCACACCTAACTGCGCAACCCACTACACGTTCCCACGGCTGGGACTCACGGCTTTCTCTTAATTTTCTCATAATCTCTAATCTAATATATAAAATTTCCATGTCACAATGTTAGTTACTGTACTCCTCCGAAACGGCTTGACCGATTTTTACCAAATTTTATATGCGAATTCAGTAGGTCTGAGAATCGGCTACTATCTATTTTCTATACCCATATGTGATATGGGTTGTTATCCCTAATTTTTTTAATGGATAGAAATAATTTATAATGAAAAACGTTTGCCGGGTCAGCTAGTAACATTATAAAATATTCACTTAATTTGTAGCGCCTGTAGCTCGGCTAAGGTAATTAGACGCGATAATCTTGGTTACGCAACGCTCATGCGGACAGTATTTGGATGGATGACCAGGCACAAGTCTCTTTTAAAAGTAGCATTTTATCTGGGGGGTTGCATGGTTCGAATAACACATCAAATTGTAGGCCCCAGCTGTTAGTCTTGTACAAGCCATCGTCTAGCCAATTCAAAGCCTTTAGGCGGCTTGAAAACTCTCGACACGAAAACTTGGCCACTTAGCTCATACATATAAGAAAAAATCATTTTATAAATTCAATACAAACTTTATTTCCTCTAGGCACGCATTACATACAAAAATACACAAATCATTTCGGCTTTACACATTTTACTGCCATATATACAACTAGCAGCCCGCCCCGGCTTCGCACGGTTAATTAAATAATTAAATATTATTGGAAACAACAAAAATAGCCTATGTTACTTGGGGATATTGTAGCTTTCGAACTGTGAAAGAGATTTTCAAATCGGTTGAGTAGTTTCGGAGCCTAATCGCGTCAAACAAACAAACAGTTAAACTTTATCTATTTAAAATATTAGTATAGATAGTCATTTGTGAGATAGTTGGCGATCAAAAATTTTTCTAGAGATTTTTTTAAGGTGCTATGGAAGCAAATTAAAATAGTATATTTTGAAAAATCCTAGAAATCCCAGCGTAAATGATATTCTTTTATCTTTGAGTTTTTACATAGTATTTTTAATTCATACTGTTTTTAATGTAATATATTTAGATATTCAGTGTTAAGAATCGTTAGAGTTCCAAAACGGAAGAACCCGGAGACTTCCGTTAAGCACAGAGGCAGGTTACCGGGGGGTTTTAGTGGGTACAAATCCCACATAACCGGTCTGCGCCCCATCGTAGCCAGGCATCTTGTTGAAGATTTCCCCCTCGTCAACAAAAATTTAAAAAAAACATATATCAAGTTAAATTTTGTTAGTAATTATCTTAAAAAAAAAATAGTTTTTTACTCGAAGTACAGTTAAAGACACTATTTTGATCAGTTATCAAGCGAGATGAAAAATGATTGAAATACTAAATTGGCCCTAGAAATATAGGCATTGATGATAAAAAAATAAAAAAATTAAAATTTTGGGTTGTATGTATTTCTTAACGCCACATAATAAAAAACAAAATATAAATAAATCCTCGAAAAATTAAAAAAAATATTTAAGGGTGAACAACCCTCATCACTTAAGGATATAAAAAAATCACAGTAGCCGATTCTCAGACCTACTGAATGCATATAAAATTTGGTAAAGATCAGTCAAGCCGTTTCGGAGGAATTTTATATATAAGAAGATTAGTGTAGATTAGAACTAACAAAAGGATCGCCCGCAAAGCGCTAAGTCTTGCTCCCGGCAAAAGTGTTCACTTCTGCCTGCAGTCCCGCAGTGCAACTGATCGTAATATTTTAATTTCACCACAACTTCAAAACCAAACGTCCAATTTTAATCATTCAAAGACCAAATATTATTAACATAAACTGTACTTATTGATGAAATAATTTATTTTGATAAGGATTAATAGCGTGAGTAAAATAAACGCGTTTAAATGTAGGCCAAGAAAAAAATCAAGATTTTTAAATAAAAATGTGGTTGTTGTGTCTCACTCGACATAGATAGGTATAGTGTGTCGCGGACTTTTTTGTAGATATTTATAAGATCTACAATTAATTAGAACATTTTATGGTTCTATCTTTTGTAGTTTAGGCAGCGTACGCAAAATAAGTAACTTTTTTGGTTATTTTTTTTCAGCTTGTGTCCGAAAAATCCAAATATCTTACGGAACCCTATTTTTTTCCAAAATAAAATATAGCCTATGTTACTCGTGGATAATGTAGCTTTCGTATGGTGAAAGAATTTTTAAAATCGGTCCAGTAGTTTTTGAGCCTATTCGTTACAACCAAACAAACAAACAAACATACAAACAAACAAACAAAGTTTTCCTCTTTATAATATTAGTGTAGATTATACAAAATATTAATAATTTGGTCATGCCTCATGAAAACTAGGTTTCAGGTAACCCCATTTTTTTTTCAGGAAAGACAAAGTACAGACAAAATAAACTACCCACCCTTACAGTCCAGACTTGGCCAGCGACTACTAATTACAGTGTAAACTCCATGTAACGTCACTCGATTTAACGACAAACTCTCTAAAGCGTCGAAATCAATTGGCTTTAGTTCGTTTGGCTTGTATTCCATATAATAATACATTCTCTTCATTTAACGACCACTCTCTATAACGCCATAATATGCACAGTCCCTTCAGTGTCGTTATATAGAGTTTACATTGTGTTTCCAAAAATTAAAAGAGCTGCGTGGAAAAAAATGTGGCGACGATGGAGATGTCAAGACTATATTTCGGCCTATTTTGCAAGAAAAGAGATTTTCTTTTTCCGATGGTACAACAAATTATTATTATTATTATAACAAATTATTTGAAAGGAATTGTTATATTTTTTATGTTATAATATTATTTTTTAGTATTAATAAATACAATGTTATATAAACTTAATCAGTAGGCTCAATCGCAACTCCACCTGAAACGAATGGTGCTGTTGTCAATTAGTGAATACATTAATTGATAGCTGTATTTGACTTCCGAACCAATTTTGGAGATGCGACGTTGCCATTCCGTGCGCAAAAAGTGTCGTGACAACTTTTCGTAAGATTTCTTTCCGTCTAGCCCCCTTTCACAACGCGCGATAAGGAACTTCGTTTCAATATTTTGTTTCGGCATGACCATTTCACACTAAACAACAAATATAAAGTTAAATGGACGGATATATTTCTAACAAGTCTTTTAAGTAAAATTGCACGAATAATTAAAGAAATTGTTGACAATTTTTTTACATAAAATATAAACAAATATTGTGTGTGAATAGCAACAAACATATCTAAGTAAATATAAAAGTCAGTCTTAACTAAATTACATATTGAACAAATTTTGTATAAGCGGTTATCACTTACGTTTATTTTGAAAACATTATTCAAATATGTCTTACGAAAGTTTTAATACAGTTAATTACACAAGTAAGAGATAATACATGAAAAACAGATGATGAGGATACAGTTAATTACATATTTGCTTAGTTTATTAGAGATTCTTTAGCTACACACGTAATGGGAGCATTTCACTCCAGTATTCGTATATTCGGCATACGTGGACGGTATATTTGATCATGTATTTGTCTTATTATTCCCATATGTGATGGATATGACCATTATTATTACTTTGTATAAACTAAGTGGCCAACCTCTGGTGTCGTGTTTTTATGCCGACCAAGGGCCTCTGATAGCTTAAAAAGTGTTTGTGACTATGTTTGTATAGATGGCCATATTTGCATAAATACAGCCATTGTGTGTCAGATGACACTTTAGATAGGTCCCTGGCTATTATTGTATTATTATTTATTTGGTCTTAATACTAGCCAAGTCCGAATGCTTCGGGTGGTTTGACACCAGAGCTTAGGCTCTTAGGTCATATGAAATAATAATAATAATGTCATATTCGCGTATTAGTTAATATGTTTGCAACATAAAGCACTGAATAGCAAAGTGAAGTCCCAGTATTAGATTCATATTGATTCCCAAATTAAAAAATACATTTATCAATACATAAAACTGGTAAAACATCATATACAAAATGTTTGGAATTGTATTTTCAAATTTTATAATTAATTATAAGTTATTAAATTAGTATAAAATCATATCAAAATAATGAGTCCAGCTACGGTGGGTTACAAAAAATACTTTGTGATTACATAAATATGTGTAAAGATACATTAAAATCATTTATATAAAAACTCATTAAATTATTAAAGTTACAATAATTATTACATAAAATATTAATTTATTTTGGACGGTATCATTTACTCCTAATTAGATGCTAGTGGTTTAGAAATTTACATCCTAATAAGGCTTTTATTCTTCATTTATAAGGCATTTAATATATAATGACATCAAATATATGAGACATGTTCATTTAATAAACTCATTCATACAAAACACTACAAATATGACTGAACTTTCTGAATTCTAACTGAACTTTTAGAAAACCTTTATGTTTTTTAAAACGCCAAATCCATAATATTATATTTTTGCCCAAAAAATGATGTCAATATACATTTCAATTGCAGATTTTACAATAGCAAGGAAATCCCATTTTAATCTTTATTAAATAAAAAAACTGGTATAAAATTAAATAATGTCTTTTATACTACACTAGTTAATGGACGGACCATTTATTCGTAGCTCCAAATGATATGTTACTTAGAAAATATATTTAAAAAGTATAATTAAAAATAGTAGAAAGAGATTCGTTCAAAGATTCACACTTCACTGGCAGCCGAGTTTACTTATATCTAAAACCAAATGCATGTCATTTAAATGTTTTAATGGAAAAAAAAAATGTAGATTTGGAAATAAGGTCAAGGATTTGGCCGAAGACAGAACTACCTGGAAAAAACTCCACAGTCAAGAGCCCAGCTCTTAAATATTGAATGAATGATGAAAAAAAGAAATATTATAGACCCGAGAGCAGTTATTTATAGTGAATTCAAAATATTACCGACACATATTCCTGTCTCCAAATTGGTCAGGGATTTCGCGCATAGCGTTGACCAATCACAGCCATAGACACTGTCTTTACGTGTCATTTCTGACAATTCAGATGCCAGGGACTACAATTCATGAACCAGACTCAAGTAAAGCATCTTTTTTTAGTTAAGTCGATTTAACTAACCGATTAAACGTCCCGTTCGTAAAATGATATTGTAGATAAGACATACCAGACCTAATGCCAGGTGAACACTCGAAGTTGACTGCTCTGCTGAGACTTCTCCTTATCATTCTTCCCCCCATCCCCGCATCATAATTCTTCCCCCCTTTCATCCTTTTTCCTCCCTCGTCCTTCTTTCCCCTCCTATAGCCCCGCGTACCGTGTGACGTCACTCGATCATGATCTCGAAATGCACGATGCCGAGCCGCTCGCCGCGGTGGTAGCGTATGTTGCGTGCCCACGCGCGGCACTCGATGTTGATCACTATGCCCGCTGAAATAACAATTATTATTGCTTAGCATTAACATTTTGAAAGTTATGTTGAACTGCGACCCGCAGTGCCATCAGCGGTAGTCCGGGATAAAAGATGGCTATGTGTTAATCCAGGACCTTAGCTATATCTTTTTACTACTAACTTGTTGTGACCCGTGGTGCTACCTTGTTAAACAAGAATTAACAAGGCTTTAGCAAACTTGGCTAATCGTATTCGACTGCTCCGCCAATGTCCTACCGACAATGGCTCTGTCACGCCAATAGATATGCCATAGACTGTAGGCTATCGTCCATAGACTATCATACCTAGGCCACAGACTATACATACATAAACTGTACAATACAAGGACCAACCTAAAGGGATACAGAATACAACCAAAGGGAATTCAGAAGTACTCACTCTTAGGTTTCTCAAGATGTAACGCGACGAGGGGGCTCAGATATCCCTCTGCGTTCTGGTACGGGTAGAAGTACCCGGGGAAGCCGGCGTAGGGCAGGTACTTGACGGGGCCGATGTTCTCTTTGTCGGCCGGCGTCTCGCCCTGGCACGATACCCACACCATGTTGGCCTGCGAGAATACAGTCAACAACTCTAAATATTTAAAAAATTATTGCACAAGTTAGCCCTATAAATCTTATCTTCTTATATATAAAAATTCTTATTATATATACAATTTCCATGTCACAATGTTAGTTACCATACTACTCCAAAACGGCTTGATCGTTTTTTAGCAAATTTTATATCGGTATTCAGTAGGTCTGAGAATCGGATACTATCTTTTTTCCATACCCCTAAGTGATAAGGGTTGTTCACCCTGATCAATTATTATAGTGTTTTAATTGTACTTAAGGCATAACAACGTTTGCCGGGTCAGCTAGTCTATAATTTTAAAATAAGTCAGGTTTTCCTAGCGCTATAACTTCAGAACGCACGAACCGATTTCCAGGGTACAGCATTCGTTGGAAAGGCTCCGTGAGGTTTGTAGCAAACAAAATTCAAGGAAATTTCGAGTCGCAAAAAAATCGACATACAACGCTGACAGACATATCGCTATCTTTTTCCATTGCATGAACTAGTAGCATGCGCTCTTTGTCACTTCCTACAGCCACGCCGCGCGCAGCTATAACCCTGTGTCTTTGTCTACCGCACGAGATACTAGACTCGGACCTCATTGTTGTACGTCCCCAGTCGCATTAAAATTTAACTTTTTAAAATTCGGCAACCGTCATTCAGGACAGACTTATTACGGGCAACCCTATATCATCGTATTCACAATAAAACAGCGCTTATTTTTATGTTTGGTTAATAGATTAAACAAATAGGTGAAAATAACTACGAGCGAAATACCTGTTACACCTGGCAACCCAAACGTTATGCCAGGAAAATAATAGGCAACCGTCCGTTTGCATATTCTATAGGCTGTGAACTTTCCGATAGTGTTAAATTTTTTTGTTAAACTCAATGGTGAAATTTAAAAAAAAATGATTTTTCAATTTTTAACTAATTATAGCCTGGCCAAGATTTTATCAGGCGACCCATGTTTTTTATGATTTTTAATAAACTAAATTACCTATCGAATAATTTTTATCCATTAAACAGATCGGTGAAGGTCGTTGTTATATCGGATCTTCTACTATAACACACAACTGGTTAGCTCCATACTAGACTATTTCCGGTTTGTATTATGGTTGCAACTTATATGCAAAATATACATATAGTCTAGTCAACAAGTTCAAAAACATGTTAAATAGACATAAAGCTCCTAAAAATATGTGCCGGATTAAAAAAAAAAAATATCATCTTATAGCATAGGTGAAACGATGATTAAAAAAAAATCCGAGAGTTAAGACTTTTTTATTGGAAACTTTTTCCTCTTTCAGGTTCTTTTTTCAAAATTCCTTAAATATCATAATTTTAAAAGTTATTAACGAAAAACTAAATACCTTTTTTTTTTCTTATTTTGTTAATAACAATCGCAATTTTTTATGTGCTAATAAACCCTTAAAAAACATTTTTCTAGGCGTCATTCCGAATCGAATGAGCTATGGCACATATTTTTAGGAGCTTTATGTCTATTTAACACGTTTTTGAACTTGTTGACTAGACTATATGTATATTTTGCATATAAGTTGTAACCATAATACAAACCGGAAATAGTCTAGTATGGAGCTAACCAGTTGTGTGTTAAAAGTGTCCAAAGTATTTATTTATTTTAATATTTACTAGCGGTTGCTCGCGGCTCCGCCCGCGTGTATGTCGATTTTTTAGCGACTCGAAATTTCCTTGAATTTTGTTTGCTACAAACCTCACGGAGCCTTTCCAACGAATGCTGTACCCTGGAAATCGGTTCGTGCGTTCTGGAGTTATAGCGCTAGGAAAACCTGACTTATTTTTAGGAGCTTTATGTCTATTTAACACGTTTTTGAACTAGACTAATACAGAAATGAAAAATGGTTTTGTGGCATGTAAATGTTTCTTGTGTATTGTTTTTCTTTGTACTACTTTGTACTCACATGGTCTCTGGAGTGTGTAATAGTGATGTTTTTGATTTGTTGCTGCAGTTCAAACGGCATGTCTGGCGGGAGGTCCGTTGTGTCGTTGTAGAACTCCGGCCTCCACCCATATATCCTGGAGATGAAACATAGAGGTCCAAGGTACTATTCATGCCACCTATGTGAACAGCGCGGAAACAACCCCGTGTTTGCCGACCTTTTCTTAGATGAACTTGTAAAATCTGCACATTATCTCAATAGGGATTTTTGAACTTTTGTACAGAAATCACCATTACTCTTTTCTGGACAAAAATGCAAAAAAGTCCATAAACCCACAATCATAAGGTAAAGCTTCAGGATTTTTGTAAGGTGGTAGAACATTTCCTAGTGCTCGCCTGTCTAGTAACCACCCTAAAGTTGAAAATCTATTGTCAAGCTCCTAACAGTGTATTCCGTCAGCCTCCTTGAAATTCAGTTATTCTGGACTAGGTATGCTCCACCTTAGATATATAATAATAATAATATATATTAGGACACTTATTGGGAACAAATATGCATTTTCTCAATGAGTATATACATAATTGAAATATTTGCTTTCTCTGTAGAACTAAAATATTTGGTGCACTGATCACAGGTTAGCAAGAGATTTTTCGGATTTTTGTAACCAGCTATCAAGCCTGTTTTTAAAGCTGTTTACTGATGTTTCACTGACCACTTCCTTCGGCAGTTCCAATTGTGAACCTCTCTGTTGCTGAATATAATATGATGCCTCATATTGGTGTTGGCCAGATTTTTCAATGGCCCCTGGCTTTGGGGTTGGCTCGCAACAATTGGTAAAGTACTCTGCTAAATCAGGAAGGTTGTACAACCCATTTAAATAAAGTCTCTATTAGATCTGCACATAACATACTTTCTTCCAGTGTGGTGAGGCGCAGGGCTTTGATGTAAAGCTAATTAATAATAAGTTTTACAAAGATATATCCAATATTGATTTACTTTTATTTTACTCAGAATAGGTCAGCGCTTGACCACAATTCACCTGATGGTAAGTGATATTAAAGTCTACAGTGGAGCGCGCTTACCTAGAAGGAACTGGTTCACTCTCACCTTGAAAATTGCTACTACTTACTTGTTCAGCTTGAGGAAGATGCATGGTGAGGACTTGTGGAAGGAGAAGTGGTTCTCATCGATGCAGGGCTCCAGGTTCCTGATGTCAACATCACACACCTTTCCAGGGGGTGGCGGGGGACGCCCAAAGCCACAGTTGTAGATGTTCTGACCAGCCCCCGCTGTCTGTCCCTTCCGTTTGTATTCTGTACAGTTCATATTTGTCAATATTAGTCATAGCACCTGTAGATTGACAATGATAACAATCATAGAGGTTAAGCAACAGTTGATGTGAAGTCTTTGGATGGGTGGTCATGAACAACAAGACTATTTTTTGAAAAGTGGCAACTTAGGATCACAAATAATCTCTTACTGTGTGTTCAATAAACAGATGGTCTGTTTAAATATAACGCCAATATTGTCTCAACAACATTCAATTTATACTAAACACTTCCTCAAAAAGTTTTGCGTACTTCAATTCTCATGACTTACCTGACAAAAAATCAATCAGCTGATCTTCCCAGTACTTATAGCTCTCATATCCTGTGCCTTTATACCAGATGAGGGTGCTTCTGACATCGGCTGGCATGGGCCTGAAGCCTAGCCCCGGGCTGCTGCCAATGAGGCTGTACTCCTGCTGCAGTCTCGGCACGCGGGGGTTGATGAACTGTTGTTGGAATGTTACCATGCAGATGGTGAACAAGGAGGCCAGACACGTGTAGAAGATGATGTAGAAGATTATAATTTTACCTGCAATTCAGAAGAATTCATAAATACATGAAACTAACCAGTTGTTGTGCTGAGGTTACATTTTTATTACATTTTGGCTATTGTTCCAGCACACTATAGAATATATTCAGATTTTCTTCCATTCACAATGGATTTTTGCAAAGTAACGGCTGGGTCATTATGTTCAGTTTAAGCATAGATTTTTTTTAAACTAACAGGACAACAGACCACGCCCTCAACAGTTATTTCGGTTTACGAATATACAAATTTTAGTGATTCTCCTGTTCTGTACAGTTGTAATGCGATGTTTCTAAGTTTATTTGGAATTATACCTATTTTGGTTTAAGTTCAAATTGTTTATGAACTTCACTTACCCCAACTTTCAGGAGTACGTCCCATATATGTTCCTTCGACTTCATTGTACAAAAAGTTACCTAAAGTCCACTGTGGTTTCCTTCGTAAAGGCTTGGAATCCATTTCGAATTCTTCTAGTCGAGGATTACGAATCATCTTAAAGCTATTTCAGTCAAACTTACGAAAGAAAATACGATACAAAACAATAATCAAAACACGCCCGACCAACGCCGCAACGCAACTTTTGAACTAGAGATGTGAAAGACGAACGAAATGAAGTTCGATCGAATTTTCCCTTAGAAATATTACATAATTTGCATCGGATTATGATTTGACTTATCGTCAAAAAGAGTAACTAAAACTTAAGGCAAAAACAAGTAAAAATATCGAAAAATTAGCTTAAAGGCCGTCTAAAGAACCGCTCCAAGAATATTTTACCTATCAGGATGAATATTATTTTATACCTATATATAATTTTATTTGGTTGATGAAAACGATATAACATAATTCATGTATAACTACATCTAATCTAATGTTAATTTAAGTATAAATAATTGAATTAGAAATTAAACTGGTTAAAATCATCCAAAATTAAGTTTTATGAACCAGTTAGTTTCATATAGATAAGTCTGGTATTTAATAAGTATAAAAATATTCTGAGAGCATTCATTAGACGGCTTTTAAGCTAATTTTAGGGTTCCGTACCAAGAAGTTAAAAACGGGACCTTAAACCCCCGATGTCTGTCTGTCTAGGAATCCCAAAAACATGTGCGAAGTAATCAGCTTCTTATTGGTCTGTGGTAATCAGCTAGATTACTGAAAACATTGTAAGCTACGATTTTTAGTGTAGAACACAGTACATAACATCATAACACAGTTTATAACATCTTTAGATCATGGAACCATTTTTACAATTCAATCGATTTTCGTTTAAACAATTACCTACCTTATCCCTAAGAAGTAGCTATCACTGTCAGAAAAGTAAAATATATCACAATCAAATCTACTCTATTCAAGTCTATCTATTCTGTGCTTGTGTTGTGATATTTTTCAAGTGTAGTTTTCTCATTTTAATTAGAAATTATCAATAATTTGGTTTCTGTGTGATTAAATTAGAGTGATACCGGTCCTAAACTATGGCTTCTTCAATTCACAAAATTATTGTCTTTGTGGGATTCATATCCTTATTCCATTCAGCATTTTCAGCAGCCCAACGTAAATAGATTTTTCTAGTCAAATATTGGGAAATTACCAATTTTCCTGTATCTAAACGGTCCATTTTCGTTTCAGATCGGTCGTACCTCCGAATTACATCACAAGAATTCACAAGCTTACCATGTGATGTATGTAAAGTTTTGAGCCCAAACCTGGGAATATTTTGTGACTCCCATACATGAATGTTATCTTGTTACAGATCATTGTTCAAGCCGTGATAAGCATGTTTGCTGTGATGTGGGGTGTCATGAACGTCGCGGGGAACCTTCGAGAGATCCACGCAGCAGCAGAGCTTAACCTCATCAAGTGGGAGACTCAATGTAATCGCCCCTCATTTTACATGTTTAACCACAGAGGCAGAGCACTGTCTTACACCTATGTTCCCGCTTCTGGGAAGGCAGACCTAGAGAATTCAGAATAACATTTAGTTAACAGAAAATTATAATAAATAGGGAATATAAGTGTAATTTATTAGGTGACAGTCATTTGTTTTCTCTACATTTAATATATTTGCTCGATTTTATATTAAATGTATATTCAATTTGATACATGTTTTATTATTAACTTCTTTTTCATATGAGCTAAGTGGCTAAGCTCTGGTGATGAGTTTTCAAACCACCCTAAAACTGCTTCTCACTTGGCTTTAACAATTGCTTGTACTAAGTACAGCAAAAAACCTACTATATAGAAACCTACAATTTAATGTGTCATCCAACCCACAGTAACACCCAGATGAAAATGCCACTTTAAACAACAGATTTGAGCATAAATTAAATAATGACACATTTGATACATACTTGGTTATCACCCCTTACTAAACCATTTCTAGTTTGTATTAGGTATGAATGCTAACATAATTGATATACTACATGTAGATACTTAATACATATGACATGGTCACCCATCCTAACACCATAAGCATTTACTATTGTTTCGTTTCGATGATCAAATCAAATCACCAAACCCTGCCAAGCTACAGGTGCTATAACTACTTGGTGGTTTGAATACTTACCAGTTTAGTAAAAAAAATATATATAAAATTACAATCTCATTCAAATAAGAATAAAACAATACATAAAACTTATCATTTATTGTACTTAAAATTAACTTATATTAATTATTACACTAATTTTACTTTCAATTGGAATAACAAAGTGTATATTGTCATAAACGGAGTACACTATGTACAATCCGCATAAGGTCAGCTAGTTAACATTGTCTTAGTTTGGAGAACCTGTTTCATATAGTTTATTAGATTGTATTTTTAAGCAGTTGTAAATATTAAAATGGTGAATCAACTTTGTGTAGAATATAACTCTTCTCATCCAAACTCTTAGCACAGTGAGGGCCTTGCACGAGGCCTTATCATTAAAATGGTCTAGTATAGTCTGGCAGTAGAGGTTACCGCCGGCCACCACGGAAGCCTCCGCCGCGACCACCGCCTCCGCGTCCGAAGCCTCCTCCGCCTCCTCGTCCAAAACCGCCACCTCCTCCTCGTCCAAATCCTCCACCACCTCCTCTTCCAAATCCTCCTCCTCCTCCTCTTCCAAATCCTCCACCTCGGCCTCCCCTTCCTCCTCCGCCTCCCCTCCCGCCGCGACCCCCGCGTCCGCCGCCGCCACGCGCTCCAGGAGGCTGCGGCAGAAACCTCTTCAACGGCAACAGCTTCGCCGGGTCAATGAAAAACTGCTGTCCATCCTTGAAGCTCTTCGCCTTAATGTTCTCGCCGAGCTTAACGGACACGTAGTAGTCGCGTAGGTTGCCGAATATTTCATCCACTTTCCCGATCTGTTCCTTGTTTTCTAGGAAGAGCGGCGCGTTGAAGTAGGGCACGTCTTCGATGTCCACCTTGCAGACTAGATCGTCCTGGACGACCCAACCGTAATGGCCGAAGGGGACGACGGACTCTGGCGGGCCCTGGTCCTGCTGGAAGCGCCCGCCGCCGCCGCCGCGGCCGCGGCCGCCGCCGAACCCACCTCCACCGAAGCCGCCTCGGCCGCGGCCTCCTCCTCCGCCACGGCCACCAAACCCGCCACGACCGCCGCCGCCGCCACCTCCTCTACCGCGAAACGACATTCTTACGCAGTAATCTGTTGTTCTCCGAAATCACACTAGCAATAAGCAAAACATAACCTCAAAACATGTGTGACTTGACTCGCAAGCTCGGGAGCGTGCCAAAAATGACATTGACATAACTTATTTAGAACTTAGTTTAAAAAAATCAAATAGTAGATTGATCATTGTTATTTAAATAGTCATTATAGATTTAATTATTTGTAATCGATATAGTGATTATCACAACATAATAATGTTATATATAGTCTGGCAAACGAAACATGAGACTCGATTTTTTTGCAAACTTTTTATATGGCAATGCTATAATAATGGCAACGTCAATATTCAAAACAAGATGGCGTGTTGTTATGATTTAGTTAAACACTAATTACTCAGCGAAAAATGAAAAATATCATCAAAAGTGGAGTTCGGGAGTTGTTGTTCCGCATGATCTCAAAGTATCATAAAAAACAACAAGAAAAAGAATTGAAATTCGGCGTAATTTCAACGAAAACAAGATTGTTTACATGTGGTGTTTGATTTCGTAGGTTAGTATGACGCTATTAAGTTGATACTTTGTTTTAATTCGTATTTACTATATATCTTTTTGCATAAAGTTATCTATTTCAAAATTATCTATTATAAAATTATCTATTTTGATTCACATTCTTTTATCATTAGTCAAAACCTTCCAACCTTCCTAATAATGCATTTTGGTTATTTATCATACCATAAAATGTTACATTGTAATTTTAACACATTTTTTTCTTTAACAGGTTTTTCTTAATTTGGATTCTGCCATTGAGCTGATATGAAGTTTGGGTAAACGCAAAATGTTAAGTGAAAATATTGCCTTATCTGTCTTGCGGTGTTGAATCAGAAAAAGTGATTAAAGAGACATTTGGAACCATAACTCCAGAGAAGTGGATGAATAATATGACTGATAATGTTATATACATTGAAAATGAATATGAAAATAAGATCGGGACAGGATCACCGAAAATAATTTGGAAAGTTTCATTATAGAAGGAAACTAATAAATATAAATAAATAAAACTGTGATTGTAGTGACACTGGTGAATCTTTTCAAATTTAAGTCTTAGATTCACATTTTAATTATGACAGTGAATAAAACATTATAGAATACTGCTTTTTTTATTCAGATTGATTGAACAAATTCTAAAGTATTACTTCCTAAAGTACTTAAAGCATTTTTATTCAGACGAAATAAAATAAATAATTTCAAAGTATCAAATTAGTTTATTCCAGGTATTTCATATTAGTTTTGGGGTTGCTATACTCAGATTTTTTAAATTTGCCGCTCTTTTCCAGGGTCATGTTTCGTTGGCCAGACTATATTATTTAGTTTAGTATGTAATCAAATAGTTGGATTTTTTGTTTCCGACGCCCAAGAAGATCTATAAGTTGAATATTCATATAGGGTTAATCCCGTAATATTGGAATTATATTTTGTGATACTGGCTAAATCTATATTTAAACTACAGATATAAACAGCGAAAATACCACGGGTACATTACTCAGTTGTCTGTCACTGTAAGTCAACTGACATTGTCAACCCTTATTCGTTGCTGTCAATCTGTCATGAAATCAGCCGTATCGCTGATCGCGTATTGCTAAGATATTAGTATACAAATTCCATTTTAAACTTACCGTTTATGTGCTGGTAAATATTTGAAGTTACTATTTTAATAATTTTTCGTGAGATTTGTTTTAATACTTATTTCCAAGGCTAATTATTCTAACCGTTGTGCTGTTCTTGTTGCAGTAGTTATGGCATCTCTCGAAGATGAACTCAAAGATTTAAAAGAGAAAAACAATGAATTAGTGCAAAAAGTTCAATATTGGAAAGTCTTGGCAGGCCAGCGGGAAAATGAGAAGCTGAACCTGATGCAGGAAATTAACGAGCTCAGGTTAAAACTTAGTGTAAGTCTATAAATCGTATATTGTTGGGGTTGTAAATAAACCTTTGTTATTAATAAGATAAGGAACGACTTGAAGTGTTCTTTAATGATTTATAAAAGATATGAAATATAGGACAAAAATAGTACATGGTTCACATAAATAGTGTAAATAAAATGCCTTAAAATAAAATATATTTTAATTATTTTTAAAAAGATGAATGCTCAAAATTTATTGAAAAAGTGATGCAAACTATTGATTTTTTGTACCTTTAAAAAGAAACGAGTTTAATAAGAAGTAGTACATGTAAAATTATCTTAGTCAAGTTTGAACACTATATTATTATGGTTATCCAATATGTTTTTTTACCTTACTCCTTGACACGCATAACTTGAATTTACATTAATATTTTATTCAACACTTTTATATTAGCATAGACATATTTTTACACAACACAGCTAGGTATTTGGCCAGCATGACATATAACCACATCAGTTAAGGCGTAAGGTAGAGCATGTCTTGTCTGGATTAACCGGAGGCTGCTGCAACACACTGTTAGATGCTTGGTGACAGATTTTTCTCTTGAGGGTGGTTGCTAGCCAGACAAGCACTAAGAAATGCTCTACCAATAAGCAAAATACCATGCCAATTTTGATAAGATTTATTTATTTATTTGATTTATAGGCGAGCAGCATTATGCTGGTGGGCCTATATCACACTGAGTTGAAATTATTTTTTTAATAGTTCACATAATGTCCACTGTTCAATGTTAATGTTTAAAGTTCACTAGTGCACTGATCACAGGTTTCTATGAAGATATGTTAGACCTTGACACGGACACAGACTACTTTTTATCCCATATTAACTTTTGTTGTCACGGATAACCGTAGGTAACACTGCAGGGTGCAACTACTAAATCCTTCTTATTCCTGTGGCTCTACAACCCTGGATGGGTCTTGACCACCTCTACCAATCTGTGCCACTTTGTGCAATTTCGGGCCAGGCCTTTTCATCCTTCCAGTTTCCCCAGGACCTGCAGATCTTCTTCGACACTTGCTATCCATATCTTGCATGGTCTGCCTCTGAGTTGTTTCTGCTGTGGGGTCCAATAAATGATTAGGTATTTATAATAAGGCACCTCTTTCAGAGACTAAGAAGCAATGGCAATGTACAAGCAAGGAATCTTGATGCAGCCCTACAGTCCGCCGGCGAAAAGGCTCTGGCTCACCTTGTCCGTGCTTCTGGTGAAATAGCACGGACTATTGACCTTACGAAAGCTTACATGAGAGAAAGAGAGGAGCTGGAGGCTTCAGCACCTCATTGGAGCTCTCTGGGTGGCACACCAACCTCAGTGAAGAAAGATAAAGTGCACAGAGTACCTCCATTGATGATGGGTGGCCAGTCTATACAACCTGTGGTGGCTCTCACCATGCTAGATACTAGTAATCCAAGTAAGTATTCAATTGTTTCCTTAATATTAGTATTTTTTTACTGCCTACCAGAGGAGAGGGAGGTTTTTTGGACTGCCAACTGTAAGGCCCTGGGTTCAATTCCGGACATGATAAACTAAATTTGTTGGTTGTCTGTCTGGGTGTTAAATATATATTAATATGCTGCGCAAGCTGCTGGCCTTCTTCAGCGAGATCGGCTGGCTTGATTATCCACCACCAGTCGGACCCTATCTATATAGGGGATCCAGAATACTTCTATTGCAGGAAAGAGCCCACATATTAACGTGTCAATGTATCCCCTTAATTATTTGTCTAAAATGTCAGAAATTATCAAATTGTAATCTTATTTCAGGGTCTATGGCAAGGAGTCCCAATCCCAATAGAAGTGTCACAGAAAGAGCAGTACCCATGCATATTATGCTACAAGGTTTGTAGATTTGTTAAAGATATTCATATTATTTACAATACTCTCTGCAATATTATTGAAAAAAAATATATATTACCCAAACTATATCAAAATCAGTTAAGTCATTTGAGTGTGAAGAAGTAACAAACATATACATACAAACTTTCGCATTTATTATATTAATAAAATGTTAGATGATAATAATATGAAAGGAATAATAACGAAAATAAAGATGCATATAATGGAAATGGTAGTGGAAGGAAGAGGGCCAAGAGGCTTACAGAAGAAGACATGGATTGAGTATTTGAATGGTGACATGGGAGAGAAAAGAGGGAGTATAGAGGTGGGTGGGTAGAAGAACTAAATTTGCTGTGCCGGCCCCACCTAGTGGGGTATGGCAAGAAATTGGAAGAAGAAAAATAATACTAGCTATACAGTGTAAACTCCATGTAACATCACTCGTTTTAACGATAAACTCTCCAAAGCATCGAATTCTATTGGCTTTAGTTGGTTTAGCTTGTATTCAATTATACATTCTTTCCATTTAACGACCACTCTATAATGCCATAAAATGCACAGTCCCTTCAGTGTCATTATATAGAGTTTACACTGTAATAAAGAAGTTGTACGATGTTGATAGTTATATTATTACTAGCTGACCCGGCAAACGTTGTTTTGCCTTAATAATTATTTCTAAATATACAGTAGCCGATTCTCAGACCTACTGAATACGCATATAAAATTTGGAAAAAATCGGTCAAGCCGTTTCGGAGGAGTACGGTAACAAACACTGTGACACGGAAATTTTATATATAAGATGTTATATGTATGCGCTATTTAAAACATCCTCGAGTCTCCGAGGAACTTCCAGGAGGCCTGCGCCGGCGTTAGCGAACTGCTGCCTATTCTAGAGGCCACTGGGTAGCTGAAGTAGACGCACCGCGCCGGCTGGACGCAGGAAAAGTCTACACAAAAAGGCTAAACTGCAGAAACCAGCATGCCACTACTAGTATTACTACTACTTCATTCATTCAATATTTAAGAGCTAGGCTCTTGTCCGTGGAGTTTTTTCCAGGTAGTTCTATCTTCGGCCAAATCCTTGACCTCCCTATACGACATGACTTTCGCCTTCTCCTTAATTGGGTCTAAAAATGATCGTCTAGGTCTTCCTCTTACTCTCCTGGCTTCAATCTTTCCTTCTATGATATTTTTATATTACTACTACTACTACTAAACACTGTTTCCAGATGTGCATATCCCGCTGACCAGGATAGATGCGGAGCTGCGCACTCAGAACATGGACACAGAGGAGGCTAACAATGCCGATGATAGCTCCGACCACTCACACATTGAAGGTAAGCTCGGATGTACGCGATCAAACGACGACCTCGTTGGCGTAAAGGTTACCGTACCGGACTGCCAATCGGAAGGTTCCGGGTTCGATTCCCGGCCCGGCCAACATCTTAGTGCTCAACTAAATTTGTTGGCTGTGGGTCTGGGTATTAAATATGTATCTATGTAAAATATGTACGTATATGTAGTATATCAGTTGTGTTAGCTACCATAATACATACAAACTAGAAATAACCAACCGTGTGTGAAAATGTGTCCTAAATATATAAAGTAACTATTACTTACGAGTACTCTCTTATGCAACTACTTTGTTATTACAAATTTGTAGAGTCTATTGCCGCTCTGCGATGTCTGCTTCTGTAGCACAAAAAAGGTCTAGGTTGCTAGTCCGTGCAAGCATAATGTTCAGCATCATCATAATCCAAAGCCTGTTATATCCCACTGCTGAGTATAGGCCTCTCTATTGTCATGCCATCTGTCTCGGTCCTGTGCCAATCTAGTCCAGGTTCGATCCGCGGTAGCTGTAATGCCATCTTGCCGCTGGACGTCCTACATTCCGCTTCCCTAGCCTCGGCCACCACTCGGTTACTACTTTGCTCCACCTATCATCGCATCGTCTGGCCAAGTGCCCAGCCCAGCTCCATTTCAGATTCATGACTGCATATCCGATATCTCGAACTTTCGTTCGTCGTCGGATTTCAGTGTTGCGGCCTCGGTCTATTAATTTGATATATGTATGTTCAGCATACGCATCGCCTTTTACGATTTATCTCCCATTTAGAATTGAAATCCCTCTATTAACATGAAATAATTTATTAACATTATAACTAATACTTTTCTCATAACGACACATGAATAATTTACAATTAATTTTATTTTTATCGATATAGGAATGATAAGATCAAACGCAAATGAACAACATTAAAATTACACATATCTGAAAAATCTAAGTAACAAATACATAAATGTATATTTTATTTATTTAACAAATATTCATCATATATTTTGTTTTCCTCATATTTCAGACAGTGGAGAGATAGTGGTGGAAGAATCACAGAGAATGTCAGATGATGAATTTGATTCTACGTAAGTAGAAATAAATTTTGTTTAAAATTAAATGATTTTTTTTTTCATATATTTACATCTATTTTTTTTATAATGATGTTACTTACTTTCAGGAGAGTGTTAGATGCTGTCGAAGAAGGTTCGGAACCAGAGAATGACGAAGTTATCATGCCAAGGTAAGAAAAAATTCTGAACCAATACATCATATTTATCTTGATTTACGTTTTGTTACACAAAAGTTTATTGTAATTTATTATTTTTGTCTTATGGCAACTCTGACATAGGAGGGAAGATCCAGGCAGTTATGCATTATGGGTAGGGTGTTTACAACAAATTGTTATATCTTACTTCAGTTATTTGTCTTTTTCCCATCTTTGTCACATTATGTACTAGCCGATACCCATAAGATTTTCTAAATGATTTACATGTTACGATTCAATTTAATGTTACAAAACAAAAGCACAAACAAGTAAAAAAATCAATAATACTTCAATAGCTCCTCACCAACAATTGACGATATGGATTGACTTATCACTTGTCTATGGATTGGACAGAAACGGAAACTATAATGTAGCTTCATTCAAATCAACTTTTATTTCCCTCTAGTTTTTCTCTTCCTCGTGTCTATTGACACAAACATCTATAATATAAAAACAAGTTGGGTTTTCTTTCCTGACGCTATAACTTCAGAACGCACGAAACGATTCCACGGTTTTGCATTCGTTGGAAAGGTGTCTGGCTCCGTGAGGTTTGTAGCAAACAAAATTCAGGGAAAATTCGATTCGCAAAAAATCGATCTACACGCAGGCGGAGCCGTAGCCAGTGCATATATTATAAAACTATGTTGTATTTTCAGGAGTAGAACGGACAACCCCTTAGAAGGACCAAGTTGGATGCTGGATTCTGATAATACCAATCAAGTAAGATTCCAATCTTAAGCTTTATTATCATCTGACAGGGTACATACCATTGCCATATCATCTTCAACTATTACTGTTCATGCTATAGGACCCGCGACCCTATTTCGAAATTATAGATTTAAAATTATGGTTAAACGCAATTAATAGTATGGCACCCTTCGTGCTCAAGCCCGACTATTATTTATTTGTGTTCTGGTAACTTTGAGTTCAACTTCAATTACCTAACAACGTATTCAAGAATTACCACTTATAATATCATTCTTCTTCTTCGTATGAGCTAATAAGTGACCAAGCTCTGGTGTCGAGTCTTCAAGCCGCCCGAAGGTCTCTGACTTGGCTTAAGGACTGCTCGTACTAAGCTACTCATACAGCCTAGTGCTCATACAGCCGTGATCTACAAATTAACATGTCATATGAAACGAGGTAGTGGGGAACCAGTTTCTTTTGGGTAAGCGCGTTCCACCTTAGATCGCAATGTCTCTTATCATCAGGTGAATAATAATTGTGATCAGGCGCAAACCCATCTAGTATAACAAAATATTATGTCAGTCTTTTACATGGTTGTCTATTCCAAGTCATATTTTTATATAGTCATAATAGTCTACATCAACCGTTGCTTAACCTCGGTAACGCATCAGATCACCTTAGTTAGGTACGGGTGCTATTTGTATTCTCATTGTATTGTGTTTATGTGTAGGTGTCGGTGAGGAGGCCCCGCTGCAACCTGGAGCCCGATTCTACCACAGAACTGGAAGCGAAGCCTCAGGAACTTTTGGTAAGCATTGACTGCCTCGGTGGCATAATGGTCTGTGCTTCAGATTAAAAAAAAACGCGTTATCCGCTTGCTTGCCCGTGTCAACTAGTAGTTAAAAAATCGAGAATTTAGAATCGACCATGTCAAGTAGTAGTTAACATAACCTTGAAGTCAGCTTTGCCCGTGTTAACTGGTAGTTGACATTGCATTTCACTCAGCTATGACCATGTCAACCTGTGGTTAACATCGCTCCTGCCGTCAAAAAAGCTAATTCTACCTGTCTTTATCGCTCGAAGGCCTAATTTGTATTATTTGTCCCGTTTTAAGCAGCCGTAAGCCATAGACCAAAGTCAAGAAAAAAATAAAAACGTCACGTTGCACTCCAGTATGATTCATGCTTGATTCGGTGAGGGATGTTGTGCTAGATATTGGTATGGAAACAAAGTCCTTGTATGTTTTTTTCGTGGGACATAAGAGGTAGCACGCGCTGAGGGCCCGGGGCAAAGGCACGTTACGCGCGGTCCCCCCTTGGGCAAGCAAGCGGTTATTCAAACAAATAAACCACATTATACTTTTTATACATGCTAGCTGCCACTCCCCGCTTCGCACGGGCTATGAAATAATTAAAGTTGCAAAGAAAAACAAAATATAACCTATGTTACTCGGGGATAATGTAGCTTCCCAACGGTCAAAATTTTTTTCAAATCGGTCCACTAGTTTCAGAGCCTATTTGCGTCAAAAAATAAACAGTCAAACCTTTCCTCTTTATAATATCGTTATTAATAGAGGCTACTATTCTATTTTGGAGAATATTTTTAGTATTATTTTCGATTCTAGAAAGACATTTAAGAAAAATGCTCCTTTTTTTAAATAGTTTGTCTACTTTGGGTACTATATGTATATATGGCAACTTATGCTCTGTTAAAACGGGGGATAGCAAAATACTTAAAATTAATAATTAATTTACCTGAATATTTATTTTTTCTATTTTTAAGCCTCGATATCTCGGAAACAAAGCGAGATATCGAAATTTTTTTTTCGTTCATTTCGTTTTCTTTCATCGAGATCTATATGAATCCGCCATCAAATCGTGGCGCCGTACGAATCGTAATCTCCCCCGGCAAGGAATTCTAAGTTTACCGTTCCGTACAGTAAAGGAGGTTCGCCATAGTACACTGCCCGTTAACCTTGCTAACATATGGGGTGCTCCAGGAGGCGCCGGAGCGGCGCGTGTCCCGCGAGTTCTCCCCCACGGTGCGGCGGCGCAAGCGCACTTCCTCGCCCCCCGCCGAGCACTACTCCCCGCGCCCGCTCTCCGCCAGGCGGCTCAGGTGAGGGACACATACAAAGAAAGAAATAAAGAAAATAATTTATTGTGATTAATTAAAACACAGGACAAAATATAACAATTAAAATAGGTCATAAACTTTAATGAGTCACAACACAGCCTCAACTCAGCATAATGCTGGTTGCTGGAGAGCAACCAACGCTGGTCTTCCGTTGAGGCTGACTGTGAGGTCTCGCACGGTCCATAAAGATGAAGTACACGCATTTACATATATGAATACACAAATAAAACCGGATATACGGACCATACCATACCGCTTGAACAAATACACTGTGAACTTCATGTAACGTCACTCGATTTAACAACGAACTCTCTGAAGCGTCGAAATCAATTGGCTTTTGTTGGTTTTGAGCTTTTATTCCATACAATGATACATTCTCACCATTAGACGACCACTCTCTATAACGCCATAAAATGCACAGTCCCTTCAGTGTCGTTATATAGAGTTTACATTTTTGAGACTGCAACTAAATTAGTAGATAAGATTTTATCCTAAGATATCATATAAAAAAAAACTATATTCTTGTTATGTATTCTCTGATTTATTGTTACCTAAAGTATAAAGTATCTTTACTGTCACACTCAACGTGTAAATTTATTTTACAGAATGATCTCATGTTAGTGTTTAAGGTAGTTCATAAGACTAGCTAATGTTACATAATTACAGGGTACATGTTACTTTATTAATTTAATTTGTACTGTACATGTTATGCTGAAATAAATATTCTATTCTATTCTTAACCCATATCCCGCGTGTTGCAGTAACAGCGGGCGCGTGCTGAAGGTGCTGGTGGCCAAGATGCGGCTGGACGGGGAGAGTCCCCCCGCGCGGCCCGCCGACCACGCCTCGCCGCCCAAGCGCGCGGCCACGGCCACCGCGCTCGCCTTCGACGCGCCCAGCCCTAACGGCGCCACCGTGCCCGGCGTTATTGTCTCGTGAGTAACCATAATCAGCCCACTATACGTTCCCACTGCTGGGACTTTCTTTCACAAGGAAAGCGATATAGAAGAAGAAAGAAAAAAATCTGTTATTGTTCACACAAAAATATCACCTATGTGCACAATAGGAGCAAATTCAACATAATGCTGAGAGTACCAGGTACTCCAGCGCTGATTTCATAGATTAATAAATATTATGTCATATAATATTATGTCATATAATATAATGTCTTAATAGTATGTCTTAAACTAGAGGTTGAGCGTCTTGCTTAACCTCTGGTATGAAGAATATAAATGTAGCAAATATAGAATGTAGCGCCCTCTATTCGTACTTTCTTCAAACGACGTCACTCGGGTCATGCAATTTACTATCGTTACTATTTCAATTTGCTATCAGACAGTTACACTCTTTTTATTAAGAATGGCAACCTCGTAAGTTTATAGCCAAAAAAAAATCAGCAAGACCTTTATCTACTCTATTCTACACCTTGTTTTGTTGCCTCCTTTTTGTGTCTTTTGTAACACTAAAATGTATATAAATTTATTGTGTTGTAAGTATGTGTTGTCTATTCTAAAAATGTGTTTCATTGTGTATTCTAACGGAGCGGGGACAACTGCGGCTCGGTAAACAGGCTCCAAGGAGACCTAGCACGAGACGCAGTTTCTCCCACAACGTACAACAAACTCTTTTTAAAAACCTAGCGCTAAGTTATCATGTACGTACAACTAAGGTTTACCATAAATAAAATTTATGTTATCTTATTCATTTGTGTAGTAGAATCATAAATATTGAATTATATAATTGTAACTAAGAGTAAATTAGCGCGAACTTCATACCATGTAACCATAGACAAAAATATACTAGAGAAGACCGCTAATCACGAACAAAAAATCGTACATCGCAAAAAGCTCAGAATTACGTATTATTACCAGGGGGCGCTGCTAAATAGCCCGGTGACATGGATATCTCAACAGAACAAGGATAAAACTAAATTATAATTATGCTATTTAAGCTCAAAAGCCCTAAGGTATTTTTTAAATATTATAATATTGGTCAAAATCTATTTAATTTATTTCGAAATAAATTTAAAGTTTAGTTAAGTTTCCCCAGGCTATTGAGAGATGGCGTTACGATCGATTGAAAGATAGAATTCGAATTAACGCGTCCGCTGTACGCTAGATGGAGCTTTTTAACAAAGTTAAGCCAAGCATTGACGAGAAAATGGTATGATAAGTATTGAATAATTATTATTTATATCAAACATACTTTGCAATAATTTTGAATTTATATTAAATATTCCAGTAATTCGTGTGATAAAACTCTGTGAAATTCTTTCTACATCTAAAATTGTGAATTATTTTCTTGATGACATTGACAGCTTATACCATTTTATTTATTGGCTTTGGTAGTTGTGCCCATTAAACTTCACTAAATCCTTGACCTTTTCTGTAGCCTATGAAATTCTACACAGAGTTACATACCATTCTTCGATTTGCAAGAAAACATGGCAAGATTTTATAAAATCAATAGATTTTTAAATTTAAATATAACTTACAAAATCTTCTATTTATAATCATTTGCAGCGATGGTAATTTTGAACGAAATTTTAGTAAAGCTCGACTTATTAAATCACAATTCTTTATCCGTTCGAGTTACGATGCCACAGACACATACTCGCACAAAGGCCAAGAAACTGATAATATCCTCATTTTTTTTCTATATACCTAAACTGCCTAAGCAAACTCTAGGCAACCCGTTCAAAAGCTATGAGACTTGGCGCGTGTCGCCTTTCGAGACAATTGGTACAATTTGCAAAAAGAGCGAAAATATAATATTATTTTTTACAAAGATAACATAATGTAGCAACTTAAATGATATGTATCGACATCTGTTAGAATCATTTGGAGTTAACAGATGATTTTGACTGTCAAATAATAACAGACAATAATTAGCAATAAATTAAAATTGAGACTATAATTTGAGATTTAAACTATCCTATCCTCAAGTTGGATCGAACTGAACATGGTGTTCGTATTTTATTATAATCGGTTAAGTGGTTTAGGAGTCCATTGAGGACAAACATTGTGACACGAGATTTATATATAATAAAATTGTACAAATGTTTACTTTTAGTGTTTATATGTTATTTTTAAATAAATATATAAATGTTTATTTAAGCGTCTAAAACAAGAAAGTAAGTAGGCTTCCGTACCTAAAAAGTAAGATAGACACTAATTGCAGGACCACGGCATACCTACCTTGTTCAAAAATAATTACAAAAATAAAGCAGTTATTTACGACATCGCTTCGCTTTCTCAGAACTTTGGCTTGTCGGCACCTTTTAAGATAAACGATAAAACAATAGAAAACTAATCCTTCTTTTGTTTCCGGTCGGCGTTTTAATCTTCGTGATAAATAGGGTCTCGTTCAACAAAAAAGTCAACATCAACAGCCAACTAACAGTAAACAACCATCAATATAATAATAAAGTGATAAATGTAGTTTGTATTCGAAGCTTTTAATTGTAGCTATCAAGATAAGTCCATTGTTTTTAACTTTTTTTCTCGTTATGGCAGCACTAGTTTCTATACTCCTGCCCGGCTCATCGCAAATATCGCAATCTAACACGTAGCAAAGCACAAGTAAGAGTGGCAACGCCTCTCAAAGACTGAGCTGCACGAACTGGCAACGTAACATTCTTATGTCACAAATATCTTTGTCTGTTCAACGTGGCCATAGTAATTTATAATAGCGCCATCTGTTAGTTTTTCTCTGTACTGCAATGAGGTTAAGATTTATCTGAGATGTAAGGGATAACCAGCCGACACTATAATTTTGTATTTTGCCTCAATTCGGTACAAGTAGTGACAGCTAGTGTGCTTGAACGGAAACCAAACCGTTGTATGGTGCTTTGTACTGGAGTTGTCTGTCTACTTTAGTATATTTTGTCTATGATGTAACAAAGGTAAAACGGACCGCCAAGATACAGGCTCACGCCTAGGTTGGGGTCCATTGAACACTCACAGCGACTAACACAAGCTCTGGTATATCCAAACTTGAATGTAAGCTTGACTTAAGATAAGTTGATCTAACATGAAAAAAAAAATGAAAATGAAAAATATTTATTTACCAATAACTTATTATAACCTATATAGTATATCTAGTGGTTGCTTCACTAGGCGGTTGGCCTGAATCGAAGCAATCTTCTCCAGTTACCAATATCCTCTAAATAAGACAACACATTACTAACTTATTTAACTATCTGACATATAACTTATTTGCCTATCTTACATTTAGCTTGTTTAACTATCTTAAATTGGTAACATATGTAACAATTTGAAAATTAATGTGTATAGCTTAAGATTTATGGTAAATAACTATATTTTTATATTATATCTTACCCTTGTTTGTATCCCAGAGACGCAAGCCAAGACGAGCTGGAGAGTCTCGGCTCGGGCGAGCCAGCGCCTCACCGGAAGAAGCACCGCACGCACTACCGCACCGACTCCCACCGCACTATCAGCACCGACGACCCCGACTCCATGGACGTAGACCCGCGACCGAAGAGCAGGAGCGACAGAGAACACAGTAGAGAGAATGAGGAAGTTAAACAGAGAGAGAGAAATGTAAACACATCCAGACGTGCGAACAGCCGGGATCGAAGCAAAGAGAGAACAAAGGAAAACGCAGAGAGACAACGTACGATGAGCGGTGGGGCAGAGAGGCGGAGGAACAACAGTGCGGAGCGAGGCAATAGAGGGAATAGTGCTGACAGGTATTTCTAGTAGTTTGACGCTTGCTATCTATAGGTCCAACCAAAGTCGCAGACCAAAGTCGCAGGTCCTACCTGGACGAGGACTGCACAAGATCGACGCAGGTGGCACATGCAGAGGGATGCCTATACCCAGCAGTGGGATAAAGAGGGCTGTGGATGATGATGATGATGATCTATAGGTTAAAAAAAACAGACAACAAATTATTACATGGCAGCCATCCTGCGCAATCTTCAGGTCACGCAGTGGCAGGAGAAGGCACAGGACCGAGAACAGTGGCGTCTCGTAGTATCGGAGGCCAAGATCCGATTCGGGTCGACGCGCCAACCCAGTTAGTTAGTTAGCCATCTTGGATTTGAAATTTTTCATCATAGCTTCAAGTGCTCGATGGTGATCACGTTGAGGTCACCTATTTGACCAGCACAAGTCGAGGTGTCATGGTATTGCAAGTATTACTATATTATGTTTCTAAATTAGCACTAAGGAACAGCAATATAAGCAACAGCATAACGACACTGAAGGGACTGTGCATTTTATGGCGTTATAGAGAGTAGTCGTTAAGTGGAGAGAATGGAAATGATACATTCTCTCCATTTAACGACTCTTGTATGGAATACAAGCTAAACCAACTAAAGTCAATTGATTTCGGCGCTTTGGAGAGTTTGTCGTTAAATCGAGTGACATTACATGGAGTTTACACTGTAGTTTACTAGTGAGTTTCTATGAAAATAATAGTAATAAATAAAATTGTATTTGTAGGTCCTTAGACAGACATACAAGCGGTCGAGATAGAAGCGCGGAAAGAAATGAAGAGAGAAGAACAGAGAGTCGTGTCAGCAGTGATTCTACGGGACAACAGGACTCACGGTTAGTATTTATACCCATATATGTAATTATATGGGTATAAAGAATATGAAGCGAGTAATATAATGGGTAATGATAATGGGTATATGAAGCGAGTGTGGCTCGGTGGTAATAACGTCTGCTTTTCAATCAGACGGCCCCTGGTTCGATCCAGGTTCTACACCAATGACTTGTTTTTCAAGTTATGTGTGGATTGGCACTCGCTTTACGGTGAAGGAAAACATCGTGCGGAAACTGGCATGTTTGTGGACCACAATATCCAAAGACGTGTGTCATCCGCCAACCTGCACTTGGCCAGCGTGGTGGATTATGGCCTATTTCTCTCTCCTCGTGAGATAAGGCCCCGAGCCCCAGCAGTGGGAACGTATAGTGGGCTGCTTATGCTTATGTAATTATAAAGCAAATTATGTTTGCTTAATTGAGTATGTATATTTTTTGCTTAATTCATTTATAGCCGCTTCTGCTTTTGGTTATAGTAAGCGTTATATTATGACAATAAAAAGCTTAATAAATTTTAAACACTTATTGCTGATATATTTTTCCATAAGAAATGTAAGATAACATAGTTCTAACTAAGCATATCCAAAAGTAAGACCTAACTAAACATATTTGTCGTAAAGTAAGGTCTTAACTAAACATAAGTATGTGTGGGAAAATAAGATCTGACTAAACATCGGGTTTTGCTTCCTGACGCTATAACTCCAGAACACTCGAATTTGTTATTTCGATTTCGATCAAATCGAATTTTCGAAGATTTCAACACTTTTGCATTCGTTGAAAGCTCTCGTGCTCCGTGAGGTTTGTAGCAAACAAAATTCTGGGAAAATTTCAACTTTGTGGCGAAACGGAGTTCGCCGGGTTTGCTAGTAGGTTATATGTTATAGTTCAGGAGTGGAGACCGCGTACCGGCACACCTAGTGTAGGACGTACTGCAACAAGGTGGAGCGATGGTATACGCAAAGCGGGCAGTGGATGGAGACGATATGCTCAGGTTAGAGTCGCGTGCCGTGCCTTGGGAGAGGCCTATGTCCAGCAGTGGGCGCAGACGGGCTGATGATGAATTATATGTTATGCTAAAGCTTATTATTTGCAATGGTTGCTGAATCATTTCCTTTCCCCCGGGTGGTAGCGGCGCGCGGTGCACTCGCATTCGGAAGAAGGTGGCAAGATATGTTTGTTCCTAGAAGCTTCACTTACATTGCATGGTAATTATAGTTATCCTATTATTTTCAGACTAGGCATGCTCCACCTTAGGCCACATGCTTAGCGTTTTTTATGCCTTGAAAAAATGTGCCTATTTTAATTTATAGTTTTCTTTCTTTTCTTATAACGCTTTCACAATCAATGTTAACCACTTTAAGGATTTCTTTTGTAACAGTGTCTTTTGGTTTGTTCATCTGGGCGATACCGTGGGTCGCATGATATGTAAAATTTTAGGTTACGGCTTTTAAGACTTTGTTCTAGCCGTTACTCACTGCTAGTTGCTTGTAGCTGTAATTCTTAATACAAGCAGTCGTTAAGCCAAGTCAGAGGCTTTCGGGTGGCCACTTACTCGTATCTCTTATGACGACCATCGGACGAGTAGGGAAACACCAAGGCGGCATCGTTCAAATCAAATCAAATCATATCAAATTGTTTATTGGCACAACAGTAAATTTGGTACAAAGATACAAAATAAAGGAAAAAAAAAGAGAATATACACAAAAAAGGGTACATCGTTACAGTTACGTTGTGGAGATGCCTAAGTCGCGTACTAAGCGGTATGCCTCCACCTTCTTCATTCTTTGCCAAATTCCCTGTTCCCCGATAACTATAATCTAGCGGTTTTCAAGGCAAGAGGGAACCGGTTTCTTCTGGGCAAGCGCGCTCCACCTTAGATTGCAATATCGCTTACCATTGCGATCGCTTGATCGCAAGCCATGTCATTACCAGTAAAAAAAATATGATGAAGTATGTGTATGTGTGACAGGTGAATTGCGATCAAGCGCAAGCCCATTACCAGTAAAGAAAAATACGATGAAGTATGTGTACACAATAAAATGATTTGTAATTGTATTTGTTTAGTAGTGTGAGCGAGGGGCGGTGCTTGAGTCGGGGGACCTACGACTCGGACTCCGCGGAGGGGAGCGGGGAGGGGGACGGCAGGTCGCGCCGCCTGAGGAAACAGGTCGTCTACAAAGAGAAACCGCTAAACAGGTACATCCATTTATTTTAAGATCGAGTCACATATCCAAATGTTACATAAAATTATTAAATTATTATTAGTAAAATAAAATATATAAAAAAAATGTCACAGTAAAATTAATAAAAGTCAAATTTAAATACAAATAAAAATAATAATATTATACGAGTAAATAAACGTCAGTGATAATCAATATAAATGCAGAGGCCAAGTTGGTCAAAACCTCCTCTCTGGCACCACCACAGAGAGATGCCTCTCGCAGCAATGCCAGAGAAAAGGGCAATCGTCTTCGGAAAGGGGAATCGGCTCGACGCAATCATCTTCAGGACATTGTTGGAGCTGCCATTTATGCCAGACTGGAATGCTCTAACTTCGCTCTGAGTGTCGCTAACTGTAGTGAAATGCACGATAGTTGGTCGAACACTGGTGGCGATTCAGCGGCACACACGACGTTAACTAAATTTAAAGTAGCTCTGTCTCTTTTCGTCATAAATGACCAAAAAGAGATGGTACGATCACAAACCATAGACAAAACATCTAAAATCACGTCAAACACGTCAGATTTAGAGCTGATACAATTGGGTGCGCTATAAAATCGCTTACATTTTTCATATTTGACGTGATTTTAGTTGTTTTGTGTGTGGTTCAGAACGTGCTGTCTCTTTGTGGCCACTTAAGATGAAAGGAGACGGGGCTTCTTTAAATTTAGTTAAGTCGTGTGTGCGGCAGAATGGCTACCACTGTTTTATTTACTACCTACTTGAGGGTAGTAACTTCACTAAATGAGTACATATACAGCCTTGGCCTAAAGTATTAGGCACCCCCATAAAACACTTGCACCCGTAATGTTATTGTTAATATTACTTTTCTGTTTAGCAAATTAATTAGCAACAATATTAAAATACTGTTTTAAACATTAGACAAGGTTTGTTAAGAGTCTGTAAATTAGGTTTCCCACAAAAAGTGATTCAGAACTGATTGTGAGGTCACACTTGGCCAATTATTTTTCTGCACCGGAGCACCAAGCGCAAGGCTCCCGTCCGCAAACTTACCCTAACATTACAAATACAAAATAAATTTATTGTGCCAACAAACTTACAAAATACAAAAATGTTTATTACACAAAAATATGCTTAAAATATATACGTAAAGGCTCTGCCTGCTGCTTTAGCGGGAGCTGTGTTGCAGCACTCAGTCTTCCACAAACAAATCATTATAGTATAAACACTTATTATATATAAACACTTATAGTTTACATTATAAGGGAATAAAGGTTATTGAATATAAATTTATTCTAATACCTGTATATTTGACGACCTCGTTGGCGAAATGGTTACCATGCCGGACTGCCAATCAGAAGGTTCCGGGTTCGATTCCTGGCCCAGCCAACATCTTTGTGCTTAACTAAATTTGTTGGCTTTGGGTCTGGGTGTTAAATATGTATCTATTTAAAATTGTATGTATGTATTATATGTAGTATATCAGTTGTGTTATCTACCATAACACGAACTAGAAATGGTTCAGTATGGGGTTAACCAGCCGTGTGTGAAATGTGTCCCAATATTTATTTATTTTATCTATTACTTTGAGATGTTTTGCTTTTATCTTCAAGTTATATTGTTTCTCTAACACTTTTGTTTTGATGCTTTACAGGAAATTGCGGAGATGAGGCGCCGCCCTACGCAACAATTAGCTAATAAATAGCTCATGCTATTATTCAGACTGCTTCTACTTGTAGTATTGTACCTATAGATACCTAGATAATCCTATATGTATAGGGGTTATAATCCCAATTGGAAATCCCCATTAATGGGGACATTTGGACTTTATATGTTATACAAAATAAAAGTAAGTGATATCCTGTTAAGCAAATATTATTCAAGTATGCCTTACGAAAGTTTTAATACGGTGTTTTTTTATGTTTTGTCCAGATATCCCCATTCGTGATTCAAAATGCTTGTAATAGGGCATTTTTTAACTAAACAATTTTATAAATCCAATAATTCTTCTAAAACATTATCCAGATTCAACAAAAAAAAATATCAGATTTATTTACCTAGTTGTTTGTTTATTTTTAAGTCAGTGGGGTTTATTGTTTACCCTTTTTATCCAAGAATCCCTATTACGAGCATATTGAAACACCAATAGACAATTTTTTTTAAAAGACCAATATCCCCACTCCTGTGGGGCAATGGGGATTATTGGAGAATAACCCATGTATAGCAGTACCCGCCATTCCGAGGCTGAGTGTTCATAATATTATAGTAAAGACTAAAGAAAAACAACTAAGAAATTTTAAAGCAAAAGTGTACTTGAAGGGAATCAGTGTGGTTACCCATGGATTAGATTTCAGCATAGGATAAATTCCATGTAACAAACGACAAACTCCCTAAAGCGACGTATTCACTAATGCTTTTTTTGCAGCATTAAATAAATTCCATGTAACGTTACTCTATTTAACGACAAACTCCCTAAAGCTTCTTTTTTATCTATTTTTGTTTTTCTATCTTTTATCTATTTTTATGCAATGAGATCTCTTATAGCATTACTTCAGATCTCATTAACGACTACAAAATTACTTTTTTAAATGCCAAACTAAGTAAAACGGCGCATTTTGTAGATTATCTTGTCGCTGTATTGTTCTTGTTTTAACTTGACTATGTGCATCAAAAATACTAAACATTTTGAAAAATCGGTTCTTTAACAAATTTTAAATAGTGACATTAATAAAACTAGTCTCTAAAAGCACTTATTCTTTAAATACATGTTTTCTTCTCTCCATTTAACGACAACTCTCTGTAATGTAAAATCATGACGGTCATTTACAGTCGCGTGCAATAATTCTCCTTATTTTACTATCACGAATTCTGCTTCCTATTCCTACTAACAAATATTATAAATACGAAACTTTGCGTGTTAGATTGTTACTTTTCACGCTCGAATAGTGAACCGATTTCGATGACCTCTAACATAGAGATAGTTTACACTGTGGATTAACACGTTAGTCTTTGTTTTAGTCCGGGATTAACACGGCTAACACCGCGAGCGTTAGTGTTAGTTATATATTTAATTTGAGATTCGTCCCGCCTTTAGGAATTTGCTTTTACTTATAAAGATAGGTACTTAGGCTCGGTTGTACCATATTAGTAGTTAAAATTTCACGATAACTGTGTAACGCTTTAGTAGTTAAAGTTATGGTTCAGGTCAAATATCGCGGTAACTGTGTAACGCTAACTTTAACATTGACCGCGGAATGTGTTGCACCTAGCGAACTAGAATAGGACGGAAGAGTAACAACTCCATACAATTATCGCTTAGAATTTCACAATTATACTGCTACTAGCGACCTTATCGCTAAAAGCGATCTCGTCCAGGCAACCAATTCCAAGAAAGTACAAACTATACTTTAATATGACACGTCCCTTTTCATTAAAAGCACATGTAAGCCAAACAATACACCGTTTTGGTTTACAGCTGCAATAATAATGCTGATTCTGACAAAAGACATACTGTACATAACAAAAGCCGTATATAATATCGCAGAATTACCCACAAAATAATTAATTGACAGAATTGCCAGTGTAGAATAAAATGTACCTACCTGAGAACATAATTTGTTATACTGCTTTAATATTAGCAATATTATATTAAACTAGCTGACCCGGCAAACGTTGTTTGGCCTTAAAAATATATAGTAGAAGATTCTCAGACCTACTGAATACGCATATGAAATTTGGTAAAAATCGGTCAAGCCGTTTCGGAGGAGTACGGTAACTAACATTGTGTCATGGAAATTTTATAATTCTTTATTGGACATATAAATAAAAAAGGCACAGTAAAAGACAATTAACTTAAAATTAGTGTACCACAATTGGCGGCCTTATCGCTTAAAGCGATCTCTTCCAGGCAACCTTTGGATGGAAAGGAATTTATAAACGACTAAAGAAGGACGTAGTGTACAATAAAGAATAATAAAAAACATACATATAGTATTAATAATCTTATCTTAATTTATATAATCTCGTGTCACAATGTTTGTCCTCAATGGACTCCTAAACCACTTAACCGATTATAATAAAATTCGTACACCATGTGCAGTTCGATCCAACTTGAGAGATAGGATAGTTTAAATCTCAAATTATAGTCGCAATTTTAATTTATTGCTAATATAATTTGTTATAATTAACTGTAAGTAACCTATCTATATAGTAATTGAATTATTATCAATGAAGTAATTCGTAAAAATGAAGTATCTTTTTGTACGTGTTACTCCTAACCAAAAAGAAACCTGGCAATAACTAACCTTAGGCCTATATTACTTAAAGTAGGCGACCATACGTTTTTATCAAATCGCTAGTGCCTTGAAAATTCGCAAAACGGACACAACCGTCAACGACGTCTGCCCTCATGCGTCTGCCCGCGTTCGGGTCGCGCACTCAGCGTTGAGCCACTTCTTCCCCACCGCACCTACCCCCGCTCCGTTCGCCTGGCGCCGCTGCATTTTAAATCTGTGATATCTTCGAAAATATTTATTTAATTTACATGCTGTAAAAAGCCATATTGATCTTAATTAAATGCACAATGTATTTAAGATACTTAATTGGATAAGGATTAATACTGTATTGCTTAAAATCGCTTCGTAAATAAGCCATTATTTCTCGTACAAAGTAAAGGGTAAAAAATGGTTATTGTGGGTTATTCCTAAGAGATAAACATATACCATCTCGGACTTTTTTGTAGACCTTTTTAAGTAGTACAATACTGTAGTAAATTGTTTTGATCTATCTTGTAGGATTCAGTCAGCGTTTGCAATGTAAGCGCAAAAAATGTGTTTTTTTTACGACCTCACATTAAAAACCTCAAAAATTGTAGCCTATGTGTTATTCTGATGTATAAGCTATAGCCTATGTGTTATTCTGATGTATAGCTATATTGTGGTAAAGTTTCATTCAAATCCATTCAGTAGTTTTTACGTGAAAGAGTAACAAACATACATCCATACATCCACACATCCATACATCCATACATACAAACTTTCGCCTTTATAATATTAGTAGGATACCAACGAAACACGCACACAAAGCTCGCGAGCGATTGGTGCCGTGCCGCACCATGTGACGCCACGCGGGCGGGTAGCCGTTTTGCCCCGCCCACCGCGGTAATTTACGTGTAGACGGTAGAACCATTATAACGACCAAGTTACTATTCTATCTATTCTAGTTCGCTGGTTGCACCATCATATTTCTTAGTATAGTTAAAGCTATCCGCGCTGCCAGTCGATTGACGCATCTGACAGCTAGTTAACATAAACTATAACTTTAACTAGCGAAGTTTGGAGCGAACGGTTAATTAACTCTAACATTTTAATAATGTTAAAGTAAACTGGTGCAACCCTGCCTTAGATGCATTTATTGTGTATTATATAATATTGTTAGAGTTACACGTTTTAAAGTAATAGTACGATATTTTACGACAATTTTAAAATTAAATTGTTATTCGAAATTGGTTGATAAAAAGTTTTTTTTAATGCGCAGAACTATGGGCGCGGAAGATACTCTAGCGATCACTAACTAGCGTGAAACGAAGTCCCTTATCGCGCGTTATGAAAGGGGGCTAGACGGAAAAAATCTTACGAAAAGTTGTCACGACACTTTTTACTATAGTAAGCTGTTGTGAGCTGTGCGGCGTGCGCATGTTTCTTTGTCTCTCTCTCTCTCTCTTATAGAAAGCAAGCCAGATATTTTTATTTCTATTTCGCATTGAACAGTGTGAGGAATTTCGTTCCATCCGGGTGTCCCTTGTCCCTCTCAAGTTTTTATTTTATTTTAACAATAGCGAAATTATTAAAGTTAATTAACCCTTAAATGTACAAGTTGTTTTAAACAACATACTAAAAATCACACATAAATTGACCTTCATTTAATTTTTTATTTTTATTTTGCGCAATGTAGTTCATAAACAACACTCACATTATTGCAAAAGAAAGTATAGTAAATTAATGTCTAGATATTTTTTACTATTTTTTCCTAGACAGTAATACATGTCTATTACAAAAATATATTTTTTTAAAACGTGAAACACAAATCGTCCATTTAAGGGTTAAACAGAATAATCATTACACTGGTGTACAGTGGTTTTATTGCCTTAGATATGGTAACGATTTTGGGTCTATTTATGCACACAACTCATACGAAGAAGTTGTACCATTGTAATTCCGAAATGTATAAAATAATATTCTTAAAGAACTTGTTTTAATTTTATCTTTGCAAACTGATTTGAGTCAGAATTTTATCTTTATCTTTTAAATTGAATTCTACTTGTTATAACTAGCGTATGAACAACAATATGTCATTAACCCTTAAACAAACAAGAGCCCTTGTGGCTGTTTAAGAAAAAGCGAGGGTGTTTTCTGGGTAATTAGGGGCCGCTGATTTCATTTTTGATGAAAAAAATATAAAAAAAGGGGAGGGAAGGGGTGTTTTTTGTGTGGTAAATAACCTACCATTATCCATTACTGACTTGTAAAATTTTACGATTGTGGTAAAATAGTTACCATTATCCAATCCGGTTTGAAAAAAAATCTATACTAGTTGTTTTCTCTGGGTTTGCTTGTCTAATTTAGGTAATTAAAAAATATATACATATTAACATTTTAAGACTTTTATTATTAATTATATATAAGAGTGGACACTTATGTTTAGACTTAGTGGATAAAGTGCGATCACGAGTCATGTTTCAAACGTTTCTTCATTTCTTCTTCTTTTTCGACATTGCGGGTAGACCACTGAAATAAGCGAAATAAACAAAGTTAAGCAAATTAAAAAATATGCACCATACATAACCCAAAATTCTCATAAAAAAAAATATGCACAATTCACAAACCAATATAACATATCGTTTTTATATAAGTTAAGAAAAATATGCACCATTCACCACACAAAAATACAAACCGTTTTCTATATATGTAAATCCAATAACAGTTAGGCACGAATGAACAATGGTAGATAATTTACCACAATCAGCCATAACTTCACATGATCGAAAACCATGCATAGATTACCAGAATTTTCAACCAAATGGATGAAAAACAACAAAAATATAACCTAGTTTATGAATCTGGACGCAAAAACCACTTACCAGATTTTTCGTAGAACAAAACTCAAATTTTTGTGGGAGCGACGCACAAATTTCAAATTTTTTGCGCCAATCTGCCGACTTGCCCTCTTTGACATTGACTTATAACGACGGGTGACGTTTATTAGTGAAATGTTGCCAGTAGTTGGATAATAAAAAACACAACGTTTTACTTGCTATTCAATTCGATTAAATTCGGTGAAAAAAAAAGTCCTTTTTTTACAAAAAAATCAAGTGGTATGCATTCTACCTTTATTTTAATAAGGGTTAAAGTATTCTAATTGAATTAATTTATATACACGGCAATTTGTATTAACATAGTTTAGGGATATTTTTTAAAATTATTTCTGTTATTCAGACTGAACCTTTACTACTACAGACAATAAAATAATAATTGATTTTAATAGCAATTAATTTATATATTTCAATGTAATAAATGCTTTTTATTATACCTGCGAAGTACTTTTATTTCCTAAGGTGATCTGACGCGATCATCGAAGTAAAGCGTCAGGCTTTGAATGGATGACCATGCAACAGTCTTTTAAAAGGGGGCATTTTCACTGGAAGCTACCGTGGGTCGGATGGCACAATAAATTGTAGTTCCCGTCTGATAGTGTTAGTACTAGCAGTGGGTAAGTCAGCGGCCTTCGGGCGGCTTGAAAACTTGACACCAGAGGTTGGCCACTTAGCTCATACGAAGAAGAAGAAACTTTATACTACGGACACTACACTAACAAGGCAGCTTTAGAGAAGTTCAATAAAATATCAAATTAACTATAAATAACAGTATATTTCTAATTACAACTAACAAGTTTCTTACACAAAAAGTTAAAAACTAAGGAAACTTAAGTAAATAACTTCATTTCAGCACTTCATTACATTACATACAAATCCTAAAGTCAATAAAGAGAATAAAGAAAACATTAGAAAGCTCACTACCACTTTTTCCAGTCGATTTAACGACAAACTCTCTAAAGCGTCGAAATCAATTGGCTTTAGTTGGTTTAGCTTGTATTCCATACAATGATACATTCTCTCCATTTAACGACCACTCTCTATAACGCCATAAAATGCAGTCTCTTCAGTGTCGTTATACACTGTATTTGGATATGCAAGTGAGAGGACATGAACTTACAAATGTTTTCTTTAGGCAATGATATGGGCAACATCTCGAATTAACAGTTTTTTCTATATAAATCATTGAAGATAAAAATATTGAAAAAATTGCTTTAAGACAGTCTAAAGAACTACCCTAAGAATATTTACTTTCATTTTGGTACCAATCATATTAAGTAATACGAAAAAAAATGGTTCAGATAATGTAGTTTCAGATTTTCTGAACCAGTTTTATTTCTAATCCATCCATATATCATGTCCCCTCATAACACGCCCCTGAGAGAAACTAATAATCAATAATAATTAAATAAATTCGTTGCTCAAATGAAATTATTGCATTAATTGTTGTTTATCAAATGGAATTTTGTGTGTTAAATAAACGAATTATTATTATAATTCTTAAGTCTGATTAGTACAAAATAAGTATAAATATTCTTGATTTGAGTTGTTTTTAGACAGTCTTTAAGCTAGCTTTTTGCAATATTTACCATTTACGATTTATAACGAAAAAACCGTACGTACATTCAAGATTTTGCTTATCATGTGGCTCTAGAGTTATATAGATAATTTTCAAATAGAGACAAATATTCAATAAGGCATCTTCTTCTTCATTCGACCAAATAACATTATTAAATAACTAAGTCTAGCACGATATAGACTCTACACTCGACAAGAGATTTCAACTGGGGGTCTCTACTACTCCATCTCACTTGGTGTACTTTTGGTGTTATCAATATATGATTTGTATTTGACATTATAATTAAAATATAAATAAAAAAAATCGCATGCCGGATACGTTTTGGGCAAAAACCACCACCGAATGGAGCCCACCAAATAGACGGCGTCCCGGCCGGCACAAGATGAGATGGCGGTACGACCTCGATACACACAACCCACACTGGAAGACCGTTGTCCAGGACAGACTAAAATGGAGGGATGGTAGGAGGCCTTTGCCCTGCAGTGAGCTGATTTATAGGCTTAGATAGATAGAAATAAAAAAAAATGGGAAAAAAAACACTGCCATTTTGTTTATATCACTCTATCTGCGATCAGCTCTTATATTGCTATAAGCAGTGTAGTTGTCGACGTACAGTGTGCACCCCAACGGGTACATCTCCTTATACTTGTTAATGGTGCCTAGAGATCACTCACTGGATACCAATTTTCTCTTTAGTCTTGGCTTGTATAGTACTGTTTGCAGACTGCCATTTTAACATCATATATATCATAAGTTTATAAAATTGCAGAGTTATTTCCAATGATTACATGCCACTTGATATCATGCGGGACGGGGTGCTAGCAAAGGACAGAGCTATAAAGAGTCCTTGCGGTGTGCAGACTACTGTGCAACGAGTGTTGGTGTTTTAATTTTCATGTTTTCAGCATAATTTTTGTATATCTGATAAAGTAATTTACCGTATATCCGTGTACCGTGTATTTATTAAGCAATTTCTTATTCAGTAATCTGAAGAATAAGAAATTGCTACAAGCGATAAGGACGCCTAATGTGAATCAAAATTGCTGGAACTGCTATTTATACTAATTATTTTTGTTTCTGGCATACAATAAAGAATTCTTGTATTGTATTTTATAACAAGGATTATTGTATTGTAAATGACCTTACCAGAAAGAAACTCAAACTGTCAGATGTACTTCTTACTTACCATTTTCATAAGTTTTTAATTTCAAAAGCTTTTTTGTAACCACATTTTTAATGGAAGTAAATAATTTTGTATTGTATTATGCTGACTCCACATAGTGGGAAAAGGTGAAGGCAAAGTTTCAGCTTTATTGTAACCATATTTTTAATGGAAGTAAATATTTTTTTATTTGTATTTTGTATTGGTGTTTTGAATTTGTATTTCCCACCGTCTATGTGCCACCTAGATATTTAGTGGGAAATTTATTTTATCAATAGGTAACAGTAGAGCCCTTGTATGGAGTTAAGTTGTATGTGTGCTTAGTCCGTCGGTAGCGGCTTGTCCGGGGGCGAAGGCGCCGGCTCCGAGGGAAGTTCCGAAGGCTGCGGGGGCTGCAGCGTTACTGTTGCCGTGGGGACCGTCTGGGGAAAAACAAGGGAAAGTTGGATATTATGATTTCTTAATATTGGCGCTAAAACACAAAAAAAAATAGAATACACATTCAAAAATAACTAAAGAGATTTTTCCACTTGGCAAATGAGCAGTAACCATAATAAGCAATAAAAATAACAGCAACCATTATAACTATTTTACCATTTCTGACCAGGGTTGCTGGTTGACCGTGCTTTGCTCGGTATTTTTGTTTTATATGACATTTTCTAAAATGATTCCTAGCTAGATTTATTTATCACCCCCGAAACTATACTAAATTTCATGAAAATTGTTGGCGCCGATTCCGAAATTCCAATTATATATATATACAAGAATTGCTTATTTAAAGATATAAGATAAGAAAAGTACAGTACCTCCTGGTCAGTGATGGTGACCCCCCGCTCGGGGGCGTGCGTGTGCGCAGTCTTCTTCTTCTTCTTCTCGACGTGGCCGAAGCAGTGCTCGCACTCAGAGTCGCTCGACTCCGATTCCGACTCGCCGAACTTGCGAGGCTTCACGTAGATACAGCAACCTGGGAACACCAACCCCTCTCTAAACAAACTGTCATGGCGGACTGACAGCGAACGTAAAAAAGTCAAAATAATTCTCTAAGTTTGTTTCAGATCTATGTACTAATAAAAACGTCAATCGACTATGACACATTAACCGGCCAATCCCTACAGCGTTTGTTTTCTAGCCAACCACGCGACACTGGTGCTAATGCCGTATTAGCGCAATATATATATTTTGTGGCAACCACAAACAAGAGTTGAAGTTGTGAGGAAGTTTTCATGCGCGAATTTGTATAATCTATTTAAAAAAAATAAGGTTTTTTAAAGTAATGGGAATTACCCTAAACTCTTCATCCATCATATTTTTAGTATTTGTTATTATAGAGCCCACATAAATACATCATCTGTAAAAATTTAAACTCTCTAGTTATCACTGTTCATGAGATATAGCTTGGTGACAAGCGGACAGACAGTGAATAGAGTCCTGTTAGTACTCTTAGAGCACAGAAGCCTAAAAACTGCTAAAATTTAACCAACGCCATCTACCTGACTAAAAGTCATAATTTCAATTTCAGTTGGTATAACCATTTAGCTATTCAGTGTACTAGTGTGCTTACATTTAGACTTCTTCTTGTTCATATTCTCATTGTCGACGGTGTCTTCAGTCCAGACGACCTTCTTGCGTGACTCAGGTTTGGTGGCCGGCGCCGTCGGCCGCAGCGTGATCACCGCCACTCGCTCTACTGCCTCCTCCTAGACAAACAAGCAAATGTTTTACTCCATACTCAATTAAATACTCTAGCGACATGTAATCAAATAAAAATAACTACCTTAAAAGTTTTGAATCTAATTTTTTATTTTTCATCTCGGAGTTTTTAAAATGCTCTGACTATTTTGAGTTTTATGTGAACTTTTATTGACGCCAAATTTATTAAATTTAAATTGATTATATCAGATTTTTGGTCCATACAATATCATCAACAATTTAGCCCAGTGAAATTAGGTAAAAAAAGGGGTCAACCTCGGAATGAAAGATAATAAGCTGGAAATTGGTAAAAACCTTTGTTTTGTTACCCTAAATATTGTCTCAAAAGTCACAAATTCTATCGTGTCCGCGTCTTAAGATATTGAAGGTCAAAGGTCACAAAAAACGATTTTTCGCGAATATCTCGGTTCCTATTGCTTAAATGATATTTTCACCTATTAGAAAGTTGTAGAGTATAAAATTCTCTACAACTTTTGTCTAAACTTTTTTTTTATACGATCAACCGTTTTTGAGGTAGAGCGTGAAGAGTGCGCAGCGTACAGTCATATATGAGCTAATGCAGGGTCAAGCGTGAGCTTGACCCTGCATTAGCTCATCCGCCGCACTAGCCGCACTCTTCGCGCTCTACCTCAAAAACGGTTGATCGTATAAAAAAAAAGTTTAGACAAAAGTTGTAGAGAATTTTATACTCTACAACTTTCATAATAGGTAAAAATATCATTTAAGCAATAGGAACTGAGATATTCGCGAAAAATCGTTTTTTGTGACCTTTGACCTTCAATATCTTAAGACGCGGACACGATAGCATTTGTGACTTTTGAGACAATATTTAGGGTAACAAAACAAAGGTTTTTACCAATTTCCAGCTTATTATCTTTCATTCCGAGGTGAAACCCCTAATATGACTGGGCTAAGTGTTTATTCTAAAATAAAATTATTATTAAGCCGTTGCAGTGGTTGAAGTAAATTTCTTTTAATCCTTAACCGATTTTGACAACGCTTCTAATAAGGTATATGTGCAGCGTACAGTCATATATGAGCTAATGCAGGGTCAAGCGTGAGCTTGACCCTGCATTAGCTCATCCGCTGCACTAGCCGCACTATTCGAGCTCTACCTCAAAAACGGTTGATCGTATAAAAAAAAAGTTTAGACAAAAGTTGTAGAGAATTTTATACTCTACAACTTTCTAATAGGTGAAAATATCATTTAAGCAATAGGAACCGAGATATTCGCGAAAAATCGTTTTTTGTGACCTTTGACCTTCAATATCTTAAGACGCGGACACGATAGCATTTGTGACTTTTGAGACAATATTTAGGGTAACAAAACAAAGGTTTTTACCAATTTCCAGCTTATTATCTTTCATTCCGAGGTGAAACCCCTAATATGACTGGGCTAATTATAATAAAATAGAAGTGAATTTTATTAAATTTATCATGGAATACAAAAATTTTAACAATTACATACAGAATAATGTCATAAAATAAAATTTCAAAATAATTAATGAAAGTCAGAGATTAATTGATGAATGTATAATTTTATTTGAACAACCATACTCTAACATATTGTCTAGATACTTACTATCATACTCTAACTAACCTCTTACACAATCATATCTCACAATTTACCACCTGAGTATATATTTATCTCTGTATGTATTTATCTGACAGCACTTCTTAAACATATCAAGATAATAAAAAATATCATATCAAACTATAAACAAGCATATACAAATAATACAAAATTATTACCAGTCTTTAACATTTACAGAGCAAATAAAATTACTGAACAACTTTGCTATTGTAAAGACCCTCTATTTTACTATCATGGTATCCGAGGAAGTTGGAAAGGATATCCCTTGTATGTTCACCTAACAACGGAGGCGCGGCTCTCGCTTGGTTACCTCCTTCACTATAAACCGTAGGAGGTCCTACTACTTTCACACTCCCTGCTTTCGGATGTGGCAACTCTTTGACTAGCCCGATAGCTTTGACATGTTCATCCTCAAACACAGCTTTCATTGTGTTCACAGGCCCATTGGGAAAGCTCGCATTTTTGAATATTGTCATCCATTCTTTACTGGTCTTAGTTACTATGACATCACTGATGATTTTTATAATTTCTTCACGATTTTGCACTCTTGCAGAGTTGTCTATAAATCGTTTGTCATTTATAAGTTCTTCTTTGCGTATCAAATTGCAGAAGTCAGCAAATTGGGCATTAGACCCTGTACCTATGACCATTTGTCCGTCTTTTGTTTTGAATGCTTGGTATGGGACAAGATTAGCATGAGCTGTGCCCCACCGCTGCCCCTCTATGCCACAGTTTAGGTAAATGTTGGCAATGTTAATCATGCTGGATATCTGAGTGGAAAGAAGGTTGCAGTCTATTTTTTGTCCTTTTCCAGTCTTCTGTCTATAGAACAAGGCTGTCATGATGGCACCAAAAGCATGGAGTCCAGTAGTTACATCTGTGATGGCGACACCAGGTTTGCAAGGGTTGCCATCTTTCTCTCCTGTTGTGTTTAATAAGCCCCCCATTGCAGATGCTATGACATCATATCTGGAAATTAATACATATCATTTTATGTTCAACACAGATTATGTTACTTTTACAAAGTAATTTTTTTCTTTCTGTGTCAATCTTACCCAGGTTTTTTAGCATAAGGACCCGTTGGTCCAAACCCAGTAATAGCACAGTATATCAACTTTGGATTGACTTTCCCAAGCTTATCATATCCCACATCTAACTTATCTAGTTTTCCTGGGAGAAAATTTTCAACCAGGACATCACATTTTCTTGTCAAGTCATAGATAACTTTTTTACCTGAAAAATATAAAAGAAAACTTGGTTGTTATAGTTCAGAATACTACACAGTAGTTCACTGTTAGAACAAGTTATTAGCAACCTTGAAGTGTAAATAGTTTTAGGTGTGAATGAGAATAAGTCGAATGTAAACACAGTGCTACACAATAGCAACACCATATATGTATATCTAGAAAATTCTAAGAATATTACTTACCCTCATCAGACTTTAAATCAATGCATATGCTTTTCTTGTTCCTGTTTACTGATAAGAAGTAATAAGAGTCTCTGCTGCCGCTAATAAAGGGTGGCCCCCATTTACGTGCCTCATCGCCGTCCAAACTTTCCACTTTGATCACGTTGGCGCCTAAATCCCCAAGGGTCATAGTACAGAATGGCCCAGCCACCACCCTACTGAGGTCCAACACATTGATATTGCTTAAAAGCCCATGATTATTCGAATAATGAACCTTAGATATTTTAAAATGACTTTTAATTACGAAGAGACTAAAACGCTTCATAGTTTCCATCGCGATTTCACCGAGTGGTAATATTCAATGAATGTTGTTTGACGACCTATCAGAACCGCGGCAATGTATACAGCTATAACAAATATAAGATAGATCAAACAGAATAGATAAGCGGCTTCAAAACAATGATAAATACCTCTTGCAGTGACTCCTGAACCGTCGAGACCGCGGTGCTCGTGCTCGCCATGTCTTCGGGACGCACTAGTTGCTGGCGCTCTCCCATTAAATTATGTTTGACTTTGAGGAAAACGTTCACATTATAAATTGCACGACAACTAATAAATACGCAGATGTATACGATGAACTTTCCTTAATTTTCTGCCGACAGAAATTCTCTGTCTACGGTGTCTACAATCTACGAGTGACAATAACAATTAATTCGATTGACATTTGGCACTGACATAATTATATGATGGGTAATGTCAGTCAAATATACATTTTAGAAGCTTTGCACTACAAGGTATTTAGCATTGGGCAATATAGCGATTAGAGACTGTGGCACCATCTATTATAATTAGTCACGCCTCTTTCCTAACAAAACATTTCAAACATTCAAACAAACTTTACTGATTCATCTTACCAAATATTCTCAGTATCTATTCCAAGAAGCAATGACAAACATTATGGCTCATACGCAGCTTTAAAAGAGTAATTTTGAAATCAAGGAGACTTTTATACGCCCACTGATCGACACGATATCGTATGATCACAGCCTATGATGATTTTTCGTGACAGTTTTACGTAAAAGTTGGAAAGAATTTAATTACGAACAGCTCCATTTATATATCTCACTCATCGCGACATACTTTCAAGTCCGCACCAGCGGAGTATAAATCATTATTATTTTTACAGGATATTTTAAAAGCGGTCGGTCAATGGATCCGTCATTTTTAACGCCCAGCGCGAGATTTGAAAATAGTGTCTTGAACTCGTCGGAATTCTTTGGAATAATTCCAGGCGGCGAGAAAAATGATCGCACGCCGAAATAAAATAAAAATAATTGTACAGAGCGGCGGCAGTGCCCTCTGTGACGCAGGTTTGTTTACGATTCGGGACGATTTGATTCGAGTATTTTTGGACTGATATCTCAGCACCTACTCGTACCTACTGAAGGAATATATTTTACCTCAGCAACATTATCATCAGGGGCGGTACAGCATAAATATTCCGTTTTCATGCACTCTCTTGGGTGTATTTTGTTAGTTCACATAATCTGTGTCTGTTATATTATTATTCTCTTTAACGCATATTTTTAGGTCGACATAAAATATCGTCCTCACGTACCTACCATCTACTAAATTTTAATACTTTGTTTTTTTACGCTTAATTGGCTTGCGCTTGACCACAATTCACCTGATGTTAAGTGATATTGCAGTCTAAGATGAAGCGCGCTTGCCTAGAAGAAACCGGTTCACTCTCGCCTTGAAGACAGTTAGGTTGTAGTTCAGTGGGAACAGGGATTCCGGCAAGGAGTTCCACAGTTTGGCCGGCCGTACTATAAATGTGGAAGCAAATCGCTTGGTACGCATTTTCGGCATTTCCACTGTATAACGGTGTCTCCTTGTAGGCATGAAATACACTTATTTATCACTATTATGAATAAAAGAGATCATTTTTTTTTGCTATTATGTATGTACTTAAACAGTAAATAATGCCACGTTATTTGCAGAACTAATATCTTCACAAAAATGTCTTACCGGAAAACCAGCTACATAACTCAAATTATCAAAAGAAGAGCGAGCTGTTTTATGGGAAAGCCACAAATCAGGGTGGTCAAAAGAAAACTTCAGCGCCCGTAATTACAAACACGTCAAAGTGAGGTGATGACAATGTACACGACTTCTTACTCTATCTATAATGTAGGGACTAGTACAGATGGAAAAAAAATGATAGAGAAGAAAAAAAATATATAGATACCTAAGTATATATTTTTTTCCTTCCTTTTTTTGGCTCCTATACAACAAACGCAATTTTTAAATAGTTTTTACTCGATCTTTAAAACAATATTTGGTAAACCCTCTATACTTTCACAGAATATTGAATTATGTATTCAATAAAATAAATGTGAAAAAAATAATATTGAAGGGGGCTTCCATACAACAATGATACGGAACCCTTCATGCGCGAGCCCAACACACACATGTCCAATTATAAATAAATAAATAAACATTATTAAATAAATATTATTAGATGCGGGTAACTCCGCGGTGCGCAGCTAGTCACTCGTAATTTATCAATTTTCTATCGCTACTGGCGTCATTAAACATATTTTTCAGTTTCATCTTAGTTTTACGACGTTCATTATTCACATCCGTTCTAGAAAGCAAACTATCTGTAGCCTTAGATATTGACAGCACACGAATAACATAAAATATCGAGTACCTATTAAAACCGTGGAGTTATGGGTTGTTAAATTATTAATCGATCGGTGATCATTTCCTCTGATCAAAGTGATTAATATATATTTTTGCTTGGCCAGGCAAGAAATTTATAACTTTTTAGGGTTCCGTACCTAAAAGGTAAAAACGGGATCCTATTACTAAGACTCCGCTGTCTGTCTGTCTTCAGGATATATCTCAGTAACCGTAATAGCTAGAAAGCTGAAACTTTCACAAGATATGTATTTCTCATACCGCTATAACAACAAATATGTACTAAAAATAATAAAAAAAAATATTAAGGGGGTCCCCATACAGTAAACGTGATTTTTTCGTATTTTTTTGCTATATATCAATAACGGTAGCTGCTAGACAGTAAAAATTTTCACGGAATGTATAAATGTACATTACATTTCAAATTAAATTATAAAATTTAAATAAAGTAAATATTTGATGGGGGCTCCAATACAACAATGGTACGGAACCCTGCATGCGCGAGCCCAACTTGCACTTGGCCAATTATTTCAAAACTAGTTTGAATTCGTAAGCAATAAAACTGAATGAAGTGTGTCTAATTTTAGGTAAATCTAGAAATAGTTGTACGCCAGGGCAAACCACTTTAACTCTAGTATTGCCGAATAACTCTAGTATCTACGAAGTACAAGTTATTATTCTGTGGTATTGCATTAGCTTGCACACAGTATGAGTTATTTAAATAACAGAGTGCTCTGAACACTTTAGCCAGCATCTGGCGTGCATACATATTCATTAAGGAATTGTTATAATTTAGATACAAAATGCTAGAACGATGATTAGATCTTTTTCAGAATTTTCATTGTAGAACATTACCGACCTCCACACGGATGTTATAGAGACCTCATTTGAGAAATCAAAGATATTTTGTTCTAAATTCGAATTTCAAAAAAATGCGATCTACTTTATTCTCTAGGTATTAAGTTTTATTTTTAATTTAAGTATATGCTTATTATTATATAATTACTAGGTGACCCGGCAAACGTTGTTTTGCTTTAAATAATAGATAATGTAAATAAAAATAGCCGATTCTCAGACCTACTGAACACGCATATAAAATTTGGTAAAAATCGGTCAAGCCGTTTCGGAGGAGTATGGTAACTAACACTGTGACATGGAAATTTTATGTATTAGGAGATAAATTATTCGGACTAGCTTCAACAAAATCTTCATTCTGTTTAGAGCCTTCACATTTTTCTTTAGGGCGGATTTTCATTTGCTTTAAGAAATTGCGGGAGGGTGTTTATATATCGCCTTGAATGATTTGAAAATGCCATGCGTCTGAACCGACTTTGGCTAAAGAACACATCAATTTTCTTATTTTTGGCGGGCAACAGCCCTAAAGCTGTAATCACGGCGTAAAAAAAACCTTTTTCTTGATATTTCCAAACAATTTCTTATTTCGCGGACAGTCGGCGACTCACGAAAACACACAATGAAAATTTTGTTGAAGCTTATCGGAATAAAGCACTTCACAATATTTGAAATTCGAATTTAGAAGAAAATATTTTTGATTCCTCGATGGTAAACCTTTATCGCTGAGAATGAAGTCAGAGCATAATTTTATTTTATTGTACCCAACGAAGAAGTTATTAAATTACTAGTAAGGAGACACTTATTTCACCGTAACGCAATAATACGTGTATCCCAGCAAACTATAATAGTAACTTGACCGATAAAATGGTTCCACGCGTAATCGTAAAATACCGCGGTGGGCGGGGTAAAACAGCTACCCGCGCGCCCGCGTGGCGTCACATAGTGTGGCACGGCACCAATCGCGTGCGAGCTTGTTGTGTGTGTGTATCGTTGGGATAGCAGTATAATTGTGTGCGTAGATGGATACAAATTCTAAGCGGCAATTGTATGGAGTTACTCTTCCGTTTGTTCTAGTTCGCTGGTGTATCCGTAGCATCGTTTTCGTAGGCTTAAACGAGGTCCATCTTGCTACGAGATAGCTACGCCGTAGCATGGTGGTCTAGAATCTGCCAGTCCAATTAATATTTAGTCCTAATACAATCATTATAATATTTGCTGTGAGCTTGTCGAGCAAGATATTGTCTTAGAGAGGGCATTTGACTTTGCATTTGGAGTAACATTGTATAGATTCCTATACATAAACTTATTCAAATTACTAACCTTTTGTAACGGTCAGTGAGCAAAAGCAGCCCAATGCTCAATATTGTTTATTGGAAAATTATTATTATTATTTATTATTTGAAATAGCTTTTTTCTGTCCACAGCTTGTCTACTAAGCCTCGCGGTGCTGGGTAAATTACATCGTGGTTAAAAGGAGTATTTGCGTTAATTTAGAGTTTAAATGCACCAAATTTGATACAAATTTGTTCAGCCGTTTGATCGCAAATAGACGGGATAAAAAGTACCCTATGTGTTAATCCAGAGTCTAAACTATCTGCATACGAAATTTCATTGAAATCAGTTCGGCTGTTTCAGCGCTAAGAAGTAACAAACATGCACTCTCACAAAAAACTTTCGCATAAGTATATAATATCTGTGGGATGCATGATGCTAGGTTTGATCGGATATATACATTCATAGGTAGGTAATGCCGTGAATGACGCTGTCGATCTGCGGAAATAGCTCGCTGGCCCGCACTATATCATACTCCAGAACCGAACGCCAGGGCTGCACTCAGGAATCGCTGGAAAAATCCAGGATAAGATAGAAAAAAAAACTTTAGAGATCACTTCAAAAGTAGATAAAGCTAGTAAAGTAGACATAGAAGAGGTAGCAATACTACTGCTAAAAAGGAATGTCGAAAGAGATCAATTGTTGAAAGGCGACCGATGCCAAATTAAAACGTGCCAAAGTTAATCACGATCGCATCACAATCAGTTTTAAAAAGAACAAAAACAACGCGCAGAGGGCACGGCACGCGCCACAAATTACACGAAAAAACACACAACAATAATTAAACCCTGATCTCGGGAATGCCTTTAACTGACAACTAAATTAATCACCGTCCGTCGGAGACGAAAAATAGAATTTCCTCGTCATTCTCAAATAAACAATTATTTAACACGCCGTGGACGAAATTTCTCCTCAGTTGCCAATAGTTCGCTTTGGTGGACGCATCCCACTTCTGTTCAGTAAAGAACGGGAACAGATACAGAATCAAGATGACTGAGGGAATGAGCCTGGCTGCTTCTTACTGCGTCATGCTGTTGCTGCTGGTAGCTCTCTGGCTACTCTACTCTTCAGCTTTTTAATCACGTAAGTAGATGTGTTTTTTTTTCTTCTTTATTTGAGCAGTGCCCCTACTCTGGTATGGGGAGTTATTCAAACCGTTCGGAGGCCACTGACTTGGCTTAAGGACTACTAGTACTAAAAGTAACCGGGGCATTAAGACCCGCGTTAGTGACCGGATGTAAATTCTACTTTTTAAGTGACAGACTCTTTGCATGGTCGTCCATACAAAAACGCTACGCTACCATCGATACGCGATCTCTATAAATGTGGGTAGATTGCGTCCAATTAATCTCCAGTCTGATAGTTATTGAAGCTGCGAGTGCACGTTAAGATATTAATATAATCTAAACGCAATCCGCTCTACAGATACGCGGCTGAATTTTATTCCAGATTTCTCGAATCATCCATGTAACAAAATATTTTCCAAATTCTTTAACATTCTAATAAAAATAAAACAAAGATTCTAACAATTCTTTTTGTCTTTTCTTGAGAGTTATGTTTAGATAATCTATTTTCATTGGACTTATAAATAAAAACTACGACGAAATTATCTCTGTAGTTATTTCTATTTGTTATCGCGACAGCTGAATCTTAGGTAAAAATAGCTCTTGCTTTGACTCACATTTGCGTTCCACAAAATTATGTGGAATACTTTCGTCCCACTAATATTATAAAACGAAAAACTTTAATATTATAGAACTAACTTTTTGACTTCTTCACGGTGTAAATGCAGTTGAAATTTTGACTTCACAGAAATAGTTTAGAACCAAGATTATTAAATAAGATAATTTTCCTACACGGAGAAACACCTCAGAACCAGGTTAGTAAAAAATCTTCACAAATGTCCCATTTTATTAATATGCAGCCTAAATTTAATACGCACGCGCCTTTTAATAGAGCACCTGGGGACGTTCCAGTAATAGAATCCATTCCACGCAAAATGTGAGATTTACCTAGAAGAAATATTCAATTCCCTAGATTTGTTTCTTTATCTTTTTTCGGTTGGCTAGCTTTAAGGAATATTTTCACATGTAAACAGGATTACTAAATAACTTATCTTATGCTCTATATTACCAACCACCTAATAGACTGTTCCAGACTACAAAGTACTTCTAAACTACGCGTTCTGCTGGTCAAATTCCTAGATGTATACAAATAGAGATATTAACTCCTATCTCAATTTCGAAGTTCCAACATCCGTCATACAGCAAACTGTTATATTTACGCCAATGTTATCCAGTTCCAAATTCAAATTTATGTCTAAATTCTAATATTAAGATCCAAATGCAAACGTCTATCGGTATTCTATGTTTGTGTATTCCATTCTTTATATCGTCTATTTTTACGTCTAATATTCTGAGGATAGCGAAGCTTTGCAATTCTCTGCCAGAGGCTCTGTTTCCTGCGAAGTACCTTCCTGAGGTCTTTAAATCAAGAGAGAATACGTTCACTAGGTAAGCGTCTATATCGTAAGCTACACAGCGCTGCTAAACATCAGGTAAGCTGTGGTCAAACGCAAACCAATTACACCATGTAAAAGAACCCATCCTGGAGTCCCCTAGTATGTCCCTGTCGGGTGACGTAAGCGGACTTGCATCGCTCGAGCAGGCTCCAGAAGTCAGTCCTGCGCGCGTCGAGATGCCGATCAACGCGGAGACCGTTAACCTCGCCGCCACATACATGATCCTCGTGATCCTACTCTTCTTCCTCTGGCTCTTCTACTCCACTGTCTTCTAGCCGCGTGAGTAATCTGTTTTTTTTTACATCAGCTAGGCATTTTCCAGTAGCGCGCGTGTCCACACGGGTAAGCAACGCACTGGTCTAAGGTGGAACATATCTAGTTTGGGATATCTAGCTCTCAATGAGGCTGCCGGAATATACCACTAGATGCTAGACAAGGCACCTGTGGCTTGCTTATCCATACAAGTAAGCGACGCTCTGGCCCAATGTCGAATAATCTCTTGTCTGATATGTCTGGATCTCGAGGAGGCTGCCGGAATATAGCGCTAGATGCTTGGCGACGAACGTTTCAATTTGAGGCTGGTTGCTAGCCAGACCAGCTTTAGAAATACTCTTCTAATATCTTTATGTTTGTCTATGCCACTCTTTATGTTATCTTCTTGCCCTAAGACGATCAATACAAGGGTAAAATCATCGCCGTAATTTTCTATCGTCTATTTATTTCTTGGAAGTGTTAGAGTTTAGCAATTAGTGCGTCGCTTATCGATTTTTGAGTTTGTCGTAACTTTTCTTCTTATGTTAATTTACGTAAGTGTGAAATTAGAGAATTATATATATTCTATAATTATATATTATCTATCCATGTAATCCGTGACGAATTAGGGTTGTTTTTGGCGATGTTATCGGAAAAGTTACGTACGTAAGTGTACGTAAAGTTTGTGTGATAATTTTATGGTGATCTAGTTGAAATTTAGGGTGTTGAAAGGTTATGTCAGTCAATGTTATACAGCTTTACTATTGATGAGATTTGTATACCGTTTAACGCATTGTGTTGCTTTGCCACTGGTTGGTTATTGTTTTTTGTTTGCGTTATTTGTAAATCTGTAAATATTGGGAAAGTTTATAAACAGACATTGAGATAATTTTAGGGTTGTCTAGTAGTTATTAAAGATATGGAGAGGTTGTGTCTTTGGAAATTAAGGAGAATGCTTTTTTGTTATTTATGAACCAACCAACGTCATGATAATTTTAAAATCTAACACGAGTAAGTCTTTAAAAGTGTTGTTCCTTTAGATAAATAAAAATATCGTATGCGGGCAGTCGGAAACGCAATAAATGACATTCTGCCTGAAGCTCTTTCCAGGGTAACAATATCTGCTTTTTAGGCATAGAGATCTAACTGAAACTTCGCAGTCTCTTTGAAATTTGCGAAAATGGGGAAATCTTTTATAGTTAGTTCATTGTTTACCCATCAATATAGCGTCTCTGCAACATTGTTACTATCCGGCGCTAAATTAATTGACCGTAAAATGGATGGACGCATGTCTCGCTCGGCGCATTATCGGACGTCATTTATAAACGCCATCCTCCAAATAATCCGAATATATTTAGGGATATTTCGAGGATGAGTGCGCGTGGGCGCGCGCGGAGACAGTTTGCGTAAAGCCAGTGCTTTGGAGTCAGTTGTCCAGTGAAGTCCAGTGCAGGTGTCACCATGCCCAATCACGAGACTACGAGCCTTATCGCCACGTACCTCATCTTGGTGCTGCTGCTGGCCAGCCTCTGGCTTCTCTACTCGGGAATGTTCTAAGGTGCCACTTCCTTTATTTTTTTATTGTGTTACTAGAATCCCGTTCTGGCTTCGCACTGTCTCTAAAATAATATAAGTAGGTATAGTAAGGTGTAACAATTTTTCAAATTGGTCCTGTAGTTTTGGAGCCTTTTCGCGTCAAACAAACAATCAAACTTTTCCTTTTTATAATATTGGTGGATTATAGATTACCTAACAGCGAAATAGATAGATAGATAAACACTTTATTAAAACACTAGCATACCGTCCTGGCTTCGCATGGTCTCTAAAATAATCTAAGTTGCAAAGAGAGGCAAACTATAGCATATGTTACTCGGGGATAATATAGCTTCCCAACAGTGAAAGAGTTATTCAAATCGGTCCATTAGTTTCGCAGCCTATTCGCGTCAAACATACAATCAAACTTTTTCTTTTTATAATATTGGTATAGACTTGCTCTTGTCCTTAACCCAGCTGATGTTACGCGATGTTACGGTCTAAGAAGGAGTGCGCTTGCCTAGGAGAACCGGTTCTCTCTCACTTTGAAGGCAGTGACGTATTAGTTCAGTGGGTCATATATTTCTTCCGTGGTTTTTATTTTAGTAATTTTTTTAGTGATTTGTACATAAAAGGCAGCGAAATCACGTGTCGTAATTTGGATATTTATTTTTCAAGTGTGTTGTTGTGAATTTGGTGAAAACTATGTTCATTAATTTATTATTTGGCGTGAAATCTATAGAAATTTCTTTACAACTGTTAATTCTACTGAGGAATGTTTTAATTTGTGTTGCGAAGATTGATGAAGACCGAAGCATTTTTATGATGGTCGCGTAAATTTTTGCGGAACTCTTGAGATGACTTTATTTATTGCTTTTTACTCCTCTTAGCTACTTATGATCAGTTTTATCATAGGTAGAATAATAAAAAACTATTGAGTATTGGAATGTGACACAGTCATTACTTTAAATTTAATTATTTATTGATTAATAACTATATTTTCTTATGAACATTACGAAATTTGCAAATAAACGTTAGCCAGAAAATAAAGATGAGAGAAGAGCTTATTCTAAATAAAAACAGCATTTATTTTCTACAAAAAAATATGTACATTTTATCAAGGAGCGCGTTGCACTTTTATTTGTCAGCTCGTAGGTATAAAACAAGTTGAATCGTGACCTAAATGCTGGCTTACTTTGCCCAAACAATAAATAACAGTATTCGAAAGCTCGTGTTATCTCTTTATTTTTATTATCCCGTATACCTATACAGGCACGTATACAGACACACATTTTTTTATATTTTTACTTTTCAATTTAGGTTTGGTTTCTATTTAGTTTAATTTGTAGGTACATAGCCTTTTTTAACTCTGTGTAAATATGTGGATAATTTTATTGAAATACATAATAAATAGACAAACAAAAAGAATAGACACATAAAATAACTCGTGCTCTAAATCCATTTGGTGTTACATTGTCAGAATGAAACAAACCAAGAATAACATTTCAGTATAGACACAGAGATACACCATGAAGGATTGAGTCGGTAGTAGGGATTGCGAAACATAGCAACAGATAATAAAACACATTCCAGACGTTACGGCCGGTGATGGTGTAACCAACTATATCTGTGCGCTGGCGCATGCATAAACAGCCCACTATACGTTCCCACTGCAGGGACTTGGGGCTTTGCTTTCACTCTCGAGACAGATTTAGGCCATAATCCAGCGCACTGCGGTATGGCAGATGACACACGTGATCGGATAATGTGGTCCTCAAACATAAATAACTTAATATTAGGACACATTTTACACAGGGCTGGCTAACCCCATACTGAACCATTTCTAGTTCGTATTATGGTTGCTGACACAACTGATATACTACATACTACATATAGTACATACATACATATTTTATATAGATACATACCTATTTATCAGGCAAGCTGTAGTCAACCGCAAACTTATTAAAGGTAAAAAACATTGCCAAGTGCGAATCAGGCTCGTGCATGAAGGGTTCCGTACCATTGTTCTACAAACACGATTGTTGTAAGGGGACCCTTAATATTTGTTCCGTTTTTATTTTTAGTAGATAGAGAGATAGATAGATATACTCTTTATTGCAACACAAAAGGAAATACAAAATACAGAGAGATATAAATAAACAACTGTAGAAAAACACCAACTTAGTATTTGTTGTTATAGCGGCACGGGAAATATATAACTTTCAGCTTAAGAAAATTTCATCTTTCTAGCTGTCTCGGTTTTTAGACACACCCTGATATGACTGACAGACAGACATCGGTGGTGATATAATATTTAGTACAACTGTACTTCATTCCGTTAGAGTGGAACATGCCTAGTCTGGAACAACTGGCTCTCAAGGAACAAACTGATAAAATATGCTTGGTGACAGATTTTTCTACTTGAGGATGATCGCTAGCCGAGGCTAGCATTAGAAAATGATGCCCTATCATCTTTTTCCGTTTTATTTATTATTTTATTTTTTTCACTGGTAAGGGGCTTGCGCTTCATCGCAATTCACCTGATGGTAAGCGATATTGCGATCTAAGGTGGAACGCGCTTGCCCAGAAGAAACCGGTTCACTCTTGCCTTGAAAAACCTCACGGTTTTCTCACGGTGTTTTCCTTTACCGAAAGCTCGAACTTATTAGCGGGGGTCGAACCCACGCACTTTCGGGACGTAAGGCGACCGCACGCCCGACTGAACTATCATCGCTTTGGTTTCGCTGGATTATAATCATTCTTATTACCCACAAATTTACAACAAGCATTTCAAACCATTTCTACACGAAGCTTGTGAATGTGCCAACTGCGTTTTAAAAGTCATCAAAAGTTGATCTCTCGCTGTAAAAATGTCAGAGCAGTGACGGTGACACCCACATTGCACAGGTTCATCTGAAAAACGTCCACTTTTCCTCTATTTTCATATGCATTGGGCTAGATATCGTTCCAGAATATACAGATCGCCTGAAGAGTTCTAATACCGTAGCGCCCGTAGCTCGGCTAGCTAAGGATTTATTGATGAAAGTTCTCTTTCCTCAATGAAATCAAAGTTAAATGAAATGTTTACATAGTAGTTTTCCTTTTTTACAAAATGTGCATGTAAGCCAAAATATTTATTTAATTAGAGTTAATACTAGTATTAAAATAAGGTACAAACCATTCAAAAGGTATAGTTTTTAGGTATAAACTTTATATTTATAATTTAGTTTTGAGATAGGTTTTCATTTAAATGCTTATATTGTTTTGTGTATTAGGTATGGTAGATAGTTACAAAATATGTTGATAAATAAGCTAGGTTCACTATTAAGGATTTATATAAATTGTAAATAGTTTAAGGTTTGTTATAATGTTGTGTCTAAAAATGTATAAATCTGTTTGTGAACTAAAAAAAAAAAAATTAAACACCGCTGACGCGATCATTGAAGCTAAGCAACGGTCGATGGGGACATTGTTTGAATAGGTGACATACTCGTATGTATGTGGTGGATGCACAAGACTGTCGTTTTAAAAGTGGCATTTTCATCTTCAAGTCAGAGGCCTTCGGGTGACTTGAAAACTCTCGACACTAGAACTCATACACTTAGCTCCTACGAAGAAGAAAAAGTCTACTACCATGTCAATTACAAAACTATTTTTTTTTACATGAGGTTCAAAAGAAACATCTATAAGTATGTTTAATGTATTGTTTTAAAGATTAAAAGGCTTGATTAATGTTTGAAAGCGGGCGTTATGATGTGTTCTGTTGTTTGAGTGCCATCAAAATAAATCAATCACTGCGCGTTATACATCTCTGGAAGAATTATTGCTCGTCAAAAAGTCCCAGATATTTCGGGAAACGTGAGGCTAGCCAGCTAGTTTAGCTAGCCTTAAATAAACCATGAATAAATTACTTACGGTTCTAGTCATAATACAAAAAAAAAGCTATTACTGAATATAAATAAATACATATCTAAATAAATACAAGCTATTAATACTATACAATAAATACTCAATGCCAATAATACAATAATTACTTTCCTATTAGTAGGCTGGAATAACACACATGGATAGTACTTATGGGAAACCAGTTACGTAGAGGGATAAAACATTTTTGTAGGAAACCGGTTTCCTAAACGGCTGAATCCTGAATCTCGTATTTTATTTATGCGATTATTACGTCTGTTTTTTTTAAACCTCCGTTGTCAAGTATTTCGGAGCCTATTCTATTGCCATGAACACACACACCCAAAAACAAAACCCTTTTTCGAAATCATGTAATTACTAAAAAAAAACCACATTAATTAGCTGAGTAATTAAAAGTTATTATTTTCGTTTCCTCAACCCGTAATCATTAAAAATCAATAAAAACTGAAGCAATAACAAACAAACATACATCTGTCCAGACTAAACAGAGCGAGATCTTATTGGCTGAGCATCAATCAGCACTGGAAATACATTATGTAGGTACATAAAATCTTTGTATGTATATAGCTAACTAAATGCATGCTTGTTGGCACTGTTCGCTAACAAACAGAACAATAATCTTACATCTACGTAAATAAATATTGCCCAACAGACAATTACACGAAACCAATGTCTGTCTTACAAAATAATTGTCACAAAACTAAAACAATTATTCATAATTACGTTTCTCCTTTTTAAGAGTATTATTTACGAGTACAATGACATATTTTGAAAAATCTGATAAAATCGTTTGTAAATTATAGATAGGGCTACAGTTTTTCAGTTTTAATAGTTTAAATTTAGTGTTAAGCATCGCTAGAGTTTCACAACACGATTACTAAAGATTCACTCGATAGTAATATAGTGCTTCTGAAATTAATATAGAAATTAAACAACTTTTTTTTTGTTTTCATTATGAATTTATTTAGAATCGTTTGACTTTAAAACAAAAAATATCAATATTGTTTTTTCTGAAATAGTTATTTCTGAAAATAAATGTTAAACGTTTCGTTGATTTATATAAAATATTTTTATTTGCTTAGTAAAAATATTGTTAATTGTTGATTTTATATGAATTTATTTCGCTCTACTATACATAAAGAGCTAAGCTCCTTGATGGTAAAGTTGCCAACGCTTTCTCTGCCGTAGCCTTGACCTCTTTGTACGACGTGAAGTTTACCTTCTCTTTGATCTAGTCTATATACGCCCTTCTTGGTCTTCACTGTCCTCTCTTTACTACGAACTGTCATCCTAATGGCATAAGCAGGCTACTATGCGTTACCTACACGGAGCCTTCTCTCACAAGAAGAGAGATATAGGCCTCCACCTTACTGTGAAATTTACGAGTGTGTTGGCGGATGATATATGTACGTCTTTGGATATTGTGGAGGCCTCCACCGCACTGGCCATGTGCGTGTTGGCGGATGATAAACGTCTTCGGATATTGTGATCCTCAAACATGCCAGTTTCCTCACGATGTTTTCCTTCACCGTAAAGCGAATGTAAATAAATCTACACAAGTTTAGAATCAAGTCATTCGTGTAGGGCCGTGATCGAATAAGGGACCTTCAGATTGAAAAAACATACTTTTCCCACCGAGCCACCCTCGCTCGCACATAAGCAGCGGAAAATATTTTTGTAAATCATCAATAACGAAGAAGACAGAGTGACAAAGTGGTCACATGTGTGACAGCTATGGACGTGAATTAATCATTCAGTGCTACACGGACAACTGAGAACTAACCACCGGTGCAATTTATTAAGAAAAAAGCATATAACAGTTGAAGGTCCAAAAATCCGCACGAAGCGTTTCGCTTCCACATATATTGTGCGGACCATTAAACTGTGGAACTCATTGCCGGAATCCCTGTTCCCTCTGAACTATAACCTCACTGCCTTCAAGGCGAGAGTGAATCGATTTCTTCTAGGCAAGCGCGCTCCAACCTAGATCGTGAGTTTCGATCAAGCGCTTGCCTATCCATCATAAAAAAAATCTTCAACTTTTGAAGCGATGACAGCTCAGTAAGGCGTGCGGCCGACTTACGTCTCAAAGGCCGTGGGTTCGATTCCCGCCGAGCTTTCGGTGAAGGAAAAGGCTAAGCACTCGGGAATCGAACACGACCTTTGAGAAGTGGGGCGGCTGCACGCGCAACTGAGCTGTGGTCGCTTTAAAAAAAATGCAGTCGATCAATTCGTCGATCGTTGTGGAGCTAAAATGCAATAAGGAAACATTTTTTCGTTTACATAATTACAACCACAGATAACTTCAAGTATTTTATATTACATGTCAAATTAAAGATTTCAAATAATTCCTACATCAATGGTATTAAAACTGAATTTAAAAAAAGCGTTGATGCAAAATATTTTTTTTTCCAGTCCAATTCACATTTGTACCGATGATTGCGCCGAGAACCACCGTGATTCATTTTAATATGACGCTAATATCCAATTAGCGGTTAGCCATCATAAACCTAAGCGACTTACAGCTTCAGAATTACACATTTATAGGCGATGAAATAGATGTTTGTGTACTGGCTCCTAATTTACCGGTCGTCCTCGGCTCGTGTAAGCCGTGAAATATTATAATCATCAAAAGACCAGCTCGAATCGCCTGAGTTCTGGAAACGCGTCATAATTTCATAACGCTTGGCAGATATATTATGAAAATAGCCCCGCGAGCTGGATCTCCAACATAAATAACTGATTATTACGACGTCTTAACGACACCACATTTTTTATTCAGCAAATGTTTTAGTTAGCATTGAAATTAAATATTTTATTTATAAAATGCAGGCTGACGTCAAGAGCAGTGTTGCTTCGCTTTTTTGTGTTGTCAACGCGAATATTCTCAAAATACTCTAGAAATGTCGTGCGGTGATCGCTAAATTGATGGCTGTTGACGCATCGCCGAAATACTGCATTTTATTGCTAGTTATAATAACCTCGGCTTGTATTGTTGCAGATGTCGAGATGAAACACTCGCGAGAGAGATCGAGCAGAGATGGCGGGGAGGTGAAAACAAAATACATTAATCGTAAGAAACCGTAACTTTAGTGATTAAGTTATACGTAAGTTTTACAATTGTTAAACACCCAAGCATTTACATGTCTGACAATGGAGCGTGCAAGATCTGAAGTGAAACGGATGCAAGAACTAAATCGCAACATCTAAAACTGAACGGGAACATCGAGAAGAGAATTAACAATGCAGTGCTGGGCATTCCAATTTAAGTAAAGTCTAAAATTAAAATGTTAAGTGAAAGACAACTGCGTAACACCGCGCTAAATCGCGCCGAAGCAAATTTGTTCGTTCGAAACAAACAACCATGTTAAGCAATTTATATTTTTGTTGTTAAGAGCTGAGAGAATTTTGTAATAAACGTTTTTATAATAAATGTCGGAGTTTCATTTCCATGCGTAATTTTACATTTCGGTGAGCAGATGGGAATCGTTAAAAGCGTTCCATTAGTCAAGGATATAAATATGAAAAACACGCTCTGAAACAATCATAACATCACTTTATTAGCCGGATGTTGGACTGATGATGTTTTGAGGAATAAAAGTGTCATATTATACTTTGCTTTTAGCTGTAAATCTGGCAGTGGTAACGGCACTATTTGGAATAACTATCAACAAACTAGAATAACATTGCGGAGGATTCTGGTGAGATCTCTTGTAACCGCAGTTATTTCAACTGGCTGGCTGGGAGCCAAGCCTCGTGCGGTGTAAACTGCCTCTATATACCTTACTGTGAATGATATCTATCAGCGATACGCTGACGCATTGAGCGATTGTTACAAATTAGCGAAATTTTATTACGACATTCACTAAATCGAGCGAGTACGTCTATTGTGAAGAAAATTCCGTATAGTTTGATTGGTAAAACTGTTCGATAAAACTAGTGGGAACTGCTCTCAAATTTATCAATCCACATACACCTACTGACATTAATGCGTTTTGTGAACGATAATTATTTCGTAATTAGGTACTTAATATAAATATAAATAATGGATTGGAGGGAAATAATACAGGTTAGAACTTTAGAGCTAGATTAAATGGATATTCGAAGAAGAAGGGAAATAGATACGATAATACCAACTAATTACTAGATACAAGAAGTAGGTAAGCAATTTGGATTAGCCTTAGGCAAATAACTAAAGCTGGTCCAAAGCTTTAGCCTCTTACCAGATGTGTGTGTTAAAAATTATTGAATAAAACAATAATAACATACTTAGAATAACTTTATTATCACAATACACTCTGTCTTTTGATTCGCAAAAAATATTACTATAGAAAATGATTGCACATTAACCGGAGCAAATGTGACAAACGAATCGAATATTTCATAAAATTAAAAAAAAATCTAACATTCTTAAAATTTCATGACAATTGAACTATCAGAATTCTAAAATTCGTTTCGTTCAGCGCATTGGACTTGGGTTAGCGTGTGTTCACCATTAAATCACATGACATATCAGGCTTTAATTTTTTTTTTAATGAGTAATATTAACCGTGTTCAATTCAACAAGTTACTTACTAACTTATCCTACGAAACTCATACCTTCCCATATTGATTAGAAATATATAAAAAAAATAACAATATACATATTTTTATTGCCTAAATGCAAAATTACATTATCCTCTATGAACTGTCCAAAGAGTCGGGGTTATTGCAGAGATTGCATTTTTAAACTGTTATCGTAAGGCATATTGTTTATTTGCAAAAACAAACTGTCACACTTACTTTAAAAAACCCCCGATGATGACGCACATAATGCATCGAAACCCGTTGGTCCTATATACAACATTTATTAAATAAGTGTGACCGTGTGTTAATGCAAATAGTTAAATTTCCATGCAACCAGTGCGGTCGCGGCTGAAGTTCCTGAATAAGGTGGTTCAGCCAACGAAGATGCGTATGTGACTACGGACGCTGCATATCTCATCTGATTAAGATTTATGGTAGTATGCAGTATATGGTGATGATGATGAATTTACCTGACGTCTGATTTGTCTAAAATGAGGCACATTAGAGAGCATTGATGACTGACTGAGAATCATCTCTGAATTATATAGTAATAACAAATATAATTAATTCAAGTTTCCAGGATCCATATGAGTTCTAAATAACATTGTATTTAACTATTATGATTCAATTAAATGGTTTGCACTCTGAACAGTACTATAACAACGAAACATGAAATTTAAAATTGGCATAGCAAGTTTATTAAACGAGCTAGTTCTAATGCTCAAAACTAGATAGCGTGTGAGAAGACATGCATACTGACAGATCTTTATTCCTGAGAAGAGTCGAAATTGGTGTGAAACAGCATTGTTGTAGGTATCTCAGTTAAGCTGGGGTATGGGCCAAATATTGAATTTATAGTTTTACCGTTGTAAATAAAATACGATCAAAGTATATTTTTTTTACATTAAATGGGCTTGCGCTTGATCACAATTCAGCTGATGGCAAGCGACATTATGATCTAAGGTGGAGCGCGCTTACCCAGAAAAAACCGGTTCACTCTAGCTTTGAAACCCGCCAGATTGTAGCTCTCAGGGAACAGGTTATTTCAACATCGTCTAAAGAATAGCCCTAAGAATATTTTTACTCGATTTTTTCAATAGGGCCTGGAAGTTATTTTATTTTGGCGCTACTGCTAAAAATAACAGTCCGCTACCAATCAGAGCGCTCGGTTCTGAATCGCGCAAACGGCATTTACAACGCGCTTACGACCGGTCCTAGCTACAATGCATAACCTATGTACGGCCGCCTCCGGACACATCTGGCCAGGGATATCCCTTTGCTAAATTGGAGCAGACTATCGCACTGTAAAATACCAAAGATTTGCCCACATCTGCACCTTATGCCAATCTTGACATATGACCTTGATTTTCTGACGTACCCATTTTTTGTTAAGTAAAATATGTACCTATAGATATTAATAGATATTAGTTGTCCTTAATCTTGGCGTTCTGTAGATACTCCTCACGGAACCCCTGGTTGATGTGAGCGCCGATCTTCGTCCGGATCCATACTGGAGGTAGATTGATGAAGAATGCCTGGAAATTATAAGCATACGAATAAGTATTATTAGGTTCTGAGAGCATCTCTCATCTTAGTAAGCCGATTTTGTAGCACTACAAGCGCTACAAAATATACAATCATCATAAAACTTCCGTAAGGCATATTTGAATAATATTTGTATAGCTGGCTATCACAACACATTTGTCATCGCGAGCATACTTTGACTGTGTTCTTGCCCTTGAGAATGACACACAAGTTGTGCTCTAATACCGACAAAATAAACGTGATAGCGGCTTATACAAACATTATAATTAAACATGTTTATCACCTGTATTCCATGAAGCCAGTAGCCCGTAGTGTTTGTGACCCTGCCAAGGCTGTTGACAGCGTGTCGGGAGTAGGTGGCAGCATCCGGCACCAGCAGGTTCCCCTCAAGCAGGCGGTCGGAGAAGGCGTTCATCTTGGTGGAGACGAACAGGGGAGAGAGGTGTTGCACGTGAATACCCTTGCAGGAGTATTCTTCCCGGATGGCGCGCGTAAAGCTTTGCACGTACGCCTGTACATATACGGATGATGTGGTCACCATTTGATATCGACTTTACATACGGGAAAGATCACTGCTAATGATGAAATAAACATCACTGCTGATGGACTTAAACACATGAAGATGCTTGCTTGGAGGTGCTGACCCATATGCTCACACGCAGGTATGACAGAATAGGAACAAATTCTTCAGAGCCTTCCATCAATAACAACCTGACTTGCTAACACTGCAAAAAAGCTGTGGCTTCCAAGTAGGATTGTTCAGCCATCAACGAAAGTGTTACAACCCACTGACGCTCGCGCTGCTTTAATCATCTGATTAATTGCAAAGGATAATAAGATGTTTCTTGAATGTATTAAAATTACTTAGTAATAAATAGGACAGATGCATACATAGTAAATAAATAGTAGGTGCATTTGAGCCAATCAATGAGCCAATGCCAAAATCATTAAAATCTACCAATTAACGGCGCTACGGCAAACTGCTCCATTTTTGTGTGGACCAGATTGCAAAATAACCTATAACAGAAAAAAACCATTGAATAGTGGAAGATATACATGAGTTTTGCTTAGGTTGGTATAAATCTAAGGCCTCTACTCGAGAATAATGTGACCAACATTGGACAAATTTAAGGATATTTGTCCAGTTACAGCAGAGTCTTGAGTGACTTGAGTCATTCTAGCTTTTAATATCTCAGTAACTAAAATTATAAATTCGATAAATATGCATTCAAAAAGAACATTTACCTTAGTATAAACAGTTCACTATACTGATAAGACTTATCAAGGAGAGAGGTATAAGGTATAATCCAAAACCCTTCCCATTGCTGGCTTATCAGTTCTGACAACTTCAGGTGGAGGTAAAACGCTTAGTGCGTGCCTTAGAAATATTTACCATAAACCGATGACGCATATAAGTATAACGTATAAACTCAGGCGTTACTTTGCGGAAATGAATTGTAGATGTAATATTTCAGTTTTTTTTCCATCAAGCGACGATACCTTGGCGTTTCTCTGCTTGTCCGATAGTGTAAGGGGGCGAAGGGAATTACATCATGTAATTCGATCGCACAGCCACCGAATTGCATCCGATAGCCTGACAACAATGCGGCGATGCTCCAGGCTCTGTAGCACTCGCTCAAGTTGGAAATATTCACCTTAGTAGCAGCATATATGGTCATCAAGGGTAGAGGCTGCAGCTCCGAGCCTGAAGAGACGTTGACGAGCGCCCCACGGCCGCGCTCCACCATGCCAGGGAGCACGATCTTGCTCATCATGGTCACTGCGCCGACGTTCACGTTGATAAGCTCCCAGGCCTTGGTGGTGGGCACCTCCGTCACCGTCATCGGGTACTCGTACTGGTTCCCCACATTGTTTACTGGAATGTTTTGATGGATGGCTTTTATAATATTTTTTTTAACTGGTCTTCTTTTATAATAGATAGGCTTGCGCTTGATAGCAACTCTGATGTTAAGTGATGTCGCGATCGAGGGTGGAGCGCGCTTGTCTAGAAGAAACCGATTCACTCTCGCCTCGATGACAATGAGGTTAGTTCAGAGGGAACAGGGATAATAACCTTCAACTGGTCTATTGTTATAAACGACCCCCTCGTTGTAAATTTACCGTGTCCGTTTGTACGTCTTTGGCATCTTAGCTCCAGAACGATCTGGATCACGTAATCAGCCATCAAATTTGAATCCGATGATCTATAATATACAGTAACCATGAATCCTATCAAAGAGCTTTATACATTTTGTTAAATTCGTTGAAAGTATTTTTACAGTTAAGTCTTTTTTTTTCAATTTATTATAAGTTATGTCGACCACATCACCTTGTAAATCAGACTTACAAAAAATTACAAAACTAAGTATAGTACCTAAGTATGTAAGTCAGATACAAACATAATATTTAGTAGATTTAGGTCTCGTAAGACCTAGCTCTGCTAACTTATACATTGTGATGGCCTTGCTAGAAGGTTAATAGTTGAAACAGATAATGTTCGTAAGTAAAACCTAACCTAACCTTAACTAACAGTATAAACACGCTTACCTAATATCCCCACCGGTATATCCTTCAGCTCGGCTTCAATGTGCGAATACACCTCAGCCCCTTTACTGAAGTCAGCCACCACTACCTTGGTCTTAGCGCCGTGCTCCTTCTCTGGAAATTGTAAATCATAAACAATTAAGGGCCATTACACAAAATCTGAAGTTTAAGTAAACCTTATTCAAATTCAAATTCAAATTCAAATTCCATTTAATTCAACTATTTTTCAAGTTATATGACATAAAATAATAATAATCATAATAATAATATACATATTAAAATAATTATAAAATAATCAAATGTCGAGAAATGTAAAATATTCATATTAAATTATTTTTACAGTATTGTTCATTAGGCAGCACATGAACCATATGGCAATGGTTCATGTACTGCCAGTCAAAACGATTCGCAAATACTTTCAAGATGCTGTTAGGGCTAGCCCGGACTCTGCGCACCAGGGATGTGCATCTCTTGCGCATGGTGGCGTAAAAACAATCAACGCGCCATCCCGCGAACATCCCTGATGCGCTGCAGCGCCAAGGCAGCCCCAACACCACCCTGAAAGCATTATTATACTGCACGCGAAGAGCGTTGTACTGCTTCTGCGTACACGACACCCACAGGCTACAAGTGTAGAAGGACGTGCAAAACGCTCTAAAAAGAGTTATTTTGACCTCCTCCGAACATCGAGCAAACCTGCGAGCTATCATATTCGCCCTCACAGACAACGCCCTCCGCTCCCTCTCAATATCTGCATCGTCCTTCAACCCAGAGGTCACAATATGTCCCAGATACTTAAACTGTTCAACCCTTGTAATAGCGGCACCGTTCAGTCTAATAGTTGGCACAGTATCCATACATTTGCTTCCTCTCGATTGAAACACCATGCATTCGGTCTTTTTGACATTATACATGAGGCCGTGATCGCGCGCATATTCCTCACATATTGCCAACAGTTTCCTCAACCCACAAACCGAAGCACTCAGCAGCGTCATGTCGTCCGCATAGCTGATATTGTTGACGCAAACGTCATCAATATGGCAGCCGACACTCGTGCTGCTGAGCTGCTCAATCAGCCCGTTAATGTATAGGTTGAAGAGCCTCGGCGAGGTCAACCCCCCCTGGCGCACCCCGCACTCCAACCTGTACGGCTCCGACTGCTCCCCCGCCCACCGAACAACGTTAACCTGGTTCATATACCAATATTTAAACATTTGTAAAAGCTCTCTTGGCACAGATATATCAGCGAGCTTTTTCCACATGATGTCATAACTGACCAGGTCAAACGCGCGCGAAAAATCTAGGAACACGGCATATACGGGAGTGCTTCGGTCTGTGTAGTACCTGATAGTTTGCTTTAGGCACAAGATAGCTGTTTCCGTCGAGAGACCAGGTTTAAAGCCAAATTGGTTATCATGTAACTTAAGATATCTATCTAGCTGTGTGTTAAGCAAACTATCAAGGACTTTAGCCAATACAGTAGCTAATGAGATCGGTCTGTAATTATTATGATCACTGCTATCACCTGCCTTACTCTTCACAATCGGAACCACCACAGTCTTCATCATATCTGCTGGTAAGTATGAGTGTCCCATACATAGCGTATAAAACATTGCTAGCACTCTGGGTAGATGAATACCGGCATACTTCAAATGCTCAATGCTTAGGTTGTCATGGCCAGGAGACTTGCCTCGCGACATACAAGTAATAGCTTTCTTAACGTCCTTCGCTTTAAAACTAACGCTCATCTCCTGCCCACCAGAACCATCCGCACTGAACGACTGTGATGGGCCCAATGGTGAAGTCACAGTAAAGTGATTCCTAAACATATTGGCAATATGCTTCGGCTCGCTAAGACCACCTACACTCACAGGCAGGCCAGGCCTAAGGTTTAGCTTATTTGTAGTTTTCCAAAAACTACTAAAATCACGCTGAGAGTGCTGTGAAGCAAGTATATCCATTTTTATTTGCTCAGTATTATTTAAGCACCACCTTAAACGCGTTCTAAAGCTCTTGCGAGTTTCACGCATCTCGTCCCACGCGCGGCCCTGCCTAGGCTTTCCGCTTACAACCCACATAAGAAACTTACACCTGGCCAACCTATGAGCTTCGCGAACATGCCTGTTCCACCCTACAACAGGTCTCTTCTTTCTTTTCTTATTTAAATATACAGAACTACTCTCAATAGCGGCTTGAGACAAAGCCTCAACAACTTATATTTACGTATCGTTGAAAAAAAACTTAAAATTAAAAAAAAAAAATTAAGACTCATTTCACACACGGCTGGTTAACCCCATACTGAACCATTTCTAGTTTGTATTATGGTAGCTAGAAAGAAAGAAAGAAAGAAAGCTAACACAACTGATATTCTACATATGCATGCATACATATTTTATATAAATACATATTTAACACCCAGACCCACAGCCAACCAATTTAGTTAAGCACAAAGGTGTTGGCCGGACCGGGAATCGAACCTGGAACCTTCTGATTAGCAGTCCGGCATGGTAACCTTTACGCCAACGAGGTCGTCAACTTAGGTACATTTATGTCTCCCAAACCGTCGATAGTAGTAACGTCGATGTCAAATGCCGTCCATTATCGTAAAAACCTTTGAAAACAATCAGTCAGATTATCAAATAGCTCATCCATTACTTGCGTAAGTTTCGAAAATATCCACAAAAAAGAATTTTCGAAAACTAGACCTAATTAATCAAAACCGTGAGAAAGCGTCTTCGTTACCGCATCACGTACAGGGTTTCTTAAGACGAGCGGTAAAAAAAATTATATTCATGTGTTTTTAACAACTGACGTAAAAACGACGGTACTTTGACGTGTCTGTGTGTGCTTGTATGTGGCAGTGAAGCTAAACGGATGTGTGTGGGCTGCACATACGTTCCCACTTCTGGGACTTGGGGCCTTCTCTCACTAGGAGAGAGACATATGCCATAATCCACCACGCTGGCCAAGTGCGGGTTGGCGGATGACACACGTCATCGGATATTGTGGTCCTCAAACATGCCGGTTTTCTCACGATGTTTTCCTTCACCGTAAAGCGATTAATAAAATAATAAATATTAGGACACATTCCACACACGGCTGGTTAACCCCATACTGAACCATTTCTAGTTCGTGTTATGGTAGCTAACACAGCTGATATACCTACTACATATTTTATATAGATACATATTTAACACCCAGACCCACAGCCAACAAATTTAGTTAAGCACAAAGATGTTGGCCGGGCCGGGAATCGAACCCGGAACCTTCTGATTGACAGGCCGGCATGGTTACCTTTACGCCAACGAGATCGTCATCAAATTCACTCATAACTTGAAAAATAAGTGTTTGGGTTTTTGGTTTCGTTTGAAGAGCAGACGTTTTTCCACCGAGCCCAAATCGCTTTCATTCTCGATTATTCAATCCAAAATCCTTGTAGTAGGTATATCTTGTCAAAGCGACGCCGACGCTACCGAAGCCAAGCCCACAAGTTACGATACACCATAAATGTCTGCTTGGAACGTAACTTATGTTACAGTTACCTAACAACACACTGTGTCAAGTTCTGCTTACGACACAGAGGAGGGCCGCTTGCGTAGTTCATAACTAAGTATACCTACTGCGTCTCGCGACCTTTGTTTGCTACTCGTGAGTTTGGCAACGCACGACCCAACGGGGGTACTGAGCTATTTTTTTTTTTTTTATCCTTCATAGGTTAGCGTTTGACTACAGCTAGCCTGATGCTAAGCTGCACTGCAGTCTACGGTGTGGCACGCTTACCTAGAAGATACCTATTAACTCTACTTTTGAAGGCCCCCGGATGATACCTCTCAGGAAACAGAGACTCAGGTAGTGAGTTCCAAAGCTTCGCAGTCCTAACAATAAAGGTCGACGCAAAGCGTTTTGTACGAAAGTTTGGAACTTCAACTCTGTATCGGTGTCTCTTCACTGTCTCTCTGCTCGTTCTGTAGTAGAACGGAGATGGTGGAATCAAATAATGAAGTTCCATAGTACACTCCCCTAAATATATCCGATAAAAAACCGACAAACTAGCAACCTTGTTCTGAAGGCTCTGAAGCTAAAAGTATTTTCTTTGGTTTCCTGACAAGAGCATTCTTCTTCTTCGTCGTATGACTTATGTGACCAAGCTCTGGTGTCGAGAGTTTCCAAGCCGCCCGAAGGCCTCTGACTTGGCTTACCGACTGCTTGTACTAAGACTAACAGCCAGGACCTACAATTTAACGTGTCATCCGACCTACGGTAGGGCCCAGGTGGATTATGGCTTGTATCTCTCTCCTCGCGAGAGAAGGTCCCGAGTCCTAGCAGTGGGAGCGTAGTGGGGCTGTTTTTTGCTTATGATAATCGAGAATAGCTTGAAAGCTAAGTATTCAATAAGCTAGATTTAAATTGTAAATTCAAATTTATGTCTGAAAATGTAGCATTAAAAGGGCCTTAATCTCTAAAGCGCATTCGTGACAGACATTCTTAAATATTAGGACGTTTTTTTAAAATAACTAAATAAAATAAAAAAATATATTTATTATATGTCCGGGGTTGCCAGTACATAATCGTATATGTATGTTGTGTAACTCGTATTTACTTTTCCAATCTATACTATAAGACTCTTTGTCCTGACTTATTCATTCATTCATTCATTCATCTATAGACAACGCAGAGCCCAAACGGCTGGTCCTAGGGTTGTAAAATTTGGAGGGTGTATTTGTTTTGGTATGTAGACGCGTACTAACGGATTTTTGGAAATTCCACCCCTAAGGGGGTGAATGGGGGTAAAACAGTTTGTATGAAACTTCTTTATTGACGTGACAACGTCTTAAATTAGGTTGCGGCTGGGAGTCACTTATGAAAAAGTGTAACGCCCGGTAACGTTACGATGAGTCACCGAACGAGAGAGAGGCCCGCCGAATGCCTTGCGTCTCTCTCCCACTCAACTATGATCGGTCTGCCGCGCGCGCAGCACGCGGCAGACCGATCATAGACGATCGACAGACGTTGTCACGTAAAATCTTCGCCCGTAAAACCGACTTTACAGGCAACCATTTTTTTTGAACTTATAGCAATGAAATTTGAAATATGTATAGTTTATTTAAAATTAAAAATAATAGTATCAAGTTTTTTTACCAGGGGTGAACTAAGGGTTTGTTATGGGGGGTGAAAGTTTGTATGGAAAAATCTTTATTTATCAAGTTAAAGTCTTGAAAGTTGTTATGGTAGTAGTTTATTGAATGGTTAAATTAAAATTTTAAAAACTTTTGCCAGGGGTGTATTAAGGGGGATGCCATTGGGGTTGAAAGTTAAAAATGAAAGTTTTGTGTTTTTGAACTTAAATGTGTAAAATTTGGAGTGTGTTTATATTTTAGTACTTAGACGTGTACTAAGAATAGATTTTTGGAAATTCTACCCTTAAGGGGGGTGAAAGGGCGTAAAACAGTTTGTATGAAACTTCTTTATTTTTGAACTTCCAGCAATGAAATTTGGAATATGTATAGTTTATGTAAAATTAAAAATAATGGTATCAAGTATTTTTGCCAGGGGTGAACTAAGGGTTTGTAATGGGGGGTGAAAGTTTGTATGGAAAATTCTTTATTTATCACATTAAAGTCTTGAAAGTTGTCATGGTAATAGATTATTAAATGGTTAAATAAAAATTATATTTTTTTTTGCCAGGGGTGCATTAAGGGGGATGCCATTAGGGTTGAAAGTTAAAAATGAAAGTTTTGTGTTTTTGAACTTAGAGGTGTAAAATTTGGAGTGTGTATATATTTTAGTACTTAAACGTGTACTAATAGCAGCTCAAGATGAAAGTTCGCCTTCCATTGCTAATCTTCGGACAGACAGACCATCTGGCGCAGCAGGGGTGGAGCAGGTATGCCAGCGACCCAGGGCTGTGCTCCGTTATTTCAAGGAGCTCGGTTGGCTCGGGTAGGCTGGTAAGGGGGGAATGCACAATACGCCCCTAGCGGGATGTCAGTGCAGGTCTCATCACCCCCACTTCAAATTAGAATTAGAATTAGAATTAGACGTGTACTAAGAACGGATTTTTGGAGATTCCACCCCTGAGGGGGTGAAAAGGGGTAAAACGGTTTGTATGAAACTTCTATGTTTTTGAACTTCTAGCAATGAAATTTGGAATATGTATAGTTTATGTAAAATCAAGTTTTTTTTGTCAGGGGTTAAATAAGGGTTTATAGGGGGGGAGGGGGGTGAAAGTTTGTTTGGTTTTTTATTTATTTATCAATTTAACAGTCTTGAACGTTGTTTTGGTTGTAGTTTATATGGTGGTTAAAATAAATTTGTAATGATATTTGCTAGGAGTGAATTAAGGTATGCCATTGGGGTTTAAAGTTCAAAGGAAAAGTTTTGTGTGTTTGAAATTAAATACTTATGAATTGGAATTTAAGTATGTGGTTTACTTAGTGGTATGATTCACGTATTCTTATTATTTATATTAAAATAATGGTTTGGAGAAAACGATCTAATCTGTAGCATCACCACCGAAATAGCTAAAACAGAGGTTAAATAGATCTCAGGAATCAAATGTGGAAAGACAGATGCGGCTTATTTTGATATCGTAGCAATGTAGTGTTTATATAAAATTGCCACGGGAATAGGATACAATAGATTTTTTCCACAGGTTACGCGAAAAGCGACCTACACGCGGGCGGAGCCGCGGGCAACCTCTAGTTCATAATAATGTTTAACCTGGCTTGAAGGTTCATTAATATTTTTTGTAAAATACTTTTTCACTTCAACTTTTAGATTGGAATCATATAAATTTAAAAGAAATTGTTTCTGTATTTTTTCTGGTTTACGTCAATCTTCCATCCATTTTTATTTGTTCAGTTGTTATAGGCTATACGTAGGTATTAAAATATCAAATAGTAGATAAGTAAATCTTCAACTAATTAAAAACTTTTTTTCTCTTCCGTGTGAACTGGTTTTTATCAGAGTAAGCGCGTTCCGCTTTTGATCACAATATCATTAGCGCAAGTCTATTTAAAGTAAAAAAAACACACACACACACACAGACAGAGTTACCAACGTTTTTATTTATTAGTAAGGATGTAAGGATAAGCCTAGTAAGGATAATAATAGAATATAAAGGAAGACAACTATAGTAAGAATGATGATACGAAGGATAAGGATAGTAAAGATAAGTGTAGTAAGGATAAGGATAGCAAAGAAAGGATATTAGGGATAAGGATAGTAAGGAAAAGGATAGTAAGGATAAGGATAGCAAGAAAAAGGATAGTAAGTATGATGATAGTAAGGATGTAGATAATAAGGGTAAGAATAGTAAAGATAGGATAGTAAGGATCAGGCTAGGAAGTTAAAGGATAGCAAGGATAACAATAGCAAGGAAAAAGATAGTAAAAATAAGTATTGTAAGGATAAGGATAGCCAGGAAAAGGATAGTAAGGATAAGGATAGCAAGAAAAAGGATAGTAAGTATGATGATAGTAAAGATGTAGATAATAAGGGTAAGAATAGTAAATATAGGATAATAAGGATCAGGCTAGGAAGTATAAGGATAGTAAGGATAAGAATAGCAAGGAAAAAGATAGTTAAAATAAGCATTGTAAGGATAAGGATAGTAAGGAAAAAGATAGTAAAAGAAAGGATAGTAAGGATGATGATAGTAAGGATAAGAATAGTAAGGATAAAGCTTTTAAGCTTAAGGATGAGGATAGTAAGGAATATATTGTAAGGAAAAATAGAAAGAAAGAAAGAAAGAAAGAAAGAAAATTATTTATTGAGACAAATTAAACACAGGACAAAATATAATAATTAAAAAAGTACACATAATAAACTTTAATTTGTCACAACACAGCCTCAACTCAGCATAATGCTGGTCGCTGGTCTTCCGTTGAGGCTGGCTGTGACGTCACGCACGATACACAAGGAAAAAGTACACACATTAACATATTATATTATAAGGATATACAAATAAAACCGAATTATATAAGGGAACATAGAAGTAAACAGACAAAAAGGCAACAAATAGATATTATAGAGGACAACACGAAAATACAAAAACACAAAATGTGGATGAAATTATTATGATTACAGCATAAATAAAACTAAGTACTATTCGTTTACAATGAAACGAATTAAATGGCGCTGGTGTCAGCAACTAGTAGTGCCTCCCGTTTTTGGTGCTCAAAAATAAAACTCTTTAATTTTAATCTAAATGAAAACAAACAACGCAGGCTCCTTATCGGCGGCGGGATGTTGTTCCAACATCTCGTTGCGGCATAACGGAAGCTGCCTCTGAAGGCGGCAGTGGCGTGTCTCTGCGTGAGCAGAGGCGCGGCGCAGGCGCGGGCGCCGTGCGAGTGCCGCTCCGACTTCCACCTTAGCTTGGCGTGCAGATAGGAAGGTTCTTTAAATTTGACAATCCCAAAAAGAAGGCACGCCAGATGAAGCTTTCGACGGTGAATCATTTTCAACGATGCATTTTTGTTTAAGAAAGGCGTGACGTGGGATAAAATAGTACAGATAAGGATGAGGATAAGACTAGTAAAGATAAGGATAAGGATAGTAAGGATAAAACTAGTAAGGGTAAGGCTTGTTAGGATTGGAATAGTAAGGTTAAGGATTAAAATACACAAAGGTGGTAGCACTCACCAATCTCGGAGGCGACGTGAGTAAGCTTGTAGTGGTTCCGGCTGACGAGCACGATGTTGATGCCGCGCGCCGCCAGCTCCTTCGCGTACTGCTTGCCGATACCGTCCGTCGCGCCCGTCACCACTGGCAACAACACAAAACAAAACGTATAAAAATACAGTGTAAGCGCAACGTAACGTCACTCGATTAAACGACAAATTGGTGGCGATTCAGCGGCACACACGACTAAACTAAATTTAAAGAAGCCCCGTCTCTTTTAATCTTAGGTGGCCAGAAAGAGACGGCACGTTCTGAACCACACACAAAACAACTAAAATCACGTCAAATATGAAAAATAAAAGCGATTTTATAGCGCACCCAATTATATAAGCCCTAAATCTGACGTGTTTGACGTGATTTTTGATGTTTTGTCTATGGTTTAGATCGTACAATCTCTTTTTGGTCATTTATGACGAAAAGAGACAGAGCTACTTTAAATTTAGTTAAGCGTGTGTGCCGCTGTGTCGCCACCATTCTCTAAAGTGACGAAATCAAATATGTATATAATATGGGTATCAAATCAAAGGGCTTGACTAGTAAAATACGTACATTATGATAAAATTTAAATCTAAGCTGTTGGCTGTCTATGTTTTTTATAAACTTTTGTTGACCAAGCCCCTCCGCAATTTTCACAAAGCGCTTATAGTCGTAGACCGCTAAACCGCACTTGGTCAGCGTGGTATATTATGGCCCTTCTCACTCTGCCCGTGATAGAAGGCCCCGAGTCCCAAGCAGTGGGAACAAATAGTGGGCTGTTTATCCTTATGCTAATACTCGCTAGTCCGCAACATTTAGTAAGGCACATAGCTCGGCTAATCGTTTGTAGCCGAGCTATATATGCCGAGTTGCGCAAACATATCGGCAATCATCTACAAAGTTGCGTTTATTACCCGCACTTGCAGCTTACAGATATAAAACTAGACATTCTCAGAGCGGTAAACTCGCGGATAAAAATCTTTGAAACCTCTTTTGTAACAATCGAAATATTTATATTTTTGTACATAGTATTTTTATTGTTTTTTCTGTAATAGTTATTTGTAAACCATTTGTGAACCGAAACATTATGACTTCTTGTATCATCAATTGTATTCAACCAATCTTTTGAGAATATGGTATTTTCATTACTCATACTCTGAAAGTAGGTCTGAAGTTGCCTGAGAAGCGGGATGAAAGTAATAGATTGCATCCCTAGGGAGAATCGCTTTCAACTGACAGCTGTCAAATTTAAAAAAAGTTACAGTAAAAAAAGATTTAACTTTCTACACAACCACGATGTAAAATTCAAATAACGTTATATTAATTTAGTTTCAACAATTTCTTTAAAATAACTTTGAATTGGGCAAAATATTTACCATTTTTGCAATCACGATAAATAAGTCAAAGTCAAAGTTTTTTATTCGTAAAATTTAAATTTACATGTCAATAATACTTACTAAACATTTTATATAACATTAAAATTAATTTACTTAAAAGTAACGTTTTTTAGTCATTATATGCGCAATAACAGTACGTACTTATAGTTCTATACGCTTCGTACAGCCGTCGACATTCATCTTTAGAAAATCGTCGAAGCTGTAGAAAGTTTGCTCGATAATATATAATAAGTTACTTTCATCCCTAGGGTACAATGTACTTACTATTGTGTGTGTGAAATATCACAGCGTAACTACAGTAAGCGGAAGTACGCGGATTTTTTGGGTAAGCGCGCTCCACCTGAGATCATAATATCTCTTACTATCAGGTGAATTGTAACCAAGCGCGAGTCTATGTATTATGAAAAAAAAACACAGATTTAGTATTTTCAGATTGTCATTTTACAACAAATAAAAAAATAAAATTACAGAAATGCGAAAGTTTGTGTCTGTGTGTTTGTTTGTTACTTCTTTACGCTCAAAAACTTAAACAATTTGAATTTGGAAAAGACATCGCTCGCTTCGCTCTCTCGATTAATGTGCTAAAGTTGACCGCAACGATTACAAGTGTTGTAACTTTATGGTTAACTAGAGGTTGCCCGCGGCTCCGCCCGCGTGTAGGTCGCTTTTTGCGTAACCTGTGGAAAAAATCTATTGTATCCTATTCCCGTGCCAATTTTATATAAACACTACATTGCTACGATATCAAAATAAGCCGCATCTGTCTTTCCTCATTCGATTCCTGAGATCTAGTTAACCTCTGTTTTAGTTATTTTGGTGGTGATGCTAAAGATTACATCGTTTTCTCCAAGCCATAATTTTAATATAAATAATAAGAATACGTGAATCATACCACTAAGTAAACCACATACTTAAATTCCAATTCATAAGTATTTAATTTCAAACACACAAAACTTTCCCTTTGAACTTTAAACCCCAATGGCATACCTTAATTCACTCCTAGCAAATATCGTTACAAATTTATTTTAACCACCATATAAACTACAACCAAAACAACGTTCAAGACTGTTAAATTGATAAATAAGTAAAAAACCAAACAAACTTTCATCCCCCTCCCCCCTATAAACCCTTATTTAACCCCTGGCAAAAAAAAACTTGATTTTACATAAACTATACATATTCCAAATTTCATTGCTGGAAGTTCAAAAACGAAGAAGTTTCATACAAACTGTTTTACCCCCTTTTACCCCCATTGAGGGTAGAATTTCCAAAAATCTATTCTTAGTACACGTCTAAGTACTAAAATATATACACACTCCAAATTTTACACATTTAAGTTCAAAAACACAAAACTTTTATTTTTAACTTTCAACCCCAATGGCATCCCCCTTAATGCACCCCTGGCAAAAGTTTTTAAAAGTTTAATTTAACTATTCAATAAACTACTACCATAACAATTTTCAAGACTATAACTTGATAAATAAAGATTTTTCCATACAAAATTTCACCCCCCCATAACAAACCCTTAGTTCACCCCTGGTAAAAATACTTGAGACCATTATTTTTAATTTTACATACACTATACATATTTCAAATTTCATTGCTGGAAGTTTAAAAACAAAGAAGTTTCATACAAACTGTTTTACCCCCTTTCACCCCCCTTAAGGGTAGAATTTCAAAAAATCTATTCTTAGTACACGTCTAAGTACTAAAATATATACACACTCCAAATTTTGCACATTTAAGTTTAAAAACACAAATCTTTCATTTTCAACTTTCAACCCCAATGGCATCCCCCTTAATGCACCCCTGGCAAAAGTTTTTAAAATTTTAATTTAACCATTCAATAAACTACTACCATAACAACTTTCAAGACTTTAACTTGATAAATAAAGATTTTTCCATACAAACTTTCACCCCCCATAACAAACCCTTAGTTCACCCCTGGTAAAAAAACTTGATACCATTGTTTTTAATTTTACATAAACTATACATATTCCAAATTTCATTGCTATAAGTTCAAAAACAAAGAAGTTTCATACAAACTGTTTTACCCCCTTTCACCCCCTTAGGGGTGGAATTTCCAAAAATCCGTTCTTAGTACGCGTCTACATACCAAAACAAATACACCCTCCAAATTTCACAACCCTAGGACCAGCCGTTTGGGCTCTGCGTTGTCTATAGATGAGTCAGGACAAAGAGTCTTATAGTATAGATATTGGTGTCGCAGACCGTTTACTCTTGCCTACTATGTTGCCGCTATCGCTATTCCGATGTTTTTTTACTTAAATATTGACAAATATACTATTAATTCTTTAATTATTTATTTAATTCTTTAACATAGAGCATGCGTAGTCTGGATTAAACTGGCTGTCATGAAACTGCCGGAACCTAGGCGACAGATTTGCTAACTTGAGTGTGGGACCCTATTACTAAGCCTCCGCTGTCTGTCTGTCTGTCTCCAGGCTGTATCTCAGAAACCGTAATAGCTAGAAAGATGAAACTTGCACAAGATATGTATTTCCAGTGCCGCTATAACAACAAATACTAATAATGAAAATATTAAGTGGGGTCCCCATACAATAAACACGTTTATTGTGTTTATTTCGTAATTTTTTGCTAAATATCATCAATAACGATAGCTGCTAGACACTTAACATTTTCACAAAATATATAAATGGCTATCAAATTAAATTATAAAATTTAAATAAAATACATATTTTAGGGGGCTCCATACAACAATGGTACGGAACCCTTCATGCGCGAGTCCAACTCACATTTGGCCAATTATTTCATTTTCTTTATTGTATCGAATAATACCTGCTAAGCAGGTGCTTATACTTATATGACGTCAATATTTTGAATATTTTTGTGTCGTATAAATATTTAAGTTTACTTAAGTTATATTTATATTTGCTTTATGTGCCTATTAATCAATGACAATTGACCATTGACTAAAATAAAATAAAACTTGACCTCTCTATTGTAAAATTCCGCGTACACTCGGAAACGAATCGGTAATTGCATAACGTATTATATAAAGAAAATGTGAATAGATGTCATATATCTCTAAGTTTAAAATTAACACGATTTTATCATTTTGCCAGAAACTAGGAAGGCTAACTAAAATATGACGCTCAATTTAATTACTGAATTAATTAATTTGTCTACGAAAATACCATAAACTTGAGTAATAATATTTTTTATCTTTGATTAATGTACCAAAAAACAGTAAATTAAAATATTGTCTGTAATTTAAATATTTCTTTATCGTGAAACAATCCTGTGTCGCAAAAAACATAACCGGTATTTGCGTAGATAATAAAAATTGCGTAAAATTACTTTTGAGAAGTTTTTGTTAAGTAAGCGATAAAAATATTTTAAATAGCTCCTTATATGTATGTATTTCAATGTTAGATGATATTTTAATCTTTGGCTTTATAACTAAATACTTATATTATTTATACTAAGTATATTAGCAGTTACCCGCGGCGCTTTTTGCGTCTGCTCCACCACCATGCAAAACCATATTGGTTTGTAGTAGAGATGGCGCTGTATGAGAAAAAATATTTTCCCTGTTTTTCTCATTTTCTGTTAAAACTTTTAACAAAATTTTATTTGCTTCAAACTTCACGGAGCCTGAGACCTTTCCAACGATTTTGCGTACTAGAGTTATAGCGTCAGGAAAGAAAACCCGTCTTAGATGTATATATTTCCACAAAGATGAAGGAATAATATAATATGTACATTGCTTATGTATCGAAATCTAACAAACCCTGTTGACTTATTTTATTTACAAAACCAGAGGCACCATGCACCATATGCACCATGTAAATATTTATGAAACAATAAATTAATTTTTATTACTCACACTCTAAAGCTAGGCCTGAAGTTGCCTGAGGATCGGGATGAAAGTAATAAATTGCATCCCTAGGGAGAATCGCTTTGCAACTGACAGCTGTCAAATTATTTAAAAAATAGTACCTACAGTAAAAAAGGTTTTACTTTCTATACAGCCACGACTAAATAACTTATAGCTAAGTATTGATTAAAGAATATATTATTTTAAATAACTTTATTAAATACAAAAATTTACGCATTTTTTCCAAGTCGTCCAAATTTCTACTCTTAAAACTGATTTTTGACTGATTTCTAGGCGACGCGTCGCCACGCCAGAAATCGGTTTTACATGCGGCTTTAGATGTTTGATGACATCAAAAGTAACTAATATGACATACATATTACAACGCGGTCCCTAATTTACTCGAATTGCGAAAGAGTGTTATGATTTTCGAAAGTACATGTATAAAGAAATTAAGTTGTTTTGCAATGTAATGTACTGCAATAAAATAGCACTTACAGCAAAAACCAACAAACAAAGATGCCACTCGTATGAGTGTTACATAACAATTGTCATAACACCATTGCAATTCTTACTTTTGAAGATGGCTCAACTTGCGCAAACATTTCGTGTTCTGCTACTTTAGTATAAGTAGCAAATAAAAGTGGAGTGTAGCTTGGTGGGAAAAACGTTTGCTTTTCAATCTGACGGCCCCTGGTTCGATCCCGAACTTACACTAATGATTTTTTATTCAAGTTATGTGTGATGATTTTAACTCGCTTTACGGCGTAGAAATACATTTTGAGAAAACGACATGTTTGAGGACCCCAATATCCGAAGACATGTGTCATCCGCCAACCCGCACTTGGCTAGTATGGTGGATTATGCCTAAGAAGGCCCCGATTCACCTGTCCTGTAGTGACGATTTGAACACACCAAATAGAAAAAAATTGTTTGTTTTATTATTTCCTTGGATTACTTAAAAAATAGGTAGGGCTTGGTGGGAAAAAGACGACTATTCAATCTGTCTGGGGTACTATTTATCTCGAATATACGCAGACTAAGATCTCCAAAAATCAATCTGGGGAGTAGGACGATTATATCGATCAAATTTTACCTATTCGTGTCTTGAAACTCTAACGATTATTAACACTGAATTAAAGATAAGTAATAAGATGAAGAAACCTTAGCTATCATTTACGCTGGATTTTATATAATTTAGAAATAACCATTTTGCCCCCAGTCACTTGAGTCGTTCCGTCCTTTCTCCGGCTGCGGCTGCAGAAGATGCGGCTGAGAAGAAAAGACTAAAGTATGCAGGGCTTGAGGCACAATATCTGTTCGTCCCTTTTGCGGTTGAGACGCTGGGCAGTTGGGGTTCAGAAGCGAGGAAGCTAGCGGGGGAAATTGGCCGAAGACTGAGGGATAAGACGGGGGACTGCCGTTCTCGATCGTACTTGGTGCAAAGGATTGCCATTGCTATTCAGCGTGGAAACGCGGCCAGCGATATGGGCACCTTTGTGCCGGGCACGGTTGAAGGCGGGCTATCCTGACTTTAATTTTATTATTTTAATGTTATAAAAAATTTTATAGTTAGGTTAAAAATTAAGAATTAAGAAAAAAAGTTGTACTTAGCTCTATATAATATCTACTAATCTACACAAGATTAGTAGTAAGTTAATAATAAAGTTTGAATGCCACCGCCGCGACAAAGGAAAAGAAGAATAGAATTTATCAAAATATGCTATTTTGCTCCCATACCATACCATACCTAATCTACGAGTATGTCAGCAGTTAGTGAACCCTACGAGTGGGTATGAAGCAACCGGTGTCGGATACAATCTTGTGCGAGTATGTTCAGAAGATTTCCTAACGTGTTGACCAACCGGCACATACCATATCTGAACTTCCTGCCCTAAGCTGCTATGTAACTCCACTATTTTATACAGTTTGGTATTTCGTTTAAAATATTTAGAGCTTTTTCACCGTCTTTTCCAATAAGTTATTTACGAAAGTTAACCGTGCTTAAGCAATCTTCAAAATATAGAAAATACTATTCGCATCAAAATGCTTTCTTTCTAACTGTGGGAAACTTTTGTCTTAGGAATTAAAATTTTAGCCCTTATATTATTACTTATAAAGATTTTTTTATGATTTTAGATCTTTACAGAAGGAGGATAAATAAACTTTATGAACCGACGGGCAAAGAGATATCCCTCCAGACAGATGTTGTATGCTGAGACGGCCGTCCCTAGGTCATGCATTGTTACTAGGACCGGTCGTAAGCGCGTCAATAACTTCGTTTGCGCGATTCAGAACGAGCGCTGTGATTGGTAGCGGGCAGTGACGTGTGATAGTTATACCACAATTCACAAAACTTAATTAAATTGAGAAATTACTCACTTTTACATACAACTTTAATGATAGTTACACCAAATAACATATACAAAAAGTAAGCAATATAAACTTAGATTAGAATAAAAAAAAATTATAATAAAGTTAGTTAGTCAAAAAGCTCAAACTACCAAAGTGCAAAATTGGTTTAAAATCTTCATATGGGTATAAAAAACGCTCCATACTTCATACCATTGAAACCGTCCCTAATAATTAACCATAACGTTAATACGTACCTAGTTGATAAGTATTTTGGCAATGGAAGTGTTACTCCTTCGTCACACTCAAATGGCTAAACCTAAAATGGGGGGTATTACTAGTTTAGCTTAATATTCACAAATCACGAACCACTTTAGTTATTATTTTTGTAAATGTTTCCATGTCATGGACGGAACATTTTCGTGTTATTAGTTTTATTGGATCCACAGAATTATCCGAAAAATTGGATATAAATGGTCGAGAGGAAGGACATTGCTCAAGGTCTATAGAAAAACAAAGCTTTTGGTAAGGCGCCATTCTTCCAATACATTTTTGAGCGAAGCGCAAGCCGTGCGGTAGTGAATTCTTCGCAAAATAAAATTAAATACAAGCAACCATTAACACTATTGAATTATAAGGTCCAACCTTTCTACATAATAATTATCATCCCATCTAAAAAAAATAAGATTTACTTTAATTTCTTTATTTATTCAAAAGCACAACATACTAACTATATGTTTTAAAACGACCATTTAAAAAAGCTACGAGCGAATTTAACGCAATCGTGTTTTCGAACTCTAACGATTAAACACGGAATTAAAGCTAATGAAATCGAAAAAACCTTGAAAGAAATCCGTTACGGACATAGGTTTAGACTCAAGATTAACTCTTTGAGCAAAGCGGGTGCCACTGCGGGGGGTAGCTAGTTTGTAATCTACACTAATATTATAAAGAGGAAAACTTTGTTTGTTTGGTTGTAATGAATAGGCTCAAAACTACTGGACCGATTTTAAAAATCCTTTGACCATTCGAAAGCTACATTATCCACGAGTAACATAGACTATATTTTAGTTTGGAAAAAAAATAGGGTTCCGTAAGATATTTGGACTTTTCGGACACAAACTGAAAAAAATCAACCAAAGAAGTTACTTATTTTGCGTACGCTGCCTAAACTAAAAAAGATAGAATCATAAAAAAAAATGTTATAAGTTATAAGGCAAAACAACGTTTGCCGGGTCAGCTAGTAAATAATATACGTGGGATACTAAGAAAGTTTTGCGAAACAAAAAAAAAATCTATGGGCAAATATATTTTTACTAAATCTTTTCAAAGTGGTCTCCACTAGCATCTATACAAAGTTTCATGCGTCTGAACCAATTTTCGAAACACTTTTTCCAGTCCGCCGCAGACATCTCGTTTACTGCCTGCCCGAACGCTGACAGCGCATTTTCCGGTGACGAAAATTGTATCCCTTTGAGCCGATTTTTTATTTATTAAATAAAGTTACATTTATATATTTTAGTTGCTTTACTTCGGCGATTGAGTCAGAAAACCTTAGTTTGCCGAGCGGGCGCTATATTTATGCTTTCTATTATGAAAAAGATTAGTTTAATATAAAAAAATAATCCGTTTAGAATGATCATGCAGGCGTTTTTAAATTAAGACATATAGATATACATAGTTATAACTAATCAAATGAGATGAAAAAAAACCTACATTTATTATACAACAGATAACTTGATTTAATCAATACAGATAACATAATATTATTAACACTGCTATTATTTACACAATAAATTATTTTTATATATTTTGGATACACACACAATATCGTTAAAAATATAGCCTTTATGTTATTCTAATGTAAAATTTCAATAATTGTGAATTTTATTATTTAATATTCATAGTATAGAATAAAATGTTTCAAAACAAAGATTTCAAATCAAAGAAGAGGTCAGATTAGTTTAGATGCAGTTTTGAATATGCAATATTTAGTGCATGTATTACGCAAAATTAATAGTATAGGATAAAATGACGAACTCGTTGGCGTAATGGTTACCATGCCGGACTGCCAATCAGAAGGTTCCGGTTTCGATTCCCGGCACGGCCAACATCTTTGTGCTGAACTAAATTTGTTGGCTGTCGGTCTGGATGCTGAATATGTATCTATATAAAATATGTATGTATGTATATGTAGTATGTATATCAGTTGTGTTAGCAACTATAATACGAACTAATAAAATTGTTTTAAAAAACAAACAACCGACTTCAAAACCACAACTAAAAAGGGAAAAATTATTTTAAGCCTAAATCAAATCAAGAATACATAAATAGAATAGAAGAGTTTATTTCGTGTACCTATAAAAAACTATTTTCAATTTTTATTAATCCTGTATTCTTGGAGTCGGTGCCAGCAAAGAAAGACAATTAATAATAGATTTTTTTTTAACAAACATTAATTTGTTCTTATTAGATGGCACCGACTTCAAGAATACAGGATTAATAAAAATTGAAAATAGTTTTTTATAGGTACACGAAATAAACTCTTCTATTCTATTTATGTATTCTTGATTTGATTTAGGCTTAAAATAATTTTTCCCTTTTTAGTTGTGGTTTTGAAGTCGGTTGTTTGTTTTTTAAAACAATTTTATTTTTACATTTTTAGTGGTTAGTAATGAAATTTTTTTAAGTTTTAGCTATGGGGAGCCAAATAAACTTCACGATGAAAAAATCTGGCGTGTGCCAGGCAGGCAACCAATTGGGAGCAAATCGAGCCGGATGCGAACGAAGCGAGGAATGCGCGAGCGAAGCGAGCGCGAAAATTTTCACCGTATTTGTTCGAACCGTCTGAGCATAAAGAAGTCCAAAGCAGCACAAATTACATAATGTTGTTGTGTCAAAACGTACTAGAAGCAATTGCGAGCGAAGCGAGCGCGAAAATTTTCACCCTACTTGTTCGAACCGTTTGAGCATAAAGAAGTCCAAAGCAGCACAAACTACATAATGTTTGTTATGTCAAAACGTACTAGAACCAATCGCGAGCGAAGCAAGCTATGCGCGAGCGAAGCGAGCGCGAAAATTTTCACCGTATTTGTTCGAACCGTCTGAGCATAAAGAAGTCCAAAGCAGCACAAATTACATAATGTTCGTTGTGTCAAAACGTACTAGAAGCAACTGCGAGCGAAGCGAGCCTTGCGCGAGCGAACCGAGCGCGAAAATTTTCACCGTACTTGTTCGAACCGTTTGAGCATAAAGAAGTCCAAAGCAGCACAAACTACATAATGTTTGTTATGTCAAAACGTACTAGAACCAATCGCGAGCGAAGCAAGCTATGCGCGAGCGAAGCGAGCGCGAAAATTTTCACCGTATTTGTTCGAACCGTCTGAGCATAAAGAAGTCCAAAGCAACACAAATTACATTATGTTTGTTGTGTCAAAACGTATTAAACCCAATTGCGAGCGAAGCGAGCTGGATGCGAGCGAAGCGAGCTATGCGCGAGCGAAGCGAGCGCGAAAATTTTCACCGTATTTGTACGAACCGTTTGAGCATAAAGAAGTCCAAAGCAGCACAAATTACAAAATGTTTGTTGTGTCAAAACGTACTAGAAACAATTGCGAGCGAAGCGAGCCGGATGCGAGCGAAGCGAGCTATGCGCGAGCGAAGCGAGCGCGAAAATTTTCACCGTATTTGTTCAAGCCGTTTGAGCATAAAGAAGTTCAAAGCAGCACAAATTATATTATATTTGGAGTGTCATACGCCCAAAACACCCTGGGGGAAAATCGAACGAAGCGGGATAACTCCTAGCGAAGCGAGCGCGTAAATATTTTCCTTATCCGTTTGAGGGTCTAGTCTATTAATGTATCAAATTTTACAGTTCCTTCTTCCACTTAGTATGACCTAAGTGGCCAAGCTCTGGTGTCAGATTACTTTTGTTAGCCAGGCTGCTTATTTTATGAGCGAAATCTGTATTGCCGTATGAGCGCGAAGAAAACAAATAGGTTATCGAGTTATTTGGGCATCCCACGGGAATAGCAATAACTCTTTAAGATAAAAAGTAACCTTCGTGTTATACAAGGTCTAGTCTACCCCCATAGCAAATTTTAGCGAAATCAGTGTGTCATGTGTTATTTGGTGCATCCCACGGGAACAGTAATTATTTTCGGGATAAAAAGTAGCCTATGTGTAAACACATAGTCTAACCTTTCTTCATTCCAAATTTCATCAATGTCAGTACAGCCGTTCGAGCGTGAAGAAGTTAAAAAGATTTATATGTTATTTGGTGCATCCCACGGGAACAGTATTTTTTTTCGGGATAAAAAGTAGCGTATGTATTAACGCATAGTCTTACCTATTTTCATCTCAAATTTCATGAATATCAGTACAGCCGAACGAGCGTGAATCTCTCTTCATGCGTAAAAATAACCTAACTTTTTAGGTTTTTCTTCGATTTCCCTAGGAGTCCATCATCAGAACCAGTTTTGGTGACAATGGGACCAATTCAGAACCATACTCTTTCAATTAAAAAAAGAATTTTGAGAATCGATCCACAAATGGCTGAGAAATCGGTGAACATACATAAAAAAAAAAAAAATACATACACGTCGAATATATAACCTCCTCCTTTTTGAAGTCGGTTAAAAATGGTTCAGTATGGTTAACCAGACGTGTGTAAAAAAAAAACGAAACAAAGATTTCAAATGTAAGAAGAGTCAGATTAGATTGAATGCAGTTTTGAATATGCATTTGTTACGAAAAATGTATAGTATAGAATAAAATATTTCGAAACAAAGATTTCAAATCAAAGAAGAGGTTAGTTTAGATGCAGTTTTAAATATGTGCATTTATTACGCAAATCATGTGCAAGCGTTTAAAGATCAATAGTAGACAGGTTGCAAATGTTGCATCATTAAATAAATAAAAAATATACCATTTAACATACGCTTTAGTTAGATTTTGGTAACCTGATAAAATGTGACAATATTTGACAAATATTGAAAAGTTTATTATGTATCATGTAGACAGTATTAACCGGGTTTAATTAATTATACACTTGTAATTAAATTACTTGAAATGTTTTTGGAACGAAGTTCCTTATCGCGCTTTATGAAAGGGGGCTAGACGGAAAAAAATCTTACTGCTGCGGCAGTTCTGAGGATCGGCTACTATTATTTTCCATACCCCTAAGTGATAGGGGTAACTGTGCTCAAGGCAAAGCCACGTTTGCCGGGTTTTTCAGCTAGTATTTTTTTATTATTTTATGACTTATTTTAACATTGACATTTTAATATTGTAAATTGACATTTTTAATATGTTAAATCGACATTATGATAGTGTAAATTGTCATTTTAATATTGTAAATTGACATTGTAATATTGTAAATTGACATTCATAAGTGTATTTTTGAACCTATATTGAATAAATATACTGAACTGCTAACTTTGGTTGGAATTTTTGTTGGTGACGCTATTTTACTGAGTTCAGCTGCGTCATACAAATTTGAGCAAAGCGCTGAAGAGCGGTAGTAGAATTTACACGAAACGAATCAAAATTCATATCAACCATTTACAATGTTTTAAATGTAAGCTCTTACGATTCTATAATACCAGATTAGAAAGAAAGAAATGAAATTATTTATTGTGACAAATTAATTTACACGAGACAAAATATTATAATATTTAAAATAGTAAGTACCTACACATATTTTCTTCTTATATATAATTTCCATGTCACAATGCTAGTTACCGTACTCCTCCGAAAAGGCTTGACCGATTTTTACCAAATTTTATATGCGTATTCAGTAAGTCTGAGAATCGGGTACTATATATTTTTCATATTCCTAAGTGAGACAAAACAACGTTTGCCGGGTCAGCTAGTATATGTATAAAAATACTTATAAGAAAAAGTAAGACGTTTTAATTTTATTATTACATTTATCACATTTTAAAACGATAATAAAGCGATGATACGGGCAATATCTTGAAATACAGTTTTTTCAGTAAGTCTAAAATAAGTATAAATATTCTCAGAGTGGTTCCTTAGACGGCCTTTAAGCTATTTTTAGATATATTTTTACTACTGAATTAAGGATAATAAAGCGGAAAAATCTGTAGCCCTATCATTTACGCTGGATTTAATATGATTTTTCTAATTATCTTAAGTCTCCTAACGTTATCATTCCAATAATAGCGAATGCCAATGCTTTTGTTATCATTGAAATCATAACAGTTGTGAATTAACGATAACGTGTGGCCAATACTAGAAATCTGTACCGCTCTAATATTGACGACCTCGTTCGCGTAATGGTTAACATACTAGACTGCCAACCAGAGGGTCCCGGGTTCTATTCCCAGCTCGGTGAACATATTTGTGATGAACTAAATTGGTTGGCTGTCGGTCTGGGTGTTAAATATGTATCGATATAAAGTATTTTATCAGTTGTGCTAGCAACTTTAATACAAACTAGAAATGGTTTAGTATGGAGCTAACCAGACATGTGCGAAACGTGCCCTTATAAAAAAAAAAACATCAAAATAACTAGCAGATAGTCCCGGTTTTCGGGCTATAAAACAAGCTAAGTTCCAAAGAGAAATAAAATATACTTAGCCTAACTGATTCAGGGATAATGTAGCTTCCCAACGGTGAAATAATTTTTCAAATCAGTCCAGTAGTTTCGGAACCCATTTGCGTCAAAGAAACAAACAAAAAATCAAACTTTTCCACTTTATAATATTGGTCTAAACTAATAATATCAACATAATATGCGTCGGCCTTCGGAATAGCCGTCGAACGACAAGCATGTTAATGTTGGCATAACTTAAACTGTAGAATACATTATTATGACTCGGCATTCAGCTATATAATACAGTGTAAACTCTATATAACGACACTGAAGGGACTGTGCATTTCATGGCGTTAAAGAGAGAATAAGAATATATTTATTGCATAACTGTGTACAAAGACGAGATCTTAAAATAGTGATTAGGTTACAACAGTCTTGTTCGTAAAGAACATACAATATTAACTAAAAATAACAACTATCTATCTACTAAATATTAATTCATATTATAATATTCTTTGTCTATTAGACATTTTCTTAAACAAGGCTTAAATTTATTTATATTGAGCGTTTTTAAACTTTGTGACAAAAAGTTGTACACATTTATTGCCTTTATATAGGCGCTTTTATGATACATGGCGTTGTTGACTTGCACTATGCACATATGTATTATATTTATACTTTGGACGGAGAGTTGCAGCACGACTAGAGAGAATGTATAATTGTATGGAATACAAGCTAAGCCAACTAAAGCCAATTGATTTCGACGCGTTAGAGAGTTTGTCGTTAAATCGAGTGACGTTGGATCGAGTTTACACTGTATTTGCATCAGGAAGGACAGTCTCACAATCAGCTGAGACAACTTAGTTAAGTGTATTCGAAACAGTTAAGGCGAAGAGACTATTTATTGTTTTCTTTAAATATACTTAGTGATTAAATATTACAGCTTTATTTATATTAACCATTTCACTACATGAGGTGACAAATTGACCGATCATCACACAATACATTAAATGTTCATGCGCAAGCAAATGTTCAACCCAAACAACATCCTTGACTATTAGAATAATCTACTTATTTTAATATATATATATATATAAATCTCGTGTCACAATGTTTGTCCTCAATGGACTCCCAAACCACTTAACCGATTATAATAAAATTCGCACACCATGTGCAGTTCGATCCAACTTGAGAGAAAGGATAGTTTAAATCTCAAATTATAGTCGCAATTTTAATTTATTGCTAATTATTTATTGTCTGTTATTATTTGACAGTCACAATTATCTGTTATCTCCAAATGATTCTAACAGATGTCGATACCTTTCGACTGGGTTGAGTAGTAATCAATAGATGGCGCTGCTATGGTAAATATACGAACGTGTCATATAAGCTACACTATCTATTTTTCATACCCCTAAGTGAAGCAAAACAACGTTTGCCGGGTCAGCTAGTATAATTATATAAAATTTCCATGTTACAGTGTTAGTTACCGTACTCCTCCGAAATGGCTTGACCGATCTTTACCATATTTTATATGCGTATTCAGTAGGTCTGAGAATCGGCTACTATCTATTTTTCATACCCCTTAGTAACGCAAAACAACGTTTGCCGGGTCAGCTAGTTATAAATATATTACAGATAATTAACACAGACCTGTTATATAGCGCCCATAGCTCGGCTAGCTAAGGTGATCTGATGCGATCATCGAAGCTAAGCAACGGTCGATGCGGACGGTGTTTGGATGGGTGACCATGCACAAGACTATCGTTATAAAGGTGGCATTTTTTATCTGGGCGCTACCGTGGGTCGGATGACACGTTAAATTTTTGGTCTCGGCTGTTAGTCTTAGTAGAAGCAGTCGTTAAGCCAAATCAGAGACTTTCGGGTGGTTTGAAAACTCTCAACACCAGAGCTTCGCCACTTAGCTCATACGAAGGAGAAGAAGAAGATAGATAATTATAGCATACTGTATAGGTACTACTACAAACTTATAGTAAAGACTAGCTGCGCCTCGCGGTAATCCGGGATGAAAAATAGCCTATGTGTTAATTTGTGTAAAAGACGACCTCGTTGGCGTAATGGTTACCATGCCGGACTGCCAAACAGAAGGTTCCGGATTCGATTCCCGGCACGGCCAACATCTTTGTGCTGAACAAAATTGTTGGCTGTCGGTCTGGGTGTTAAATATGTATATAAATAAAATATGTTTGTATATATGTATGTATATGTAGTATATCAGTTGTGCTAGCAACCATAATACCGGAGTTAACCAGCCGTGTGTGTATGAAATCCAGGGTCTCTTAACTATCGCCATACCAAGTTTAATCTAAATCTGGTTCCCGTTTGAGCGTGAAGAAGTAACAAACATACACACACAAACTAACACATTTATAATTTTAGTTGGATTTTACTCGTAGATACAGGATACAAACTAAAAATATAGATAATTAATAGTTACTTACAAGAAGGATCCTGCGTAGTATACACATGTATAAACGAGTAACCATAGTCCAAAAAGATATAAAATTTGATTGGAAAAATAATCTTAAGTACCTTCGGTTAAAAATAAACCAGTCTCACAAACAGGTATTGCTATACCATTGCAGACAAATAAATATTTAAATATTGAGGTTAGATATCTCACCTGCCCACGGTCCAAACTTCTTAGCCAGCGGCTGAACCTCGGCTGGGAGGAAGTACGGCATCAGGTAAGAAGACACCAGCTCCAAAAGGCTCCATAAGGAGTCCAACAAGGACAGGATAAAGGCTACAGCCCCTACTACCGCTAGAAAAATCACTAAAATTGCACTAATCATTGTCAAAATTAACGTTTCTCTTTTGTTTTTAATTCGCCAAATATATTTTTCAAATTTGGAACGCGGTAAATTATAGAGACAAGAACACACGCGGTGCTGTCATGGCGGCAAACCGCTGACTGACTCGTAAACTTACGTGATAAGTGATTTGCACAATTTTGATATGCAAAACGAACCTTATTCAACTGACATAAGAGTTACGGTCGTAGGTGCTGTTAAGTTGTAAAAGTTTGGCCGCAAAGTCTGTATGAAATGCACCGATTGCATTTCGAGTTCACAATCACCCATTCGGTGTACTGACCCACACTGACATGGGCAGGTTGCGTCACATCGCGCGCAATCCCCAAATTCATTGACTAGTTGGTACTATTTTGAAAAGTGAAAGTCTAAACTTTCTAACTCCTGATGACTAACGCCTGATGAAATAACCTTTATCTAAATCATTCCTACTTTATATTTTTTAAGTAACTTGCCAAGTCATTCTCAAAAAGCAGCTAGGGTATTTAATAGTTAATCATAATGGTACTAATTTATTTTATAGAATGATCTCATGTTAGTTTTTAAAGTAGTTCATAAGTCTAGCATCACCCTAATGTTATATAATTACACACACATAATTACACACAGGTACTTGTTACTGGATTAATTTAATATGTACTGTACATGTTATGCTGTAATAAATATTCTATTCTATTCTAGATTCTTAAATTACTTAATTTGATTCATCTGCGCCTTTAGGTTTTGTAATGGCAATACACAAACGTCCCGTTGTAGTGGCTACTAGATATTTAGTAGGCGTCATCAAATTTATTTTATTGTTATCTTCATCGTATGAGCTAAGTGGCTACGCTCTGGCGTTGACAGTTTTCATGCGCCCAAAGGCCTCTGGCTTGGCTAAACAACTGCTTGTACTGAGACCAACAGCCGGGACCTACTATTTAACGTGTCATCCAACGCAAGTTAGCACTCAAATGAAAATGCCACTTTAAAAACGACAGTCTTGTGCTTGGTCTCCCATCCAGAAACAGTCCACATCGACCGTTTCTTCACATCAATGATCACCTTAGCTTAGCTAGACGAGCTACAGGAGCTACACTTTATTGTAATAGAAAAATGATAAACATCGGTTACGTATAAAACTTTTAATTTACTATGTATCGTAGGGTACAAAATAACAACAGAGGTATAAAATTTAACACACCTACTCCTAAGTGAAGCATAGTAATTTTTCATTACTCATACTCTGAAAGTAGGTCTGAAGTTGCCTGAGGAGCAGGATGAAAGCAATGCATTGCATCCCTAGGGAGAATCGCTTTACAAATGACTTAATTATAATTTAGTTAGCTTAATTATAATTTAGTTTTAACAATTTATTTAATATAACTTAGATTTGGGCAAAATATTTACCATTTTTGCAATGATGATTTTTAACAATGGCTGAATAGTTGGCCGGCCACAGAAAAAAAAAAACAAACAAAATGGAGGGAAAGCGGCAATTTGATTTTTTGATTTGAAAACTTTTGTTTATACGTATAGCCGAGATTTGTACCTATAAAATGAGTTCGTCTGATTTTGATACGAATTTAACGTCTGATTTTATAAGAGAAGAGGCTAAAGCGGTAGTGGAAAACCTTTTACCACCCAAATCAAAACAAGGACACCTAAAATCGTATGACGATTTTATGAAATGGCGCGCTGAGAAAGTAAGAAAACAAATTTCTTTACTAATTTGTTTTTACTTTTCTTGTATTCGTAATGAAAAGCACAGTGTTCACCTCGGGTTAAAGACTTATTTAGTCCGTCAATAGTTCGAGGAAAGTAAAAAATTAATTAGTAAAGAAATTGCTAATCCCGTCTCGGGCCTAAATAAGTCACTTTCATCCCTAGGGTAACAATGTACTAGTAAAACTGATCACTAAAAAAAATACATCACTTTTCCATTCGACATTCTACTTTTGTCGCAAAACTTTATGTTTACCCAGTGTCTTAAATAAAATACATAACTGACTGATACACAAAGCCTAATTATTAAACAATACCAAAACAATACAAGTGAGAACCTTTTACCTTGGATAAACCCAGGTTTTTTAGGTAAAATTATATTTCATCATATTCTGTTTGTGATAATAATAAATAAATAAATAATAATAAAATAATACAAACGTTTACACACTTGACCAAATACATATTTGTATTTACTCATACATATTCGATATATATTTAAAGTTTTAATGCATATTATGTATTTTTAATTACAGTGTAAACTCTATATAACGACATTGAAGGGACACTCTCTATAACGTCATAAAATGCACTGTGCATTTTATGACGTTATAGAGAGTGGTCGTTAAAATATGAAGAGAGAATGTATCATTGTATGGAATACAAGTTAAACCAACTAAAGTCAATTGATTTCTCGTATATCTAGCAAAACCCTGATAAGGAGTATATTTTACTCCTTAGGAGTAAAAAAACACCGTGAAGTGGCGATCAGACAGCCTCACTGGCAGTCGGTGGCTTCGTCTCCTGTGTATCCACCTCCTCCTTGAGGGTCTTCATGCCTTTCAGGTGGTTCTTCAGCAGCTTGCATGGCGCTGTAACAACAAAATAAATTACAACTTTTGAAAATTGCTGACAACGTTTTGCAGTGTCGGCCATCTTGGGTTTAAAATGTATAACATTACATAACATAAGCAGCCCACTATACGGTCCCACTGCTGGAACTCGGAGCCTTCTCTCATTAGGAGAGAGATGTAGGCCATAACCCACCACGGAGGCCGAGTGCGGGTTGGTGGATGACACATGTCTTCGGATATTGTGGTCCTCAAACATGCCAGTTTCCTCACGATGTTTTCCTTCACCGTAAAGCGAGTGTAAATCTACACATAACTTGAAAAACAAGTCATTGGTCATGTCTGGTCAAGACAGCGGCCGTCTGATGGAAAAGCAGACGTTATTACCACCGAGCCACACTCGCTTAAAATGTATAGTAATGATTATTTATAAGAATGATTTCTTAGCACTGAAAGTAATTGTTACTATTACAACTTGACGACATGTTTAGAAATTAAATATATTGTTTAATAATGTTTAAATACATACATATTCAAATCATCATCATCATCATTTTCAGCCCTCTATCGCCCACTGCTGAGCATAGGCCTCCCTTCGTGTACGCCATTCGTCTCGGTCTTGTGCCACCCATACATATTCAAATGTACTAAATTATTTTTCCAGCTTTAAAATTTTAAATAAATCGTCAAAGGAATAAAATACCTGTATCTTGATACTTAGTACTAGTACCCTATATAGGTAAAGCTACGCTCTATAAACACTAACCGCGGCTACGTGACTGCCATTGACTGGATGTTTTCACTCATTCCCATAAGATAATGACTATTATTCTACTGCGCTGGTTCTCAAACTATAAGTACTTTATGTATAAATACTATACTATACTAGAATAACTAAATACTATACTAGGACACATTTCACACACGGCTGTTCCCCATACTAAACCATTTCTAGTTTGTATTATGGTTGCTAACACAACTAGTATACTACATAATATACATACTACATAGATAATTATATCGATACATATTAAACACCCAGACCGACAGCCGGGAATCAAACCCGGGACCTTCTGGTTGGTAGTCCGGCATCGTAACCATTACGCCAACGAGTTCGTCGTAGTATTATGTAAGTTATAGGTTTGTTTGAGTTTGTGTACCGCTTTTATATATCCTGCTTAGGGGGTGAGCCATAGCCATTTCGTGATGAGCCAGAACTCTCGAATCCCTATTATTGACGTTCGATAAATCAATCATAATATTTGACTCGCAATCATACCGATGCTGCAGAAAGGCAAAGCGAGACATTTGGATTACGTCGGTAACCCTAAATTGTTGTTTTAGAAGGCAAAATGGTGTTACGAATCTTCTCTGCCAATTTGACTCTCAGTATTTGTAAGGCTTAAGTTGTTTGTAAGGTCAAAACCAAATCAAAAAGTAAGCTGGGCACAGACGCCGATGATTACAAAACAACATGAATGCATGACAGTTTAATGTTGCAAACCGGTGTAACCAATTTCGACAATCAATATTCAAGGTTACTTTTTATGAAATTAAATTAAATATTTTACTCGTACGTTAACTCTTGCCGTGATATACATAGACATTTTCTCAGGCAGAAATTACATGCTTGTATATTGTGTAGGGCAGAGAGCGGAACTGTTCTTCTTATTATTTCTTTTTATTCTTCTTCTCCGTTAGGACTAAAGTGACCTGGCTCTGGAGTCGAGAGTTTTCAAGCCATCCACGGGCCGCTGGTTTGGCTTAACAAGTACTAGTACTTGTACTAATAATAATAACTAGTACTTACGAAGTACTAGTTATTATTCTGTGACGATAGCTTGTAGTATAGTATAGAAGTAGACTAAGAACAACCGGAATCTGCAGTTTAACGTGTCATCCGGCTCACGGTATCGGACAGATATACACGCTATTTTTGATAAATGTCAGTTTATTGTATGGCTTCTGTCTAAGGACTGCTCGCATCGACCGTTGCTTAACTTCGTTGATCGTGTCAAATCGACATATTTAACTGAGTTTTGACGCTATTAAAAACAAAACATTTATATCCTATTTGCTACTAATATTATAAATAGGATATAGGAAGGAATGTATTTTACAGTACTTAAGGATATTTACAGAGCATAGAAAAGACGAAAATTTAGTAAACTAAAAAATAATAATAATAACAAAATAAAAATTAACCCACTCGCCCAAAAGGACAGTACAGTAGAGTAACTTACATATAGGATGTAAGTTACTTTTCCACGCTGTAACGAATTGACTGGAAAAAAAATGATTGTGATGAGAGCTTAAAACCTGGATGGGCGCATCCAATGGAAAAAAAACCCCGTCTCGGGACTAAAGAAGTTACTTTCATCCGCAGGGTAACAATGTACTATTATATATTAACACCTTCAGACTTTAAGTCAGTAAAGAATTTTCATCAACAGCTTAGCCCAGTATCCGAGGCGCTACATTGTATGTAATAACTAGAATGGTGTTAGCCCCGCAATGTGAAAAAGCTGCAATAAAATAACCAATCCGGAGTTATTAAAGGTATGTACCTATCTCGTGCTAGATTGCAAGGGAGTTACAATGTTATAGAAGCCCGCGCAATCTACGCTTTACAAAGTAATGCTCGCCCATGATTATTAACACCCTACACAGTGGGCCAAGCATGGCCATTGCTTGGCACAACGTGGGCCAGTTTGTGAACACTACAGGGGTAAAAGTATTTTATATAGGTCACAGTGTAGGTCACTGAATATTTAAATTGATAAAAACTGTATTCTGTAAATACATTACATGCACTTCGATATCGACAGTTTTTCTTTGTTGGACACCAACTAAGCTTATTTATTTGTAAGTTAGGTTTTAATTTAAATATTAGTGTAAATTTTAATTTACATTTATTGTAAATATAATCTTAGGTCGTAATTATTTTAATAAAATAATATAATATTTATTGGACATATACTGGCAGTTGTTGACGTAGTGAAAGTTGGAAGATATTAAAAAATACGAGTTGATATGTTATGGCTCATAATAGGTTCATAAAGATACCAGTGGTTGCAAAAACTGAGACGTGTTTTAAATAATTCAATTATTTATTTTAAACACTGCCAGTAGAGTTCATCCAGTGCCTAAATAAAAAAACTGTAGACCATGCTAAGCCATGATTCTTTTGAAGTGTGATTTAAAACCGACTACATATTTATCAATTAGGCGCTACAATGGACGGTCCACCAAAGTAGACCATTTGCCCTGTTTACACAATGCCCATGGCTTATGCTGGGTCATCATGGAGTCATGGACCTATGCATGGGCCAACATGGACCAATGTCTACTAGGGTCTTTTTTTATTATCCTACTCGGCGTAGGTACAGGATGCGGAGATTGAACCTGCAGCTACATTTTATTGCAATTTAATTACTGGGCCAGTACTTAAAGTCGGATTGCTTAACTTCAACAAAGTAAAATTTTAGCTAGTAGATACATCTTGACTGTGCAGTAATCTGACCCCTTTCCATTACCGAACGAGCAGGGAGACTGCTAGGAGACACCGTTATATTAACCCTGCAGCCTGGGTGAAAGAATAAGGCTGCGGTATTGCCCCTGCCTGTCGTAAGAGCCGACTAAAAGGGGCATCAGACTCGAGGGTGTTCGGAGATGGGGTCCCGACACCCACTCCATCGAGTCCGGGGTGAACGACGACGGCGTCGAGTGACCGTCACCGTCGCGAGAAGGGCCACGGCGCAGTGCAAGGAGGTCTCTGGAGTGTTTCCCGGAAGAACCCGGAGACCTCCGTTATGCACAGAGGCAGGTCACCGGGGGGGTTTTAGTGGGTACAAATCCCACATAACCTGGCTGCGCCCCATCGTAGCCAGGTATCTTGTAGAAGATTTCCCCCTCGTCAACAAAAAAAAAAAAAAAAAAAAAGGAGGGACCGTTATACAGTGGAAATGGCGAAAATGCGTACTAAGCGATTTGCTTCCACGTTTATAGTACGGACGGCCAAACTGTGGAACTCCTTGCCGGAATCCCTGTTCCCACTGAACTACAACCTAACTGTCTTCAAGGCGAGAGTGAACCGGTTTCTTCTAGGCAAGCGCGTTTCATCTTAGACTGCAATATCACTTAACATCAGGTGAGTTGTGGTCAAGCGCAAGCCTATTAAGCGTAAAAAAAAAACTGAAGCGAATGCCGAACCAAGCGAGTTTTAGAATTCTTCATATGGCATCTTAATAATCCCGATGGCCAGATGGTATCGTTAGGCACGCTGGAAAGAGCTGGTGGAGACTAGCTAAGCACTGCACTATTTGGCGTATTAGAGAGAGAGAGAGACCTATACCAGTCAGACGTAAGGTACAGGCTGTCGATGATGATGATGATATGAAAAATCTTATACCAGCCCGCACACTTCCACGCGTCGAATTTTTCGAATTCACCTGCTGATTTCTTGACTTTGATATAAAAGGATTAGTAGAACAGCTAGTAGCTAGAACGAGTAGCTATCCGAACAGAAGATTTTTAAGTTCTTACAAAAAATCTCAGCAATTTGAATATCGTATATTCACAGTGTCTGGTCAAAATACGGTATCACCCACTCTCAAATTCCCCTCTTTTTCTGGCTATTATCTCCAGACCAAAAGTTACATAACTCAAGATGTTTGGAAGTCGCGCTTTTAAACGTTTTCCGTTTTACGAGTCAAAGACAAAGTAAAAATGCCTTCTACGATATCCTTTCATTTGGTAAAATAGGGTTATTTAATTAGGCCCGTGTATAAGGATTACTTATATTATGTGCTAGCGACCTAGCACATGATATAACCGTAATACAAGTTTATGATAAAAAAGTTTGTAAAAAAAGTTTTCATATTACGATCGCAAGTCTGTATTACGGCAAATTGCTACAAAACAAAGGTCAAATCATAAAAACGCTTCGTCTTGAAGGTTATTTGTGTAAATAGGTACTTGTGAGATTAGTACTTTGAGTGCGTTTACTACAACTGAATAAATAATAATACTTAGTACTTATCCAAGTAACTAAGTATACTCGTGAACAATTCATAAATTAAAAACCAACTCCAATTTTAATAAAATACTGAATCGATTTTGTCAAAATGTTTCTATAAACATTTTGACCATTCGGGTTTTAGGATATTCTAGTCATGCATACTTTAAAAATAAATAACAATAATGTTTAATAATTATTTAAGTTTTTTAAGGTAACAAACACAAAACGCTGGCAAATAAATAACCTCGTCAAGAGACGAGGTTAGAAAAGATCTAATATCCTGTGCTTAAGACAACATTATCTATGATCTTCCATGTAATATAAATGTACATATACACCTGTTGTGTTGCCCGCATTAATCGGGAATAAAAAAATAGCCTATGTGTTCATCATCCAGGGTCTTACCTATATCCATATGTATCTAATTTCATCGAAATCGGTTCAGCTGTTTGATCGTGAAGAAGTAACAAACACACACACTTACTCATGTACAAACAAAGTCGCATTTATAATATAAGTAGGATTTATGATCATACCTGACCAAAGCACGGACCGCTTCTTAGGGTCTTCACTCTTCCTCACACACGAGGCTATAAGGTCACATATCGCCAGGAGAGACAGGAAAATCAGTAGACTGTACACAATGAGCTGCAGCATGATAGAACTTTTTCGTAGAGTAGACTAGAACCTTTTTAGGCAGTCTCACAGAAAAGAAAATACAGAACTATTTTAGAGGCTTGAGAAAGGAGGTTCTATCTTCAAACATGTATAAGGTATCTTGCAAAAGAGTTCACATGCGGGCGGGCGTGCGCTTGCGCAGATAGGATACAACTGACGCGCGCCTCTGTAGATTGTAAACATTCACAGAAAGAATACTAATTAGGTGAGCAGCTCTTTAAAAATTAAGACCCCAGGCTAGGCTAGATTTTTGGAACTAAGTAGTAACGCTTTGAAGTGGGCAATATTGGCACCTTCATAGTGCGAACTGCGAAAGTGTGGAATTCATTGCCAAGTTCCCTATTCCCTGAGAGCTACAATCTGGCGGTTTTCAAAATAAGAGTGAACCGGTTTTTTTTTCAGAGTAAGCGCGCTCCGCCTTAGATCATAATGTCGCTTGGTGAATTGTTATCAAGCGCAAGCCCAATAAATGTAAAAAAAAGTAGAGACCAAGAAGTTACTCTAAGTAATCAAGCAGCCCTTCAAGTCCATTGTTCAAGTCACTAGTAACGTAACCACTCCCGATGATAATAGCCACTGCTATGTGACAATAAATAAAATAAGTTACTATGCTGAGTGACGCGACAGCAGTCAACAATCTTATTTTTTATTCTGGAACGTAATTCTAAATTCAAATTCTGTTTATTTATATAAATGACACTTACAGCTAAACCAAACGTATCACTTAGACTATTGGAAAATTAAAATAAAATAAATTACAATGCTAAGAACTATTATTATGACTAGGCTACATTGAGAGTAAGTAAACTATTTACAATTATATACAAAGAAAAACAAAGAACAAATTCAGAGAATACGAAAATTATATAAAACAAATAAGACATAACAAACACATTGAAAACAAAATATAAATAATAAAATAAACCTATTTCTCCCATTTTACATTCTCACAGTAGTTGAGAGATAATAGCAAACACAGATGGTTTGTCTAATAACTATTTAGGCCACTACCAGTGTTTGGCTAGTGTTTTAAACAAGAGACTTGCGAAACACAAACAGACGAAAGCAAAATTGTGAAATTGCTTTCGCTTCACTCGCTCGGCCGTATATAAACTTAATTTTCAGATGTTTTCAGATTCAGATGTTTTATTAACCATAATAACATTAATTATTTTTGGTACGTCATTTACAGTGGATATGTCTTAATGCTAAATATACCTATATTATAAATTAAATGTCCGCGAAAGTGTGATACAGGTATAAGGTTAAATTTAGTTTTTTTTTATTATAACTTGAACTCAAAATATCCTTTCTCAAAATATTTCTTTCACCACTATATCGTCTCCGCTAAATGCAGCAATTTAAAATTGGGGTCAATGTCTTTTGCTAATGTCTAATGCTGTAGCGGATAGTGATTGTGAAATACATCGCCAAAAATTGTTAAAACAGTTGTAACTGTAAGTGATGTATTAGACGGGTAAAGGTCTCGGTCGACTACGTAATATGGACCTACTAACCTTGATGACTTGCCAGGCTTTGTATATTTGTTTTACCGGCTACTTCCGGGCAAAATACGACATGTACGTGAGAGGTACATTAAACGAAGTATGTAGATAATCATTATCATTAGTTTTATAGTAAACTAATATTTTTTTAAACTTTACGTGTAGAATCTAACATAAGTTTGTAAAAATGTGTAGGTAGATAGAAAATTCGTAATTGGACACAAAAAAATAAAAATAACTTAATATTAGTGCACCACAATTGGCGGCCTTATCGCTTAAAGCGATCTCTTCCAGGTACTCAAGTAAAGGTTGTGAGCTTTATAACCGTAATAGCGACACGAATGATATGGATGAAATAGAATAAATAAATCGTGCAGAACTAAAAAAAACCTGTTTCAAATCGTGTTTTATGTCACAGTCAAATTTGGTTTACTTGGCAATCAATGTCAAAATTGACAAATATTTGTTACGAATTGGACTAATTCCTTGAAACTGGTTTATTTATTTATTCATTATTTTCTGCCTAAAACCTACCCGATCTAACCATGGAGAAGGAATTGGATAAAGTTATTGAAGAGATTATGTCTACTCCGAACGTCAGCGGCTACCTTGTTGCTGATCACCAGGGTCTTTGCTTGGGGGCGAAAGGCACTGCCCATGTTGATTCAGCGGGCATTATTGTGGCGATATCCGAACAGGCGTGCAAAATACAGCCCAATCTGAAGCCGCCTACTGTTTGCCTGGAGACAGACAACAAGCAGTGCCTCATACAGCGACATGGAACGATAACTGGCGCTCTTTTCAAACAGAAGGCTTGGTGAGTGTGTGCTACATTAGTAACGCCTGTAGCTTGGCTGGCTAAGGTGACCTGACGCGATCAACGAAGCTAAGCAACGGTCGATGGGGACATCGACCGTTGCTTAGCTTAGCGGTGTTTGGATAGGTGACCATGCACAAAACTGTCGTTATTAAAAGTAGCATTTTCATCTGGATGCTACCGCGGGTCGGATAACACGTTAAATTGTAGTTCCCGGCTGTTAGTTAACACAAGCAGTTGTTAAGCCATGTCAGAGGCCTTCTAGCGGCTTGAAAACTCATACTTAGCTCCTATGAAGAAAAAAATCAAATAATGGTTCAGATATATCACACATTACATTGCTAGACTGCTATAACTACAGGCGTGCTTCCACTGTCTCCATGGCCCAGCCTTGTAAACAAACCATTTTGTCTTGGTTTTAGTGGACAGTATAATTCAGTGTATTATTTAGTTGTTCAATGTGTATTATTTATGTATAAAATGGACTCTCAAGCACCATCGCAAACTATATTCAAACTCTAAAATGTATCCTGTTTCTGTAACTTTTTATATTGTAATAATTTCTTCTTTTATTTTCAGATGAAAAGCAGAGATATTTAGTTAATTATTCTATTATAAATGGCATTATGTAATTTTACTATACTAAGCTTGTAAATATATATTTTATAATGAATACTAAGTTTTTATTTTCAAATTTTATCTTGATAATAAAGAAAATACATACTTTATTAAACACTAACTGCACCCGCGGAGTTACCCGCATCAACCCGGGATAAAAAACCTGTGTTTTAATCCACATCCTAAGATAAAAAAGTAGCCTATGTTTTAATCCATTTTCTAAACTATCTTGATACCAAATTTAATCAACATCCAACCAGTCATTTGAGTGTGAAGAAGTAACAAACATATACACATACTTTCATATTTATAATATTAGTGGGATACTTTTCAACTTTACCCATCACCTCATGGCAAATTACAGGCATCTGTAAACATCATTTTGTTGTAATAAAATACAGCGATCTCAATATACACACATTTATTACAGATATGCATTCCTAACAGTAACATGAACTCACAAGAACAACTGCAACTGGTTATCTATACAACTATGTATACACAATACATACCTACATCTTATAGAATACATTTTAAACTTTAATAACTTTCTTATTTTGATTTTGAAATGGAACTTTGTTAATATTTTAGCTAGGACTCCACTCAGTTGGCGAAGATACGGGCAAAATGTTGATTTTACAGTTTTTCACTAAAATCATTAACAGTAAAAAAAAACTAAAAATAGCTTACAGGCTGTCTATAGAACTACTCTAAGAATATTTATACTTATTTTGGTACCAACCAGACTGTTCACGTAAGGCATCTTAATATTTTCGCGTAGACAACGGTCACACTTACTTATTATTAAATGCTGAACTGTTGGACTCATTCCAACTTTTAATAATAAGTAAGTGTGACTGTTGTCTACGCGAAATACCAATCAGACTAATCAATATGAAAAAAAAATATTCAAAAACACTTAATTTTAGATTTTTAAACCAGTTTTATTTCCAATTCATAAGTCTGCTTTGTACTAACATAAGTATAAATATTGTTTAATTGGACACCATTAATATATTTTTTCTGTTTATGACTTAGCGAAATAACGGTCAAATCAAGATTTTTGCCCTTATATTAATTCGCCTTAAGAGAAAATTTCACTCAACTTGTGTGGAACTTTCACTGCATTTGAAGTTAGATTCAAGTGTCAATGAATTTGAGATCTCTGTCCAGTTCAATCCAGTCTAAGTGCATTCACTGTCTTTTGTTCCACAGCAGAGTGAAAATGACTCCATTCTGAAAGAGCCTAGACTTCATTTTTAACCATTAATTACTTTCAAAATTTTCAACCACTTCACTCATAATCTTTACACTGTCCCAAAAACATATACAAATACAGTAAACAATCTGTTATAACAATTTCATAAAAGAGTTTAGATATTCACAACTCTTACAATACAATTTGATAATTCTTAATACTCGATAAAAAATTGATCATAATAATAAAATAAATGATAAAAGGAAGCACATACATTAAAAATAAATTCAATACATTAATTGAAAATCAAAAAAATATGCATTACAAAAAAAATCCTAGTAAAATATTGGCTGTGTGAGCAAGTATACTAATTCTAAGGAAATATTACTAAGACTAGGGTCTTTCTTATACACAATATAATACTTCAGCAGCAATGGTCTCATATCTTTTTCTTTTTTATATTTTAATGCGATAATATTTTATTTATTGACAATATTTTAGAGCTTTTGGTGAGCCTAACATTCCAAGACTTGAAAAAGAATAGTTATTTGATTTACATGAATGAAATGTCAAAAAAAAAACTTTCCAAAACAAACTCTATTATGGCAAATTAAGAAAAGGTTGTTGATTTTAAATCTTTCTTTTTTTGAAGCAAAGTTGCACATAAATGGATAAAATCACTCCATAATATAATAAAAAAAAAATAGTGCATTTCTAGTTCTTATTTTTTTCTAAGACCATAGATAACATCAAGTGCTACATGAATTGATTAAATACACAATCCAACAATTTGACATTGTTGTAATAATTTTCAAGCCAACAATAAGCAAAGACCCATTACATTTTTGTTTTTGGAATGCATCAAATTCTAAAATGGATGTATCTACACAAAATGTCTTAAAATATCACATGCTTATAAAATTAAAATAAATAAGAATAAAGCTAGCGCCCTTCAGGCAAATCATTCTGGTCTCAGGATGGGCTAGGTACCTTGCATTTGGGCAGAACCCTGACTTATAAGTATTCCGCAGCATCTTAAATACTTGTGACCATAACGAAACAGAACACATGCAATATTTGATACAAAAGTTCATCAATAAAATAATTGTTTAAACATTTTCTGATAAGATAAAACTTTTAACTTTAATTATGACCCCATCTAGACCTTGTAAAGTAAAATCCTCGAGTTTTGTATGATTACAAAAACCACTTACACCAATGTCAAGAAAATTTCGCTAACTACCCTATACAGTCGTAATGAATGTAAATATTCTGATAAATTCAAATTCAGCTGTATTATAGACTAAAGATGTACAAAACATTTTATTTCACAAGTGTACATTAAAAATGTTGAATAAAATGAACTACCAAACGTATTTATTCACAAATGCATCAATATGGGCATCAAATTAGAGGGCTTTATTAGTAATACACAAAATATGATATATTTAAAATTCCGAATTTCGGGGGTAATCAACATTTTTAATTTACCCTTGTAGCTGTATTTTTTAAATAAATTATTGGTCATGAAAAAATGATGCCATAGGTACTTCTATTTAGATCAGAAATAAATCTTCATGTGTAGGTATAATTCTGGTTTCAGAAATATTTTAGTACATCTTTAGCCTACAGCTACTAGATAAATTTCAATTTTCTGTAATTGTAACTAACTCTATCGGTTATATTGGAACCCTGCAAAATAAATGGATATGCTGTAACACCCCACCTCACGGGTGGTTCAAATTTATTTGTTAAAAACTATTAACAGCCCTCAAATATACGCATTTATTAAATAAAAATATTTGACTTGATTATTATTTGTAGAAATATTTAAGGGACTATATTTGGCTGTAAACTTTTTACAAACATCTGTCAACGTCTGTTTTACTTTATCTGTGTTTGTTTGGAATCTGACACATGTCAATGATCTGCTAATTAGTACCTTATTTATTTTATTGCAAATGCTTGAAAATAATTTAATTTATCATGTTATGCTGACAATATGATTTATGACATGTTTTGCTGTTGATGTTTACTTAATATATTTATGGAATATTAATTAATGATATATTCTTAATTAAGCACACACAAAGAGCATCAAACAGCAATATCATAGTATTTGTAAGAATAGCTTCTTAAATAACAAGTTTTACTATAAATATATATTTCAAGATTTGAATTTATTAAATGTATTTTTGAATCATTTTTGGTCCATTTCTGTTGGCGCAAGAACTCAAATAAGTACTGCACTAATCGAAAATTATAGAACATATTTTTTTTATAAGCTTTTAACTGTCCCTTTCCAAAACTGCGAAACTTTTTGAGAGCCATTTTGTTTTACAATTCATAGGAAAATAGCCTCTATTGGTATAACAGAGACAGGGCAAGTGATATATTTGTGTACATTATCTAATAAACTAGTGTATGAACGAGTACCTATGTGCTTAGATATTTTAATATAGTACAATTACTGCAACAACAAAGCATTGCTGGACCATTATCGGCAAGGTAAATCCAGCAATGGAAAGTTGCACCTAAGACATACAATATAACTTTCATCAAACATGATTTATATCTATAACATTAACGTCTATTGATATTAATATGTATAACATTGAGTTTACAATAATATATTACAAAAAAAAAAGAAAATAAAAGACAAAATTAGTGTAAGTATTATCTAAAAGCGGAAAAGATTTAAAATTGTAGAAATAAATGGTAAATTTCATTGGAGGACACTGGTTTACTTGACCGGCTGTTTATTTATAAAAATGTATAGGTAATATATTAAATTTAAGGTAAGAGACCGAGTGCAATAACGGTATGCAACTCAGACATCAGTATCGATGTAAAAGATAGTAAGTAATAAGTGGACTGCCCGACTCGCCTGGCTAACGATTCTCATCATAACTTGTTAAATTGTGAGAAAGCAATATAACCAGTACGCATGTCAGTATCTGACAGGTGTGCCGGTGACTCTGACAGTCATAGGCATAAGACATTTTTATTGACTTTTAAAATCCCACTTGGCTAATATATCCTTTAACATAAGCTGCGACAAATCATCGTACAAGTATAGCCAGTAGCACATGTGACAAGTGTCAGTGTCTGACAGGCGTGCCTGTAAAGTTGACAGTTTAGACCTGGGCTTAAGAATTATTATTGCCTTTTTGAATCCCACCTGGCTTATATACAAGTCAACATAAGTTGCGAGAAATGAAAGTTCAAGCAAAGCCAGTAACACATGTTATAGCTGTCAGTGTCTGACAGGCGTGCCTGTGAAGTTGACAGTTTAGACATGGGCTTAAGAATTCTTATTGCCTTTTTTAATCCCACTTGGCTTATATACAATTCAACATAAGATGCGAGAAATGAACGTTCAAGCAAAGCCAGTAACACATATTATATAGCTGTCAGTGTCTGACAGGCGTGCCTGTGAAGCTGACAGGTTGCTCGTTGGCGACGAGCGTGGCGCGCGGCGCGGTGCTCGGCTGGCCGAGGCCGGACTCGAGCGTCGCCGCCGACGTGCGCATCTCATCTGCTGACGCCCTGCGGGAGGTCAAAGTTGGAATTTAGACGAGTGCTGAGTAGGAAAAGAAAGTAATTGTTGTGCTTACTGACCGAATCAATAACTTTGACATTTTTTGATATTGTATTCTTATAATCTATATTGTATACTTATAAAATGTAAACTTTTGACATTTGTTTTAAATATTATTGCCTAGATGTAAATCATAGTGGGAAATTAATTTATAAATCTATTACATAATAAGTTTGACATTTTGCACACCGCATATGCAGTAGCCTACAAAGGACATTTTATAATATTTTCCATGTTTTTATATTACCTGTGGCTACGCAAATAAATGATTTCATTGTATCTCATTTTGTTTTGCATTAAAAGCAAGTCAAATAAACATTGAACAAATGAAGAATATTAAATTCTATAACTAAAATCGCAAACCGTTTATGAAGAATTGACACGAAAATATTCCTTGGTTGAAACTAAGAAAAGAAATTATACTTGACAATTTTTAAGATCAAACAGTTTATGAACAATTGTAGTTAATTAACCTTGAACATACGCAACGGTTTTATCAAAATTATCTTTAGAATAGGTAATTTTAACAACAAGCAGCATCGTATATTATTAATTATGCATTAACGTTATGTTCCAATTCAAATATTATATCCAACATTGGTTCTAACGGTCAATAAGCACACATCTCAGTGCCGAGTGCGGAATTTCTCAAACACATTGTATCGACAACTCAGCAGCGCCGTAAAGCGAGAATCCTTGAAATAGTTTATGTGATTGGTTGCTCAAATGACGTGGGTGCTCGCAGCAGCCACGGTTACCGGTGTTTGAAAAGCTCAGTACTCTCATACTAAAACTAAATTGTGCCATATTCAATTCAAGCCGCTAAAAGTCGTGAAAAGATTCTAAGTTAAAAAAAGGCAAATAGTAAAGGCACCTGAAAAGAAAAATTGATACTACCATTTGCCTGAGTATATCAGAAATACAGCTTCCCCTAACATATTTAGAAGTAAGCTTAAATTATATTTAATTAACAAAGCACACTATAGTGTCAAAGAATTTATCGATGACAAATTACATAATTAATAATTGACATGTGTATATGAAATAATTATTGAATTGACTTGTAAATCTATATTTATTAATAAATTATCTGTATCTGTATCTGTATCTGATAAAATCTGAAAAAAAAAGAAACGTAAAATTGCTTAGCAAACAAACGTACGTGATAAAATAAGGTGAGTGTAGCTGAAATATGTATGAAAATCTTATGACGCCAGGAGTGCTCTAAGACCTAGTTTAATAAATAAAAATAAATAAATAATATATGAGTTAAATAAATAATACTAATGAAAAGTGCAATAGAATTAGCATGCGTAATCTATATCTCGATTCAAGAAACAAAATATTTGAAACTTAGCTTCCTCTTTCTCACTCTCATTATATTACGCAAGCAAGAGGATTTGAACTTTCAAATGTTTTCTTTACTGAAACGAGTCATACGACGTGTCGTATAAATAGAATAGATAGCTTACACATTGTAATTTGTATGTATATTTTTGTGCATAATAAATGGTGTTTTATTTCTTTCACTAAATGTGAGGCGCAGGCGTAGCGTATCAAGATATGTTTATATATATATACAGTGTAAACTCTATATAACGACACTGAAGGGACTATGCATTTTATGGCGTTATAGAGAGTGGTCGTTAAATGGAAAGAATGGAATGGAATACAAGCTAAACCAAGTAAAGCCAATTGATTTCGACGCTTTAGAGAGTTTGTCGTTAAATCTAGTTTACACCGTATAGCATGCGTGTGTGAGCGTATGATATGTGTTGCCTTTAGTTGGGGCGCCAGACGTCGGGGTCCTCCATGAGGGTGACGTGATGGTCCTGTGCGCCGGCGCCGGGAGCCGGCGGCGTCTGCCCGCCCGCAGCCATCGCGGCCATGTCGTCGCGGGACCCTCTACGCACCGCGCCGTGTATAGTATATGTTAGGTACACACGCACTAGATATATGTACTACTATGCGTGCCAACTAAGAATAGGACTGTCAAACCGCCATCTTGGTCAATAATACGCGCAAACATCTTTACCAAAGTGTATGGTGCGCAAAACAAATTTTTAACTAATTATATTCAGTTTATATGTTTAATGTACGCTGTTTTGTTATTTCTTATACATTTTACGGCAATTTAATTATAAATGAGTAGGATTTGAAAGTAAAAGCATATTTATCAAAATATATATATATTTTTCCATTGTTGGCACTTCTTTTTGTACCAAATAAAAAGAGTTTATAATACTGCTTACAGCACATAAGTCGAAACTATCCAAAACCAATGTCTCACCACGTGATTAGGTGTTGTTAATTTGCCTTTGGTACTTCTTACCTGTATAATTAGTTAAACCAAAATTATCCAGTAATAAAATTCAAGATAAGTTTTTTATATGAATATAATAATTATTTATATGAACCAAAAAATAAATAAAAAATAATTTCTTTTTTAAGCTTTTTTTGCTGGCAGTTCTTTTTTGACAGTTATCGTGTGAAGTTGATATATTCTTAGTAGGCACGCATAGTACATGCAAATACATAGATATAGGTTAACAACAGTTTTTATGGTCCTTCGAGCCGGATTCGCAACAGTTTTGTATGTACTCTTAAATGTGTGCGTCTGCGTTTTATCGCACCCACACCAACCCACGATTTCTTATAAGTACAGTGCAAACTCTATGTAACGAAATTTAAGACCATGTATAATTTAACGTTATAGGGAGTTCATTAAATAGAGTAACGTTACATGGAATTTGCCCTGTATATACAGGGCTAGGTACACACACCTGTTTATGTATGTAGATATATATAATATACACAGTGGTGCGCAACAGACTTAGTAAGGTATGTTAGTAATGTTCTAATGTTGTCACACATACAACTATAATTAATGATTCTCGAATCTGTTAAAGCTGCTTTTTCATATATTTGGTTTATATACACATGACTTGTAATTAGTTGATATAAAAGCAGAAGCTAGGCCCATACCTCCACCATGAATTTAATGTTTACCAATCTGCCTATTATATATATGTGATAGTCAGACGATTCAAATACCTTAATATTAATACTATACAATACTACCTTCATGATATGGCTGTACTAACATTCATTTTAAGGGCTAGTTTTATTTATTTTAAGTACTGAATCGCGTTTTTTTTAATATGTACAATGATGCCGTGCTTTGAGTTTTCCTTCTTTTTTACTCTAAATAGGTCAGCACTTGACCACAAGTCACCTGATGGTAAGTGACATTGAGGTATATGGTGAAGCGCGCTTACCTAGTAGAAACCGGCGCGGCAGGCGCTTCGCTTTCAAATATGTATGACGCGGCTTAACTCGGTAATATGGCGTTTATATTGAACTCAGAGACTCTCCTTAGAGAGTAAATATATTACATAGACTAATAAATATAATAGACGCTCAACCTTTTGTTGAAAATCGTACTAGCACCATCTATTCATATTTTCTTGAAAATACTTTACTTGGGCCACGCAATATACTATCGTTATATCACTATGCGCCTGCAGCGCGTTGCGGAATTTGGCGGCAGCTAGGCTGCACGCTCGATTCGCAGCGCCATCTAGGTTTCATCAATATATGGCAAAATTCTGCGCCACGCTTTATTGTATTGGAATCAGCAATCCTCTCTAGTATTCTGATTTCTCATATTATAACTAGCTGACCCGGCAAACGTTGTTTTGCCTCACTTAGGGGTATGAAAAATAGATAGTGTAGCTTATATGACACGTTCGTAGATTTACCATAGCAGCGCCATCTATTGATTACTTACTTAACCCAGTCGAAAGGTATCGACATCTGTCAGAATCATTTGGAGTTAACAGATAATTGTGTCTGTCAAATAATAACAGACAATAATTAGCAATAAATTAAAATTGCGACTATAATTTGAGATTTAAACTATCCTATCTCTCAAGTTGGATCGAACTGCACATGGTGTGCGAATTTTATTATAATCGGTTAAGTGGTTTAGGAGTCCATTGAGGACAAACATTGTGACACGAGGTTTATATATATTAAGATAGCATGTGTGAGACTCACTTCTTGCCGAGCGCCATCATGCCGTATATGACGCCGGTAGCGAAGATGAGTCCGCTGCCGAACCACGTGCTCAGGCTGATGAAGCACAGGAAGAAGGGGGGCAGCGCCAGCCTGGAGACCAGGGGAAAATACACTTTACTACAAACACTTAAGGTTTATTATATTACACACAGCGAACTAGAATAAATACTAGAAGTACTATCATTATGCTATATACTATATATCGACAACTTCGTTGGCGTAATGGATACAAGAAGGTTCAGGCAGGACCAAAACTCTTTTTGAACATTGTAAACTGTTCACGTAATAGTCTAGTCAACAAGTGCCTTTTTGGCCAACTTTTTTCAGCAGTCTCCGAAAACTATGATTGAAATGTCATTCGATTCGGAATGGCATCTAGATAGTTTTCGAAAAACAATGAAGTTCCGCAAAAAAAAAACCTTCGGCCTTGAATGAATAAATATTATTTAAACTTATTAAATATGAAAATTAAAATTTTGAATGAAAAAATTTTAAAGTTGGAATGAGTCCACCGAAACTGTTGGACTCATTCCAACTTTTATTAATAAGTAAGTGTGACTGTTTTCTACGCGGATATAAATTTGTTGGCTGTCGATCTCTTTGTAAAAAAAAAACTATTTAAAGTATTTATGTAGGCATATGAAGTATATGAGTATTGTTAGTAACCAGAATACAAACTAGAAAAGGTTTAGTATGGGGTTAATCAGCCGTATGTGAAATGTGTCCTAATATTTATTTATTTATTTTGACTATATTCGTGGTCTCGAAGCACCATTTGGTTAAAGTAAGAATTCAATCGAGTAAAAAACTTGATTGAGTTATTTACTCGAGAGATTGATTTATTATTCTAAAAAGGTCAACACTTGACCACTGACATATTTTTTTTTAACAAAAAGCAAATCATCTTTATTTTGAAATAAATAATTAACTATTGAATTGTTACGTAACATTTTGCAATGCAATAAATGTTTGACTTCAAAGGATTAAGTAGAGCACTGCACTTTTAACCTTTTGAAAATAATTATCGTTTATTAAACTGATAAGTCAACTATAAAATTGATATAATTATCATAACGGCAATTATAAAGTAAGGCGAGATAACGACACTGTTACAAAACAAACAACTTTGCATAAAGCATACAAGTGTACATTAAAAATTTAAAAATCTTGGATTTTGTCCATCCCTCATATTATAAATGCGAAAATTGTGTGTGTGTATGTTTGTTACTTCTTCAATTATAAAGTAAGGCGAGATAGCGGTACTGTTACAAAACAAACAATATTGCATAAAGCATACAAGTGTAAAATAAAAATTTAAAAACCTTGGTTTTTTCATTTTTTACTACTAATATTATAAATGCGAAAGATTTTGTGTGTGTATGTTAGTTACTTCCTCACGCTCAAACGGCTGAACCGATTTTGATGAAATTTGTATAGGTTAGACCTTGGACTAACACATAGGCCAATTTTTATCCCGAAAACAATTGTGGTTCCCGTGGGATACGCAAATAGCTTCAAAATCTATGTTACTCCTTCATACTCTAAAGGCTGGACCGATTTTGATGAGATTCGCTATGAAAATAGGTTAGACCTTGGAGTAACACATAGGCTACTTTTTAGACCGAATTAACTTCTTTTGTCCCGGATTAACGCGGGTAAGTCCGGGCGCAGCTTGTAGTGAATCTTGTATATTTTTATAGCTAAGTAGCATAACACACCCGAGTAACACAGTTTTCAAGCAAAAAATAAAAAAAATAAAAAAAAGATTTTTAAATTTACAATAAACATACATGAAACAGCAGTAACGAATTATTATATTTTAATATACCAAATGAATACGAGGAAAAGAAAGAGAAATGTTTTCTTTATTGACTCTAGTTATACGATGCCACACATACAAACACACACACAGACACGTCAAACTCATAACAACGCAAAATGATGGGGCATTTTGCGTTAGGAGCCAAAAATCATCAAAAATGAACTTTATACCTCGGTGATAAGTCTCCAAATAGCTGTTCATCCATACATGAACTTGTTGTCTTTGTTCACTGACATATCAGTGAACAAAGAACAGTAATCAAGACTGCATACAATGAACTCGTTTCAAACGTTCATAACAACAGTCATAATATTGTGATGACTCGGAATGAAGCCGTTTAATACGGTCGACGCTCGCAAAGTGAGAACACTAATGAATGACGGCTCAATTTAGATCTTTCACTAATTAGTTACGGTCACTGCTCTCGTAATGTTACGTGATATGATATCGATGAGGTGAGGCATTTATGAGAATTTATCGAGCACTCCCCCTTGGAGAGATTTCTTGCGATTTTCCTCAACTAAACCTCCTCCCTTCCTCCAGCCCTAATCTCACGCGAGTTTTATCAAAATTTATGTTCAAAATCACAGTCATAAAATTTAATAATAAATGTGAAGCAGACATTAAGGATAGCACAGGAACAGTTCACTTATTATTTTAATTTTTCATTTATTTATACACTAGTAATTTATCAAATATTACGAACTTTCTTCTGCTAGAAAATATTACGTAATATTTGCTAGGTACCCTTTGTGATATTTGGAAATAAGTAGCCCCCCCGTACAACACTTCATGTCGCTATTGGATCCCTAAGGAAAATGCATCATCGCAATCCAGTCTGCAGGAACTTTTAGCATATTATGAGCTTTTGTCTGTCCGTAGGTAGGCCCTTTATTTGGTATTCTCAATTTGTAATTACTCTTTCTTTGGTTGAACACTGATAAAAAAAATGAAAATCTCTTTGGACCATGGGTCGGACGACAGATCAAATTGTAGGTCCCGGCTGTTAGTCTTAGTACAAGCATTCGTAGGTCCCAGCTGTTAGTCTTAGTACAAGCGGTCGTTAAGCTAAGTCAGAGAGCTCCACACGACTTGACACTTTCGACACTAGCTTGACCACTTAGCTCATACGAAGAAGAAGAAGTATAAGATATTATGATGCGTTCAAAAATAGGATAAGGATATTATTTTATAATTTTACTTTTTCTTTATTTATAATTATTTACTTTTTGACAAAGCATAAGCAGTCCACTATACGTTCCCACTGCTGGGACTCGGGGCCTTCTCTCACGAGGAGGGAGATACAAGCCATAATCCACCACGCTGGCCAAGTGCGGGTTGGTGAATGACAAACGTCTTCGAGTATTGTAGACCTCCCAACGTGTCGGTTTCCTTACGATGTTTTCCTTCACCGTATATATATATATATATATCCACACATAACTTGAAAAACAAGTCATTGTTGTAGGGCCGGGATTCGAACCAGGGGCCGTCTGATTAGAAAGCAGACGTTTATACCACCGAGCCACACTAGCTTTTGACAAAGCCCCTATACAGCTGCTATCCTCTTAATTTAATTTATTATATTATTATTGAATGAAATACTGACGAGTCCATATTGATGATAGTTATAATTATGTTTCAATATGATAATAAAGAAATTCTATTCGATTCTATTGTAAGAATTCCGTCCTCACCCGCAGTAGAGCGCCGCCTTCTGGTAGTAAGGCCTGGCCTCCATCTTGTCGCTGAGCGCCTGCACGTAGTCGATGAAGAAGCAGCAGCACGGCGCCTCGCACACGATGACGATGAACCCGGCCAGCATCTGCCAGATGCCGGCGATCAGGCACGTCACGTCCAGCAGGATGATGCCCGTGCAGTTGAACAGCCCCAGGATTATCGCGACTGGAACAAACACATTTTTTTTTTAAACTGGACTAACAGCCAGTCCCGGCTTCGCACGGGCTATAAAATAATTGTAATAAATGGACATTTATCTGTACTCTATCTTTAAAATCTGTCATTATTTAAAATTTGACATTGCAGTAATTTAAGATTTGACATGATATATGTAAATAATTATTTAGTAGTGATTAGTTCGGACATGACAAGATATTTATACTTGTCACAATATATAGTTAAAATGTCAAAATTAAATTAAATTTATTACAAATTAACAAGATTAATAATAAAACATCTTCATGACATTTTATATAAAACGTATAAATTACATTCAGTGACACAAAATATAATTTTCATATTAATTTTATTCTTATTTTTATTATGTAGTTTAATTATTAATCTTTATTATTGTGATTAAGTTCTTAAAAATTTATAAAATCTTAATAAAATATTATTTGTAAGTGACGTGCCATGTATGTAAAAGTAGTCATAAGATTAATAAATGATTTGGATTTTGATTTTTGATTTGATTTTGATTTTTGATAATAATCCAAGTTTTAAAGAGAAACAAAATAAAGCCTATGTTAGTTACTCGGGGATAATGTAGCTTCCCAACAGTGAAAGAATTTTCAAATCGGTCCAGTAGTTTCTAAGCCTATTCACGTCAAACAAACAATCAAACTTTTCCTCTTTATAATATTGGTATAGGTGGGTTTGCGCTTGATCTAAGGTGGAACGCACATACCCAGAAGAAACCGGTTCACTCGTGCCTTGAAAACAGCTAGATTATAATTTTCGGGGAACAGGGAACTTGGCAAAGAGATATTTTTGGGATACATATTACATACCAGTGATTTGGCCTAAGCTTGTCTCGGTTTTAAGGTTTTTTTTTTACCTATGCCGAAGCGCGCAGCACAAGGTCCGGGTCAGCGGCAGCTGCTACCTTAATACTGTGGGGGCAGGAACCTTGATTTTCTAGATCATATTCTTGATGTCTCCTGATTTTCAAGGCTCGGTACCAAACGGATAGCAACGGAACCCAATTACTGAGATTTGCAGTCCGTCTGCCTGACTGCCTGTCCATCTGTCATCAGTATCCTACTATTTATTAATATTAATTATAGGCAGCCTCCTTAAGTGCGAGTTATTCCAGAACGGGCATGCTCCAAAAGAAAGTATTTTTTATTCCTTCACAGACAAAACACAACTTTACCGAATATCTATGAAATTCATAGACGATAGATTAAACATAGAACATACGTAAGTAGTAGAATTTAGAACGCAGTCAAATAAAGAGCAGTTGGTGTAGAACTATAGTACATGAAATTTCTATGCAACATTATGCCACAATACCTAAACTTTGTTACCTCTGTTTAACCTACTTCGAGCCTTCATAACTTCTCCATTTGTAAGATCGATATTCCACTAGACAATACCTAAAACAACGTCAACGAGTCTATTTATCTAGCTCTATATATAGTTCTAAACCGAGGTATGGACACCCACACAGCAATAAAATTAATTTAACGAATGAATTTTGATACTGAATCCTTGACATGACAGTCGGGGCTGTCTGAAGACGATGAAACGGTAGAACGCGTGTTTATTCTAATTAGCAGTAAGGGTGATATCGAGGTCTCGAGAGTCGATAGAAGGCGCTTCGTGCTTCCTACTATCGTCATACTCCGTCAAAAAAGCGAGTGTGGCGCGGTTGTACAAACGTCTGCTTTTCAATCAGACGGCCCCTGGTTCGATCCCGGCCCTACACCTATGACTTGTTTTTCAAGTTACGTGTGGATTTGCACTCGCCTTACGGTGAAGGAAAACATCGTGAGGAAACCGACATGTTTGAGGACTATAATATCCGGAGACGTGTGTCACCCGCAAACCCGTACTTGGCCAGCGTGGTGGATTATGGCTTATATCTCTCTCCTCGTGGGAGAAAACCCGAGTCCCAGCAGTGGGAACTTATAGTGGGCTGCTAATATAAATAAAATAATAAATAAAACGTTTACTTGTCCAAATAAAGTGGTCTACAATAATTAAGTAAAATATTTTTACAAAATTAACTTACATACTATTGTACAACAGCAAGGTGTACCCTGTGCTTCACTGTAGGGCAAGCCCTGTGTTGTGAAGCACATATCTAATATATACTCCGTTTTCGTATCGAGTCCTCGATACGTTAACAATACGAAAGCGCTTGAAGTTCGTGCATGAGGTACTGGTACTGACATCCCGCTAGGGGTGTATTGTGCATACCCTACCAGCTTACCTAAGCCAACCAAGCTCCACGAAATAACGAATGATGATGATATTATGTTACGAAATGTTGCTATGACGCGATTCAATAAAGTAAACATTTGAAAGTTCGATTCCTCTGGCTCGCACTGATTAGGTTATACAAGCGAGAGGACATCAACTCTTTTATGTTTTTTTTTTATTCTAGTTTTATTTTAGTCATAGTGTTGGATATTATCAGGTTATCATTAAGTAGCCCATATTGAGTAAAATTTGCATAATATTGTAATGAAAGTATGGGAAGTATTTATGTAGATTTATTTAAATATAAATTCAAACTTGATTATGAGCAGAAACCGGTTTTAATTTTATTTTAATGAGATATCCATTGAAAATCAGGTATTTTATCTCAATCTAAAAACTGTATGATTTGAAGGGTGTGGGGAAACTGAATCAATGGAGAAGCTTGGCTCACAATAGCACCAATTGACATAGATTAGTTGAGGATTAGTAGATATATAGTGATTCTAGAAGGAATAGACAGACTGTGCATACATAGCATAGTCCCGGAATTGATACTGATCGAAGATATGAGCCAAATCTTAAATGTACAGTTTTATGATTATAAAACATCATCATCATCCACAGCCAGTTCTCTCTCACTGCTGGCAATAGGCATCTTTTATTAAACATAAACAGTTTAAATTATTGTACTACTTGTAGACTGTGTAATGAACAACCCTAATAAAGCCGCATTGACATGATCAGAGCCAGCTCGGACCAAGCTCGGACCGAGTGGACTCGTAGGAGTAGCTTCTTAAGAGTGTACTAGGATAGCTGTTGATATTATCATAGTTCACTCAGATCAATTTAGTTATTATTCCAATTATTTATATCAGCTTAAGCTAATTTTTTAGTTTATCAGTATGAAAAAACTTGTACAACAAATTTCGTTTCAGATTTTTTGTCGGTCTATAAGTTAATTTTTCCATAACTATAACCATTTATGATTTATAATGACAAAACTGCTAACTCAGGATTTAGCCCAGATCATCAACTTAAGTTACTTTTCATCCACAATTTATGTGTGTTACACAGATTGCAGCTTATTTTCTAGTAAATGTCCATCATCATAATCAGCCCGTCTGCAACCACTGCTAGATGTAGGCCTCTCCTAAGGCACGCCATGTGTCCCTACCCTGACTATCTAGAATATGTAGTTGACAGCTATAAAAGACAATGTTATGTAATATGAATCTTAAAACTCTAGGTATTAGTTGGTAGTTATAGTAGAATAAAACATAGATAAATACATTATTTTATAGATGCTGTAAACTGTTAAGCAAACAACAGTTTGTGGTATAATATTAGTTTATCATCATATTTGTAACAATAAATAACATTTAATTGGAGAAATAAGTCAGTTACATTCATTTTGACAGTATATTAAGAAATATGTAAAAAAAGATATGCAATTTTGTGATTTACTTGACTTACTTATTGGTTGTAGACCCACAGGAAGTAAGTAAGCACCATTTACTTATAAATATTATAATATGTATCAATATAAAGTAGTTATGTATGTATATGTATATCAGTTGTGTTAGCAACAATAATACTAACTAGAAATGGTTTAGTATGGGGCTAACCAGCCATGTGAGAAATGTGTCCTAGTATTTATGTATTTGTTTGTTTTATTAAATGTTTACCTAAATTAAAGTATTACGTTTTTATTTGTAATGTGTGTTTAACTTGAAATTTATACAACATTTTAGAATTGAAAAAAAAAACTATTAACGCAATGGCGCCGAATTCCGACCACTGATCGATAGGGTAAAAGAATTCCTTTAAAAGATAGATTAAATACTCTAGAGGTCATAAAAAAAAATGATTTTATGAAAGATTACGAACTATTATTTGAAAATATGAACGTAATTATTGTATTTTATAATAGCTTTTTAATACCCGAATTTGGATTTTAACTGTTACGACTGGAAATTAACTAAAAGCACCGTTTTCCGACCGAGCGACTACAAATATCCCTGTATCCGACCGCTGAGTAGCTAGATTCCGACCAGCCAAATATTTCGTACTAAAATCAACTTTATGACATTAGAAATAGAGTGGAAATTCGTAAAAAAAAACAACCATGCTAAATAATATTTGAGCAAAAAGTAACTCTATATTAGACTCTAGTTGTTTTTAAATGTTGGGGAATTATATTATACAACTACTTATTACATAAGTAGGTACTTAGGAAAGTCGAATCGCTGCATCTTCCCGCAGTTTTCCATAGGTACGCCATTCACGGACATTGTTACGCCAACAATTTTGTAAAGAATAAAATACTCCTACATCCAACGGATGTAGACGATGCGATGGGTAGCATTGAGGTAAAAGGCTGTCAGAATGATCCCATGTTCTTCACAGTATTCGCTTTGATTAGTATTAATATGCGAAGAATGACCATCCAGAAAAAGAACCACTGGCATTTGGATTTAATTTTCTTTTAACTATGGATGAAAGACATTTGTGATGTATTCATAAAATGGCTCACTCGTCATCCACCCAGAATCAGAGTCCCATTCCCCACCCTTTAGGTACGTTGGCTGTGATGTGCAATGGAACATAGCATTTATACGGAAACATAATCAATGGTGGAGGTATTGCCCCATCAGCAGCTATTGAACTCTCATCACAATTGAAGATACGTTTAGGGTCCAGGAAAATATTGCCGTATTTTTGAGAACCAGCTTCTAATATTTTCTTCCGACTATCGCTCTGCATGTCGTGAGCAATTGTGGGACTCTTCTCGAAAGGCTCTTTTACTGGCAGATGAAAAGCAACCGAGTTGGACGGAAACAGGGTTAAGGGAAAAAAATAGCATCAAGATTCCGACCAAACCTATATTTTCGTAATAAAGCCCTGAAAACCAAAATTGATATTGATTTTTAGTTAATTTCCATTTCACACACACTTATAAAGATATGACAATTTCGTCGTTATGCAATTATGTGTCAAAAACGTAAAATAAAAGGTTTTAAAACAAGACCGGTCTTTGTAAATGAATCGCAAATAAATCAATAAAGAGTGTTAGTTTAAACGTATATTACAAAGAATCCATTAAGGTTAGCATTGGTCGCATACAGGTGTAATATTTAAGGATAGCGTTTAGAATAAATAACTTAATACGAAACCTCCACAAAATAACATGCATAATAGAAAATTACTTTCTTTTACAACGTGCGAAATTCCTTTTACCGACCGATTCGGTCGGATTTCGGAATGTTGTTGTTTTGTAAATCTCCTCATTCCGTCCATAATTTATTGCCCAAAAAACCTTATAAAAATACGCAATTTTTGCATGTATATTGTAATATTAATAAATTAATACACCAATAAAACGTTTAAAGTAAATAAACCACAAACTTATCAAAGTATTAAGCGTAAAAATCCAGATGTTTATTTTCACTGTTTTATGTTTTTTTCGAATTCAATCCAATGCAAACTTCACCCTTGCCTAGCTTTTGTTGAACTGACGAAATTTCGGTTAACATTTGAAACACAAGTTTTGACAGATGATGAACAATAAGTAATTGGATCGACATTGTTCCATTTCACTAGTGTCGCGCGTATTTTATAACTTTTATCTAATGAAAATCAAAATGGTCGGATAGAGGAGCCTAGTCGGAAACCCGTGCCATTACGTTATTTATTTACTACAGTATCTACATAGGTAATCAGTATTATGTAATATGCATCTTGGTTTAAGCATGAAAATATATTATCCCATTTATTTTGAGTAAACATATCATTTCAATTCGCCTATTAATTCATCCTACTACAATGCTGTTACAATTTAATTTGTCACAATTAAAATGTCATTGAGGTCTTTTTACAACAAAAGTGGAGCTATTGAATATCACACAAACAATTAATAGACAAGGCCTTACTTATAGTGAGTAAAGTATTATTTAATGTTTTAGTGAGTGGTTTATTTTATCAGCAAAAAGGAATACCAATGTTATCATTCCTTATCATGTGACTAATGCAAACAAATGAATTTGGTGTCATGTTTGATGTGCTAGGTGTAAAGAATTATCATTTGATGCTTCCTTCTTCAAATTTCTTTTGATTTTAATTTATTTATAACTTAATTTTCTAAAAATGGCTGACAATAGTGTATTAGAGTTGATACAGATTATTTATGCTTTTACATAGGAAAGCAGGGTTTGTAAAGGGAATAACTAATAAACTAATAATACCAAGTGAGTTAATATATAAATATAAGAATTTTGCACATGTTAATCTTGACAATTTTAACAAAACAAGACATTATACCATAGCTCCTGTTTTAATAGAAGTACATACCACAACATTTGACACAATGACAGTGGAACAGGTAGGTAGGTATGTCTGAAATCCGAGATCATGCTCTGTTACTTTACAGAGCTTTGATGGCTTGGGTAGGCTGGTAGGAGGAAATGCACAATACACCTCTTGTATTGTCAGTGCAGGACTGACCACCCCCATCATAGAATAAGAATAGAATAATAAGGTAATGAAAAGAGGTAGCTTGAAGTAAGTAAAATATTATAATAAAAATAATTCGAAATCAATAAACTTGATAGCGGAGGTTTTCGGTAAATAAATTCAAATAATGCCGCGACACCTTTCTTCCCAAAAAAATAAGGGTGGATATAATCCCTTTGTTTTACCCTTATGTGCAGAATGCATTCGTTGGTGCAGTATCATGTCTCTGCACAGACGTTATCATAGCCTTAAGGGAGACGTGAATGAGACTTACTGACGCTGCCAACTGTTCCCAACCCTCTTCCAGCGTAGCGCATCCACCACGGGACGTCATCTTTCTGGGCATTGTCGCCGCCCGGCCGCGCCATGAGCATCGCGAACTTGTCTGTCAGCGACTGCAATTATTTTACACATTATTGCAATCTTTTAATTGCTTTCTCTTCGTTATAAATTAATATTTACGAATATTCTCACCATTTTCGAAAAATCAATTCACTGCCTTGTCACCTGTCAAACTAACGAATGAACTAAGAACTAAAAAGCTAAACTAGGTGAACAGTGATCGATTTTTAGGGTTCCTGATTATTACATACAGTTTGATCTGTCTATTTGTCTCTCCATCCATTCTCCGTCTAACTTCTTCAATTATTAGTTAATATGAATGTAGATGCATTTACTGTCCGTATGTATATTTATGGCATCATAAAATATCTCTATTTAGTAATAGCTCATATGCATGAACAATTTTATTATTAAATCGTCTCACATATTATATTCCTAACAGCAATCTTAATGTAAAAAGCTGTAGTTCCATGAAGATATAATGTAACAAAAGTTATTGTTTAATAGTTAAGCCTTGCCTCGGTGCCAGTGGCATGCTAGCTTGTAAGCTTTTATATTTTTTATGGTCATATTGATAATACTTATGAGTAAGATTAATAAATGAATACAAAAAAATGGTTGCCTGTAAAGTCGGTTTTACGGGCGAAGATTTTACGTGACAACGTCTGCCGCGTGCTGCGCGCGCGGCAGACCGATCATAGTTGAGTGGGAGAGAGACGCAAGGCATTCGGCGGGCCTCTCTCTCGTTCGGTGACTCATCGTAACGTTACCGGGCGTTACACTTTTTCATAAGTGACTCCCAGGCGCAACCTAATTTAAGACGTTGTCACGTCAATATAATATAAAATTCTGTAGTTCCACGAAGATATAAAGTCATAGAAGTCATACTCATAGAAAAATGTTTCAAATAAAATCAGTCAAATACTTTTCAAGCCAGTAACAACAAATAAAACAATTCGGCACAGTGAAACAAGCACAATGGCAACCATCCAATTACGGTGCGTTTCGCAGGCGTAATTTGGCCTATATTATGTTGAATTGACAATATGCAATAAACCCATATACAAAACCCTTACGTGAATGAGGTTTGACTAGCTCTTGACAATTTATTTAGGTTGAACATGAACATTAAGTACGTTTTCAATGCGCTTATTCCTAAATGTTTTGTGAGTGAACCCAAAATGTGGAAGACTGGAAGTGACAATACTTTAAATATAATACGAATACTAATCTTCTCTTTCTACTGTACTAATATCATATTGTTTACTGTTTGTGTGCTATTGTGTATATTTGTTATTTCTTCGCGCTCAAAATTTTAAGAGATGTATAGAGATAGATTAGACCCTGGATTTATACAAAAGCTACTTTTTATCTGAGATTAGAAATGGTTACTTGTCTAGATGAGTACATTTTCTAAGTACCACTTATTTCTAATCTAATATTGGGTCTAAAACTGCTAAACAAAAAAAAATACAACCATGAAGGATAGATAATATTATGATATACCTACTTACCTAGTTATTATCATTATTTTTTCATGTGTTTTATTTTATTTATCTCAGTCTTTTTCATGTATTTAAGTCTCCTTTCTTGTAGTAATTTAAGTATTTGTATATTGTTATATAATTTGTATGTTTAATAAGTTACGTATTAATTGTTTTTCTTTTTTATTTCTTTTTTATTTAATTAAGTATCGTGTAAATGTTTACTTTTAGTGTCTACATGTTATTTTTAAGAAATGTAGTGCTTTAGGGACTAAGTCTCTGTAATGCTATATTTTTAAGGAATAAATGAATTTGAATTTAAAATGATAATGATGATTATTTAAATTCGTGCAGAAGAAAACAAACTGTGAAACATAGTTCATTCGTTTGCGTTTTGTTTATGAAATATAACAAGGATGGACGTATACAATAATAGTAAAAAGTATATAGTAAATTTATCCTCATTTTAAAATTCGTAAAGTACGCGTAAGTTTTATGATTATAGGAAGATATATTTTAATGAGAAATGTAAATATAGGGATAAACTTCTAAACGTAGCAGTATTAATTTATTTTGTACATATTGTACTTCAATTGGTATTTACATTAACTAAACGCATCTCTAATGTCGGTCGGCTTCTGGGAGCCGCGTTTGTGATTTTTGCAATTTTTGCAATAATTACAATTGTGTTGTTTAATAAAATTAGATTTGTGTAATTAATGAGGACAGTGAAGCCTTAAAGCAGTCATGCAACCAACGACAATGCTTCCGAAGCTAACGGAAACAACTCAAACAATGTAAGTAACAGGAATCTGTAACTTTATAGCATTCAATTCAAAACGTTTTCTTTTATTCACAAGAGTTCTTTATTTTTGCTTTGGCTGCGGCAGGCGATGTTTTGCACATATTTTAGAAGTTTCTTCTTCGTTAGTTATGCAAGGTGGATAACCTGTTGCAGGTTGCCTGTCATCATTTTACGAACCCGATTACTCAGCTCGAACTTTCATGCTTATCACTCTTTTAGCGCTGACCCTGACCTATGAATATACTATACAATCTATCCCTTTACAAACTTCTGTTTTTAGTCCCTAACTAGTGGAAATATATATATTTTACTATAGTATTAACTTTTCCATTACCAGCTGAAAGAGCTTAATCTACATGGCAGAAAATATGTTTGGTACCAAAGCATATATTAAAAAAAAAACTACCAGCAAGAAGTGGTGAGTGAGCAGTAAAAAACACATGCATACCACTAAATATTGTGTTGTATTTAAATCTAGTTTTTATGACACATGAATTAGGAAATCTGCACCAGTATGACTTCCTCTCTAGCTTCACTGTGTGTATATGTAATTAATTGAATTTTTGTAAATACTCATTCTAAGCAGTATGGTCAGCAGTGAGCAGTCAATAAACACATAAATACAATCAACTTTTTTAATGGGACTTACTTTGAATAAGCTATTAGCTGCTACATTTGAACTCTGATTGATAACCTTTTTTTTTTTTTGAAAAAGCTGTTTTTTATCACAACAATTCATAGTAAAAAGTTAGGGAAGCGGAACATAGGATATCCAGCTGCAAGATGGGTTGACAACATTACAGCTATTGTGGGTCGAACCTGAATTAGATTGGCACAGAACCGAGACAAATGGCATTATAGGAGAGAGGCCTATACCCAGCAGTGGGATAGAACAGGCTGTGGATGATTATGATGATGAGTTTCTATTTGTTCCTATTTAAAACTATATTCACTTCCAACATTATGTGTATCTTGCCTAATTTATCAGCTTTAAAAAACTGGCTCATACAACAAACTTATTATAGTATTGACAAGTTTTTTGAAACTGAAAAGAAACATTACTATGCAGATAACAGTTGTAATTTAATTGTGACATATTACTAAATTAGATGTTATTTATTTTAATATTTGACATAAGGAATAATGTTAAATTATAATTGTAATTATTTATTATTTATATTTGACATTGTTGATTATTATATTGTATTTTATTGTAAACTGACCTGTAATTTGACATATTATTAATAAAATGTTTATCTGTTTGTTCCAGCAACAAAATTACACAATTATTAACATTGATGATTTTTCCTTTTCCAGATCTTTCTCGGAAGGAGATGGGGTATGCAGCGCGGAGGTGTTTGCCACAGGAGTGGTGGTGAGCACCAACGCTGGCAACCATGACCATGGCAGCTCCAAGGTGAAGCTTAAGAACCTGGTAGACTACAACTGGGAGCCCAAGTGCTACTCCGGACAACTGCTCGCTATTCACATTAGCGGGATGTATTTGGCATATTGTATTAAAGGTAATTTAGCTGTGAAAACAGCTTTAAAAACCAGCTTGATAGCTGATTGTAGGAAAACAAAAATCTTACTGTGACATTATGTGAACTGTTAAAAATAAAATTTCAACTCGGTGTGTCAGGCACATCAGCATAATGCTGCTCACCTATAAATTGCAATTGCGATTGCAATAAAATGGGCACTTTGCTATTAATTGTTCAATGTTGATTATTAGAGGCAGAGCAATTATATACTAAATTATTTTGTGAACATGAATAGTTAAAAAAAAGTAATTTTTATGGGCCTGTACCTAAAAGGTAAACACAGGACCATAATACTAAGGCTATGCTGTATGTCTGTCTCCAGGCTGTATAGCCAGAAACCTAAAATTTTCACAAGTTATGTATTTCCTGTAATATATAATTTACTAATGAACTCTATTTTCGCCATATTGTAACCCTTGAAGCCATAAAGTTTATGTGGAGACAATGTTACTAGCATTTGATCTTGAGGTATACTGTTTGGAAAACTATGAATAATAACACAATGAACTTGCAGCACCCAACACTGTGAACCCGGGGACATATAATGGCATGGTGCGTGTGGTGTACAACCCAGAGACCAGCTCCGACATACGGACACTCATACGGGGGATGAAAGGAGAGGTGAGATAAATTAAATGAAGATATGAAAGGTTTGTAGGAGCCAAATTAAAAATTATGATGAAAAGTGCAGTCTGTTGGTTATACAATACTAAAGAAGCTTAGTATCCTTAAAAGAAAGTTAGGTTAAAATTGTAAAACCTTGTGCAAAATGTGAATTTTTTCTTCCTCTGGAAAATCTTTTTTTTATATATGCCTTGTTATGAGGGGGATGTTATCATTGAGATACTCAGCTACACCCCTTTGCAGCTGGGTTATGTAGGATTTTCACCCCTTAAAACCCTCTCACTGCTGAGCCTCGATGCAAACACACTGGAGCCCTAGGTGACAACTATAACGAAGCTATTTTTGTTCAATAAGTATGTCTGTAAGTAAGTAGTAATAGCGCTCTGCAAGTAAGTAGTAATCCTGAGATCATTAACACAAGCCCAATTTTTGTAAAAAAAAAATACGAAAAAGTATAAGTGTGTGGTTATTTCAGGTGCAAGACTTATCGTTCGCGCACATCAGCAACCAGGTGATCCTGGCGTGCATCGACGAGCAGGGCAACTTGTATGTGCACGAGATTAATCTCACCGACACTGGCCTGAGGTAACCTCAACTCCCTAACCTATAAACCTGATATAACCTGTTACTACAGTGACCGCCAAACAATTTGAGACGTGACCACGAGTGCTCAGTACACGATTTTAATGTATCGTTGGTGAAAAAATAAAAATAAAATTATTTTAATTTGGAAAAGAGGTGCGCGGGGGCATTTCATTGGCACGCAGCCCCGTTTTTGGCCGATCATTTAGCCGCTGTTTTACTACACTTGCGTGCAGTGTGTGAATAAGCGTGTATTTTGAGTTATAAAGTTTTGTTGTTAAAGTTTGTTTGTTATTGTTACTCTGGGTTTTGTTTTATTGTGTTTCTACCTACTAAAACTGTTTGGCCAGGAACACATAACCAACTGACATTGTTCTGCGTTTTCACATACCTTAGCATATTTGCAGCTGTAAAGGGGGGCTTCATGAAAAACTTTGTTAACCTTATAACATTGTGTTATACTAGTGCACGTGAAATTTTAAATAATATATTCATCCATAATTATTAATTAGTTATACAATGTCCTAATAATATGATAGAAAATAACAACACATTTAACACATCATTTATGGCACTGTACAGTTTGTCATACTTAAATAAAGATTCTGAAAGAGCAATAAGAGCAACCTCGTATATTAATTTAAGGTATAAAAAGGGTTTTACACATAGAAGGTTTTCAATTTTCTTTTAAGTGTGTGAAATGTTGGGTCTGTCATAATTTGAGGCAGTTTGTTAAACTTATATATCTTGTTAATAAATATTTTTACAACGCATAGACTTACGTTTTAGTTTAGGGAGGGGGGGGAGGGTTAAAGAGTATCCGAAGTTGGTGGCAGTGTGGAAGATGAATGAATACACTGTATCCATCCGTTTTCTATATTCCTCAAACTTCTGATGCCAATTCCTGGTCCACACCTCCACGTGGTCCCCTCCTTTAACTGGGATGAGTCCTTCGACCGACTTCCTGCCACATTGGCTGATCCCAGGCCAATGTGGCAGGAAGAACTTGCCAAACGCACTGGCTAGCGTGGCGTTTTACGACTAAAAACCTTTTCATAACATGACAAGTACGCAAATACCTCGGCCCTCAGTCCCCAGCGGCCCCGCTATTCCGGACTCCGGCAGCGGTCCTGGTAACGGCGGGGCAGAGGGTGCTAAGAATCTCTGGAAGAGATGACATAAATAGTAAATCTTATCTTATCTTAATATTTATAAATCTCGTGTCACAATGTTTGTCCTCAATGGACTCCTAAACCACTTAACCGATTATAATAAAATTCGCACACCATGTGCAGTTCGATCCAACTTGATAGATAGGATAGTTTAAATCACAAATTACAGTCGCAATTTTAATTTATTGCTAATTATTGTCTGTTATTATTTGACAGTCACAATTATCTGTTAACTCCAAATGATTCTAACAGATGTCGATACCTTTCGATTGGATTGAGTAAGTAATCAATAGATGGCGCTGCTATGGTAAATCTACGAACGTGTCATATAAGCTACACTATCTATTTTTCATACCCATAAGTGAGGCAAAACAACGTTTGCCGGGTCAGCTAGTAATAATATAAAATGTGTTGTATCCAGATGCACGCTGCTTGCGGAGATCCGCGACGAGGGCGGCATGGGCGAGGCGCACCTGCTGGTGTGGTGCCCCTACATGCCGGAAGACGACGACGAGGCGCCCGACGAAGACATCGCCAAGCTGCTACTCACCACACATGGCAGTGTCGGTCAGTGTTCAAACACATAACGCTCGCACTTATATTTATGAACTACTAGCTTTCTGTCCCGGCTTCTTATTCTTATCTTATTCTATGATGGGGTGAAATCAGTCCTGCACTGAAAACCCGCAGGAGGTATTGTGCATTTCCCCCTACCAGCCTACCCAAGCCATCCAAGCTCCCTAAAGTAGCACAGTCTTTGGTCGCTGGCATACCTGTTCAACTGTCATTGCGTCAGATGTTGTGGTACTTTTTTTAAAGCAGGAGGCGTCCAAGTATAGCATAGTGTTTTGTTGAGATTCTCTTGCTAGTCCGGTTTTCTTTCTTGTTTGGTTTGTGGATTCACAGTACATGCTCCACAGTCTTGTCCCGGCTTCGCACGGGCTCTAAAATAATCTGAGTTGCAAAGAGAAACAAAATATAGCCTATGTTACTCGGAGATAATGTAGCTTCCCAACGGTGAAAGAAATTTTCAAATCGGTCCAGTAGTTTCGGAGCATATTTGCGACAAACAAACATGCAATCAATTTCCCCTTTATAATATTGGTATAGACTAACTGCGCCCCTTGGTGCTACCCGCGATAATCTCGGATAAATAGTAGCCAGTGTATAAATTCAGGGTCTAAACTATCTTTATAACTAATTTCATAGTAGCAGAAACTGCACCTCTTGCTAGCTCTCCATGGAGGCGGCTAAGCGAGCCACAAAAAAATTTGATAAATGTTTAAATCAAAGATGGCCGCCATCACAATTTCCAGATGCTTAATTTTAAAAACAAAAGTGAGTGTGGCTGATATTGTGTTTAAACGAAAATTAAGGTCTATCAAACAGGCATTTTATTTCTTTAACGTTTTATTAAAATTAAAGATGAAGAGAAGAAGTGATATCTAGTTAGGAGTATAACTATTTGTGTATAATTATTAATTATTTATATCTATAATAATAATAACTGTTATTAATTATTGTAGTGTTATCAAGCACTACTTCATACAGGTCACACATTAAACTTTGATTCAAATTTCAATATAATCAATATTTTATTTTATTATTATTATATCAGTAATTATACAATTAACGCAGATCTGAAACCAAGTTTTTTTTATAATCAAATACAAATACAAAATGTATTTATTTGACAAAGTAATTATTACAAATATATAAAGAAATCCAAAGGCTTCCAAACTAGTTTATAACTGTATGATGGAAGCCGATGTCTTCTCCCAATCGTAGATAGTAAAGTACATAATTTATGTCAGAAAGTTTTTTTTTTAATAAAACAATTACGAACATCTAAAAGTATACTTTGAGTTTGAGTAGCTAAGTGTGTGTGTGTGTGTGGCAGCTCGGCTGTGGAACATGCGCGAGATCATCGAGCAGGTGTCGGGGGCGGAGGAGCGCGCGGGCTGGCTGAGCGCCGTGTGCGCGGCGGCGGCCCGCACCGGCGGCGTGCGCACCATCACCGAGCACTCCGCGCGCCTCGTCGCCGCCGCCTTCTCGCCCGACGGCACCGCGCTCGCCACCGCTGCGCACGACGGGTTCGTCATGTTCTTCCAGGTATACTTCCACTTGCTAGGTAACGCCTGTAGCTCGCCTAGCTAAGGTAATCTGACGCGACGTGCACGACGGATTCGTCCAGTCTCGCTCTCAAACATATTTGTTGTCTCACAAGTTCAGTTATAACAAATATAAATATTCTCAGTTCCAGTTATAACTTATTCCATCATGCTTCCCGCTGCTAGGTAACGCCTGTAGCTTGGCTAGCTAAGGTAATCTGACGTGACGCGCACGATGGATTCGTCCAGTCTCGCTCTCAAACATATTTGTTGTCTCACAAGTTCAGTTATAACAAATATAAATAGTCTCAGTTCCAGTTATAACTTATTCCATCATGCTTCCCGCTCCTAGGTAACGCCTGTATAGTAGGGGAGCCGAAGAGGGAATTTTTGTAGTATCTCGAGCGCGTCAGATTAAGATATGGGAGATACCTTGAACTTATTTAATACCTCCACCAAATATAAGCTTTCCCCGTTGGTGGGATTGTCTTTAATAACGACTGAAAAAAAAGTTGTATGGTAGACATACTCCAAATTGTCAGATTAAGATATTGTAAGTTATTAACGTCCATAAGAGTGTATATTTAAAGAAATCTGTCAATTTAAATGTAACACTTGGGAGTGAGAGGGTCTCAAAATTTCAAACTTTGATGTTCAGTAAGGGCCATACTTGTAGATTTGTCTTCAAGGAGATAATTTAAGGATATTAGAAGACTTATAATCTGCAGATTAACACAAACATAATTAAAAAAAAACATTGCTTAACATTTAAAAAACTTTTAAAAGAGCCTGGTGGTGCCCTCCATCGGTGGACAAGAAAGGTCTCGTACAGTTTTTTTCATGTTATAATATCTACATTATAATCAAATACAAATACAAATCATTTATTGATAACACCAAAGTTACAAGTCAAATAATATGATATCATTACAAATCCAATAAGCTCCAAACGCTCTCAAGTAAGTACACATTTAGCATCGTGGGCTCCCCTACTAGTAGCTCGGCTAGCTATGTTATGAATTACTAGCTGCGCCCCGTGGTGTCGGGTGGCAACCCTCGGGGTGCAGGTAGTGTCAAGTAAATGTATTTTGTTTGTGTGTGTGTGCGCAGGTGACGAGTGGCGCGGGCGCGCCGCGCTGCCTGCACAAGTGGCAGCCGCACGGCGGCGCGCCGCTCTCCGCGCTCTTCTTCCTCGACAACCTCGCCAACTACAACTCCGAGTGTGTACCCCTTATTCTTATTCTATGATGGGGGCGATCAGACCTGCACTGACAACCCGCAGGAGGCGTATTGTGCATTTCCCCCTACCAGCCTACACAAGCCATCCAAGCTCCTTAAAGTAGTGGAGCACGGTCTTGGCTCGCTGGCTTACCTGTTCTGCTGTCCCCCACTAACATAACTATTATTGGGTAGGCTGGTAAGGGGGGAATGCACAATACATCCCTAGCGGAGTGCCAGTGCAGGTCTCATCACCCCCACTTCAAATTAGAATAACTATTATTGTTCAATTCCCTTTTTTTTACACATTTCACACACGGCTGGTTAACCCCATACTGAACCATTTCTAGTTCGTATTATGGTTGCTAACACAACTGATATACTAAGTATACATACATACATACATATTATATATAAATACATATTTAACACCCAGACCCACAGCCAACAAATTTATTTTACACAAAGATGTTAGCCGTGCCAGGAATCGAACCCGGAATACACGCCGTTATTTTTTGTCAAATATAATTATTAGTACCTGTTTGACCGAGCTTTGCTCGGTATTTTAAATTTTTTTTTGTAGGTAATGCCTATAAAAATGTCATAATGAAATTTTGTAAAAATGATTACTAGCTAGATCGATTTATCGCCCCCAAAACCCCCTGTATACTAAAATTTATGAAAATCGTTGGAGCCGATTCCATTTATATATATATATACAAGAATTGCTTTAAAGATATACCGAATAAGTACGCGAATTGGTATACCGATGTGACGTCCACCATTGCATGTTTGCAGGGAGCAGTTCTGGAAGTTCGCCGTGACGGGTGCGGAGAACAACACGATGCTCAAAGTGTGGTCGTGCAAGTCCTGGATCTGCATGCAGACCATCAAGTTCTCGCCCAGCCTGGGGGCGGAGAGTCTGGGACTCAAGGTATGTCTACAGCTGCTTCTAAAAACCTTTGAAAAAAATTACATAATGGTAGCGATTCAGCGGCACACACGACTAAACTAGTTTTAAAATAGCTCTGTCTCTTTTCGTCATAAATGACCAAAAAGAGATGGTACGATCTAAACCATAGACAAAACACCTAAAATCACGTCAAACACGTCAGATTTAGAGCTGATACAATTGGGTGCGCTCTAAAATCGCTTACATTTTTCATATTTGACGTTATTTTAGTTGTTACGGTGTGGTTCAGAACGTGCCATCTCTTTCTGACCACCTAAGATGAAAAGAGATGGGGCTTCTTTAATTTTAGTTTAGTCGTGTGCCGCTGAATCGCCACCATTACTGACCTAACCTCGATTTAAAAACGACTGGGTCATAAAAATTGGTCTGTATGTGTGTTTGTAATTTAAATGGTATGGGAAATGCTACAAGATCGATTAAACCTAGGTTTACCCGGGTTGACTTAGTATTACCATAGACTTAGTAATACCATAATAATTATAATAGACGCTTTAGAAAATCGTACTACGTGTATCATACGATATACATAGCGCCATCTATTCATATTTTCAGTCATTTATATGAAAAATCTGCCTTTAATTCAGATGACCTCTGCCATCCGCCAACCCGCATTTGGCCAGTGTGGTAGATTATGATCTATATCTCTCTCCCAGTGAAAGAAGGCCCGTAGTCCCAGAAGTGGGAACGTTTAGCGGTATCTAGGTTTCATCGGTAATTATGGCATACTTCCGCGCAACGCTTCCATTCAATCAAATGAGATGGGAATCAGGAATCCTCTCTAGTAATCTGATCTCTTTTTTGACTTTATGTTATTGTGTTGCGTTGTGGGAGCACTGTGCCCCGCTGCAGTTCTCTTGTGAGCCTGTGGCGCAGGGCATCACAACTTCCGCTCCACGTAAACCAATATTCCTAATGACACCAGCGCCATTTAATTATTCTAATATCATACTGACCATGTGTTTCATAATTTTGTTTTTTCTTGCACATTTATTCTTAATTTAGTTATCTGTTATATCTTATTAGTATCGCTGTTCTCTGTCATCTGATTAGTTTATGTAAATAGTATTTTTTCAATTTCTTCGTATAGTTCCGTGTTCTCTTTCCTAGTTTACCGTGCGTGACGTCACAGCCAGCCTCAACGGAAGACCAGCGCTGGTTGCTCTCCAGCAACCAGCGTTATGCTGAGTTGAGGCTGTGCTGTGACTCATTAAAGTTATTTGTGTACAGTAATACCCCGACTTATGCGAATTCGGAGTTACGCGATTTAATTTTCTCGTGTATTTTAACGTTTTTTGTTTGAAAGCCGCGCACTTCAGATTGTGTTTATACATTTTATTAATATAGTTTGTCATATTATCTAGAATTAAATTAAAATTTATTTCCTAAATTATTGTTTTATATTTCCTAAATTATAGTCTCCGGTCCCAATTAAACATACTTTGTATGACTTTATAGGTATGTATATGCAAAATTGTACTTACGCGAATTCGACTTACGCGGATAGCGCTCGGTCCCACCTATCGCGTAAGTCCGGGGTATTACTGTATTTTAAATATTATATCTTGTCTTGTGTTAATTTGACATAATAAATAATTTTCTTTCTTTCTATTCACAACATGTTTGTCACAATATTGATAATTGTGTGTATGTCCAGGCCATGCTGGACCGCAGCGCCAGCTACCTGCTGCTGTCGGACTTCAAGTCGCGCAGCCTGTACGTGGTGAAGATGGCGCGCGACCCGGACGACACCACGGCCTACTGCAAGAGCATCTCCGAGTTCCTGCTGCCCTACCCCGTGCTCAGCTACTGCATTATTGGCGCCGGTAACTACACACTCATACAAACATCTTTATTAACCAACTATATTGAAATGAAATGAAATAATTTTATTTGCGTAGCCACAGGTAATATAAAAACATGGAAAATAATATAAAATGTCCCTTGTAGGTTACCGCATATGCGGTGTGCAAAAAGTCAATTTATTAAATAATTTATAAGTTAATTGCACTCCACTATAATTTACAGCTAAGCAATACTATTTAAAAGAAATGTTAAAAGATTATAAGTATACAATATAAAAAAAAAACGTAAAAAAATAAAGTCTAAACTAGCTAACTGGGTTGGCAATTCTTATTCTTATTCTATGATGGGGCCGATCAGACCTGCACTGACAACCTGCAAGAAGCGTATTGTGCATTTCCCCCTACCAGCCTACCCAAGCCATCCAAGCTCCTTAAAATAGCGGAGCACGGTCTTGGGTCGCTGGCATACCTGTCTCTTTCTGGCCCCCTAAGATGAAAAGAGACGGGGCTTCTTTAAATTTAGTTTAGTCGTGTGTGCCGCTGAATCGCCACCAGCATAATGCTGGTTGCTGGACAACAACCAACGCTGGTCTTCCGTTGAGGATGGCTGTGACGTCACGCACGGTCCGGTCCATAAGTAATAAGTAGAAGGCCTTTATGCTATTTTAGCGATATTTTTTTACCGTTTACTATTTATAGCGAAAAAACTCTAAATCAAAATTATGCTCTTATCTTCGGCTTAATGTGAATATTTGTTGTTGCAGAGGAGCAACAAGTGAAGAGCGAGTCTGCGTGTGACGACCCCTTCCACAGGAACGGGGACGCGGGGGACGCAGGCGACTCGCCTGACGACTTCCACATACATCATGATGTAAGTACCAGATTCTTTTTAGTATATAAATACTTTTTTTTTACGTGAGGAAATGCATTTACGCATGCCCACCACACCCGGGGAGGTGGGTGGGGTATGTCGGGCTCGATGCCGGAAGGGCATCACTACCGACTAAAACCTCACGATGGCCTCCTCACCGGAAAGGGCGGGATGAGGTTCCGCTCTTCGCATTAAAGTATATAAATACTAGCTGGGCCTGTTGTTACCCACGTTAGTCTGTCTTCGTTTGAGCTAAGTGTCCAAGCTATGGTGTCGAGAGTTTTCTAGCCGCCCGAAGGCTTCTGACTTGGCTTAGCGACTGCTTGTACCAAGACTCACAGCCGGGACCTACAACTAAACGTGTCATCAGACCCATGCTAGCGCCCAAATGAAAATGCCAGTTAAAACTGACAGTCTTGTGCATGTAAAAACCATCCGTATCAACCGTTGCTTAGCTTTGATCATCCCGTCAGATCACTTTAGCTACCCGAGCTACATCTTATTCGTAACGCTCTTGACAGAGCGGTCGTGATCGTCATGGAGGGTCACTAGAGGGGGATAAAAATAATAGGCCTCTCCTGTCATGCAATCTGTCTCAGTCCTGTGCCAATCTAGGCCAGTTATATAGTTTATTGTAATTATTTAACACGAAATATACAGCTATGCATTCCAGCAGTGCGCGCACACGAGATACGCGACGCTCTGACCGAAGTTGGATAGTCATAGTATTTTTATTGTTAGCCTAGGAATAACTGGCTCTCAAGGAGACTGCCGGAACAAACCGTTAATAGCTTAGCGATAGATTTTCGACTTGATGGTGGTTGCTCTAGACAGGCAACTACTAGAAAGTTTTCTACCACTATGTAAATGTTTATGTAATGTTATTATATATTTAGGAGGAAGAGAATATCAACGGCGGTCCGACGCGTCGCGTGTCCGTGCGACTCTACATAGTACAACCCAAGGGCTTGCAAGAAGGGAGACTGCTCTACTCCCCACCTGACCAGCGCCCGCCCGAACTCTTACATGGTATGTCCTAAATTCAGAGGCGTCTTTACCTTTTTTTTCGTGAGGAAATGCTTTTACGCATCTCCCGCTACAAGCCTGGTGGAGGCGAGCGGGGTATGTCGGGCTCGACGGCCAGAAGGGCTGTCACTACCGACTAAAACCTCACGGTGTCCCATCTCACGACGGGGGCAGGAAAGCAGGACCGCTTCGCGCATTGCCGCTGCTCTCCCCGCCCAAGAGGCGTATTTACCTGTGGCGCAGGGGGGCGCCGAGCGCCGAATCAAACTTCCCCACTTTATAGGAAACACACTTATAAAAATAGTCTAAATTGTGTTGTTTTTTAATGTTTTGGTTAAAACAAAATTTTGTACTGTATATAATACGAAGATAAGACACTTCATACCTATATCGGAGTTTGACTCGTCAAACCCCGATATAATAAAATTGTGTTTTGACGTTTGCCTGACCAAATTAGTCTCTCCCAGGTTTGATGAAAATTGTTTAGTCAAAGGTCGAAAATTTATATTTGTTTGGGCTTTGACTAAGTCATTCAGTCTGGACCTGAGGATTGCAAGAAGGGAGACAAGTCTGGACCAGTCCAACCTAGGAGCGCCGGAGCTTCGGAGTTTTCCTATAACATATACATTTGATTGTACAGGCATGTCGGATCTGTGCCTGGAAGACAAGTCGTCGGAGTCGTGTTCGAGCGCGGCCGCCAGCATGCTGCAGCAGCAGAGCCAGCAGCTCAAGAACCTGCTGCTCAGAGCGCAGGTACTACTTACACTTCTGACTCACTTACGACGGACTATAAGATAAATATGGACGACCTTATTGGCGTAATGGATACCATGCCGGACTACCAATCAGCAGGTTCCGGGTTCGATTCCCGGCCAACATTTTTGTGCTGAATTAAGTTTGTTGGTTGTCTGGGTCTGGGTGTTAAATATGTATTTATATATATAAATCTCGTGTCACAATGTTTGTCCTCAACAGACTCGTAAACCACGTAACCGATTATAATAAAATTCGCCATGCGCAGTTCGATCCAACTTGAGAGATAGGATAGTTTAAATCTCAAATTATAGTCGCAATTTTAATTTATTGCTAATTATTGTCTGTTATTATTTGACAGTCACAGTTATCTGTTAACTCCAAATCATTCTAACAGATGTCGATACCTTTCGACTGGGTTGAGTAAGTAATCAATAGATGGCGCTATACCCCTAAGTGAGGCAAAACAACGTTTGCCAGGTCAGCTAGTGTATTTATATATGATATGTATGTATGTATATGTAGTATATCAGTTATCAGAACTAGAAATGGTTCAGTATGGGGTTAACCAGACGTGTGTGAAATGTGTCCTAATACTTATTTTTATGCTTGTGTGTCGGCAGCCCCCGGCGCCGGGTTTGCTGGCGTCCCGGCCGGAGTCGCCGCCAAGCGCGCCACAGTTCAACCTCATGACGCCCGACGCATTCAGGTACTAATATATTCACATTTGGGGAACATTTCGTAGTTTGATCATAAGCTGTGATTATACAAAACTTTTGGATTAATTTCTTTTACCCAAACTTGTGAACTATAACATTTGACATAATTTTATCACTGGCATTATGGTACCAAACTGATAAAATTATGATCATCTTCCTTTGTCTCCACTCATTGTTATGTTCATACAAACTTGTATTATTTGGCGATGAAGGTACTATGTCCCACAACACAGGGTTTTCTCTAGTGTGGGACATAGGGATCAATTTAAACTGGGAACGTACATTTGTATATATTGAATAAAGTTGTCTTTATTGTCATAATATTATACGTGTTTACTGGACAAATAAATGCATTATTATTATTAATTCAGACACTGCTGGTTAGCCCCATACTAAACCGTTTCTAGTTTGTATTGTGGTTGCTGATATACTACATATACGATCGTTGGCGTTATGATTACCATCCTGGACTGCCAATAAGAAGGTTCTGGGTTCGATTCCTGGCACAGCCAACATCTTTGTGCTGAACTAAATTTGTTGGCTTTGGGACCATAATTCGAACTAGAAATGGTTCATTATAGGGTTAAGCAGCCGTGTGTGAAATGTGTCCAAAAAAAATACATAAACACTTTATATCGATTATATCTCACACCCGGACCGACAGCCAACAAATTTTGGGAATAGAACCTGTGAGCCACTGGTTGTGAAATGAAAGCAATCCGGCATGGTAACCATCACGCCAACGGGTCGTCAATAAGTATGGACTGTAAATGATACATTATGATATTGGTATAATGTTGCTCACGAAACAAACGGTCACACTTACTTAAAAAACGTTGGATATACGCTTTTTTAAGTAAGTGTGACCGTTTGTTTCGTGTAAATATATAATATGCCTTACGATAACAGTTTACAAAGTATAATGTTGCTCGCCTATAACTCAAATAAAAATGGTTGCCTGTAAAGTCGGTTTTACGGGCGAAGATTTTAAGATTTTACGTGACAACGTCTGCCGCGTGCTGCGCGCGCGGTATACCGATCATAGTTGAGTGGGAGAGAGACGCAAGGCATTCGGCGGGGCTCTCTCTCGTTCGGTGACTCATCGTAACGTTACCGGGCGTTACACTTTTTCATAAGTGACTCCCAGCCGCAACCTAATTTAAGACGTTGTCACGTCAAAAGTAAATAATAGTATTTCCTTTGTCCAGCTCTCCAGGAAAGAGGGAGGAAGAAGATATCCAGGCGTCTACATCACCTGACATCACCAAATCTAAGAATTCCACATCAGGTAAGTTTATAGATATTTAATAACGACAAGTTTTGTAATCTAAGTACACTTTTCGATTGCGTTAAGCCAAGTCAGAGGCCGTAGAATACTAGAAGATAATACTCGGTGTATTGTATATATGTTGTATATCAATTGTGTTAGCCACCATAACACAAACTAGAAATGGTTCAGTATGGGGTTAGCCAGCCATGTGTGAAATGAGTCCTAATTGTTGGTGCAGGTGGCGCGGAGGAGGCGGCGGCGGGCGGCAAGCTGACGTCGGGCGGGTCGAGTCCCAGCCGGGAGGTGCAGCAGATCATGGCGCACAACGACCACTTCTACAAGGACGATGTGGTCAGTTCACATAATGTTAACCTCTGCAGGTCCACTACCGCTACTGCGAATATAAACACATGCTGGATGCGTCCCCTGCATTAGGTTGTGTGGCAAATTAATTACTTTTATTTTTCTTTTATTTTATTGCAAAAATATTTAATGTACTGACACTCGATTTTTAGGGTTCCGTACCTAAAAGGTAAAAACGGGGCCCTATTACTAAGCCTCCGCTGTCTGTCTGTCTCCAGGCTGTATCTCAGAAACCGTAATAGCTAGAAAGCTGAAACTTTCACAACACATGTATTTCCCATGCCGCTATAACAACAAATACTAAAAAAAAAAAAATTACGGGGGGTCCCCATACAATAAACATGTTTATTTTCGTATTTTTTTGCTATATATATCAATGACGGTAGCTGCTAGACACTTAAAATTTTCACAAAATATATAAATGTAGATTATAATTGTAATTAGTTATCAAATTAAATTATAAAATTTAAATAAAATACATATTTTAGGGGGCTCCCATACAACAAACGTACGAGGGTGAATTAGAAAACTTCGCAGCCTAATACATAAATACTTAAACTATTTTAATGTAACCATGACAACCATGTCACAACTCTGGCAAATTGCCAATTTCTATCCCAATTGACTGTATTTAAATTAGGCTGAATTTTGTGAGCCTTTTTAAATAATTTAATTAAAAAATAATAATTAAGGAGGCTCTCATACAACAATGGTATGGAACCCTTCATGCGCGAGTCCAACTCACACTTGACAAATTATTAGTGATTTATTTTATGTATGGCGTCTCTGTCGCACATCACCACCGCTACCAATCAGAGCGCTCGTTCTGAATCGCGCAAGCGGTATTTACAACGCGAATACGACTGATCCTGGCTACAATACATGACCGTCGGACGACCGTCTCCGGACACAACATCTGTCCGGGGGGATATCCCTTAACTAGATGGAGGCAGACCGTCGTCGCTCCATATATGTATTGATCCATATATCGGTTTCCTATCCGATCCGATACCCGACAAGTAGATACCAGCTTTTATTGTTTGTACAGGAGGAGGCGTGTGAGGAAGCAGACGTGCCGGAGCCCCCCACCGCTAACGGCTCGGGGGGAGCTTACCTCCCCGACATGGACGACGTGTTCCCCCCCACCACACACACCGGTGAGTCACATATAGCCTGCAACCACTTCATACACTGTACTCTTTTAATATTAGTACTACTCGTATGTTGACATTGTTTTATTTTTTATTAACACATATGACATATTTAAACTCTGAAATGTACACATGTATATTTATATATTTTTTGTTATAATGTTTTAAAATGACGTATGAATGGACCTGTAAATTATTGTTTTTACCAATAAATATGATTATGATTATCACATCAGTTATTGTCTAATATTGTCCGTCTAATGTAAAAGTACAGCTGCTTACAAGCACTTTGTTTTGTCATATGTCATGAGATGAATAAATATTAAATTATACAATAAACATTAAAATGTAATGTACAATGTAATATGAGACTTTATGATCATTAAATGATATGTTAATTGTATTTAATGTAAGCACATCAGTATAATGCTGCTCGCATATAAATCATTTAAATTAAATTAATTACAATTATGTATTTTATTTATTTACACATTTTAATACTGAACCATTTCTAGTTGGTATTATGGTTGCTAACACAACTGATATACTACATATACATACAGACATGTGATAGACACTCTTTAATTTGAACATCGAACTTGATCCAAAAAGGTTTCATATATATGCACTTCTAAGAACTTTTTGATTCACCCTCGTACATAGATATATATTTAACTATATATTATTATTGCAGCAAGCGAGACGGCGTGGCCGCAGATCTCCATCGCCCAGATAAACTCGGCGAACCAGCGCGCCGCGTCCATCGACAAGGGTCATTCTCTGCCTCCGAGCTTGCCCCCGGCCCTGCCCCCGAGTCTGCCAGCTATGCCCCCGAGTCTGCCAGCTCTGCCCACGAGCCTGCCCGCTGAGCTGCCGGCGAGCTTGCCCGCTCTGCCCTCGCCGCCAGAAAGGGAAAGGGCCCCCTCCATAGAACGAGGCTCGCTCTCCAAAGAAGACAAGTCCAAGTTGGACGCGTTAGATTTGAAACTAGATAAGCTTACAGGTCAGCATGTTTTCTTATGCTTGCATTTAACTTCAGTACTTGTATTCGATATTCGTTGGTTGCTTGTTGGTTTGGTAAATAATATACAAACGTGAACGGATAGAAGGACATTTAATAAGGGCGATAGGATTAGGGCGTACCCCACAGGCGACGCGCAGGTGCAGCACCCGGCACCTGTGCGAAATGGACTAGGGTTGCCGCATCAGGGACGAGTGCGGCGTAAGCAAGTCCGTGAAGTGAGAATGAGGAAGAAGATATGGATGGAGTGTGTGAATGAAGATATGAGAGTGAAAGGAGTGAGTGTAGAAACTACGGCTGATAGAGGAGAGTGGAAGAGGAATATTTGCTGCCGACCCCATCTAGTGGGATAAGGCAAGGAATAAGAAGTGAACATGCAGATACAGTCATCCACAGTAATGAACTTATTGTCATGCGCCATATTAGTTAATCTCAAACAAATGATTAAGACAAATACATATATATACATATAGTGTACACATCGTAATTGTGCCATACCCGATGTACCATACACAAACGTTCCCAACGGTTCAGTACTTTCAGAGCATATTTGCGTTAAGCAAACAAACAAAAAACAAACTTTTCTCTTTATAATACTGTCCAACTCTTTGGAATTGTCTGTCCTCTTTAGAAACTTTTCCACTTTATGATAAGTCCATACTGACGACCTCGTTGGCGTAAAGGTTACCGCATGGTAACCTTTACGCCAACGAGGTCGTGATTCGTGTCGTGGATTCTGATCAGAAGGCTCCGGGTTCGATTCCCGGCCCGGTCAACATCTTTGTGCTTAACTAAATTTGTTGGCTGTGGGTCTAGGTGTTAAATATCTATTTATATATAATATGTATGTATGTATATATACATGTAGTTAATCAGTTGTGTTAGCAACCATAATACGAGCTAGAATTGGTTCAGTATGGGGCTAACCAGCCGTGTGTGAAAGTAAAAAAAATAAAAAAAACTGTATCTTGTTATTGATATTAATTGTATTTGTAATAGGATACCTATGATGAAGAAAAATATTCTATTCTATTGGTATAGACAGTATAAGTATCATTGTCCGCAGAGCTGGTGGAGCGTCAGAGTATGGAGCTGCGCGCGCTGCGAGCGTGCGCGCCGTCGCGCGTCGTCGAGGACACGGTGGAGGCGCACGCGCAGCGCACCCTGCAGCTCATAGAGAACGCGCTCACGCTCGGGTCAGTCATTTTGATTTTGAACATTCTTTACTAACATACACAATATTACATCACATGGTATGTTCTAGACAAAATCAGTGCCAATAATAAGAATTGTGAAAGATAAGAAGAAGAAGAAGATTAGTGTAGATTAGAACTAACTAAAGGACCGCCCGTAAAGCGCTAAGTCTTACTCCCGGCAAAAGTGTTCACTTCTGCCTGCAGTCCCGCAGTGCAACTGATCGTAATATTTTAATTTCGCCACAACTTCAAAACCAAACGTCCAATTTTAATCATTCAAAGACCAAATATTATCAACATAAACTGTACTTATTGATGAAATAATTTATTTTGATAAGGATTAATAGCATGAGTAAAATAAACGCGTTTAAATGTTGGCTAAAAAAAAAATCAAGATTTTTAAATAAAAATGTGGTTGTTGTGCCTCACTCGACATAGATAGGTATAGTGTATCGCGGACTTTTTTGTAGATATTTATAAGATCTACAATTAATTACATAATTTTTATGGTTCTATCTTTTGTAGTTTAGGCAGCGTACGCAAAATAAGTAACTTCTTTGGTTGATTTTTTTCAGTTTGTGTCCGAAAAATCCAAATATCTTACGGAACCCTATTTTTTTCCAAAATAAAATATAGCCTATGGTACTCGTGGATAATGTAGCTTTCGTATGGTGAAAGAATGTTTAAAATCGGTCCAGTAGTTTTTGAGCCTATTCGTTACAACCAAACAAACAAACAAAGTTTTCCTCTTTATAATATTAGTGTAGATGTAACATTAATCTTAGAAGTAAAGTGTTTTACAGGCTAACATCACCTATTTAAACTTATGACTATTATAGGAGTTTTAGTTCGTATTAAATCTATTATTATATATATTTTTTTGTTGGGAAACAAGATTACAACAAATTATGAAATTACTTTAGCGGCATTGTGCGCACGTCGATTTGTTAGCAATGCTCGGGTCAGTGCATGCTATTACTATACCTACTTCCTTCCTTCTTACAATTTTTTTACCGTTTATGATTTCTAACGAATAAACTGTAGCATAAAAGCATAAGCAGTCCACTATACGTTCCCACTGCTGAGACTCGGGGTCTTCCCTCACGAGGAGAGATATATAGGCCATAATCCACCGCACTGCCCAAGTGCGGAGTGGCGGATGACACATGTCTTCGGATATTGTGATGCTCAAACACCCTTCTTTCACTTTCGGTTAGAGTCTGTGCCATCTGGCTGGCGGTAGCGGTTGCGTTCATTAGTGCGCATCCTACCTGTCCAGGTAATATACTTCTGGATTTTAAAACACTTGAGAAGTCCTAATTATTGATTTTTTGTTTTTAAATAAGTGTACCTGACATACTTTTTTTATTGCTAGACATTTTTGACAATGCTGACTATGTGCCATACGCGATTTTTTTTTTCTATAAATAAGAAAAACTTAAAATAAATTTGCCAGACATTAATTCGATTGTCAAGTCTTGATTTAAAATAAACAAGTCATGAAACGTATTGCAGAATAATGCTAGTAGTTCTAGAGAGACAGTTGTAGAATAAGCCGAGAATGATACGGATAACTATTATAGAAGTAAATTACTTGTACCTGGACATATAATAAAAAATAAAAATAATCAGTCAAGTCAAAGCTAGTTTAAAAAAAAAATGGTTGCCTGTAAAGTCGGTTTTACGGGCGAAGATTTTACGTGAGAACGTCTGCCGCGCGGCAGACCGATCATAGTTGAGTGGGAGAGAGACGCAAGGCATTCGGCGGGCCTCTCTCTCGTTCGGTGACTCATCGTAACGTTACCGGGCGTTACACTTTTTCATAAGTGACTCCCAGCCGCAACCTAATTTAAGACGTTGTCACGTCAAAAAATCACGTGACGAGACATTGGTTTTAGATAGTTTCGACTTAAGTGCTGTAAGCAGTAAAATAAACTCTTTTTATTTGGTAAAAAAATATTTGGTGCCAACAATGATAAAAAAAAAATATTAATATATTTTACTTTCAAACCCTACTCATTTATAATTAATTTGCCGTAATTTGTATAAGAAATAGTAAAACAGCGTACATTAAATATATAAACTAAATATAATTTGTATACATTTTTTTTTGCACACCATACACTTTGGTAATGACGTTAGCGCGTATTATTGAGCAAGATGGCGGTTTTGGCAGTCCTATTCTTAGTAGGCACGCATAGTACTTGATTTGAAGGATTAATTGGTGAAGTACGCATGTGTAGATGGGAGCGCATAGCGCGCGTGGGCGAGGTGGCGAGCGCGCGCGCGGCGCAGGCGGCGGGCATGGGCGCGGCGCGCGCGCTGGAGCCGCTCGCCACCGCGCTGCAGCACGAGCTGGCCGCCAAGCTCACCGCCACCGACCATCTGCTGCGGGACAACATCGACAAGCTCGCCAACAGCAAGGTAACATATCGCAGCGATGCGCGACTCTCAATCATTCCAATCGTCTGTGCGCGGATCTCGTCGGTGACAGTCCGTGTGCAGCTCGTCCCCGATGATGACGCTCTTAATGCGTTGAAACCCGTTGGACGTATATCCAACGTTTTTAAGTAAGTGTGACCGTTTGTTTCGTGTAAATATATAATATGCCTTACGATAACAGTTTACAAAGTACAATATTCCAATCGAATTATTCGACTTTATAAATCATCATCATGACTTCCGAAAATTAGTAACTAACATGATACGCACTCAATATTAACCGGACTGAATGAATACTACATTAGTTTACTACTTGAGCCGACTCCACTCCAACGAATCATTCATATTTCATTCATTTGAAACTAACAAGTGACATTGACAAGATTCGCTAACAATCAAATCAAAACGCCATTAGTAACTAATTAGTAGTCATCATTCGATTATTAACATTAGTATATTACTAATATTCAAGTCGAACGTGTATATTAGTAGTTGTAGATAATTCGACTGGTCAGATTATTCGCAGTCGCGCATCTCTAATATATCGCTCATATAATGCTAAAGAGCCACATAACGAAACATGCTATTCTAGGAGACCTAGCTTTTAGTAGTGAAAGACCGATGAATGCAGGAAGAATGAATAATTTATTTGAGAGAAGCTTATACTGATGGTCCGGTCAAATTAGACCAAAAAAATAGAGTGAAGTTACATAAAGTCCTAACAAGCTGAATTTCAGTGAAATTGTTCAAAACATAATAGTCCAGTCATTATAGTAAGTTCACCTCGGAATTCGAGATACCCAGCTGTAAGTCTGTAAATACTTGTATATTGACACCCTAAAAGTTGTCTCAAAACCTACATAGGGTAGGGTGTAAGCAACTATTAAATTTCAAGGTCAAAGGTCACTAAAATCGGATTTTTGCGCATTTTTTGGAAATATCTCATTTCCTATGGGTTTTTTGCTATTTGTATCTATGACCAATATTGTAGAATACAAAATTCTCTACAAATTTTGTTCAAAAATTTTTTTCATACGGTGAACAGTTTTTGAGATAGAGGGCGGAGAGCCCGCGGTCACAGCATCACTTCAGGTCAACCGGTGCCTCCGGTCGAAAACGCGCCATATATGGTTGATGAACTATCGATAAATCAATGATTATAAATATTTGTCAATTTTTATTAACTATTATATTATATTTTATCATTTTTTTCCTAACTTATCCACTTTTTATCCAGTATTAATTTATTTAACAACACTTACCTTCCCATGTAATTGCAGAATTGTTAATGAAAATATAGGAATTATATTTGAATTTTAACCTAATTAATATTTATAACTTCTTACGTGATGAAAAAAAAACAAATAAATTATGAATTAATCTTTTTATTAAAAAATAACATTCATACATTTATTTTTTTTGAAAGTAAAGAAATGGAATAAAAGGTACAAAAACCAGAATTTATAATTTTAATCATCTTCTTCCACTTCATCGTCTACTTCTGGCTGCTGGTAAATTTCAAACTGGTCTTCATTACCGTCTTCAACGACATTTGTCTCAAGTTCTTCCATGATTTCGGGGTCAAAGGTTCCATCTTCGTTAATGTCGCTCTGATATGGTACAGCATTGAGACAAGCTTGCCCATTACATTGGCCATAAGCTAAAGAGCATTGCAAGCCCACTTTCCTGCATCCGCATCACTAACCACAACCACTCTTGCAGTTGCAGATAATTGTATTTAGCAAATTTTCTTGAGCAGGTGGTAAAATTCCGTCGTTTCGTTCGACACTTGCAGTTCGTAGAGTTTTCATACCGCGCACTACTTCAACATGCGATTCACTTCCCGAATCTGATTTATTACATATAAAACACAAATCAGCCATAATTCTTGAAATTGTACGTCCGTAGTTTACCAAGATACAACTCAAACTGAAGGAAAGAGAAGACGGTCGTTACTATACAATACAAGTGAACATATTCCCAGGTATAATTTTCGACGTAGTGGAAGTATTTTAAAATTTACAGATTTTAAAGAGGCACTAAATTATTTTCTATTTAAAATGTCATTAGTGTAAATAGGAATATAATGAAATTGTAATTTAAGTTGTTCTCATAATTATTTTTTAATTTTAGTAAACGGTTATCAGTATTATTGAATAGATCTAGATTTAATGCATGAAGAAAATGATAAAATATAATATAATAGTTAATAAAAATTGACAAATATTTATAATCATTGATTTATCGATAGTTCATCAACTATATATGGCGCGTTTTCGACCGGAGGCACCAGTTGACCTGAAGTGATGCTGTGACCGCGGGCTCTCCGCCCTCTATCTCGAAAACGGTTCACCGTATGAAAAAAATTTTTAAACAAAATTTGTAGAGAATTTTGTATTCTACAATATTGCTCATAGATACAAATAGCAAAAAACCCATAGGAAATGAGATATTTCCAAAAAATGCGCAAAAAACCGATTTTAGTGACCTTTGACCTTGAAATTTAATAGTTGCTTACACCCTACCCTATGTAGGTTTTGAGACAACTTTTAGGGTGTCAATATACAAGTATTTACAGACTTACAGCTGGGTATCTCGAATTCCGAGATTCTTACCTAATTTAAGCTTAAATGACTGGACTATAATTATAAACTATGTCTAGAAGTTCCCCATCATTCCCCTATAAGGAAATATTCTTTTCCAAGGTCAAAGGTCAAAAAATGAGTTTATCGCGATTTTCAGCAAATCGGTAAGTTTTATCAAAAAATATTTCACACAAAAATTGTAGATAATAATGTTAGCTACAAAAAGTTCTTTGATACTTTTTTTTCTACGACCCACCGTTTTTGAGATAAAACGATTCAAAAAGTTGCACATTTTACTTCCACCTGCGCCGGAAAAACTGCTGAACTCGATTTTTTGCAACTGTAAAAAGGGATGCAGTGCTAAATGTGGTTGCAAAAAAAACGGACTGTTCTGTTCTCCGGTATGTACACATTCTCAAGGCCGGTTGTGCTCTAATAATGAATCACCAACAGAAGAGGATCCGTTTGATTCCAACGAGGCAACATGCAATGATGATACATCGCTATTAACGCATTTTACATGCACTCAGGATGAAGACGAACAAGAACAAGAAGATTTTGAAAGTTACGACTCGGACGATTAAATTTCACTACTTTTTTAACTTAAATATCTTTTATCTTTTCAATCTCTGCTAATATCCATTATTTTTCAATAGTTTTAAATTATAGTTAGTTATGTGCAACCACATTTAGCACTGCATCCCTTTTTACAGTTGCAAAAAATCGAGTTCAACAGTTTTTTCGTCGCAGGTAGAAGTAAAATGTGAATCGTTATATCTCAAAAACGGTGGCTCGTACAAAAAAAAAAGTGTTATATAACTTTTTGTAAATAATTTTATGATCTACAATTTTTGTCAGAAATATTTTTTTGATAAAACTTACCGATTTGCTGAAAATCGCGAAAAACTCATTTTTTTACCTTTGACCTTGAATAAAAAATGTTCCTTACTGGGGAATGATGGGGAACTTCTAGGCATTGTTTATAATTATGTTTTGAACAATTTCACAGAAATTCAGCTTGTTGGGACTTTATGTAACTTCGAATGTCTAAATTGACCGGACTAATGATACATGAAATGCGTTTTAAAGGATCAAATCAGATTTTTAACAAACAATTTTTATTTCATATTGTATTGAATATGAATAAAATTAATATGAACAAACCAAAATTAATAATTGGCCAAGTGAAAGTATCTTAAAGTTGAGTTTCGACTCCTCCGTGATAACAGCTACAAAATTTTATGACCATACCCAGTGACCGTTACAAAATTCAACTGTATTACTATACTAATAACGCATAAATTCCTCAAACAAGACCTCACTCTTACTTGTGGTCTTATTTTCCTTAGAGACATCGCCTTGTATCTAGTACATTTTTGATGGAAGGTAACCAAGCATATTGTGTATTTCAGACAGTAACGGACCGGCTCAGCTCGTCCATCGCCAAGTCAGTGTCGGAGAACGTGCGCGAGTCGTTCCGCGGTGCGCTGCTGGAGAGCGTGCTGCCCGCCATGGAGAAGGCGCACGCGCAGATCTTCCGGCAGGTCAACAGCGCCTTCCAAGCCGGCACTAAGGAGTGTGAGTACCTGCTGTGTTCACTCACATACATAGTGTCATAGAACGGGCCCGAGTCGTTCCGCGGCGCGCTGGTGCTATTATTCCTTTACCGATAAAGGTATACGAGTTGATTTATTCTCTCCTTTAGTATTGTTTTTAGAAGACAAAATTATATATTTAGCGTACTTCCGCTGTGATCTGAAACCCAAATGAAGATAAGCAAGAAAAATTAAAATATTTTAAAAAAATTAGGTCTAATTTTGTCTTCTATTTACAATGGATATCCGAAAAGTAACGCCTGAGTCAATAGGTTAGCATTGTTTTTCTTTTTGTAATTTTTTTTTTTACACATTCACACACGGCTGGTTAGCCCCATACTGAACCATTTCTAGCTCGTATTATGGTTGCTAACACAGCTGATATACTACATATACATACATACATATTATATATAAATATATATACTCATTTAACACCCAGACCCACAGCCAACAAATTTGGTTAAGCACAAATATGTTGACCGGGCCGGGAATCGAACCCGGAACCTTCTGATTAGCAGACCGGCATGGTAACCTTTACGCCAACGAGGTCGTCAATAGTTATAGAGTGATGTATGTGTAGTCTTGTCGCACACGGAGGCGGCGGCGCGCGCGGCGGCGGAGCGCGGCGGCGCGGCGGCCACGGCATCGCTGCGTGCCGCGCTGGACCGCCACGCCGAGACGCTGGCGCAGGCGGCCAGCCAGCCCGCGCCGCCCGCGCACCACCACCTCACCGCCGTGCTCAAGGAGGCCGCACATACGTAAGCTACTCCTGTTTAAAAACAAAATTCAAATTCAAAATTTTCTTTATTCAGACTACAGAAAGGGTCCATGGGTTAGTAATTACAACTTAAAGATAATGTTATTATTTGGTGAAAAAATAAAGATATATTTTTTTTACGTTTAATAGGCTTGCGCTTGACCACAACTCACCTGATGTTAAGTGTTATTGCAGTCTAAGATGAAGCGCGCTTGCCTAGAAGAAACCGGTTCACTCTCGCCTTGAAGACAGTTAGGTTGTAGTTCAGTGGGAACAGGGATTCCGGCAAGGAGGTAGAAATGAAAACAAAATTTGTCCTGAACAAAAGCAGCACAAATACAGGGGTGAAACTATATCTAATCTTCTATCTATACTATAAGACTCTTTGTCCTGATTCATTCATTCATTCATCTATAGGCAACGCAGAGCCCAAACGGCTGGTCCTAGGGGTATGAAATTTGGAGGGTGTATTTGTTCTAGTATGTAGACGCGTACTAAGAAGATTTTTGGAAATTCCACCCCATGTCAATAAAGTACTTACAAAATAATAATAATAGTAGTTAAAAAAAACTAAAAAACACGCTTATCTGGCCGTTTTAAGTGGGTCAAAATCGCGCCCAAAGAAGTCGGTTACAAACAAACATACAAACAAAAATACAAAAAAAATGGAATAATTTTATCAAATTAGTGTATTGTCATCGGTCCTCAATAAATCTACAAAGTTTCAACGAAATCTGGCCGTTTAAAGTGGGTCAAAATCGCGCCCAAAGAAGTCGGTTACAAACAAACATGCAAACAAACATACAGGTGAAGCTAATATAAAGCGTGTAAAAAATAATAATAATAATAGTTCAAATCAAATCAATCAAATCAAATTTATTTATTTATACACAATTTTATACAATTGGTAGCAAGAATGTTTCTTATACTATGGTTTTTTACATATTTTGTATTAAGAGCTACAAGTAATGAGCCTGCATCTCCAAACTAAGCGTGTAAGCTTGTTTAGAGATGCATACTCCCCATTGGACATGATTGCAATAGTTGCGTTATAATCATTATAGATAAATAATTATCGTAATAGTATCGCGTGGTAACGTGTGTGTGTGTGTGTCAGCGTGCTGGAGAAGGAGATGTGTTGGTGGCGCGAGCAGGCGCGCTCGGTGGCGGTGCACATGTCCCGCGCGCACTCGCCCGCCACGCCCTCCGTCTCCGTCGCCGACCGGCAGGTGAGTCAACACCTTTACCAGTTTTTTTTTTTCGCCTAGGAAACAGTCACACTTCACACGCAGTCACTTATTATTTTTTTTTTGACGTGACAACGTCTTAAATTAGGTTGCGGCTGGGAGTCACTTATGAAAAGTGTAACGCCCGGTAACGTTACGATGAGTCACCGAACGAGAGAGAGGCCCGCCGAATGCCTTGCGTCTCTCTCCCACTCAACTATGATCGGTCTGCCTGACGTTGTCACGTAAAATCTTCGCCCGTAAAACCGACTTTACAGGCAACCATTTTTTTTTTCGCGTAGAAAACGGTCACACTTACTTATTATCAAAAGTTGGAATGAGTACAACAGTTTCGGCGCTTTCCGAGCACCATCTTCAGGGGCGAGTGTTACACGGACCGCCGCCGACGATAAACTGTTGGACTTGTAGTGACATGTATTGTAATTTGATATAAGTATGTAGAGCGGCTGGACTCAGCGCCCCCTTCCGCGACCAGTCGTCTCCCGCGATCACACGCGACACTCGTGTACTTGTTAAATATTATTATTAAATACAACAAAGTAAATCTCGCTCCAGTATTTTATTCCACAACACAGACAGTGATAGGGTTAGCAACTACCACCCCGCTCCGACAGACTCATTCCAACTTTTAATAATAAGTAGTGTGACCGTTTTCTACGCGAAAATATTAAGATTCCTTACGTGAACAGTTTACAACATTTTTTTTACTCTGAATAGGTCAGCGCTTGACCACTATTCACCTGATGGTAAGTGATATTGAGGTCTACGGCGAATCGCGCTTACTGTGAAAGATAGATTCTCTCCATTTAACGACCACACTCTTAAAGCCATAAAATGCACAACCCTTTCAGTGTCGTTATATAGAGTTTACACTGTATGTGTAAAATAAGAATTTTTAATGTTATAAGACAACTCCATAATGAATACATATGAAAGTTCATGTCTTCTCACTAATATAACAAAACTAGCTGACCCGGCAATCACTTAGGAGTATGAAAAATAGATAGTAGCCGATTCTCAGACCTACTGAATACGCATATAAAATTAGGTAAAAATCTGTCAAGCCGTCTCGGAGGAGTACGGTAACTAACATTGTGACATTGAAATTTCATATATGTATAAGACAAGTCTGTAAAGAAAACATTTGAAAGTTCATGTCTTCTCACTAATATAACAAAATGAGTTTGAGCAAGTGGACGCGAACTTTCTAATGTATTTTTTATTGACACAAGTTATAATAATTTCTTTCAGAGATCTCAAAGACACCAATCGCGCAATTGCGTTCAAGAGTCCTTGCCTTTTCTAGTACAAGTAATAAATTTAACTTATAATAAAATAAAAGTTTTAGTTCATTTGATCACTCAGTATAAATAACTAATAAATTATGGTAGTATATCGCTGTTCAAATGGTAAGCGACTTGGGCCGTGACAAGAGACGAGAAGAGAGGCACTAGAGGCGTTTGGTACACTTTGTAAAAAAAAACTAATCAAATCAATTTATTACAATGTAACTGAATATAACACTTTTCGATTACAAAAGTAATTTTCTATATTGACAACAGATTTGCACAACAAACAATGCGTAACATAAAACAGGACAAAATATTTACTAAATCTAGTTATACTAAGACAAAGTTAGTAGACAAAGTAGTTAAGAGTTTATCTAAAACTAACTTTAATCCCTATAAAGGAAAAAAAACAATGCTGAATTCAAAAATAATACACAATTTTTTTTTTAGTTTTCGTATTCAATTGTAATGATAATTATATACTATTTTTTTTAATCATTTATAATTTAAAAAATGTTATAATTTAGGGAATTTAAATTATAGTAAATTGTACCAAACGCCAAACAAGTGACGACACTGGTCGCTTAGCATTTGAATTTAATTGTTAACATAGACCATTCTAAGTAATTATGATGAATTATGTGTATGATTCCTTGAAGTATTAGTCTATTGATTACCTTAGTTTTATTTTTATATTGTTTTAGATTTGAACGTAGAAATGTAGTGTCTTAGTATAACTAGATTTAATAAAGAACATTTGAAAAGTCATGAGAATCTCTCAAAAGATTCTCTTAATTCACAACCAAACGAGTCGCTCAACCTCATGCTAAAAATCGTACTACGTGTATCATTCGATACACGTAGTACGATTTTTAGCAAATAACGCTACGTGTATCATTCGATACACGTAGCGTCATCTATTCGTAATTTCTTGAAACTACTTCACTCGAACACGCAATCGACTATCGTTATATCACTATGCGACTGCAGCGCGTTGGAGAATTTGGCGGCAGCTAGGCTGCACGCTCGATTTGCAGCGCCATCTAGGTTAAACTTTCGCGCCACGCTTCATTTTATGGGAATGAATCCTTTCTAGTATTCTGTTCCTGACGTAAACTATACAAGTAATCTCATTGGTTAAGATGTTTGGTATATAGTTCTATAGAACTAAAGAGATTGACTAACATTGTTTGTCTAAGCATTAAACTTAACCAAAGTTTTTAAAATACAGTGCAAACTCCATATAACGACACTGAAGGGATTGTGCATTTTATGGCGATATAGAGAGAATTTATCATTGTATGGAATACAAGCTAAACCAACTAAAGCCAATTGATTTCGACGCTTTAGAGAATTTGTCGTTAAATCGAGTGACGTTACATGAGGAGTTTACACTGACTGTATTATGTAGGTAAATGGATTTAAGAAAAATAAAAAAATCACAACTGGCTAATTCTATAATGAAACTATATGTTATTTTGTACATTCATTACTCCCTTAGAATAAAAATACCATCTCATCTAGGTTTCATATAATGTATGTATGTTGTCGGTACGCAACAGATGCAAGTGGGTCAGATCCAGTCGCTGCTAGCGGCGGGCGACGCGAACGGCGCGTTCCAGCTGGCGCTGTCGGCGTCGGACCTGGCGCTGGTGATGTGCGCGTGCCGCGCCGCCGAGCCCGCGCTCGTGTTCGGCCCGCCGTGCCAGCTGCGCCAGCACGTGCTGCTCTCGCTCGTGCAGCAGCTCGCCGCCGACATGGCGCGCGACACGCACCTCAAGCACAGGTAGCATAATCATCTACATTCCTAACTACCAAATCGTCCCGGCTTTGCACGGGCATCGAGCATCGAGCCCGACATACCCCACCCACCTCCCCGGATGTGGGGGCATGCGTAAATGCAACGTTAAATCCTAACGTTAAATTAGGTACTACAACACTCAATGGTGGTCATGAACATGCCTATTCTGAAGTAACTGGCTCTCAGGGAGACTTATGGAACTCACAATTAAGTGTTTGTGAACAGACTTCCAACTCGATGCTAAATACTCTACCACCATGTAAATTTTAAACAGTTTCTAACAACTTAGCACAAGCTAAAAAAAATAACTATCCCACCATCCTGGCTCAATTCTTTGCCCTGGACAATACAACAAACTCACTCGCTCTAAACATTGTCTGTATCCCCAGGTACCTAGAGGAGGCTGTGATGAACCTGGACACGAGCAACCCCATGACGCGCGAGCACCTCCCGGGCGTGGTGCGCGAGCTCCAGAAGCAGATCACGGCGTTCCTGAGCGCGTCCCCGACGCACGCCCTCGCGCGACAGTTCCGCATGCTGCACATGGCGACCGAGGCCCTGGTGAAGGGCTCTGCGTGACCCCGACGGCCGCTCAACATCGGGGCCACCGACCTGGATGGCTCAGGTCGCGCTCTGCACTCGCGGGACTGTCATCAAGACGTGCGAGACTTACAGTGCCAAGACTTTAGGTCGCGTGACCATAGTGTTGCAAGTGGCGGTCGCCGCTGCCTGTGTAAATGTGCTCGTAATTTAAACGGTGCTATGTAATGGTACTGCAGTGACTGTGCTAGTGTAGTGTTGTAAAGCAGAGGCACTCAACGCGGCGCCACCGGCCTGGACGTCTCGGGTCGCGTCCTTGGCATGCGGGACTTTAATCAAGACTAGTTCGCGGGACTTACAAAGCCAAGACTTTAGGTCGCGTGACCTTAATAATACGAGACGCCGTGTTCATGCCTGTGTAAATGTGCTTGTAATTTAAACGGTGCCATTTAATGGTACTGCAGTATTTGTGAAAGTGTTGAGTTGCGGTGACTTTATAAGTGTTTTGTAGTTACTTACTGTGGCTTGTCAATTTTGTTTGCAGCTCGGTAAACGTAGCACGAGATTTTTCGAATGTGCTGAACTACAGATATTATAGTTTTCGTTTTGTTTGACCTCTATACATAGACTAAAAATATAATTTGATCTCAATAGTTCTAAGACATTTGTTTTGTTTTAATTATATTGATAAATAATGAGAAATAAATCTCATTAATTCTAGCAAATGTTTGAACTGAATAGAAAATGTATCTATGGGTATGACTTATGATACGAAGGTAATAAGTAAATAAATGATCTCATTGGTTAAATTGTTTAGCAGAACTAAAGGGGCTTATATCATTTGTCTATTGCTAGTTGTTTACTGAAAAGGAAACTATAATGCACATTCCAAAAAACTTATTGGCTAGCTCTACATGCCTGTTAACATATGTGACAATTATGATGCAGATGCAAAATTCATAAAAAAAAACCATGCATAGTATTAATTGCTTCGATGTGTACTTCCGAAGAGCGAATACTGCCGATCGATCTGAAATTTGATAATTTGCAGCCTCCTAATTACGAATATCATAACGAAAATTGGCGCAAACGCCATTTAATGAGGAAAACAGAGGAAAAGCTTTTTTCTCTTAGTGCGCGTTCAAAACCAAAGGAGGGCAAAATACGTTGGAACACCAAATTTCAGATTGATTGGCGATATACGCTTTTCGGAAGTTTATCCAAACATTTTGATTGATATGAAATGCAAACAAAATTGACAAGCTCACTTTCCTTCCTCCTAGATATTACTAAGACATCCCCCCAAATATGGGGAATGGACAAAATGTGATTGTATACAATGTAAGTACCATGCTTGATTAAATACTTGTATGTATGTGCGTCTACATTTTAATATCAGAAAAGCTATATGTAACATTTGACATTTCTTTTACCATCTAAAAAGAACAGTTAAGGTGAAGTTAAAGGTAAAATCTTGATTTTACAGTTTTTTCCCTATAAATCGTAAATGTTAAAATGATATCTAAAAACAGCTTAAAGGCAAAAGAACTACTCTAAGAATAAGGTCAAAAAACAGGCTAAAAAACTACTAAAAATAAGGTCAGCGCTTGACCACAATTGACCTGATGATAAGTGATATTGAGGTCCACGGTGGATCGCGCTTACCTAGAAGGAACCGGTTCACTCTCGCCTTGAAAATCGCTAGATTGTAGTCATTGTAGACTTATTTTGGTACAAATCAGATGTGATCAATCAATCTGAAATCAATATGAAAAATAACTGGTTTACAAACTGGTTTTTATTTCTAAGTCATAAATCAATCTGAATGGTACCAAAATAACAGTTATTAGTCTTTAAATAATTTTTCGATATTTTTTTCCGTTGCCCTTTCTTCGCCTAAGTAATAAGATACTCACTTATTTATAACACAATTTAAAATTGCCATATTGTTATAGCTTTTAGGATATCAAAAGAATGTAATATTATTAAATGGTTTATTTAGAGACTTTGAAGAAAATTAATGGCATGAGATGTCAATTACATAGCCATGTATTATAGGCATGTATATTGATGCTGAAATTGTATATTGTATACTTCGAAATAAAATATCTTCGTTGAGATAAAGTAGCAAAATCCAACATAAACATATACATTTCAAAATACAGATCATAAAAACTACTAGTAAAAAAATATAGGTGTATAAGCGACTATTTTAAGTACAGTGTAAACTCTATATAACAACACTGAAAGGACTGTGCATTTTATGGCGTTATAGAGAGTGGTCGTTAAATGAAGAGAATGTATCATGAATGTATCATTGTATGGAATACAAGCTAAACCAACTAAAGCCAATTGATTTCGACGCTTTAGAGAGTGTGTCGTTAAATCAAATGACGTTACTTGGAGTTTACACTGTATATTGAAGCTGAATTTATTTGTATATTGTATACTTTGAAATAAAATATTTTCATTGAGCGAAATTAGTAAAATCCAACATAAACATATACATTTCAAAATACAGATCGTATAAACGACTATAGTAAAAAAATATAGGTGTATATGTGTCTATTTTAAGTAGTTGGTCAATTCTTCTGAATGTGCTCAACTACATATGGTGTATAGGACGGGAAAATAGCTGTTAGTGTTTTGTATATAGCTAGTACTAATCCACTAACAATTGTGCCGTCCTGTATATGTCCATGTGTTTGTTTTAGCTTTATGTGGGGAAAAAAAAATATTAACAAACTATCTCAGAATTCAAAATTTTGCCATCTGCTCAGTGCCTGTTTTAGATATTCTGTCACTGTCTAATCCAATCAGCGTTTGTCTGCAACACACCACGCGACATTGGCTAAATTGTGGCCATAACCGACTGCAGAAAGCCATATCCAGAAGAAGAAGAAGAAGGACGGGAAAAAAAATAACAGCGGTTGCATAACAACACGAGTTAGCGACGTTCAGGCCTAAGGTGGAGCATGCTTAGACTGGAATAGCTAGCCCTCAAGGAGACTGCCAAAACACACCATTAGATGGTTGTTTACTTGTGTGTGGTAGCCATCCAAGCGAGAACTAGAAAATGCCCTCCCTACCTAACAGGCTGTTTTATGTTAACTACTAATTAACTAACTAACTGTAACATTGTTGGCATATATTATGATTGTTACTTGTACTTGTAATTAAAGTAAAAAAGGTTAAAAAAACGGTTTAAAATTAGGTTTTTCCAGTTCGATGCTGTCAATCCATCTTATTAGTTATTCCATGCAAATTACTGGCAAATATTTTGTTAAATTCATTATTTACGTAAGTACTTATAGCTTATTTTTAATTCTAGTTATACTTATTCTAATCTTACCTTGATTATACTTATAAGTTATTATAATTACAACGTTGTTCAAATGCTATGCGACTTGGATCGTGACGTCACTAGGCAGCGTTTAGTGCAATTTAGAAATATATGCGCTGCATTATACAATCTTCATTGTATGAGCTAAGCAACCGAGCTGTGGTGTCGAAGCGTTTCCCGAAGACCTCTGACTTGGCTTAACGACTGCTTGTACTAAGACTAGCAGCTGGGACCTACAATTTAACGTGTCTTCCCGACCCACGACATTCTTGTACATGGTCTCCAAATCTAAAGACAGTCCCACATCGACCGTTGCTTAACCTCGATAATCGCTGCAGTACACCTTAGCAAGCCGAGCTACATCTGGGCACTTACGTGGGTCGGATGACAGGTTAAATTGTAGGTCCCAGCTGTAGTCTTAGTACGAGGGGTCGTAAAACCAAGTCAAAAGCCTTCGGGTAGCTTGAAAACTGTCAACACCAGAGCTTGGTCACTTAAAGCCTGTCGATTCTTTTTTTTGTCAAAAATCTAAATTAGATCCAGCCGTTTATATTCGTTATGATATAGAACTTTACTTTATTTTTTAATGCAAGTTTTTAAAAATTGGTTTAGCTAAATATTTCATTCTTTCATCTATCTACCATGGATTTCCGCAAAGTAACGCCAGATTCAATAGGTTCTAGAAAATAATCGGTTGGACGGGCTACATACAGCTCATATGAAGAAGAAGAAGAAGAATTTAACAAATTAGTTATTGTATTATTTGTTTAGATTTAATTAATGAATGTATGTAAATAGAACTAGAGTTAATAAAGAAAGCTATTGAAAGTTCATGTCCTCTCACTTGTGTAACCGTGTGTATGAGAAAGAGCGAGCGAGACAAAGCGAACTTTTGAATGTGTTTTTTATTGAATCTAGTTACACTTGTAAATGTTGCCCTTGTAATGTGTTGATTGTTCTTCTCAACGACTGATTCAGATGTCTGAGTATTATTGTAAGAAGATGACAGTTTATAAATAAATAAAAAATAATCCGATATTTAGTATTTTACTAGTTGCGCCACGCGGTGTAACTTGCGTTTATCCCGTATCATTATCATCATCCACAGCCTGTTCTATCCCACTGCTGGGTGTAGGCCTCTCTCCTGTCATCTCCTCCATGCCATCTGCCTCGGTCCTATACCGGATATAATGTAGATAATAATTGGCATAATATATAATATAATATAGATAATAAATCCCGGATATAATGTAAATAATAATTGGCCAAGAGTCAAGCTCGCGCTTGAAGGGCTCCGTTCCATTATATTAAAGACTTCAGCTATTCAAATACTGAAGAAATTTCCGAACAGAAACATTGGGGGAGTATATCTTTTCCAATAAAATATAGATTATCATTTAATAAGTTTTCCAAATCAGTTTGTAAGAAACAGAAGAGTCGTTTAACGTCAAATCTAAATGCATTTATTTGACAAAGGTTACAAAAATTACAGTATAATAACTATCCAAAGGTCACTTTGGGAGCCTTTGGATAGCAGTTTTTTGTTTGTTTTGGGAACCAATGGCATGTCTCAAATTTTCACAATGGTATGTCCACTTACACTATTGCCGAAATAAAATGAAAATACTGTAAAAGTTACATTAACTAGAAACAGAAAATAAATGATACAGATGATAAAGTGCTTCCATCACAAATTGATTTTATTTTTAACACAGCGTAACTACATCTGTCAATTTTGTTTTATGCCTACCCTCATTATTTTACGTTCCGACTTAAATACATTTGTACGTGAAATCATTTATAAAAGCAAGTGAAGTGAAAGTGCGTTGTTATTTTGTTTTCTAAAATTATGAGTGCAATATCGAAGTCGCTAAAAAGATCGAAATCATTGTGTTCTGTATCTGATGTAGCTTCCAACCTCGGTGATGTGACAGTATTCGTCAAAACAAGAGATGATAGGTTAGTTTACATGCAAATTGGTTGCAACTTAATTTCTTGTAGTTTTAGAGCACTAACTAGCTGACAGCAAACGTTGTTTTGCTTTAAAAAATAGATAGTAGCCGATTCTCAGACATACTGAATACGCATATAAAATTTGGTTTCGGAGGAGTACGGTAACTAACATTGTGTCATGGAAATTGTATAGATAAGAATATGCGATTCAAAGATAGTTAAAGAGCGAGCTATGTAACGAGCTATGCTCGGAATTTCTCTGAGGGATCGTATCTGAAACAAAGTTATTCGCCAGAGAACGAAAGTAACCGGCATAGCTCAACCCTTCAGTAAGTGTGAAGTCCAGCAATGGGCTGGTCACATCTGCCGTAGAACCGACAACCGCTGGGGTAGACGAATTCTGGAGTGTAGACCGCGTACCGGCACACGTAGTGTAGGACGTTATTTATTCATTAAATACTTTGTAAAGGGATTAACTTATAAGTAACCACCTAAAGTGTGTGATCCGAACACTGTTTAATTTGCTAGGTTAATATTGTATGTACACTAGCATATATTAAATGTAACCTTTATTAATTATAAAGAAATTTGGAAAAAAAGTGTAGGACGTCCTGCAACGAGGTGGGGCGATGGTTTACGCAAAAAAGCGGGCAGTGGATGGAGACGATATGTTTGGAACAGAGTCGCGTGGCGTGCCTTAAAGGGGGCCATGTCCAGCAGTGGTCCAGACAGGCTGATGATGATGATGAATGATGTGACCCTGAATACCTAAAGTATGATCACTTTAATAATTTTAAAGTGTCTGGCAGATCGATCTGTAAGGTCTGCAACGTACCGACAATGGTTGGCTATTGCCACCTGACTTTCTTTTTAGTCTTTAAATTTACTTTGAATTTATATGGAGAGCAAATACAAATACAAATCATTTATTGATAACACTAAAGTTACAAGTCAAATAATATGATATCATTACAAAAGTATATGATAATATCCATGTCAATTTTCAATTATATTCTAGTACTATAATATCATTACAATAATATATGATATTAATCATAATGTCAATTTTCACTACTAATTCTAGTATCTAATATACTTAGTCAGGTCATAAGTTCTGTCACATGTGTAATATGAGATAATTTAGACATGTTTAATATTTATGTAATCATTTATATATCAAAATGAACTTAATAAAACATAGATTCTTATGGTAATAAAGTTTATTCAAAATGACCCCCGCGATTATGAATATAAGCCTTCAATCTGCGCGGCCAGTCATCTATTGCGGCACGAACGAGGTCCATGTCAATATCGGCGGCTGCCTTAATCAAGGATGCCTTGAGTGACTCCAAATCAGGAGGAGGCTTTGAGCAGGCCTTTTTCTCCAAGTTTTGCTATATCTTGTAATCTAACGGACTCAAATCTGGACTGGAGGAGGGCCAGTCATCGTGTCGGATGAAGTCGATTTCACGCGCCGCCAGCCAGTCTTGTGTGCTTTTCGCTCTATGGGCTGGCGCAGAATCCTGTTGGAATACCCAGGGCCTGTTATTAAACATGGTTTATGAAACAGGTTCCACAAGGTTCTTGAGGACTATATTTTGATATACAACTGCATTCGTTTTAACGCCTTTCTCACAAAAATGTACCTCAGTTAAGTCCCAATAAGAGACTCCCAGCCAAACCATGATCGAGAATGGAAAATGACCTCGTTAGACACGCGGAATACGGTTGCTCGCTTCTTCACTGCTGTGTGCGTACACCTTATCATTTTGTTTGTTGTAGCTCTCTTCAATGGTGAAAATTTTTTCATCCGAAAAATTAATTTCGTGATGCTTTTTTCTTGCGTACCGCTTCAACAAAGCGCGGCATCTCTTCAGTCTCAGGTCCATTAAACGAGCGTCCAAACGATATCCTGTTTTTCTTCGATATACCCTAAGCCCTAAGTCTTCATTTAACACCCTTTTCACCGTGGTCCTGCTTAGCCCCATCTGAAGGGCCAACAGTTTCTGCTTACGTATGGGATATCCTTGAATTCGCGCCTTCACAGCTTTTATCACTGCTGGAGTCCTAACAGAGCAAGGTTGACCACTTCTTGATCTGTGATCTATACTAGAGTCTTCATTGTATCGATTTATGGTACGATAAACGAATCTTTTGGTTATATTCAAATTTTTCAGTGAATTGAAAATCTGAATTGGCGCGTAACCGCAACGATGCAATGCAATAACCCCGACGCGGTCTTCTTTAAGTGTCCATTCCATATTTAAAAATGAGGAAAATTCTAAAAAGTACATATGTTTATTTTCATGAAAAATTCGGCATTCGAATTCAATATTTTTTTTTGTGGCCATCATTCTAAATTCAAAAGTTTTTATTGTGTGACAGAACTTATGACCTGACTAAGTAATATCAATACAAAAGTATATGATATGAATCAAATGTCAATTTTCAAATTTAGATAATCATCGTGAGCGTGTCTGAAATAAAGAAATATTATTATTATTATTTAATATAGTTATTCTCTCTGGCTAGATTGTTTGTAATTAATACCATACAGGTACAAAAATAATTATCAATCTTTGTCAAGTTGGTTGTAAAATTTTATTTCGCTTTGTTGAAGTTGTATTATGTTGTTATATTTATATTGTATGTTTAATTATTTAAGTTATTGTAATACTTAGTTACTAGAGGCTAATGTAAGGCACTGAATCCCACAACACAGGATTTGCCTCGTGTGGGATTCTGGGAGCAACTAAGTGTAAGTGTACACATATCTTATACTTTTAGGCCTATTAGGTACTTTTTTTTTTAATACTAGGACTCATTTCACACACGGCTGGTTAACCCCATACTGAACCATTTTTAGTTTGTGTTATGGTAGCTAACACAACTGATATACTACATACATAGATATATATTTAACCCACAACCAACAAATTTGGTATAGCACAAAGATGTCGGCCGGGCGGGGAATCGAACCCGGAACCTTCTGGTTAGCAGTCCGGCATGGTAACCGTTGCACAGACCAGGACGACAAAGGAGGCTATACCAAGCCCTTCTTCGACCTCCATAGCAGGGTTCTTGAGTAGCAGACTCATGTTTGCTATTTCTTTATAAAAAAAAAATAAAAAAAAAAAATAAAGTTGTTTTTGTCGCATATCCATGCAGGTGCCGAGTAGAGTATCTCCAACTCTATGCAATCTTACGGAAAGGGTCGCGAAAGATTAGCGCCGTCGTGGTTGTGGTAGAGTGAGAAACCGTTCCCACAATCAGGACACAAAGCGTACGGAAGCGCACACAGTGGGGTTTTAGTCGGTTGGAGCCCGACACTACCCGCACACCGCCCGACGATGTGCGGGTGTCCGTCTTGGATTTCCCCACTAAAAAAAAAAAAAAAAAAAAAAAAAATGGTAACCGTTGCACCAACGAGGTCGACAACTAATTTAGTCATAGTTTGTGTTAATATACAAAAATGTACAACTTTTTTGGAAATAAAGATGTCTATGTTTATGTGAAGTCCACAGTTTTTTGTATTTACATAAAGCTTGAATAACCTACAGAAGGAGCAGTAGCGTTAGCGACTCGTCCGTTGAGATCGTCATTATAGATCCTGAGAGCACAAAAGCGAGCTCACAAACACAAGATGTTGACAGTTGCTCTCAACAAAGTGACGGTCAAGCACTACACTTGCTGGAACAGAAGATTGACCGCCTCAGTGGTAAGGAATGGTTAAATATTGTTTTCTTTGTAGGGTTCCGTACCTATACGGTAAAAACGGTACCCTATTACTAAGACTCCGCTGTCTGTCTGTCTCCAGGCTATAATCTCAGAGACCGTAATAGCTAGAAAGCTGAAACTTTCACAGGATATGTGTTTCCCGTGCCGCTATAACAACAAATACTAAAAATAAAAATATATTAAGGGGGGTCCCCATACAGTAAACGTGTTTTTTTCGTATTTTGTGCTATAAATCAATAAGCTGTTAGACCCTTAATTTTTTTAACAAAATATATAAATGTATATTAGTTATCAAATTAAATTATAAAATTTAGATAAAATACATATTTGAGGGGGGCTCCCATACAACAAACATACGAGGGTGGATTACAAAACTTCGCAGCATAATACACAAATACTTAAACCATTTTAATGTAACCATGACAACCATGTCACAACTCTGGTTGTCAATTTGACAATTTCTACCCCAATTGACTGTATTTAAATTTGGCTGAATTTTGTGAGCCTTTGTGCAGCGTTTTCAAATAATTTATTTAAATAATAATATTTTAGGGGGGCTCCCATACAACAATGGTACGGAACCCTTCATGCGCGAGTCCAACTCGCACTTGGCTAATTATTTAATTATGAATAGGATCACGTTAGACCGCAGCTTGCCAGCACCCCAAGTCTGAAAAAAGCCATTCGCAATTGATGCCACTGACAATTTAGTCTCAACTGAAACAAAGATAGCATTCTCAACGGCGGGTCAGAAGATATATAGATAGATAGATTAAATACTTTATTGGACACAAACTAAAACTAAAGATAAAATAACAACTAAGAACAAAAAAAATAGTGTGCCACAATTGGCAGCCTTATCGCCTAAAGCGATCTCTTCCAGTTGGATGGAAAGAAGTTAATAAAACTTCTGACTTCTTACATATTACCCACTTACTAGCTGCGGCCCGCGGTGTTACCCGCCTTAATCCGGGATAAAAGTAGACTACTTGTGTGTTAATCCAAGGTCTAACCTATCTTCTCACCAATGTTCATCAAAATCGGTTCAGCCGTTTGAGCGTGAAGAAGTAACAAACATACAAACTTTCGCATTTATTATATTAGTAGGATAGTAGAATTCATTACCAACTATAGAAAATACAAATTATTTATTTATTTTATTTTTAGCCGGTTCCGTCCCACTGCTGGGCAAAGGCCTCTCTATCCTCTTTCCACTCATCAAAATAAAAATACAAATACAAATCATTTATTGATAACACCAAAGTTACAAGTCAAATAGAACGGTTGAACGATTTTGAGAACAAATATGCGGTTTCAAAGACTATATAATTGAAAAATTAAACCGTAAAGAACCATTCTATTTACACTAGATTTGATCCTCCAAATTGTAATTCTCATGAAGAGAGTTTTACAGCTTTGCAGTTCTCACAATGAAGCCGAAGCAAAACGCTTTGTGCGAATCCTCGGAACTTCTACAATACTTCTATATTCATAGTTGTCTTTTGTTTTTTAGTTACTCAATATTTGTCAAATTTCGCAGATATGTTTCTAGAACAATGCCGTCTCCTGACAACACTGAAGGAAGATATTCGCAATTCTAAGATAGCCATGGAGAAGGTGGAACTGGCTCACACCGACATCCTGACTGAAGTTGTGAAGAAAACTGTTGTTCTCAGGTTTGTTTCTTCATAAACCCAAATATATATAAAAGTTGCTGTAATTTAATATAGAATGGAAATCATTTCTTTTTATAATAATAAATTAAATACAATGAAAGTTTTATTCTAATGCAGAATATGTTGCCTATTAACTATTAAACAATTTAAATAACATATGACATGTCACATTATACAATTAAAATGTCAAAATTAAAATAAATTTATTATAAAATATGACCTAAAGTAATTGAATTAAATAATTCATAATTTAAAGTAAAATAAAAATAAATGTAGTATATTCATGACATGTAGGTAAGCAATTATTTTTCAATTCAGTTAATATGTAATAATCTAAAATTATGAAATTTAACTCATCTTTTATGAGACTTATTATGTATTATTATTTAGAATTGTCAACTTAGTTAATTTCGAATTTGGTTTTAGTTTTATTTTTCTAGTCTTAATTTGTATTTTTTTTATCTGTGAGTGCGTAAGATTACATGTAAGGCCCATTTTTATTAAATCAAAGTAATTAATTAACAAACTATTAATTTATATATATTAAACGTTAATATGAATCTATTATTATTTTTTATTCTAATTGTGTCAGTCAAATTAATGTAGGTATACATTTTGGGAAGGACTAGCTGCCAAGGCACGGGATAACACCTATTTTGACAGCAAGAGTTTAATAATTAAAATATGTATTTTTTTGTGCCATTTTTTTTTAAGTTTTCCTGCATCTATATTATTTTCCAGCAACCTCAAAGATGACGGCGTTGGGTATTCGCCAGTTCCCGAATCCAATAGCCGCGCAAAGAGTTTACTGGATGCTATTGAATCTCGTCAAGACTTCTCCATGGACCGGGAGATTCGAGAGGCGCTGCTCAGTTTCTTGCAGAGTGATGTGAGTACTTGTGGAGTGAAATCTTCAACTTCCAACAAATATCCAAAACACAATCAGAGTGCAGAGCGCTCGGTTCTTAATCCCGATTAACAACGCGCGTACGACCGGTCCTACTGTGGCGTCTCTGTCGCACTTCATCGCCCGCTACCAATCAGAGCGCTTGTCCTGAATCGCGCAAACGGTATATACAGCGCGCGTACGACGGGTTCAAGCTAGAATGCATGACCGTCGGACGGCCGTCTCCGGACACAACATCTGTCCGGGGGGATATCCCTTTGCTAGATGGAGGCAGACCGTCGTCGCTCCATACTACTATGCATGACCGTTTCATGGGACGGCTGTCTCCGGACACATCTGTCCAGAGGGAAATCTCTTTGCTAAATGGAGGTAGGCCGTCGTCGCACCATAACAGTTACCTAAGTGATATACGAGGGTGAATCAAAAAGTTCTTAGAAGTGCATATATATGAAACCGTTTTGGATCAAGTTCGATATTCAAATTAAAGAGTGTATATCACACTATATTTATGCAGACTGTCACTTGTTTTTGTCAGTTCGTTCGCATGTAATAATTTTTTTTGTGCAACGAGTTGCTAAAAAGTTAAAATTATGGATAAAAGTGAGTTACGTGCGGTGATAAAATATCTCAGTTTGAAAAAAATGTCTACGAAGGGAATTTTTTTGGACATTCAGCAGACATTAGGGGGTGATGCTGTACCCTATTCTACGGTTGCGTACTGGGTGGCTGAATTTAAAAGAGGTAGATCAAGCTGTAAAGATGACCCGCGTTCTGGGCGGCCTTCAACCTCCGTTACAGAAGAAAATGTCAAAAAGGTTGAGAATCTGGTTTTGGAAGACAGAAGAATGACTATAAAACATATAGCTGAGATCCTAAAGATATCTTTTGGTAGCGTTCAATCCATTTTAATTGATTCACTGGGGTTCAAAAAAGTGTTTGCAAGATGGGTGCCACGAATGTTAACCGACGAAAACAAAAAGCGACATTTGGAAATTTTCAAGCGTAATCTCGAAATGTTCCAGCGTGATTCGGATAATTTTTGCCGTCGTCTTGTCACCATGGATGAAACGTGGGTCCAATCCATTTTAATCCTGAAACTTAAAGACAAAGCATGTCTTGGAAACGACCATCCTCTCCATCCATTAAGAAATTTCGAGTTGCTCCTACTGCTGGCAAAGCTATGGCCTCTGTGTTCTGGGATAGTGAAGGAATCCTTTTTATTGATTACATGCCAAAAGGCCAAACGATTACTGGACCCTATTATGCAAATTTAATCCCGAAAGTGCGTGTAGCGATTAAAGAAAAACGTCGTGGAAAACTGTCGTTGGGCGTGTTGTTCCTTCAAGATAACGCTCCTGATCATCGATCGGAAGTTGCGCTCAACGCAATCCGCTGTGCTGGCTTCAATCTCCTTGACCACCCACCATATTCTCCGGATTTAGCCCCAAGTGATTTTCACTTATTTCCAAAATTAAAAGAGGAAATTCGTGGAACAAAATTTCACGATAATGACGCGGTTATAGCTGCCGTAGAGGACTTTTTCGAGAGTCAAGAAAATATTTTTTTTCACAAGGAATAAGGAAGTTAGAAACGCGTTATTCTAAATGCATTGCATTGCAGGGAGATTATGTAGAAAAATAAAATATTATTATTTAAATCTTTGCATTTTTTAATATTGATTCCAAGAATTTTTTGATTCACCCTCGTAGTATAAGCCTACTAGAAATTCATGATAATAATATGTTACTACCATACTGTCTTCACAGGAAGATAGGTAAAGTTCTGCCAGCTAATAGACTAGCTTAATTGCAGAAACAGGGGTGTTATACAAAAATATTAATGTACAACAAGTTGCAAGAGAAAATAACAAATCTTAATAGTAATGTGTTTAAACTTAAAATGAAGAGTTTTGTGAAAGTAATCCCTATTATAATATGAGCGAATATAGGAATACGGATGTTGCAGAATCGTTATTCGTGTGAAAATAGTAGTAAAGGTATTTTAAATGTCATAGATATGGAAAAACAATTGCTATAGTGTGTACCTAGCAGGTATTCAATGGTGTAGAATATTTGATGAAATTTATAAGTTTTTATCTTAGTATTCTTTTTAAGTATTCAAATAATGCTAGTAGTGTGACTTGCCTTTAACGTGTGTTATTGGCCAATAAGATCTGTGTTTCCATTCTGAATCATATCTAGGAGCTGAAGAACAATATGGTTGCTGCAACAGCAGAGTCCGTGCGAGGAGTGATCGGTGACTTCCTCTCCTGCAACCTGTCGTCGCTTTACCTGCCGATGATAGAACACTCGCACAGGAGACTGCTGCGTCAGGTCAGGAAGACTATTGAAGATGCTTTCGTTGAACGTGAGTTTTTTTAAGATGAGGTTCTTCTAGTATTTTTATTCTGTTTGGTCAATGTACGAGTATGTACATACAACTTTTTTAAATTGTATTGACTAAACCAAACTGTTAAAAAAAATACATACAGTCGAATATATAACCTCCTCCTTTTTTGAAGTCGGTTAAAAATATAAAGAAGTGATTTTTATCAGTTTGATTCGGTCAATACAACCTCTGTTTGGTAAAAAAATCTATAAATAACTTCTTTAATATCTCGGCTTGCTAAGGTGATCTGACGTGATCATCGAAGCTAAGTAACGGTCGATGCCGGCGGTGTTTGGATGGGTGACCATGCACAAGACTGTCGTTTTAAAAGTGGCATTTTCATCTGGGCGCTACCGTGGGTTGGTTGACATGTTTAATTGTAGGTCCCGACTGTAAGCCAGTGAAATGTTAAACAAATTCAACCACAGTTTTGTAAAATATAAAAATAATTACTTGTACTATTACATTTTAACACCTTACGCACACAAGCACCATACAAGCAGTCGTTAAGCCAAGCCAGAGTTTTCAATCCGCCTTCAGGCGGATTGAAAACTCTCGACACCGGAGCTTGGCCACTTAACTCATACGAAGAAGAAGAAGAATCTCTGTTTCAGTCAATTAGCTCTGATTTTAATTCTCGTGGCAAAAACGAAATCATTTCTTTTAACAGTTGAGGAGAACTCAGTATGCCTGTCCCGCTCCGTGTTCAAGATCACGAAGTCCTTGCGTCGCTCCATCGAGCGCCATCAGAACCTGCTGGAAGCAGCTGCTGATCCTCAGAGGAACATTATGGACACGCTCAAGTTTAGCATGGAAGAGTAAGAAACTTCTATATCTTGTCTTATACCTATCTTTAAATGAGCAATTCTTGTATATTTACGTATAGGGGGTTTTGGGGGCGATAAATCGATCTAGATAAGAATCTTTTTTAGAAATTGTCATATTAAAAAAGACATCAGGTCATCCAGGTACTATTTATTTATTTACTAGCAGATAGTTCCGGCTTCGTACGGGCAATAAATTAATCTAAGTAGCAAAGAGAAACAAAATATAGCCTATGCTACTCGGGGATAATGTAGCTTCACAACGGTGAAAGAATTTGTTTATCACATAAATTAATTTGTTTCTTCAATTTCTTTTTTATATATTTTTAAGTACACCTCCCTTCTTCTTTTCTCACTTTTCCATACAACGGTTGCCTGGAAGAAATCGCTATAGGCGATAAGGCCGCCTATTGTGCAACATTTTGTATCTTTTATTTACGTATAAATTTATTATAACTGTGTTTTTGGTGTGCAATTAAGAGTTTTCGTATTGTATTGTGTTGTAAATGTACACCAATGGTGGCGATTCTGGTGTACATACGACTAAACTAAATTTAAAGAAGCCCCGGCTCTTTTCATTTTAAGTGGCCAGTAAGAGACGACACGATCTAAACCATAGATAATACAACTAAAACCACGTCAAATGTGGAAAATGTAGGTAGTTTTAGAGGTGATACAATTGGGTGTGCCCTAAAATCGCCTACATTTTTCATGTGTGTGTGCCGCTGAATTTTCTCCATTAGTGAAAAGGAAGAGACGTCACGACCTAAACCACAGACATAACAACTAAAACCACGGCAAATATGGAAAATGTAGGTAGTTTTAGAGCTGATACAATTGGGTGTGTTCTAAAATCGCCTACATTTTCCATATATGACGTGATTTTAGTTGTTTTGTATATGGCTCAAATTGTGCTATCTCTTTCTGTTCAATAAAGATCAAAAGTGGCAGGACTACTCTAAAACAACATAATATATCATCACTCAACACAAATCAACACTCTAAATAACATCTAGTTTAGTTGTGTGTTCGCCAGAATTAATATAATAATAATAATATTAGGACTCATTCACACACGGCTGGTTAGCCCCATACTGAACCATTTCTAGCTCGTATTATGGTTGCTAACACAACTGATATACTACATATACATACACACATATATTACATATACATATATTATATATAAATACATGTATAACACCCAGACCCACAGCCAACAAATTTAGTTAAGCACAAAGATGTTGACCGGGCCGGGAATCGAACCCGGAACCTTCTGATTAGCAGACCGGCATGGTAACCTTTACGCTAACGAGGTCGTCAAAAAAATTACCACCAATGTCTGTTCCAGGTTGCTCCACAGCGAGCTGAAGCAGTGGCGGCAGAAGGTGGTGGACGTGTTGATGGCTGTGCAGGAGGAGACGGAGTGTCAGCTCCCGGAGACTCCGACCATCGAGAGCGTGCCTTCCAGCCCGCCGCAACCTGCCGACCCCGACCGCTCTATCGTCGATCACCTGGTGAGAACATTTTACCTATTTAGATGCATACTAGCTGACCCCGTTTTGCCTTATCAATTAGGGGTATGGAAAATAAATAGTAGCCGATTCTCAGACCTACTGAATACGCATATAAAATTTGGTAAAAATCGGCCAAGCCGTTTCGGAGGAGTACGCTAACTAACATTTTGACATGGAAATGTTATATACATATATATAAAAATATTTGTATATATGTATATAAGAATTTTGTAGTCATGAAAATCAACACCAGTTATAGCAAAATTTACTCCTCTTCTAAGTTTATCAGTTCTTCAATATTACTATTACCTAGATCTTCATCCTTGACATTTAATCTCATCAACATATCCTCAGTAGGATAAAATCAGTACAATTCCCACTTTTGCTACGGCTTTTGATAGCGTCACAAGACAATAAATAACGTTATATATAGATTCTAATAGCGTAAAACTAAGCATTCGGGAAAAGCTTTGAGTTATAGTATTTTAGTCTACTATCCTTAGATGTGGATAGTATATATTATAAGGACGTAATCTTATCTATCTATATATAAAATTTCCGTGTCACAGTGTTTGTTACCGTACTCCTCCGAAACGGCTTGACCGATTTTTTCCAAATTTTATATGCGTATTCAGTAGGTCTGAGAATCGGCTACTGTATATTTAGAAATAATTATTAAGACAAAACAACGTTTGCCGAGTCAGCTAGTTGTATAAATACACCCTGAAGCTCGGGTGAGCCGATGTGGGTAAAACTAAAACTTGGAACTTGGACTTTTTTTAACAGATAATACAAAATGGGCTAATGTCATTCAATATACGAACGATTATTCTAAGTTTACGTCATATCCGCAGATGATGGCAGCGGTGATCAACAAGCAGTTGGAGTCAGGCGACGTGAACGGCGCGTTCGAGTCAGCGCTGACCGGCGCGGACCTGTCGCTGGTGTCGGCGGCGTGTCGCGGCGCCGAGCGGGCCGGCGTCTTCCACCCGCGCTGCCGGCTGCACCAGCACGTGCTGCTCGCGCTGCTGCAGCAGCTCAGCACCGACGTACTCCATGACACGCAGCTCAAGTGCCAGTCAGTATTCTGTTTTACCCATTACAGCTAGGCATTTGCAGGGCGCGTATCTTCACGGGTCAGTGTCACTCTGGTCTGAAGTGCATGGTGGTAGGATATTTTCTTATGGTTGCCTGGCTAGCAACCAACCTCGAGATGAAAAATCTGTCGCCAAGCACCTTTTTTTGTTGATGAGGGGGAATACTTCAACAAGGTACCTGGCCACACGACTAGACGACTCTGTCATCGCTTCATATTTCACTAAATTAAATTGTCTTTTTGTTTACTTACGTTATTGGTGAATCTTCTCGTGACAAAAAGTTTAATTATAATACACAACATATGGGACCAACAACCAAATATTATTCAATAATAAGCTTAATCTTATATAAAATACTCTCTGCCGAAATTATTAAATTAAATCAGTATGTAAATTGTGCCGTAGCATACTTCTCCGCCAAGCTAATAAACCACCCTTTCAATTGTAAACTACGAGTATTATATAATTGTAATTATAATAATCACTGTAACCTATTAACAAAGAATTCTAAAGCCTGTGTAGGGACCAAGTATCGTCAAGAAAGTTTCAAAATTACCAATATTTAAACAAACATACGGACAAACTTAAATGATCTAATGTTAGTTTTTAAGCTAGTTTTATTGCAATTCATAAGTCTAGCAACATCCTAATGTTACATATTTACAGGGTACATGCTCAGACTACAGGAATAAAGGAATACCTTTTTTCCTGTAGTTTGAAGGTACCTACATGTTACTGTTTTAATTTAATTTGTACTGTACATGTTTTGCTGAAATAAATATTCTATTCTATTCTAAACGAAAGCTTTGTCCAGTCGACGCAACCAACGCTACACTTTCAGTCGACAGCGAGTAAGTACCTCTATAGAGGTTAATGAAAAATATAGATATTTTTTATTTATTGTCCGCAGATATCTGGAGGAATCCATCATCAACTTGGATCCAAACGACGCGGTTACTCGCGTCCACTTGCCGCTGGTCATCGGTGAAGTACGCAAACACCTCACTAAGTTCCTGACGGCCTACCCCGGACATTTTGCCAGCAGACGAGTTTCGTTGATCATTATGGCCGCTGAGAATTTGCTGAAATGAAAGTTTTAACTTAGGATATTCTCGGATCATCACACATGTCATTGTACTATGTACTGCCATTTTACCATTACTTTTTACACAATAGTGTATACTTTTTTATTTTTAATAAACATCTTCTATAAAATTTTATCGTTTTTGATTTTATGCAAATTATGGTAAGCAGATTAACATCAATGGTTTATATTAGATACCTAACAATTATAGTACAGCATTGAGACAATTAAGTAATAAGTACCTAGCAAAAAAATTTTTGTGTTTTAATAAAACAGCTAGAAGATTCGTAATTACGCGGAGGCAGCGAAGATTCTAATTTGAAGCCGTTGGTTTCTCTGTCTACGTTTAAAGCTCGCGCGGCGTTCTCTGTCTACGTCGCGCGGATATTACTTCTGTCTCTTTTAGTACTTTTTCTGTGCTTCCGATTGGCTCACGCGTGAACTCAGAGTAAGGATCTTTCGTCTGAGCCGTAGACAGAGAGTCTGAGCGCGTGAAAGACACCACAATTGCCTGTCATGCGCTGACTGAAGTTCAGTGTTCACCCAAATGTCATGTCAATGTCAATCAGTGGTGTTCGTCTTTGCTCATCTTGAGGTTGCTCTCTGATATTTTTGCAAACTAACAAATCTAATGCAATATAAATAAAAACGCCATAAAAGTGAAGAAAACCAACTTTACTAACGCGCTGGTATAATAAATGGCACTGAAGTTTTTGCTGTCGCTTCTCCTGGCGCATAACCTGCTGCTGTCCTGTGCATCAGCTGCCGTGCACAGCCACAGCGTGGACACCGTGGAGCGAGAGAGCGACGGAAGCTACCGCTCGCGCGACGCGGAGCACTACGGAGACGCCGGACACAACTCCGAGTTCGATCACGAAGCGATTCTAGGTAGGTAGCTAGCCGGTGTTTAATGGCACCTTTTGTTGTTATTACGCTCGCGCGTGTCGGCGCCGTGTGTCGCGCTATGTCCGTGAGGCTAGTGCTGGCGTGTCTCACGCCCGCGATGATGGCTGTAACGCTTTATTACTCGCTAGGGAGCGTGCGCGAGGCGGAGGAGTTCGACCGCCTGAGTCCGGAGCAGGCCAAGTCGAGGCTTGCCGTGCTACTCGAGAAGATGGACGGGAACAACGACCGGCATATTGACCGGGAGGAGCTCAAGAAGTGGATACTCAACTCCTTTGTGTAAGTTTTGTTTATTCAAGTTCTTTTTATTATTATTTAGCATTTTCAATATTATAGCAATTTAATACAATAGAAATCGATTAACCGGACTAATTGTTGTTGTTAGGAATTTGGATAATCGAGAATTTTTAGCCGGATAATTGAAAGTATGAAGAAAATTGGGTTTTTTATTTCTGATGAGAATCCGGTGCGGGCTAGGTTCCAGTTCTGTCCGACACATTCCTGTTTGCAAAAACACAACTTTGGCCAATTGGTCTGTAGTCGGGATAATTGGAAAAACATATAGAACACTTCAACCTGGGTCAAATTTGTGGGGATCTGGGTGGTGGACATTGGTCTGTAGTCTGAATAATCGCAAATCTGTATTACTGAGGGCTGGATAATCTAGTTTCTACTGTATTTAAATCCAACATGTCATAAACACTCATGCCAGGACCTGCCCATGACTATGCCTGATACAAAATGTGCTCATACATCATCCGGCGGCATCTATTCATTAATTCTCAATAATCTTACCAAAAGTAATGCGTCTAAATTGGTTTAATAAAGCAACAATTGTATGTTAGTATTTCCAAGTAAATTTTGACACTTGTTGTTATTTACCTAACCAAAGTTTATTTTGATAAAGATTAAAGTTATATGCTATGAAAGGTTAGTTTACAAAATTAAATTAATGAATTAATTGTCATTCTAAATTAAGTGTCATTAAGTGTCAGTAAGTGTCTTTTCAGATGTTATTTATAGTATTGCCACTAATAATAATGACTAAATATTATAATTTAAATTAAATTATTAGGTGTTACCCGCATTTATCCGAAACACAAAGAAATTAATCTGAGATAAATAGTGGCCTATGTGTTAATCCAAGATCTAAAATATCTTCATAGTAAATCTCATCAAAATCACACCAGCATTGAAGCGTGAAGGAGTAACATAGATTTTGAAGTCCTTTGCGTATCCCATCGGAACCACAACTTTTTCAGAATAAAAAAGCCTATGTGTTAATCCAAAGTCTAACACCAAAATTCATCACACCAAATTTCATTAAAATCAGTTCAGCCATTTTAAGTGTCAAGAAGTAACAAATATACACACACAAACTTTCGCATTTATTACAATAGTAGGATATTACATTATCATTTTCATTCCCAAGTTTCTTAAAACTCTAAACCAGCTTAACCTGCTACTGAAGCTGCAGTTTCCTAATAATGTAAACACTAACAAGATAAGAGCAGATAATCTGTTATCTGCCAACATTGTTGTACTTTACTACAATGGAACTGTGAGCTATTGTTAAAGTGTGGTGAAGTCATACCTCCTCTAATAATGGTTGTATTTTCGGAATAGGTATGATAGCAATGTCCGCGGCTCCCAGACAGGGGGTGCAAGGGGAGCGGGAGGAGCTTGCTCTATTGGACTTGTGTGCATGCTTTCTGATAAGCGGTCACTTGTTAGGGCTACCATGAAAACAAATTAAAAATAAACTTAAATTTTTGCATGGTAAAAAAAATATGTGATTTGTGCTTTAATATTCTGGTATATGATCTGTTCAGAAGCACTTTGTATCCTGGCAGTAGTAGATTTGCCAACAGGCTATGTAGTTTGGTCAGGCTATCAAACTTGACCTGATTGTGTTTTTGCTTCCCATACAACCTGTAGTAGAATAAGTAGAATGAATGCTGATGATGATGACTGTAGTGACATTCACCTTCAATACATGCTGGAATTTGAGCTAATGTCGCTGTTTACATTACAAACAATGTCATTCAGTCATTGCATCCTGCAGTTCATGTTATAATTGTGTAAACATAAATCTATAATTCATACACATTATTTTTTTATTACAAGAGTATCTAATTCTAATATGAAGTGGGGGTGATGAGACCTGCACTGACATCCCGCTAGAGGCATATTGTGCATTCCCCCGTTACTAGCCTACCCAAGCCAACCGAGCTCCTTGAAATAACAGAGCACAGCCCTGGGTCGCTGGCATACCTGTTCCATCCCTGTTGCGTCAAATGGTGTGTTTGTCTGAAGATTTGCAATAGAAGGCGAACTTTTATCTTGAGCTGATATCATCAGGCTGTAACTCCTTCTGGTTTGTTAGGTAGCCTCACAGTGCAGTAGCACATGTTCTACTGTTTCATTTTCCTCCAGACATCCCCGACATAGAGGGCTGTCCATCGCCCCTATTTCATGTTGGTGGTAGTTGAGATCACAGATGCCGATCATCAACGTAGATCCCCCCCATGTTTTGTGAAAAGTAAATAAACAAGAGTATATCAAAAATAAGAAAACCAAATAATATATCTGGTGGCGGACACCTTACATTTCAGATTTGTGTCGCCGGGGATGACCGTTACTAAAAATGGCGGATGATAGATATATAGATAAAGTCTTTATTGCAAATAAAGGCCAATACAGAACAGAGAAAAACAAAGAGACTTGGTCAGTTAGCTAATATGAAGAAGAAGAATAACCTCCATCATCATCCACAGCCGGTTCTCCCACTGCTGGGAATAGGTCTCCCTCTAATACCATATACAATCTTTAAAACCTTCATAGTATAATAATAATAATAAAGCCATTTATTTCCAACTTGTTAACTTATTTTACAACAATGCAAATGTTGTTAGTGCTCTTTTTGTAGGCTAGTTGTTAGTAATGTTAGTCAATCAATCTTTAAGTTGGACCCCTCTTAGGGTGAAGGCCTTCATAATATAATTAAGAATAATTGTAACAGCAACCTGTCCCGTGAGGAGGCGGAGGAGCGCATGCAGGAAGCAGATGACAACAGGGACGGCGAGGTGTCGTGGCCGGAGTACCTGCGGGACGCCTTCGGAGTCGACACAGAGGCCGAGGTGGGCCCCTCCGACACCGGGGACTCTGGCATGGTATGTCACTTGTACTAACATCACAACGTAAACTAAACCAATGATTTAATCATTTATTTTGCAAAACTCGGGTAAATACGTAATCTTATACATAAAATTTCCGTGTCACAGTGTTTGTTACCGTACTCCTCCGAAACGGCTTGACCGATTTTTTTCAAATTTTGTATGCGTATTCAGTAGGTCTGAGAATCGGCTACTGTATATTTAGAAATAATTATTAATGCAAAACAACTTTTGCCGGGTCAGCTAGTAATGATATAAAGATAAGTCTCACCATGTTAAGGCATGCAAAAAATTTTATATATTACTAAAGAATATTCTACTTTACATTAGGTCATTACATTCTATAGTACATTAATAAACACAATAAAAAATTTCTAACTATGATTCCTTAACAATATTCCAATCATTTACCTTCTAAAATTTCTTTTGTTCTATAATAACATTTGAATAAGGAAAGATTTTAATTTTAACTTAAAATTGCTCTCTAATTGACAGAGGGAAGTTATTATATGTAGTTATATTATTATAGATTATATCCCACTTGATGGCCGATGTAAGCAATTTATTTAATTTTTTACTCCGTCGTAGCTAAAAGATAAAAACATAACCCAATTACTAAGCCTCCAATGTCTGTCTGTCTGTCCGTCTGTCGTCTGTCTGTCACCAGGCTGTATCTAAGAAACCGTGATAGCTTTATAGCTATCACGCTGAAATTTGTATTGCCCGTGCCGCTATAACAACAAATACTAAAAATAAAAATATTAAGGTTTCCCATACAATACACGCGTTTTTTTGTATCATTTTGCTATATATATCAATAACGCTAACAAGTAGACGTTTAAAATTTTCACAGAATAGATAATAGATAAATATTAAAAAATACATTATTTCTATTTTATTGAATAAAACTTGTCGATAGCAAATACAATCATTCATGTACTTATTTTCAAAAGTTGATGTGGTTTTACAGTTAATTTATTTTAAGGTGGGATTCCATACAACAAATGTGTTTTATTGCCATTTATTTAAGATAAGAGTACGAAACTCTTCGAGCCCGACTCGCTCTTGGCCAATTATTTCTGTTTTCCGTGTATCTAAGCTAAAATAGTTAAATCTATAAAACACGAGCACGAAACTGCTGTTAGTTTAGGTATGTATGTAGTCCCCATTATTAATGCGCGCGCGCGTACATTCGACTTGTCTACTGACTGATGTAATCTCTATAAGTGATGCAAGGACACACTTCCTCTCCTGATCTGGCTACTATGTTAATGTTAAGATATTCACCATCCGATAAAAAATATATTTGACGACCTCGTTGGCGTAAAGTTTACCATGCCGGACTGCCAATCAGAAGGTTTCGGGTTCGATTCCCGGCCCAGCCAACATCTTTGTGCTTAACCAATGTAAGACTCACATTACTGAACTGGATGTATTTAGTAACAGTCTCAGTCAATTTAGAAATAATATAAGTTATAGGTTAAATTGTTAAATTGTTTTAGTACTTAAGATTTCCCCTTTTTTTTAATGTGTATATGAACCTTCCTTATCATTAAGTTTACACTAGCATGCTGTGTACTCTTTTTTTTGGATTGCAGACTTGTTTTTGTTCCTTTTAGTTTAGTTATGTTAAAATAAATGTTTGTAATCTGTCTGAGTGCCTAATAAATAAATAAATAAGTTAACTAAATTTGTTGGCTGTGGGTATGGGTGTTAAATATGTATCTATATAAAATATGTATGTATGTATATGTAGTATAACAGTTGTGTTAGCAACCATAATACGAACTAGAAATGGTTCAGTATGGGGTTAACCAGCCGTGTGTGAATGTGTCAAAAAAAAATAATTTAACCATCAGAGCGCGTAACCACGCGAGTTAGCGACACAGGCTTTAAGGTGGAGAATGCTTAGTCTGGATTTTTATTAAATTTATGATGTATCTTACCCAAGACATTTCGGGGAGTGCGCAACGAAGTCGCTAGTTACATTAATTACAAAACGAGCAGAAACTCAGCGTAGAGACATAGTTATACAGAGTCTCTGCAGGGAGTTATGAGAAAGAAAGAAGGCTATGGAAGTGTGATGAAGATGATGATGAATCAGTGTCTATATACAGTAGAACCTCGATAAGTCAAAAACCTCCAAATGTCGAAAAAATGTTTTGTTCCCTTCCCTTCAAACACCAAAACCTCCATTACTTGAAATCTTGACCCTCTGTTAGTCGAAATAATCACCGAGTCCCTCCAAGCCATTTTGGTACATATTTTCACTCTACAACTCGAAAACTTGAATTTGACCTCTACATCTCGAACATAGCAACGTTTTATTTTACAACCTTTACAACTTGATCATTTGTTATTTATTACCTCTATTGTTGGAACAAAAATAAGTTACCGATTTTAAGAATTTGCCGACACTATTGTTTCTTAGAAAACATTTTAGGAGTATACGATAATAAATTTATGACTCACGTAAAGACATGTTTGCTTGCTTGGTGTCCGGTGTTCAATTTTGATTTCCTTTGAAATTTAGCTAAGCAAATTATTTGTTTTCGACTTAAATACTGTCAGAAGTAGTTTGGTTCTACTGCAATACACATCAATTAGTACAACAAAACAACCAAATTATTTAAAGCAAAAATCCTCCATAAGTTGAAAACTCTGTAACTCGTTTTTTTGCCGTCTCCCTTGATGTTCGACTTATAGAGGTTCTACTGTATAATTCCCAGCTCCTAGAAGAAGAGAAGGCGATGTGGGCGGCGGCGGACGCCGACGGCTCGGGCCGGCTCGACCTGGCCGAGTTCACCGTGTTCACCAACCCCGAGGAGCACCAGATGATGCACGGCTTCCTCATCAACCAGACCCTGAGGGAGAAGGACACCAACCAGGATGGACACATCGACTTCTCCGAGTTTGTTGGGGAGAGGGGTGAGATGCCTATTTTTTTTTTTTTTTTGTTGACGAGGGGGAAATCTTCTACAAGATACCTGGCTACGATGGGGCGCAGCCAGGTTATGTGGGATTTGTACCCACTAAAACCCCCCCGGTGACCTGCCTCTGTGCTTAACGGAGGTCTCCGGGTTCTTCCGGGAAACACTCCGGAGACCTCCTTGCACTGCGCCGTGGCCCTTCTCGCGACGGTGACGGTCACTCGACGCCGTCGTCGTTCACCCCGGACTCGATGGAGTGGGTATCGGAACCCCATCTCCGAACACCCTCGAGTCTGATGCCCCTTTTAGTCGGCTCTTGCGACAGGCAGGGGCAATACCGCAGCCTTATTCTTTCACCCAGGCTGCAGGGTTAGGGGTGAGATGCCTTGTGTTTACTCCTTTCAGGTACAGGTAGACCTTGCACCAGCAGGATGCGTTACCACATGGGTTAGCGACTCTCTAGGCTGTGGAGGTAGGTGGAGCGTGCCTAGTCTGGTAATAACTGGGTCTCAAAGAGACAGCCGGAACACACTGTTAGATGCTTGGCGATAGATTTTTCAACTTGATCGGTTGCTTTAGCTGATAGCCATTATTATCACTATAAGTTTTTCTACTGAAAACTCAAAATCAAATAATGTATCAAATTAAGATGAAATTCAGAGTACGGCGTCTATGTACTATCGATATCGCGAACGCGTGCGCAACAAACCATAAACACCGCTATAAACCATATCGTACCTCGACGAACTTCTCTCGGTGGTAATAATGTCTGGTTTTCAATCAGACGGCTCCTGGTTCGATCCCGGCCCTACACCAATGACTTGTTTTTCAAGTTATGTGTGGATTTTGCAATCGCTTTACGGTGAAGGAAAACATCGTGAGGAAACCGACCACAATATCCGAAGATGTGTGTCATTCACCAACCTGCACTTGGCTAGCGTGGTGGATTATGGCCTATATCTCTCTCCTATTGAGAGAAGGCCCCGAGTCCTAGCAGTGGGAACGTGTAGTGGGCTGCTTATGCTATACTAAAACAGAACAAAAACAGCACATACACAAACGTCAATGTCCCCGTGTCTCCCGCTATGTACGGAATATCCCCAATATGCTAGCGGCGTTCCCTCTCTGGATAGCCAAGGATGGTCGCTGCGCCAGAAACCACCCAGACCGAGGTCCCTCTCTTTCTTTCATTTGACGTCCGTGGTCCCAAACTTAACCGATTGCAAAGAATAATAATTTATTATAAATAAAATACGCATAAACAAGCCAACAAACGAAGCAGGATGAGTCTATGCGGTTATAGAACAAATTAATAACATTCCAGTTTTAAAATTCAAATCTGTTTTAAAAGATAAGCAACAATAGTTTGAATGGTAACTCCTGCACCGTGAGTCACGCGGCGCGCGCTCCTCGTATAAATAAACAGAAACCTCGCGCCCGAGCGATAACAGCTTGGACTGGCACATTGAATATACATCTATACCAATATTTTAAAGACGAAAAGTTTCATTGTTTATTTGACGCTAATACGCTCCGAAACTACTGGACCGATTTGAAAAATTCTTTCACTGTTGGGAAGCTACATTATCTCGCGAGTACCATAGGCTATACCATAGACAAAATATACTAAAGTAGACAGACAGCTCCAGTACAAAGCACCATACAACGATTTGGTTTCCGTTCAAGCACACTAGCTGTCACTACTTGTACCGAATTGAGGCAAAATACAAAATTATGGTGTCGGCTGGTTATCCCTTAAATCTCAGATAAATCTTAACCTCATTGCAGTACAGAGAAAAACTAACAGATGGCGCTTGTATAAATAACTATTGCCACGTTGAACAGACAAAGATATTTGTGACATTAGAATGTTACGTTGCCAGCTCGTGCAGCTCAGTCTTAGATATGAAAGAAACTTGTAGTCTTTGAGAGGCGTTGCCACTCTTACTCGTGCTTTGCTGCGTCGTGTTAGTTTGCGATATTTGCGATGCGCCGGGAGCGTATAAAAAAGCCGGTCAGGAGTATTGAAACTAGTGCTGCCATAACAAGAAAAAAAGTAAATAACAATGGACTTATCTTGATAGCTACAATTAAAAGCTTCGAATACAAACTACATTTATTACTTTTTCTTTTAGTAGACTTCCGACGAATATTTTGGTAACTGACAGCTAAACACTGTGGAGCTTAACTAACAGCAACCGTATGTAACCCTATTATACAATAAGGTTACATACGGTTGCATAGCTTTTATTACATAATATTAATATAATCTAAATGTAGTAGAATCACAATATTTTAATAAACCTTTAATGAAAATGCGGAAATAATGACATTGTTCTAACACTAATATAGTAGGACTGGAAAATCTGGAATAGGACTGGCAACACTAACACTGGTAATCAGTCAGTGATCACTCGTTACGTCAGTTGCTCCCGAGTTGCTCCTGAGTTCGTAATTACGTTTGTTTTCGCTACTTTTATTGTTTTATACAATTCCTGCTCTCTTACCGGACTTTGATTATCTCGCCTAAACGATTGACCTCCGCATGTTTATTGGACTCCGATTTGGCCTACGTTTTGACAGGATATCTAATATTCAGTGTGATGCCGACACCTTACAAAACGTTGCCGAGTACATCTAGACATACCTATTGATGGTTGTTTACTGTTAGTTGGCTATTGATGTTGACTTTTTTGTTGAACGAGACCCTATTTATCACGAAGATTAAAACTAATTATTAATTAAAACGCCGACCGGAAACAAAAGAAGGATTAGTTTTCTATTGTTTTATCGGTTATCTTAAAAGGTGCCGACAAGCCAAAGTTCTCAGAAAGCGAAGCGATGTCGTAAACAACTGCTTTATTTTTGTAATTATTTTTGAACAAGGTATGCCATGGTCCTGCAATTAGTGTCTATCTTACTTTATAGGCACGGAAACCTACTTACTTTCTTGTTTTAGACGCTTAAATAAACATGTAAAAACGTACATAGTGTTATTATTTTCCAAGAACATATGTAGGCAGGTATATTCAATTTGGAATGTACTTCTTGTTTTATCACGACATAATGTAAATAATGTTGTATGTTCACGTTACATATTCATCTAAGTTGCTACATTATGTTATCTTTGTAAAAAATTATGGGTATTATATTTTCGCTCTTTTTGCAAACTGTACCAATTGTCTCGTAAGGCGACACGCGCCAAGTCGCATAACTTTTGAACGGGTTGCCTAGAGTTTGTTTAGGCAGTTTAGGCATATAGAAAAAAAAATGAGGATATTATCAGTTTCTTGGCCTTTGTGCGAGTATGTGTCTGTGGCATCGTAACTCGAACGGATAAAGAATACAAATAACCAATGGTGATTGAATAAGTCGAGCTTTCCTAAAAATTCGTTCAAAATTACCATCGCTGCAAATGATTATAAATAGAGGATTTTGTAGGTTATATTTAAATTAAAAAATCTATTGCTTTTATAAAATCTTGCCATGTTTTCTTGCAAATCTTGCAAATGGTATGTAACTCTGTGTAGAATTTCATAGGCTACAGAAAAGGTCAAGGATTTAATGCAGTTTAATGGGCACAACTACCAAAGCCAATAAACAAAATGGTATAAGCTGTCAATGTCATAAAGAATTTGTCATTCACAATTTTAGATGTAGAAAGAATTTCTCTGAGTTCTTCCCACGAGTTACTGGAATATTTAATATAAATATTAAACATTATCGCAAAGTATGTTTGATATAAATAATAATTATTCAATACTTATCATACCATTTTCTCGTCAATGCTTGGATTAACATTATTATAGAGCTCCATCTAGCGTACAGCGGACGCGTTAATTCGAATTCTATCTTTCAATCGATCGTAACGCCATCTCTCAATAGCCTGGGGAAACTTAAAAAAACTTTAAATTTATTTCGAAATAAATTAAATAGATTTTGACCAATATTATAATATTTAAAAAATACCACAGGGCTTTTGAGCTTAAATAGCATAATTATAATTTAGTTTTATCCTTGTTCTGTTGAGATATACATGTCTCCGGGCTATTTAGCAGCGCCCCCTGGTAATAATACGTAATTCCGAGCTTTTTGCGATGTTCGATTTTTTGTTCGTGATTAGCGGTCTACTTTAGTATATTTTGTCTATGGCTATAGTTTGTTTCTCTTTGCTAAAATTTCTAGTTTGTGTTATGGTAGCTAACACAACTGATATACTACATACACATATGAACATACATATTCAACACCCAGACCCACAGCCAACAAATTTAGTTGACCACAACGATGTTGGCCGGCCGGGAATTAAACCCAGAACCTTCTGATTGGCAGTCCGGCATGGTAACCATTACGCCAACGAGGTCGCCAATTTTCCGATTGGACTCGTCATCATCATCCACAGCTGATTCAATCCCACTGCTGGGTATAGGCCTCTCTCTTGTCATGCCATTTGTCTCGGTCCTGTGCCAATCTAGCGCAGGTTGGACCCGCGACAGCTGTAATGTCGTCGACCCATCTTGCCGCTGGACGACCAACGCTCCTCTTCCCTAGCCTCGGCCACCACTCGGTTACAACTTAATATTTGTCATTTCATTACTAATGAAGAAATACTTGGCAAGTTAACTTTGTTTAGTATGGGGTTAACCAACCGTGTGTGAAATGTAAAAAAAAATCTGAATTATTATAATCGAAATGTGATATCTTAGTGACCTATTGGAAAATGAATAACATTTTTTTTTTCTCTCCAGCGTCAGATCAAGACAAGGAGTGGCTGATCTCGGAGAAGGAGAAGTTTGACCACGAGTGGGATCAGAACGGAGATGGCATGCTCGACTTGAAGGAGATCAAGGACTGGGTCATTCCGGACAACGAGTGAGTATCTTCATCATCAGCCTCATGTACTGATGTAGATATTGTTACGTGCTGGGTGGGGCACTCGGGATAAAGGCTTGGGTATATGACTAAAACGTCGATTTCGTGGATAACTAGGATTTATTAACTATGGAATCCCCACGCTGATACGTGTCTGGTCTTCCAACCCGTCGAAACGTCCAAATCGTGTGCAGTCGCAATCCTTGTCCCTCGCCGGAGTCGTACACACGTACGTAGTCACTAATCGCACTTTTCACTCGTGGTATCGCACGGAGTTAACTCCAGAAGTCTAACAGAAAGGACTGTGCATTATATGGTGTTATGGAGTGTTAACGACCTCTCTCTATAACGCCATAAAATGTACAGTCCTTCAGTGTGGTTATAATAGAGTTTACACTATTATTAAATTATAATCTAGTAGTTTATGTTAAAGTAATACTGGAGAGAAAAAATCAGAAATGGAATACAAGCCAAACCAACTAAAGCCAATTGATTTCGACGCTTTCAAGAGTATGTCGTTAAATCGAGTGACGTTACATGGAGCTTACACTGCAGTTTATTAGAATTAATGAATAATATACGACATGTCTGATTGAACATGACAAGATTAATAATAAAACATCTTCTTGACATTTTATAAAAATTACATGCAGTGACATAAAATAGATTTTCCATATTAATTTTAATATTATTTTTACTAAGTAGTTTTATTATTAATCTTAATTATTGTGATTTAGTTCTTAAAAATTATATAATTTTAATAAAATATTATTTGTGACATCCCATTCTAATTCTAATTTGAAGTGGGGGTGATGAGACCTGCACTGACATCCCGCTAGGGGCATATTGTGCAGTGACGTCCCATGTATGACAGAAGTAGTCACAAAATAAATGATTTGATTTGAACAGAGATATAGCAGCGGAGGAAGTGGAGCACCTGTTCGCGTCCGCCGACGATGACCTGGACGACCTGCTGGCCTTCGAGGAGATCCTGCTGCATCACGAGGTGTTCGTCGGCTCTGAGGCCACCGCCTACGGCTCCGATCTGCTCGGGGAACACTTCGACGATGAACTGTAAGGCTGATGGTGTGAGCGAGACAGAGAGAGAGAGAAAATTGGGAGTGGAAGGGAGATGGAAGTGGGATGGAGGTTTTCGCGACTGCCAGTGAGGTGATAGTGGCCAAATATGATAGACTTGAGTGGCTTTAAGGGAATGCACACTTATCCGTAACGTAACAAATTTTGGCACTTTGTTTAAGACGATAGACAATGGCAAGGAAAAATCTTCATTTTACAGTTTTTTTGCTATAAATCGTAAACATACACTCACACACACAAACTTTCGCATTTATTATATTAGTAGGATTACGAAAAAAATTGTAAATTAAAAATTTTGCCCTTCGACGTGTTTTGGTTTGGATAAGTGTGTGTTCACTTTATGACAACACTAAGGTATGTAGATTCAGCACAAATTCCGCTGCCAGTTGAAGTTATTTCTACTCGATGGTAAAAGAGGATAATGTTTTAATCGCTACTATATGTTTAAAGTTATGAAGAGAGAAACTATGTGCAGTCACTTTAATGCATATTTAATGTGACCTATGTTCTTGAATGTTGAATGTGAGCTTCTATGTGTTTCTTATAGAGAAAAAAAAAACTTGTACTACTGAATCTTTGAATGTGCAGACTTTTAACATTAAAAGCTGCTTTGAAAAGTCTTCCTGACTTTTGCATAAGAATATTTAGATAATCTTGAATAGCGTTGTTGTCTGGATTGTATTTTCAGTTTTTTTTTTCTTAACTGTAGTGTTTTAATGAGTAACTTTGACTCTATTCTTGTTTTTTTCGTCTCATAAATAAATTACGTTTTCTGTCCATTCATCCTTTCAAACATAAAAAAAATCTTATAAAATGTTTGATTTGTTTTTTTTTTGTGAAATTTAGACTAGGTATTTGACAAAATCTCCTGCTATGATGTTATTGTTCGGAATATAAAAGGTACGAAACGACTTTTTTATGTTAAGAGTTAAAAATAAACCTTTGAAAGTTCATGACCTCTCACTTCACCATCAAATGAGTTTACGCAAGAGTGAACTTTTATTCTAAGCAAGCTCTATTCTAGATGTCACTTAACATCAGTTGAGTTGTGGTCAAGCGCATGCCTCTCATGCAAGAAAAAGCCAGAGGAAGTGAACTTTCAAATGTTTATTTTTTAATAAGAATCTGTCACTGTCACATAGCAGCATAAAGTTATCTGTAAGATAATCTAACAAATTGGTTTAATTGTTAGTTGCAGATCCTTGTCCTCCAGAGCAGAAATAACTTTACTAAAAATGCAAATTATGCTCAGATTTATGTATTGAAATATTTAATATCTCTGGAAATAACTCGAATAACCTTAATGGCTGCAGCCATTTTTTTTCGGTTTCCATTTTGCTTTATAAGTATTATGTACTATTGTTTGCCATGTAGCGTTAGGCCTAGTCAAATTAAGTTACATTGGCATTAAATAATATAAGTTAGGACGCTGTAATAGAAAAAAAACCTTTAATTTACCTACAGTGTTAATTTTTTTTTCAGTATTATTTATTTATATTTACTTTATATGAAAAAAAATCAAAATGCTCCTAAATATATGTAATTCGCGTTCAAAATCTAACGTACCAGACAGACAGATATTGAATGTACAAACACTCAACACTCTTTATATGTATTGATGATTGGTACTAAAATTAATAGATATAAATATTCTAATTCTTAGACATCTTGGAAATTATTTTTCATTGGTCTTTGATTTGAAGTGTAATTTTAATTTATATTTTTACAAAAAATACGGTAACACTTAAATATGTTGTTTTTTTTACTCTTTACGAAGTATCAGTTTAATGCTGAAACTGAAAATTAAAGGTTTTTTGTATTCGTATTAAGTTAAATGTTAGGAAAAATAGATTTTAGATTAGTTCTCTGTATTACTTAGAGATTCTTCTGTTTTGTTTATCTGTTTTATTTAACTTTCTTCTAAAAAAAACATTTTATTTAAGGTGGAGATGAGGGCAAGGTCTGGATTTTACAGATTTTTCGCTGTAAACGGTTAAAAATATCTAAAATATAGCTTTGACCGCCTGATGAACCACTTTTAGAATATTTTTGTACTTATTTTGGTATCAACCAGACTTATAAATTAGACATCGATGGCGATTCAGCGGCACACACGACTAAACTAAATTTAAAGTAGCTCTGTCTCTTTTCGTCATAAATGACCAAAAAGAGATGGTACGATCTAAACCATAGACAAAACACCTAAAATCACGTCAAACACGTCAGATTTAGAGCTGATACAATTGGGTGCTCTCTAAAATCGCTTACATTTTTCATATTTGACGTGATTTTAGTTGTATTGTGTGTGGTTCAGAACTTGCTGTCTCTTTCTGGCCACCTAAGATGAAAAGAGACGCGGCTTCTTTAAATTTAGTTTAGTCGTGTGTGCCGCTGAATCGCCACCTAAACAAACTGGTTCAAAAATCTAAAATTAAGTTTTTACGATTTAAAGTGAAAAACTGTAATATTAAGATTGCTTAATCTTCGCCTAAAAATATCGTAATCTCAAGTGAATATGTGTCTATTAATCGGTAAAGAGCGATGACTATTATGTACTTTATATGTGTACTTATAAGACCAACATGCGAGTCTTAGGTTTATGTTTAACTTTACATTATCGTAATAAATTATTTACTAAAGTATTATCCTTTTTATTTGTCATATTTCCTGCATCAATATCCTATAACTTTTTTTCACTAAAATTTGTATATCAAAACAGATTATTAAATAAAAATAAATATTAGGACACATTTTACACACGGCTGGATAGCCCCCTATACTACATTTACAGTTTGTATTATGGTTGCCAACACAACTGATATACTAGGTACATATACATACATAAACACTTTATACGGATACATATTTAACACCCAGACCAACAGCCAAAAAATTTAGTTCATCACAAAGATGTTGGTCGTGCCGGAAATCGAACCCTTTGGTCGACAGTCCGGTATGGTAACCATTAAGCCAACGAGGTCGTCGCAAAACATTTATGGAGCGACGATGGTCTGCCTCCATCTAGCAAAGGGATATCCCCCCGGACAGGTGTTGTGTCCGGAGACGGCCGTCCGACGGTCATGCATTGTAGCTTGGACCAGTCGTACGCGCGTTGTAAATAACGTTTGCGCGATTCAGGACAAGCACACTGATTGGTAGCGGGCGATGAAGTGCGACAGAGATGCCACACATTACTGTGCTGAGCGACACGACAGTATTCTACAATCTTATCAGTCTGCATATTCTCACCTTTCTTTAGTACTGGACTCTACTCGACTAGGCGCAGGCGTAACCATTATGACAACCTCGCTTATTACCTCATTTTCGAAAATAGCACAACCCTAACTAACAAAGTAAAGGCGAGTACACAATTTATTTGAACATGTTAGAATTAACATTAACTAGGTTAACAATTTTCATCAAACGAGTTGATGACCTATTCCGTGAAAAACATCAATTTTATTAACGAGTACCGATTGTTACAATTCTAAATTAAATTTGAAGTAAGTTGTTTGCCTACCAGTTACGACATTTTGGATAAAAGAAATTTACTCAAACGGGAAGCAAGCAAGCATGAGATGTTGATGCTTGAACTAATAAAATAAATAATGACACAGACATGATATTTTTTTTACAAGGTATTTCGCCTGATGGTAAGCAATCATAACGGTCTAGGATGGAACGTGCTTAGTAACAAAAATTACTTATTATTATAATTATTGGTAACTGTATCAATTTAAAATTGTAGATCAGTTGTGTTAGCAGCCGCAATACAAACTAGAAATCGTTTAGTATGGGGATACCCAGCCGTCTGTGAAATGTGTCCTTATATTTATTATTTATTACCGTGGTGTTACTAAAATAAAGTCGAAATAACCATATTATTATCAACATAGACAAGATGGTAGGCTACCTTATATGACATGACAATATCAATAAAAATATCATAGAAGGACTTTTAATGTAAACTGACCTATAATTTGACAAATTATGAGTGTTTATCTGGAAAGGTAGGAAGCCAGGAGAGGAATACCTAGAAGATCATTTTTAGACCAAAGTAGCTATTGTCAGCGGTTCCGCCCGCGTGTAGGTCGAATCGAATTTTCCCTGAATTTTGTTTGTTACAGACCTCACAGAGCCCTAAACCTTTCCAAATAATACTGTACCGTGGAAATCGGTATGTGCGTTCTGGAGTTATAGGGTCAGGAAGGAAAATCCGACTCAAGATTAATGAGAAGGCAAAAGTCATGTCGTACAGGTCAAGGATTTAGCCCAGAACTTAATATTATCGACTTTTCGTACACAATGTATACTCAATATAGATCGGCAAGGAGTTAACCCGCCATGTTGGAGATTGAGGATTTGAGAACGATGATTCCTTACTGGTCTGTGCTCTATACCTTCGAAAGTAAAAAGGGTAAAGGTAATTAATATTAAGCTGGGTAAAACAGTGAACAATAATGACCTAAGCACCACAAAATATGTCAGACGAAATGAAACAGCAAAAATAATTTACAATATTTTTTTATTCAATATAATAATCTTAATAAATCCAAAATATTTACACAATACAAAAACATACAATATGACCTTGTTCAGCGTCCTTTCGCTATCCTGCGGTACCTATATATTGCTCTCGTATGAACATCACAGAACTACAACCATCTCTCTTGGCTACATCCTCGAATATAAGAAAACACACGGAGACTGCAACTCTTACTTACATCGACACTGACATAGCGATGTTTTCCAGAAACCTATTTTTTTTTTTACATTTGCATTACCCGAAGGTGGAACATGCCTAGTTTGGAATAACTAGCCCTCAAAGAGGCTGCTAAAACTTACTGTAAGTCTTCGGTAACAAATTTTCTACTTATGATTAAAAAGATTCGAATACATTTTCAAACACACGCTGGGAATTATCGAGAATCGATGTAAATTGAGTAGCAAGTCTTTGATTCAACAAAGAAAACTTTCAAAAAATCGTTCCCTCACGCATACAAAGTTACGCAAGCGAGACAACATGAACTTTCAAATGTTTTCTCTATTCACGCGAGTTACATATTCTAAACTTTACACGGCGCTTCCGAGAAATGATTGCGTTCACATTATTTATTATTGCACCTTTCCTTGGTATCCACAAATTTATAATTTAGAGCTTTTTTTATACATTCGACAAAAAGAAAGCAAAACCTACATATTACAAAATAAATACGGGAAAAAAGAACCTACTAGAACTCGAGGGATATTTTCGAAATTTCTAGAACTAAAATTGTGAATTTGTATTTCGGAAACTGTATACATCGATTAGCGTCAGGACTCGCCCGTTCACAGGTGTTTACATTCCGCTCAGATATATAAATGTTATTGCTACGGAAAAGAGACGCAAGCTTAAAACGAACAAACTAATGTAAAACCAGCGAACTAGAATAAACGGAAGAGTAACTCCATACAATTGCTGCTTAGAATTTGAATCCATATATGCACGCAATTATATAGCTATCCCAACGAAACACACACAAAGCTCGCACGCGATTGGTCGCATTAAGGTCACGCCATCGATTCTAGCCGCGCGGGTAGCTGTTCGCCCCGCCCACCGCGGTATTTTACGCGTGGTCGTTGGAATAATTTTATCGGCCAAGTTACTATTCTATTTATTCTAGTTTGCTGTGCAAAACGTTTTTTTTTTCGACCTGTCTTCAAACGCGTGTTATACAAACGTATATGTATAGACTTCTACATATTGAAAAGCCTACAATTTCGTAGTGTTATTCTTTTATCTGACCAGATAAAAACCTATTGAATATTTCCATACAAAATGTATCGATGCTAATTGTAACTACCGCACGCGAGTTGAAATAGGCCCGGCCATGTTATGGAATGCGATTACAAAAAACACATTAAAACGTATCATACAAATCATACTTTTTTTTTATACATAACTTTATTGAAGAACATGGCGTCCATCGATTAACTATTATTATAGCTTCATAAAATTAGTATTCTAAAATGAGAAGATGAACTTATACGTTTAAACAACTACATTAGGGCTTATGTTTTGAATTGGACGATGAATTGTTTACAACTTTTAAAGAACTGATGAAGGTTTTTATTCCAAAATGCAGTCGTTATTCACTAAGTATAAGCACTTGCTGCACTTTTGGCCGAACTGTGATGCATCGAAGACTGCATTTAGGATATATTATATACATAAATATAATGATAAATAAAATATAAGTAGAGGTGAAATATGAGAACAGCTTAGAATTTCCAAGATCTAAGAAACGAAGTAAATAAGGCCTCTGTTGCGACCTGTGCGCGGCCACGATAAACATATCATTTTTACTATCATGAGAGAGCGAGACGCCTTTACATATTTCCATCTCTCTTCCACACGATAAAACAAATATGAAGAATTTGTCGTGACCTACACCGGGTCGGCTGGCAAACATTTATTGAGATTAGCACTAGTAGGGTTAACGTCCAGCATCTATCAACAAATGTCAATATTAACACAAACGACAAAATACGTTTCAAAGTACAAACAAAACGCATTGTTCGAGAGTTAATAAAGATACGCTGTCGGTAGTCTACTGGGCGTTGACCTTACAGTTTGCTGCAATAAAAGCTAAGGGTCTTCGTACACTGATCGTAACCAAAGCCGTATCAAGTTGCGTATCATGACACGCAACACTGCTGCGTATCAAACATCGTAACACGACACGCCACGCGCGTTAAAGACTTGTTGGAACGTATACGTACGTATATGTACGTGTCTGTTGACGTATATGACGGTTTAGTTCGAAACTGCTAAGACAAAACCTACAATGTTATTGAGAAAAGCTATTAATTTTTTTAAACTTAAGACTGTGTCATTGAACTGTACCGTTCTATCGTAGCGTACTTTTGTTTTCGATACGCCATCGTGTACGCAGACCCTCACCGTACTACGTATTACATCAAAAGAGTATTCTACACGTGTATGAAATGATATAATGTGAGTGTAAATGCACCTTCACCGTAATGTAGACGAAGCTCACGCTCGCGACAACTAAAGTTAACAATATTATCTAACTGGCGCTTTATGTCGACACGTTTCTTACATTGAACAAGTTATTTACCAATACGAGTTAGCTAAATACCAAATGTAAAAAAAAAATAGAACTGAAGGTAGAAAATATATAAAAAATAACAATGTATAATACAGCGTTTTTGTAAGAAAAAAAGGAACATGTACTTTGTAATTGAACAGCCTAAAATAAACCTAGGCTGGGCCAAATACAAAAATAATGATAACTCGTTTTATGTAAGAAATGCAGTGACACCCCTATACTTCATTAGTAGAAAACTGATTTATATATAAGGTCAATCTCTATATATTATAATATTATTATAATCCCCGAACTAACGCCTATTTATTTATATTTTATAATATAATATAACACAAGCCGTCGACGAGTGACCTCTACTGACGATTAGCTGGAACTATTTCGAATGTTTTGTGTTGATGAGGTTTGATAATAGTTTTATTTTCGGCCAAAAGATGGCGCTGTACTAAAGTTTCAAATAGCGTATTAACGCCTTGAGTACACCTACGCATTCGCATGCGGCAGCGAAGCGACAAAAAACTGTATGTTGTATGTACTATATAGCTAGATGAAATAGTTGCGTCCTTGTCGGTATTGTCTTGGTAAGTAACTGCGAAATGGCCGTAACACAGACGCAGCTGTTTCGCTAGCGAATGAGCTATGAGATGCGAAACTCTACTAGTAGTTTCGCATCTCATAGCATCACCACGCGTTCTGTCAGAGAGGACAGAATTTCGCTAAATGGAAGCCGAAAATATGAAATGACAATGACATTTCCTTGCGAAAGAACTGCAGTGTACTAATGTTCCGCAGTCTCGCTGCCGCATGCGAATGCGGTGTACTAAAGACGTTATAACGGCAAACAGTAGATATGGGATCTTTTCAACTCAATAAACTATAAAATAGTTCCAAACAAGCAGTCTCGGCCACGGAGGGAGCGGTGCCAGCCTATAACATGATACAAACGAAATTAAATATAATCTTTTACATATTTTATTACAATTACAAATAAGTTTTTTTTTTAAATCTAGTTATCAATTTTTATAATTAGCTTTTTATATTTACGTTGTTACTGACAATGCCTTGCTTGCCGGGTGCTACCGAGCCGTGGAAAGCTAGTAATTACATACAGACACTTGCTTAATTGTTTTTACAATACACTTCAAAATAATATGTAATACGTAATACAATATATGTATTTAATTACTGCGATTGTGATTAATTCATTTAAATATTTCATAGAAAAGCTGTCATCACAAATTTCGACAAACGTTAAATTTGATTTAAATAATTTGCCCAATGAATGCTTTTTAAAGTGCGTTCACATTAAACAATGAAGCATCCATTTGCGTATTTCTATTTTTCAAACATTTCTAAGAACTTGAATTTTCTTTTGTGACATTAATGTATTGCTTTTATTTACAACTCAGCCAAAAGAACTAAATAACGGGAAGAGTTACACTCTCCGTTTAAGCGTACATAAGTAGAAAAAGCAAACAATTTTTTTTTATTAGACTAAGACTCGAGCTTTTCTATTCCCGCTTGAACTAACCGCGCGAATGTAAACCATATCGTATTGTGTTACAGTTCAGATTCGCAAAGCATCTGTATGGAAACGGGAATCGAAGAGTTTGTTGTTAGGAACCTTGACTTACCGATAACTATTAAATATAACTTAACTCAGTACAAATACTTAAAATGAAACTTCAATAAAAATTGTTTACAAAAAACATGTCGGAGAATTGCAAGTACAAGTGGCGCCATCTAGTAACACTCGACGTTACCATTGTATTATTGTTAGAAACGTCAAGCGACATCTATCAACAAAACTTGAGTGAGGTCGACAACTACATACATATTGATAAACATTTTTTTTTTCATTTTCTTCTCGCTTTTAGGAATTCCTTGAAGATTGCTTGTTTGAACACTTACGGTTTATCTTATACCCAACTTGGTTGATAGTCGGATGTTGCGGGGGACGATGCAGGATTTACTTCAGCAGAGAAAGTCTTTGATTTCACCTTTTCCTAATACGGGAAAGTTAGTACGGCAAGTTTTTGACGTCCATAATAACTATGAAACTACTTAATAAATCCAGTCAAGCCAACCAGGGGTTTGAGAAAAAGGGGCCGCCGCTCGGCCACCCATCTCTTTCCTAGCATACCAATAGTTGCCTTAACTATCCTCCACCCAAATTGAAGACAAGCGCACAAATACATTTCCATAAAACGTCAAGCGCGAGATCAGTCCCGAGCGATTTGTACAAATAGACCTAACTTTTGATATTAAAAACTGCGAGGTTTTTTTTTCATTGTATTTTAATAATAATAATCATTTTATTTATGCAAAAGAATTGTTACATTTTTATACAAAATTAAACCGATATTTTTGCTAAATTGTTAAAAAGAGCACAAGCAAGATACTCTGATTCCTTTATAACTACAATTTAGCGATTGTCAAGGCGAGACTTGGTTAGTTTCTTTTGGGTAAGCGCGCACCATTTTAGACCACATTATCACATAACTTCCTGTTAATATTGTTATTATTATTAGAATCGTGGTCAAGCGCTAACTAATTTAGTGTAAAAAGTGTAACGAAGAGAGATAAGATAAAGAAAGAGACGAGAATAGTAAATAGAGAATTTAACATAATGGCCTAAGATTTGAATTAGTAAAAAACATATATAGGTAGACAAAATAACACTTGGAATGGACAAAACCGACACCCACCACGCGGCATCGTTAGAGATATATCTATCAAATCTATGTGTCAGGTAAATCGATTTCTCCCATCCCACCTGTCACAGCTATCTACCAGGGGACAAGGCTCTTATTTTATTATTATTTATTGGTTGGCAGTTACTGGCTCAGCGATAGATTTATAATTAACAACTAGCTGACCCGGCAAACGTTGTTTTGCCTCACTTAGGGGTGTGAAAAATAGATAGTGTAGCTTATATGACACGTTCGTAGATTTACCATAGCAGCGCCATCTATTGATTACTTACTCAACCCAGTCGAAAAGTATCGACATCTGTTAGAATCATTTGAATTAATAGATAATTGTGACTGTCAAATAATAAGAGACAATAATTAGCAATAAATTAAAGTTGCGACTATAATTTGAGATTTAAACTATCCTATCTCTCAAGTTGGATCAAACTACACATGGTGTGCGAATTTTATTATAATCGGTTAAGTCGTTTAGGAGTCCATTGAGGACAAACATTGTGACACGAGATTTATATATATTAAGATATGTTATGGTTGACAATTGTTCAGAAAGAGGCAAGTGTCTGCCATAACTATGTTAGCCACAACCAATGTTGGTCCAGTGTCTTAAATAAGAGCCCTGACCCGCAGTTGCTTTTCTTAGTCTGCCATTAGAGAAAGATTAGTTTGGACAAATATACGCTCAGAAGCCATACCCGGGCTTGGTGGGGTAGATCGAAACCTATCTATACACTGTGTAGGGGAAGCAAAAGTAGTCAAACAAACGATCTTCATCTTACATCCTTGAAGTTAAGCGAGTTACATCCTATACCACAGCCTAGCCTCACACTAGACTGTGGTCAAACGCAAACCAAAGAATAAAATGGCGCTATAAAAAAAGGTACCGGGACCGGATACGGTAAAGTAAAAAAAAATCACATACACAAAATTATATCTTATATACATATGCATATATATACAAAACTTAAAAAAAAAAACAATTGTAGAAAATACTTAGTATCGACAAATTCAAGCAAACTTTTAAAAAGACGTGAACAAAATAATATTTTTATGTTATATACTAATAAGTATTTTATAACATACCTCGCGTCAACCATTAAATAGCAATTAAAAAGTCTACATACATAGTATGTCGTCTCTCTCTTCATTACTAAGCAAGTGTGAGCGAGTGGGAACGAACATCAGGCAAGTCATATGTAATGTTATCGGTAAGTCAGTGTGTTACTTGTATCAGTGTGTGTGTGTGTGTGTAGCACCACAGGCCGGCAACGCACGGCGATTTTCCTGACCGGCGGGCTCACGCACCGCCGCGCGGACGCAGCTGTCGATAAAAACAAATTACTCAATCTCCGTTAGCATAAGCAGCCCACTATATGTTCCCAATGCTGGGACTCGGGGAGTTTTCTCACTAGGAGAGAGATCATCATCATCATCATCATCCACAGCCGATTCTCTCCCACTGCTGGGAATAGGCCTCTCTTTTGATATGCCATTCATCTCGGTTCTGCGCCAATCGTGTCCAGATTCGACCTGCGACTGATATTATGTCGTCGACCCATCTTGCCGGCGGACGACCGACGCTGCGTTAGGAGAGAGATATAGATCACAATCCACCACAATGAACAAGTGCGGGTTGGTGAATTTTATTTTTATTTATTTTATTTATTTATTAGGCACTCAGACAGATTACAAACATTCATTTTAACATAACTAAACTAAAGGAACAAAAACAAGTCTGCAATCCAAAAAAAAGAGTACACAGCATGCTAGTGTAAACTTAATGATAAAGAAGGTTTATTTATATCTAAAAAAAAAAGGGGAAATCTTAAGAACTAAAACAATTTAACAATTTAACCTATAACTTATATTATTTCTAAATTGACTGAGACTGTTACTAAATACATCCAGTTCAGTAATGCGAGTCTTACATTGGTTGTTATCTGAATGACACAGGGTGGTCCTCAAACATGCTGGATTCCTCACGATGTTTTCCTTCACCTTAAAGCGAGTCCAAATCTTAGCATAAAAACAAGTCATTGGTGTAGGCAGGGCTGGGATCGAACCAAGGACCGCCTGATGAAAACACTGACATTTTTACAGTCATTCTCCGTACTAGAGAATAATAAAAATAATAGACACTCAATCTCTTATTGGAAATCGTACTATATGTATCAATCGATACACGTAGCGCCATCTATTCGTATTTACTTGAAACGACTTCACTTGTGTCACGCAATCTACTGTTACTACTATCGCTCGATTTGCAGCGCCATCTAGTTTCACTCCTTATTATTTGTCATTTTCCGCGCTACGCTTTATTGTATAGGAATCATCAGTCCGCTCTAATATTCTGATCCCTTTCCGTAGTAAGCCTCGCGAACATTATAAAGAATCTTATAATAATGTATACCTTGTGTAGCGATCACTTGCAGCAGGAGTTGTTGCGCGGCTGCTCGCCGTCCGCCAGGCGACGCGCGCCGCCCGCCCCCGCCGCGCCGCCGCCCTCGCTCTTTGGTAACTTGTTCGCTGCGAACCAAACAATCACACCTTGTACTACCCGTTTACATTTATACAGTTTACAGATAGACATTCGAGCAACTCATTGCGTAACCACACTTTAGTGACGGACAATCTGGCCAAAGCTAAGCTAGTGCAAGGAAGAAGAGCTGGAGGCCGCCCGAAAAAGACATGGATGGAGTGTGAGTATGATTGAGGACATGATCTCTCATGTCCTCAATCCTTTCTCTCGAAAGGATTGAGTGTGGAGTAGTAAGGAATATGTCATTCACTCACCGATAGCTAGGAATATGTCGTTAACGTTCATGGCGGTCTTGGCGCTGGTCTCCATGAAGAGCAGGCCGTTCTCGTCGGCGTAGGCCTGCGCCTCCTCGAACTCCACCATGCGCTTGGCGGCCAGGTCACTCTTGTTGCCCGCCAACGCTATCACTATCGACGGGGACGCTTGCCGCTGCAGCTCCTTCACCCAGTTCTTGGCGCGCCCGAATGTGTCCTGCAACGTCACACCATGGACGGGTTAACAACGTCACACCATGGACGGGTTAACAACGTCACACCATGGACGGGTTAACAACGTCACACCATGGACGGGTTAACAACGTCACACTATGAACGGGTTAACAACGTCACACCATGGACGGGTTAACAACGTCACACCATGGACGGGTTAACAACGTCACACCATGGACGGGTTAACAACGTCACACCATGGACGGGTTAACAACGTCACACCATGGACGGGTTAACAACGTCACACCATGGAAGGGCAAACAACGTCCCACCATGGACGGGTTAACAATGTCACACCATGGACGGGTTAATAACGTCATAGCGAGGTTATAAAGGACAACGCCGCCACAAAATGAAGAGCGCTGCTGAACGGCGGATATTTCACAAAAAAAAAAAATTTTTTGACTTTTTAAATAGATGAAAGAAAAAATGAAATATTTAGTCTACTTCCGTTGTGATCTGAAAGCAAAGTGTTGGTTGTTTCCCGCAAACTATAATAATCTAGCGGTTTTCAAGGCACGAGTGCATCAGTTTCTTCTGAACAAGCGCTTCTCCACTTTAGACCACAATATAGCTTATCACCAGGTGGGCTATGATCAAGCCCAATCTCATTCAGTTAAAAAAAGGCATACTTTACTTTTGTTTTACTATATTTTTTTGTAGTAATCGTCCAAAATCCCCGGAGATAACGAACGGCTGATTCATTCGAATAAAAAATACCAGGCGAGCATAAACTATGCGAGACGTGGGAGGAAATAAGATAACAGAAACCAACAGTTGTATTAACCATATGGTCATGTTGAATTGATAATAATTTCATCCTAACTACGGGTAAATTAGGAACAATACTGATAAAGAATCGTGTGTCGGATGACACGTCAAATTGTAGTTCCCAGCCCAGTCTTAGTAGAAGCAGTTGTCAAGTCAAGTCAGAGGCCATTCAGTTTCAGTTTTAAAATATCTTTATTCCAAAATACAAATAAACAGCAACAATGATAGTGTGAATTACTTAATCCTAACATATTGCAACATGAAGTAATTATCTACGTTTTTTCGAGCTTATTTATGTCAGAGGCCATTTGACGGCTTGAAAACGACACCAGAGCTTGGCCACTTAGCTCATACGAAGTAGAAAAAAAAATCTAAGTAAATTGTGCATTATGCGGAAGTACAAAAAAGGCTTCAATGAAGGCATACAGTGAAAACTATAACGACACTGAAGGGACTGTGCATTGACGTGTTTATGGCGTTATAGAGAGTGGTCGTTAAATGGAGAGAGTATATCATTGTATGGAATACAAGCTAAACCAACTAAAGCCAATTGATTTCGACGCTTTAGAGAGTTTGCCGTTAAATCGAGTAACGTTATATCATATACCATTGTAATGATATTATATTACTAGAATTAGAAGTGAAAATTGACATTTGATTAATCTTAATATATATAAATCTCGTGTAACAATGTTTGTCCTCAATGGACTCCTAAACCACTTAACCGATTATAATAAAATTCGCACACCATGTGCAGTTCGATCCAACTTGAGAGATAGGATAGTTTAAATCTCAAATTATAGTCGCAATTTTAATTTATTGCTAATTATTTTCTGTTATTATTTGACAGTCACAATTATCTGTTAACTCCAAATGATTCTAACAGATGTCGATACCTTTCGACTGGGTTGAGTAAGTAATCAATAGATGGCGCTGCTATGGTGAATCTACGAACGTGTCATATAAGCTACACTATCTATTTTTCATACCCCTAAGTGAGGCAAAACAACGTTTGCCGGGTCAGCTAGTATCATATAGGTACTATTATAATGTAATGATATTATATTACTAGAATTAGAAGTGAAAATTGACATTGATACATATCATATACTTTTGTAATGATATCATATTATTTGACTTGTAACTTTGGTGTTATCAATAAATTATTTTCATTTGTTACATGGAATTTACACTGTATTTTCATGAAACGCGCAACAACCACTGGTTAATAGACAACCTGGTATTATACATTATGAGTACATATGAGTTATTACGAGTAGATAATGTTCCACAGACCATATAAGACCATGACACCTAGCTAACGTGATAACAATCTATTTATCACTTTCTCAAGTACACGCGCTTCTGCAAACACGCTGAGTAAACATTACTATTTAAACTGACTAACACAATATATATTTCTACCAAATCATATGTTCCTACATTTCTATTTTGTTTCATAACATACATTTACCATTTTATTAATATTTTTTCGTTTTTATTCATAAGTTTAAAAACGATTAAATAAAAGTAATTCTAAAAGTCTATATAACGACACTGAAGGGTCTGTGCATTTTATGGGGTTATAGAGAGTGGTCGTTAAATGTAGAGAATGTATCATTGTATGGAATACAAGCTAAACAAACTAAAGCCAATTGATTTCAACGCTTTAGAAAGTTTGTCGTTAAGTGACGTTACATGGAGTTTACATTGTATATCTTTTTTTTCTTCTATCTACAGTGAATTTCCGCAAAGTAACACTTGAGTCAATAGTTTAACAAAGTCTCCTTTTTCTTCTTTACCATTTTCCACAAGGTGGGGTCGGCACATCTCCACATTCACTCCCTTCTCATTCATATCCTCCTTCACTCAGTTCGTCCACGTCTTCTTTGGTCGACCGCTACTTCCGCTACTTCTTACAATCATATCCATACTTCTCCTAGTCACATGCGTCTCTCTACGTATTACATGTCCGTACCACGATAGGTTAACAAAGTGACACTTAAAAAACTTACTCATAACAAAAAGTTATTATAAAATAGAAGACTTTTTACATGACGGAACATTAAAAAAATCAAATGAACTAACAGGGTTGCTCATCTCCAGTAAATAATTGCAATGCCTTATGGGTAATTATGTAACTGTAATGTGGCATAATGGTGGCGATTCAGCGGCACACACGACTAAACTAAATTTAAAGTAGCTCTGTCTTTTTTCGTCATATATGACCAAAACGAGATGGTATGATCTAAACCATAGACAAAACATCTAAAATCACGTCAAACACGTCAGATTTAGAGCTGATATAATTGGGTGCGCTCTAAAATCGCTTACATTTTTCATATTTGACGTGATTTTCGTGGTTTTGTGTGTGGTTCAGAACGTGCCGTCTCTTTCTGGCCACCTAAGATGAAAAGAGACGGGGCTTCTTTAAATTTAGTTTAGTCGTGTGTGCCGCTGAATCGCCACCAATATTGCAATAATTTGTTTGACTTTGTTGACTTTGAAAATAAAAACTGTTTTAAAAGAAGTATTTACAACAGTGTCATTGTAAATGTTAGCGAGCACAGATAATGTCGGTATCGGCGTTGTCTGACCGAGCCGGCCTTGAACTGAAGACCCGCCCGTGTTGTGACGCGATACCCCGCCATACTCTACAACTCAACCTAGATCGGAAATCTGTTGTCTTGTTTGTATGTGTTATATTGATCTTATTAGGGCGTGGTTTTGTATCAGTTGAAAAATTTTAGATCTATAACAGCTTTCGATCCGTCGTTCGAAGAGTCAACAACTCCTGATGATGCCTTGTGGAGAGGCGAACAAGTGTTGGGTAAGAATTTTCGAATTGAGATAGGCAACGTTAATATTAGAATTATATGTTTCAGGTTATTTCGATATGTGAGGAGTCCAGCCACGCGGAGTGAAACTTCGTTGTATTAGAAGGGTAGATTAGGTATTAGTTTACTGGTGTGAGTTGTAGTGGAGGTGTGGTGGTCGGTCGGAGGAACACACTAATTTCTTTTTAATATTTTGATTTTTCCTTTGCTTATCTTAATTTGAGTTTCAGATCACAGCGGAAGTACAATAAATATTACACTTTTTCTTCGATCTATAACAGCTCATATTCAAATTCAAAATCGGTGGCGCCATTATCACAAAAATACTGTTCAAAATGTAACCCACCGCGGTTTAATAAATGATTTCATTCCTTTAAATTACCAGTAGCCACTGTCTGATGAAAACCGGATGCTATACAAATTAGTCATAATAAATATACGTCAAAGAAATAAATTGTAGAACTCTAGTGGTGACATGGACAAAACCTTTTTTTTATTTAAGAACCTAATCGTTTCAATGGGAAGAATGATTCGTGCTCATACATTAGTTCCTATTTGCCTAATCAGACCATTCTATGGTATAGTCAACTCTGCGGTACACACCCCCAAAATCATAAATTTATCTATTAATGACATACACACACGCCAGTGACAATTCTGACATATTTTATAGTTAGGTGGGAGTAAATATGACCAATATAATCGGCATATATTCAACTTAGCATAAGCAGTCCACTATACGTTCCCACTGCAGGATTTCGGGGCCTTCTCTCACTAGGAGAGATATATAGGCCATAATCCACCTCGCTGGCCATGGGCGGGTTGGCGGATGACACACGTCTTCAGATTTTGCAGTCCTCAAACGTATCTGTTTCGTCACGATGATTTCCTTTACCGTAAAGCGAGTGCAAACCCACACATAACTTGAAAATTGGCCTAGGGCCATGATCGAACCAGGGTCATCTGAGCAGCAGCTGTTATTACCACCGAGGAACACTGGCTTTTTTACAAAACCAAACAAATTTTATTTATAAAACATAAAAAAATAAGATAGCGGTACTACACAACCTCGACTGGACGACCGTTGCCCCGGACAGACAAAGGTGGGCAGATCTATTATATTATAATATGCTTATCATCTACTAAACTGACCCGGCACACATTGTTTTGCTTAATTTCCGTAAAGAAACGGTCACACTTACATTTATTATTAAAAGTAAGTGTGACCGTTTTTTCTACGAGTAAATTATACTTTAATTGTTGTTTACTAATAAATCTGTTTTATTAATAAACAAAAGAGTGTGAACAACCCGTATCACTTAGGGGACCCGATCTACTGAATACGCATATAAAATTTGGTAAAAATCGGTCAAGCCGTTTCGGAGGAGTACGGTTACTAACATTGTGATATGGACATTTTATATATAAGATTTATTTAGGCCAATCAGATCAGGCCACTGTAGGACAAAGGCCAGTATCAGGCCAAAGTGTAGATAAAAATATATTGTTATTCTTCGGGTCTTGCTTGGTGTGAAATTAGAAAGTGCAAAGTCAAGGTGAAATGGAGTGAAAAATCGATTCAACAATAATGGCGTGAAACTCGTTATCGTCTACCATTCCATTATAACATTTGTCTCTTCACAACTATTCAAGAAAACTTTTACGATCTTGCTTTGGCCTCGATTGGTAGGATAGAAAAAAAATTGTAAAGTACACTAAATATTTACTTTTTACTTCAATCTACAATGGATTTCCGCAAAGTAACGCTTGAGACAGTTGTTTTTTTTTAATAATTATTATTACACATTTCACAGACGGCTGGTTAGGCCCATACTGAATCATTTCTAATTTGTGTTATGGTGGCTAACACAACTGACATATATGTATACATATATGTATACATATTTTATATAGATACATATTCAACACCCAGACCGACAGCCAACAAATTTAGTTAAGCACAAAGATGTTGGTGATGCCGGGAATCGAACCCGGTACCTTCTGATTGGCAGTCCGGCATGGTAAGCTTTACGCCAACGAGGTCGTCAGGTTATATTGGCAGAGTATTTTATAAAGCCCGCCTGTATAGCATAGCAACCATCCTGAAGATGTTTGAATGATGAACTTTGTAATGAATTAAATATGTCGGCTGTCAGTCTGGGTGTTAAATATGTATATCGATATAAAGTATTTATGGAAGTATATGTAGTATATCAGTTGTGTTAACAACCATAATACAAACAAGAAACAGTTTAGTATGGGGCAAACCAGCGGTGTGTAAAAAAATGGGAACAAGCCAGCACGACGCTACCCATCTAGCTTGTCTGTTACAAAAACATAAAAAAAACCTACAGAATCCCAGTTTACGGCAATAAAATAATTTCGAAACGACAGTACAAATTAATATGTTGTAGTATGTGCCTAAACTCACACGAACATAAGCCAAAACTCTTAATAAACAGCAGTTGACTGATAATTTCTCCAAAGATAATAAAAAAGTGTCGTAAATAAATCATTCTGAAGAGAAATGAACGAAACAAAACAACAGATACGTGTAAAGTATGATAAACCGTCATAAAAAGGGAGTAAGTGTAATTAACTTTATCTGATAACAACAATACAATACAAAGTCGAGAAGCAGACAGCACCGATATAAATACGTACTTTATAGTAAATACTTTAATAAGTACCTTACAGAATTAAAAAAGCAAGTGTGTCTAGGTGGTAATAACGTCTACTTTTCCATCAGACGGCCCCTGGTTCAATCCCGGTTCTACACCAATGACTTGTTATACAAGTTATGTGTGGAATTGCACTCGCTTTACGGTGAAGGAAATCATCGTGAGGAAAGCGACATGTTTGAGGACCACAATATCCGAAGACGTGTGTCATCCGCCAACCCGCACTTGGCCAGCGTGGTGGATTATGGCCTCTCTTCGTGACGGAAGGCCCCGAGTCTCACCAGTGCGAACGTATAGTGGGCTGCTATTGCTAAAAAATTGAAGTTTTTCGACTGACCGAAATATAACTTCTTTTTCCTTCAACCGTTCTAACGAAAAAAAAAATACAACAATCCTAATTATATGTTATCCTCCTGTGAAAATTGTACCAAATATACAAACAAGCACCTAATCAAATAAACTGACTGATAAATTACAGAAAATTGGCCAGTTAATGAAGACTATTCAACCGCCCCATCAATAAATAATACGATTACTTTCCCTTACACTGATTACCTTCAATTCCAAATACCACAAATAAGCTTCGAGGTCAACGACCTATAAGGGCTCAAGTACAAAACTTATAAAGTGGCCATTTCCTGCACGCTATTCAGAGATGTCAACATAGATTACTAACTGTGCCGACTTGCTTCTTACTCGCTTTACAAATACAAAATCCTTTCTTTAGTACTTCTTTATTATTTTATGTTAAATCCTATTATTATTAAACTATTCTAAATCATAATTTACTACTGAAATTAAATACTCTATAATTAAATAATGTAAAATGAAAGTGGTTTACGAATCTATTTTGTTTAAGGTAACCTGAAGAAAACAGCACTTACGGAACGAGACTAGTTCTCAGTGTAAGTGCTGATTGCCATATCATATCATAATTAATGTTAACTTTTATAATATGTATTTGTTTTGTTTAATATTTTTATATCTGTAATATTTTCCTGTAATAAACAAAATTGAATTTGAATAATAGGAATCCCACCAAGGCTCGCAAAGTAGTTTTTAGAAACTGTGATACAGGAACCAATGGCATTTCCCAAATTTTCACAATGGTATGTCCACTTACACTTTTGCCGAAATACAATAAAAACATTGTATTATAAAGTTACATTTGTACTTGTAACCATAGACTAATACCCTAGTAACCATAGAGCGAGTGTGCCTCAGTGGCAATAACGTCTGCTTTTCAATCAGACGGCCTGGTTCTATTCCAGCCCTACACCAACGACTTGTTTTTAAAGTTGTGTGGATTCGCACTCGCTTTACGGTGAAGGAAAACATCGTGAGGAAACCGGCACGTTTGAGGACCACAATATCCGAAAACGTGTCATCCGCAAACCGGCACTTGGCCAGCGTGGTGGACTACGGCCTATATTTGTCTCCTTTTGGGTGAAGGCCTTAGTCCCAGCAGTGGGAACGTATAGTGGGCTGCTTATGCCATGTATTTTTATGTTTTAATGTACATTCACTTATATTAAATCCAACTAAAATTTACATGTAGATTCTAGATTGATTCTAGTTTCAACAAATATCTATGATCCGGGTCTTAACTGTAACATATGTATACAAATATCAAGGTATACGTTTAGCTGTTTGACCCAATCAATGTATGAGCAGCATACTACAGACACTATCACATAATCTGCGTCTCGGCCTTGCCGCGAGGCTACCGAGGAAATCTTGGCGCATGGATTTTCGTAACGCATCTAATTAGCCGGGTCCACATAGAGCGAGCAGCCTCGCGCGGCAAATGCCTCGCGAGGCTGCTCGCTCTGTGTGGACGTGCCTCGGACGAGGCAAGCGCGCGCTCTGCCGCGGGTGAGCGACCGAGCGCCCGAGCCATCGAGTGTCGGCTTTTGAATTTGCTCAAAGGCGCCTCAGTCGCCTAGTTATGTCATTGTTGCACAAAATAGGCGCGTCCACACAGAGCAAGCAGCCTCGCGAGGCATTTGCCGCGCGAGGCTGCTCGCTCTGTGTGGACGCGCCTATTGAATTTTGATTACTCATTCTTTGTATTGTGTTGAAAGGATAACAGAAAAAAATTGAATAAACTTCCGAATAGCGCATACCACCAATCGATCTCAAATTTTGGTATACAGTGTAAACAATGTAACGACACTGACTGACCGATATATTTATTTTATCTATATAAATATTATAACGAGGAAAATTTTAATTGTTTGTATGTTTGACGCGAATAGGCTACGAAACTACTGGACCGATTTGAAAAAATCTTTCACCGTTGGGAAGCTACATTATCCCCGAGTAACATAGGCTATATTTTGTTTCTCTTTGCAACTTGGATTATTTTATAGCCCGTGCAAAGTCGGGACTGGCTGCTAGTATATAATAATATTTACCTGATTAGTAATGTCGTATACGACGATGGCTGCCTGCGCTCCTCTGTAGTACATTGGTGCTAAACTGTGGTACCTGTAGACAACACAACAACCTCTTATACAGGGGTACTGCGAAATGAAATGACACGTTTTACAGGCAATCTTAGCATAACGCTGTTCAAATGCTATGCTACTCAAGCCAGGACGTCACTAAGAACGTTTGGTACAATTTGTAAGAAAAATAATATATAATCGTAATAAATGAAATGCGTAAATGAATTATTAATGATTAATAATTTAGAACAATATAATTTGTTTGTAACATTTGTTTCAATTTGCGACGTCACGGCCCAAGTCGAATTTGAAACGGATTGTAGTACATATATTTATGCAACCAACTTATGATCTACGACTTTAGGAAAATACGAAAAAATATATACATACAAATAAATAATTATCTATAATTTATAACAAAGTATTAAGTTGGATGAAATGGCGACAGGTCTCTGGAACAACTTGCGATCGAAGAATCCCAATCAAACTGAAGGGGAAGATCTACAAAACGATCATAAGACCTGCCGTATTGTATGGATCTGAGTGTTGGGCGACGAAAGTGGTGCATGAGAGAGGATTGCATGCGGCAGAAATGCGAATGTTGAGATGGATGTGTGGAGTGACAAGAATGGACAAGGTAAGAAATGAGCATATCAGAGGAAGTTTGAAAGTGGCACCTATGCCAGAGAAAGTTAAGAGCGGAAGGTTATCTTGGTATGGGCATGTCATGCGAAGAGAGGAGAAGCATGTGACTAGGAGAAGTATGAATATGATTGTGGAAGGTAGTGGAAGTAGAGGACGGCCTAAGAAGATGTGGATGAATTGTGTGAAAGAGGATATGAAAGAGAAAGGAGTAAATGTAGATATGACGGCTGACAGAAGAGTGTGGAAGCAAAAAACGGGCTGTGCCGACCCCACATAGTGGGACAAGGCGAAGGCAAAGAAGAATTTATAACAAAGTATACATACATACTTTCTCATAAGCCCCCGACGCAAAAGCAAATGTAATAAGTTAGACATTTCTGTGTATGTGTCTGTGGCATAGGAGCTCTGATGCCACAGATAGACACACACATATCTTGTTTTTTTAGGGTTCCGTACGTAAAAGGTAAAAACGGGACCCTATTACTACTAAGATTCCGCTGTCTGTCTGTCTTTTTTAGCTATATATCAATAACGGGAGCTGGTAGACACTAAAAATTTCACAAAATATATAAATGTACACTAGTTATCAATTGAAATTATAAAATTTAAATGAAATTAAAATTTAAGGGTACATACAACAATGTTACGGAACCCTTCATGCGCGAGTCCAACTTATTCGAGTTCCAACTTGGCCAATTATATAAATATTAGAATGTATACTTGTAATACTGTTGTTTACATTATTCTCTCGTTAAAATCAGAGTATAGTTAGAACTGTAAACTTATAATTGTTCACATATAATTGGTGTTATATATGATAATTGAGGCATAATAAAATTAACTCTACAGTACCATATTTAATTATGATAAATAAAACTCCTCACGTAGCCTTACGAATGGTCAGTTACATAAGCAAAGAACGTTGACTGGAAGGCTAACTGGTTTTCGTGTTTATTTTTATCCACTACCTATGATTGAATTCTTACAAAATATGAATACTTAATAAAATATTAAAATGAGAAGTAACACGGTCTAGAAAACTTCCCTGTCTTTTTAATTAATTTTTTTTGAAGGTCTACCATATGTAGTTATAAAAATCAAGATATAAGATATTATAAAGTGCTTAAAAATTACCGTTAAAAGGCTTCCTCAGCTATCATTCTTAGGTATATGAGAGCCCTCCTAAATATATATTTAATTTATGTTTTCTTATTTATTTTGAACGGTAGGTAATATACATTTATATATTTTATGAAAAATTTAATCGGCTACCTGTTACCGTTATTGATATATAGAAAAAAACTAAAAAGAACACGTATTTTGTACCCGTTTTAATATTTTCAGCTTTATTTTGTTAAAGTTTCAGATTTCTAGGTATCACTTTTTCTGAGATACAGCCTGGTGACAGACAGACGACGGAGGCTTAGTAATAAGGTCCCGTTTTTACTTTCCAGGTACGGAAACCTAAAAAACAAACAGCGCATGATTGGCCACTCTAAGAATGCTGCTTATACGACTAGTTATTTCTAAATGAATCACGGCATGACGTTTGTCTGACGTGAGGAAACATTACAAGGAAGCCTAATCAGGCTTAGGTATTCTAAGACCATTCATCTACTATGTGGGAGTATAATAGTACTCTATGGAAGAACATAGCATCTTTTTGTTTTTAAAAGCTAAGTGGCCTATCTCAGGTGTCGAGCGTTTTCAAGCCGTCCCAAGGCCTCTGACTCGGCACGACTGCTTGAGCTAAGATTTACAGCCGAGACCCAAATTTGTTTTGGAAATTCTTGCCGGAATCCTTGTTCCCACTGAACTACAACCTTGCTGTCTTCAAGGCGAGAGTGAACCGGTTCTAGGCAAGCGCGCTCTATCCTAGACCGCAATATCACTTAACATCAGATGAGTTGTGGTCAAGCGCGCAAAGCCTACCATTCATAAAAAAAATGGTAGGTGACAGGGCCACGGACCTGACCTGTGCTCACTCATGGTCCTCGAGACGGTTGCGGTGCATCACGTGCACTGCAAGGGGAGTCATGCCCTGAGGAGGAGTCTGGCAGGCTAGCCGAGGTGGGCGGGGTGGTGAGTTAATGCGAGAAGCGAAACCACATCCCGCTCTTTCCGGTGAGGAGGCTATCGTAAGATTTTAGTCTGTAGTGATGCTCTTTTGACATAGCCCACCCACCTCCCCGGTTGCGGTTGGGCATGCATAAATGCATTTCGTCACGTTAAAAAAAAAAGGAACGAACCTCTCCTGGCCAGCGGTGTCCCAGATCTCGAACTTGACGGTGGTGTCATCGAGGCAGACGGTCTGCGTGAGGAAGGCGGCGCCGATGGTGCTCTCCTGGTACTCGTGGAACTGGCCCTTGACGAAGCGCAGCACCAGCGAGGACTTGCCCACGGCCGACTCCCCGAGCAGCACCAGCTTGAACTGGCACACCTTGGTCTGCGGCGCGCCGTTCCCGCGCGCTGTCGCCCCGCTCCTGCTCGTCGCCATCGCCTGTGCGACACACCAACAACACGCTTACTTCATAGTTCATTCACTACACGTATTATTGTACACTTCAATATTTGCCATTGCTATTCAGCGTGGAAACGCAGCCAGTATCATGGGCACCTTTGCACCAGGTACGGTGATGAATTTTTTCTTGACACGTATAATTTTTATTATATAAACCTAAACCGGTATACTAGCTGACCCGACAAACATTGTTTTGCTTTATCACTTAGGGGTATGGAAAATAGATAGTAGCCGATTCTCAGATCCACTAAACACTTCAATATTTAAATCCACTTATTGTTTCGACTACTTTTCTTACAAACTTAACTAGCATTTATAGTTTTTACAATAGTACCCATGTAAAATCTGTGCATTAGCAGCCCACTTATACCGTTCCCACTGCTGGGACTCGGACTATTTTTTATAATATCCTGGCAATCCTGCAAATGATTTAGCAAAATCGGTTCAGCCGGTAAGGCGTGAGAAATAGAGACTCATAGTTGGAGAATTTAGGGACAAAGACACTTAACAACCTTTAAAGCAAAACTTTTGACGACCTCGTTGGCGTAAAGGTCCCGGGTTCGAATCCCGGCACGGTCTTGGTGTTAAATATGGATCGATATAAAGTGTTTGTGTATGTCTATGTAGTTATATTAGTTGTTAGCAACCATAAATACGAACTGGAAATGGTTTAGTATAGAGCTAACTGGCCGTATGTGAAATGTGTCCAAAAATGTGTGTGTTCGATTTAACGACAAACTCTCTAAAGCGTCGAAATCAATTGACTTTAGTTGGTTTAGCTTGTATTCCATACAATGATACATTATCTCCATTTAACGACTATACCGCCCCATAAAATGCACAGTCTCTTCAATGTCGTTATACAGAGTTTACACTGTATTTGGCCAACTATGCCGAAAATTCAAGACCCACCCAAACCGTAAATAATTGCATTGATGTCAAAACAAAACATTCAAAATGGTACACTATGAAATTAGCCACAGTATCGCAATTCCCTGCAATTTGACAATACAATGCTCATTATGTAACCTGAGTTGCTCAAGGCCAGGTGTGGACACTAGTGTTGTGGTCACACCATGTTTTATTTATTTCAACAACACTACACACAGTATGGGGAAAAAGTAAAAACATTGACAGACATATTTACTATATATTTTGACGACCTCATTGGCGTAATGGTTACTATGCCGCACTGCCAATCAGAAGGTTCCGGGTTCGATTCCCGGCACGGCCAAAATCTTTGTGCTGTCGGTTTGGGTGTTAAATATGTAGGTATAGAATAAAATATATATGTAGTATATCAGTTGTGTTAGCAACCATAACACGAACTAGAAACGGTTCAGTATGAGGTTAATCAGCCGTGTGTGATATGGGTCTTAACATAAAAAAAACGTGACGAAAAAATTATGTGCTTCTTAATTTTTTTCATACATTTCACACACTGCTGGTTAATCCCATACTAAACCATTTTTCGTTTGTATTATTGTTGCTCACACAACTGATATACATGTACATAAATACTTTTAGATCGATACATATTTAACACATAGACCAACAACCAACAAATTTAGTCCATTACAAAGATGTTGATTGTACTGGGAATCGAACCCGGGACCCTCTGGTTGGCAGTCCGGCATGATAACCATTATGCCAACAAGGTCTTATCATTTTGGAATAATTACCCGCACATTAATCTAGGATAAAATAGTCTCTAAAATACCTTAATACGAAATTGCATCTTAATTGAGAAGTAAGAGTGAGTAAGAAACAGGTGACGGATAATATTTGTAATATTAGTAGAATGTGGAAAGCCCATGCTTTCCTCTCAAACAACTCTAAGAATCCTAAAAAAAAACAAAGTAGTGAACTACTAGAAAGAGTGTTATGAGGCTTTGATAGAGGAAATTAAACCTTGGAAGATAACATTAATATACTGATGACAAGATCAAAAACCTTTTAGGTTAATATTTTGTATCTGCTTCACAATACAACAAAAAATCTGGTACAATAAGTTCCAAAATAACACCAAAGCCAATGAACTTTTTGAAATTTATAGAAACTAAGGATATGCAAAAATAACATTGATTCATTTTATCTTTATTACACCAAGCAATGTTGGAGACAGATAAGGAAAAAATAATAAAATAAATTGTGTGAATTGGCTTTATCAAATTATTATTATTATTAAAAACATAAAATCACCCATACTGCTACATGTGTCCCTAGGATGGTCCAATTGAAATTGAATGATATCCAATTTGGTGACATTTGATATTGTCACTTTTTAAGAGGGGTGTATTTATTAATGCAAGTGTGTTTCATAGGTCATAAATTATTGATATACCCAAATCCTATCCTACAATTCATCCTATAACTAACCAAAAAAAAACAGACATAGTTTATATTTGCAAAAAAGAGCCTGATTTATTTGATATCAAAAATCCAGAATTGCATACTAATCATTTTCTGTATCATTTTCATTGGCTGACCGAAGAAGAAATGGATAGAATGTAGATGGGAGAGAGAAGAGTGTTTTTCTGTAAACCTAGGCATTTGACCAGCAAGTCGAGAAACCACAAGAACCACCGAAAATCTAGCCTAGGTATGCCTAACCCTGGAATAACTTACTATGAAGGAGGCTGCCGGAACAAATCATTATGGTCCCTGGTGAGTTTTTCAAGGGTTGTCGCTAGTTGAGCACTTGATATACCCTACTACCATTCAAAAGAGAGTGTTAAGCTATTAGAGGAAAGTGGAAGATATAAAATGAATGCACTGACCCTACTTATCTTGCTACCTATGCCTAATAAGATAAGGTGGAGACAAAGAAAATATTTCTGGTATTTACTAAGCTGTTTTGTTTTGCTAATTATTATTAGCAAAACAACAATAGCTGGCAATGGACAATGACCTCATCCATCAACCAGCAATCAGACAAACACCTCAACAATCATACTGACCTAGATTACATGACTTTTTTATTTATTTAACGTGCTTGCGCTTAATCATAATTCACACGATGGTAAGCAATATTGAGATCAAAGAAGAGTGTGCTTGCCCAGAAGAAACAGGTTCACACTGGCTTTGAAAACGGCTAGATTACAGTTTTTGAGAACAGGGTTTCTAGCATAGAATCGCACATATACAAAAGGTTATTGCAACTGACATACCCAACAAAGGGAAGACCCTTTGTTAGGTTCAAGTACAGTTTATGTTGCATAAAATTCCATACATTCCAAAACCATTGAACTCAAGTGAAAAAAGACATGAATAGAAAAGACAATTTATTGACCCTTTTTTACCTGACTTCAGTGGTGGAAAGATTAATTACAAGAAGCTTACTGAAATCACTGTAGCATAAAAGGAAATAGTTGAAAGAAAATTGGCTAAACTACAATTCAAGGTTGAGGTCAGAACTAATTTTACTGCAACTGTAATGCTGGCTTACTATACTATGCTTATTTATTTATTTCATTTGAAATAGTTTCTGTAAAAAAATAACTAATACAACAATTCTTGGATAAGATTTTACAAATTTGCTACATTAGTAGTTTTGAATCATTATAAACCATAATGTAGCAAGTACAAAAAAATCTTGAAATAGGGTGAAGTTCATTAAAAATATTGAATTCTAAATGTTTTTTTTTTTGTGAAATATGTGTACATCCTTTTTATATATATCTAAACCTTAAACTGGATGATTGCACACCCAGGTCATGAAGGTGGGTCCAGTGACTAAACTATATAGCAAACTGTATTCACTTAGAGATATTCTTTTGTTTGGAATGGAAAACTTCAGTGTAATTATATTCTCAGATCACTGAGTAAACATACATCTGTAAGCTTATTACACTGGGGATCTGATAACAAACAAATCATTCAAAGGATCATGCACTCATTTAATGTTATAATGCTATCAGGCAGGTACAAGATAGCCTTATCAGAATCTGATAGGAGCAACAACAATAATGGAATCATCTTGCCAATCTGGCAAAATATTGAAATACTCATACTTGACAACTGATCTTGAATTGTAAAAATCAATCAAAGGATTACATAATTTTGGATTTTATATAACAGGAAGCACCTAGAATGGGGGCTCTGAAGAAGATCTAACTGCGGAACTTGGCCCAATTACCTGGTATAACAGGAAATAAGAAAAGAATTCAAATTTTAATCTTTATACCAAGATTTTAAGACACTCTTGGTCAACGCCACTCATGAACAAAATACTGGCCTCTACTTTGCACAGCATATAAGTGAGAGGCTGGCTTTAAGATAAGATATAGTTTTACATTAAATATTTACCAACAAGAATTAAATAAATCTAGGTAGTTTTTTTATAAATATTTTAAAACAAAAAGAACAACTTATTATCTAAAGAATATGTTGTCTTACACAACAAGTTTATAATAAAGTAATTATTTTTATATACTATTAGTTAAATTATAACATTTTCACAGAATCCAATGTGCAAAACTCAACTAACCTAGTTCCTTGTATATGTCTAAGCTGCACCTAAACTAAGGTTATAGAATGTAAGCTGTGGTAAAAATAGATGAAGGTAATTTATGCATACCCTCATATGTATAATCTATTCATAAAGGAAATACATAAAAAATACAATGTTTTAAAAATAAACTGAATATATCATTATTTCAAGTGTCCTTGATAAGTAATGCTTGTTTCCCTTAAATAATGTCTCTTAGAATTGTAAATATATTCTAACTAAAACAATTTAGACCAATATCTGAAGCAAAGACATATCACATTGTGAATTATAGCCCAGAATTGTTTTAGCTATATTTTTGAGTAAGTTTTAATTTAAAATAAGTTTCCTTACAATGTTTTTGCACTTACAGATTATTAGAAACTGTTTTAACCATTTTTGAGGGCAAGGAAAAATACAAAGGATGTTTCCTTGCATTGTCTTTGCATTAATTAGAAAGCCTGAGAAGAAAGTTTGTACTGTCAACCCAAACTTTCACACACAACAAAGCACCATGAAAACTGTCCACACTGCCACTTACATTGTTTCAGTATAAAACCAAACAGGATGTTAAACTTATCAAAAAATAATTACATGTTTAATTTTCATAAAGATAAATAACTAGTAGTCAAATGACCTGTCTAGCCCAGAACAACTAACAAAGATTTAGAACCAAAAATTATGGCACAGTTTAAAAACGTGCCAAGATTCAAGTCAGAGCAACAATTTAAGACATGATAGCTCCACTCACCAGCAAGTAGACTCACAAACACACAGTTAGACACCATGGGCAGTCCCTTGGAACCCACTAAACACACTAAACTCTGCACTGGACGCCTGCATGCACCAGCGAGCGACCCTCGCGACCGACTGCAACTAAGGCTCTCGATAAACAAGAACATTCTTATCTCGCCGCGTATCAACGCCAATCACAAAGGAACCAGCCTGCACAACGACACTGTATCGCGAACTCTGACGCAGTTCACTACACCTACAAACACAATTATTAATCTTATTATCGGTTGAACTCCAAAACGTGTCTGTTGTGATGATGACTAACCGTATCTGCCCGTGGACAGCGAATCCCGTGCTAGCTACGGACCACCGTTTGACGCCCTCGATCCAATCAGCTGGATGTCATAAAACCGCACAGTCTATAACTTTACACGACGAAATGCTTCTGTGACTAGCCTGTGAAGTTGCCTGCTACCATTAATTATCTCGTTTCGCGAACGCTCTTGAGAATATTCGATAAAATGACGCATTTACTTGACTAAAAGGATGTGAACGACGTACCCTCCCTGTTAATATATCGCCTTTTTGCACTTTTTCTTGGGCGACAATTCCTCACGAGGTCGCCGTGATGTCGAAAATAACATTAATTACACACTACAATGAATTAAATCATTAATTGTAAATGCTAAACTGGAAAATCTAGCACAGAAATGCAAAATGACCACGAACAAACATGGATGCGAGAGCGAGCAAGACGTTTCACAAAAAAATGATGACTCTATGGTGCACTTTACGTCACTTTGTAAAAAAAAAACATATAAGGGTTTATGGGCTCACTTGAATTTTGTTTATTTTTTAGTTTATTTGGTGTCTTATCATATGTGCCACAGTGATGAACAAATTATCAATATAATTAGCACTATTGTGACGTACAAATTAATGTGTACGCCTTTCTATTATATATTAACTAATTAGTAAGTTCTATTTTTTGTGACATTGGCTTAATACATCAAATTATGAAATCCATATAGTGAAAAAGTCATGGTGCCAACTGTCATTTAATTATCTTATCAACAGTCAAAGTCACTCCAACCAAGCAAAGTCTCGTGTTGTTGTTTTCTGATATTGATAGCGTATGTTTTAACAAGTATATCAGTAGCAATTTCTCCATAAACATAAAGGTTTGTATATAAAAGTCTACAATGAAGATCACACGGTATAAAAAAGTGCAGAAATACTTAAAATTCTACTACAACAACTTCGGTTTCCATGAGCCTTACCAAGTACTTCTCGATGGCACGTTTTGTTTTGCTGCATTCAAAGTAAGTCTTACCATTTAGCTACAGATTACAAGATAACTTACAACTTAATTTCTGTAGTAAACACTTTACTAATCATTTTTACGAGTTATCTGTAGAAAACTGATGGATAAGACTTAGTTTTGGTTACTGCTCAGATCTTGCCTATCAAAAATAAAAATCTTCTTAAATATACCGTAAAGGGATCTTAATCTTATGTGCAGAATGGATAGCAAAGTCCCACGTAACGGTAGGCTGGTATCCATTGTGGACGACGAATGGCGAGCGGAGCAGTTGCCTCACGAAGACATTGAGGTGCCTCTAGAGGAGTTGCCAGACCCGGAGGCTGACAGCGCTGACTCTCACCTCACGCTCAAAGAACAGAGCATGCGCTGGCAGGAGAACTTCCCTGAACCCGCCGCAGAGCAGTAATCTAGACTAGGTATTATCTTACTTCTCACATCAGTATTCTTAATATAATTACATTACATTGGAAAGTATTGTAGTCTTAATTTTAATTTATTTGTGTTCCCATGTTTTTAGAAACTACTAAAATATATTTTCATTGTCCTCAGGAACAAATAAATGTAAGAGAACAACTTCCTAAATATTTAAACAAGCAAGCTAAGCTACTTACAACTAGATGCATCATTATTGAAACGGAAAAAATAGCTAAAAAGACTCATGGAGCGCTCACAATCTTAAAACAATTTGGCATACATGAGTGTGGGCACAAAGAACCTGTAACCGGATCACACTGTATTTTGACCATGATTGGCAAGCATAATGACAAGCATTACATCTTGGCATCTCAGGACAGGGACTTGCAAGACAAACTGAGACTGAAAGCGGGGGTCCCACTTCTGTATCTCCATAACAAATCCCCAACACTTGAAAAGCCTTCTCCAGCCAGTTATGCCAAAGCTGGTAAAGTGTTGGAAAAACCTCAGGTCTTTATCACAGAAACACAAAATGAAGCTTTGAAGACCATGAAGAAGGTTCTAGGTGTGGAGGAACCGGTCGAAGAACAAAAGCAGACATTAAAAAAGAAAAAGCCTCATAACCCTAACCCCTTGTCTTGTAAAAAGAAGAAAAAGAAGCCCAGTAATGTGGAAACTAAGAAACAAGGCACCAGCGATGGTAAGGTTAGGAAACGGAAGAAAAAGAAGATGCCTCAGCATATTAAGGAACAACTCAAAAGTGCTGCTGTAAATAGTTAATTAAATACATGTCTTTATTTTAATATTGTAGTTTTATTATTCTTAATAGTATCATTACAGATATAAGGCTAAAATATAAGTCAGGATAATCTATTGTAGAGTTAACTCAAACAAAACCTTTTAAACATGGTTTTTGTATTTCTAGACAAACAACTTTTGTTTTATGTCCTTTTGAAAAATTCCAAAGAAAATATTGCATCATTTAATTTGCTCCACATTGACGATTTTTCAAAGTTTTTTAGGTTTCTGTACCTAAAAGGCACAGTTATTAATTATTTTTGTACTTATTAAAAAAATAATAAAATTAATATTTAACAGGGCTCACACACAACAATAACACAGAACCCTTAAATTTCGACTTTGACTCGCGAATTAAGTAAATAGAAAGAAAAGTAAAATAAGAAAAAGATTAAGATACAGTTCGGAACCCTTCACACGCGAGCTGACTGGTTTCCGAGAACACAAGTTGTTTGTTTCAACTTCAAGCCACCTTTGAAAGGTTTTGGTATCTACCAGCATAGACAATATACTTTGTCTAAGCTACTAGTAACAGCAACTCTGTAGGGCTAAGTGCTAAATTTTCCCTCCATTTTGATCCTTTTTGTTTTATCCTAGATGGGTTTGCACTTGATCACAATTCACCCGGTGGTAGCGACAGTTACTTAGGCTTGAATGGCCACTGCAGCTTGAGCCTGTGCGCGCCGTGCGTCACGATGTGAACGAGCGGCAGGTTGGTCAGGTACACCGCGTGGAAGTGAGTCACCAGCTCGTAGCACTCCTCCGGCTCGAAAACTTCCTCCCCGAACGGAGAGTCCTGTACAAAACAGTCAGAATATAGTATTATATAAAAAGTAGCTGACCCGGCAAACGTTGTTTTGCCTTAAGTAAAAATTTAAGGGTGAACAACTGTGGCGTCTCTGTCGCACTTCATCGCCCGCTACCAATGAGAGCGCTTGTCCTGAATCGCGCAAACGGTATTTTCAACGTGCGTATGACAGTATGACTGGTCCAAGCTACAATGCATGACCGTCGGACGGTCGTATCCGGACACAATATCTGTCCGGGGGGATATCCCTTTGCTAAATGGAGGCAGACCGTCGTCGCTTCATAAACCCTTAACACTTAGGGGTATGAAAAATAGATAGTAACCGATTCTCAGACCTACTGAATACGCATATAGATAATATTTGGTAAAAATCGGTCAAGCCGTTTTGGAGAAGTACGGTAACTAACATTGTGAGTCCTGGGCTCTGTGAGATTTGTAACAAACAAAATTCAGGGAAAATTCGATTCGCAAAAATTTACCTACAACCGAGCGGAGCCGTGGGCAACAGCTAGTTAGCCATAAATAACATACGTTAAACAACACTACAATCATTACTTAAATACTTAAAAATACTAGTTTGATTAAATAAACTTATAAATTTCATGAAATAAATTTGTACACCATTAAATACTACACACGATAGCACTTGTGTTTCATACCTATTTAATTTAAAATACCTTTCTACTAGAACACTGTAATAGACTAATAAATAATATAAGATTATATAGAATATAAGATTATAAAAGTACCTATAATTAGCTAAATAGTTCTATCAGACAACATATTCTGTATAAGAATAAGCCTTTCTTTAGATATAAAAAACCCCAACGTAAAAACTACGGGTTGTTATAAGTTTGTCGTGTATGTTGTTTGTGTTAGTCTGTAGCATCGTAGCTCCACACGTATGCACCGATATTGATTTTTTTAAGGTTAATTACTCACTCGTATTACCAAAAGTATGTGCTATGTGCACAGAAAGAGCAAATTCAGTATGATGCTGAGAGTACCAGGTACTCCAGCGCTGGTTTCCAATGATGGAAGAAAGTGGAATATAAACATTTACTATACCGCCTCCACCTAGTGGGATAAGGCAAGGAAGAAGAGATTTGGGGGTCTTCAAATCTAGAGTAAAAAGGTTCATTCTAGGCAAGCGTGTTACATCTTAGACCACATTTAAGCTTAACATCAGGCAAGCTGCGGTAAACGTAAGCCTAATCATCATTAAAAAACTTAAGCTTTGTGCTGGTATAAGCCCTATAATTTGCCGAATGTTCTTTTTCGAATGAACTAAACTACAAATAATTTTTGGTTCGTTTTTGTTTCTATACTTACGTAATCAAGTGCTTATTTGGTTAATATATATATATTTATTATAATTATACCAATATTATAAAGAGGAAAATTTTAATTGTTTGTTTGACTCGTATTGACTCCGAAACTACTGGAACAAAACTACTTCGTGCTCAAAATCTCACCTCAATAGTATGCCTAATCATGAGCTCCTTAAAGTATGCCCAAACAGCGAGCGGGGAGATCCAGTAATACCACCTGAAGTAGACATGCGTTGCCAGGTATACAGTGATCAGTGTTGCCAGCTTGCGAGCCGTGAAGTCGCGCTGGGCTGCGTACTCGAGCAGTTCCCTCACCAGGCTGGTCAGATAGCGCTTCTCTGATAGCTTGTAGTTCAAGATCACTTTCTTTTCGATTAGGAAGGAGGCTGCAATGTTGTGGAGAGAAGATAAGGATATTTAAGTACTATCATAGACAAATTTAATAATAAATTTATTAATGTCAATATCGGTTTTATACATGTCACATATTAAAAATTAATACTAATCAAATAACCCGCCCCCGGTGCAAAGGTGCCCATCACGCTCGCTGCATTAAAGCGCTAAATAGCTATGGCCATATACAAATTATATTAAATATATTTTGTCTATGGTCACCTTTACAATAAAGTTCAAATAAAAAAATTGTACGCGAAGGGGGTTGTGAAGGAGGCACAGTAACACCTATTTATTTATTTACATTACTTTACGGCCGTAATCAAAAACAAAGCAGGTCACAATTCAATTAAATTTAAGTTACATTAAATGTGAATGAAATAATAATCTTTTTGGACAAAATAACAATTGATAACTATTCTAATTAAGTATATCAAACATCCAATCACCTAGTTGTTTGAAGTTTATAGTTTGCTAAACATACAATTCATAAATATACTTTTAATTTAATTAATTTTACATCAAGTAATATTGAATTTGTAGTAATTAATTTCATTAATAGATACTAACATAGCCACTTCACCAGTCCCTCTTCAAGATCAGCATCAGCAGCTGCCACCATCTCGATAGCCTCACTTTCATTCATTATAGTCCCAATGAGAAGCATAGGCTTTGGTTCCTTCACCGGCCTTTGGAATGGAGGGGCATCATTCTCCTTCAGAGAAAGTAAATAGGAAGGTGCAGAAATCTGAGTCTTCAGTGGAGGCTCCTGAATTGGCTCGGAAGCCTCTGGCACAGGGTAGATAGGCGCTGATACAGTCTTCATGGCTTGTCTGGTCTCACTGCTAGGTTTACTGGTTTTTGACTCCTGAGATTCAGTAGCCATTACTGAGGAATACCTTCAAGTATGGCAGTAAAGTTAAAGTGTTATTTATTTTAATTAGCCTAGTAAATGTAACAGGATATCTTTGGAGAATAAAGAGTTGACTTAACATATGTTGACAAAATGTCAATATGATTATTTTGTTGATCTCATTACTTTACTGGTAATCAAAATAAAAAAGGTTTTGTATTTGTAACCAAGAATGACATATATTTGTCATGACAACAATTTTAACATCATAGCTTTTAGATATCTATGTTCACGGGAAACAAACTACTTTAAGTACAAAAAATTAGCTGTATGACCATAAAATGCTAGATATTTCTTTATACTTATTCAATACTTTATGTTTATTCTCTCAAATATTTCATGGAATATATGTATGGAAATAAAAAAGTTTACATATTGAAATCAATTTAATCCACCTTAATCTTACCTTGCATGGATTAACAAGTCTAAATTCAGCAATACATGACCGTAGTTATTTACAAAAGAATTACATATGGCAGTTCTTTGTTCAGCGGTCTCGCTTTCTATTTTTTTCTGAGCTCCTTTCCTTTCTATCGGGGCTTCGATCTACAGTTTCCCTTTTTTTCTCTCCATACGAATCCCAGAATCGTCCACCGAGTTGCTCATCCCTGGAAACACTTCTTCCTCTTATATCCCAACCATCTTCATTTTCTTTACCCTTGTATTTATCTTTCTGATTACTTCTAGTCTCGTCATCTCTTCGCTTAGTTTTATCGCGGCGGCCTTTCGTCACTTCCTCATCACTACTTTCATCACTGTGTTTGTTGGTTTCTTTTCGTGTTATTTTGTCCCTCTTCTTTACTTTTTCATCATCACTACTTTCATCACTCTCTTTATTTCCTTTTTGTGATTTTTTGGCTCTCTTTTTTACTTTTTCATCTTCACTGCTTCCATCATTACCTCTTTTATTTTTTTTTCGCGACGTTTTTACTCTCTTTACTTTTTCATCGTAACTACTTTCATCACTCTCTTTATTATTTTGTTCTCGTGATTTTTTGTCCCTCTTCTTAACTTTTTCATCTTCGCTGCTTTCACCACTACCTCTTTTATTTTCTTGCCGTGATTTTTTGTTCTTCTTTTTTGCCTTTTCATCGTCTCTACTTTCATCACTCTCTTGGTTATTTTGTTCTCGTGATTTTCTCTCCCTCTTCTTAACTTCATCATCTTCACTGCTTTCATCATTACCTCTTTTATTTTCTTTTCGTGATTTTTTTACTCTCTTCTTTTCTTTTTCATCATCACTACTTTCATCACTATCTTTGTTATTTTCTTTCCGTATTTTTTTATCTTTCTTTGTTTCTTTAACATAATCTTTTTCTATATTCCTTTCATTGTGATAAGATCTCTCACTTGCTTCATTTTCTCTCTCTTTCTCGCGTTCGTTCTTGTCTTTTTCACGACTTTCTTCATTGCGATTCTTTTCTCTATCCAGACGATTTTCATCGTGTCTTCTGCTTTTGGATTCGTAGCCGCTGTCTCGTTCACTCGCGTATCTTTCCCTTCTATCTCTCGACTCATCATCTCTGTCTCTATTCTTTCTCACATCATTTCTGCTTCTATCAGATCGATCATCCTCTCTATTTCTTTTTTCAGCTCTGTCATTATCTTCTTTATCCTTTTCCTTTCTTTCGTTATTTCGGTTTTTATCAGTGCGTTCGTCAACTGTATTACGTCTTTCATCAATTCTGTTTTTTTCTGATCTATCATCGTCTCTGTATCCATAACTTCTTTCATCTTCTCGGTTTCTATCTTCATCTCTATTCCTGTCTATTCTGTCATCATTCTGATGTCTATCTGATCTGTCATCTTTATATCTTCTTTCATTGCCCCTCCCATTCTCATAGCTTCTATCTCTTCCGTCATTGTCCAGTCCTCTCTCACGTCTGTCATCGTCCCGTCCCATCTCACGTCTGTCATCGTCCCGTCCCATCTCACGTCTGTCATCGTCCCGTCCCATCTCACGTCTGTCATAGTCCCGTCTCATCTCACGTCTGTCATCGGCCCGTCTCATCTCACGTCTGTCATCGTCCCGTTTCATCTCACGTCTGTCATCGTCCCGTCCCCTCTCACGTCTATCACTGTCCCGACCCATCTCACGTCTGTCATCGTCCCGTCCCCTATCACGTCTGTCATTGTCCCGTCCTATCTCACGTCTGTCATCGTCCCGTCCCCTCTCACGTCTGTCACTGTCCCGTCCCATCTCACGTCTGTCATTGTCCCGACCCATCTCACGTCTGTCATCGTCCCGTCTTCTGTTCCTCGGATCTTCATCATTTCTTCTTCTGTCATCTCCGTTTCTCTGATCACGATTTCTAGGAACATCTCTCGGAACTGCAAAATTGTCCTTATCCCTTTGATTTTTAGGATTTTCATGTCTTTGCGCGTCTTTGCCGTAAGTATCATAAAAGCCGTCGTGGCCCCATCGCTCGACTTTGTCTTTATCTGGTTCATTTTCTGGCGTTTTAGGGGTCTTGTTCTTTTTCTTCTTATCTTTCTTCTTTTTACTTTTTTCTTCTTCACTTTCTGAGTCTGTAAAAGAAAAAAAAAACTATTTTAGTATGGGTTGGGTAAACAATAGTTAATGAAAATGATTAAATCTAATGTTCAGGTAAAATTGTTATTCCATAATACAAGGCCTTAATATAAAGCTCTCACCGCTAGAACTGGAGCTAGATGAGTCACTGGAGCTGCTGGAACTACTGGTCGAGTCTGAACTGGAGCCCACAGTGATCTCTGCTGGTGGGACATTCTGAAATTATACAAACAGTAACTCTCATCTTTCTGTCTCTTCTTTATTTTTTCACGGTTACTTAAAGAATATATTTGAAACTCGAAGATTAGCCTTAGCCTAGAATAACGTGACCAGAGGACATTGAAGGCCGAAACTCATAATTAAAATATAATAAAGAAAATCTCCAAATATATAAATGAATTATTTCATCTTAGACTGACAAATCATTTTATGATCATACTAACAATTTTTCACATACATGAATCTCAATCTAATATCTTATTTGCTCAAACATTACAGTTTTATTTTGTAATTAATAATATTACTTCATCAAAAGATAAACTATTGCTTACATACACAAATATATAATACATAAAAAGCAAGTAATATATATACAGCTTATTAGTTTAAGTTTACCTTTGGCATTTGTTTCAAGTGTTCACGCAGCTCGTCAGTCAAGCCTCCAAGACCAATAGATGTGAAAAAGTTGATTGAAAACCGCGTGTTTTTTGGATTATCCCTCGGAAACACACCTGAAAACGCACTCTGGAGAGTCCTGGAAAACAGAAGAAAATACCTATTAATTTTACAACCTTTGTTTTTTTAAACAAAAGGAAGAGTGATATAAACTTACGGATCTTTCAGGCGGTCATTAAGTTTCTTCAAGCCCATATACTCGGCCAGCTCTTGGAACAAGATCTTGATGTAAATACGACTTGAACTAGTTGTATCCTCTTCATTCAACTTAACACATTCTAATGCTTCCCAACTAATTGAATCTGTGAATAATAGATGAGCGAAAAACTTGCTGACATTTCTCAGTCTATTTGTATCTAATCTGTGTGCAGTTGAATATGAATCTTTAAATATTTCCTCAAAGGGACCAATGTATATTTTGTTTATATTACAGAATCTCTGTGCTAATAACCCGTAGAACTTTTCGTATGTTCGTTGCTCGGCACAGCAATCTAAGAACATATGGCATAGCTCTACTTCTTGACCAGGTTTTAGTTCCATTTTCATTAGTTTGTGAGCACACTCCTCGAAGTCTAAACTTGAGTTGATTGTCAGATAGATGGTTCTTCGCAACGCTACTAGGTTAGTCTCTGTGTTGTCTATAATTGTGACATTCTTTTGTTCTGAGTTTTCCTCTTCCTCTTCGTCATCAGATTCGTCACTGCCACTCTCTCCGGAACCATCTTCTTCACCAGACTCAGCATCAGAACCGAGGATCTCTTTGCTCAAGGTTTTATACTTTTGTTCATTCTCTTCATACTTGTCATCGAACTTGAAGACATCTGAAATCAAAAAACACTGAAATATTAGTAAAGGTAAAGAAATTATATATTAGTTACTATACATGGTAGTTATTGGTACTTGTACTTATATTTCTATCACCACTTAGTAATTAGCTAAGGGATCTTTTAAGTAAATACTCATCTGCGGAACTTCTAAGATATATAATAAGATAATAATTATTTCAAGTAAATAAAGTACTTTCAAAATTAAATCAATTAAGAATGAAAGCATAGCTTAACTCATTACTTTTACAGAGTTATGTTTCAATAGAAAATTTAAAAGATTTCTTTCTAATGCAATTTTAATTACAACTTATGGAACATAATAAATACTTACTCAGGATGTCCTGAGGGTCCGTCCCATCATCCAACATCAACAGGTGTGTAAACTGTTCTTCCTCTGGCACAAGCTCCAACTCCTCTATGAGTGCGGGATGGTCTTTGAACCCATCCTTCCACACTTGGAACATCACCTCTATCATGTACTGAACTCTCTTGTCCAGCTGTCCCTCATGCAAAATGTTGCGCAACATCTCAAATATAGCATTCACACCCTTAGAAGATACTTCGGTAAGTTTCTGACCACATTCCTTCAAGAATGAGATTGCCACCTCCACAGAATCATCAGTAGGAGTCTCCACTAACAGTGTGAGGAGTTCCAATGCCAATATCTCGTGAGCAACGCGCTGATTCACCAAGTGAGCGATAAATGAGGCGGAAGATATGCATATAGGCTTGTCATTCCTTTTGAAACCTCTTTTGAACTGAATAACTAACCTTTTTAGTAGTAACTCTCCTATATTGGGAAAGCGCGAATTGACAGCAGCTACTAATGCTGCGTACACATTGGTAAAAGTTGGGGAGGCTGCCTGCGCCTGGATTACAGACCGACACAGCAAACCACGGCCTCTCACTATGTTTTCTTTAAGCAATTCCTTGATAATAATGCCTATGTTACCGATATTGATCTTGTTAATGTGTCCGTGAATGGACTTCTTCAAAGCTTCCCATGCGAGTCTTTGGTAAGCCACAGATGATTTGTCTGTGATTTGCGCTTGCATCATACGCAGCCGCGCGGGCGGTATGTAAGCTCCGCCAGTCCTTGTGTTGAGCATATCGGTCTCTTTGGGACGTCTAGCTGGGGGCTCCTCCTTCATATCGGGCTCCTTTTCGTTCTCTCTTTTTACATCTCTGTAAGGCGACCGCGACCTGGAACGCCTACGTTTTCGTTGGAAATCTTTCTCGCGCCTATCTGTAGGCGACCGTGATCGTGTGCGGGCTCTTTTTGATTTATATTCACGGCGCCTTTCGTCGTCATCTTCTCTTCTATCTTTCTTACGTTTACCTTCCCTGCTGTCATCCATTACGATGCTAATCACTTATGACTATTGAATGAATATTTTCTATATTGAGTATTCTGGATATAGTAATCACTTTTTAATTAAATAAGGCAAATAATCGTAACAATTTCTACAAAAATATTAAAATAACGCTTAACACGCAAACATCACGCGAGGCGAAATGGCAGACATGTTTGTTTTGACAGCACAGAGTGAACCAATTTGACAGTTTACAAAAATTTGAAGTTGACAATAAGTCAATTTCTTTATGTTTTTGGATCATATACGACGACAACGTTTAACTTGTATTCATCATTATCATTTTCATATTTAATCGCAAAAATAAATTAGCTCTTTACTGGCTAAGAATGAACATCACCGGATGTAGAGGATCTCTTCTTATATATCGTTAAAAATAAAACTCTTGTATAAGTAGCAAGATCATCCTTGATCATCATGATCATACTTGTTTCTTCTACGAGGATATGAAAAAATGTTCCCGCCAATACTTGACACAGATTTTTTTCCAATCCTTTATTAATATGCTTGCAACCATTTTAATGTAAATTTAATTTTTATATCACTCTCTTGTGACGATAATTTTAATATATTATATTGAAGGGAGAGTTCAGTTTGCACGCTCCCTCGAGAATAGTAGTTCTATATATGCCTATTATATACAAAGTGTTTGTCTAACTGTGTCGGAGCCTGAAACGATATCTATCTATAAGGTCAAAATCTTAATTACCTAACGAAATAGGAATAGGATAATATGAATATTCATCTGAGAAATTAAGAAGATATTTACCATGGATCAGAAAAAACAGTATTTATTGTTTCTGCATTCATTTTCAAGCTCTTTTTGCTTTTAGTATACTCACATTAAGTTCCTGCCTAAATGTTATTCGCTAAAGGATACACCAGTACCTATGTATAGTCAAAAACGTTTTTTTGTTATTTTTTCCATCATTATGCTAGGTCTATAAGAATCATGTACTTAAATCATTATGTGTAGGTACTGCCATGAAGCTGTACATTTTTCCATTGTATCCTATAGAAAGTTCACCGAGCTAGGGGATAGTTTCTTAAGGTTGTTCGCTAGCATGCTGCAAGTGCTCATATGCCGCTAGATGGCGTTAAATAGGTATAAGTTAGTTTAATTCATCCCAGCATCCCAAGTGATTTCTTTTGTAACTTTAGAATCGGTTCGCGGAAATTACTGTTAATGTATTATTTTTAAGGCTCATCACAAAACAACATTTATTAAGCGTTGATAGCAAATATGTACAAAAAGCCATATAAAACCCATATCTACTATCATCTATTCTGTGACGATGCGGCTACACTCACACTAGCATTGACAATTTTTTTTGTCACTTGAACTTCAGCATATTTGAATATGCATGCCAATTTCGAACGCTCAATTGTCGATTATATGGCTCGTTCGTAGAGGAAACATTTTTGGAACAGGAAATATTTTTATGATTTGAATTGACTATGGTTCATATCTCATGAATTATTAATTTTGCTATTTTATTTTGTTCGGAACTCTTTTTTTTTAAAGGAATATTATGGGAAAGTCAATATTTTCAATAGGTTTCGTTTTCGTGTATGTTAATATTCATAGTGCATACCTTAAAACCTCAAATGAAATTAAAAAATAAATCTATTGGGTACATGATACGAGTAACAAGAAAAAACTTTTCTCACGAATCATCTAACATATTGCATGAAACAGTTGTATTTTTCAAATGATTCCAAAATGTAAGCCATTTCATTTGGGAAAGTTGCGAATAATATCATATCCGCTATTTTGGCGGACATCCGAATATCATCAAACATAGCTAAGAACATCAAAATCGGTTCATCCGGAATAACAGCTTCAAGTCTAATGATTAGAAAAGTAAATAATTACATATTATCAGGGAATTTATATATAATAGACTATGGATATTATTTTAGCTTCATTTGAAATAAAAAAAAACTATTATTATTATTCTAAGGTAAGAGGCCTGTCGAAATCTTAGTTATTATAAATATACACCTGGCAGTTTACATGTATTGTTGATATAATTATACACTAGTGGCCCGTCCCGGCTTAGCACGGGCATAAAAAAAAATCAATTCTAGGAGATATGTTTGAAAGTCGTTCAGAAGTGTAATATTTTATTCGTTACGAACAAACATTTAAACTTTATCGCATTATAATTTTGACATAGATTAAAGTTTTTTTTTGTATATATGGGTTCCGCTGCTCTCAAGACATAGGTACTAAACGACACCCGCCACAACTAACTTTTCTTAGCGCATGCGATGAAACAAATTTTTTACTCATTTTTATACCTTGTGTTACATTACTGGAGTCTTAATAAGAATTTCTTACCCTTTGCAACAAAATATAATGCCTATGTCATTTGGGGATAATGTAACTTCCCAACGGTGTAAGAATTTTTAATTTTAGTCCAATAGTTTTGGAGCCTATTCGCGTCAAAAAAAACATAAAAACATCCAAACAAACAAACAAACAAGCCTTTTGTAATTATGAGATTGTTAAAGATATTGATAGGTAAACAAAAGACGTAGGTATAAAAATTTGATATAATTGGCCAAGTACGAACCGGGCTCGCGCGTGAAGGGTTCCGTACCATTATTAAAATATGGCGAAAAAACATGTTTTTTGTATGGGAACCCCATATCAAACATTCATTTTATTTTGAAAGAAAGAAAGAGAGAAATCATGAAAGAATCTACCAAGTGTCATTGTAAAGATAGAGTAAAAAGAGGTAATACGTAGCTTAATATTCTGTAGAATTCTTTAGTGTCCTGTTATCGTTTTTGATGTTGAGCAAAAATACAAAATATAACACGTCTTTTAAGGTACACTTTAAAAACGTGTCATCCACCCTTTATATTTGTATATTTTCTGTTTTTAGTATTTGTTGTTATAGCGTATCTAGTACTTGTATACTCTTGGGTTATAACGGCAACGGAAACAAATAATTTGTGAAATTTTCAGCTATCAAAGTGTATTAGAAACAGCCTGGTGACAGAAAGACAGACAACGAATATTTTGTAAAAGGCATTCGTTTTTATCTTTTAAGTACAGAAAAGATCGCAGTAGTATATTAATTTCATTCTTAGGGTACCTAACCCTAAAAATTATTGCTGCATTATAAATACGTTTTTTTAAGTATGTCAAATATGACAAACTGACATTGACATATATTTTATATATTTCATTCAAATAATCAAACAAAATTATACATATTTTAAATTTTTAATTCTGTTACGATACTTAATATAAAAATAGCAATAATTTATTTAAAAATAATAAATAAATTTCATCAAACTCTTTAACAATACTTTTTTTGATCCTGCCATCTATCGGAATTTTGTTGATTTATTACTACGGATGGTAAGCTTGGGTTCATGTTTGGCAGAGAGAATGACACTAACGGAAACGGAAACTAACAATGTATACGTATACATGTCACCAACTTAGCTGTTCAGGTGGCCAAAATTGGAATTACAAGTTCGACAGCACTCTTAGGTGGCAACAAATCTCCACTAGCGACACTGTCAACTGAACAGCTAAGTTGTTGCACTGCACTCATACATGTGTATTTTGCTGGAAAAAATCACGCTGATATATCTGTTTTGCGATAAAAAATGTATAATATTACCTATTTCGCGCCCCAATTAGACCATTTTAAGTTTATGTTAAGTGATTACTATTTAAAAATCTTAGAGGAAATGGTTGCCAGTCTGAGAAGCATTTAGTATGGGGCTCGGAAAGCCTTAAACAAATAAAACCACTCTCGTATTAGTATTTATGACTTTATTTAGTACGACAATGAAACTACAAAAGTTGCCTGCACTTCAAACAGCATTATATCTCACAAACTGAAGCACATTAATAATATCGTAATAATCAAACACATAAAATATAAAAAGTAACTCGAATAACACCATATAATAAGAGACAAGTGACTAACATTACGCCATGATACCATTTTAAACAAAAATATAATATCTGAAAGCTAAACTTGCATCGCTATACATGATTGGTACCGATCGCGAGAATCTAAAAGGCTACACAATACCCAAGGCAAATTGGTCAGAGGTTTTCACTTCTTCCCCGAGAATCAAGCTAGTACTTACATCTAGGTCCTCCCATAGCGAAACACCAAGCGAAGCCTCGCGCCGCCGCCCGAAGCAACGATACATCGTCTCTTACACTATATACAATTATTATCATACCTGCCACGATTAAACTGACGCTAAATGAATGCCAAAAATGTATTATAAAATAGAGGAATACTCTCTCTCCGAGTCGCGCTCGCCCGCGTCTCCCTTCCGCTCTCTGCCTGTTTCCTGGCTTGAGCTTACTTGATAGCAAATACTTCTAAAGTCTAATCAAGCTTTAAGGTTTAGGTCAAACCAACCAACCAGCGTTCAGCGCCATGTCCGCGGTCACAATGAGCGGTTGAGACGTGTCCTCTGATTGGTCGGTCTCCATGCACGCCATGTTGGTTTGTCCTATACTTTAGCTCAGTTCAGAAACAGGGAGACCATTCTAGAGCGGATACAAAACTAGCATCTCCCGCCCGTCCGCCGCCCGCCACCTTACCGTATTACAAAAGATACAAAACCCTAAGGCAGTACAAGTTACGTTACTGATATCATCCGTTTGCCGTCACAATGTCGAGGCACTTCCGCTCAACTAAGGAACTAATCTGACTACAGATTGAGATCATAAAAGGAAGTGAGATTACGACTTACGAAATGGTGTAGACTAGATGATGCGCTCTACACGCCAGGGGGCGCCAGTGCCAGTGACTATATTTCTATAGAAAACATGTATGCTATTCTAGCTTTATGTCGCTTATTAATGTTTAAACATACTAAAGATATTTCTTTAGCCAAGTTTAGAAATGCCACATAATCGATGGCATTATACAGGATAACCGTTCAAAGCCCCCTGGCGGCTGGTATTATGGTGCGAGAGCATCCGACGCGACGTCAGGTCCACCTCAAGCGGCGACCTCCTCCATCAACCAGACCTATAGTCTGATATCCGACACCTGCTACTACCGAGATACATTCCTTGCATCTGATTCGTCAGATATGATGCGCATACGCAGCGTTCACCAATCACTGCTTTCAATACAAACTTGACCTTACGGGTAAGAAAGAATATTTATATTCTTTATGTTTTAAAGTTAAGACTTTATAGTACATGTAACATCTTTCTTATGCTGTATTCTGTGAATAAATGATTTGATTTAATTTGACATTTACCTATTCCATCTTTGTTTGTGGCCTCTACGGTATGACCGCAATTTTGCTAATGTCATAAGGTGAATAAATATGTTTGATCCTTATTTCAACGCTTTAAACGTGAAGCAAGTAATGTATCTCGGTACAAGCTCGAGTAGATCAGACTAAAACTGAACCTCCCCTTACGACATGGATGTGTGCGATACATGAAATGCGAACATGAGAGAAAAACTTAAATTTAGATTAATATCTTCCTAAAAATACTGTTGCGTATGATAAAAATAGTTAAAAATAATGATATCATAAGTCTATAACTATACGCTCGACGCGTCGTGTGCAAGCCTGCTTACAACGTCTGATCCGATCCGAATGTCCGTCTCATTTGCCGTGGGTTCTGCACAAACATCAAACTGACAAATATGTCACTTTTAGTCATAAACTGACAATTGTGTCACTTTATGACAAATATGTTACTATTTGCATTAAATAGACAGTGTTCACTAGCTGTATGACATTTCCGTGTCATATGAACACAGACAAACATTAAAAAAATAAAACAGGCAATTACGGCATTTCTACAGAACCCGGAGGAAAAACGACCCTATCTGTGGTACATATTATAACATGAATTACACGTTCTGTTCTACGCTTTTGATAAACATTACTTTATCAGCGTAACTTCGCGCAGAGTACTAAAAGTAGGGTCGTTTCGATTATGACACAAGTTAAAATTCAAAATAGGCCATCAAAAAGTTGGGACAAGGTGAAACAAGGGGTGGTTATATCGTAAGCACAATTACGGGATGTGAAAGCGTCCGGGATAACCACTGAGTGCATTGCGGCTTGCATATCCACTAGAAGTTAGTTTCCATTACTACTCTGGGATCAAGGGAAGATTTTATACAGGTAAGAACACAACAAATAACTTTTTAAGTTAAATTAAACGCAATATTCAAATGACGAGAATTTTGTCGGAAAAAATGTCAAACACAAAAGCGTTTTTTTCCCACAGCCACTGGTTCTAAATTTAGTATCCCCAGCAAATTATGCTTCTTGTTCAAATGTATGATTTAACAAAGACTTTTAATTTGAAAATTAAACTTGGGGTGGGCTAAGCTTTCCCCAGACATTCGTTTAAGATAAAAATGTATAGGTAAAACTACCCCCATAGTGGATCAAGCCTCATTCAATACATGGGGTGTGCAACTGTGAGCCGTAGGGTGCAAGGGGTAAAGGACTGACACGAAACCGTTTGTTCCAATTTATGCTCCACTGACATTCTAACTACGGTAATTGTCTACTGGACCAGCCATCTTACCCTAGCACCGTCCATCGCCATCTTTAAGGTTACATTTAATATAAATAATTTAAAATCCAGTTGAAAATATAATTTGTATTAATGAGGACTACTTTTTTAGGCTGGTGAAATTTTCAGATGTTGACTTTTCAAATAACCAAAATATCAATAAAGTTAGCAATAGACGGCTACCTATCATTCAATCCTAGAGTGTAGTTGCATTAGTGATGTCATTTGACTCTGCCCTTTTTAATAAAGAATACGTTTGAGGCTCTGTTTGTTTTCTCTTTCTCTCACTCATTTAGTTGCAAGCGAGAGATTAACGCGAGTTTTTTTTTAATAATGATTATTTTTGACATTCTGTTTTGTTTTGACACCGCTATTGCAATTATCAATTCCTCAGACATGTAACACTAAAATATTATTTGTAACACTGCCTTATAACATTTAAGGTAACAATTTATGTCATAAGTTTCAATACATAAATGCGATAGAACGGCTCGTGCAAGTCCAATGTTACTCTACAAAGTATTATACTCTTGCTGGGCTATTCTCAAGCATTCAAGATTTCCCACATTAAAATACGAGTTATATACTAAAAAAGTGCAATCGTAAAAATAAAACCTAACGTTACTAGCGTCTTATATCAGTCAGACAGGGACAACACTATTTTTAAAGTACGATTGAAGACCCCAAAATACTTATTTGAAGTCCGAAACGACATATTAAGAAAAAAGTTTTTACTGATTCTTACATACAAATTTATTCCCAATTAAGAAACACACTGGCTAATGCAAACTTGCTGGTCGTAAAGTGACAAATAGGTCACAATTAGTCATAAAGTGGCAAATAGGTAATTGATTGTCATAAATGTACCTTTTTGTGACAAATAGGCTAGCGTGCAACTTTGTATCATGAAACGACTTATAAGTAATATATCGAAATTAGCTTCAAATCGGTATTATAGAAAGTCCTCTGTTTTGTAGGACAACTCCTAGTTTTAAAACTCAGTCTTGCATACAAAAATGATAAATGCATCGTAATCAATAGTGTTCCACCCTCGTCTATAACCCCGAAAGCTTGAGAATCCCAGCCGAGTTCTATAACCCTACCTAGTTGGGGTGTTAGTAACGCGACACCGCCAGCGGACGCTTTGTACTTTAGGTGACTTTTTCATTTGCCATCGTAATGCGAAAGCTTGTTAAATTAACGTCGGAGTTCAAGGGTTGCTGGTATCGAGAACTAGATGGCAACAATGTTGTTTTGAATCTGCTGTCGATGTTTTCCAACCACTGCTTTTTTATTACATGAATTTCTTTTGTTTTTTTTTAAGTAAAATACTCTGAGATCACATTCATCAATAAAACAAACATCATAGTGCTGCCACCTAGTATAAATCTTAACTAAAAGGTCAATAACCTTTACGCTTGCACTGTTTTTTCGTAACTACCCGCATTTTTTCTAGCATTTTCTATGAGTTTCGCTGTGTATGTATAATGAGCGTGAGCCTCCGGTGCGCGTGGTGTCGCCGCGGCGTCGTGAGTAGTAGTTAGGTAGTAGTGTGCAGTCTAAGCGGTATTCGCGTCGCTCTCGACGCGGGCGTTCTTGTTCTGTCGGACCATCTCCGCGCGCCGCTCCTGGAAATTATTACACATTTTCTATTAGATTTTTTTTAATTCGCACATTTTTTGTGAAAATAGTTCTGTTATATTACTTAATATTACTCTCGCGTAGAGAGGAGATGCATGTTAGTAGGAGATGTATGGAATTGGTAGTGCAAGGAAGAAGGGCAAGAGGCCGACCGAAGAAGACATGGATGGAGTGTGTGAATGAGGACATGAGAGTGAAAGGATTGAGTGTAGAGACGACGGCTGATAGAGGAGAGTGAGTGAGAAGAGGAAAATTTGCTGTGCCGACCCCACCTAGTGGGATAAGGAAAGGAAGAAAACGAAGTTCCATAACTGTTGCTACTTACCTACTATCTTGGTAAGTTATTTTTTTTAGAAAGCACGTTAATCTTGCATACAAATATGCAATATTATGAGAGTTAATGGTGAAATAAGTATGTATCTAAAATAAAAAAGGTGCAACAAAGATTACACTAGCACAAGTTTTTACGAATGCCCAAAACTACATTACAGTTTTCTTTTCGTTCATATTTTTTCCAGAGACAAACTTCAATTATCTTTATTGTAATTTTTTTAAATGGACTCAATAAGATTGAACAATTTCTACTTGTGTTCTGACACATCGTATTGGCCATAAAAAAATTGAACAAACTCTTTTGTCTATGGCAAAAATTAGTCCGAAACGAAAACTATGACGTACTTAGGCACATCTGACATCTGTTAAAACTCGTGCTTGTTAAACTGAAAGGTGATGAGAAACAAAAAAACAAACCTCCTTCTTAACAAAGTCCAGTTTTTTCTGTATTTCCTTTTCCCTATTAATCTCGGCGGTAGTGAGTTTCGTCTCGATGTCTTTGGAGATCTCCTCGACTTTGGCGGCGGAAACCGAGCGCACTTCCGCTAGCTTAATGCTCTAATGAAAGGTAAATAAAAAAAAACAATGAGAAACAAAAATAATTAAACACAGGCATGATGTACCTACGTATGATTGGTATATGGATGATATATGTACATTTTAATAAACAGGCGAAGCCATTTGCATAATTGTAAACAAAGTTGTAGCGGCTTACAGTAACTGTTATCGTCACGTGATATTAGATGTGTACCGATGTGCTTTTCCTGGGTATATGTGTTTGGGAGTGTACGTGTGTGATTGTAGTGTGTGCGAGTGTGTGTGCTGTGGAAAATGTGCGTATGTGTGTTTATGTACGTTCGGCGGTCTGTGCTAACTTGTCAGTGTGTGTATGTGTGGTGTTTTAGCAAAGTCTCATAATTTTTTATTATAAATTTGAACGATTCCAGTGAATGATATAGATAGCGTTATTATTATTATTATTATCAAATATGTGTATCTTATATATATTATGTCATATCTTAAGTTATATATTTGTCATAAATGTATGTGTATATAAATTGAATTATGTTTGAATGGTGCGATGCCGTAAGGTTAATAAACGATTTGATTTGTGTGTAGTGTGTGTGGTGTGTTTGTGTTTGTGGAGTGTGTCTGTGAACGTATATGGCTGTGCAACTACTCGCGCTGTTCGAGGTACAGACAACGCTAAGCGACCTGCGCCAGCTTGTCAGTGTATGTGTTTGTGGAGTATGTGTGTGTTTGTCTGGAGTGTGGGTGTGGGGGGTGGGGGGTACGTACATGGCTGCGCAGCTTCTCGCGCTGCTCCTGCTCGAGCTGCAGGCGGCGCTCGGCGGCCTGCGCCAGCTTGTCCTGGATGGCGCTCTCCAGCTGCTGGAACTTCTCCTGGTTGCCCGCGCGCACCTTGCGCACCTGCTCCTCCTGTGTACGTGGCATTCGTGGATTACGAATAAATCATAATTTGAAATATAATGTACATTTACAACTCCAATTAGTCATCTAGCTCTGATTGCGTTGGCCAGAATTTACCAAAACGAACTTGGAATTTGTTTGCTCATCGGATGATACTGTGGATTATAGGAACTCTTATGTGCCTAGTCGCCGACTATTAACAGGCTAATTAGTCGGTCAAAAAGTTTTTTGTGACACCGCGGGGTGCAAGCTAGTATATAAATAATCTATACCAACATATAAAGAGGAAAAGTTTTATTTTTGTTTGATTGACTCAAATTTGAAAAATTCTTTCACCGTTGCGAAGCTACATTATCCCCAAGTAACATAGACTACATTTTGTTGCTCTTTGCAACTTATGTAGATTACTTTAAAGCCCGTGCGAAGCCGGGACTGGCTGATAGTCTTTCATAAAAAAATATTACGATTGGCCTGGTCGAAAAGGCGACCGCTTACAGCCGGCTAGTCGACCAAAGTGTCAGTCGGGACATCTCTATAGTGCAGTTTATAGTAACACCGGGTAAACTTGATACTGACATGTTCGCGCAGGCGCTCCAGCATCTTCTTGATGTTCTCGTCGCGCTTGTCCGCGGCCGTGGTCATCTTGTCCTCGATCGCCTTGTACACCTCCGCCGTCTGCTGCTCCAGCGTCAGCCTGCACCACACAACACACGATCTTAACTTGCTTGACCACAAATCACTTGATGATAAGTTGGGGGCTAGGATGGGGTACGCTATGAGAAACTGCAGAGCCTTGGGCAGCGCCGCATAGCCCATGGGCCACACAAAACATTATACTTTTATCACAAATCACTTGATGATGAGTTACGGTCTAAGATGGGGTACGCTAGAAGAAACTACAGAGCTTTGAGCAGCGCCGCATAGGCAGACACCCTTTCGTTTTTTTATAGGTTACATTTAGGAGGATGTGCGAGGGAAATACATGATTTAATTCCCCTCGCCTCATTCTATCATCGTTATACAGTGACCGGCGATTAATATTAGCCAATTGTCTCTTTCCAAAGGTCGATGTGCAATATTTATCGCCGATAGGTGTGGTGTGAAGGCACCATGCTCGATTACGGTCTGGTTCGATCCTGGTCCCACACCAATGACTTGTTTTGTCAAGTTATGTGTGGATTTGCGCTCGCTTTACGGTGAAGGAAAACATCGTGAGGAAACCGACATGGCTGAGGACCACAATATCCGAAGACGTGTGTCAACCCACACTGGGCCAGCGTGGTGTATTACGGCCTATATCTCTCACCTCGTGAGAGATGGCCCTGGCTGCTTATGACGGTTCTGAGGGTACAACTGACCTGGTCTTCTCGACGCCCTCAAGGTGGTCCTTGATGCGGCCGCGCAGCTCGCTGATGTAGGCCTCTCGCTTCTCCTCGTGGGTCTCCATCTTGGCGTCGAGAGCCTCCTTGGTGGAGGAGATGAAGCTGCTGGTCTGCTCGCTGCGGATCCGTGACGCCTCCTCGATCTTCTGCATTTTCATAGCGATCGCTGCCATCTTGCTCGCTTCCAGACTCTGCAAGGAAAAGGCTGCTATTAATTTCCGCGTAGTAAAACGGTAGAAATGTGGTGTCGAGTTAACATATCAATTAGATATAAACACATAAATATCTTTTATCCTTATATATTGCTTTCCATACAGCCTCAATAATACTACAACTAGCATCCCGTCCCGGCTTCGCACGGGCTCTAAAATAATCCGAGTAGCAAGGAGAAACAAAATATAGCCCATGTTACTCGGAGGTAATGTAGCTTCCCAACGGTGAAAGAATTTTTCAATTCGGTTTTTTAGTTTCAGAGGCTATTCGCGTCAAACAAACAATCAAACTTTTCATCTTATAATATGATATATGAAGGGTCCACTGCAATAATGATGAATGTCCTTTGTCTTTGGTTTTAAGATAATTGGGTTTTAAATTTACAAACGGTGTAAAAAAACTCAAACATGAAGATTATAAAATGTTATTTTTTAAAGTTAAAGTGTAGGCATAATAGTATTATTTATTAGTAAATAATCATTCTTAGGGTATTATAAACTGATTTAAAATAATCGAATCTTAAGTAAGGTTTTATAAATCAGGACTATAATGATCACTGTCCAGACTGCGTTCATAGTCAATAATGATTGGTGTCCAAATGACTGATTTAATTAACTTCTAAATCTTTAATATTTGCAGCATGTGGAAGTCCATCGTAATAAAGTCTTGTGCCAGGCTTACAGAATTTTTTCAAGATCTGCAGGTTGTTTTATTTCGCTGTTGATATAGGTAGCTTCTCTTTATAAGCCAAACCAGGTAATCATATTATGATAACGAGGTGTACTCACGCGTCTCCTCTCCTCAGCCGCCTTCAGCTTCTCCTGGATCTCCTCGACGGAGGGAGTCTTCTCGGGGGAGTCGGCGCGGCGCGGCGCCGGCACTCCCACCGGCTCCGCCAGGATCACCTCGTACGCCAGGCCGCCCTTCGACATCTCCTGGCACCTGATCTCGGTGGCTGTTGGCAAACACATCGTAGTGGTCAGTAAAAATAGCAAATAAGTTGTAGCATTTTGTACCATAATTATCGATTAAAGCAATGACGTGGCTAAAATCTTGAATGTTATAGTTTGATCGTTATAGATAAACAGTTAAAACATATTAAATACTAGCTTTTAGATATACAAATTAATTTGTTTAAGTACCGCTTATAATAAAATAAATTACATAAAAAATATTAAAATACTATGTACAAACTCAAAGATAAAAAGAAAAGAACAAGTTAGGAGTATCTATAATCCGCTATTTTACAAATACTAAAAATAAAAAATAATTTAGGGGCGTCCCCATACAACAAACGTGTTTCTTTCGATTTTTTTTGCTATGTATTAAAAACGATAACAGGTAGAAGCTTATATGTTTTGCAGAATATGTAAATGTATTTACTTTTTGAAATAAATAATTAAATAAAAATAAATGGTCAGCTATGAAATTAAATAAAAATGAAAATACAAGAGGAGCTCAAAACGTGTCAATTTACTTTTTTTAAAGATAATGTACGGAACCCTTAATGCCCGATTCGCACTTGGCTAGTAATAAGCAAGATCAAACATTGTTTTGTCTGCCTCACTGGCCAAGTGAAGTGCCTCAGAATACAGAAAGAACAGTTCTTTCTGTATTCTGAGTGAAGTGCCTAACTAAGCGAGCCCTATTTTATTTATTTATTTACCTTCTCTGTTTGCGTCTATTTCCATGTGAACCACTTATACTGTATTTTATTAAGTACCTATTCTAAATATATTATTAATATCTTTAAATGAAATTTAGATATATAATATAAATGAACAATTCTAACAATTTCCACAAAAATATTCAAATAACGCTTCACGCGAAAACATCACGCGACTCGAAATGGCAGTTATGTATGATTTGAAGGTTTTGACAGCACAGAATCGTTGACACCATGGATAACAGAAAAAAATGGGGATAAAAAGTATATGTTACAGGCCAAACCCGATTTAAGACAAACTAGCACCTGTAACTCGGCTAACTAAGGTGATCTGACGCGATCATCGAGGTTAAGCAACGGTCCACGCGGACAGTCTTTGGATGGGCGACCATGTACAAGACTTTCTTTTAAAAAGTGTCATAGTGTCATTTTCATTTTCCGGGTGCTACCGTGGATCGGATGACGCGTTAATTTGTAGGCCCCGGCTGTTTAGTCTTAGTTCTTGCAGTTTTTAAGCCAAGTAAGAGACCTTCGGACGGCTTGAAAACTCTCGACACCAAAGCTTAGCCACTTAGCTCATATGAAAAAGGCCAATTATTACAAACTATTAAACTGAGTACTTTGTTGAATAAAAGCTTCCTGGGCACGTTTAGTTCCCAATAGTACGCTCGCTCGTTACGGAGTAAAGGTAAGCACTCCCAGGTGTCACAGATTTTATGATATTGTGGTTTGAATAATGACTTCAATAGAGGATTACGATTTGTTTATCACCGACGCAAAAACTACAGAGTGTTATAAGTTTGATACGTTTGTTTGATATTCTGAGTCTCATCGTTCTCAAAGTTCTCGAACGAATGAACTGATTTTGATTTATATTTTTTGCATGAAAGGTGACAAAGAGGTGAAGTTTGAAGAAAGGAAAATTTCGAACAAAATAATATTCATATCGGTCCATCCATACCGGAGTTACGATGCCACTAAGAGACACACACACAGACACGTAAACCTTATAAAACCTCGTTTTGACAGAAATACAGAACTTTATTAGCCCTAAATAACATACGTTAAAGGCAAGTCATACTACAATAATTACTTAATACTTAAAAACATTACTTAGATAAAATTAAATAAACTTACAAATTTCATTAAATAAATATTCTTACTACACACATTAATTAGCACTTGTTTGTCATGTCTATTAAATTTAAAGTAGGTACTACTGTTTACACATGAATAACGATTCTGCAAGCTCCATATTCATATATTCGCTTAAATTATAAAAGGGATTACTTTCACAAAAACTCTTTATTTTCTGTTTAAACATACTACTTCATCGAGGGACATACAAGATACTACATCGAGGGTCAAAAATAAAAAAAGTAACATAAAGCTACAAATCATCTTACAAAATTCGTTAAAAACATAATCCAGTGTTCACCGAGGTAGAACGGAATTAAAGACTCCGTCATAACAGCAATTATGTTCGCTCTACTAAATACCGACACAAAAGAATGACGTAGACAAAACTATGCATTTTTGATGTTGCCCTGAACTTGATCGAAACGCAAAGGCCAGTATAAATGTATGATGACTAATTTCTTTGTTTGTAATTGTTGTTTGAGATATGTTATTATACAGTAAGGACGCTACCCGAGGACACGTCAAATTGTAGGTCCCGGCTTAGTTCTTACTACAAGCAGACGTTAGCCAAGTCAGAGGCTTTCGAGCGGCTTGAAAACTCGAAACCAAAGCTTGGTCACTTAGCTCATACGAAGAAGAAGAAGAATTATACAGTGACTAACTGATAAGTGTAGAATAAACAGGACTAATATCATTTTATACTAACCCACTAACATTAGATGCGAAAATTGTTGTGTGTTCCTTTTTAGCTCCTTACGCTTAAATAGCTGAAGCAATTTTGATAACATTTGGTTTGGAGATGACAAACACCCTAAATTTACACATAAACTTACTTTATATACCGTAATTAACGTGCGTTTTCATTTAAAAATACAAATTCTACTTAGTATTACTTATGATTCTTTAACTTAACACCACTGTGATGAAATTGCATGCAAACTTTTCGTTATTTCAAAATTAAAAACCTCAACCTTATTTCATAAATAAATTACAGCATCGCCGCCTAATTAACCGCTCGAACGATCTGAGGACACCTTGCAGAACTCATTTAATTAAGGCTCACGGTGTCTTCATTAAAGGTGGAATTTTTAAACTCTCCCTCTTTGTGGAAGGGGAAGTTTTTCTGTTGTAAATTTCCCGGAGCAGAATACGCTAAAGTTGATATTGTAATGCTCAAGGTCGCAGGGTGTGGGGTAGAGACCTCACCCCTGCCCTGGCCCGCAAGCTCTAAATATAAGGGGTAGGCAGGAAGATATTTCGTGTTGTTGGGGTTTGAACATGTACTCGGTCAAGTTTTGCTACCATCTTTAGGAATTGAGAATAATCGAATCATCTCCAGAAAAATTGTTCTTTGTTCCTAGAAAATCTAGAGATTGTACTTTGTGTCTAACTATTTGTATAAATCATAAATCAATATCAACATCTTGTGCTTGAACTAAATTTGTTGGCTGTCGGTCTGGGCAATCATGTATCGATATAAAGTATTTATGTATGTATATGTAGTATATCAGTCGTGTTAGCAACTACAATACAAACTATTAGTGGTTTAGTTTGCAGGTAACCAGCCGTGTGTAAAAAAACTAAAAAAATGCCAATAATAATAATTTATTTATCATTAAGTAATATTGAATTTGTAGTATTTAGGTATTGAATTATATCCAGTTATCCATACAAACATTGAGATGTTAACTAGCTAAATAAACAATATTTATTTATCTCATTACTTCATTAGTTATAATTAATTTATCTCATTATTCTCGATAATAGCGATTTTTTGAGATAAATGCAACGACATGAAAATTCTAAGAAAATTATTATCAAACTACAAATACTTACTATAAGCTTACTTTAAAAAGTATGTAATTTATACATTACAAAACTAAGTTAAGCTTTCGACTAAATTAAAAAAGAAATACACCTCGACGTGCTCATACGACACGACAAGAGTACGAAGCAAGAATACCAAGAGTTTAATTACTGTCGGGGGTGGCGCAGGGTGAACGTCCCGAACCTCCCTTGTTGATGATTCACGCCAATGCCGAGCATTTTCAGCGGTGACTGTTCCGCAAATAGTACTTCACAGGTTGCAGTTACAGCTATTCTGTGGCCGGCACACGTGACTAATACCTTTATTACTGTCTTTGCATACATTCTATTTGTTAGCATTCTGGGATAATGTTATAATCTTGTGGATGGATTTGTCTCTTAGCTTCCTAAAAGACGAGATGATTCATGACAAGTCACTAAAATTGGCCACTCTTGTGAAACAGCTCGTGAGAACTTGATCCTAACTTTTTTCGTATGAGCTAAGTGGCCAAGCTCTGGTGTCGAGTTTTCAAGCTGCCGAAGGCACTTGGCTTAAAATTGCTTGCACTGTGACAAACACCCGGGATTTACAATTTAACGTGTCATGGTAGTGCTCAGATAAAAAAAAACTTTTTAAAAGTCTTGTGCATAGTCTTACTAATACTTATCCAAAAACTGTCCGCACATCACTTTAGTTAGCCGAACTAGAGGCGCTATATGGACCTAACTTAATTAGCGTGTTAAATTCTAGACAACCTAGAATTTAACAATTTAATAACAAGGTAAGTAGAGCAAGAAATATCGACGTATCATATAACAGATTCAAACCAAAACTAGATTAATATGGAGTCACAATTCCAGAGTAAATATAATGTGGAATTGCTTCATAAAAGTAATTTTTACGTAGTGTAAATGCGAATACCGTCACGAACCATTGTTATGGAGCTTTCATTAAAATAGCATGTCGGGGAAGCATTTTTGCTTTGTTTATAACGAAGCCGAATGGCGCTTGGAACTTTTAATTGGGAGTCGTCAACACTATTGTGGTGCGAGCCGAGTACCCTGACTACAGAGCAAATAATAGTACTCAGAGTTAAGAGTTAAAATGTTACATATTGGTGGCGATTCAGCGGCACACACGGCTAAACTAAATTTAAAGTAGCTCTGTCTCTTTTCGTCATAAATGACCAAAAAGAGATGTTACGATGTAAACCTTAGACAAAACATCTAAAATCACGTCAAACACGTCAGATTTAGAGCTGATACAATTGGGTGCGCTCTAAAATCGCTTACATTTTTCATATTTGACGTGATTTTAGTTGTTTTGTGTGTGGTTCAGAACGTGCCGTCTCTTTCTGGCCACCTAAGATGAAAAGAGACGGGGTTTCTTTAATTTAGTTTTATTTTAGTTTAGTCGTGTGTGCCGCTGAATCGCCACCATTATAGCGCCGTCAAAATAGGGTAGCGGGAATACAAACGGTAAGTCTTAGAGACATCTCCAAACTTATATACAAAAGTGACAGACAATGTCTACATAAAGTACCTTTGTAAAAAGCGAGACAATGAAGATTCGCCCACATTCCCGTGGTAACAATAAAAGACTCGTACAGCTTCATACATATAAGGTGTGAAAGCACTTGACCCGCCACAAAGAGACCAGAATGTTGTCGCTTCACTTCCTCGTCTGGCCCTTGCAACCAGTTTGAGGGTTCGGAGAAGAGCTCTTGAAATGTTTTGGCGTATAGAGAACCAGTATTTAATCATATGTAAAATTAACATTAATAGCTTCCTCATATCTTTCTTGGTGTACTCGTATATACAGTAGTCGTCTTTTTATGTTTCAAAATTTCAGGCCAAAATTTTCGCCGTTTTCATTATTTTTTTTCAACTAAATCATAAGCATTTAGGAATTAAAAGAAAAATGCAATAACAACTCAATTATTTAAGCCATTTGATACTTACGAAGTTATAAAGAAACATAACACACAACTAAAAAAAAAAAAACACAACCCTCCGAACCAGCTGTCGGTAAAATATGTAGAATAGAATATATCTTTACCGTAAACTTAAAAGCGACTTTATCACCTACGGTGTTTTTGCCAGGCAACCGGGAATAGAAAGGATATACATACAAAGTATTAGAATAAGAATGTATAGTATTTTTAACCCTTCTTGAAGCCCATCTACGCCCCTTCCTTTCTAGGGTTGTTATTTTGTAGCGGCCGTATTTTGGCGACAAATTGTGAGTCAAGAGACAAAGTGGTAGAAGTAATTGAATTCCAACTGCCTCTCGTGCCGATGCGAATATTATTCATAGGCAAAGGTATTACTTCTCTTGGAATTGAATCTGAATGAGGTGTGCGAAAATATTCAAGAGCAAGTGTCAAGTTTGGGCTGAGGAAATTCAATTTTCTTAGGATATTGGGAAGATACGGATACCTATTCACATTTTCAGAATAAGGTACTACATAGAAAAATAACGTGGTATGTAAAAACAAAACAGAAACCGATGTGTTTTCCTTTTTTTTTTTAAGACATGTCTTCCGTGAATGAACCCGGGCTCTACTTGCCTGAGAACTTCCCCAGTGAATAAATTCTGCTGGTGAGTCGCGTCCCTTAGTAAAGAAGAATACGGCTAAGATATGAGTAAGAGATACTTGTAGAGATTAGAAAAATGAAAATCAAAACGTAAAGCAACTCTTCAATAACTCTCAATCAACTTACTAATGAATTTGACTTTCTTTGGCTGCTTGGTCCGTGGTTTGCCGAGTGGTTTCTTGACTGGTGCCGACCGCCTGTGCGCTATGGACAGAGAAAAGGTCAGCGGATGCCACGCCGAGGCAACCTGCTTCACTTACCGGGAGACAAACGAGTGTAGGATACTTGAGGTGGTGTTTGTACGTAGTTACGCAGATAATAAAAGTTTATGTGAAACTAAAGCATAAATTATTAAAAGAGCTTTTCCAGCGAGTTTAAGTAAAAGTGATATCTACAATGATAATGATAGTAATTTAATATAGCACATAACGGCACAGATAAAATACACTTCAAAGTGCTAGCGCCATAGAGCTAGCGCTTGCTGCGACTGCAGGCGCGCCACAGACGCCATGGCTGCCTGCAATATATTCATAATTAATATCTTGTAGAAAATCTCCCATTTACCAACAATGCCGACGTTAACGTATGTCAAATTGAGAAACAAAACGCCTAGCTCATAACCTTTGCTCATAACATATTCCAAAGGGCTCAGCAAAGGGATTGAGCCCTTAAATATGCGCCGCAAACACCACAATGGGTAGACAAACACACCCCAACGGCCGTCCTCGCCGGCGGACAATCGGAAAACCATTACGAGCGGTCAATTCGGGCGGACTAATGTTTATTTGAAGAGCATTCCGAGCAGAGCCCATGTTAATGAATCCACGTCAAACTCGCGTGACTACCCGCAATATCGATCTCACAACAGACTAGAATAAACGTTGGAATCGGTGAAGTTGCCATGTTCCATCCACCTGATGCCGATACCGACGATAGATATAAAATTGATAACGATCATACTTTAATAGGTGTAGTGCATGCAGCGAGTTATCCACAGAAACCACTTTGGAAAGGTTGTAAGGTTTTTTGTAAATGTAACACAAAAAGGTTTTTATATAGACTATTACGTGAAACCTCACGTCCAGAAGTAATTCTAAATCCTATGACCAGACTAGCAGGTCAAGTGCTACCTGTTTGAATCTCGGTTGCAAAATCGGATTAAGCGATAGCGTAATAGGATAGCCTCATAATCCAATTAGTCTTCCAGACAAATTACGCAACAACCCTGGCGAAGTATAATGAAACAGCGCAGTGGAGAGAAAGTCGTGAATAGTCATTAGATATTTGGAGTTCGAGTCGTGTACGATCGTCTTTGGGGTAATAGTTGGGAGGTAATAACGCGACGGCACGACGTCGCAAGATGAGAGGCCGGTACGTGATCGGAATGTCTGCGAGCCGCCGCCAGCCCGCCGGTGTACAAAACTCCCGCAAATACGGATAATCCCTCACGGTAGAGCTCAGCCCGGAACATGGAGGGCAGACCATGCGGCACACGCTGCCGATACGGCTTTTCAACTTGTGATTCACAGCCGCAATGCCCGATAATCCCAAATGAAGACAGTTTAAGACTCGTCCATTTGAATTTATGATCAACTTTTTGAGAAGACGAACGGGATATAAAACGGATATTGCTGCGGCACCCGGATTAAGCGGACGTGAAATATTTGGAGTTAATTAAATCACAACGGTCTGTAGGTGCGTCGGCACAGGGTTCACGTAGCGGCGGATTAAATATGCAAAATGGAAGTTGATTATCATAAAGCCCGATTACAAATCAGGCTGCTGGAGCCAGAGGACGGGCCGATTGGGTCGTTAGTCACTGCTAACGGCATTAATTTGGCTGTACCAAGCAATAACTCACGTTCTGATGATGTCTGCTTTCAGCTGTTGATATGTGTATGCAAATGAGAACTGAACAGCGCAATTTGCCAACAAACCAGCGTAATTTACTCTCTCCCCTAATACATCGTACGCAAATCACTGCGGTAAGGGGCGGCATCGCGTTTGCAAAGTCTAGTTTATGTAACCGCAGCCTTCGTACGTTCCGACAACTTCCGACAAAAAAACGCGCCGGGGACAAAGGATAATCATGTTTGTACGAATAATCCAAGTTTAGTTTTCAAAGATTTCTCCGTCCTAATGGACAATTGGCGAACAAATAAAGCTATTTGAAGGTCGTTTAGATTTCAATCAAGTTTAATGTGAATTGAAAGGGTAGTAACGACTGCGCAAAGTTAAATGAATTCAATAAATTCAAACAATAACTGGTAATCGAATATGAAATGGGCAGTTAGAGCCAAAAGGTCGAGTGGCAGCCCCCTTCGGCGCCACACGATACGACATGAAAAACTGATAAAATATTTAAAGCGAGGTTTTATTTAAGCCGCGAGGGGAGAGCTGAATTTACTACCTCTGGGAAAACGAACGTTGACACGAAAGAGTATTTGAAACGAATGCGGTGGCGAAGCTATGCAGATACAGGGAGACATTGAATGCAACGTAGAGTTGAGAATATTTCCAAGTAGCGAAGCGGAGACACTTTGACGGTCGCTTTACGAGCTACCCTCATTAGCAAATGGGTGTGACGCAGTGCACGGCAACGGGTTCCGTTTAAAAGCTTTCATGGTGATATTTTTAAACCCACAATTATATGCGAGTGTTTTTAGCCGAGCGAGCGAAGACTGCATTAACTGGTTAATTTTACTTTAGTCTGTCGATGTATTGATTGTATGTTTGTATGCTGGTTCTAACGTAGAGGTCGTAATTTTAAACCGATCTTGATGAAACTTGGAATACTACATGTATACTCAATAGAACTATAGAATTTTATTCGTCGACCATTTATGATTGCGGGAATGATTCTTACAAACTTACTAGCTAGGTAGAACGATTAAACACTGTATTTTCGGTTTTGTGAATATTAATAAAATTGGTCAATTAATTGTTGAGATATGACGTCATCTAGTTTCGATAATTACAAAAGATGTACCAAAAAATGATGTTCGGTGAACTATATAGTACATAATATAGAGTTGATATTATAGTACATATAATGTTGCTTTTTCATTCTATTAGCGGATATTAAAGTAACATACTATGACGTTTAAGAAGGCTGGTGGAGACCGGCACGTACACGCAAACATGTTCGGATCTGCAATGCATCATTCTGACATTGGTGGAGACCCCAGTTTTATAAATCCAGTCTAGTAACATCCCACTTCATACTTTATGTATGAAACTTCTTGGGTATATCTGAAACTGAACAACCGAATAAAAATAGGACTTCAATGTTAAGAGAAAGTTACATAACGTCTTCACGGCTCACAATGGGACGATAACGTGAATACAAGATGATCCTAATCTAGAGACCGCGTTACCTCACATCAAAAGGGGTTCTAAACTTGTTGAGCCAATTAAACGCGGTGTCATAATCACCCCCTAAACAATTATGTGATCTCCAAGCCCCCGATGTCTCTTTACTAATGGCGAGGCAGTAATCCACATTTGAAAGGATCCGAGAGCGTCGCACAGCCATTTAATGATGTAAAGCGGTTAACAATGATTAATGAACGATGTTGATAGAATACATTAATTACCTGACGGGAATAATAATATTAATTATAATATCTGTCGCGTGTCTAATAAGGAATTATATAGATTGCACAATGAAACCCCTCGACAAGAACACGATGGTATCGATATTACTCAAATCAAATTAATTATCGACTTGGAGCTGTTCTACTGGGACGAGAATACATTCGATATGGCATAATGCTGAGGATAACGGGTCGTTTAGCAGAACGTGATCTTTGGCGAAATTACAAGCGTTATTACAGATGAAATAAAACAAAAATGGAAATTGCGGCTTTGTAGACACGCTCAGGCGTATCTCAAGGCTGAGTTTTACGAGCCCGTCTAGAGTGCCATCAACTTTTATACGGTAGAACTGCGGTAAAAATGTTATTCAGCTCTCCAGAACATCTTTTCGATTTTAGTGGAAGTACTATTAGAGATTTAGTGATAGTTCGATTATCTAATAGAAATGATTTCAATACTATGAAAGTAGCATTCGTTTCAATATAAGCAGTAAGTCATTTTGTGGATAACACGTATAATCCTTTTTTCTTAACAGATAATATATAAAAGTTACGTCCTAATAGGTATCTAGATGTCCAGATCGGATCCAGAGTTGTTAATACTAATCATTGCCAAACAAGAGAAAAAAACTCACCAGCAAAATGGTGGACGAAGAAATTGCGAGATAAAGTCTGCTCTGATACAAAATGGTGGCCGTATATTAGGCATAATCAATAGTTCTGCCAGACCTAGCTTTAGGTCCGGACATGTCTAGACGATCTAGACTAGATCCAGATTTCAAATATTGTTTTCAGTAGTATATACACAGATAGAAAACAATGAATTGCGTAACATATACACATAATAGCCTAACTCCAACTTAAAAAAATAAAACCTTAAAATAAAGTAAGGTTGTCAAATCAATAGAGATTGCTAAAGAAAAACAGATGGGAGATATAAAATATATTATTCTGTTGCAGCATCAGTAGTTGAGAGCCAGTGACGATTGCATCCGCAGAGGCGATGTATCACGTGCTTGTGTCAAACTGTATCGACGCCGGCCGGCGCACACCCCGCCCCGTGCCGGCCGGCGTTTGGTCTACAACACATGCTCAACGACACACAACTGTGGGTAGTTTAACATTTACATTCTCGATAATATACTCAAGTATTCATCAGCAGCATTTGGAAATAAGCTCAAGTCTTTGAAAAGAACATCAACATTTCTGTTATTATATCTGTCGGCGTAATAAAATGGAAATATTTTGGAAAGTAATTGCGATAGGTTTATGAAGGAATTGAGATGTGGAAACATATTTTAGTCATATATCAAAGTATTGAAACGCTTGTCTCCCCGGCGAGTGTGAGCGGCGTCGCCGGTCGGGCTGGTGGAGCTGGCGACATCCTGGGCGTCCAACCTGCAGGCAGCACGGGCGCGCGGCACGAGTGGCAGAAGCACTGCATCACCGAGTCCCTCACGAGTCCTATCAGCATGGTGATGATCAAATTGACTATCTAACGAGTGTCGGAGTCGCGTCGCGGCACCGGTGGACTGCGCGACTCTCGCCCGGAAACTGAGCACCGGCGGGGGGCGGGCGGGCGGCCGGTCGATAGCTGTGCCCCGCGCGCCGCGCCCCGCCCTGCGGTCCTCCCCGCACCGCCCGCCGCTACCGACCCTAACTTCATAACCCACACAAGAAAATAAGCCCACCAAATGGAAAAATAATGTCACCAGCGACATCTATTACCTTACGTCAAATTCTCTCGAAAGAAGGGGTGTTTTGCTAATAATAAACCGTGACACGAATGCCATTATCAAATATGGTACGATTTAGAAGATAACGAAGGAGAAAATTGACGGGAACAATATATCAAAAGGGTATGGGAAAAAATAACTCATGACTTTGAAAAAAAATGCGTCTTATTTGCACCTGCTATATATATCAAGCAACTATAATACATTGTAGGGTGGTACAAGACAAACTAATTTAAGAGCCGGCCAGACTCGTGCGAGTCTCGGCGGGCTGCTCGCTCATAAAAACTGCGAAGTGTGGAGGGGAGAGAGGGTGGGGGCGCACCGGGGGGACCATGCGGAGGTTCCGCCGCCGTCTCGGCGCCGCCACCCGCAGCCAATTAACAGCCGGCAATGCCAAGCTAAATTTGTTTCACCACTCAAAACGCATCCGACTGATTTCCTCTCCTCACTCACTTGTGGAGCGGAACGGTGTCTTTATCATCAGTAAACATTATGAACATTACTAATACACCTGCGACGGTTCACCGGAAAGCCCGAAAGCGGCGACACGTTGCTTCACACGAGCAGAAATGAGCCAGTTTCGGCCGACGAACAGTTCGCGAAAAGTCTAGGGGAAAAGAGATGAAACACTAAGACTGCAGTGGTGATGGTGTCGTAACCCCGTGCACCGGTAACACCGGCGCTGGTGCGGCGATCGATTCCGGCCAACAACCCCTGGCATCCCCCTGCGGTAATAACTGGGAATACCAGGAGCCAGCCGTCGGACGTGCAGCCTGGCGCTTGGCGGTACGCCGCGGAAATACCACGATGCCGGCGCCTGGCTCACTTTACATAACCCTATTCCTAAAAACATTTACTTTAACGGACGATACAGTACGACGAATAAAAAGTGACGTCACTCTCCACCTTCAAATTAAATACAGAACAAAACGAGCCCAACTTTTTAATGCACTCTACAGTCCCAATGTTTGGAGTTAAGAAACAAAACTCAGTCATCAGATTACGGAAATTTTATTAGGGGCAAATGCTTTGCCAATTTGTAAACATTCCATCAAAGAGACATCCCGTGCTTACAGAATCCCCTCCGGTAGATGCGACTGTAGATCATATCTCGCGCGGTGATAAATTAGTTTCCTCCATAAAACTTTGTCAACGAGTCCTGGTGGGTTGACTTACATGAACTTTGAAGACTCTATTAATAGAGATGAAAAAAAAACTGTTTAGTTTACTTAAAATACATATAAAATTTAATTAAAAAAAATTTAGTAAATATAAAGTCAACATTTTAACTGTGTAATAAATTTAATGAACTCGGAAGTTTAAAACCAATTATGAACTTAATTTATATGTTTGAATGCAGTCGCGACAGATTGGCGCCCAACGTGGAGCTGCAAGATTAATGATTTCCACACCGCCACTTATTATTGCATTGCAGTAAGTGCGATAATTTTTAAACTAGACTGCATGTAGTTTTATAAGTTAACAAGTAACGTAGTATTGATTTCTGTTTTTGAGTATTATAATACTTATAAGCCTGTTTAGGATTCTTTAAATTATTTTGACCCCAATTCCAGAGCTTAAGCTTTCATTGCCTGAAGATAAATTTTATTACCAACCCATTAGCGAAAGTACATTAGATTAGCTACATCCATTTCGTCGGCAATATCTCAACGGAATAGGTGATTATTAGGCAATCAGCGCCCCTTGTCGCCTTGTCGCGCCATTGCAGTCCCATGTTGCGGCTATAACAACCCAGCTGTACATCAACGTCGCACGGCAACAAGTTGAGTCACGTGCCGGCCGGATTCGGTTGGAATATAATTTGTAGGTAGCGGCGCGCGACCCTCGGCGACACGACCAGTATCGATTTTGCCTCGTCCCAACACAGGCTAGCTCAGACTTTAGCTCCGACTTAATAAGAGAATAGCGACCCGAAACAAATATCATTCTCCTGGAATCCTCGGCTCTACTTCTTATTATGTACAGAGAAGTTTGATTGGTGTCACACAGACGTATGGAATAACGAGATATGTGCGCGAGATACGAAACTGAGTACGTGAGTCAAATAACTTTAGAGAAATGGGCGATGCGGATAAAGACGCTGTAGGGAATATTAAGAAACACGCTCTAAGTAGGTACTCGTACTTCTTCGTCGTAATGTTTTTGTTCATCGATTTGATGGCAAAAAGAGTGACTTTCAAAATCCCTGAAGAATATTCACGCTCTGTAAAGTTTTGACATTAATATTAATATAGACTGTGGAATTGAAATAAGATTACAATACTTTTCTCAAAGAGATACTAAGCTTTGCGAACAGAGTTTTAATGGAAAAGTTGGCAAATTTCTCTGAGCAAACGTACTGTAATAGAAGCTTTTTTTTGAAGCGACTCGTCGGGAAGATTTTATCGAAGATCGGATCCTTCAATCGCGATAAGGAAAAATCGGTTCCCAAAGCTATTCATCATGCTCATGAGTATGACATAACTGGTGATAAAGTGTCGAAGAGGGAAAGTGTCACATTTCCGCCATATGGCCATTACTAGCCGCTCTGAAGATGGCTCTCGGAACATCTGGACCGAAACTTCGCCGCTTTCCCAGCTACAAGTTCCACCGGGTATTATTAAGGGTATTTCTACTTTAATCCAACTTGGTGCTAAGATTATTTCGGCATTTTATACTTCTAGAACTTTCGGTTTAATATCAGTTATGAAAGGCTGGTGCTCGCGTTTTTATGTCTTGTCGGTAATAGTAAAATTTAAGATAAAATGATCAAATTAAAAAGTTGAATTAATTTAGTAAAACTCCTACTTCTACTCATATTATAAATGCGAAAGTTTGTATGTGTGTGTGTGTACGTTTGTTACTTCTTTGATCCTGAATTAACGCGTAGTAACTTGAGTAACACTCAGCGGGCGTAGTAAGTAAAATATAAAGGAAAAATAAAATATTAGACAATCGAGTACCTAGCTGTTATAATAGATATTTGAATCTTACAAAAACGTCTACAAACAAATATATGCAAATAAGAAAATCTAAAAAAAAATGAATGGATGAAAACTCGTAAACTTGAGCTTCAGAAATTATTTATTGTTGTTTTTATGCGCTGTACTACACATTTTTGGCAACTGCTTATTCTACAAACATTAAAATCATCCATAAAAGTGGGGTGTATCGCCCATTCTAGACATTCGTGGGCAGGCCATCAATTTTACATGAACTTCTGTTCCAAGAGGGTTGTTTTGGAGGGTACATATTGTAATAGACTCAGCGATGTACAATTTCTTTACAATGACCTATTCGATCTCGATTTCTGCAAGTAGAGGATTTTTGCTAACATTAATCTTAAGCATACAGATTAAGTGCTTCGATTTCTTTTCATTCACATTCACACATTCAAATAAATAACGGCCTCGCAGAGGTTATTTGAGAAAAGTTTTTATGATCCTTAATAAAACTTTAGTAATAAAAGTTTTAGAGATTTTTTTTTGGGAAGGTCCGAGACAAGTAATATTAGAATTATATCCCAACACGAAATACAAACGTATCATTTATTTATACAATCGTATATTATTTATTTACTTATTTCATGCCGATGTTAGGTGAAGGTTCAGGACCTAAAACTGTCCAATAACCATAAAAATATAACGAGAGTAACATAGGTCTATAAACATAGAGATATATTACTCACGTTATCTTATAACAATATTATAAAGAGGAAAAGATGGACTATTTGTTTGTTTGACACGAATAGGCTCCGAAACGAATGGACCGATTTGAACAATTCTTTCATCATTGGGATGTAATGTACTCGTACATTATCCCCGAGTAACATGGGGTATAGGTATTTTGTTTCTCTTTGCAACTTGGACTATTTTATAGCCCGTGCGAAGTCGGGACCGGCTGCTAGTAAACTTATATGTGTAGTTAAGCTAGATGTTTTCCTGCTCCCACCCCATGCCTTTCACCACAGGACATGGTGTTTCCATCCGCTCCAAGGCGGATATCCTCTAATGCTATAAACCGGCCGCCAAGCACGACCGCCGCCACATAAAGCAGTTACTGTTATTGCTAAAGGATGGATTAAACTTAGAATTTAGCTTGGAAAACAGCTAAACTTGTCCTCTATTTTTACTCTAGGCATTTGGCAAGTGAGGCGCGTAACCATAAGAGTTAGCGACAATCTGGTCTTAGGTATCTCCTGGTATAAGGTATCTTCTAGGTAAGCGTGCCACATCGTAGACTACAGCGTAGCTTTACATAAGGCAAGCTGTAGTCAAACGTAAACTTATCAAGGATTTAAAAAGTTTTTGAAATACCTGAGAAAGAAGAAAGAGGCATCCGAAATACACTGTTAGGAACATAGCGACAGATTTGAGGGTGGCTGCCAATACAGGCGAGCACTATAAAATGCCATGCCACCACATATAGTATCCTCACGATGTCTTCCTTTATGAAAAGCTCTAGCTCAATGGCGGGGTTCGACCCCCACGACCTGCGGAACATACGACGGCACGCCCGACTGAAATGTCCTAGCTTTAAAAAGCGATGCATTGCAAGGTTCCTAAATTCCGCGCAATTTCACCAATTTTTTTGCTTCTACACTAAGAATTCTAAACACTTAGATTGGACCAAGGTTCGAACAGTCTTAGTAAAATCACGTGAGTCGGAAAATGCGTAGAATCGTGCCCAAGGATACTCGGTAAACCCGGAAAATCGATCGAGAGGTCTAACAAAGAATTAGTTTAATAAAGGAACGAGACCAAAGGATCCTTGGTTGTTAAATAAAGATTGATTAAGGTCAGCGGAATATTGGAGCCAAAAACCGCAATGTCTTGGTTCAAGCGACGATTGAAACGCAATACCTGAAGCCTTATTTCATTCGCTATTAGTTGTTTGTTTATTTGTTCTATCCTTTAATTTATGCGCAATTTTAAGAGTTTAAAAACATAAAGATGATTGATTAGATATGTGATTGTCGAAGTTCCGAGGATTCGCACAAAGCGTTTTGCTTCGACCTTCATTGTGTGAACTGCGCAGCTTTGGAAGTCCCTTCCTGAATCTCTTTTTCCTGAGTTGTACAATTTAGAGGTCTACAAAACTAGAGTAAATAGGTTCTTTCTAGGCGAGCGTGTTACATCTTAAACAACAGTTAAGCTTACCATAAGGCAAGCTGCGGTAAAACGTGAGCCTAATCATCAAAAAATAAAATTTATCATTAAAAAAAATAAGTTAAGCTTAACTTCTTCCAGTGACTTAGGTGCACCGTGGACCAACGGTGTGTTTCGGCAGTTTCCTTGACAGCTAGTTATTCCAAACTAGGCATGCTCTTCTTTAGGCCACGATTTCGCTAATTCGTGTGGTTACGCGCTCTGCGTTTTTATGGCACGTACATATGTAATAATAACAAATAATGTTATTTTTTTTAGTTTCTCGAGTATTGTTTCTTTGTTGTTCGTGTCACAATTATAGATGTAATATTTTATTTCTTTATTTCTTTAATAAAGCATTATTATTCTTACCTACTTATATTTACATATCATAGCTGTTTTTTCGTCCAATAATAATAAAATAAAAATAATGACTGATTACGCGTTAAGTAAGTCACAGGTCAATCTCCCAGTGCATTATAATCGGACAATGGTCCGCTATCTATCGTCCGTAGACCTGTATTACTCAATAGCCCAGATGAAAACAAACAACGTTATCTTCTCAGTTATAATAAGCATATCTTTGTGGTAATAAATTATAAGTATAAAACGTCGTTCAACTATAGATAATAACGCTAAGGAAGAGTGAGTCACAATACAGATAGGTTTTCTTTGTGTATAAACGTGATGTTGCGCATACATCGCTACGCATTTGTTTTGTAGAGAGAAGTCTATACCTACATAGAATTTGAAGTACGAGTATAAGTTTTGACGACCTCGTTGGCGTAATGGTTACCATGACAGACTGCCAATCAGAAGGTTCCAGGTTTGATTCCCGACACGGCCAACATCTTTGTGCTGAACTAAATTTGTTGGCTGATAAAAAAATAAATATGTAATATAAATATAACATAAGTTATAGTTGTGGTAGCGACCATAGAACGAACTATAAATGGTTATACGTATGTTGACATTATTTTGATTAGTTATTAAAATAATTTAAATTTATTTTATCAGACATTGTGTTTGATTAATACAGATAACATTTTTTGACTCTGAAATGTACACGTACTGTATGTTTATATATATATTTTTTTGTTATAATGTTTTATTAATGATGTATGAACTGACCTGTAAAATATTGTTTTTTACCAATAAATATGATTATGATTATCTGCAAGTTATGCATTTACAGGTCCAGACAAGGCACGGAAGTACGCAGTGAGATATCCGCTGCAGAATTGCATATATTGGAAACATCTGCTCCTTACTCCAAGAATATGCAAACACGACACAAACTGTTCTGCACCAAGTATGAAAACTTGGTACGCGCACATTTTAAAGCTTTGGTTGTGTCTGGGTTTATGCGTTTTCTGAAATAATTTTACGATAATAAAAAAAGTTAAAATAATTGGCCAAGTGCGAGTGGTAGGAGTTAAATTATTTATATATAGCAAAATAACAAAAAGGAACAAAATTATTGTATGGGGACCTCCGTTAATATTTTTTATTTTTAGTATTTGTTGATAGCGAGCGGCACAAGTAATTCATATGTTGTGAAAGTTTCAACATTCTAGCTATAACGGTTTCTGAGATACAGCCTGGAGACAGACAGACAGCGGAGGCCTAGTAATAAGGTCCCGTTTTTACCTTTTAGGTACGGAACCCTAAAAATATGCTACTCCCGCCTAAATACGCCTACAAAGAAATCGGTTAATCCGCGATCCACACAGTCCATGCCACAGACAGGCGCACACACACACACACACACACACACACACACACACACACACACACACACACACACACACACACACACATACACACACACACATCACACTACAACACCCCGTCGTTTTTGCGTTAAGGGTTATTAAAAAGTTAATGAACAGTCATTACGCAAACGGAAAGTCCTTGCAAATGTATGTATACATACGTACTAGGCACGGTAACTCACCAAATTGAATCTCCTAGAGAGGAGCCAACTAGTCTTTTTGCGCCGAAAAAGGATACAACAACTTCAAATTTAAAACTTAGGAAACCTCTGACAAATTTTGGTGGCGGCCATTTTGGATTTAAAATTTATCATAATGAACGTATTTTCAAATTATACAAATATTAGAAACAAATAGTACAAATATTAGAGGAAGTTTGAAAGTGGCACCTATACCAGAGAAAGTTAAGAGCATGTCATGCGTAGAGAGGAGATGCATTGGACTAGGAGAAGTATGAATATGATTGTATACAAGTAGTTAGTGGAAGTAGAGGACGAGCTAGGAAGATGTGGATGAATTGTGTGAAAAAGCATATAAAGGAGAAGAATGTACATAGATATGACAAAAAATCTAAATCAAAATTGGTGCTTCTATTCGGGTATTTGATGAAAGCGATCTCTTCCAGAGAGAGAGAGAGAGAGAGAGAGAGAGAGAGAGAGAGAGAGAGAGAGAGAGAGAGAGAGAGACGTCAAACTCATAAGCCCCGTCGTTTTTTGCGTCGAGTGTCAAAAACGTATTCGTACCTACTGCCTGGAGAACGGGATCGATGAATCCGCAAGGCCAAGTCTCTACTGCGACTTACGTACAAAGTAACTTCTAGAGCTCACAGAAAATACGCAATATAAAGCGGATATTTTAGCCTTATTTCGGTCTGTTTAATCAGTTAAAGTTACGAGTAAGTTTAGTTCAGTTTAATTTTAAAGCAGTGATAGCTCAGTCTGATGCGCGGCCGCCTCATGTTTCGAAAGTTGTGGGTTCGTTCCCCGCACATGAGTTTGAGCTTACGATGAAAGAAACCATCGTGAGGAAACCATAGCATGATGGTATGGCATTTTCTAGTGCTCGCCTGGCTAGCAATCACCCTCAAGTTAAAAAATCTCCTAACACCTAATGTTCCGACAGCCTCCTTTGGATCCCGATATTTCAGACTAGGCCAGTGTTGCTGACTCGTGTGGTACCGCGCCCTGCTTGCTGGTCAATGCCTAGCTGCACTGTGTAAGCAAAGTATGACTCAAACCCAAAAATTAGTAAAATCAATATCTTCTTATATATAAAATTTCCATGTCACAATGTTAGTTACCGTACTCCTCCGAAACGGCTTGACCGATTTTTACCAAATTTTATATGCGTATTCAGTAGGTCTGAGAATCGGCTACTATCTATTTTTCATACTCTTAAGTGAGGCAAAACAACGATTGCCGCTTCAGCTAGTTTGATTATAAATGTTGGCCAGCATGGTGGATTATGGCCTATCTCACTATCCAAGTAAGAGAAGACCCCGAATCCTAGCATTGGTGGTTAACGGATGATATTTATTCAGTACTGATTATAACTTACTGCCATTAAATCATTACCGCAAAGCTACTGACATTAAATAAAACGGGTGTAACAAAGACACAAACTTAACAGAGCGAACTTGTTTACTTGTAAAGCTTAAGATTAAATCCGACGATGCGAGACACGAATTCTACTTTTTCGGATAAGTCGAGCTAACAAGCTGGATTTATCTCCACCAAATATAGGCAGAGCGTTAGTCGTGCTCGCAGTGTACCATAACCAGCTACGCTGCCATTCGATCGTGCAGTTTGAGAGCGAACGAGCGAAACGTTCCTACATCAGCTAACAGTTAGTAACTAGCATCCCGTCCCGGCTTCGCACGGTCTCTAAATTAATCTAAGTTGCAAAGAGAAACAAACTACAGCCTTTGTTATCCGAGGATAATATGGATGGAGCTTCCCAACAGTGAAAGATTTTTTCTAATCGGTCCAGTAGTTTCGGGTCCTATTCGCGTCAAACAAACAAACTTTTCCTCCTTATAGTATTGGTATAAACAATAAAAAAACAGGGAACCGAATCAATTCGATTAAAAAAATTGATAAAATATATGGGACCTTTCGCGGAGTATAATCCCTTTCATTAAAAAAAATCTAAGTCGGTTTATAAATAACAGAGTTGTAATATAAGGTAAAAAAAAAAACAGGGAACCGAATCAATTCGATTAAAAAAAATGATAAAATATATATGGGACCTTTCGCGGAGCATAATCCCTTCCATTTAAAAAAAATCTATGTCGGTTTATAAATAACAGAGTTGTAATATAAGGTAATGGACACAAAAAAAACAGACACCAATATTATAGATATCTTCTTCCTTAAAGTCGGTTAAAAAGAAAGAAAAGATATTTTGGCGTCGACACGATTTTTCTGGGATGTTTGTGATGAAGTTTGCTGCAGATCTTTAACCTACTAATCTTCGCAAAAGTTTGTATAATATACATATCGATGTTTCTAACTCTTTCACACAAAAACTTCCGAATGGATTTTAATGAAAGTTCACAATAATAAAGCTTATACATCAGAATAACACATAGACTATAGTTTTAATGGTAGTATGTGAATTGTCTGAATTGATTAGTCGATGATAGATCCGAGTGTCGGTTCCATAGATCTGTAGTACTAGAATCAGTGCAGAGTACCGTTGGTCGGCAGTGGCACCGCTAGGTACGCTGTAAGCTAGACTTTCGTATAGATTATTCACCTCGTACAGTTTAGGTCATGCGCAATGAACCTTATTACACGTTTTTTGGGAGCCGTCCAAATTTCCCGCTTCATGTGGATCGCTATTGTTCCGTTTTGATGATGGAATCAGCACTATTGTCATTTACGTTATTACATACATTATCTGTTTCTAGTAATTGAAACTTAATAATACATTATTAAAATTTTATTTCGGCATAAGTTTACACGTACTATTGTGAAAATTTGAGAGATGTCTTTACGACAAGCAGGGGCAATTCTGCAGCCTTATTCTTTCACCCAGGCTGCAGGGTTAGAGCCAAGAATACCTAAACATCTAGAATTCTGATATAGAAACATTAGATACTAAAGCTACCTCGAGGCCAGACCTTCACGTAGGTTCCAAAGGAGGATCGTAAAATGCTACTAAAAGCCCGGTAGGCCCGGATTTACAACAGTCATAAAGTTCAAATTAATGATGAAGTTCTTTCTGTACGCGTAATATACAGACATGCCGATACATAAATTGCTACAACGGTTGGCCATTGTAATTGCTAAAATCCATTACTTAGATTATCAATATACATGTATAAACTAATTACTCCGTTGAGAAGTTTCGAAGTTACTCTTATAACGTACCAAACAGACGGACAGACAAAAATCTAAAAATTGTTATTCTGATACTTTTCGCTATCAGGTTTTTTTTCAGATCAATCAGAAAAATATTTAATATAAGGACACTGGTGGCGATTCAGCGGCACACACGTCTAAACTAAATTTAAAGAAGGCCCCGTCTCTTTTCATCTTAGGTGGCCAGAAAGAGAGCCGTGTGTGCCGCTGAATCTCCACCAGTGTCCTTATATTAAATATTTTTCTGATTGATCTGAAAAAAAACCTGATAGCGAAAAGTATCAGAATAACAATTTTTAGATTTTTGTCTGTCCGTCTGTTTGGTACGTTATAAGAGTAACTTCGAAACTTCTCAACGGAGTAATTAGTTTAAGAATAAACGTTTGTGTCTTCACGATCAAACGGCTGAACCGCTTTCGCTGAAATATGGTACGGCCATAGTTTATCCGCCAACCCGCACTTGGCCAGCGTGGTGGATTATGGCCTATATCTCTCTCCTAGTGGGATAAGGCCCCGAGTCACGGCAGTGGGAACGTATAGTGGGCTGCTTATGGTTATGATTATGCATAGTTTAGACTCCAGATTAACACATATTATATGTATTATTTTAAGCTAAAAAAAGTGAAACTGCAGGGCGCGCCTAGTAGACAACATTGGTAATGCTGTGTTGATTAGATTTCTAAGAAACGCTATAATATTTAACGGCATATAGGTACTATAAGTTTCATATTTGTGTTCACTAAATGAATTGCTTGCGAGTTCGTGTAAGTAAACTAAGTAAGTCTCTAGAGAGTAGAGATATTAATGACAAGATCAGTCATATATGCTGATTGTTGAAGCAGGGTAGAAGAAGCGAATTAAGCTCGGCTTACTTAGGTGATCTGACACAATCATCGAGGTTAAGCAACGTCGAAGCGAACAGTCAATAAACGTGTTTCTTTACGTTTTTTTTTGCTCTATATAAATAACGGTAAAATTGAAATAATTTAATTTTCACAGAATATTCAGTTTGTATATTACTTATCAAAAAAAAATATTAAATAAATAGTAAGAGGGGGACTCTCATACAAAAACTGTAACTTTTAAGGATTTTTTTTCTCGTAACTTTGGGTAGACCCTCTAAAAGTTTACATAATATTTAATATTAGCCCTTTGTAAACTAAAATGAGTAGGTATCTAAATGGTGCTCCGATACAAAAAAACTTATTATTTTTGCAGTTATTTTAAGATAAAGGTGATGATAAAAACTAAATCTAGGTAAGGTAATGTCTACAAATACAGTGTTAACTCTAGGTAACGTTCGACAAACTCTCTAAAGCGTCAAAATCAATTGGCTTTCATACAATGATACTATCTCTAGATTCTATCTCTCTCCATTGAATGACCACTCTCTTAACGTCATAAAAAGCACAGTCCCTTCAGTGTCGTTATATAGAGTTAACACTGTACATAATTTATAACGGCCCAGTCGTCGTGCTTATTCAAACCACGTTTGTGTTATCTTAATTATTATTTTCTTGGTTTTGTGCCACGTAAATGTTTTTTTTTTTATGTTTTTTTTTTCCAGCCCGATGGGTCAACGACATCCGATCCATTGAGGGCACGCTCTGGGGCCGTGGAGCACAAGATCGCAGATACTGGCATAAGAGGGAGGAGGCCTGTACCCAGCAGTGGGTAGATATAGGCTGATGATGATGTTTCTTGTGTATTATTTTTTGTCGTTTTTATTTCGTGTCACAAAATAAATGATTCTTTCTTTCTTTCTTTTTTTCTTTCTAATTCAAGAAATGGTATTATTACGCGACGAACTCTGTCGTCTGGCATTTTTCTGCTCCTAGTGCCTAGTAGGTGGGCAGAATTCACCCTCGCAGCGCGGGTATGCCGTAATCAAGTTACGTCGGGAGACTGAAACTAAAAGGGGACAAACATAGCTCTCAACTTTTACGTTCCCATTTTATTTACCGAGCGAGTGAAGCGCGCGAACTCTTCGCATTAAAGAGCTAATTTACCATGGCAGCGTAAAGGTTACCATGCCGGACTGCCAATCCGAAGGTTCCGGGTTCGATTACCGGCCTCGCCAACATCTTTGTGCTTAACTAAATGTTTTGGCTATGGGTCTGGGTGTTAAATATGTATTGATATAAAGTATTTGACGACCTCGTTGGCGTAATGGTTACCATGCCGGACTGCCAATCAAAAGGTTGCGGGTTCGATTCCCGGCCCGGCCAGTATCTTTGTGCTTAACTAAATGTTTTGGCTATGGGTCTGGGTGTTAAATATGTATTGATATTAAGTATTTGACGACCTCGTTGGCGTAATGGTTCCCATGCCGGACTGCCAATCAGAAGGTTCCGGGTTCGATTCCCGGCCCGGACAACACCTTTGTGCGTAACTAAATTTGTTGGCTGTGGGTCCCAGACCCTTGTTGTTAATTATGTATCGATATAAAGTATTTACGTATGTATTATGTAGTATATCAGTTGTGTTAGCAACCATAATACAAACTAGAAATGGTTCAGTATGGGCTAAATAAGTTTTTAATTAAAGATGTGATTTGTTTTGTTTTATGTGTCCACAAGGTCTAAATTCGGAGAACTGCTAGTATTTAGTGTACTTAGTTTACTGTTAGTATTTTATTTATTTAGTTATAAGTCCTTTAGCGTTTGCAAACCATCAAGTTGTCCGTTCTAATTATAGAAAACAGCATGTGTGCAGTTTGCAGTTTTTTAGGGTTCCGAACCCATTGCTGAAACTTCACTGTCCGTCCGTTTGTTTGTCTGTCCGTCTGTCACGAGGCTGTATGTATATCATAAACTACAATAGTTTGAGAGTTGACATTTTCACATATGAAGTATTTGTTGCCACTTTAATAATAAATAAACAATATAAATATTTAAGGGGCTGCCATATAACATACAAGACATCTACATATATACATTTGAATATTTTTCTTAATAACGACAAGCGGTGAAGGCTTGAATTATTCTGAAAACATTTGGATATTTTTTTTCTTTTAAACAAAATTAGGTGGGATCGCATACAATAACTACATTATTTGCTATTTTCCTTGATAATAATAAAGGTTATGAGTAAGGAATCCTTAATGCGCGAGCCCGACTCGTACTTGGCCAATATTAAGGCGACGTTACGGGTTGCAAGCCTCACAGGGTTGACGACCCCGGCGCATTGTCTGAGATATTACTCACAATGTACGATTTATTAACCACAATGCGGAACGAGGCTAAGAGGTTCACGCGATCATACCTATAAATAAATTTACCTACTTCTTTTTCTTAGTATGAGCAAAGTGGCCAAGCTCTAGCGTCGAGAGATTTCAAGCAGAAAGACTTGGCTTAACGACTGCTTATACTAAGACTATCCTGACACTTGAAAAACGACAGTCTTGTGCATAGTCCACCCATCCAAACATTGTCCACATCGTTGCTTAGCTTCGACGATCGCGGCAGATCAAGATGAGGTCTGAGACTAGAGTTTCTCTACGAGATTTCTCGAACCGAGAATTCCCGGGAAATTTTGCTTTACTCGAGACGAGAAAAAAGTGGTCGAGAAATCGAGAAATCGAGAAATTCAGTCAAAAATTTCAAAAACATAATAACGCGCCTGCGCTCGCGCCTGGCTCTATCACGCGGTGTGCGAGTGACCGACAGTGCCCCCCGCCCCCTTCCCGTTTCGTTCGTGCACGCCAGTCTCTATTTTGAAAATTGAAATTGAGACTGTTTTAACAAGAAGTTTGATTAGAAAAGAGTTTCAGTTATATGAATCGACTGGTAAAAGAACACCAAATCTGGAAAACTTGTATAAAGCTGTTATGTCAGCAAAGCCTACATCGACAGAAAATGAGCGGGTTTTCTCCTTGTCTGGAAACTTTGTGACAATAATATGAAACCGATTGTCAGACGGTGCTATAAATGCCCTCGTATTTTTTAAGGGTTATTTCCTTCATAAGAAGACATAGTGGGCTAGCTTTTAAGGAGTTTCCGCTTTAAGTTGTGATTGTAATTAGTTTAAGAGTATTAATTACTTATAAGGTTCCTATGTTAACTTCCGTTACGAAAAAGACTGTCCATTTATAACAAATATTGAATAATAGATACAAAGACTAAACTAAAGTACCTACTTTACTCGTAATTATTAAGCTAGTCTGATTGTTATTTTTTACATACAATTTAAATACTGTCGTATTTAAATTGTATGTAAAAATCATTAGTGTAAGGTTTACACACTATATAATTTACTTAGTGTGTAAGGTACTAAGTTTTATTGTGGTCACATAAAGATTTTGTTTTTAGAAGATATTTTATTTAATTTTCCAAAGAAAAAGACTAAGCCTAATTGTTTGTAGAAATATTGGTTAAAAGATCTCGCTAGAGTTTATTTCGCTTATTTAAAAATTTCAAGTCACACGACGTGAAAATAAAAATAAATATTGTTGATTTTAACATAAAAAAACGTAGTTTTATTGCTAAATCACACATATTTAAAACAAATCGTATTTCTCGGCAACCCGGGAATTCCCGGGAAAAAGTGGTCGAGAATTCTCGTGCTCCGGGAAATAAAAAAGGTCGAGAAATGAGAAACCCTATCTGAGACGATTGTCGAAGCTAGCTAGCCAAGCTAAGGTGATCCGACGTGATAATCGAAATTAAGTGACGGTTAAACCAGATTAGATCGAACCACATCACGAAGTGTGAAAGCTCTCAAACCCAGTTCATTAGTCACTGGTAGAAATCAGTGAAACAATGGTGGTAAGAAGAAATTGCAATTTCGGGTTAGCAATGAAGCCGTGGGCGGGAGACTGCCCTCGCCCACGGCACCAGCTCCTTTTGCGGCAACCAGCCGGGCAGCTTTCATTGCAGCGAGACGGAACCCGGTCGACGATTGGGATTGAAAGCCATGTGGGAAGACAACACACATGTTTCTGCGATCTCTACCGATGCCACTAGGCCAATAACCCGTTGTACTCGACATTATGATCGATTGACACGGCACGCGGTGAAATTAAAGTCTAGAGCTTTTGTTGGTGGTTTTTTTTTTGTTTTGAGTGACAGGATGAGTCAAACGCTAACTTGGTGGAAGTATACCGCTGGTCTTTTGCTACTACAGTGGAACCTAGTTTTATACCCTAATATACTTGTTCTATATCAAGAAAAAATAATTGGCCAAGTGCGTGTTGGACTCGCGCATGAAGGGTTCCGTATCATTGTTGTATGGGAGCCCTCCTTAAATATTTTTTTTATATTATTTTATAATATGATTCAATATTCTGTGAATGTATAGAGGGTCTACCAAATATCTTTATACAATGGTTTACTATACAATCTTTAGATCGAGTAAACCATTCGAATTTCATAATTTAATTTGATAGATAATAAACATTTATTATATATTTTGTGAAAATTTTATGTGTCTAGCAGCTGCCGTTATTGATATAAGTATAGCAAAAAATACGAAAAATACACGGTTATTTTATTGAGACCCCCCTTTAATATTTTTTATTATTTGTATTTGTTGTTATAGCGGCACGGGAAATACATATCTTGTGAAAGTTTCAGCTTTCTAGCTATTACAGTTTCTGAGATACAGCCTGGTGATAGACAGACAGCGGAGGCTTAGTAATAGGGTCCCATTTTTACCTTTTGGGTGAGGTAAGCCGAAAAACAAATAGTGTCATGCGTCGGAGAACTACGACAAAGTTAGGTATATCCTACCGTCGTTTTTACGTCGGGGGTTCAAAAAGCGGTTCACCACTACAACCATCAATCGATACAAAGTCAACTCTGCTAGCTAACTAGCTGCAATGGTTAAAATGGGTTATTGGAAACCGAGTTCCGAGAAATGGAAAAATTGCCTAACGACAGGCAAATTAGATTGCCGCTAGTGCGGTGCCGACCAGTTAATGCTATAAACCAGTCATTTCCCACTCTAGTCTTTTCTATCCCGGTCTAGCCTGGAATCAATTGAATGCAAAGTTAATCGCAGAATTTGTGACTAGGGCGAAGATAAGGGCAAAATTTTGTATTTACATTTTTGTCGTTATAAAGAAAAAATAACTTAAAGGCCGTCTTTAGAACCACGCTAAGAATATTTATACTTATTTTGGAACCAACCAGCCTTATGAATTAGAAATAAAAGTGGATTAAAAACGTCAAGTTTTTGAACCAGTTTTTTTCATGTAGGTAGGATAAGTTTAATTGGTACCAAAATAAGTATAAAAATTCTGGTCCTTAAGTTGTTTTTTCGATATTTTTTTCCGTTTACGATTTATAGGCAAAAAGCTGTAAAATCAAGATTTTTTCCCTTGTCTTAATCGCCGTGTCGATCCTCCGAAGTCAGGCAAAAAACCAATGGTTCCTACTACTATAATAGTATCGTATTCATAATGACATCTACTATCAATGGCATAAGATCAGCGAACTAGAATAGTAACTTAGCCGATAAAATGGTTCCATCGTCCACGCGTAAAATACCGCGGTGGGCGGGGCAAAACAGCTACGCGCGCGCCACGTGACCTTGATAAGACCAACCGCGTGCGAGCTTTGTGTGTGTAAGCTTCGTTGGGATAGCAGTATAATTGTGTGCGTAGATGGAACCAAATTCTAAGCGGCAATTGTATGGAGTTACTTTTCCTTTTATTCTAGTTCGCTACATAAGATAAAACAATTACTGTGCTGAGCGACGCGACAGTAGTCTACAATATAATTTATTATTCATTCTGTTCTGTCTGTCAGACTTCGAGATTAATTTTGTCCTAGAAATAGAAAAAACGTTTTCTAGGAAATGTGGACTCATGCGTATGCTATGTTCGTATTAAGAATTCTGCGGTCGAATCTCCGAACAAACATATCTTAGTATAAATAATTGGCCAAGTGAGAGCCGCACATAATGGGTTATGGTATATACAAAAAACCTATAAAAATTGACAATAAAACAAGTTCACAAAAATAGCTCAATTTATTTTATATTAATTTTTGTTGCTATAGAGGCAACAGAAATACGTAATCAATGAAAATTTCAACTGTCTACTCTATTACGGTTATAAGTACAGCCTTCTGACAGATAGACAGACCGACAGACATTCCGAAGTCTTAATACTAATAGCGTACCAAAAGAGTACCAACGGCTTTTTAGTTACGGAACCCAAACCGATACATAAGTAAAATAAAGTAAGAGATTGTCCTTTCGTAACAGACGGAAATCTTTACAAAAACTGGAATCGCCAGACGTTCTTTTGCAGAGCTAATAAAAAATCCCTCTGAAATTCGCGGTCTGGGCAATATTTCGTTTCATGACGTGTCTTTGTTTCCATGTTTGCCGTAGCAATGTCATTGTTTACGGTTGTATACGGACAGCGGTCAATATTTGCCGCGAGGGTGAGCCTGTGATGCTCTATTGTGATAATAATACGTAGGATACGTATTCGTACTTAGCAGCCGCGATTTAACCCCCGAAGGGCATTTTTGAACCCATTCCGCGGTATGGGAGCAAAATAGCATAATTGTTAAACAATTCTATATAATTCTGCGTAAATGACAGGGCTACAGTATTTTTTTAGTTTTGTTATCTTTCATTCAGTGAAGAATCGTTAGAGCTCCAAAACACGATTAGGTACGTAAAATTAGCACGATAGTTTTTTGTTAACAAAGGTTATTAATTTTTAAAATTTTGTTCTCTACGGAATTAATTAAACCAAATCTTTATACTTTCTAGTAGGGCCTAATATAAGTTGGAATCCTTTTTTTCTAACTTATAGGTTTGCGTTTGACCACAGCTTGCCTAGTGTTAAACAATACTATGGCCTACGATGTTACACGCTTACCTAGAAAATACCTATTTACTCTAGATTTGAAGATCCCCACGTGGTACTTCTCAGGAAACAGGAGAGTTTAATTGTTGATTTTACATGAATTTATTTCGTTAAATTCTTACTGCCGCGCGTCAGGCGCTTAGCTCAAATTTGTATGGCGCCAAATTACTGCCATTCCGTGTTCATTCGTAACAATAGCACTTTAACTAGTAGAGTATACATTATGTATATTATACAGTGTAAACTCCATGGAACGTCACTCGACTAAACGACAAACTCTAAAGCGTCGAAGTCAAATAAATGGCTTTAGTTGGTTTAGCTTATATTCCATACAATGATACATTCTCTCCATAAAACGCCCACTCTCTATAACGCCATAAAATTCACAGTCTCTTCAGTGTCGTTATACATACTTTACACTGTATATTGTTATAAATTTAAAATCCAAACTGCTCTGCCTGGGGTTCTCTAAAACGTTCATTTAAACTTGTCAGTCGTACATCGACTAGGCCTCTCTCCTAACAAATGAATAAAGTTCCTCGTAACGGGCCATTACACGTCGCGGTTCAAAATTACATCGCCCTCCGTATTGTATCGGAATTTACCTCGAGCACTCAGGGGCGATTGCTGCTCTACTGCCGAAGCTTTCTCGGGCTTTTAATCAATGGCTGCGAGCAGCGGGACCTCTTAGCGTCTATTTAATAACGTTTCAGATTGAACGCGCAAATTTAAAGGGCGCCAGAGACCGCCTGATTCAGGCGTGTTTTCGCGGATGTTTTAGGGAAGCAGTCGCGGCGTCGCTGGTGAATCGCGATAGTAATTCTTATATAGATAGCACGCAATTATTTACATTTACACGTAAAACAGCCCTTATGGGTAAAAGTGTGCTATCTATGGTGCCAAAATTGTACAACCACCTGCCAAAATTATATGATATTATACATTTTATCAACATAAATCGTAAACCAAATCAAAGTCAGTGTCCGCGGGTAAGGTGCCTAAAATGCTGGCGGCATTACCTCGCTGGATCGCCAAGCTTTTACGTTGGCCGAGGTAAGCGCCAGCTCTTGGGTCACTTGTTCTGTCCACCAGCCGTTTGGACAGACATAAATCACACATAATCACAAAGAGCAACATTAATCATTAAACATTAACGTTAACGATAAAACATGTTTTAATATATTTGCAACTTGCAAAAACACACTATTTTAAAAGGAAAAGTATATCTCAAAAAATAAACGTAGAGCGAATTTAACGTAATCGTATTTTGGAACTCTTTCTCTCTTTCTGTTTCCGCCAAAAAGTTTTATCATCAAGATGAATTTTTGGCGGATTTTTCAAATATATTTTTTCAAATGCCGTCTTATTTTCCATAACCTTCTTAATTCGTGACACGTCTCAATAATGCTTTCAAATTTCGAAAACCTTGTTGGCGTAATTGTTACCATGCCTGACTGCCAACCAGAAGGTCCCTGGTTGAATTCTCGGCACAGTCAACATCTTTGTGATGAACTAAATTTTTTGCCTGTCAGTCTGGGTGTTAAATATGTATCGATATAAAGTATTTGTTTATGTATGTAAATGTAGTTTATAAGTTGTGTTAGCAACCATAATACAAACTAGAAATGGTTTATTATGGGGCTAACCAGCCAGGTGTGAAATGTGTAAAAAAGCTGTGTTTATTGTGGCTTCCGCTACATTTTATGTACATAACTAATTCGGGCGCAACAATAGAAAGGAAAATATATCATTTTCACAGTCCATTAGGCGCATACAGAGGGAGTTTGGTGGGAAAAAAGTTTATTTTTACTGTTACCACTGTGTACCTACCTATTTTTATTTAGCGTAATAATACTTTTTATCACAATTCCTCCTTGCAACTGATTGAAAAGCCACCTTGTTAGTGGGTTGATCTCATTCTTAGTTAGTTTGATTGGTAGCCTAGCAATCAGCCTCAAATGTCCCATTAAGCTCTAAGCTATTTGCGTTCATTAACAAAAAGTGTTGAAAAAAACGAGTGTGACTCGGTAGGAAAAACGTCTGCTTTTCAATCACGACCTCTGTTTCGATTTCGGCCCTACAGCGATGACTAGTTTTTCAAGGTTGTGAGGATTTGCTCTCGCTTTAAGATGAAGGAAAACATCGCGTGGAAACCGGCATGTTTGAGAATCACAATATCCGAAGACGTGTGTCATGGCCTACATCTCTCCCCTCGTGAGAGAAGGCCCCGAGCTTCAGCAGTGGAAACATATAGTGGACTGCTTATGCTAACAAAAACTTTTGGAAGGAAATGCTTTATATGTAGGGATGATTGAAACGTGCTGATAAAAACAAATAATCCTTATAACTGTTTAATGAATTATGAAAATACGGTAGCGAACCAAATTGAGACGGTTTCGTCTATCAGATGCATGATTAAACAACCCCGGAATGGGTAAACTTCCTGCATGTAAACAAAGACTATTTACATAAACCCCTTATGCGGAACCGGTTCCACGCCATATGCCCGTATGTGACAACTTGTAGAGAAATATCTGAACTTGACTGTACTTGTCGAGTGGATGTAGCAAGGGCGCTCATCAGGGGCTAGTTAAGCCTGATGGAATATTCATTATACAAATCTGAGCTACTGTCACGTCTATAGTGAATATATATAATATGTACATTGAATTTCTAGTGTCTCTTCTTCTTCAACCTTTTCCCACTAGGTGGGGTCGGCACAGCAAATTTTCCTCTTCCACACGATTCTGGTAGCTGTCATATCCACATTCACTCCCTTTTCTTTCATATCTTCATTTACACATTGAATCTCTAGTATCGAGAGTATAAAATTTAAAAAAAATTGAGTAAATATGTATAAAGCCAGTTCCTAAATGGAAAATCGAGTAGAAGCTAGATACAAATAATAAAAAGTATAAGGGCTTCTAATATACTAAGCAAGGAATTCATAGCTCTGAAATATTTTTAAATCAGTTAAATAATTGTTAGTTTAACTGAAACTATCAAATTTGTACGTATTTTTTTTTATTGTCTTGAGCTTGATCACAAATCACCCGATGGTAAGCTATATTGTGATCGAAGGTGGAGAGCGCTTGCCCAGAAGAAACCGTTTCACAGTGAAACGGTAAACCGATTGATTATATTTTTCGGGAAACAGGGTGTTTGCAATGAATTCCACACGTAAATACATAATCCAATACCTATGCAATACGTTTTTATGTTAAAGTTAGTTTTCTTGTCACTTTCAAAACCGAATTAAATTGAAATGGTGCATTACCCCCATGGCCTACCTGACTCCGCCCACGTCTGGCGAAGATGCGCGTGAGTCAGCACAGCGACGGTTGCTGCGTCCTTGCGAACTGGCAAACAAGATGACACACACCTCCACAAAAAACGCTTTCTTATTGCTAACGGTCAGATTCAATTGGAACTCGTTTAACCGCCGTTTTAGTAATCTTCGCGAAGATATATTGGGTGCCATCAGTTTTAATGTAACGGACAATGTTGTTATGACTTATGCGATCATTCAAGAGTGTAAACTCTTGTTAACAAAGGACTGATTGCATGGAAAGTTGTGTATGTTTGATGCTGATGTGCGTGTTACGGGCAAAACCCCTTAAGCTACAATAAACTTAGTTTGACATCTTAGGGTTAAACTTACTCTATTTAACAACAAACACTATCAAGTTTGTTGTAAATAGTAACCTTTACCTTTAAAAGATGGAGTTTAAACTGTATTTAGAAAGTGTGATAGCAACATTAACTCTTAATGAACTTGGATAATAATTGGCCATGTGCGAATTGGACTCACGCATGGAGGGTGCCGTACCATTGTTGTATGGGAGACCCCCCCCCTCAAATATGTGTTTTATTTAAATTTTTATAATTTAAATTATGAATTTGATAGCTTATATACATTTATATATTTTGTGAAAATTTACAACTACTACTACTACTACAATTCAAAACAGCTACGGTTACCGTTATTGATATATAGCAAAAAATTACGAAATAAACACGTTTATTGTATGGGGCCCCCATTGATATTTTTTTTATTATTTGTTGTTATAGCGGCACAAGAAATACATATCTTGTGCAAGTTTCAGCTTTCTAGCTAATACGGTTTCTGAGATACAGCCTGGAGACAGACAGACAGCGGAGGCTTAGTAATAGGGTCCCGTTTTTATCTTTTAGGTACGGAACCCTAAAAATGGAGAAGTTCCCATATGTCAGTTTCTTAACACATAATGATATATAAGGTGTTAGGAAATTGAGACATGCAAACTTCCCCATTTTTAAGGTATGGTAGGTACATAAAACTGTTCTGTCTTCTTAGATTGGGGGGTCCCCGCCATATTAGGACACTTTCACACACGGCTGGTTAGCCCCATACTGAACCATTTCTAGCTCGTATTATGGTTGCTAACACAAATAATATGTATAAACGTTTTTTATATTTTTGGATTTATATCAGTAATGGTAGCTGGTACACTTAAAATTTACTCAGAATAAATAAATGTATATTACATTAAAAATTTAAATAAAAATAATTTTCATGGGGGTCTCCCATACAACAATGGCACGGAACCATTCATGTGCGAGCCCAACTTAAACTAGGCCAATTTTTTTTTCATTAACTTCCAAGTTCACATTTTAGAACAATTTTTCTGATTATAATATTTAATATGATAATAAATTTGTAATGAAGTAGTTTTTTGCAGAATATTAATAAAAGAAAAACATTAAAAATTGCATAAATAGTTTTAATGCAACTGTGCAACTAAATATAGATTAAATCATGTAAATAAATGACTAAAATAAAACAACTAAAATATGTAGGTATTGAAAGTTGTCAGGTATTTACTTGCATTCTACATTTTGGATCAATATTCATAAAACAAAGCTATAAACATTGAAGCCTACCACATTATTTAAACAAAAAATAATAATTCAAATTTGGTTCATCCATTCAGGAAGTACAATATCACAGACTAACACATGATACTTTTCAATTAATTAAAATTATTGGAAGATTAAATAAAATAATTGAAGTTTACCAATGAAGGAGGTTTAAAGATGGAATTAAAAATTCTTATACAGAAATCCAGAGGCAGCATGTAATAAAATATAATAATTATGATAAATTATTTTTTAAATTCTGGCCAGAATTAATATAGAAATTAATTCAATTATTATTTTACTAAAAATGTGTAGCTTGAATAAACTAATAACAGCTAATCCAGTTAGTGCAATAATCGAAATTGTATTTATCTGATGCAGCACAGGTTCTAAGAGAAACCTAGCACAAAGCATAGCTTCTTCCCCAGGTATGACACAGACCTCCAAATTTTAAGTCAACATAATAATACCCTAATAAATAAATATTATATAAAAAAGTTAAACTGAGAAGAATTTAAATTGAAAGACAAAATTAATACAGTAGGAACACTACTACTGCAATTATCCTACAAAATATGTTATTTAAAATAAAAGCAAACAAATTACCAACATGCTCAAGTTTTTTTATACGAAAAATAATATTAAAAAAAGTTCATAGAAAATGAGAATAAGTATTGATCAAATTAAGCACCTTATTATTTGTAAATCTTCCTTCTGATTTTAAAAATCAACGTAAAATTAAAAAAATAAGCTGGTAAACTTACCTTTAGTTTCAACTTCCATGGCTTGGTTGGCTTGAGGACTTGAAGACAAAGGATTCTCAAGATGCAACGGCTTCGGCGCACGAGCACACGACTGCTTCTCACTAATGTTGCCCTGTTTATAAATACAACCGAGTTCACAGCTCAAGGAAGACTTTAACGACTACTGTTTTCAACGTTACACAGAATCAACAGTTATTTTGAAATTATTTGAAAATACAGGATGTGATCACAGAAAGGTCGTTTTGTTTGAGAATGAAAGAAAATAAAATCAAGTTTGTTATTTGCCGTTTACCTGAAAGCGAGCCTGTCATTGGTGGAATTCAAATATGGCGCCGTTGCATTCCATTTATTTCATGATCTACGAAGCTTCGATCGATTCAATCATTAACCCATATTAAAAAATACAAAACATTTTTTAACAGGAGCATTTTTTAAGCAACTCTGACTATTTAATATTTTTATGAATGAAACAGAAAATACTATCGTTATAATGCCTAAAAAATCTTATACATGAATTATATTAAATTTGGTCTTATTTTTTTAACCGACTTCAAAAAGGAGGAGGTTATATATTCGACGTGTATGTATTTTTTTTTTTTTTTATGTATGTTCACCGATTTCTCAGCCATTTGTGGATCGATTCTCAAAATTATTTTTTTAATTGAAAGAGTATGGTTCTGAATTGGTCCCATTGTCACCAAAACTGGTTCTGATGATGGACTCCTAGGGAAATCGAAGAAAAACCTAAAAAGTTAGGTTATTTTTACGCATGAAGAGAGATTCACGCTCGTTTGGCTGTACTGATATTCATGAAATTTGAGAAGAAAATAGGTAATACTATGCTATATACACATACGCTACTTTTTATCCCGAAAATAAATACTATTCCCGTGGGATGCACCAAATAACATATAAATCTTTTTAACTTCTTCACGCTCGAACGGCTGTACTGACATTGATGAAATTTGGAATGAAGATAGGTTAGACTATGTGTTTACACATAGGCTACTTTTTATCCCGAAAATAATTATTGTTCCCGTGGGATGCACCAAATAACACATGACACACTGATTTCGCTAAAATTTGATATAGGGGGTAGACTAGACCTTGTATAACACGAAGGTTACTTTTTATCTTAAAAGTCATTGCTATTGCCGTGGGAAGCCCATATAACTCGATAACCTATTTTACTTCTTTGCGCTCATACGGCAATACATGATTCGCTCATAAAATTAGCAGCCTGGCTAACAAAAGTAATCTGACGCGAACATCGAGGCTAAGCAACGGCCCATCCGGCCAGTCTTTGGATGGGTAACCATGCACAAGACTTCCATAAAAAAATGTGATATTTTCATCTGGGCGTTACTGTGCTTCGGATAACACGTTAATTTGTTGGGCCTGGACCACTACTCTTAGTACAAGCAGGGGTCAAACTAAATCAGGGGCTTGAAAAACTCTCGACGCCAGAGCTTGGCCACTTGGGTCATACTTAGTGGAAGAAGGAACTGTAAAATTTGATATATTAAAAGACAAGACCCTCGAACGGATAAGGAAAATATTTACGCGCTCGCTTCGCTAGGAGTTATCCCGCTTCGTTCGAATTTCCTCCAGGATGTTCTGGGCTTATGACACTCCAAATATTATATAATTTGTGCTGCTTTGGACTTCAAACGGTTCGAACAAATACGGTGAAAATTTTCGCGCTCGCTTCGCTCGCGCATAGCTCGCTTCGCTCGCAATTGGTTCTAGTACGTTTTGACACAACAAACATTATGTAATTTGTGCTGCTTTGGACTTCTTTATGCTCAAACGGTTCGAACAAATACGGTGAAAATTTTCGCGCTCGCTTCGCTCGAACATAGCTCGCTTCGCTCGCAATTGGTTCTAGTACGTTTTGACACAACAAACATTATGTAATTTGTGCTGCTTTGGACTTCTTTATGCTCAAACGGTTGGAACAAATACGGTGAAAATTTTCGCGCCCGCTTCGCTCGCGTATAGCTCGCTTTGCTCGCATCCAGCTCGATTTGCTCCCAATTGGTTGCCTGCCTGACACACGCCAAATTTTTTCATCGTGAAGTTTATTTGGCTCTCCATAGCTAAAACTTAAACAAAATATCATTACCAACCACTTAAAATGTAAAAATAAAATTGTTTTAAAAAACAAACAACCGACTTCAAAAACACAACTAAAAAGGGAAAAATAATTTTAAGCCTAAATCAAATCAAGAATATAAAAATAGAATAGGAGAGTTTATTTCATGTACTTATAAAAAACTATTTGCAATTTTTACTAATCCTGTATTCTTGAAGTCGGTGCCATCTAATAAGAACAAATTAATGTTTGTTAAAAAAAAACTATTTTCAATTGTCTTTCTTTGCTGGCACCGACTCCAAGAATACAGAATTAGTAAAAATTGCAAATAGTTTTTTATAAGTACATGAAATAAACTCTCCTATTCTATTTTTATATTCT